>OX438963.1:2185000-3509286 GCA_949316185.1 Pyrausta nigrata
TTTAAGATTTGGGAGGAATGCACTTGCACAGCCTTGGCATGGTTATTCGAAGTTTTGCAGTATTTATATATGTTTAAATTTGCAGTATTTTTTTTAAACTCACAAAGATAAGTTCTGCCGTGGGGCAGCTAGAGCTTATTTTCCGTTTCCTTTTCGTTTCCGATCCCTATAGAACTACACATAGCATACGAGCATCCTTTAAAATCAAACATAGTATGATGCTCCCTGATAACATTTTGACGACCGTCTTGGTGTAGTGGAGCGCACCCTGGACTTCTAAACCAGGCGGTTGCGGGTTCGAATCCCGCAAGGGGAAAATGTTTGTGTGATAAGCACGGGCACTTGTACCTAAGTCATGGATATTTATAAATGTATATAAGTATGTCTATCCGTTATCCTAGTCGCCATAGCACAAGCTCACGCTAAGTTTGGGACTAGGTAATTGGTGTGTATTAAAAAGAAAAGTGCTTTGGCTAAACATACTTTTAGGTAGATACCCTGTTTTACTCTCCATCCTATTTAGCTAAGACTGTGTATACTCGTAGCAGATGCAACTCCTAGAAAATTATTTTACCGGCACCCATGATGGCACAGTCTAGACTAGACTAAAGACCAACTAATGCGTGCGCGACGCACCAGCTGAGCATCAGACATGCAGAGCATGCTAGATATCAACGAAGATGCATGCGGTTGGCACTTAGGTAATTGACCCCTGCACTTCAGGCGGGGCGTATGAACTTTTCAGACATCTACGTCACATCATTCGTTGCGCGCTGAAGTGTTTTTCGAGTGAATCAAATCAAATCAAATCAAAATCCGTTTATTTATCCATCACAATGGCGGTATAAGTCATAACATCAATTAGACTAGTAAATAGTATTAAAGCATGCAATCCTACAATAGACCAATGTGAGGGAGCGGAACCTGCACTAGGATACCTTGTGTTACAGTAATTACTTTCAATTAGGTTTGTTTTATATTGATATTTAACATAAGTGTATATATATTTTGAGTTTAGTACACCATGTGATTAAAAAACGTACATTTTATAACGTCACCAAAGATCGTATCTGAATTCTTTGTCAGAGATCCAGTATTTACATTTGCAAAGGGCCCTAAATGCATTTTCCATACTTTAATTATTCATCACGAAAAGAATCAGATCAAGTTGCGACTTTTCGTGAAAACAAATTTTGGGCATCTAACGGTTCAAATTCAGATAAGCCTGTTCATATTAAAACTGTCAGAACTTACATTTTGTATTACGGTGAGTAATCTAAATAGAATTACATAGTATTACGGTGACCAGTGACAGCCTATTCACTGTTTTCTTGAAAGTAATAAGATCATAATGTTTAGGGAGCACTTGAGCCGGCAAAAAATCCAATCTTTAGCCATACTCAAGAGCAATGTAGATTCTAAACGTTGTGTGCGAATTGGTGGTACAATGAAACAATATTAGGGTGGCAGCCCTGACTACGTCTTGTGTCCTGATAGTAAAAAGGAGCTGGTGGAATCAATTCGTTTAATTATTTCACATCCTCCCTGAAATTTATATTCATATATATGATATTTCGCATCATCCTCCTCCCTCCTTGATGCAGCCTGTAGAACATGGAAAGGCAATCCACCTAACGCATATGTTATAGGCTTTGCAGATTAGTTTAACAAAATTTAGTGCCTCTAATAATTCGTATTGCTATTTTAACCATCGAGTCTAATACAGCCAGTTAGCATTTCTCAAATAAGCAGCAGTATTCCATACTAGGTCGAACAAGTTTAGTGAAGTTGTAACTTGTAAGCTGCCTCGATGTGAAGTACCGCCTGACAATAGAGAGGACTCGAAGCTCCCTAGCTGGGCAATGAACTCGATGTTTTGTCCAAAAATCATATTGGATGACATTTGGATACCTAGAAGTTGCAAGTTATCGGTGACGGAAACAGATAGAACGCCGCGGAAAGACGGAGCCAGATCAAAATGACTCAGTTCAGTAGAGAATAAACAAGCCTGTGTTTTAGTAGGCTTAAACGTAACTGACTTGGTATCACCCTCATTGAAGATTGCCTTAAGAGTACGGCACTCTATAATGCCAAGCATTTTACCATGAACTCTCGACAAGAGCGATTCTTATGACTGCTGGCTCTTACTCTAGAGTTGTCGATAGATATTTCTCTAGATAATCTACCGACATCTGTGCTATCGTCTTAATACCCAATACAATCAGGTACATGCAGCTTATCGAATGTTGTTAAGCTGATTGTGGCTGATTGACGGAAGAGCGTTGTCGATAGCACTGACCCCTTAGAAACTCCGGCGTAAAGATATGACGAGTATCCTTCTAGGACTACTTTAATTGATCGTTCGCTTAGGAAGTCAGATATCTATGTACAGAGGTAAGCAGGAATATAATAAGAGGGAAGCTTGCTTACAAGGCTTGCGTAGCAAACCCTGTTAAAGGTATTGGAGATATCGCATCGATACACACAGCCATTGCCTCGCCTTGCCTCGCCTTGCCTCGCCTTGCCTCGCCTTGCCTCGCCTTGCCTCGCCTTGCCTGGCCTTGCCTCGCCTTGCCTCTCAATGAACGCACTCAGTCAGCCAGCCCCGGCGAAACCCATACTGCTGGTCACTGAGGACATGTGTGCCTGAGGACTTGTTTAGTGCACGCTCTATAATCTTGTAAGTATGGAGGTGACTCAAATAGGACGATAGTCGCAGCATGGCTAGCTTTCTTGGGCACTGGTACCTTTCTTGCGCTATTGCAAGCCTCCATGATTTGGGCACAACACCAGTCTCAATTGAGAGTCAGTGAAGGTAGTATTAGACAACTCGGGTTCACAGTTACGCAGGACTATTGCTATGATTTCGTCAGGTTCACTAGCTTTGTACACATCCAGATTCTACAGGATTTTAAGTATCTCGTTCTAATTGACGCACACTTCAGATATTAGACAGTCAGAGTGTGGTGATGAAAGAGGTGGGTATATGAGCTTTTTCTACAGTATCTAAGCGCGAATTAGCTACGAACAGAAAAGCAAAAAGGTTCAGATTTTCTTATGCAGCATGGGCTAGTGTACCATCCCTCTTATTACTAATTCATAATAAATTTTACAAAACTAATATATTTTTTTGTTGTATTAAAAAAGAATTGTGTTTTTTTCTTGATAGTAAATAAATGATACAAACCTGCGTTTTTGTTTGGATTTACATACATACAAAAACGCAGCAAACTGGCGTAATGGACAAATATTTCAAAATGTTAAATCACGAATAGGTGTAAGTGGATCCTTTATCAAAAACAACTCAATTACTCTTAATCTAAAAAAGGTAAAGAAAAACTGTGTACAATAAAACATAATGAATTAAATTCCCCATGTATTAAGGTTCTAATATGTATTTTAACTATAATAAGTAACCCTATACATCCGTTCATGTCACCTGCGTTTTCTTTAATTAGCGCTCCTGTAAAATTGATAATAATCAGTTACGCCTCTTCGTGATTCGACCGACGATTCACATTCTTCATAGGTTTGAGAGCGCAGAAATTTCGTGACATTATACTTGCATTTAGAACGTATCAATGGGTAAATATTAATCACGCGATTTATTTTATTGTATAGTTGCGGCCCTAGAAAGATCTGGTGTTTTTTAGCAAATGGTGAATTACAGGGTATATTCTAAAAATTATGTCAGACCTTCTAACGTTTTTTAAAATAACTGGATCAAAAATTGTTTTTGAATGGTGAACCAGGTTTATTTAATAAAAGAAAAGAAAAACAAAGACATGCATGAAATAAAAATAAATAAACTTAAAACCTACTTAATCAAAATTAAACCCGTGTCCTTTAGGCAAGGAGGCGAGGATGCTGGCTGCGTTACTGCGTTGGATGGCTATACCTATCCTTTGAGCGAGGAACGAGCCAGCTTTACTATTTGCCAAAACAGAATTTAATTTAGGTGCAATTTTTCCAAAAAGTAATTTAGCAGATGGTCCCCACGGTCCAAAAGTTTCGACGCCAAACGGCGCAAACACATAATCACTTGCAAGTCATGCATACTTGCGACGTTTGGCGTTTTCAGCTAACTCCGCCGCCGCTCCAGCTTTTAAGGCTGACTCCCTGAGATGACATGGGGCCAAAGTATCAACGCAAGTTGCGTCCCAAACTAAGGCCCGACCCCGCTCCCAGGGAATGAGCGTAAGGGTCTCTTGCCGTCATCACGGACCAAACCATGTGGTTCCAACGTGGAAGGAACATTGATGCTGGCAAGAGCTCTCCTAATGGCGTCATTAAGAGTAGCGTGGCGGGCGAGACGCCCAGCACTTTGCTGGCAACAAAGACAGTGGAGACCATATTTGTCGACCTCTTTGCCACAAGGACACGTAAAAACTTCACAAATAGGGGTACCAAGGCGTAGACCCACACACACCCGTAATGACTCACTATCAAAAAGGGTGCCCAGATTTTTGATGGTAAAGCATGAAGCCAGTGGCCTGAATCTTTGCAGGAATTGAATGGTTTCTTTGAATGGTTGTATAATATGGACTTTAGGATATATAGCTGTCTAACTGTGAGAACATCGGAATAATAATAATAATGTCCTCCTAGCCGAATTTCGACTACAGCGGCCTATCTCAACAGAGATTAGCCAACTTCGTGGGTGATATTATAGTGCACAAGTGTCTGCGTAATACACAGGTGCACTCTCTGTTCCTTCACTCTCATAATTCGGTGAGACGGCAGTCCGACATGACCGTAGAGAGATCAGGCGCAGGACCAACGGCTTAACGTGCTTTCCGAGGCACGGGTCGGAGCTGTCTCCGAGTTATTTCGAGGCATAAAACCCCAACACTTTCGGCCCGACCTGGGATTCCGACCACCACTAGACCAACTTCGCAGTCAAAAGAATGAATAGCCTGTTACTAGTCAGACCTTGACCCATCTTCGGCCGCAACGCGCGTCGCTTACCATCAGGTGGGATTGCGATCAAAATGTCTGCCTATTACCTAATATACAAACCGGCTAAGTGCGAGTCGGACTCGCACACTGAAGGTTCCATACAAACAAAGGTTTTTCTCTACGATTTGACTGCGCGGTTTTCGGACTTTTTCCTTTGCTTGTCCTGTAAGAACTTCCTTCTTGACAATTTTCATGATACTACGCCTGTGGGAAATACACTATGGGGTTTTCCCCTGCGAAATGTTAAAAAATACAGCAAAAATCACCATGTCTTGCGTTGCCTCACATACTTGATTTTTTCACAGGTTGATGTTAACTTCAACCTTTACGCACTTCTCAGAAAAAGGGTGACAAACAGGTCGACAAACAGACGGATAGACGGACAACATAGTGATAATTAGAGGTTCCTATTTCCCTTGTGACGTAAGGAACCCTAAAAAAATTAAAATACAGAAGTCAAGGCCATCTCACCATAACCATAGTCCTCATAGATGATGCCCATCCTAGTCCAGTTGAGGTACGCAGTGAGGTCCAGGAACGCGCGGTCCATGACCTCCCGGGGGGGGTGAAGGTTCACCGTGAACGAGTCCGAGTGGTTGTGAGCTGTAACAGCAAAGAAATAGGGTTGAATATTGCTGGGATCAACATCTAGAGTGGTTCGCACCTTTGATTTGTTCTTGTATATGGTTTTTTACTCGACTGCGGAAAGAGGGTTATGTTATTTGAGAGTATGTATGTATGTATATTTGTTTGGCACCCCACAGCCCGAACGGTTGGACAGTTTTTGACATATTATGAGGTGTCGTGGAATTCGTCATAATTGTGATAGTGACCTAAGTACATTTAAAAAATGACGCCCGCAAAAGAAAACAAAGGGGGGAGGGGGGATTGATTTCGATTGTCCGCGCTCCGGACTACAAAACCAGAGGTCGCGGGTTTGAATCCCGCAAGGGGCAAATGTTTGTGTCATGAGCACGAGCATATGTACCTAAGTCATGGATGTATAAATGTCTATCCGTTATCCTAGTCGCCATAGCACAAGCTCACCCTTAGTTTGGTACAAAGTAACTATTATAGGTATAATCTGTGGTTTGGGGCTAGGTAATTGGTGTGTTTGTTAAAATATTTGAAATTTTTATAAAAATTGTGACTACTACAGTAGCTAGCTATAAGATCAAAATGTGTGCATAGATCGACACATAGTGCCGAGTTCCGAACCAAGTATCGAGCTACTGTGCTTGAGTAGTAGGTATCAAGCTATCGCCTTTACTACCTAGTATCAAGCTATAGTACCTAGTAGTATAGAGATATCGTACCTAGTCTCTAAGCAGGGATCTAAACATTGAACAAAGTAGGAATCTAAAATACTAACATACATTGATCCTCAAGTGCGAAACTACTATAGGCTACAGGGTACGTGCATATAGATACACATCACAACAAATATCAAAGTCAAAAACTATTTATTTAATTTAGGACAGAAAAAGCCACATATGAACGTTAAAATACATAAAACAATAACATCAAACCTAGTATCAAGCTATCGGACCTACTATGGCAGTTGGCTCAGCACAGTGTAATAATAAGAGTTAGCCTGTAAGTCTGTCTGCCCCATCTCGCTTTTTCACAGTATGAAAGAGCGAGATGGGAGATAGACTGTCTCAGTAAGACTGTCTGAATACCGTGTAGTGTGATAACCCCTTATTGAACATACTTACATTGATCTTCCAAGTGTGGTGCTACTATGAGATGTGGTACGTGCATAGATCGGCACATAGCGCCGAGAGTCGAACCCAGGAGCGGACCAGCGCTGCTAAACAGAGCTATGGCTCCTGACTTGATTTGTGTGCAGGCTGGAAGAAAACATAGAAATTAAAGGCCGCACGTCAGGCTACACTATGTTGACCTTGCTAACGCCTGTATTTCCTACGTGATAAAAGCTGTTTTCTTAGTTCACATGGGCAGGCCTGTGTAACTCTCCACGTAGGTAGCAAAAACGTACCGACGCGTGGCGACCCGTCACGGTGGGCTAATCAACTTGGGCGTCGCGACCGATCAGCGACTTGCGCGCGCATTTTATTCACTGGCGGCGCGCAGCACTACGTTGCTGGCTGGAGGAGCATGAATAAAGGGCTAGAAAAGTGCGCTAGATTGCATTAGTAGCTTCTTATAGCAGTCAACCCTATCGCGCCGCATGATAGACAGACAGATACTCTTTATTGCACACCAAACACAGTATCAATTTACATAAATGTTCATAGAGAATGGTACAATTTAGGCGGTCTTATTGCTGAAAGCAATTTCTTTCAGACAACCTTCGGGCAGAGGACAGTCCAAGATTAAATTAGGTCGGCGGTGAAAACTAACAGAATAAAGGGAAATGGGTAAAGAATAAAAAAAAAGACGATACAAGCATACATATACATAAACGTACGATAGTACGTCACTGAATAGGTTTAGTGTATTGTGATTCATATTCTAGAGTCATAAGAATGAAATTATCTTGCCATGGATTTCTGTGGGTGTCTTAAACAATAATGCGCTTGACTCTGAGGCGAACTAAATTACACCATATCGTCTTTGATATCTTTGGCGACATTGAGTATATATTTTTACGAAATCAAATTGAATTTCGCTCACAAAAATTAATCGACTGTGTCATCCGGTGGGACTCGAACCCACGTCCTATTGCTATCCGGGCGAGTGCTCTTACCAACTAAGCTACGGAGGACGTTAATCAGCCGACGAATTTTTGTAAGTGCTTGCTACGCCGTGAGCCGGCGTGAGTACCTATATATTTCTTTGAATTTCATTGCAACGTCAAACTTTTGTACGGGAGTACTAGTACTTATTCTGTGACATAGATAACCTGGCGTGCTGCGGGCTGTACAACTTAAAGTGACAGTTAGTTAACCGTTACTGATTAACATCAGACGAGAATTTAAAACATTGAAGTTTAAGCGACAAATGTATACGCATAATTGGATTTAAGGTCCCCCAAATGACGTCAAAGGGGGAATTGAAGATGTCCCGTGAACGTCGGTTTCATTTAGGTTAGTAGATATACCTAGTTGATCTAAAATTTCACTTAAACACAGATTAAATTATTACCACAACTTAGATGAATAAAAATTAAAAAAAAAACATTACACCGAAAACCTTTAAAATAAACAAGTTCTAATTATTACTATTTCACCAATGATAGTGTATTAAAAATAGAAGTAGATATGTCACTAGCGCGCGGATACTGCTGCGCTCATATTGAGCCAACTGGCTCAATTTCACATTCAATTTTCGTACATACATGCCATTTTAACACGTAATAAGCATGCAAGTGTGCTCGGCGCATTAAATACGAATCGTATATAAAGAGGTAGATATACGATATATCTCTTTTTTTTTTAATACACCATCATAGCTTAGCCTTAAAAACTCCGTACAATAACCACAAAAACTCAATTTACACAATAGTCGTGGCGTTTTTCGCAATAAAAAAGCCGGATATAGGTCAAGTGTCGCGCCTGCAAACACAATATGGCTACCGGAAGTGGCTTGACAGAGGACCCTTGGTTAGCTCACCGGAGTTAAATTTAAACTGAGTTTTTCACTCAATAGTTCTTAGTATTTTCCACTATTTGTAACTAAAACTCACTCAAGACAGTTTCCGAGTTATTTCAAGACAAAATCAGCATGTTTTATTTTCCCCAGAATTTTTTTATTGTTATCATCATATCAGCCTATTGCAGTCCACTGCTGGACATAGGCCTCTCCAAGGCTGCGCCAACCTTCACAGTCCTCCGCTTCTCGCATCCAGCCACCACCGGCCACCTTCCTCAGGTCATTTTTATTATATTCAATGTTAAATTGTTGTCACCCCTGACCAATGATAGTGCATTTAAAAGGAGGTAGATGGGTCATTGGGCACAGAAATTGATTGCCTCAATCTGTGTTATTTTCTCAATTTTTTATTCAAATATGACATTTGACACGTAAAAGAACGTGTGCCCGGAGCATCAAATTCAAATCGCCGCGCAGTACGAGATGACAGGACATCTTTTTTAAATAAATACACTGTCAGTGCCCGTGATTGTAACTCTTTTTCTTACTACGTCCAATATACGAACTAAATTTTTCTTCCAAAAAATTATCTTCTGGTGGGACTCGAACCCATGACCCCTCGCCATCTGGACGATTACTCCACTAACTGAGCTACAGAGAACGTCCTTTTGTAATTTGCTGCTTGCTACGCCATAAGGGGTCGTCGTCACCAACGCATGTTTAATATTTAAACAATATAAGTATTGGACATATTTGGCATGGGAATTGTGTAAAATTATCTGTCAAATTTAGGTTTAACGACTGTTTAAAAGTAAAAGTTGGTGAACTCGGGGCTAAGCCGGCGCAGGCCTGGGGCCTAATTCTCGCGCCTTCGATATTATATCACATACGATATTTGTCGAAAAAACATGGCGGATATCACAAAACGTGATAAATATCCGACATTTTCATACTTTAAGAATACGCAACTTCAAAATTATGTGATATCCGCCATGTTTTTTCGATAAATATCGCATGTGATATAATATCGAAGGCGTGAGAATTGGGCGCCTGGTTCACTTCGCAGTTCAGCTTAAAGCTACAAGTACATGCGCGGATCGACCGGTCGGTTGATTCCGCGGGGCTGTCACGCGCCGGCTGAGTCGCACGTTATCTTGACGATCGATAGTCGATAAGTACCCATTTGCTTGCCGCGGTTTTTACTTTTCTATAGTATAATAATATTGTAACAATGAAGACTAAATGAATTAAAGTATTTAAATAGACCAAGAGCTACCTAACTTAATATTTAGTACCTGACTGCAGGAGAAGTTTGTCGAGAGTATGTATACCTATGTATGTATGTTGGGCACGCCCTACAGCCCAAACGGCTGGACTGTTTTTGACATAAGAGGTGTCGTTGAATTTGTCAAAATTGTGATAGTGAAATAGGCTATATACACTTAAAAAATGGCGTCCGCAAATGGAAACCAAGTGGGGAAGGGGGATTGATTTTTCCTTGCCATGGCAATATGGGTATCAAATGAAAATGCCAGTAAAAAGAACATTTCAAAAACATAATATTTTTTGCAGTCGGGTGTTTTATTTTTTCAATAATTATGTTTGCATGTTTTTATTTACTTTTCCGTCATTCCTTTAGTTTTGTCGGTCGGGCATAGTGTGAACAGGAGCAGGAGCTAATCGGTTTTTTAGGGTTCCGTACCAAAAAGGTAAAAACGGGACCATTGTACGTGTTTTTTGCTCGATATTATAAGGGCAACAGGCAGACACTTGAAATATTCACAGAATGTTAAATTGTATGTATTTTTGTTGTAAAACAAATTATTAAATTAAAATCCCACTGTATATATAATATTATAAAATGCGAAAGTTTGTGAGTGTGTATGTTTGTTACTTCTTCACGCAAGAACTACTGAACGAATATGGATGAAATTTGGCACAGAGATAGATTATAGTCTGGAATAACATATAGGTTACGTTTTATCCCGAACAAAAACACAGTTCCTGTAGGATACAGAAATAGTAGTTTACGCTGGCGAAGTCGCGGGCAACAGCTAGTAAAATAATATTTGAAGGATCCATACAAACGTGATTGTTATACCATTTTAAAACTAAGAAAAAATCATAACATAGTGTCTATGTTGTATAGGTACGGAACCCTTCGTACGCGAGTCCGACTCGGACTTGGCCGGTTACTAACCTTTTTTATAAGTCCTAAACGAGTCTCTAGCAGGTGTATATTGGATGTCATACACCAGAGTACTATTCGGCAGAAGGCTTCTTTCCTTGTTAATTCTGTATACGGCGTACTTGAAGGCGAGCTCCGCACTCCCCCCGCGCGCCTCTTCTGTGAATATTGCCCCTGAAAACAAGGAAATATAAACCATATCTTAAGGGCATAACATAGAACATTTGTAAATATTTCTGTAGAGCAATTTTTTTTTAATGCTTCTCCCAGAAACCGGTCACTTTGACCCCCTCATAATGCACAAATGACTTACAGCGCAGCATTCGGCGATTCTATATGTCTCACCGATCTTAAAGATGACCGACAGAGCGACAAAAGCGTCCTACAGCAGCAGCCACCAACAACGAGACATGTTTCCGCATGCGTCACGTTTTTCCACGTGCGTCACATTTTTATCATATGTCACATAAGACTTACCGATCTTAACGACGGGTGACAGAACGACGACAGTCATGTTCAGCAGCAGCCACCCAACGGGACATGTTTCCGCAGAGTCACAATTTTCCGCATGCATTACTAATAACTCACTGGTCTTAAACATGAGCGATAGAGCGGTCACAGCACAGTGTCTAGCAGCAGCCACCACCAACTGAACAAGTTTCCGCATGCGTCACGTTTTTCTACGCGCGTCACATTTTTTCCGCATGCATCACTCACCGATCTTGACGACGGGCGACAGAGCGGCGACAGCGTCAAGCAGCAGCAGCCACCACCAACGGGACATGTTTCCGCAACATCACCCAGCTTGCTCAGACGCCTCTCGACCTGCCGACAAAAAAGAATAGTTTATCCTGTTTAAAACAATAATTGGTTTCTTTCTTAAAGGTTTATTTAATCAGAAAATGGTCCGTTTTGTGTACGGATAGAATTCGAGATAGTTTTAGAATAATATTTTTTCGTCTATTAATTTTTGGGGTTCTGTAAAGCCACAGAATAAATAATAGTACAAAACGCGATTTATGGATTACTAAGACTCCACTGGACTCCACTGTCCGTCTGTCTGTCTGTCACCAGGATGTATCTCATGAACCGTAATACCTATACAGTTATAATTTTAACAGATGAGTATAAAACGATACGATACGAAACGAGTATAAAACGATAAGGGGTCGCCGCGCGTAGGTACGTTTTTGCTACCTACGCGGGAAGATACACAGGCCTGTTGGTAGTGGTTCGCGCTCCGGGCTACAAAACCAGAGGTTGCGGGTTCGTATCCCGCAAGGGGCAAATGTTTGTGTGATGAGCACGAGCATTTTTACCTAAGTCATGGATGTATACACGTAAATAAGTATGTCTATCCGTTATCCTAGTCAGATAATAGCACAAGCTCACGCTTAGCTTGAGGCTAGGTAGGTAATTGGTGTGTTTGTTGAAATAATTTATTTATAGTTACTATTTAACATTGTGACGTCAAAATGTCTCAAAGTATCTTCGTTTACAAAAATTGATCGATCGTGTCATCCGGTGGGATTCAAACCCTACCAAATATTAAAGAATAATTAACTTTCATTCATCATTTTTACACATAATGAAGTCGCAATGAAAGAGTGCAAGTATAAGCAAAATATCTAATATAAAATAATAATAATATTACATATAATAATGTCCTCCTAGCCGAATTTGGACTACGGCTGCCTATCTCAACAGAGATTAGCCGACTGCGCGGGAGATACTATTATAGTGCACAAGTGTGTGCGTAATACACATGTGTAATCTCGGTTCCTTCACTCTCAAAATTCGGTGAGACGGCAGTCCGACATGACCGTAGAGAGATCAGGCGCAGGACCAACGGCTTACCGTTCTTTCCGAGGCACGGGGGTGTTAACACCACCAACATCCTGACTCCGGAGCTGTGTCTGCTGAGTTATTTCAAGACAGAAAACCCATATTAGATATATAATATCATGAAATATCAAATTGAACACGTTTTATAACGATGTACGCATTTCCCGTTGCTCTCCCAGGATTCGCTAGGAAATGGGGGAATTTTCCGGAATGTGTGTTTTTGCTCGTTAAGGAACTAATGGATCGATAGTTATCTAACACGATAGGATAAAAGATTATTGCAGTAGAGTCTATAAAACAGACTATGAAAATAGTTTTTAATATTTTTCTGCCTCTGCGTAGGCACTCGATTTTTTTATTTGAAATGGGTTTGCTCTTGACTCTAGACTAAGACAGACGTGGCGTAGACAGAGTCGACGGTGGAGCGAGTCACCCAGCAGGTTCTGGCACTCCCACCCACTCACCGACGGAACACAGCAAGCTGCTTGGCACCGGTTCCGGTGGAAGGGTGGTAGCTACCAGGCGGCACTTAACGGAGCCTACCACCCCTTTTAAGATCATTCAGCCGCCATCACAAACAGGAGTTTCACCAACCGATTATATAAAATGGCTCATACTCCCATCGCTGTCCAGTAATCCATTACCCCTTAGTTGTACCATATCGTATGGTGAAGGGAGGTCGCCCTGTACCTCTGGAGTCTGGGTATAGTTATTCTATTGTGATGAGAAATATAGGCTAGGTTATGCTCCGGGCTACACGTGTTCAAATTGTGGTATGAGCATCAACATTTATTCAGCATTCCAAAACTGCTGAATTAATTTTTATGCTTAATTTTGTCTATGGAGCATACAGACAAAAATTTCAAGACATACTGTTTATACTTCACGATGACATTAACTACTAAACTAAGGCCGTTGAACTAAGTACCTAAGTATATCCATACTAATATTATAAATGCGAAAGTGTGTGTGTCTGTCTGTCTGTCTGTTACCTCTCTTGACGCTTAAACCACTGAACCGATTAAGATGAAATTTGGTATGGAGACCCTGGAAAGGACATAGGGTTCATTTTGTCGCGATATAAAAATATTAAGGGGGTGAAATGGGGGATGAGAGTTTATATGGAAAAATCTAACTCTTGCGGGCTAAGTCGCGGGGAACCTCTAGTTTTAAATAAAACTAATGTAAGGAATTCAACATCGAAAAACGAATTCAATGTCAATGCTTCTTTCCGAATAGTTTATTCGATAAAAGAAAAAAAACACAAAGACATGCATGAAATAAAAATAAAAAAACTTAAAACCTACTTAATCAAAATTATACCCGTGTCCTTGAGGCAAGGAGGCGAGGATGCTGGCTGCGCTACCGCGTTGGATAGCTACACGTATCCTTTGAGCGAGGAACGAGCCAGCTTTACTATTTGCCAAAACAGAATTTAATTTCGGTGCAATTTTTCCAAAAAGTAATTTAGCGGATGGTCCCCGCGGTCCAAAAGTTTCAACGCCAAACGGCGCAAACACATAATCACTTGCAAGTGATGCATACTTGCGTCGTTTGGCGTTTTCAGCTAACTCCGCCGCCGCTCCAGCTTTTAGCGCTGACTCCCTGAGATGAGATGGGGCCAAAGTATCAACGCAAGTTGCGTCCCCAACTAAGGCCCGACCCCGCTCCCAGGGAATGAGCGTAAGATTTCTATTAGTTAATAATTACAAAAAACTCGTTATACTTAAAAGGTGTTAAATAAACTCCCATTCCCATAAGGTCACGTCCGGTAATTTCTTTCATTTGTAGCATTGAATGTAGAAATTCTACTTTCTATAAGTAGTTTTATTGTAATAATGTTTATCTTACCAGCCGTATACCTCATGACTGAGGGTCGTGATCAAGATGTGGAATGAAACACACACAAAGACTGTCTAGTCCATTTTTAATGGAGTGGTTTGCCATTGCCTTCTCTATTTCACACACTAGCCAACTAGTGTGCAGGTTTCCTCACGATGTTTTTCTTCACCGTTAAGCAGCGATATCTTTGAAAAAGACTGCACTTAAGTTTTTATATAAAACTCAGTGGTAAAGGCGGAATCGCACTAACGATCTCGGAGAAGTTATGTTTCTCCGCTCGGCTATCGACCTTTCTTATCTATATTAAGTACTTACATACTACATTAAAACTCAATTTCCAATGATTTCTAAAGAGATATTTCACGCACAGTTCCTTATTTAAGGAGCACACGAGCATAATCCATACTAATATTATAAATGCGAAAGTGTGTCTGTATGTCTGTCTGTTACCTCTTGACGCTTAAACCACTGAACCGATTGAGATGAAATTTGGTATGGAGACATAGGCTACATTTTGTCGCGATATAAAAAAAAACATTAAGGGGGTGAAATTGGGGATGAAAGTTTATATGGAAAATCCAACTGTTGCGGGTGAAGTCGCGGGGAACCACTAGTTGTTTAATATAAAACTGTCAGACAGACGGACAGACAATAATGTCTCAAGGGTAGTTCTCAGTATTTTTATTACATAAAAATAACAATATATAGGCTATTTATTTATATTTTATCAAGGGTTGCTTTTCTCCTTTAAAGGTACGGATCCCTAAAAAATGCTTTAATCTGCCTCTATTTATCATTAAAGACCTAAATAACCAATTTAACAACCCTATAAGAAATAGGTCAGTCACCCCACGCGCTTCAGCCAAATTGGAATCCCAAAAGGAATTCTTTCATTAAAGTCGTTTTAACACAATTTATATGACTAATGATTCTTTATCTCTTTTGTGACGGATAAAGACATTGCTAGAGACGTGCCTTTGCCATTTAATTAGGTTTATCGATAGAAAAATAAAATAAATAAATAATTTAAATGTGTACTCCAATTATCTAGCTTCAAACTAAGCGTGAGACTGTGTTATGATGATAAGGAAAACCATCCTTTGTTCCTAATTGCTCGTCGCACTAAAGTTTTGCTTTTGCGATATTCGAACCCGCCACCCCTGAGCCCGTAGCCAAGTGGCAATTTATTCTCAAGCGAAGTTTGTCATCGCTAACAAAATGTATGAAACTGACATAAGCCATCGAAACATCACGTGACTTTTGCTTACATATTTTGACATTTCGTTGGCAATAGCGGAGTTCGTCCCAAAAAGATTGCCATTTGGCTACGGGCCCTGGTTTTGTAATACAGATCGCACGTCACTTCGACAAGATAGTCGTCAGACTTGCGGTCATACACGCATACTTACATACATAACTACGCTTGAAAAACATTATCCTCCTTCTGACGCAGTTTGAGTAAAAAGTTACATGTCTAGCAATGGACGTCCTGCGACTGATTAGAATGATGTGATGATGAAATAAGGGTGTCTTACCTGTATGCTTTTATTTTGACAATATTACAAGGCGTCCAAGCCTTACGAAATTAGTCACGTTTAAAAATTAAGTAAGATTAATTATTAAGATCTCCCTATGTGCCTCAAACGCAAGCTATCGACGTTTGCATTTTACCTGTCCTAAACTACGGTGACCAAACTTGGTCGCTGACCAAAAGCCAAAAGTCCAGGCTTGGGGTTTTCTAGAAGGCTATGGAGCGTAGCGTTCTTGGGATTAAGAGGACGGATCGGATCCGGAACACCATAATCCGATCCAAAACTGGTATAGCCGTTGTAGGTGTAAAGACCGCTAGGCTGAAATGGGACAGGGCAGGCCACGTGAACAGAAAGTGCCCTAAAATGAACTAAGATCGTCACCCACTGGCTGCCTACTGATTGACGTCGTCCGAAAGGCAGACCCAGAAAACGATGGCGAGATGATCTAGACCACTTCTGCGAAGACTGGCCAGCCCAGACCGGTAACCGCGACAACTGAAGAAGTTTGGGGGAGGGGGGGGGGGGGGGGCATTTGCCCAGCAGAGGGACAATAACGGCTAAGTAAAAAAAAAGTATCGATAAACAAAAGTGTCGTACCATTTCCATCACTAGTCCCGCGACAGTCAAGTCCAATGCAAATTCATTTGAAGAATTCGAGAGAAATTCGAATTCACAAAAGTTTTATATTGAATTAGTTGGAGAAACAGTCGCGAAATCAATTTTGTGAGGAATTTTGACAAGTAAACTGTTTGTTGTTATAGCCACAGAACGACTATAATCCGACCGCTTATCGGAAACGTCGCCTGCGGGGTATAGGGGGGCAGGGGCACAGAATACTAGTACTTCGTACAGAAGTATGACTTAGCCATTGTATTCAAAGAAGTGTGTACTCAATGTCGTCAACAATATGGCGTAATTTAGTTCGCCTCAGAGTCAAGCACATTTTCGTGTAGACACCTACGAAAATCCATTGCAAGATAATTTCATACTTATTGCTCTGGAATATGATTCATAATACACTAAACCTATTCAGTGACGTAATATCACGCGACGCGATAGGGTTGACTGCTACGAGAAGCTTCTAACGCCATCTAGCGCCTCTTTCTAGTACTTTATTCATTCTCGTCCAGCCAGCAACGTAGCCGCGCGGCCGCCGGTGAATAAAACGCACGAGCGTGTCGCTGGCCGGTAGCGACACGCAACTTGTTTTAGCCCCTAAGTAGCCACTTGCCTGTCCGAGCTCGCAGACTACGATGTGGGAAAACCGTCCGGCGAAATCGCACGATAAAAACGTTTGTTGAAAGAAAAGTATAGTTGTGATAACAAAAAAAAAATACTGCTAGATAGGTAGTAAAATAAGGCATAAATAAAGTTGAAAATATATACTTCAAACTTACAATTTTATATTTAAAAAAAATTGTTTATACATAATTGTACTTTTTTTTATCCGATTTTCTGGCACTTTTATTTTATTGTGACAAAGTTATGCTCTCGGCTATACTTTTAGTAACTTATTTTGAAACTGGACTATATTTCCTTTAAAATAGTGGCTTAATATAAACAAATGATACATGTTAAGTCTAATAAATTAATTGATTGAAATGACTCTGCACAACACGATATTTGTTACCGGTGGCGATCTTGGTTTGACAATCAAAATGGCCGCACGGGTACAGACGAGATATTATTTTTGGCTAAGTACTGAAATTAACTAATTTAATTAATAAGATTCCTTAATTTTTGGATTAAACTAAAATAATCTTTATTCAAATTATAAACCAAAACCAAAACAAAGTGCAAGAAACAAAATAGCTGAACTCAAAATTCCGACACCGAAATCTCGTCTGTATAACCTTTACTATCGCAATCTGTCCTGGTCACTGCAGTGCCATCCGGTCGAGCCCTGTGTTCGAAGTATTTTGTAATATTGAATCTGCATAATTATAAGAATGTAATAGGTTTATTTTATTTACTACTTAATCTAGATAGTTTTTAGTACGTAAATACCGTATTATTCTTTAAAAAACTAATTTCGACAATCCGTAAACAACAACACAACCAGCCATCTTTACTCACGAACAGTAGTTGGCTATATTGTTTGGTAAATTTATTAACTTTGGAAAACGAAATGCTATGATATTTATACATCACTGTAAAGAGAATTTTGTTTAGAAAATTATAACTCATCACACTTAAAGAATTATGTAACAAAATGAGAGAACTTACGACATTTTTTATCAGCAGTTGTTGCCTCGATAAAGCAGCGCATCGAAATGGATAAAACTAGGTTTTAACGCCATCTATGATTCTTTCTTAAGATTAAATACTACAATTTTTGAACAGATACGCAACAGATTTTCAATAAATGAGTGTTTCCGAACACTCTGAGTTTGTGGCTCTGTACTACCACTGCCAGTTTTCCGTCAAAAAAAATGGTACTGTAGTACCATTGGACACGCAAGTGGGTAGGGGCGCCGCGCGTAGGTACGTTTTTGCTACCTCCGCGGGGAGATACACAGGCCTGGCAGGGGTTGCTTCGGGAGTCGGGGCAAATTGAAGGCTAGTGCACCGAAAAACAGCAGAAAAAACTCAGTCACTATTACCAAACCTTTTTTAATTTGTTATTCTTTGTATAATTACATGTTTTTGACTGCCTCGTTGGTCTAGTGGTCAGCACGCTGGGTACTATCCACGAGGTCCCGGGTTCGAATACCGGGTCGGGCCGAGAGTGTTTGGGTTCTTCTATCTTGAAATTACTAAGACACAGCTGAAGTCAGGAAGTTGGTGGTGTTAACACCCCCTCGGAAAGCACGTTAAGCCGTTGGTCCGTTGGCTGATCTCTCTACGGTCATGTCGAACTGCCGTCTCACCGAATTATGAGAGTGAAGGAACAGAGAAAGCACCTGTGTACACTATAATATGTCCTGCGCAGTTGGCTAATCTCTGTTGAGAAAAATCTGAAATACTTAATTCTTGGTGTAGTCGTTCGCGATTCGGACTACAAAACCAGTTGCGGTTTCAAATCTCGCATTGGGCAAATGTTTGTGTAATGAGCACGAGCATTTATACCTAAGTCATGGGTGTTTATAAACGTATTAAGTATGTCTATCCGTTATCCTAGTCGCCATAGCACAAGCTCACGCTTAGTTTGGAGCTAGGTAATTGGTGTGATTGTTGGATTTTTTTTAATTCATTTAATTATCTTGCTACAATAGGATCTGCCTACCAAATTATAGGATAGCCGACTTCTTATCTGATCTACTTAGAAGAAAGTTGATAATTTGAAAAGTTTCAAGTAAACAAACAGACGGAAAGAAGGTGGATTTTACGATTTTGTTATGATCACGCATTTCCACGTCTACCCTCATAAGGAAAATTGAAGTCTGTAGCTGATTTTCGGAAGATTTTTTTGTTTTTAGCATTTCCGTGTGGAGGAGAAAAAAGGCCTCTATCAGGCCTGTGTATCTTCCCGCGTAGGTAGCAAAAACGTACCTACACGCGGCGACCCCTTAGTAAGGGTCTAAACAAGTTGAGTGTCGCTAGCCGGCAGCGACACGCTCGCGTTTACGTTTTATTTACCGGCGGTGCGCGAAACTAGGTTGCTGGTTGGACGAGCATGAATAAAGTCCAAGAAAGATGCGCTAGATGGCGTAAGTAGCTTCTTGTGGCAGTCACCCTATCGCGTTGCGTGACAGTACGTCACTGAATAGGTTTAGTGTATTATGAATCATATTCCAGAGTTATAAGAATGAAATTATCTTGCAATGTATTTCTGTAGGTGTCTACACGAAAATGTGCCTTAGTCTGAGGCGAACTGAATTACACCATATCGCTGACAACATTGAGTAGAATATTCTTTGAATTTCATTGCAAAGTCATAATTCTGTACGGAGTACTAGTACTTATTCTGTATGATGTTCAGGGTTTCTGGTGAATGAAGGTTTTGCTTTGACTACAAATTACCTAAGCATACTACCTCGTAGGTCTAGTGGTCAGCACGCTGGGTACTATTCACGAGGTCCCAGGTTCGAATCCCGGGTCGGGCCGAGAGTGTTGGGGTTTTTCTGTCTTGAAAAAACTCAGACACAGCTCCGGAGTCAGGAAGTTGGTGGTGTTAACACCCCCGTGCCTCGGAAAGCACGTTTAGCCGTTGGTCCTGATCTCTCTACGGTCATGTCGGACTACCGTCTCACCGAATTATGAGAGTGAAGGAACAGAGATCGCACCTGTGTATTGCGCACACACTTGTGCAATATAATATGTCCCGCGCAGTTGGCTAATCTCTGATGAGTTGGGCCGCCGTAGTCGAAATTCGGCTAGGAGTAAATTACCTAAGCATATTATGCCAATTTTTTAATATGAAAGTTCTACCATTTTCAAGATTTTGATGTTCAGGTAAAATTTTTGTTTTTTCTAGTTAAAGGAGAATATTAATTGCGATGTCTAGCTTCACATGGCCGCATGTCAGACTACCCAACTTTGAACTTGAGACCGCCTCTATTCCCTACGTAATAAAAGCTGTTTTCGTATTTCAAATGGTTAACCCTTGGTTGAGTATATAGGATAGGCAGTTGGCTAATCTCTGTTGAGATAGGCTATAAAGTCAGCCTATATATCCCACTGCTGGGAAAAGGCCTCATCTCAACTATGAGGAGGTACGAGCAATACTCCACCACGCGGGCTCAGTGCGGATTGGTGGAGGGGTGTCTGTAAGGCAAGTGACAAACCTTACTGTCAGATGTTATCAAGCCGCCCCAGGGCCTCTGACTAGGCTTAACGACTAATATCACAGATATAAGCCGGGACCAACTGCTTAACGTGCCTTCCGATGCACGGAAATGCTTGTCATGGACGTCACATAAATGGTCGGAATGGTTACCCATCCAATCACGGCCGCGCCGTGGGTTGCTTAACTTTGGTATCACTACCAAAGCGCTGCCGCCACTGCGCCACAAGCACCTCAAGGAGATGGGCTGCTGTAGTCGAAATTGGTTAGGAGGACTTTATATTGGATAGGGTATAGGCGCTACGTAATAATGTCCACCTGGCCGAATTTCGACTACGGCGGCCTATCTCAACAGAGATCAGCCAACTGCGCGGAACATATTATAGTGCACAAGTGTGTGCGCAATACACAGGTGCACTCTCTGTTCCTTAACTCTCATAATTCGGTGAGACGGTAGTCCCACATGACCGTAGAGAGATCATGCGCAGGACCAACGGCTTAACGTGCTTTCCTAGGCACGGAGGTGTTAACACCACCAACTTCCTGACTCCGGAGCTGTGTCTGAATAATTTCAAGAGAGAAAAACCCAAACACTCTCGGCCCAACCCGGGATTCGAACCCGGGACGTCGTGGATAGTACCCAGCGTGCTGACCACTAGACCAACGAATAACAATTAGCCGGTTTCCATGGTGTCGCCATCTCTGAGGTCCCTGGTTCGATATAAAATTCGAAAAATTGATTTCCATATTGTCTCGGGTCTGGGTGTTGTGGTACCACCGTTGTTTCTGATTTCCATAAAACCAGTGCTTTAACTACTTACTACGGGGTCCCAGCAATGTATGTAATCATCATATCAGCTAATTGCAGTCCACTGCTGGACATAGGCCTCTTCAAGACTGCGCCAACTTTCACGGTCCTCCGCTTCTCGCATCCAGCCACCACCGGCCACCTTCCTCAGGTCGTCGGTCGGCTAGCAGGCGGGCGTCCAACAATACGTTTTCCAAGACCTTAACCTTCCTACTCCAACGCCCGTCGGTTCTGCGACAAACATGACCAGCCCACTGCCACTTCAGATTAAGCACCTCTGAACGATATCTATGACTTTCGTCTTTTGGCGGATGATCTCGTTTCGGATTCTATCCCTTAGCTCGATCCCCAGCATAGACCGTTCCATAGCTCGCTGAGCGACATGCTGTCGGTGGGCCAGCTTGACTGTCAAGTTCCAAGTCTCGGCCCCGTAGGTCATGACAGGTAGGGCGCACTTTTTATATACCCTGCTCTTCAGGCATTGCGGTAGAGGCGACGAGAAGATGTGACGCAGCTTTCCAAGTGCTGCCCAACCTAGCTGCACCCTTGCTGTGTGTGATAGTGTCCAATTAAAAAAATGAAATAAAATAGGTAAATTAGGTAACCTAACATACTCCACATAGATTATTTCTATGTCACTATTCACTGACGTCGATGTAGCAGGACATGATGTGACTAATCTATAGTTAAAGGATTATCCTTCAGCTCCTGAACATCCTGTATAAATGGGCATGGAGTACACATTTCACGGTTCAGTAGGCCTGTGTACTCAAACTCTCGCGCCAATGATCTTCAAAACAACATTGTTTGTAACTTAATTACTTAGCGCTACTTGGCTAATTGCTGTTTCCTATACAAATTGTAGCTCTACTCAGATACATTCATGTCAATCTTAAGGCGAAGTATGATCGAGCCATTGCTTGCGAACGATTCGATGTATAAGAAGTTTAGTCCAGAAAGGACCGCGTTGAAAAAGTTTATTTTTACGATCTCTCAATGTGATATGTTATCTCAATGTGACATCTTAATTACTATAATCTATTTTTGAAGGCCTTGGGTACAGCTGTGATTGTCTATAAGAACCTATAGTTACCAGAAACTTCAGGATATCGTTAAGATAGGTTCGTCAAGATCGTTAAGATAAGATACATCCTTAAACACAGGATTTCTATCTAACCAACACAGTTTGGTTAGATAGAAAATCCTCCTGAAGTAGTAAAACCACAGTAAACTCATGGTAACGGTAGAGTAGGTACTTACGTAGGTAACTGTCAACAATAACCCACGTGGACCTAAATCTATTATATAAGGCTACGGCACGCTAAAGACAACTAAACAATTACCGTGGCAATAAATATTACTTAATTAAAATCCAACACCAGTATAGTATCATTTCAACAGGCAGACATCACGTTTCGCTCGTAATTTTACCTGCACAAAATTAAAGTACCTATCAAAAACATAATTATTAAAAGAACAAAACACCTGACTGCAAAAACTCTTATATTTTTTAAACAATGTTTTTACTGGATTTCATTTGAGAGTACGGGAGTACCCATATTGCTAGGGCAAGGAAAAAATCAATCCCCCTTCCCCCCTTTGGCTCCATTTGCGGGCGCCATTTTTTAAATGTATATAGCCTATGTCACTTTCACAATTTTGACGAATTCAACGACACCTCATATGTCAAAAACTATCCAGCCGTTTGGGCTGTAGCGCGTGCCAAACAATTTATACATACTCTCGAAAAACACAACCCTCCTTCCGCAGTCGGGTAAAAATGATAAAGTATAAAAAACGCGGTCACAGCCACAGTATAATACGGGTTGCAGACCAAGAGCTAAGCTAAGTTAGTTTAGCTTAGCTCGCATAGCTGACGCAGTTTTCCATACTTGTGTGCAGACCGCAAACTATGCGAGCTAAGCTATGTGAGCTAACTAAAATATGCGAAGCTAAGTTAGTTGTGCCGATGCGCAGCTACACAAGCTAAGCTAAGTCCCTCCCGCTATCCCGCTGTCCGTCTAATTGAACAACGCAACACTGACTGAGCTTTGGCTTAGCTGTTGGTGTGCACGCTATTTATTTCTAGCTTAGCTTAGCCTAGCTTGCTTGGCATAGCTTAGTTTAGCCTTGGCATAGCTTAGTTTTCGGTCTGCAACCGGCCTAAAGCTAGTTAACCGCCCTTATAACTTGTTCTTTGCGTAGCGGCGGCAGAAGCCATACTTTCCGTGTTCGATTACCTAAAACTTGGGCACAGGTCAAAAACGCACCCTCTTTTTTAGGTGTCAAATGTCAACCGTTCAATCTTGTTTGAAGCTTTTTACTGACTAAACTAAGTAACGATTAATAAAACGATACTAAAGGGACGGCTTTCTAGGCAAAAAATGGTTTGATACACAATCATTACCTAATTAATCTTTTATCTATCTATTTAGATAGATAGAAGTAAGTATATTTATTTAAAAAAACTTAATTAAAGAGTTAAGGGTCATAACACCGCGGGTAGGCCGATAACAATTAATAATAATAAATAATAAATTGTGTCACCAAACACACCAATTAACTAGCCCCAAACTAAGCGTGAGCTTGTGCTATGGTGACTAGGATAACGGATAGACATATACTCACACAAACGTATAAACGTGCATGACTTAGGTACAAATGCTCGTGCTCATCACACAAACATTTGCCCCTTGCGGGATTAGAACAATTGATTTTCTATTGTGTCTGGATACTTCATACGTGGAGTATGAAGAATCAAAGACTGACTGGCAGATTTACATATTAATATTAACACACAGCCAAAACTACACTTCCCTTTATAGTGAGGGTGAACACCAAGAAAGCATTTTAGGAAATTCGCCCGATAAGGGAGTAAAAAAGGGGAAGTAAGTTTGTATGACACTCCGTCAGTATGATTTGAAGCTAAATCGACATTGGTAGGTAAATCAGCTAGTTAGAAATTAACAATGACATATTTCAGTATTTTCAACGTTCAACCTCCAAGTCGGGGTGAAAAAGGGGAGTAGAAGTTGTTTGTAGTATGAGGAATCCGACAATTGCACGGCCGTAGAAAAGGTCGTGAGCAACCGCTAGTATGTTATGAAGCTGAAAAGTCTGCTTATTTAATAGAACGCGCTATCTCTGAAACTAACTACAAGTTTTTTTTTTGTGACGGATAGTTTATTTATCGAGGAAGGCTAATATATTAGGTACACTACGCTCCGGGAAGTTATGAAAAACGTTAGGTAGAACAGAACTCCACGCGGGCGGAAGTTAATATACATAATATAGCCCGGCGCCAAGCAGCTTGCTGTGTTCCGTCGGCGAGTGGAAGTGCCAGAACCTTCTGTGTGAGCTCGCTCCACCGTCGACTCTGTCTACGCCACGTCTGGCTTAGTCTAGAGTCAAGAGCAAACCCATTCCAAATAAATAAAAAAACTAACCAATTAATATAAAGTTTGTTTTTAGGAAGTCTTTGGAGTTCTTTCATCTGAACTGCTCCAAATTTGGTATCTATGGGAAGGAACCATACACACAAGGGTACTACCCTATTTTATGCTTAAGCATACACAAAAGGTACCCGTACTACACGTAATATACGCTCATTAGGTACCACAATTTGGACATGTACTTAGGCAAGAGTTATATTCAGGTGCACAACATGCTGTTTCATCTTCAAAGAATAAGTAGGTACATTCGGAAATACAGGGTGACCTCCCTTCATCATACGACAAGGTACAATTTCGGGTTCATGATAACTGAAGTTCGATGGAAGAATGGGTTATTTTGTACATCGAATCGGCGCGGACGAAGTCGCGGGGCAACAACTAGTCGTAAGATCGCTCGGCTTCAAAACTGTAATCATCATTATCATCTTAGCGTTATCCCGGTTGTGCACTCACACGCGAGGGCCCAGAGTCCGCTTTGGACCATGATCCAGGATATGGCAGATCAGGTAATTACAGTGGAGCGACTGCCATTTACCTCCTGTGACCTTGTAAACAGGGAAACCTGACCAGTTTGGATCATGGTTACATATTAAGTCGCCTGAATGTGCAGGTTTCCTTATGTTTCCCTCACTGTAAGAGCATCGGTTAGTGAAACAACTAATGTACATAACTCTGAAAAAGTAATTGGTACATGGCGGCACGTGGGATCGAGCCCGTACCTCCCGCATGAGAGGCAACCCGCAAGCCTCTACGCCACCGACGCTCTTAAATTCAAAACTGCGAAACAAAGAAAATTGAAGTACGTAGCTTTTATCAAGTGCTCTCCTTAAGTCCTCAAACACGATCGTGAGCTAACCAATAAGTGGTGCTCAGCAAGCAAGCGAAGCGAAAAAAGCGGAAAATGCTGTGTGTGAAACTCACCCTTCTTGCATTTTTAGGGCACCGTAGTCCTCACAAGGAACCCTTATTGTCATGTCCGTCTGTCTGTCCAAGGTTTTGCTAAAAGACCGTTACTACTAGAATATTTTTAGGTGTAGGTATACTAATTACGCCGACAAAGTGATAGAATAAAATTTTGGAAAATATTTTTTTAGGGTAGTTCCCTATGTGAAGTGGCAATGATTTTTTTTTGTCATCTACCCCATCCTCTGGGGTACCATTGAGAAGGATTTTTTGAAATGACTTAGGGCCTACTAACCTAGATTTTTTCGGCAACCGTCTAAAAATGAGGTTGAAAGGCAATATTCTTAGTTTCTGAAGGCACACATTTATATGAGAAAAAATTGAAAATAGGAGCATAGCTGTGGTAAATGTTGTTTTTGCCATTTAACAGGGAAAAAACAGGGGACTACGTTTGTATGGAGAAATGGCGCCTTGTCCTAGTCATTCCCGATAAGAACATTCGGTCATCAACATTTTATCAAACAATTCAATCTGTGCTCAACGCAAAGTAATCAAGCTCTTAGGTAAGTAGTCTTCATAAAATGGACTGTTTATTTAATTCCAATCAATTATTTGCTGAATGAAATTGAGTCAGCCATTTTCGTAGAAATTCGTACCTAGCTAATTATTTTAGCCACACTAATAATAAAAGCTAAGTGACGTGACTCACTAGTATTATTGTCCTTTTACCTGACTTTAACAAAGAAAAAACCAGCCAAGTGCGAATCAGACTCGCGCACGAAGGGTTCCGTACCATTTACCTGACAACATTACACAATATAAGCAAAGAAAACACGTTTTTATGAGAGACCCCCTTAATTTTTTAAAAATTTTAATTAAGTATTTATTTTTAAAGTGAATTTCAACATAATATTTTGTGATTATTTTATGAGTTTAAATACCTGTTGGTGTTATTAATAGCGAGCAAACGGTTAAAATATCACGTTTTTTTTTGGGAGCCCCTTAAATATTTATTTTACTTTGTTTTTAGTATTTGTTGTTATAGCGGCAACAGAAATACATCATCTGTGAAAATAATTTCAACTGTCTATCTATCACAGTTCATGAGATACAGCCTTGTGACAGACAGACAGACAGACAGCCAGCGCGGCAGCGGAGGCTTAGTAATAGGGTCCTGTTTTTACCCTTCGGGTACGGAACCCTAAAAATGAAGAGCTATGAGTTTAGCAGTATCTATGTCCTATGTTTGTATCATGAATATTGCACCTTATCTCATAAACTATTGAGTCGATTTTGATAAATATCATGCCAATCAATTCGAACACCAACCAATACTGCCTCATTTTGGTCAAGGCTTAGCGCGCTAGCTTTGGCTTTTCTCCAAGAGGTCCTGGGTTTTCCTGCCTTAAACTAACTCGAAACAGCTCGGAGTCAGGATGTTGGTGGTATTAACACCCCGCCTCAGAGAGCACGTTAACCTGTCCCATCCCCATAAGATCCGCGGGTGGGTAGATAACAATAAATTTTCTATTGTGTTTGGAAACATGCGCATGTTGGTGGCGCAGTGGCTAACGGGTCGCAGCTCATGCGGGAGGTACCGGTTCGATCCCACGTGCCGCCATGTACCAATGACTTTTTCTGAGTTATGTACATTAGTTGTTTCACTAACCGATGCTCTTACGGTGAGGGAAAACATCGTGAGGAAACCTGCACATTCAGGCGACTGAATGTGTAACCATGATCCAAACTGTGTCAGGTTCCCCTGGCAACAGGGTCACGGAGGTCAGATGGCAGTCGCTTTACTGTAATTACCTGATCTGCCACAACCTGGATCATGGTCAGCGGACCCTGGGCCCTCGCGTGCGAGAGCACAACCGGGATAACGCTAGGAGGATGATGTTTGGAAACATGATAGGTGAAGGTTTGCCGCTTCTCCTGCGCGTGATCTATCTCGGGCAGGCCTGTGTATCTCCCCGCGTAGGTAGCAAAAACGTGCCTACGCGCGGCAACCCTTTTTAAGGGGCTAAAACAAGTTGCGTGTCGTTACCGGCCAGCGACACGCTCGCGCGTTTTATTCACCGGCGGCCGCGCGGCTACGTTGCTGGCTGGAGCATGAATTAAGTCCTAGAAAGAGGCGCTAGATGGCGTTAGTAGCTTCTTGTAGCAGTCAACCATATCGCGTCGCGTGATATTACGTCACTGAATAGGTTTAGTGTATTATGAATCATATTCCAGAGTTATAAGAATGAAATTATCTCGCAATGTATTTTTGTAGGTGTCTACACGAAAATGTGCTTGAGTCTGAGACGAACTGAATTACACCATATCGTTGACAACATTGAGTAGATATTTCTTTGAATTTCATTGCAAAGTTATACTTCTGTACGGAGTACTAGTACTTATTCTGTGTCTCGGCTCGGGTCATATCGGTCTAAGAGAGTAGAGTGCACCTGTGTGTGTGTGTGTGTGTGTGTGTATTGCGCACATACTTGTCAACTAGGTATAATATACAAGATGTCCCGTAAATGAAGATTATGTAGAGATTATATAGGAAGTTGGTGGTGTTAACACCCCCGTGCCTCGGAAAGCACGTTAAGCCGTTGGTCCTGCGCCTGATCTCTCTACGGCAGGCATGTCAAACTCAAAGTCACTGGTGGGCCAAATGCATACAGGTTGTGGAGTCACTGGGCCGCAAAACCCAGACACAAAGAAATAAAACGAATTAGGATTGCAGTACAAAAAAATAAAAATTGTTTTTAATAATGATCCAAAAAGTTACAACAGTAGTTCGTGTTTGCGGGCTGCAACTGGAGGCTGTTGTTAGTATTGGATTGGGCCGCAGACAAATACGTAGAGGGCGGCATGCGGCCCGCGGGCCGCATGTTTGACATGCCTGCTCTACGGTCATGTCGGACTGCCGTCTCACCGAATTATGATAGAGAAGGAACAGAGAGTGCACCTGTGTATTGCGCACACACTTGTGCACTATAATATGTCCCGCGCAGTTGGCTAATCTCTGTTGAGATAGGCCGCCGTAGTCGAAATTCGGCTAGGAGGACATCATCATCATATCACATTTTTACACACTAGGATGGTGATTATGATGAGGATGAGTATATCCGGGTATTATATAGTAACATCATGCTCTACTTACTATACTGATGCCAATTTTTTAAATAAAGTGTTGCCATTTTAAAATTTTTGGATTTGAGTTTTAATTATTTTTGGGAGCCTTACTAACAATTTAAGTAAAAAGTTAATATTTATATTGGTGTTTGGAATATCCAAGAGTACTAAAATAGAAACAGCCTTTTATATCTCGAACACTAACACTTTTACTGGATTTTTTAGCATATTATAGGGCATGATGTAACTAATTTGTACATACCCAAAGAATCATCCTTTATTAACGGTTTAAAGGTGAGTAAATCGGCTGCAAGTATGGTTATAATTAAAAGTATAACACAAGGACAACGTAACACACACACCCACACACACCCACACACACACACACACACACACACACACACACACACACACATAAGCAGTAAGAAAAATAAATATGTTTCATTAAAATATTAAATTGCTTGCTTGTTTAGAGTTTAGATAGATAACTCTTTATTGCACACCATAAAAGTAACAACAATACAATTTACATAGAAAGATGTACCAATTAGGCGGTCTTAACGCTTCTCTCTTCCAGACAACCTTTGGGTATAGGAAATACTTAATCACAGGAAGGGGGTGATTGGTGCAAAAGACATATTATAAAATAATAGGTACGAAACAGAAATACATACACATATTATATACTAAGTTAATAGTTGTTGTTGTTTGTGAGTTTAATAGTTGTAATTTAGTATGTTATTAACCTTATTGTTAAAAGAGCGGTTATTCCTATCACAGGCGATGTTTTGCCTAAAAAGGAGTTCCCATAACTAATACTTGTATTAGACTAAGTCCCAGAAATAAATTATTTGTATTTGTATTTGTGTAACGGGACTCTCTGTATGTCCCATGCAGTTAAAATCTGAAAGTTGGTTATTGAGATTGGCCACCATGGCTTAAAATAATGCAAGTCGACATAGAATACTCACTATGGACAGGCCTGTGTATCTCCCCGCGTAAGTAGCAAAAACGTACCTACGCGCGGCGACCCTTACTTAGGGGCTAAAACAAGTTGCGTGTCGCTACCGGCCAGCGACACGCTCGCGCGTTTTATTCACCGGCGGCCGCGCGGCTACGTTGCTGGCTGGACGAGAATGAATAAAGTACTAGAAAGAGGCGCTAGATGGCGTTAGAAGCTTCTCGTAGCAGTCAACCCTATCGCGTCGCGTGATATTACGTCACTGAATAGGTTTAGTGTATTATGAATCATGTTCCAGAGCAATAAGTATGAAATTATCTTGCAATGGATTTTTGTAGGTGTCTACACGAAAATGTGCTTGACTCTGAGGCGAACTAATTTACGCCATATTGTTGACGACATTGAGTAGACATTTCTTTGAATACAATTGCTAAGTCATACTTCTGTACGAAGTACTAGTACTTATTCTGTGCCGCAGATAAGTATTTATGTGATGAGCACGTGAATATGTACATACGTCATTGATGTTTATAAACGAACTAGTGGTTCCCCGCAACTTCGCCCGCTAGAGTTGGATTTTCCATATAAATTTTCATCTTCCATTTCACCCCCTTAATCTTTTTATATCACGACAAAATGCAGCCTATGTCCTTTCCAGGGTCTCGAACTGTCTCTATACCAAATTTCATTGCAATCGGTTCAGTGGTTTAAGCGTCAAGAGGTAACAGACAGACAGACACACTTTCGCATTTATAATATTAGTATGGATATAAGTATTTTTTTAGTTATCCTAGTTGCCGTAGATAGCACAAGCTCCCGCTAAGTAGGTAAAGGTATAATTGGTGTTATTAGTGAAAAAAACATATATTTGTAGTACTATTATTTTATTCCATGGTATAACTGCTGTTAAAGAATTCAACATGTGTTGGTGAGCTCTACACTTACTACTTTGTATATTTAAATTACTTACACACACATAAAATAAGTAGTTTGTACCTTCATACAGTATGTGACGAGTATTATATACGATTATTTCATACAAAGAATGATAGGTAACCTCCTCAAAAATAAAAATAAATCGTATAAATATCTAATCTGTGATTGAAATTGCAAAACAATTTTTTTTGTTCAGTCAACACTTAAATGTTTTAACAAAACGGCATAAAAAAGGTTAACCCTTCGTCCATGCCTTTTATTATAAACATAAATAACAATTAACGTTATTTATAACGATACGATCCATTAATTAGCAAACGATAACGATCGCACCACAATCCTGTTACCAAGATATACTGCTATAGAATCGTAATCAAGCACAGGCAAGGCATACCTAACCGCGATACAAAGGAAATTTATTCATGATACCAACCTTCAAGGGTGCTCCACCAGCTCGCATTGAATCGTCTACGTCTTCTATCAAACAATCAATGCTTTTCCGAGATTGAAGCACATATTTCAACATCCACCACACAGAGACACCCACCAACTATCCACATACTAGAAAAAACACTTCACAAAACGGTCATTATCAACGCTGAAAACTCTTCCATAAAAAACGTAGCGACAAACCTAGCCATCGAGGATTCCCTACTGATTATTTCATGGAGTACATACACTTCTTGTAGCTATGTACTCATTTACAAAGTTACAGTGGATTTTGCACTCTGAAATTGAATCCGCTCGGTTGGTATTGATTTGAAAGTGGATTGAGGGTGGCGGCTTTGCACCCCAACCCCTATTTTGAAGGGATGTGCAGTGACGACGTATATTTCAATCTGTAACGTTATGTGTTATTTTTACGCTAGCGAGTTATTCATAAGTCTATAAGTAGGTGACAGACTTTGACCATCAGTTACAGTTATAGCATAGGCCACATAAATACATAAAGACAACCAGCCGTCCACAACAGCCTATGAGGCAGCGCAAGGGACAATAACAAATCAAGCACGAAAAGGAAACTATTATACTATATTCATGTTGCTACAAGAAAATGAAAAATAAAATAAAGCAAAATAAGTGGATTTGTACCAAAAAAAATCCTTTGAAAGTTTTACACATTTTTTATGCTAGCTAGAGGTTAAGTTATTCGTATGATGTGTTTTTGTTCCACAATATTATCTAACAGCAAAGGACGGACACAAATGAAAAGCCATAAAAGAGGACTTTGTCGAAAGAGAAACTGCTAGGAGGGAAGTTCACCCAAGTATCGATTACCCGAGTATATGATTAAAGCACTCATTCATTACAATATATGATTTGTTAGAACCTAACTAAGAACCTTATTGGAAAATCGGTAGATGTAATCGAAGTTTGGAGCAAATTAGATCCAATTTAGTTGACATTTTAGTTCCTGGCCGTTCTTCTCGGAGGACAAAGCTACGATTGGTTTGTCCTCCGAGAAGAAGTAAGTAGTTTGATAAGTGGTTTAGTGACAGAGTGAAGAGAATCTTAAAAAGTCGGCAAATATAAAGATATAGTAAAAATCATTGTCCCTATAGTTAGTGTTCTGAACTGTAATTTATTTGAATACTTTTTTAATTAAGTTCAAAACCTACCAATAAATTTTCGGCCGCATCGTCGCTTACCACCAGGTGAGATTGCAGTCAACTGTCCTCCTTTTTATTTTAAAAAATCTAACATCGGCGGCCAGTGATTTTATTTGCACCCTTATTTTTGAAGACCTCCGTTGTCGTATCTTTGAGGTTCCGGGTTCGATGCCCGGGTCGGATCTATATATCTTGGGTCTGGGTGTCACTTTGTGATCTTGTGGTACCTACCTTCGTTATACAAATGCCTTAGCAACTTGAGATCAGAGCATATTGTATCTAACTTATGTTTCCAATATTTATACTGTTCAAAACGTAACTACGAAGGTCGTCGAATTAATACAATATATTCAAAAGGGCGGATTCTGTTGCTCAAGTAGGTATCTACTTGCTACAAGTTTTCCGGAATTTTTCGGAAGAACAACCAAGGCTTATACTTTTTTTTGATGTCATTGATCCCTTATAGATTGTCAGTAGAAGATTAACATTAGGGATATATTAAATTGCACAGCATAAAACTTATCACCTATCAATTTGTGTTCATTAATTATATAATTTTTATATCGAATAAAATATTGCACTGCAAATATAAATCTTGCTTAACGAAACTAGTACTATAAACCATTCGAAAATGTAAATCTATTTTGTTCTTAAAAATTAAAAAATATGATTTCCACATCAAACATACTAATTGCATATCAAATTAGGGTTAATTTGATGTGCAATTAGTATATTGAACCTCAAAATCTGTTACACTGATTTTGCTTCAGACTACACATGTGGTATGAACCACATGTCTAGTCTGAAGCAAATACAACCTAGGCTAGGTTTCGTGCCAATAAAATAACTACATCCAGAGATACAGGGTGGCCTCTCTTCACCATTATGACATGGTACAACTAAAGAGTCAATACTAGATAACACAATTACTTAGATTAATAATGTAATAAGAATATAACATGTAATAATTTTAAAGGAAATGGTCAAATTTAGTTAAACTGCAGTAATTTGATGTTATGTTTTAAAAAAAATGATGTCATAGGTTTGTTGTGCGCCAGTTATTATTAGTTAAGCAATAATAATAAATTCATAGCAATGCATCACGAATTTAAATTGCTGTAACTATTTTGCTGTGCAATCAGTATTTTTATTAAAATTGGGACTTTTTTTAAAATTAAAACGAAGATTTTTGATGTACGTTTAAATACTACCATTAACATTATTTGTAAAGTACCAAGGCTATACCGTTTATGCCTCGTTATTGTAAGCACATCACTAGTCACAACGACTACGTCGACAATCAATGTTGCCATTACAAAATTCATGTTTTGCGGGTGTTAAGTTTAGAAAACAAGAGATGGTGTATGGTTCCTGCTTATCCAAAAGTCATAAAAGTCATTTATTTATGCATGTAGACCCACTGGGGGCACTTATACACGTCCCAACATATGTTTTTTACCTACCACTGCTTCGGGACAAATTCTGGGTTAGTGCTGAGAAGAAGCAGCGCAAGAAACTCAGTCACTTTTGTCAAAGCCTCTTTTAAAAATAATATTTTGATACAGAAATTAAAATTTTACTTGTGCGAGCTGGTCCACACGTTGACATTGAGGTTATAAATAGCACGTACGGCCCTTTTTTGTAGTACAAAAACTGATTCGATATCTAATGATTATATCTAATGATAAACTGATTCGATTCGAAAGCTGAGCCCCACAGTAAAATACCGTACGACATCAAGCTGTGGAAATAACTAAAATATACTAGTCTGGCCGTTTCAATATCAGTCAAGCGCCGTATCTTTTTTACAGCAAAAGCAGCTGAACTAAGTTTTCCTGACAAGGCCACGATATGAGGACCCCATTGTAGTTTTGAATCTAAAGTTATGCCTAAAAATGTTGTTGAATCTATAGTATTTAGCAATTTGTCTTTTATCAAAACATGTGTTGAGGCCTGTCTGACATTAGGCATAGTAAACTTAACACATTTAGTTTTATTCCCGTTAAGTAATAGGTTGTTAACGGTTAACCAATGTAATACTTGTGAAAGAGTATTATTTACATCGTCAAAAGTATCTTTCCCCCTTGGAATTTTGAATATAAGTGAAGCAAATAATACTATATCACAAAGATCTTCCACAAAGTGTGGAAGGTCATTTATATAAATCAAAAACAACAAAGGTCCCAATATCGATCCCTGGGGCACACCCATTGTCATAGGTGCTCCAGAAGACTCAATTCCATTGATGCAAACTTTTTGCGTTCTACTTGTTAGGTAGGATTTAAGTAAATTTAATGAATTCATTGAAGCTCCATAATGTCGTAATTTTTTCAATAAAGTTTTATGTTCCACACAATCAAAAGCCTTTGAAAGATCACAGAAGATACCTAAAGCATCTTGTCTATTGTCAATAGGCATCAAATATATGTTTTAAGAGAGCTATTCCCGCATCAGCAGTACTTCTACCTTTAGTAAAACCAAATTGTTTTTTGTGTAGTAGATGGTTTAAAGAAAAGTGTGCTAGTAATTGATTGAATATTACCTTTTCAAATATTTTACTAAGGTTCGGCAGAATTGATATTGGTCTAAAATTAGAGGGGTCACTTTTGTCACCGGATTTAAATAACGGTATTACTTTACTAAATTTCATTAGGCTTGGAAACTGTCCATCATCAATGCACTTGTTAAAAATTATTGCTAAGTGAGGAGCTATTGTGCTGATAATTGATTTAATAATATACACAGATAGTCCCCATAGATCCTCAGTCTTTTTTAAATTTAAATCTAGAAAGGTTTTTATAATTACTTCGGGACTGACATGCCTAAAGTGCAGTGGAGAATCGCACTCATCGACATTGGATTTTAGAATCGACTCGGCAAGTTCTGAAGAAGAGGCAAGGTCTTTAGTTGTTGAAGATCTATTGGATGTGATCAATTTCTGTCCGACTTTTAATGAGAATGTGCTACTTTTTGATTTATTTTTACAAGTTTCTTTGTTTATTATGTTCCATATAGCTTTTGCCTTATTATTTGAATTTTAAACTATCCTACGAATATGGTTTGACTTTGCTGTAGCACATACTTGTTTAAATATTTTAGAATATCTTTTTATATATTCAATAATATGTGGATCTTGTGAATATTCTCTTATACTATATAAGTCATACAATTTAATCCTACTTTTATGAATTCCTGGTGTAGCCCAGTCATTAAATTTATATTTAGCCTGATTTATCTTAACCTTCTTCAGTGGGAAGATTTCATTAAATAGATTTTTGATTAATTCAAAAAGGTCTTCATATAATTTATCAACACTATCGCTAATATTGGGTATAGTTGAATTTACACTATCACAAAAAGTATCCCTAAATCTGTCTAACCTATTTACTGTGACAGACCTATAAACATTCTCTACAACACTTGAGGCATGACTGTGTTGAAATGAGACCTTTTGACCTCTATGATCAGAACTGAGATTACGTAAGATATATTTATCAATTACGATTGCGTGGGAATCACAAATAATATTATCTAAACAAGTTGCCGTGCTGGGAGTCACCCTGGTAGGTTCATTAAAAAGATTAGATAAATTAAAAGATGCAAAGATATTAAGAAATCGGGTAGATATCTGTGTTTGTTTTAAAATATTAATATTAAAATCTCCACAAACAACTATTTTTTTGTTAGATCTGCAAACTTTCTCCAATGCTTCTTCCATAATGGGTTCAAAAAGTTGGTAATTTGCATCTGGGGGACTACACACATATTATAATATACTGATCCAGCTCCGCACACGCTAGTTCAATAGTTTGTTCCATTGAGAGTGACACAATATCCTTACGGTCCTTGCAATTTAATTCATTTTTTAAGAGCATGAGTGACCCCCTCTAGTAGTGCAAAGCTGTTAAATCTATATTTAAAAAAAAGATTGACACTGACAGCAGTGTGACAGCTAACCTAAAAAATCCAATAAATAAACTCGCTCGATTGTTTTAATTTGCAAGAGAAACAACTCGTAATTTGTATTTTTAAACTTAGGAAGTGCTACAAATATTACATTTTTATTTAAAAAACATGAATTTAGCGCGGCGCCTTTGCACAATTCGCCACCCAACCGTCAGCCGAAACTTCGACAGAAACCTTCGTATTTCGGCTGTAAATAATGAATCTGCACAAGCCACGCAGCCTCAAGTAAAAGAAGAGAAGTTCGACTTCGAAGATCTGAAGGTTCTAGAGCGAACTGAGCGTCGAAAACCGAAAATACGGCCATTCATGAAAGACGTTTTCGTTTCAGTTTTCAACAAGGAATTGCTTGCTTTTCCTGAGATAATAAACAAGGAAGAGTCGGAAAGTATGGAACACAGAGTTGCTGCACTCGACCTAGTCTTTTCTGACCCGGAAAAAACGCGGGAAGAACGAATAACAGCGTTGAAAAAGACTGGAATCTATGCCGCGCCTGTAAGCTTAACTAACAACGGCTTAGCTATGAATACAACGGAAAGTTTGAGGTATTTGGAGGTGATATCCTCAGATTTGAGCCTTGGACAAGAGGTCAGCGACCACTGGGTGGGTTTGAATGCTCTACAGAGAGGATTAGAGGCAGATCAGTACCAGCAAATCATTGATGACTTAATCACCGGAGACAGAACTATATCTTTGTGTATAAAAGAACGAGTAGCTGAGAGGATCACGCAGGCGGACTTTAGAACTACAGCTGAGGAGGACACTGAAGGTCGGTGGATTTTTTCTTTAAAATATAACCAGTCTTGTGCGGATGCAATGTGAGCAGGGCATGCAAAATTGGTTGTCGGTCAGCCGTTACTGATATAGAAGATATTATATAAACTGGAATTTTGCATCATTGGCTCATAAATTTAAGCCATATCCATGTTATACGAGCACTGCTAAAGTGCATCAAATCAATCTACTCTGATCTTTAATTTTGAAAAAAAGCTTTGGGATTGGGACAAGTCCATTATGCATTTCACATTTACTATAAAAACTTCTAGGTGTGTATGTCTAGCAATATTTTATGTCCTTTACTTTTACGCTTATCAAAATTATAATTAGGAAATTATAATGAGTGTGCCTGCATGAATATGACTATGTAATTTAGCATTTAAAAATAGCGTTCGGGGTCTCCCTGTGACTTAAGTACAGAGAAGGTACAAAATGTGTTAATTTATATTTGTGTAAGCATTAAAGTAGAAAAAAAATAAATTAAAATAGGTAATACACTTAAATCACAAAAAGGGTTGGCAGTTTTATGCAAAGGCATATTAAATTTACCTTCATTTTATTTTATTTCAATTTATAATTCAAACTATTCTTAACATATCTAGCCCATTATCTGTTTTAACATATAAACTAAGGGTTGCCAGCAGGGAAATGATAGTATACTTGTATGGGAATTCTGACATTGGTATGAGCAACATAGCAATAATGTCCTCCTAGCCGAATTGCGACTATGGCGGCCTATCTCAACAGAGATTAGCCAACTGCACAGGACATATTGTATTGCACAAGTGTGTGCCCAATACACAGGTGCACTCTCTGTTCCTTCACTCTCATAATTCGGTGAGACGGCAGTCCGACAATACCGTAGAGAGATCAGGCGCAGGACTAAAGGCTTAATGGGCTTTCTGAGGCACAGGTGTGTTGACACCACCAACTTCCTGACTCCGGAGCTTTGTTTGAGTAATTTCAAGACAGAAAAACCTAAACACTCGGCCCGACCCGGGATTCGAACCCGGGACCTTGTGGATAGTACCCAGCGTGCTGACCACTAGACCAACGAGGCAGACAATAATAATAATATACTAGCAATATTGCTCATACAAATGTCAGATTTCACATACAATCTATTATGCCCCATTTATGTTAAATTTTATAATAATAATAATAATCGTATTTATTTGGCACGGCAAACAAAGTACAAAAAATTAAATATATTATAAAATTAATTAATATTATATATGCATTATAAATAAAACTATACTAAAACCATGTGCCAAAAAGGACCCCGCTCAGTATAAGTCGTGACAAATTAAAATTGTCACGACACTTATTTTCAGCGGGAACCTTCGGGCACGGTGTGAATAAATACCTACTGACTAAAATGAAAACTAAAACTTAGTGCGAGCTTCACGCGATCACCCCCGTGACCCGTCAGAGCGACGAAAACTTTTAGGGGATTTGGTCAGTGCCCCTAGCGGCGCGTTTCAAAAACTTTCATCACTGACGATGGTGGGCGCGCAAATTTTCGATGTTTTATGGTTATTTTGCTATTGAGAGCTGAGACAAATAACCAATTCATGCGTCGTGAAAATCGGCCCAGCTCTTGTTGCATTATAAATGGTGTAACCTCAGGCCTACTTGCGCACGTCCGGGCTATTCCGGACTTGTTCAAGGCCTGTTATCTGAGCTGAAAGCCCGCACAAGTCTGGATTAGCTAATCCGGTAGGTCCACCTGCGCCAGTCCTGATTAGTTCATCCGAACTGGCGCGTGGGTTTTTAACTCAGATAATGGGCCTTGAACAAATCCAGACGACACGTGACGTGAGACGTGGGTCCTCAGAAAAGACAGCTGCAATAGACTACAGGCTTTTGAGATTTGCGTAAAATGTTTAAAATTCCATGGACCAGTTTTACCATTTAAAATAACGCACTCAGGATACTGCTGGGGCTGTCGAGGCGTTGTAGCGCATCAGGAATGTTCGCAGAGGCGCACATCGACGACTTCTACGCCATTATACGTAAAAGATCCGCGTCAATGCTCACTAGGCTCCGCTCCAGCACTAGCGATCTCCTGAGTGTGTTCAAAGACCGGTGGGACACACCTCTGCTGCGTCACTGGATGATGCTCCACACCGGATGAAATTTCCTGTTTTTAATATTATTTTCATGTTTTTATTTTTCTACCAACTATAATTTATAAGTTTATTTTATCTTCTATATTTACTAACAACTTTATGGAACCTGGCTTTCTGAAATAAACAGATTGAATTGAATTGTATTTACCTCAAACATCAAAGTACTGCAACATGCCAAGTGTAAACGTGAACTGATGTCAACTATAATGAAGAGGAAGTTTTCCTTCTTTGGACATATGCAAAGAGGTCCTCAATATGAGTTTTTAAGGCTGATCCTAGAAGGCAAGATTCCTGGCAAGACATCACCAGGCCGACCCAGAAGAAAATGGATAGATTACATCAAGGACTGGATCAAACTTCGTTTTTATGACCAGCTAAAAAGAGCGGCTCAAGACCGCATCGGTTTCTACATGCTTACCACCAAACTTCAATTTGAAAATAAAGAAGGCACCCTTATGGCACCCCATGATCATGATGAATAAATCCAAATTAGTTTATCCGGACGTGCGCAAGTGGGCGTAAGGGTGAAACACAACTTAGTATAGAAAACACTGTAATAATTCAAATAAAACTCAAAAAACATATCCATGTAGAGGTCTTCCTACATTGGACTCCCTGCAGAGTTGCGCCTGTTCTGCGACTGAAGATACAGCTTTTCAAATTCCATATATCTTTCATATTCTATGTTCAGTATTGAACAAGCTAGTACTAAATTCAACCAAAGTACCGTAGCTCGTGTACAGCTCCTGTCCAGTTGATGCATTGTGAAGTATTTTACTTTCGAAGAACATAACACCGTACATGATTTGTTTTTTCTTATAAACTCTATTATATTAGACACAATTTGAAAACCTTCAAGATTGGGAACGACTCGACCAAAAATCGGTTGTAAATTATTAACGTTGAGCAAGATCTGTTCTTTTCTTGGTCTTGACAGATCAAGGTTGTATTCAACTTGCAGATTCTCACTTCCAAATCGTACTTTTATGTTATCAGTAGTATATTTCCATAATATTGCCCGTATACTGTCACATTCATTGTTATTCGGGTAGAGAACTCTGATGAATCTCCTGTAGTCAACGTAATTTAGAAATTTTGACAAATATAGTATTATGTCCAATGGCAAATCAAATGGTTTTTCTTCTTGATCCATTTTTTATAAACACCAAACTACTGGTAGTCTCTATGATCGTCTTTCAACTGTACATGGCCTCAAATTTTAACTAAAAACAATTGTCTGACTCATTGGCCTATCATTATTACTCTCGGATGGGAATTATCGGGAGCGCGGGTCGCGTATTGCTTATCATAACAAATCCTCAGTAGTGTTTGATTACCAAACTGTATTTAAAAATGTCCAAATATTGAAGTCAATCATTCATTAGAGATACATTTACTTTGCATTATAAAGGATACATTTTATACATTGATTTTTTTACAATTCCAAAAAATAGAGACCTTTTTAACGAAAGCTAAAGACACAAGCTACATACGTAGGGCCAATGGTAGTGTATTCAAAACCGTCCCAAATTAGGGTATACAAGGACTGAGATTTTTTTGACAAACACGCGCCGTTCAGGTTTAAACTTGCTTGTCAAAAACGTCATCAAACAAGGTTTTCGTCAAACACGTTTTATTATTATTTGATTAACGCGTCAATACACAGCTGCACACTATCAAATAATTTGACAATCAATTTGATCGTTAAAGCAGGCCTGTGTATCTCCCCGCGTAGGTAGCAAAAACGTACCTACGCGCGGCGACCCCTTGGTAAGGGGCTAAAACAAGTTGCGTGTCGCTACTGGCCAGCGACACGCTCGCGCCGGAAAATGTGCTTGACTCTGAGGCGAACTAAATTACGCCATATTGTTGACGACATTGAGCAGACATTTCTTTGAATACAATTGCTAAGTCATACTTCTGTACGAAGTACTAGTACTTATTCTGTGGTTAAAGGGCCCTTAAAAATACCTATTTGGGGTTCGGTGTAGTGAGCATAGACTAAAATGAATCATCATCATCAAATTTAAGAGCTAGGCTCTTGTCGGTGGAGTTTTTTCCATTCCTCTCTGCTTTCCGCCCTTCTCTTAACCTCCTGATACGACCCGACATTTATCTTTTCTTTTATTTGCTGCATGTAGCTTATTCTTGGTCTTCCTCGCTTCCTTTTTCCTTCTATTCTTCCTTCTATTATCGCTTTAATAAAATTGTCGTGTCGAATCAGGTGGCCTAACATTCGTCCCCTCCTACACTCTATTGTTTCCATCAATCTCATTTTTTCCCTAACCATAGACAAAACTTCTTCATTTGTTTTCTTCTCCGTCCAACTTATACGCTCCATTCTCCTCCAGCACCACATCTCGAAGGCTTCCAGTCTCTCTCTGTCCCTCTTTGTCAATGTCCACGCTTCACATCCATAGAGTGCTATACTCCAAATGTACACTTTAACAAGTTTTTTGCGAACTTTGCTTGATATTCTGGCCTTGAGCAGGTGCTTTTTTGCATTATAAGCTTGTCTCGCCATCGCTATCCTTGCTTTTATATCTGGTGTACATCTGGAGTCACTAGTTATCAAGCTACCAAGATATTTGAAGGTTTTAACCTGTTCTATTTTTGTGTTATTTATTGAGATAGGGCTATATTTTTCCTTTTTAGAAGCAATTAGTGTTTTTGTTTTATTTATGTTAATTTTGAGACCAAATTCTTTAAAAATAGTGTCCATTTCTGTAACCAGTTCATCCAACTCCAATCTGTTTTCTGCAATGGCTGCAATAACGTCGGCAAAACGAATGAATTTAAATACGTCCCCATTAATTTTGACGCCCCCCTTTTTTGATTCCGTTATTCTGCGTATCGCACATTCTATGAATAAATTAAAAATTAGCGGTGAAAGTTGACATCCCTGCCTAACTCCCTGTCTTATTTTTGCCTTTCCGTTTTCCTCTCCTACTTCTATTACCGTTTCTTGGTTTTTATATAATTCATAAATAATCCTTCGGTCTCTATAATCCAATCCAGCTTCTTTGAGTACTTCCATCATTATTTTCCAATTGACCTTATCGAACGCCTTTTCTAAGTCGATAAAAGCTATATGTGTGTCCATGTCAAAATCCAGTCTCCTGTCTATTACCAATCTCAAAGCTAGTATCGCTTCTCTGGTTCCCTTCTCTTGCCGAAACCCATATTGATCCGGTCCCAAAAAGCACTAAAATGAATACACGGTGAAATTTTAATGGTTTTTTCCTGCAGTAAAATAGTGCAGTTTATTCTGTATTGCTTAGTGCGTAGAGCTTCTTTTGCTTATACATTGATTTCCTGCGGCAAGCAGTACCCAAATACGTCGATTCTCGTAAAAGATCTTTTCTCACGTTTTCGAGTTGATGAGTTTTTTTTTTGATTACAAAAATATTTTTTCATCTCACTTGTTCGGAAAGTTGAACTTTCGTGTGTAGATAGCCGGGTGGGAAATAGCTTTTCCCTCCTACTTTATACTCCTACTATTGAATAAAAAGCCACTATGGAGAGTATCGATAGTTATTGCAATAGTCAGAGCTTTGAACTTTGACTATAGTATCGATAGTCTATCAATACTATCGGTAGAACTATCGATATTTTATTGATACTTTGGCGCAACTGTGTTAGGAAGGCAAAGGGAAGCGCTTCCTACCGACCGGTTGTTATGGTCGGGGACCAAGGTCCAATGGTCACCGTCTTGGTTTAGCTATATGTAGTCAAGCTCGTGCTAAATCTTACATATCGCGGTTTGTGTTGTATGGAGCGGGCTAACAGCGCCATCTAGCCTGTAGGAGCCGAGTCAGGGCGTCGCGTCTGGAAGTTGCTTGCTAATGTGGGCGACAGTGGTAAGATGTCGCTACAATACTTTTGCTTTTGCCTTAACTATCGATATTTTATCGATACTATAGATATTTTATCGATACTATCGATATTTTATCGATACTATTGATTTTGCCTCAACTATCGATATTCTATCGATACTATCGATATTTGATCGATACCTCTACTATTGCTTTTGCCTCAACTATCGATAGTCTATCGATATTCTATTGATACTTTCCTCACAGTCGAAATGAAAAATAGTATGTTTAACTCGGGTGAAAGCACCCATTCCACTCTCGAGCTATGTCACTTTCGTCCCTTGTATAACAATCTACTATTAGTTTAAAAAAATATCTTGCATGATTCGATAGTACTATACTACTCAAAACAAAATAAGGGCCACGAGGTATTTTGTCTGTACCATTAAAATAATAATACCATTTTTTTTTTGTCTCCATAACGAAAACTAATGTTGTTTTTAACGTGTAGACCAATAAATTTATTTCAATAATAATGATTAACAAGTTTATTTGCTTTTGAAAGAAAAAACTCATTTAAGGTAAAAAATAAAAAGAATGTAAAGTTACTGAAAACAAAAGAAAATACTCCATGCTCATCTTTTAGTAACGGGTATGCCCCCCTCGTTTCGCTACGCACTCCTGAAGCCTGGAGTGCATGCTCTCAATCAAATGCCTGACATTTTCCATTGGAATCTCTTCCCAGGCCCTTTTAACAGCGTTGATGAGTTGCTGTTGGTTGTGGAGTTCCTGATCACCGTCTCTAACTCTTCGTTTCAACTGATCCCACATGTGCTCTATTGGATTTAAGTCCGGACTGTTCGCCGGCCACGGCAAGACTTGAATTTGAGAGGCTTCCAGTACAAACCGAGTCGCTTGAGCCGTGTGTGCACGAGCATTGTCTTGCATCAAGATGAATCCAGGACCCGCTCGTTGGGCAAATGGGATCACATGTGGTCTGACAACTTCCTCAATATACCGCTGTGCAGTAACAGTACCCTCATTTAAAATAGCGAGCTCAGTTTTGCCGTGTAAGCTTATCCCGTCCCAAATCATTACATTTGGACCACCAAAACGATCGACTTCATGGATGCAGGCTTCTGAAAATCTCTCGCCGCGTCTTCTCCATACTCTAATACGCCAATCGTCGTTAAAAAAAAATACTTTGCATTCGTCTGTGAAGAGCACCATGCCCCGTTGGTTTATGTCCCAGTCCAAATGTTGACGGGAAAATCTTAAACGATTTGCACGATGATTTCTGGTTAATGGAACACGGACAACTCGCCTTCTTGATGCCTGCTGGTCTTCATGCAATCGATTACGAATAGTTTGGTCACTGACACGAGTATCCGTTGTGAGCCGTAAACGATTTTGCAGCTTGCGGGCCGTCGTTGTGCGATCTCGGCGCGCACTTAATCGAATGTAACGATCCTCTTGAGCTGTTGTAATGCGAACTCTGCCCGAACCAGGTCTTCTCCTAACACTGCCGGTCTCTTGGAAACGATTCCATAGATTTTGAATAGCTCTTCGAGAAAATCCCAATTGCAAACCCACAGATCGCTGCGAATGACCTTCTTCAATCATTGTAACGGCTCTGGTTGCTGTATCAGCTCTGTTGGCCATATGACGCCTGCGTGCTTGTGGCATATTGCAAAAGATGTTTCTGACTCGAGATATCAATGAACTTTGATAATTTCTAATAAACCAAGAAGCTAAGGAAAGCAAAACGTCAAAGAAAATGGAAACAAAATTTTCAAAAAGAATTTTAAATCAAAATTTAAAATTGTTGCCAGCATTAGATGAATACTACAATATTAAAAAGTTTAGGTATCAAAGAGTTTGTATACTCAATATCTTACTACTTTCAATATGAAAATGTTTAATAATTTACACCAAAATGAAAAAATACCTCGTGGCCCTTATTTTGTTTTGACAAGTATACTAAAGGTAAATCGTTCTGCTGCGGGAAAACAACCACAAAAATTTCACCGTGTATATTTGATTATTACAGGTATATGGCGGATCACAGGCGAGAAAGTGTGTCAGAAGCGTGACGGATATATGCTGGTGCTATGCTCCTTGGAAGCAGGTAGACTGCAAGCTTTTCTGGTGCATCCTGGTGCGGCTGGAGTGAAGCAGAGCGGGAGCTTCATCACCTTTTCACGGACGCCTGGTATGTTTTTAAATTTTTACCTTTAATATACAAGTACCCTATATCTTCACTGACATGGAATCATGCAGGCCCCACTTCCAAAATTTAAAAATATTAACTTTAACATCCTTGTACATATTTGAACTTTGTAAGTTTGTCAGAAATTATAGTACCCTCTACCCCCAAATTGATGATCTACTGCCAAAATCCCGCAACCTCCGTCAGCGAAATCGTTTAGTCCGACCATTTACAAGATTACAGATAGTAAGTTCTGGTGCCCCACACATGTCAGTTATAGTTTATAATAAATTACCATCACACATTAAAACAATAAATAAAGATACCGAATTTTGTAAAACTTTGAAAGATTATTTGACTCAAAAATGTTTCTACAGCATTAGCGAATATTTGGGCATTGTATAGTATTGTAAGCACATATTACTTTCTACCAGTGATTTTATTTTATTTAGTATGCCCATAGTGTTAATTTTTATTATAATTTAAATTTCTAATGTAATGTTAATATTTTTCCTAAGTTTTAAGTGATAGGCAATGTTTGCCTTTCTACATTCTGATTCTGATTCTTCTTCTGTATAAGACTAGTAAGTAGTTTTTAGGGTTCCGTAGTCACGACAAGGAACCCTTATAGTTTCGTCATGTCCGTCTGTCTGTGTGTCCGAGGTTTTGCTAAGAACCCGTAATTAGAGAGCTGCAAATGTGTAGGTGTATGTATACCAAATACGCTGACAAAGTGTAAAAATAAAATCCCATCAAAAACAATACTTGTCAAAAAAACCAAGTCTCGCAACTCAGTTGTTCTGCGGTAAAAAGTTGTGAGATCCATGTAATACCAAGTCGGTTATTAATTTATTCAGTCTCTACTTAAGCGACTTTCTGTCTTAATACGTCCAGTCTCTAAGACCACGATCGTGGTCCATAACAATTGAAAATCAATTGTGTCTGGAATCTCCGTACTCGAAGCATTAAGTTGTTACGTAATTATTAACAGCATCTTATAGTGACGCATATCAATATTAAAATTCTTTAATGTTTTATATAAATATATTGAGACTTGGCCATCGCCTGAAAACACGTGTAAATTCAATCGCCTGAAAACACATGTAAATTCAATTATTTAGTGCGATGGCCAAGTCTCGATATATTTATATAAAAAATTAAAGAATTTTAATATTGATATGCGTCACTATAAGATGCTGTTAATTATTACGTAACAACTTAATGCTTCGAGTACGGAGATTCCAGACACAATTAATTTTCAATTGTTATGGACCACGATCGTGGTCTTAGAGACTGGACGTATTAAGACAGAAAGTCGCTTAAGTAGAGACTGAATAAATTAATAACCGACTTGGTATTACATGGATCTCACAACTTTTTACCGCAGAACAACTGAGTTGCGAGACTTGGTTTTTTTGACAAGTATTGTTTTTGATGGGATCTCATTTCTTTTTGTATTTTGTAGACAGTTCTACTTTTTTCCTTTTCGGTACCTTCTACTTATTGTATATATGTATATCTACCAGCAATGAATTTTCTTAAAGCCCTCTCTCTGACTTATGAACTTCGGCTGCTGCTCGCTCGGCGACATTCACCTTTCCGCGCGCCCCGCCACTGTCCCCGCCCCGCGCCCTCGCGCTAGCACCGCGCAGCGCGTAGTAACGGCCCGCGCTAACTCGCTAGCATCGCAGCGCGTGGTATAATAATTAATTTACAACCTTACGCACTCGTAATAAGTACGAATACGCACGTAGGTATGTTTTTTGCATTAAATAATTTAATTTACACGTGTTTTCATGACGGGAATACCCATTTTTTGCTCGATTTGGCAGGGGCACTACCATGCGCCTATATTTATATGGGACTATCTTAAACCCGCGGCTTCGCACGCAATAATAACTGCCGTAAAAAATCGTTACGAATAAAGCCAATATTGAAAAATTTAATTAACTGAAGACTTGGCTGTATGGGCTTAATTTTCTTTGCGGTCTTTTCTTTGCGGATTTTTTAGTTTTTTCTTAATTCATACACCAAACACTACTTATATTCCAAATTTGAAGCTTCTAGGTCTGCTAGAAGTGCCTTAGAATTTTGATGATCGGTAAGTCAGTGAGTGACAAAATTAAGAAATTTAACCCGTTATAATTCTTAAAATACTGGTTCAAATTGAATGAAATTTGAAATATACCGTGTCTTTACAATGCCTGCATGGTTACTAAAAATTTCTGTCTTCTAGTTTAATCCACAACGAAGTTACAGGGAGTCGAAAATGGTCTGAATTGCTTCGAGAAAAGGATGGTACGGCTGTGACGCTTTTTTGCTCGACTTGGTGGGGGCACTGCCGTGCCCCCAGATTTCGGGAATTTTTTTTTGGGGTAGCTTCCCTACATGAAGTTCAGTTGATTTTTTTTCTCGTCATCTACCCCATCGTGTTGGGTTTCGTTGAGTAGGTCTTTTGAAATGACTTTGGGCGCGAGGTATCATCAGGATATTTACTATTTTTTACAGCAACACCGCTAAACGTGATATCAGAAGAAGCGTTGGCCCAAACGCTCAGCGCTTCCCGACTGTACGCGGCCACGCTCTGCCGAGTGGCCCTCAAGAGGGCCGTGCAAGCGTGTGTGGACTACGTCAAGCCTAGGGCTTTTGCAGGTTAGTAAAAAGGACATTTAAGAACGCCAAGGTCATTTAGGACCCCAAGGTCATTTTAGTAAGATGAGGTCATTTATAATGCTAAGGTCATTTTAGTAAGCTATGGTCTTTTTTTAACGCTAAAGTCACTTTAGAAGTGTAAGGTCATTTCAGAATGCCGAGGTCATTTTTGTAAGATAAGGTCTTTTTATAACGCCAAGGACATTTTGGTAAGCTAACGTCATCTTAGAAGCCAAATACTGAATCAATATGCTGGGGCATTTCAGAATGTCATTTTGAAAAAGGGGTAATTTTAGAATAGCCACGGTTATTTTGGATTGCTGAGGTTATAACGGAAAGGTAGGATCATGTCAAGATGCTGATATTCCCATTGGCCCAATTGCTCAGCGCTTCCCGACTGTATGCGGCTACGCTCTGCCCTGGCCCTAAAGAGAGCCGTGCCAGCATTTTGTAACGCTGAAGTCATTGTAGAACTTTTTTAAGTACGCAAAAAATATTTAAGAAAGTTGAGTCACCTGTGGCAACGGCTATATCAGAATGCCAGGGTGATATAGAAAGCAAGTCATTTTCAAATCATTTTAGGGCCATATTACAATTCTAGGTTTAGTAGATATTGGACCTATTCGCAAAATGACCTGCAGTCGTTTTTGGGCTTATTCGCGAAATTCCTCATTCTAAAAATGCCCTATTCGCAAAATACCTTATTATAATTTGTACTCATTCGCTGAAAGACTTATTCTTAAAAGGACATATTCTTGAAATGGCCATATTCTTGAAAATAATAATATTTATGTAAGTGTTCGCTTATGGTAAAAAAATATGTATTTTTATTTTTTTAATAAACAAGAAATTTTGAGTAACCAGTAACGTAAAATGATTCATGTATATGTATATGATGCTATAAGGGTTTTTGTACAAAAAAAAACAAAAATACATTTATATCGTTTACTATCTTTTTATAATCAAAATCAACAAATAAAATAAAAAAGGATTTGAGTGCCATTTTTTATATTCATATAAGTTCTCTTCAATCAATTACGTCAATAGAAATAAGTTTGACAATAGTTATTACCAATGAACTCGACTATTGATAAATTAATTTATCCTCATAACATTAAAATGATATGAAAAGTCTAGGAATTCAAAACTATTTATCAAATACTAATTATTGGCTTTATGCCTAAAACATAAAAAATGCTTATTATAAATCATTGATTACCTTATAGTTACCAATTATTTGCTGTTAAACTTAAAGCTAATAGGAATTTTAAAAAGTCAGTCCTTTTAAGAATAGGTCATTTCACGAATAAGGCATTGTAGGAATGAGTCTTTTGCAGAATGAGGTATTATGCGAAATAGTCTATTTAAGAATTGGTCATTGCGAGAATAGATCATTTTTGCCGTAAGCCATTTTGCGAATAGGTCCAATATCTACTAAACCCAATTCTAGGGCATTTAAACGCTAGGATCATTTATAAGCCTACGCCTCTCGTCCTACCCCCCCGCCCCTGTACTCGAGGAATTAAATAGGCGATCTACAAATGCAATGTATGCGATCACGTCAATATGATCTCAGTGAAATTTTCACAGGGAAGCGGCTGTCTGAGTTAACAACGATCAAAGCGACGATCGGAGACGCGCTCCTAGACATGTACGCGAGCGAGAGCTGCGAGTACTTCACAGCTGGCCTGATGGACGGGTATGAAGAGCCTGATGCTGAGCTGGAGATGGCTATGTGCAGGTCAGAGGTCATTTACATAGACATAAAGGTCAAGGTCACTTTAGTCACAAAAGTTAAAGGTAAGTTTAGTAATAAAGGTCAAAGGTCGAGGTCACTTTGTGGGAATAAAGCGAGTTACGACATGGTGTTCACCACATAATTTATCCCACTAATTAAATCAAATTTCACTTACAAAAATTAATCGACTGTGTCATCCGGTGGGACTCGAACCCACGTCCCTTCGCTATCCGGGCGAGTGCTCTTACCAACTAAGCTACGGAGGACGTTAGTCAGTCGACGAATTTTTGCAAGTGCTTGCTACGCCAGTGAGCCGGCGTTCGATTTCATCAATACTTGGGGAATGTACCCGCATGTATCCCACTAATATTATAAATGCGAAAGTTTGTGAGTGTGTGAGTGTGTATGTTTGTTACTTCTTCACGCAAAAACTACTGAACGGATATGGATGAAATTTGGCACAGAGATAAATAATAGTCTGGAATAACATATAAGCTACTTTTTTTCCCGTAAAAAACACAGTTTCTGTAGGATACAGAAATAGTAGTTTACGCGGGCGAAGTCGCGGGCAACAGCTAGTATTCCATATTTTAAGTACCTACTTGGGCTACCGAGCTTTGCTTACTTACTACTATTTATTGTAATACTAGTGGTTCCCCGCAACATCGCCCGCAAAAGTTGGATTTTCCATATTAACTTTCATCCCCCATTTCACCCCCTTAATGTTTTTATATCGCAACAAAATGTAGCCTATGTCCTTGCCAGGATCTCGAACTGTCTCCATACCAAATTTCATCTCAATTGGTTCAGTGGTTTAAGCGTCAAGAGGTAACAGACAGACACTTTCGCATTTATAATATTAGTATGGATAATCAAATGTTAGACATACTTATAAAAATATATTATCTTAAACATTTAGGTACTATCATTTTAATAATTTTAGTTTTAAACTTGTCTTTGAACAATAAAATAAATAGCTATAAGCTTAAATAAGTAAAAAATTTAAGTAAATCATCGTCAAATCGATATTACTATCAGGCCTACGTATAATCCATTAAGCCACAACCCTCGTGCTTACCGGTGCGAATTTAGCGATCATATTCTGCGCCAACCATTGCGAAAAAAAAACGCTTGAAAACATGAAAACACGCGTGTTTCGAAACATAAGACTAATCAAGATCGATTTCTCACCCCCGATAGGGTGTGTCACATACCAAATTTCAACGAAATCGTTAGAGCCGATACCGAGATAAAAAATACATAGAAATATATAAGAATTGCTCGTTTAAAAGTATCAGATAGTCCCTAGAAGTATCTGTACTTCACAGCCGGCATTATGTACCTCAATGCCGCATGCGACAAATTAGCATGGCACTAAAAATTCCTGACTACAGCACAGAATACTAGTACTTCGTACAGAAGTATGACTTAGCAATTGTATTCAAAGAAATGTCTACTCAATGTCGTTAACAATATGGCGTAATTTAGTTCGCCTCAGAGTCAAGCACATTTTCGTGTAGACACCTACAAAAATCCATTGCAAGATAATTTCATACTTATTGCTCTGGAATATGATTCATAATACACTAAACCTATTCAGTGACGTAATATCACGCGACGCGATAGGGCGCGAGCGTGGCTCTGGCCGGTAGCGACACACAACTTGTTTTAGCACCTACGTACCTACGCGCGACGACCCTTACTTAAAGGCTAAAACAAGTTGCGTGTCGCTATCGGCCAGCGACACGCACGCGCGTTTCATTCACCGGCGACCGCGCGGCTACGTTGCTGGCAGGACGAGAATGAATAAAGTACTAGAAAGAGGCGCTAGATGGCGTTAAAAGCTTCTCGTAGCAGTCAACCCTATCGCGTCGCGTGATATTACGTCACTGAATAGGTTTAGTGTATTATGAATCATATTCCAGAGTAATAAGTATGAAATTATCTTGCAATGGATTTTTGTAGGTGTCTACACGAAAATGTGCTTGACTCTGAGGCGAACTAAATTACGCCATATTGTTGACGACATTGAGTAGACATTTCTTTGAATACAATTGCTAAGTCATACTTCTGTACGAAGTACTAGTACTTATTCTGTGCTACAGCGTAGTTACTACGTATTGTAAAAAGGTAAATAATATTTCGCCATTAACGTCAGTGATCACTTGCAGAAACTTCATGGCGCACCACGGTCTGTCATCCATGCTTCGTCTCCTGGCCATACCGGCGTTGGAGAAAGAATTGGAGTGCAATCAAATACTTGACGATATGCGCAATATGGCCGCCAGGGGGGACAGTCTGGACGGAATCAATATGTTTATTGGTAAGTGTGAAGGGTGGTCCAGATCGCCCGTTCCACCGCATTATCTTATTTGACCAGGGTTTGGTTCAGTGGGTAGCAATCTTAGGTCATTTCACTTGCATAATAATCTATTTTATTAATATAAAAAGCTTGATTCTATCGACATGCAAAAGGAAGTCGATGCTCGCGCGCCCCCTCGCGGATCGTGCAAGTTTCATCAGAAGTTTATATTACATTCGCTAGAGGGCGCTTACAAAGGGTTCCCACCTCTAGTTTAATGAAATACTACAAGATGGCGCCACCTATCCTTGATGCTAATGATGCTTTGTAACTTACTACGTGGAGGATAGACGGCGCCTCCTGTCCTAGACACTCTTTCTCTTCCTAACAAACGAAAAGAGATTGTACATATAATAATTTAGAGAAGTTCTAAATAGCTGTTAGTTGCTGAGGAAATTAGAGAATGTATGTACAATTTAGTAGGGATGTCATTTGATGACGACTAAAGATAGACGAAAACACTCAAAAACTTGTAAAAATATTTATTAGTTACACCATTTATAACTCAAATATGGCTGGACCGATTTTCATTATCTTTTATTTGTTAGATTCGTGTGCTCCCCGAATTGGGGAATAACGAATTTTTGCAGATGAAATCGCTTCGTCTTAGTCTTCAAAAATGTGTTTTTTCCCCATTTACGAATATATATATATATAATCGTCGGAGACGTGAAAGGAATCGTTGTCAGGTGGCTCGTACATGGTGGTTTACTCGAAATAATAGTCAGGTTAGTTAATACAGACGTTTATTTACAATATTACAAACAATTCAACACAAAACAACAGAAGATCACATGGATGGCTTCGGATTACAATTGAGAAACGCAGCAAGTTCGATACAGCGACGCATTAGCCAAGACACGACCGTTCGTGTCGGCGCTCAGTGATAGACTGCCTAGTGTTTTTTTCCCGTCAAAGGAAACGTTACAACGACGGAAACAAGTGCTGCCATCGTTGTATCGACCATGCTAAGTAAACTACTGAACCAAAAACGAAACAAAGAAAAGTAAACTACTTTGCGTTTCCGACTAAACTCAATAGATGCCGCTAGATTGACGTAATCGTATGATACGATTTCCGAACGAAGCTCTATGGTTAAAGAACAAATCCGAATGTCGTCTGTCATCGCGTCACACCTCAAAACTTCATAATAAACAGCGCCAACCGCCTCATTCTCCGATATATATTTTGATGTCCATTTTCGCTTTTTTTCATACATTTTTGGGAGGATATGATAGTCAACGTAGCAGAGCAGTTTGAATCACCCGTTCTGAGACACCTAATGTTTAATTTTTTGTTAGCAATTTAAAATTACATATATCACACTATAGAATGCTTAGTTCATTACATGCTAATATTGAATTAAATTACATAAAAAAAGTAATATCAAAGTAAAATTTTTAAAGCCTTCTTCTCACACATTTTTTTTTAAATCGGTTCGCTCTTGACTCTCTACTAAGCCAGACACATTTTTTTAAATGGGTTCGCTCTTGACTCTAGACTAAACCAGGTGTGTCGTAGACAGAGTCGACGGTGGAGCGAGCTCACCCAGAAGGTTCTGGCACTCCCACTCGCCGACGGAACACAGCAAGCTGCATGGCGCTGGGCTTCGGTGGGACATTCTTATTTGTATGTTTTTTTTCTTCAGCGTTAAATGGAATACACCACGCAGGAAAAATGATGTCCGAAGAAATAAAACAGATCAGAAATCCGCTGTTCCACCCGACATTTATTTTGAAGAAAGTATTTGCCAACAGAAAACAGGTGAGAATATTATAATAATGTCCTCCTAGCCGAATTTCGACTACAGTGGCCAATCTCAACAGAGGTCAGCCGACTGCGCGGGAGATATTATAGTGCACAAGTGTGTGTGCAATACACAGGTGCACTATCTGTTCCTTCACTCTCATAATTCGGTGAGACGGCAGTCCGACATGACCGTATTAAGATCAGGCGCAGGACCAACGGCTTAACGTGCGCACCGAGGCATGGGGGTGTTAACAACACCAACTCCCTGACTCCGGAGCTGTGTCTGAGTTATTTCAAGACTGAAAAACCCAACATTTTCGGCCCGACCCGAGACCTCGTGGATAGTACCCAGCGTGCCGACTACTAGACCAACAGAATATTATAATATCAGGTTGTCTGGAAGAGATCGCTTCCAGCGATAAGACCGCCTACATTGTACCTACAACATGGGTTTTTTTCTTTTATTATGTTTGTAAAGTGTTTTCTGGTTGCAATAAAGGGTATATACCTATCTATCTAATATCCATACTAATATTAAATGCGAAAGAATCTGTCTGTAGAATAGATTGTATCTTGTCTAGGGGCCACCGCGGCCCGTAGACAAGATGCAATCTATTCTAAAACGAAGTTCGCTATCGCTAACAAAATGTATGAAACTGACACAAGCCATCGAAATATCACGTGACTTTTGCATACATATTTTGACATTCTATTGGCGATAGCAGTTAGATATACAAATATTTCAATTCAAATTGAATTTCGCTCACAAAAATTAATCGACTGTGTCATCCGGTGGGACTCGAACCCACGTCCCTTCGGTATCCGGGCGAGTGCTCTTACCAACTAAGCTACGGAGGACGTTAGTCAGCCGACGAATTCTTGCAAGTGCTTGCTACGCCAGTGAGCCGGCGCTCGATTTCATCAATACTTGGGGAATGTACCCGCATGTATCCGTTGGAAATATTTTTACAAATATTTAACCATCAGTTAAGATAAAATCAGCTTACTAACGTCCTCCGTAGCTTAGTTAGTAAGAGCACTCGCCCGGATAGCGAAGGGACGTGAGTTCGAGTCCCACCGGATGACACAGTCAATTAATTTTGGTGAGCGAAATTCAATTTGAATTCGTAAAAACTTGCAAAATAATTGCTTAAGTTATAAAAATAATTACAAATATTTCATCTTGTCTGTCCTGGATCACACCTATAGTTAATCTAAGCTTTAACCTGCCAAAACTAAAACTAAACTACATGTACAGGAGCAAGACGACCCAAAACTAAACCTGCACCTGATAGAATACCTACACCCGACGCTAAAGCTGCCATCCGAAAGTTTAGAATACGGCGTGTTGCGAATGAAATACGCCTGTGAGACACTCATGAGCAGACATGGAGTCGAAGTGGGGACTGCTTTCACGTAAGTAAATCAAGTAAATAATACACTCAATGTTATAATAAGTGTGGCGTGCGTACAGCGCGCTTATAGTACTTGGGTTAGTTAGTTAGTTAGTTTGGCTGGGGTGTTTTACGCACTTAGCCTCTTGATTGGGCCATTGTGCGTGTGTCCCTTTTTTCCTCATTCCAACCACCTCAGATTTTCCCAAAAGGCTAGCAACCTGCCCAGGTTACTGCATGCCTCCGGAAATGTTGCCGGGGATTTAAGAATTTCTGCCCGTTGTTCCGCCACGCCTGCACAATCCATGAGCACGTGTTGTGGTGTTTCTTCTGCCTCCATGCATCCTCTGCATGGGGGCTGTCTGTAACACCTATGGTAAATAGGTGTTTGTTTAGAAGACAGTAGCCAGTTTTGGTTCCTACGGCTATGCGCAGCTTGTCTTTTGTTAGTCGGGTGAGGTTGCGGGCAAGCCTTTTTAAGTTTCCCGGAATTGCATTCTTCGCCTGCTTGCAACCTTCCACCGTTTCTCCACTCAGCTAGGTGTGTTACTTCAGTTTCTCAGTTTGAGCACGCAGCCATGTCTTTACTTGGGCCTGCGGTATGGGCAGTAATGGCTCTGGTCTATGTACTGTTGTTGCTGAGTCCCTCTTGGCTAGTTCATCAGCTGCGTCGTTACCTAGTGAGTTACTGTGTCCTTTGATCTACTACTTGGGTTACTGCTTGGGTTGCCGCGATATCACTATGTTCGCTGGATGGCAAATATATGGTTTCCACGCCATCATAAGGATCGGCTGAGAAGCACCCCAATTTGCATGGGATTCACCATTACTGCAACACTGGATTCGCCTGCACACCCTCTGAAGGTAGGCAGACGCGCTTGTTGTTTTATTTATTTCATATCAGCCTATTGCAGTCCACTGCTGGACATAGGCCTCTCCAAGTCCGGCGCCAACTTTCACGGTCACCTGCTTCTCGCATCCAGCCACCACCGGCCACCTTCCTCAGGTCGTCCACCTAGCAGGGGGGCGTCCAACACTACGTTTCCCGAGACGTGGTCTCCATTCGAGAACCTTCCTACTCCAACGCCCGTCGGTTCTGCGACAGACATGACTAGCCCATTGCCACTTCAGCTCACTGCACCTCTGAACGATATCTATGACCTTCGTCTTTTGGCGGATGATCTCGTTTCGGATTCTATCCCTTAGCGAGATCCCCAGCATAGACCGTTCCATAGCTCGCTGAGCGGCATGCAGTCGGTGGGCCAGCTTGACTGTCAAGTTCCACGTCTCGGCCCCGTAGGTCATGACAGGTAGAACGCACTGGTTATACACCCTGCTCTTCAGGCATTGCGGTAGTGGCGACGAGAAGATGTGACGCAACTTCCCAAATGCTGCCCATCGTAGCTGCAACTTTATTTATTTATTTAAGCTTTATTGCACAACTAAAACTTTGTTCACAAGGCATTAATTTTTTTTCATTTTTTTGTTCGTTACACTAGTTTTCGTTTTTAAGATTTTGTGTACTCACAATCTATGGACCTATGTTTTGAAAAAAAAGGTTTATTATTATTATAAGAGTTGCACGACTATCGATAGTTGACCTTTAAAACTAGTAATCTATCGATAGTCTGTCGATAGTACTTTTGATGTGTGTACCAATACTGTTGCACTGTATCGATACTGGGCTCAATTCCAATGCGCCCTGTCTAAGATTAAATTTAGGTTGAGTCTTTCTCTTTCACTTTCAAACAAACGAAAAGAGACAGACTACAATAATTTAGAAACGTCAAATTAAGTAATGCGATTTCTAACGTATTTGTACAAGTTTTTGCGTGTTTTCGTCTAACTTAAGTAGTCATCGAATGACATCCCTACCAAATTGTCTATGGGTTCTCTTATTTCCTTAGCAACGGACAGCTGTTTAGTCTGACGTTTCTAAATTAATATAGTCTATCTCTTTTCGTTTGTTTGGCAGAGAGAGACTGAGCCTAAATTTAATCTTAGACAGGGCGCATTGGGATTGAGCCCAGTATCAATACAGGGATACTATCGGAGCTTAATTATGCTAATACTTTCGATACTATTGAAGGTTATCAATACTATATCCCTGTATCACACTATCGATAGTTCGATGCAGAACAAATTTTAATTTTGTTTTATGTAATTTTGAGATGATGAATGAATTAGTAATAATTATTATATTTTAATTGTTACAAGAATCAAACTAATTACCTAGCCCCAAACTAAGCGTGAGCTTGTGCTGTAGCGACTAGGATGACGGATAAATGGATACAATGATTTTAATTATTGTTTTTGTATATTACAGAGAGCTAAATAGGCTAGCAGAGGCAGCGACAGAAATCCTGGCTATGACGGCAGTGCTAGCAAGGGCTTCCAGGTAAATACACTCAATTTCACACTTGCCCATGTCTTGTTGCCCCGAAAATTTCCGTTTGCCTCTTATCTCTTTTTCCTTGCTACCCCCATTCCCAACTTACACCAATTTTACAAGTATATTTTTCATCCGTAGAGCGTACTGCATAGGCCTTCGCAACGCAGAACTAGAAATGAAAATGGCTGCGTGTTTCGTCGAAGCATCGAAAGATAAAGTGAAGAAACTGATCAAAGAAATCGACGATGGAGAATATTTAAACTTGGATCGGTTCAGGGTGTCGTTTGGGAAGAGGTTTTTGGATAATGGCAAAGACTTTGTTGAGAATCCCACTGCTAGGACGTTTTGGTAGATGTAACTTTTTTATCAAAATTTGCATTTTTATGAACTTGAGTCTTTTCAACCTACTTCAAAAAGGGACTTCTCAACTCGACTATATGTTGTTGTTCTAATTTAGATTGGGCCGACGTAAAGACGACAAAAAAGATATATTTTTTTTATCAAAATTGGCATTTTTATGAACCTTGCGTCTTTTCAACCTACTTCAAAAAGGGACTTCTCAACTCGACTATATGTTGTTTTTCTAATTTTGGCCTACGTAAAGACGACGTAAAAAGTAAATATTGGGTATCACTTACCAGCTTGACCATTATTGACCAAACTTTTACATTCTTGCTAACTCGAAGATGTTGAAACTAAATTTGGCTATTACTTACCAACTTGCCATTTACCGACCTGACCATTTTTATTAAACTTACCAATTTGTGCTGTCTGCTTTCTGCATTTTCTCGCGGTAGACTGTTAGAGACTGCCTTAAGGCTTTAAGTCCGCCAATAGTACTTTTTTTCGGTGCACTAAAGTTTAAATAAATAAGTTGGTACTTATAAAAAATTGGTCTTATTTCATGTTAAGTAGGTATTACAAAACAGTTTTTTTATATTTGGGAAACCTGTTCCCGTGTTCTTGTAAAGAGGTTTATTTATTGAGTTCTCATCAAATGTATGATTGGTTAGTGTACTAGGTATATTTGTAAATAAAACACTATTAGTTATTGTTAAAAGTTGGTTTTATTATATTTAACCTATGATGTATGAATACATTAACTCAATAGTGTTCTAACGACTCTTATAAACGCCTATAGTTAGTAAAAACAGTGTGTGCAACTCGTGTAAGTACTGACATTGTTAAACTTCAAACACTTATGTAGCGCCTGAAACTATAGTCCGTGCCATTTAACGGTGCATAAAAAGTCATTGACCCGTCACCCCTGCAGACCGTCACCCGTGTACCACTGCACGCCAGTATGCGAAGCGCGGCGACCCTAACTATAGACCGTAGCGATACGAATGTTACGAATCTGTATAACAAATGAACCTCGGTACGGGTGGACCTTGAACCCAAAAATCAAAAGTCGTAATAATCGCTAGTTAGACAAATGATAGGTGTCACAAGGTTTTAGCTGTCAAGGTGAACGACCTTTTATGCACGTTTATCTGGCACATACTATAGAACATTGAAATCTATGTTTATTTTTCCTAGTGCTAATTTTCAAAGTCACAATTATAAAGGATGTTATAAAAGTACGAGCCAAATTTAAGAGGATGGTTCAGAAGCAACTTCAGAATACAGGTAAAATATAAATACTTGCTTCCCTTAGATTAAGAACCACTTAACACATAATGTAATGTAATAATGTAATGTCCTCCTACCCGAATTTCGACTACGGCGGCCTATCTCAACAGAGATTAGCCAACTGCGCGGGACATATTATAGTGCACAAGTGTGTGCGCAATACACAGGTGCACTCTCTATTCCTTCACTCATAATTCGGTGAGACGGCACTCCGACATGACCGTAGAGAGATCAGACGCAGGACCAACGGCTTAACGTGCTTTCCGAGGCACGGGGGTGTTAACACCACCAACTTCCTGACTCCGGAGCTGTGTCTGAGTTATTTCAAGACAGAAAAACCCAACACTCTCGGCCCGACCCGGGATTCGAACCCAGGACCTCGTGGATAGTACCCAGCGTGCTGACCACTAGACCAACGAGGCAGTCAAAGTTAACACATACATACAGGTCTTAACGCGATAATGGGTAAACACTTTGAAGGTCAAAATGTTTACCTCCAAATTCAGCCCATTTCGAACGCGTTGCAGCGTCCGTGGTCGCGGGTAAACGGGTCGTGGTCGAGTTTACCCGCGACCACGGACGCTGCAACGCGTTGGAAACGTCGGGCTGAATTTGGAGGTAAACATTTTGACCTTCAAAGTGTTTACCCATTATCGCGTTAAGACCTGTATGTATGTGTTATGTGTAACAATCGCGAATCTTTAAAAGTGACTAAGAACCACTTAAATTGAGCTTGTATTTTTCTTTAACACCCTGTATGCTATAGATGAACAAACTATTATACAAAACTACATGTCTATGGTCTATAATCAACTTTAGGGTACACACTAATATAAGAGACCCCTCCCTTCTCCGCGGCCGGTTTGAATCTATCACCAATCGTCACCCCCTTACCTTTGATTACTTCAATCTTACCAACCTTACCTTTACCAGATTTACCTTTCTTCCTAAGTCTGACCCCGAGTTTTTCTGGCTTTTTCTTACCGTCTTCAAAGGCAGCCTTTTCTATCTTTGCGTCAAAGCCTTGGACTTTGTTTTTCTCTTTGCGTTTGTAGTAGAATACTTCCCAAGCCAAAGTGATCATTGCTAGACCTAAACCGAAGAGCGTTGCTATGAAAACTCCACCTGAAAAGACATAAAGGCATATTATAGGGTGCTAAAAAGCAATGGTCAAATCTATAGTAATATAAAATCGATCGTATAAATTATATAAAGAGAAAAATTGAAAAGGGCTATTAAAAAACCATCGCGGCCTCCGACTTTAATTGTGTTGTTTAACTATTGAGTATTTTCCAAAAAATCTGTAATCCCCAAGCAACACGTTGGGCGCCAATCATGAAAAAAACATTGGCGCCCAACATGTAGCTCGAACGACAATGTTTTTTAGTAGAAATAATAAGGACTAACAATAGCGTATTTAGAGATCAAATCCTGAATCTTAATATACGTTTTTTTTTTTAATTTAGGTAAATGCGATGTTGAAAGATATCTTAGATATGCCTAACTTCTATACAAGGTTAGTTCAAATTCACTTATCTTACCCAAACTCTCCAACGTGATGCCTTCAGACTCGTCAGCATCAGGGCAAGCCTGGCGCGCTGACTCGTTCCAATACCTGCAATATGACATTCGTTATCTATGTGATTCCAAAGAATAAATAATAGCACAGAATAAGTACTAGTACTTCGTACAGAAGTATGACTTAGCAATTGTATTCAAAGAAATGTCTACTCAACGAGAACAATATGGCGTAATTTAGTTCGCCTCAAAGTCAAGCACAATTTCGTGTAGACACCTACAAAAATCCATTGCAAGATAATTTCATACTTATTACTCTGGAATATGATTCATAATACACTAAACCTATTCAGTGACGTAATATCACGCGACACGATAGGGTTGACTGCTACGAGAAGATTCTAACGCCATCTAGCGCCTCTTTCCAGTACTTTATTAATTCTCGTCCAGCCAGCAACGTAGCCGCGCGGCCGCTGGTGAATAAAACGCGCGAGCGTGTCGCTGGCCGGTAGCGACACGCAACTTGTTTTAGCCCCTAAGTAAGGGTCGCCGCGCGTAGGTACGTTTTTGCTACCTACGCGGGGAGATACACAGACCTGATAATAGTACGGAACAGAAGGACCACGACACAAAAAAGTGCAAATTGAGATCGCCGCACATAATTAGCCAACAGATATAAGCACCTAGATATTTGCCTCTCTCTCTCGTAACCTAATCTCATCTGACAGCGTAGGGTCGACCGACGACCAATAAGTAAACTTACTTATAAGCCAGTTGCTCCAAGAACCGCTTCTTCTGAAGGTCTAGCAGAGCTCTAGACAGGTGTTCCTGCAGCCGCGAGCCTTGTTGCATGGCTATGGCAAAGTGCTGAAGAATAACCAATAAGTAAACTTAGATGCCAGCTGCTCCAAAAATCGTTCCTTCAGCAGGTCCAACAGAGCCCTGTACAGGTGTTCCTGCAGCCACGAGCATTGCTGCATGGCTATAGCAATAAGTCAACTTACTTAGAAGCTAGATGCTCCAAAATCGTTCCGCAGGTCCAACAGCTCTGGACAGGTGTTTCTTCACCCTTGAGCCTTGTAGCAATAAGTAAACTTACTTAGAAGCTAGTTGCTCCAAGAACTGCTCCTTCTGCAGGTCCAACAGAGCCCTGGACAGGTGTTTCTGTAGCCTTGAGCCTTGCTGCACGGCTATAGCAAAGAGCTGAAGAATAACCAATTAGTAAACTCACTTAGAAGCTAGTTGCTCCAAGAACCGCTCCTTCTGCAGGTCCAACAGAGCCCTAGACAGGTGTTCCTGCAGCCACGAGCATTGCTGCATGGCTATAGCAATAAGTCAACTTACTTAGAAGCTAGATGCTCCAAAATCGTTCCGCAGGTCCAACAGCTCTGGACAGGTGTTTCTTCACCCTTGAGCCTTGTAGCAATAAGTAAACTTACTTAGAAGCTAGTTGCTCCAAGAACTGCTCCTTCTGCAGGTCCAACAGAGCCCTGGACAGGTGTTTCTGTAGCCTTGAGCCTTGCTGCACGGCTATAGCAAAGAGCTGAAGAATAACCAATTAGTAAACTCACTTAGAAGCTAGTTGCTCCAAGAACCGCTCCTTCTGCAGGTCCAACAGAGCCCTAGACAGGTGTTCCTGCAGCCACGAGCATTGCTGCATGGCTATAGCAATAAGTCAACTTACTTAGAAGCTAGATGCTCCAAAATCGTTCCGCAGGTCCAACAGCTCTGGACAGGTGTTTCTTCACCCTTGAGCCTTGTAGCAATAAGTAAACTTACTTAGAAGCTAGTTGCTCCAAGAACTGCTCCTTCTGCAGGTCCAACAGAGCCCTGGACAGGTGTTTCTGTAGCCTTGAGCCTTGCTGCACGGCTATAGCAAAGAGCTGAAGAATAACCAATTAGTAAACTCACTTAGAAGCTAGTTGTTCCAAGAACCGCTCCTTCTGCAGGTCCAACAGAGCCCTGGACAGGTGTTCCTGCAGCCGCGAGCCTTGCTGCACAGCTATAGCGTAGGGCTGCTCCGCGAAAACCTCACCCACTTCCGTGAGGTTGCAGTTTCTAGTCACCTCGTATCTGGAACCCAATAGACAATTTTACTTTTATCAGAACTGACTGTTCCCGGCTTTGCTTTGTGTGCCAACGTCAGAGTCAAAAGGTTTTCCCCCATCCCATTCCTTTAAATCCCCTTTATAAAAACTTTCACTTCCCTCTGGGTCTTGAAAGGTGTGTAATAGGGTTTTGTTTTGGCCATTTTTATTGTGCACTCTTTGCGACACTCAGACTCGGAATTTTGTTTAATAAAGGACAACTACTCGTAGATCAAATTATAGGTAGATCGTTCAGAGGTGCAGTAAGCTGAAGTTGCTGTGGGCTGGTCATGTCTGTCGTAGAACCGACGGGCGTTGGAGTAGGAAGGTTCTCGAATGGAGACCACGTCTCGGGAAACGTAGTGTTGGACGCCCCCCTGCTAGGTGGACCGATGACCTGAGGAAGGTGGCCGGTGGTGGCTAGACGAGAAGCGGAGGACCGAGTTGTTGTTGTGACCGAAGTTGCCGCAGTCTTGAAGAGGCCTATGTCCAGAAGTGGACTGCGATACGAGTTCGGACTTACGAGTTAGGGAAAAAACGAAATATACTTGCTTTATTTCAGCCGAGTCGTGAATAAACGCAAAATCAGCATCTGTATGCTCGTTAACTTGTTCAAATCCTGTTTTAGCGTCTGGCACTGGGCCTGGAACAAAAATAGCCTAAGTTATGCGATATCCATACTAATATTATAAATGCGAAAGTGTCTGTCTGTCTGTTACCTCTTGACGCTTAAACCTCTGAAACGATTGAGATGAAATTTGGTATGGAGACAGACCCTGGAAAGGACATAGGCTACATTTTATCGCGATATAAAAACATTAAGGGGGTGAAATGGGAGATGGAAGTTTATATGTAAAATCCAACTCTTGCGGGCGAGGTCGCGGGGAACCACTAGTAAAATATTAATTATAAATTGTTTCAACAAACACACCAATTACCTAGCCCCAAACTAAGCGTGAGCTTGTGCTATGGTGACTAGGATAACGGATGGAGATACTTATATACATTTATAAAAATCCATGACTCAGGTAAATTTGCCCGTGTTCATCACACAAACATTTGCCCCTTGCGGGATTGGAACCCGCAACCGCCTGGTTTAGTAGACCGGTGCGCGAACCACGTTACTACACCAAGACGGTCGTCAAATATACAGGGTATACAGAGATATACAGGTGTCCGACAATTTCTTTTACTTTCCCAGACGTCAGTTTGAAATTGAAATTTAAAGAATTAAGTTAGGTAGTAGTAGAGTCTTGAATGAATTAACCACAGTAAAGTTGCATCTTATTATCGATAGTTCGATACCAAGTATCGGATTAACACAATTTTACGGATTACTTCGCGATTTTTTTACATTTTATTTAAAACCTGACGTTTCGAACTTTGCAGCGTTCGTGGTCACAGGGAGACCACGAACGATGTGGTCACATTAGATCTTCAAAATGAGGGTACCTGAAGCATTGATAGCCAATAATATGTGTCCATACTGCTCTCTGATCGGGTAGTCCCAAACTCGATATTGTGCTTGGTCGGATGTAGCATTTAGCGTTATTTCCTTCCAGACCCTGCAAATAATATTGATGTAGGTACAGTACCGTTACTATAAGTTTACGGTGGTTTTACTCGCTAGCGACGACGTAAAAAAGTGTATGGAGAATTTAAGTTCTCCAAGTAACCGCTAGAGGCGCTGTGCAATTTTCCATACAATTTTTTTACGTCGTCGCTAGCGAGTGAAACCGCCGTAAACTCATGGTAACGGTACAGTAGGCTTGCTCTTGTCGAGTTCGAATTACGATCACAATCGAATCGACGTCGAGAATCAGTTATTTGGAATAGGTAAAGTTTATTTATTACAAAAACACTAGTTACTAAACTATAATAGTAATATATAAACAACTTATTATTAAAAATTAAGATAAAGTATTTAATACAATAGAAAAACAAAAATTATAAAAAGGGTCCTTGTGGCAGGCCTGTGTATCTCCCCGCGTAGGTAGCAAAAACGTACCTACGCGCGGCGACCCTTACTTAGGGGCTAAAACAAGTTGCGTGTCGCTACCGACCAGCGACACGCTCGCGCGTTTTATTCACCGGCGGCCGCGCGGCTACGTTGCTGGCTGGACGAGAATTAATAAAGTACTAGAAAGAGGCGCTAGATGGCATTAGAAGCTTCTCGTAGCAGTCAACCCTATCGCGTCGCGTGATATTACGTCACTGAATAGGTTTAGTGTATTAGGGTATTGGGTCCACAAGGACCCTTTTTATAATTTTTGTTTTTCTATTGTACTTATTCTGTGCTTGTGGTAAGGTTCCCAGGATGCTGGCAGCATTACCGATAGAGATGCTTATACGCTGAGCAAGGTAGCTGCCAGCTCTTGGGTCACCACTGATGTCAACCAAAAACCAGATTTGGTACTCTGCAAATTGATTATAGCGCAAATCGAGTTGTGTTCGAATAGTGAGCTACTTGAAGTCGAAAACCGCTTCGAAACAATCATCCTTACCACCGACGCCATTAACATCGAGTTCGAGCGAATGTTAACCGGATTGCGATTTTAAGTCGATCTTGATTCGATTCTGATTTCGATTCGATTGAGCTCGGGAGTAGGTACCCAGGTGCTTGAAATTGAGACTTCTCATAAAGGTAGATGTGAAAGACAGTGCATTTGCACTCCACTGGCATAGTGATTCGAAAGAGCACAGTAAGGCCTACTGGAGATATTTTTTTTACAAAATCACACAATGGTAAGTAAAGTAAAAAGTAAATAAGGTAAGGTAAATTCTGCGGTGTGGCGCATGTAGCAGACGGAAAAGAAGAATTAGCCAGCCCACTAGCTTCGCATCGCATGGGAGCATCCTTCAAAATCCATCATACAAACGAGACGTGCGTAATTTGGATGCTAAACACATCTTTGGGTAGACTGCCTCGGTTATCAGCTAGGTACTATCCACGAAGTCCTGTTCGAATCCTGGGTCGGACCGACATTTTTCTGTCTTGAAATAACTTATAAATAGCTCCGAAGTCAGGAATTTGGTGATGTTAAACACCCCCAAGCCTCGGTGCGCAGGTTGTCGCGTTGGTCCTGCGCCTGATCTCTCTCCGCTCATGTCAAAGTGCCGTCTCACCCTATGTGAGTGAAGAAATAGAGAGTGCACCTCTGTAGTTTAAATTCGGCTAGGAGGACATACAATTTTTGAGTAGATGATAGTCTGTTTTGCTCTCCATTCCATTCAGCGCCCGTAGCCAAATGGCAATCCTTTTGCAGCGAACTTCTCTATCGCGAACGAAATGTCAAAATATGTATGCAAAAGTCACGTGATGTTTACCAGTTTCATACATTTTGTTAGCGATAGCACAGAATAAGTACTAGTACTTCGTACAGAAGTATGACTTAGCAATTGTATTCAAAGAAATGTCTACTCAATGTCGTCAACGATATGGCGTAATTTAGTTCGCCTCAGAGTCAAGCACATTTTCGTGTAGGGTTGACTGCTACGAGAAGCTTCTAACGCCATCTAGGGCCTGTTTCTAGTACTTTACTCATTCTCGTCCAGCCAGCAACGTAGCCGCGCGGCCGCCGGTGAATAAAACGCGCGAGCGTGTCGCTGGCCGGTAGCGACACGCAACTTGTTTTAGCCCCTTACTAAGGGTCATCGCGCGCAGGTACGTTTTTGCTACCTACGAGGGGAGATACACAGGCCTGGCGATAGTAAACTTCGCTTGAGAATAGATTGTCATTTGGCTACGGCTTAGAGCCCATATGAGAATGTCCGGTAGGTATCCTTGAAAATAATTATAATGTACAATAAAAGAACTGGTCACGGCGCAAATAAAGAACATGTCTGAACAAATCAGAGAACTTGGGGAGTCTCTGAGTTTCTTCAATAGGCAGTACGAAGATCTGAAGATGGCACTAGATGAGAGAAATACATTGGTCGATAACCTGAAAAGACAAAATGACAAATTAAATCTGACAGTGGGTGACTTGTCGCACCGTCTCCAGCTGGTTGAACAGAATATGAGAGACAGCAACATCGAAATAAATGGCATTACTGAACACAGACAGGAGAATCTAACCAAAGTCATAGAACTACTCGTGAAAACCGTCGATGCTCCGGTATCAGCTGAAGATATTCTTCACGTAACGCGTGTGGCGAAGCTGAGTAAGGACAGCAACAGGCCGCGTGCTGTCATAGTGAAACTGCGTGCGCCTAGAAAACGTGACGCCATTCTAGCTTCCGTCTCTGTGTTTAACAAAAAAAACACTAAAGACAAATTGAGTACCAAGCACCTGGGATACGCAGGCACTATCAATCCGGTCTTTGTCTCAGAACACCTGTCTCCATCAAACAAATCTTTGCACGCCGCTACACGAATCAAAGCCAAGGAATGCAAGTACAAATTCGTCTGGGTGCGGAACGGCAGAATTTTTATACGGAAGGACGAAGCTAGCGAGGCATTGCTTATCCGTAACATGGAAGGCGTGGCGTCGATCAAATAGTACGTTTGGAAGTCAACAAGTGTCATAGTGTTTTATCATAACATTTAATATATACTACCAAAACATCCGTGGCATCAGAACAAAAACCAATGTTGTGTATAAAAACATATTAATGAATAGTTATAAGATAATTGTATTTACCGAAACATGGCTGAATTCTAGTATAGCCACAGAATACTAGTACTTCGTACAGAAGTATGACTTAGCAATTGTATTCAAAGAAATGTCTACTCAATGTCGTCAACAATATGGCGTAATTTAGTTCGCCTCAGAGTCAAGCACATTTTCGTGTAGACACCTACAAAAATCCATTGCAAGATAATTTCATACTTATTGCTCTGAAATATGATCCATAATACACTAAACCTATTCAGTGACGTAATATCACGCGAGGCGATAGGGTTGACTGCTACGAGAAGCTTCTAACGCCATCTAGCGCCTCTTTCTAGTACTTTATTCGTTCTCGTCCAGCCAGCAACGTAGCCGCGCGGCCGCCGGTGAATAAAACGCGCGAGCGTGGCTCTGGCCGGTAGCGACACGCAACTTGTTTTAGCACCTACGTAGGTGCGCCGCGCGTAGGTACGTTTTGCTACCTCCGCGGGGAGATACACAGGCCTGGTATAGCTGACAGTGAATTTATCGACTCTAGATATGTAGTCTATCGCAGAGATCGCTCTTTTGTTTCAAGCTCCAAGATGGATGGTGGCGGGGTACTAATAGCAGTATCTCGTGAAATACCTTCTACACGAATGAGAAATTGGGAAACCGCCTGTGAAGACATCTGGGTTAATATAAAGGTTAAAATAAATGGCAAATATTCGACTCTCTCCATATGTGCAGTGTATTTACCGTCGCCACCCAAATTGGAGACGCAAAAAACATTTTTATACAATCTTGATACCTTGCTTAATCACGTCGATAATGCGCTTGTCCTTGGTGATTTTAATCTTAAATTTATTAACTGGGAGTTTGAGGACTGTTCTGGGCATGCAGTTCCCTCTAATTACGAATTGGGACGTAGCCTGGTGGATTGTTTGTCTGAGAATTGTCTCTACCAGTATAATTATTTTAGGAATTCTCTAGACAGAACGCTGGATTTAGCTATAAGTAACTTGCAATGTTTGCATGTCTCTGAACCTTTAGATATTTTAAGTAAACTTGATCTTCACCACCCCCCCATTATTGTATGATTATGCTTATAATACCTGTTTTATTTAATGTTAGCTTGATAATCATAATTTGCTTATAATGCGTATCTATTATAAGGGTAAATAAACATAATCAATTAATTAAATATGTACACTTAACAAAACTTAAAAATTTACTTATTCGAAAATGTAACCGTGTCCATGAGGCAAGGAAGCGAGAATGCTAGCTGCGTTTCCGCGTTGGATAGCCAAACTATTAGCCATTATTGTTGAGTTTAATCTCGTTCATGCTACAAATTTAGTACCGAAGCCATGTGAAAGACATAATTACTATAAGGCGGACTATGATTCATTAATTCTGGAATTGAGTTGTGCTGATTGGAATGAAATATTTAAAGACTGCAGGAACGTTAACGCTATGGTAGTTAAATTTTACAAAAAACGGAGAAACCTAATTACAAAATACGTACCCAAACATACACCCAAGGCATTTAAATATCCACCTTGGTTTTCTAAAAAGGTTATAAAACTATTGAAGGAAAAGGAGAAGCTCCGGAGACGTTATGCTAAGTACAACAATCCTAGAGACAAGTACGAGTACAATCTTCTTCGAGATCGATGCCATAAACTTGTTAATATTTGTCATAACAATTATATGAGGGAACTTGAGTCTAACATTTGTAAGAATCCTGAAAATTTTTGGCGTTATATCAAGGACAAACGTAATGGTCTTTCTGTACTTCCCACGAAAATGAAACTAGGAAGCAAAACTGCAGACTCAGGTGCTGACGTGGCAAATCTTTTTGCAAGTCATTTTTCTTCTGTGTACTCCAGCACTCCCACCGATATTCCCCATGCAGGTTTTGTTATGAGTGCGGGCGATAGGATTTCCTCGTTAGAATTGAACGTTTCCCAAGTGCACTTAAAAATAAAACATCTTAACGAAAAAAAAGGACCGGGACCAGACAGCATACCACCTCTGTTTGTGAAACGATGTGGAACCGTTCTTGCTTCTCCTTTAATTACAATATTTTATCGGTCTCTTAGCGAGGGAACATTTCCAGATGAATGGAAAAGAGCTCGAATCATACCAGTTTATAAAAAAAAGGGCGACAAGATGGATACCAAGAACTATAGGCCTATCTCCATACTATCATGTTTCTCTAAATTATTTGAAAGCCTTGTTTACCCCATAGTCTACGGCCATACCGAAAGTGTTATATCGGACTTCCAACACGGTTTTAGGCGTGGTCGTTCAGTGGAATCAAATCTGTCTTCTTTCGTGTCCACCATAGCGCAGGGCTTGGATAAGGGACTTACAAGTAGACGCTATCTACACGGATTTTTCTAGTGCCTTTGACAAGGTTGGCCACCGGGTTCTATTATCTAAGCTAAGAGGAATGAACGTAGGTGGCTCGCTGTTGCAATGGTTTGAATCTTATCTGGCAAAAAGATCACAGCGCGTAGCTATGGATGGATTCGAATCTGAGGTATTTTTTGCTGAATCTGGTGTCCCCCAGGGGTCTCACTTGGGTCCCCTGCTTTTTTGATATTTATTAACGACATAGTATCAATAATTAGTCATTGTCATGTATCTATGTTCGCGGATGATCTTAAAATGAGTAGAACAATCAGGAACCTCGAGGACGCTGATTTGCTGCAATCTGACCTGAACAAATTCATAGACTGGTGTTCTGTTAATGGAATGGTCTAGAATCCTGTCAAATGCTACCACATAAGCTTCACCAAGAAAAAGCATCCCATCGCTACTTCATATTCCTTGGGTGATGTAGCCTTGACGGAAGTAAAGGAAATTAGAGATTTAGGCGTTTTGTTGGATCACAAATTGAAAATGACCGCCCACACTGAATATATGATAAAAAAAGCTGCGCGCATGCTAGGATTCTTAAAAAGAAGCGCTAGAGGTTTCTGAGGTGTCCAAACCAAAAAGATTCTCTTTAATGCATTAGTACGTATTCACCTAGAATTCGCAAGTGTCGCCTGGAGCCCGGTCTATAGTGCGCCTTCTCAGCGAATTGAATTCATTCAGCGAGCATTCACGCGTTATCTGGCGTATTCAACCCCGGGAATATCTCATAGACACCCTTACACTCACAGACTAAGTTTTTTCAAAATGATGACCTTGCGAAACCGATGACTTATTGCTGACCAAATGTTTCTTCACAAGCTGCTGCACAACAGAATTAAATGCACGCATCTTCTTGACCAAATCAAACTCAATGTACCGTACAGATATCCCCGTTATCGCATTCGCAAACTTTTCAGCATACCCAGTCACAAAACGAATTTAGGCCTGCATTACCCTCTAGCCAGAATATGTACTGAGTACAATGAAATAATGAGTAGGGTTCCGGTTATAGACATTTTCAATGACTCTGCACGATGTCTCAAAAATAAATTAATAAATTTCTATTCCACGTCCCAAGACGCACTTATTCCATAATTGATTAATTATGAATTCCTTACTTAATTTAATTCAACTTGACATAGTCTTACTTTGATCCAAAATATTGTATTTAATTTAATTTATAAAATGTAATTTATTTTATGTGGTTTAATTACAATTTGGTTGAACTTTCTTTAGAATAGCTACACTTCAGTAAATGTTGTGAATACCTGTAATAGGCAAACATATTTGTATTTTTTTTTTGTCATGATATTGTGTTGTGTATAGTATGATTTGCTGTTGGTGTACCTTTATAAATAAATAAATATAAATAAATAATTTTACGGACGGCCATGACCCAGGATCTGACTTTACGAGCCACCAATCCATAAATCTGACATAGGTTAACTAATTAATTCTAAGCTTATCAAACTAATGCCACCAAAATTTATTTTGGGGTCTCTAGTAGCGATGGGCGATTATTACTAAATTATTCGAATGGTCCCTGTAATCGAATGTATTCGATAAGCAACCGCAGTCATTCGATTATCCTTTGATTATGCAGCGAGCAATACCGGAGCGTGCGGTGCGCAGGCCGTACTACTAACTACTAACGAATGAATCGTCCGTCATTCGTCGCGTCGATTAATCATTCGTTCGCTGCCTGTCCTGTCGCGGCAACTCAATCGAATGCATCGAAGGGCCGAGTATAGATTATCATTTGATTGTCGATTCATTCGATTATTTTTTTTCGAACAATCACCCATCGCTAGTCTCTAGAGGTCTTTTATGTCTTTTTTTATATTTTCTTAAATATATATTTTTTTGCACATGACCTAACATGGTTGGTGTAATAATGCTTAATCAACAAACATACCTATAGAGAGTGTCTTCAGCAAACTTCATGTTGATAAAATACTGATGGATGGTAGACCCTTCCACAACTGTGTAGTTGATCCTGGACTGCCTGGCCAGCTGCTCCAGAGATGATACTGGGGTCTGGAATGACGATTATACCATTTCTAGTTTAGCTTAACTTAGGATCTTAATTAGGAAGATCGCATCCTACTTAAGATCCTAACTAGGAAGGTAGGATGGATAGGCAGGTTCTCTACTCTGATAACTCATTGTGTGTACTTTCGCGTCTAGCTACGCGCTCGACGCTGGCATTAGTGACAGGGCCGGCTGCAGACAAAACTACGGATATCGTCTTACAGAGTGGGGCCCCGGACTTAGACATAACTAGGAAGGTGGGAACCTAATGTGCCTTACTAAACTGCAATTACATCTTCCTATTTCCTAAATAAGAGCTTTACTAAGATCCACCGTTTACCGTCTGAGCGGAAATCGAATCATCGCATACCGGGCGATTGCCCAGACTAGTCACTCAGATATTGGCAATGCCTGTCGAAGTTTTCAGGTGATTCTCAACTTCTTTTTTTAACATAACAATACAAAATCTTAATACAAATTTTTCCAAAAAATTTTCTTTGTTCATTGTTCTGTGTAATTCTTTGTTTGATTCTACCCAATCGATTCGATGTAATACCCTGTATAGTAAACTTCCCTTTAAGACCCTTTCTGTTTTTTTTGAAATATCCATAGATCATAGAAAGAAGAGATATGTAATACTCAGTAACTTGGCGAACCTGTCCCAAGCGAACCTGTGTCGCCATATTTAAATATTTATGTGCGTACATAATCATATAGAATACATTAGTTCAATGAGGGATTTTCTGACGCTCAAAATTCTACTATTATTTTGTCTACTATTATAGATGGTGATATTCATCTAAGTGATATAAATACTAGTGGTTCCCCGCGACTTCGCCCGCAAGAGTTGGATTTTCCATATAAACTTTCATCCCCCAGTTCACCCCCTTAATGTTTTTATATCGCGACAAAATGTCCCCTATGTCCTTTCCAGGGTCTCAAACTGTCTCCATACCAAATTTCATCTCAATCGGTTCAGTGGTTTAAGCGTCAAGAGGTAACAGACAGACAGACAGACACACTTTCGCATTTATAATATTAATAGTATAATAATAGTATAGTATATAGTATGGATTGCGTGGAAATCATTAATCATAAAACAAAAACAAATTACTGAATATTATATGTACGATAAGATGTATTAGAAGTACTTACGTTAAAAATTAACAAGTTTCAAAATAAATATTGTACTTACCTGACGTAGGGTGTTCAACGCCATCTAGCGGATTTATAATTACTTTTGACACTAGGAAAATCACTTATTCACAACGCTCATTGGTGCGCAGTGCACGTAAACGAATAACTATGAAATATGACCAATCAGCTGCGTAGATCGTTAGTTCCTTTTGGCCATATCGCGTTCGCATAGGTTACGACCCAATATCAAAACTCTTATTACTATGATCTGAAGGAATATCTGATCTGCTACCTGCATTCTCTCAACAGTCAGAAACGCCGCCAGATTGGCTGTGAAGGTAGCCAGCATCAGCACCACAAATAGCCAGTACGCAGCCACCAGGGTCCTCCCTGACAACGCTTTGGGCGCCTCCCCCCCTCCTTGGGGGGTAAAGGAGGTGAGGGCGAACCAGAAACTCTCTTTGAGGGTGAATTCTCTGTAAGTTTATATTAAAAAATTATGTCCTCCTAACCGAATTTCAACTAGACTGTAGTTGAAATTCGGTTAGGAAGACATTATTTTTTTATCCAATCAGTCTCAATAGAGATTAGCCGACTGCGCAGGAGATATTATAGTGCACAAGCAGTACGTTGTAACTATTATATAATCTGTGACACAAGTGTGTGCGCAATACACAGGTGCATTCTCTGTTCCTTCACTCTCATAATTCGGTGAGACGGCATCCGACATGACCGTAGAGGTTCAGGCGCAGGAGCAACGGCTTAAAGTGCTTTTCGAGGCACGGGGGTGTTAACACCACCAACTTCCTGACTCCGGAGTAGGTCTGAGTTATTTCAAGACAGAAAAACTCAATACTTTTCGGCCCGTGCTGACCACTAGACCAAACGTAGCAGTCATACAAAAAATACTAAAGCCTTAACCTATATGGATGGATAAAAAATATCTAAATGAAGTAGGTAAGTGTCGGTAACATTATTCTTCTTCATAGTCGTACCTATACCTCATGATTGAGGGTCGCGATCATTATGTGGAATGAAACACAACAACGACTTTCTTGGCAATTTTAATGGAGTGGTTTGCCATTGCCTTCTCCATTTCACACACTAGCCAACTAGTGTGCAGGTTTCCTCACGATGTTCTCCTTCACCGTTAGGCAGCGATATCTTTGAAAAAGACTGTACTTAAGTTTTTATACAAACTCAGTGGTACAGGCGGGGATCAAACTCTTGACCTCACGAATGAGAAGTGAAGTTGTCGCCGCTCGGCTGTCGCGCTTTATACGGTAACGTAACATGACCTAAGTGTATGGACTGCCGTCTCACGAATTATGTGAGTGAAGGAACAGAGAGTGCACAAGTGTGTGCGCAATACACAGGTATTGCGCACACACTTGTGCACTCTCGGCACGCGCGTGACATATTATAATGCACACTTGTGCATTATAATATGTCCCGCGCAATCTCTGTAAAGATTGGCCACAGTAGTCGAAATTCGGCTACGAGGATATTATTTTGTGCGCGATTGTCCTGTCGAGGGCCAGAAGTGCGGGGGAAGAGGCATGTTAGATGTCAGCGGGGAAGGATGGTGTTGCGGGGGGAAGGGGATTTCCTATGACAGTCGCGTGCGATTGGTGCTTCCTCGACTTTACCTCCGTTATTCCAAAAACTTAGGTTTAAGACAGGACTAAGCTATTAGCTAGCCAATTAGAAAAGCGCTTCTCTATTAGGTTATGTCACAAATGTGTCATTCATTCCTCTGTTGTCGGATAATAATACCGCAAAGGTCAGACACTGTCTGACAGGCAGGGCTCGGGAAGGACGCGCACGAATTTGTCGGACTATAATAAGTGTCATAGCGATGTCAAATTCATAAGGGGGTTAGTATTTAGCTAGTGGGCTCAATTCCAATGCGCCCATGTCTAAGATTAGATTTAAGTTCAGTCTCTCTCTTTCTCTGCCAAACAAACAAAAAGAGACAGACTATATTAATTTAGGAACGTAAGACTAAACAGCTGGCAGTTGCTAAGAAAATTAGTGAATCCATCTTTCTCTTCTAAGGAAATAAAAACAGACCTACAATAATTTAGAAACGTCAAATTATTGTAGTCTTATCTTTTCGTTTGTTTAGGAGAGAAAGAGAGAAACTGAACTTAAATTTAAATTTATACAGGGCAGATTGGAGTCCATTATTTAGTTAGAAATTAAGAATGACGTACTTCAGGTTTTTTGTAAACCCTAAGGGGTGAAAAGGGGGGGGGGGGTGGTAGAAGTTATTGTGGGAAATGCGACATTGCGTGGACGAAGTAGCGGGAATCAACGGTATAAGTAAAACATTTTTTTCCGAATCGTAGCCCCATTGCAACTAACTTTCATTTTTGTTTCACTAACCGATGCTCTTGCGGTGAGGGAAAACATCGTGAGGAACCTGCACATACAGGCGACTGCGTGTGTAACCATGATCCAAACTGGTCAGGTTCCCCTGGTTACAGGGTCACGGAGGTCAGATGGCAGTCTCTCCACTATTAATTATAGTGGAGAGACTGCCATCTAACCTCCGTGACTCCGTTAGGTAATTATGGATGTGGCAGATCAGGTGATCTGCCACATCCTGGATCATGGTCAGCGGATCCTGGGCCCTCGCGTGCGAGTGCACAACCGGGATAACGCTAGGAGGATAATAGTCCCAATTTAACTAACGGTCACTTCGAAGTAGCGATGGGCGATTATTACTAAATTAATCGAATTATTCGAATGGTCCCTGTAATCGAATGTATTCGATAAGCAACCGCAGTCATTCGATTAGCCTTCGATTATGCAGCGAGCAATACCGGAGCGTGCGGTGCGCAGGCCGTATTACTAACTACTAATGAATGAATCGACATTCGTCGCGTCGATTAATCATTCGTTCGCTGCCTGCCCTGTCGCGGCAGTTCAATCGAATGCATCGAAGGGCCGAGTATAGATTATCATTCGATTGTCGATTATTATTCGATTTTTTTTCCGAATTACTAAATCGACATTCGATAGTTCGAATGGTCGATTGTCGATTCATTCGATTTTTTTTTCGAACAATCGCCCATCGCTACTTCGAAGCGCCCACTCACCTGCAAGGGTACGGGTAGGCCTGAGGGTTATTCCTAGCGGAGTACGGCGAATATTTGTCCAGGAGCCATATCATCAGCCCAGTCAGCACCAGCGCGGCTACTATGCTTAGCCAGACCTCTGTTCGGAGCACCGTCATGAACTTGAAGAGAGAGGTCTTTCGGATGGGCTTGCGGATCGCTAGAAGTGTTAGGTGGTTAGTAAAAACCGGCCAAGTGCGAGTCGGACTCTTACACGAAGGGTCCCGTACCTACAATTATCTATAATACAACAGTAGACTTATGTAGATCTTTAGTTTCAAATACGAAAAAAAAAAACAATTTTGTATGGGAAATATATTTTTTATTTTAATATAATTAAGAATGTTTAAAGTAAATATACATATTAACCGGTAAAAACAGCAAAAAAATCACGTTTGTTGTATGGGAGCCACCTTAAATATTTATTATATTTTGTTTCTAATATTTGTTGTTGTAGCGGCAGCAGAAATACAGCATCTGAGAAAATTTTAACTGTCTAGCTATCACGGTTCATGAGATACAGCCTGGTGACAGACAGATAGACAACGGAGGCTTAGTAATAGGGTCCCGTTTATACCCTTTGGGTACGGAACCCTAAAAACAATAGATTTTCAACACTATTAAAGATGCCAGGCAGGGTTACTGGCGTAGCTAGCTAGCGAAGAGATAGACGGTGCTTTGCACCTGAGCCCCCAAGCTCAGGAGGATCATGATCTCGTATTAGCTAGCTAAAAATTCTCCCACTTTTGAAATGATATTAAAATAATTTAAGATTCACAGAGTTTACGTTTTAAAAATTAAAAATAAACATATCGCATTTTTTTTAAACTAGTTAACGAGTAAGAAGTTTTTTTTTAAATTTTGCATTGACGCCTATTGAGAAATCACAATTATATTTCATAAAAAATACCTTTTAGTAATCATTCAAAATTGAACTATTATAAAAGTAATTTATTGCACCAGGGCCTGTTTGTGGCTACACAGTGGCATGCAGTCCATAAACTAAAGGCAGTTTGGCAGTGCCTACCTCATCAAAATTTGTCGATTGTCATTAAAAATATTTGTAAAAAATGTCGTCAGTCTATGTGCATCTCTTAGCTAAAACGCTCAACTTGCACCATTTTGTACGAGCTGTAGGCATTCTCGCGGCTGCCTATCAGATTCACTGACACTCGCCCAATTTCCGCTAACTACATTTAAAATAAAAAAGCCGACCAAATTAAAAATGACACACTTTTCATATTGGTAAAGCTAAACCGTCTTACCTACCTTACATGCCACACTTACCAATAAGAATGCCAGTCTGTTCAAAATATGGCGCCACGAAATCGATCACTTCTTCTCTCTCCGCTGTCATCGTCAAAGCCGCTACCGCCAAGTCAGTTTCCTGTTTTAGATGTTAAACAAGGTATTATACATCATCATTATCAAAATTAAATTAAATTTCGCTCACAAAAATCAATAGACTGTGTCATCCGGTGGAAATCGAACCCACGTCCCTTCGCTATCCGGGCGAATGCTCTTACCAACTGAGCTGCAAAGACGTTAATCAGTCCACGAATTTTTGTAAGTGCTTGCTACGCCAGTGAGCCGGCGTTGGATTTCATCATTACTTGGGGAATTTACCCGCATGTATCCGATGGAAATATTTTTGCAAATAATAATGTCCTCCTAGCCGGATTTTGACTACGGCCTATCTCAACAGAGATTAGCCAACTACGCAGGACATATTATAGTACACAAGTGTGTGCGCAATACACAGGTGCACTCTCTGTTCCTTCACTCTCATAATTCGGTGAGACGGCAGTCCGACATGACCGTAGAGAGATCAGACGCAGGACCAACGGCTTAAGGTGCTTTCCGAGGCACCGGGGTGTTAACACCACCAACTTCCTGACTCCGGAGCTGTGTCTGAGTAATTTCAAGACAGAAAAACCCGAACACTCTCGGCCCGACCCGGGACCTCGTGGATAGTACCCAGCGTGCTGACCTCTAGACCAACGAGGCATTTTACAAATATTTGACCATCATTTAATCATCATCATTATCAGCCGCTGGTCGTCCACTGCTGATCATAGACCTCCCCCATAGATTTCCAAAGTGATCTGTTACAAGCGACCTGCATCCAGTGCGTTCCCGCGACTTTTATTGGGCGTCTGTCCATCTTGCCGGTGGACGCCCTACGCTACGCTTTTGATCAAATGGTCTCCAATCAAGAACCTTTCTGCCCCAACGGCCATCAGTTCTTCGCGCAATGTGCCCTGCCCACTGCCACATAAGCTAGCAGTGCAGGGCAGTGTTATACAATTGAAGGATATTCCTTTAAATACATACTAGTTACATCATGCCCTATACATAGATTAATCATTATGCCCATGTCTTTCAAGTCCCAATTAAGCTACCGAGGATGTTAGCAGGAGTTGACGAAGATCAACGGTGGCCAGATTAGATAGATCATGCCCTTTAAAAATAGATATAATCATAATGCCCATGTCTTTTCAAGTCCCAATTGAGCTACCGAGGATGTTAGCAGGAGTTGACGAAGGTCGTCGGTAGCTCAGTAAATAGGATCAGGGAGAGCATTCGCTCGAATAGCCAAGGTGGGTTCGAGTCCCACCTGAACACGGCCGATGAATTTTTATGTGAAATTTTTAAACTTTCAGAATAAACTTTCTATGCAATTTCTTAAATTATAAAATCACGGCACTGCAGTGCTTCGGGGATGTTTGCGGAGTACGATGTCGCCTGCTTTTACACGACCCTGCGCAAGCGGTGCGCATCACTGGCACGCAGGGTCCGGGTCAGCCCCAACATCATTCTACAGATGCTCGCTAAAAGATTTGACTGTCCATATATCAACCACTGTTATATGGTTCGTATATGGACTAATACCGAAAAACAATTGGGTGGTTGTTCAAATTAATTTTAACGGAATTTAATTTATATTACTTGTATGCAATTTGATTTTTTCATGTTATAATTATAAATTGTATGTATGGCTTAATTATGCCGAAATAAATGAATAATAATAATTAAAAAAAAAACCTTTCCTAAATATGATGACCACCACATTGGATCTCTAAGAATATGTATTTCATAGCGACTTACTTAAAAATGTAAATGGCCGCTCGTCAGACTACCCTCAGACCTTGAGGCCTATATTCCCTACGTAATACAAGCTGTTTTCGTAAAGCAAATGGGTACGTGATGTGCTGCACAGAAGGGAGATCACCAAAGTAGACATGGGAAGTTCCTGAACGAATGACACAATTGAAGTACTTCACCTATATAGTTCATATGTATCATTCACTCACTATAGTCCAACCAAAGCAGTTCATTTAGTTCAGTAACTCAGTGATAAGAGAGATATACATATTTGTCAATACTGCAAGAGCGAGACAGTTGCACGGTCCGGCTCGTGTGACCTCGGTAAACGTCGTTTCGCGCCTTATCCGAATCCTAAATATTTGAAACAGTGCAAGCGGAAATATTATTTAATGAATATGAAATAAGACTCAGTATTTGTTTCCGATTTGTGCCGAAATCTTATATACGAGTATGTTAATTTTTAGTCATTAGAATAGTCCGTAGTACACGCTACATTTAAACTGAATGAAGTAGTGAGTGAAATTTTGATAGTAGATCTGCTAAACTAAACGAACTAATTGAACTAGATGAGTGATACATATCTTCAACTCCCACTGAACTATATCACTCATTTCACTTCAGTCAGGCCTGTGTATCTTCCCGCGTAGGTAGCAAAAACGTACCTACGCGCGGCGACTCCTTGGTAAGGGACTAAACAAGTTGGGTGTCGCTAGCCGGCAGCGACACGCTCCCGCGTTTTATTTACCGGCGGTGCACGACACTAGGTTACTGGTTGGAAGAGCGTGAATAAAGTCCTAGAAAGATGCGCTAGATGGCGTAAGTAGCTTCTTGTGGCAGTCAACCCTATCGCGTTGCGTGATAGTACGTTACTGAATAGGTTTAGTGTATTGTGAATCATATTCCAGAGTTAAAAGAATGAAATTATCTTGCAACGTATTTCTGTAGGTGTCTACACGAAAATGTGCTTGAGTCAGAGGCGAACTGAATTACACCATATCGTTATCAACATTGAGTAGATATTTCTTTGAATTTCATTGCAAAGTCATACTTCTGTACGGAGTACTAGTACTTATTCTGTGCTTCAGTGAACGATTTTGCGCACATGTCTCAAAGTGCCTAGAACCTTTACTCACCCCTCTCATGAGATCACCAACCACTCCATCCCAAGATCCGTTCGGCAGTTTCTTGCCAAAACTCCCCGATTTTGGGGTAATTATCTCGTAATCGAACTCCATTGTCTGTAAGAAAATAGCCCTTATTGTAGGATAGTTTTTTCTTTTAAAAAGTGGAGTTATTTCATACAACTTTTTAGGTGGCCGTACCTCAAATGGGGATATGGAACTGTTATGCCTAGGACCACTTTGTTTGTTGTCTACTAGGATCACTTTGTCTGTCAAGAAGACCCTGTTTTCTGCGTGGAATAGTCCCACTTATATTATAAATGCGAAAGTGTGTGAGTGGTATGTTTGTTACTTCTTCACGCAAAAACTAATGAACGGATATGGATGAAATTTGGCACAGAGATAGATTATAGTCTGGAACAACATATAGGGTACTTTTTATGCCGGAAAAAAACACAGTTCCTGTAGGACACAGAAATAGTAGTTTACGCGGGCGTGGGTTGCTTAACTTTTGGTATCACTACCAAAGCGCTGCCGCCACTGCGCCACAAGCACCTCCAACCAACCACCTTATTAGGTTGAAATTAACATCAAATACTATTATCTGCCTTCCCTTGAAGCTAAAAAAGGTTAAGTCAACGCATTCCAAAGATTTGGGTCATCATTTGGGTCTTATTTTTGACACTTTGCAGGTTATTAAATCTATATGGTAGGTAGGTACTTCCAATAAAGACTATAATCATTAAAGTCAAGAATGAAGGTCTTAGAGTCCAAGTGAAGGAAAAAATCCGTAAATAGGTAATATGTTCATCACAAAACATGAGGTAAGTACACAAGTTTGGCATTTGGTTTGGTGGTATTTTCGATAAGTAATAATATAATGTCCTCCTAGCCGAATTTCGACTACGGCGGCCTATCTCAACAGAGATAAGCCATCTGCGCGGGACATATTATAGTGCACAAGTGTGTGCGCAATACACAGGTGCACTCTCTGTTCCTTCACTCTCATAATTCGGTGAGACGGCAGTCCGACATGACCGTAGTGAGATCAGGCGCAGGACCAACGGCTTAACGTGCTTTCCGAGGCACGGGGGTGTTAACACCACCAACTTAACTTCCTGACTCCGGAGCTGTTTCTGTGTAATTTCAAGACAGGAAAACCCAAACACTCTCGGCCCGACCCGGGATTCGAACCCGGGACCTCGTTGATAGTACCCAGCGTGCTGACCACTAGACCAACGAGGCAGTCAAACAAAAAAACATAAGGTAAGTACACAAGTTTGGCATTTGGTTTGGTGGTATTTTCGATAAGTAGGTAAGTATTAAATACGCAACTCTCAGTGCGCGAGCCCGACTCACACTTGGCCGGTTATTGCTTTCTAAACTTACCTCAGCAAGCTTAGCAATCAGGTCGATGCAATACCCCTCGTACACTGGTTGGCCATCCTCGTTCACTTCCGGTTCACCTGTTTCATGGTCCAGCTTGGGGAGGGTCCATGGGACTGCCTAAAATGTATCATTATCAATTTTGTGTCCAACAAAGTAATGCATTCTTTCAACAATTTGCACCTACGAGTTTATTTCAATGTTTACCTACTTACTTTTCCTCAACTATTTTATAATAATTATAATTATTTATTATTGATAAAAAAAAAACTTAAGTTTAGATACATACTTAACAAATTACTTAGAATCTTAAATACAATACCCGAAACTAAGCGAAATGTTGTGCTTTATCGACTTTACTCGTAATAACGGATAGACATACTTAAAGGGTAGTATTTAAAAGAGTGACTGTAAATTCATGATTTAAGTGTCAAAAATAATGAATGTGGGTTAAATAATTACTAAGTGAGCGACTGAGAGCGAGTGTCGAAAAATAAAAATAAAACAGCAACTTACAAAAAAAAATTGAGTTACTTAAAATACAAAATGAGAAGCTTCATAATATTTGAGCGACCTAATATTTGATTGAGTGTAAACTTTAGGTCCTGCATTTTTTTTAATATTTGGCAAATGCTTTTTTCATACTGAGCGGTATTTTATCTTAAATGAAGTGTTTCGAATGCAAAAACTCATGAAATGCAAATTCATGCCGCTCAAGGTATTAAAACAGTATGCCATCATCAGTCGCAAAGTTTTTTTTTAGTCGCTCGTTTTATTATTCCCCATACTTAAATAAGAATACAGGGTGATTAAAAATAGTACAAGCTTTTAAAGGGGTGGTTTATCTTATCTTCTTATCTTTATAGGGGCCATGGGCATCGACCCACGGAGCACCTCGACCCACTAGGATCTTTTGTGACTCCCCATACATTTACTCTTCAGTGTTCCTTAAAGACTTCCTGTATAAATTTTACTATGTCTTTAGGTCTGAAGAGCCTATAGTCTTCCGAGTCTGGGTAAGCCAATCCAAGAAGACCCATTCGGGTTCTAGCCAGTGCATCGCATTCACACATCAAGTGCTTCATGTCTTCTGGCTCTTCCCCACAGGCTCTGCAGCTGCCGTCCTGAGTTAGCCCCATTCTGAGAAGCATTTTATTTCTGGCGTAGTGACCAGTTAATGCCTCCAGCAGAGGTCTCGAGTGTTGGCGGCTGTTAAGCATTAGGTATTTGTACCATTTTCTAGCATTCAGATCAAGAAAGGCTTTAGAGTGATCCAGGGCATTTATTCTGGACCATTCCTGGGCATGTTTGGCCTTTATGTGGTTCTTGAAAGGGGTGGTTTAGAAGCATCTTGATAATACAAGAAAACTATAAAATACTATCAAGGTACTCTAAATAAAAATCAAAAATGTTTATTTTCGTTATGAAATGCATAATGTACACATACAGTATTTCAAATTTGAGGTTACCTAGTAAGTATATACATATACTTGTGGCAGGCAACCACGCTCCTTCAATAAATTATTTTTTAGGTACTTTGATAGTGAAATATGAGGTATTATACATTGACAAGTTAAAACAGAAAATGATAAGGTGAGTAATTGTGTTCTAAGTAAATACAGACGAATATTTTTATTTTTATTGGAAAAGCATCTCAGTTTATTTATAATCAAGTAATTTAAGCCAAGTAGATAACACTTTCTTACAGTCTTTCAAGCTTAATGGGTAAATATCAATATTTTTGTTTATCTTATTACTAGTGGTTCCCCGCGACTTCGCCCGCAAGAGTTGGATTTTCCATATAAACTTTCATCCCCCATTTCACCCCCTTAATATTTTTATATCGCGACAAAATGAAGCCTATGTCCTTTCCAGGGTCTCGAACTGTCTCCATACCAAATTTCATCCCAATCGGTTCAGTGGTTTAAGCGTCAAGAGGTAACAGACAGACAGACAGACAGACACACTTTCGCATTTATAATATTAAGTATGGATATAAATGAGCTGACATTGATTTAAACTGCCGTTTCGCTGATTTTGTTTTAGTTTTTTGTGTGTTTACAACGTTCTTGTTTGGTGTAGTTTTGTAAATTCAAATGTACCAGGTAGACTATCTATACTATCTAGTAGTACTCACTTTGTACATTTTTACCTCAATTGCTTCGTATTTTTTTTATGGCGTGCAATAAATTTGCTTAAGTATCTATCTAACTCAAATTATAACATATTAGAAAAATACACCAACTGAACATACCGGGGAAGTCCCAATCCTGAAGAACAGTCTCAAAGGATCCAGGGTCACTCCAGGCAGCAGTTTGAACTCCTCGTTGGCTGACCAAGTAGCTACCGTCTCCAGCCCCGAGTCGGGCTTGTAAGTGGATAAGATGAAGGAGGAACGGAGGTAGAGACCAGACCTGTAATACCAATCTTCATAACCCCTCGAGGATCATAAGACCGCCAGCGGTCACATAACAATTGATTATCTATTGTGTCTGGAAACTTGATCTCTGAATGAATATACCGACCAAATATTTATAGCTCATCATCATCATCTTAGCGTTATCCCGGTTGTGCACTCGCACGCGAGGGCCCAGGGTTCACTTTGGGCCATGATTCAGGATATGGCAGTAATATATATACAACTTATTAATAAAAATTAAGACAAATTACTAGCTCTTGGGTCACCACTGATGTCAACCAGCCTCTTGGAAATCTCTTTGAAAAAAAAAAAATGCGTTTGGACCCCACGGACCCAGTGTTTCGACTCCAAACGGTACAAAGTGGTACCGGGAGTCGATCTGCCTGTACTTGTTTTTTTTTATGTTTTCGGCACTTGACGCAGCCAAACCAGCACCACGGCTTGTCCCGGGCAGATGAGAGGCTGCAAGTGTGTCGACACAGGTAGTGTCCCACACAAGAGGCCGACCCATCCGCGAAGGAACAAGTGACATCCCCTTAAATATATTTTTTATTTTAATTAAATTATTTATTTTTAATGTGAATATACATTTTGACGAACGGCAAAAAAAACGTTTGTTGTATGGGAGCCCCCCTTAAATATTTATTCAATTTTTTAGTATATGTTGTTATAGCGGCAACAGAAATACATCATCTGTGAAAATTTCAACCGTCTAGCTATCACGGTTCATGAAATACAGCCCTGGTGACAGACAGATAGACAGACAGCGGTGGCTTAGTAATAGGGTCCCGTTTTTACCCTTCGGGTACGGAACCCTAGAAATATAGTACTAAAAGGAGGGGCTATACAGCAATGACGTTTAGGTACTCATAGAACCAGGATGACTTTCTGAAGCTTTACGTAAACACGTACTTACGCGCGGCGACCCTTACTTAGGGGCTAAAACAAGTTGCGTGTCGCTACCGGCCAGCGACACGCTCGCGCGTTTTATTCACCGGCGGCCGGGCGGCTACGTTGCTGGCTGGACGAGAATGAATAATGTGGCGACATCACATACGTCTGCATCAAACCAGCATCAGCGTCGGACTGTAGGAGTGTTCCGATCTACTACGGCCGTTTACATTTTTGCGTTTTAGTAGGTAATCGGTTAAGTGTTTATATTCGTCTACCGTCAATATCTTGTATCATCATGTCGAGTGAGATAGATATATTATGTGATCGTACTCTTTCTAAATTAATTCGTATGTAGGTAACATAAGTTTTAATTATTTGTTTTCATGTTGTGTGTAATAGTAAGATAGCCTGTCTCGTTTTAGCAAATGCCCTAGTTTTGTATAAAAGTAGGTGATTTTTTAATAAATTCTTTCATTACTGTTTTGGACCTCTTTAACTTACCTATCTTCGCCACATACTACGAAGCACCCTTTCACAAATAAAGTACTAGAAAGAGACGCTAGATGGCGTTAGAAGCTTCTCGTAGCAGTCACCCCTATCGCGTCGCGTGATACTGCGTCACTGAGTAGGTTTAGTGTATTATGAATCATATTCCAGACCAATAAGTATGAAATTATCTTGCAATGGATTTTTGTAGGTGTCTACACGAAAATGTGCTTGACTCTGAGGCGAACTAAATTACGCCATATTGTTGACGACATTGAGTAGACATTTCTTTGAATACAATTGCTAAGTCATACTTCTGTACGAAGTAATAGTACTTATTCTGTGCTTGCAGTTAATTAGAAATGATTTTTCTAGGTAATAAATACTCGAGTTTATTGTTTGTATCTACTGTATGTCATCATCATCATATCAGCCTATTGCAGTCCACTGGACATAGGCCTCTTCAAGACTGTGCCAACTTTCACGGTCCTCAGCTTCTTGCATCCAGCCACCACCGGCCACCTTCCGCAGGTCATCGGTCCACCTAGCAGCGGGGCTTCCGAAACTACGTGTGTACTGTGTGTAGTGTGCAGTCAACAAGGTGTGCAGTAAATACTATCTTATCTCATCTATTCTGTGACTGAAGCTCACCTCTCATCATCCCAATAAAACACCGTATCATTACTATTCTCAGCGTCTTCACTGAACTGCCTTAACAGTCTATCTCTGGTAATATTCATCTCAGAACCCTGGACGCTGTCACAGTCCACCCTGGTGCTGATGATGGGCAGTTCCTTCTCCAGCTTGGAGAATGTTTCCGATATGTAGATGAGGAGGGCGTTGAGGATGTTCTGTTTTCGCTGGAATGAAAATAATGGAATGATTTAACTACCTCGTTGTTTTACTGATCCTGTAATCCTGATGATAAAGTAGAAGGGCAGCTGCACTCCTCTCTCAGCCCCATCAGTCTGCGGCACGCGACTTGGTCCACATGCAGTATCAAGCTGGGCAGGGCTAGCTGGCTCATGTCTGTGGAGTCCCCGGAGTAATAGTAAATCAAACTGGCTACGTCTACTTTCAAAATCCTAGAGTTATCAAGCGCTTCACGCCTCACTCGAGCTGATATGCCATTCAGAAGCAAGGTAAAGCCGTCAGCCGGTCACTGAGAGTCTAATAGGGAGTCAGGAAGTTGGTAGTGTTAACATTCCCATGCCTCGGAAAACACGTTAAGCCGTTGGTCCTGCGCCTGATCTCTCTATGGTTATGTCGGACTGCCGTCTCACCGAATTATGAGAGTGAAGAAACAAAGAGTGCACCTGTGTATTGCGCACACACGTGTGCACTATAATATCTCCCACGTGGTTGGCTACTCTCTGTTGAGATTGGCCGCTGTAGTCGGAATTCGGCTAGGAGGACATTATTGATAGGGATTCTGAAAGCAAACCTTGAAATCTGAAGGGCAGCTGCACTCCTCCCTCAGCCCCATTAGCCTACAGCATTCGACCTGGTCCACATGCAGTATCATCGTTGGCAGGGCTAGCTGGCTCATGTCTACTGAGTCCCCGGAGTAGTCAGTGAGTATGAGGCTCCAGCGGTATTCTCGGCGGACCAGCTTTTCTTTAACTGCCTTAGAGTAAAAGATATTCAGTTCAGTTTTAGGTACATTTAAAATTATAAGACATGCAGTAGGTACAGTCGGCAGCACGTCAAGTTACCCATATGACGAAAAACTTAGAAGGAAATTGCATAAATTATAAAATATTATACGTACCCGTCTGTAAGCGTCCATAACGAACCCACTTTGTCCAGCGATGACATAGAAACTTGGCTCCGGCCTCATACCCTTGAGGGCCTTGGCAGAATCCCTGGTCAGGCCGGCATGCACCCACAGACGGACTGACGACCTTCCTAGCAGCTCGTAGAGTGTTTTATCTACCTCTGGAAAGACAATATTTTTATCTAATCTCTATTACAAATCAATGGGTGTTCCTAGTGATGACTAAGGATCCAAAACATGGTATCTGACTATGGGCCTTAAATATGAAGCTTAAGGTCACGCAGCGAGCTATGGAGACGGCTTTGCTTGGTGCTTCTCTACAGTACTATCAGGATGGGGAGATAGGTAAGTACTTAGAACCAAGGTATTGAACACAGTCCTGCGGATCAGTAAGCTCAAGGGCAGTGGGTAGGGCACATTTTGGGAAGAACTGATTGCCTTTGGAGCAAAAAAATACTTGATTGGGAACCAAAGTTGGTTAAAATTGTCATTTGATCAAAAGCGTAGAAGGGCGCCCACCAGTAAGATGGACAAACGACCTGATGCTTAGGTAAATGTCGCCGCTTGAACACATTTTAAAATCCATACTAATATTATAAATGCGAAAGTGTGTCTGCCTGTCTGTCTGTTACCTCTTGACGCTTAAACCTCTGAACCGATTGAGATGAAATTTGATGTGGAGATAGTTCAAGACCCTGGAAAGGACATCATAGGCTACATTTTGTCGCGATATAAAAACATTAAGGAGATGGAATGGGGGATGAAAGTTTATATGGAAAATCCAACTCTTGCGGGCGAAGTCGCGAGGAACCACTAGTAAATAAATAAAAAGTATTTTATCAGCACAAAATAACAGTAACATTTACAGTTGAAAACTACCCCCTAGTACCTAAGCAATTTTACAATACTTGTGTTAGGTGCGTTTCGCTCAAGGCCCTTGCAACATATAGCAAGTTACTATGTTAATAAAATACAAACCAAAAACTTAATAATGATAAAAGTGAATAGATTGTTTTAGTGTATATAGAGTTTGATCCTATATCTACTTCTAGAAGACAAATCACTTTTAGCCTTTGATCTTGCACCTGATCTCTCTCGAGTCATGTCGGAATACCGTCACACCGACTATGAAAGTAAATAAACACAATTCTCACATCACACAGCACAATACACAGGTGTGTCTTTATACGTTATCATAATTATCTTCCCTGCGTGGCTGGTATCTTTGTTTGAATTGGCCGCCGTAGCCGAATATTCGGTAGAAGCACATAATTAATGCTTCTTATACGAGGAGTTAAAAGTTCACCTGCGGTGTAGACATAGACTGAAAATCTACTCACCACTCTCACTCTCCAACAATATAGCTGCATCAGTGGCGTTCCTGCTCTCCAAGTACTGGTCCAGGGCTGCCAACAGCTGCTGTGATCCGAGCGACGTGCGGAGTATTGGCAGCCCTGCGTCTGCGCATAGCTGGTCTGCTGTGTCCCAGGGTGCCCAGGACAGGTCTATGACGAGGGATGTCGGTTTGGAGAGTGCTGAGCAGACTGTAAAGGATTTTTGTGTGATTAACCACTATCTGAACCTTTAGATAATACCTTAATATCGATACGAGGGTCAAACTGAAAGTTCTTAGAAAATCAAAAACTGATTACATTAGCCAGTTATTAGTTTTATTATATCTTTTCAAAATATTGTCCATTGACGTCAATACACCGCTGCATGCGATGGAACCACTGGGAAAAGCACTTTGCCCACTCGTCCTTAGGGGTCTCTTCAATGGCATCGCGATACGCAGCCACCGCTTCTTCAGCATTCATAAACCGCTTTCCTTTAAGTTTTTCTTTAATTTTTGGAAATAAATAAAAATCACAAGGCGCGAGGTCGGGGCTATACGGCGGGTGACCCGTAATTCAACGTTTGATGTCGCCAAATAGTCGATCGTTCGCTTGGCGGTGTGCGACGAGGCGTTGTCGTGGTGAAGGAGGATCCTACTGCGAGGTCGTTTCTCTCGAACTTTTTCCAAGACAAGTGGCAAACAATTGGTAGTGTACCATTCTGCAGAAACTGTTTTTTGATCCTCTAACACAATTGTTGCGAAATGACCTATCCTTCCAAAGAACGAGGCCACCATTTTTTTTCCCGCACTTCGATCTCTCTTCACTTTAGTTGGCAACTCCTCGAAAGGAAACACCCACTGAGCAGATTGTCTTTTGGTTTCAGGATCATAACAGTAAATCTAGCTTTCATCACCTGTTAGTATGTCGAACACAGCATTTGAGTCACCTCCGTTAAATCTTTCAATCATTTTACGGCACCAATCCACACGATGGAGTTTTTGAGCCTTAGTCAAATTATGAGGTATCCACCGGGCGCAAAGCTTCCTGACCGCTAAATGTTCGTGGAGGATTTTGTGCACTTGACTCATACCGATGCCTAAGCTTGTCCGAATCTGCTGATAGGTCACTCTTTTGTCAGTCTCTATCATACGCCGCACAACACAGATGTTATTTTCAGTCGTCGCCGTAGAAGGCCGTCCCTCACGTACATCATCAGTGAGATTAGTGCGACCACGTTTAAACTCATTAAACCAGTTGTAAACAGTCGCACGAGATGGGGCTTCATCGTGAAAGGCCAATCGTAGTCTATCATAACTTTCTTGTTGACTTAAATGACATCGAAAGTCATAAAAAATCATTGCACGAAAATTTTCTCGTGTTAAATTCATTTTGACGTGACACAGACAATTTTCAATTTGCCGCCAAGTCGTAAAACAAATGACAAATGAATGAAATATATACTCAGTAATATTGGCAAAGAGTTCTATTTTCAAATTTTAGAATATTTTTTTTATTATATTGTTTATAAGTGGCCAGTTCTAAGAACTTTCAGTTTGACCCTCGTACACGACAGGCAATGTATAAGTTAATTATTATTTAGAGCCTGTAGTGTCACTGACACTTACACTACAGGGTACAAGCCTGTCTACCCTGTCTCCGCTCTCCACAAGTTAAGGCAGCTGATTCTGTTATATTATGGTATTGCAATATGTTGTGAATTAAAAAAATCGGCCAAGTGCGAGTCGGACTCGAGCACGAAGGGTTCCGTACCACTAACTTACAACATTAGACAGTATAGGCAAAAAAAAAACTATTTAAGTTTATACTGTTCAGTCTGTACGTCTGTACTGTAGTATATATTTTTATTTTATTTATAATTTCGAAAGTATTCATCACAGGATGCCCGAAACAATTTTAAATAAGAGTTTCCGTTCCTGTTTCTTTACGTGAGTGATTTAAAGTTTATAGGTCCAAGACTTTAGAAATTACAGGGGGGGACACCGTGTAAACGACTTTGGCGGGCTATATCTCGCAAATGGTAAAGCTGATAAAAAAGGGTTGTATGAAAACCCTACCTTATTTTCATAGTCCTTTTCAACGATACCCCACACAAGGGGGTGCACTCAAAAAAAATATTCACCCCCCTCTTTACATATATGGGGAGGTACCATTAAAAAGGGGTAATTTTATTTTTTTGTATTTTAAAAAATGAGATCTATATCCGACGTTGAAAAAATAACTTAAATTAAAAAATATATAGTACTAGAGCGTCGGTGGCGCAGTGGCTAGCGGGTTGCTCATGCTGTAGGAGCCGAATTCGATCCCACGTACCGCCATGTACTTGTCAATGACTTTTTCTGAGTTATGTAAGTAGATAAGTTGTTTCACTAATCGATGCTCTTGCGGAGAGGGAAAACATCATGAGGAAATCTCCACATTCAGGCGACTGAGGTGTAGGTAACCATGATCCAAAGTCAGATTCCCCAGTTAACAGGGTCAGATAGGTGTCGCTCCACTGTACCTAATAACGCCTGCCTCATACGTTCACAAATGAAGCGATGTTGTTTTAAAATCTGTCACAATTTTAATCGATGAGAGGTTGGCGTGCGCGCAGGCCATCCGCCGGCGCACGCCGGGCCCCGCCAGCCGCCGCGCCTGTGTCGGTTATTCAAGTACCTATGTATTTCTTACCTCTCTCTCTTTCTCTTCCTGGCTATATCCCACATGGTGGTGGGGTCAGCCTTCTTTATTTTTTTCCTACTTCGCCCTAACCTCGACATCTTTGGTGGAAACTCATATCGTTTAGCACTACTCATAGTTATATCTTTTTTTATGTATTTCTTATCTGACTTTTAGAAAATCTGCTTAAATTAGGTAACCATAGGGTCGGGGTACTTTTAACTTTAGCCCTAGGCAGGCCTGTGTATCTTCTCGCGTAGGTAGCAAAAACGTACCTACGCGCGGCGACCCCTTGGTAAGGGACTGAACAAGTTGGGTGTCGCTAGCCGCCAGCGACACGCTCCCGCGTTTTATTCACCGGCGGTGCGCGACACTAGGTTGCTGGTTGGACAAGCGTGAATAAAGTCCTAGAAAGATGCGCTAGATGGCATAAGTAGCTTCTTGTGGCAGTCAACCCTATCGCGTTGCGTGATAGTACGTCACTGAATAGGTTTAGTGTATTATGAATCATATTCCAGAGTTATAAGAATGAAATTATCTTGCAATGTATTTCTGTAGGTGTCTACACGAAAATGTGCTTGAGTCTGTAGGGTGCGCACCTGCATAAATGCAGCGCACACAGTTTTGTACTTTTTTAGGTTAAGTATTCCTGTGTCGCGGGCAGTCGCTCGTTAGCTCTAGACTTTACTGGGCGCGCTTAGGCGTCCCAAATAAATGAAGTATATCTGAACACGCATTATTATTTGGGGTCACCCGAACCAACCTTCTGATTAGAGGCCTAACCTCTAAAGTGGTGACCCCCGACGTGAGTTCATTCGTGAGCGAGTCCGAACGTCAACATGAGCAACCCGGGAGTTGGAGTGGTCAGCCCACCACCCGGCGGGGCCTCCAACCCAGGGCCAGCGCCAATGCCCGCCAACGTCGCACCGGAGCTGCCGGGAGCACCTTCTACTTCGAGCGTCGACTCAGTAGCGTTGTCATCGAGGCTTTCCGAGTTCTGGACGGACCAACCTCGTGTGTGGTTCATTCGCACGGAAGCAATTCTAGCACCACAAAGGCTTGGGGATGAAGCAAAGTTTGACCTCATCATCTCCAAACTCAACAAGGACGTGATCGCGCAAGTAACCGACATCCTGATTAGTCCCCCAGCCATAGGAAAATACGACGCCCTCAAAAATCGCTATTGGCAATTTATGAAGAGTCACATAATCGGCAAATTGAGAAACTAATCAGTGAGTTAGAACTGGGCGACCAAAAGCCTTCCCAACTGCTGCGACGCATGAAGGAGCTCGCCACGGACAAGTTTCAAGACGACACACTTAAAGTACTGTGGCAAAACCGCCTGCCATCACAAGTTCGTGTCGTGCTCGCAGTGTCCGAGGGCAAGGATCTCGAGAGTCTGGCAGCCATCGCAGATAAAGTCGCCGAGGTAACGAGACCGACTCACATCGCAGCAGTCAGCCAGCAAGCCAACTCGACCTTTGATGCAGCACCGATCATGGCAGAGATCGCTAAAATCAACAGCACACTGCGTGATATACAGTTTCCGCGGTCCCGGCCAAGGTTAAGAAACTTCCGAAGAAACGCGGGCAAACCTCAAGGAAACCGTAGTGCAGCCAGAGGTAATTCAAGCCGCAATGCCTCCCAGCAACGAACAAGACCCGAAGACTGGCTTTGCTTCTATCACTACCGTTTCCGTGGGAAGGCGAAGAAGTGCATCCAGCCCTGCGCGTGGGAAAAGGCGGAAAACTGAGTGGGCAAGTACATGAATTGGTGGATGCATGTGCTATTTTACCTTGCCACCGCTTATGCGTAACTGATGTTAAGACAGGTTATAGATTTTTAATCGATACCGGAGCTAATGTATCCGTGTTACCAGTCTCACGTAAACAACGACAAAATGTTAGTTTAGATTATAAGCTTTTTGCCGCCAACGGTTCAGAAATTAAGACATTTGGCACAAAAACCTTAGAACTAAATTTGAATCTTCGTAGACCTTATAGATGGGAGTTCATACTCGCAGACGTTAAACAGCCAATTCTAGGAGCCGACTTTTTAGCCTATCATAAGATATTAGTCGACGTTAGTGCGCGAAAATTAATTGATCAAGTTACCGAATTAAATTTAATTACAACTCTTGCGACTACGACACAACCATCTATAAAATCTATCGATGAGCGCCATCCCTATTGTGACTTATTATCTAAGTACCCGGAAATAACTAAGCCAGCGTCATTCTTGGGAACTCCTAGCCACAACGTTATGCATTATATTGAGACTAAAGGACCCCCTGTATATGCACGCGCTAGGCCTCTGCCACCCAATAGGTACGCGAAAGTTAAAGAAGAATTCCGTGTAATGCAGGAATTGGGCATCTGTCGACCTTCTAAGAGCGCGTGGGCTAGCCCGCTGCACGTTGTCCCTAAAAAGAACGGCGATATTCGTCCTTGCGGCGATTACCGCCAACTCAACGCGATAACAAAGCCCGACAGGTACCCAATCCCTCGCTTACAGGATTTTACATTTGTGCTAGCTGGTAAAAACATTTTTTCAAAAATTGATATTAATAGGTCATATCATTGCATACCTACTGCACCGGAAGATATCGAGAAAACAGCAATTTTTTTTACAATTACGCCGTTTGGGTTGTTTGAGTTCACAAGAATGCCGTTCGGTTTACGCAATGCTGCTCAGACCTTTCAGCGTTTTATGCATTATGTACTTAGTGACCTTGATTTTCTATATTCATATCTTGATGACGTAATTATCGGTAGTTCTGACGATAATTCACATAAAATGCATCTAGACATCGTTTTCCAAAGATTTCAAAAGTTTGGAATTACCATTAATTTAGCTAAATGTGATTTTGGTAAAACGAAACTAGATTTTTTAGGTTATGAGGTCAGTACAGCCGGAATACGACCGCTAGATTATAGGGTGCAAGCCATAATAGATTACCCTAAACCTCAAAACGTTATGGATTTGAGAAGATTTTTAGGAATGGTAAATTTTTACCGTGCACATTTACCGAACGCCGTCAAATATCTCAATGAATTAAACAAGTATTTGTCCTCTTCGAAAAAAAACGATTAGACACCCATTGTTTGGACAGAATGTGCTGACAATGCATTTGCGCAGTGTAAAACAGGTCTTCAACAGGCCGCTACATTGTCGCATCCAGATTCACATTCGGAACTCGCTATAATGACAGATGCCTCGAACATTAGCGTTGGAGCGGTGTTACAACAGAAAAAACAAAATGTTTGGGAACCACTGGGTTACATGTCAAAAAAATTAACAAGTGCCCAGCAGAAGTATTCTACTTATGACCGCGAATTACTAGCGATATACATGTCCATTAAGCATTTTAGAAAACTTTTTGAAGGACGAAGTTTGGTTATCTATACGGATCATAAGCCGTTAATTTTTGCATTTACCAAATTATCTAAAAACGAAAACGAAATCCCACGCCGTTCCAGGCAATTGTCATTTATAAGCGAATTCACGACGGACATTCGACACATTAACGGCTCAGATAACAGTGTAGCCGACGCCTTATCACGCGTGGAGACAGTGTTTTGTCCCACCGTACTGAATTACGAGGAATTAGCCGATGCACAGTGTAATGACGAATACCTAACTAATATTTTATCAGACAGCAATAGTGACAGTAAAGTAAAAATTAAACAAATATTTTTGCCATCATGTAACAAAAGTATTTATTGCGAAATGTCAACTTCTACAGCTAGACCTTACTTAACTAAAGAATTTAGACGCATAATATTCGAAAGTTTTCACAATTTAAGCCATCCAGGTATAAGAACGACTAAAAAAATTATATCAGAAAAATACTTTTGGAAGGGAATGAACCATGATATTACACAATGGGCTAAGACGTGTTTGCAATGCCAGCGTGCTAAAGTCAATAGACACACTTTTTCATCTCTGCAAAGTTTCGAATCAGCTGATCGATTTGAGCACATTCACGTTGACATTGTAGGCCCGTTGCCTACTTCCCAGGATGGATTTCGTTATTGCGTCACAATTATTGACAGGTGTACTCGATGGCCGGAAGCTATCCCGGTTTATGACATCACAGCCGATACTGTTGCTCGGGTAATATTTAAAGAATGGATTTGTCGCTATGGTTGCCCGATAAAATTGACAAGCGACCAAGGTCGTCAATTTGAAAGTAACTTGTTTGGCGAGTTAATGAAATTATTAGTAATACGTAGAATTCGTACAACCGCGTACCATCCCCAGAGTAACGGCGCAGTCGAACGTTGGCATCGCTCTCTAAAAGCAGCACTTTCGGCTCGCTTATTATCGTGTGATAGTACATGGGTAGATCAACTTCCTATAGTTTTGTTTGGATTAAGAGCCGCTAGTCGAACCGATTCTGGGTTTAGCGCAGCTGAAATAACGTTTGGCCGTAAGATACGTTTGCCAGGTGATTTTTACGACCCTAACTCAAGTAGCAACGTTAACGATAGTCATACTTTAGTTGAAAAAATTCGCGACTCAATTAGACAGTTTAAGCCCGTAGTTAAATCGCATAGCAACTCACGAACGTTTTTCGTACATTCGGATCTGAATACATGCGATTATGTTTTTGTACGAGACGACACAGTCCGTAGGCCCTTGAAACCACCATACGATGGTCCATACCGCGTTATAAAAAGGGGTTCAAAGGTTTACGATATACTGATTAACAGTAAACAAGTGTCTATTTCGTTAGACAGGCTTAAACCTGCGTATGTAATTATGGATCGTGACGACGCCGTTGGGCTGGCGCCTGCTGACTCGGCTCGAGACGCGCCGGTAGGCATGCCACCGCCAACGACGTCACATGATTCACAAAACGCAACGCCACATGTTTATAAAACACGGAGTGGACGCGCGATTAAGCCTCCACCGCGTTTTATAAATTGAGAACAGGTTGATTTAGGTTAAAATTTTGTAGAATGTTAGTTTTCGTAGCATAGATATTATATACTTAGTCATTATTTTTTTCGTATTAAAATACGTTGTTCCAATACGTTACGTCTATATTGTAGTAGGCAGTCAGCTGTGACAGATCATAACACTAGCTTTAAGTATTTTTTCATAACCTTCACTATGGGCAATTATCAGACGAAAGAACAACAACTTATTTTAGCCCAACACGGGGATGTAGCCGGTAAAGTAGAAGAACGTTACAACCAACTGAGCATTTGGCTGATAGCTATAGCCAGCCTGTTGGCTGTTGTCATATTATTCTATATCTGGAATCGCGGCTGCAAAGGTCTGAAGGCTTGGCTGCGTAAGCAAGCTGCAACTGTTTCCCTGTCGACAGCACAGTTTCAACAGCAGAGAGCAAGTGTGTTAACTATCCCACACGTTAACCGCGCGGCCGCGCCCCCTGCTGCTGAATCTGTTCCCCAAGCGGGATATGTGTAGTTATTAAGGTAGTTAAGTAAACAATAGTTATAGTTAGTAAACAAAGTGAAGTGCTACAGTGCTAGAAATAAGCAGTGAAGTAAAGTGTTAATTTTAATTTAGTTTTAATTATTAATTGTCAAAATTATGTTCTAACATATTCAAGTTGACTAAAATCAACTTGTTAATTGTTGTAACTTAAACATAACTTCTGTAGCTTCAGTAGAATGTAATTTGATATACTTGTTTACAATAACATTCCTTGTGAGCGTCTCGAATGCTACGACACGCAACGCAAGTTAAAATAAGATATTGTACCTACTTTTGTTCAGTTTTATATTGGTTTAAAATGATTTCAAATTTTGTTTCAAAATTTTTAGATTTTTAAAGGGGGGTGTACGAGGGTCAAACTGAAAGTTCTTAGAAAATCAAAAACTGATTACATTAGCCAGTTATTAGTTTTATTATATCTTTTCAAAATATTGTCCATTGACGTCAATACACCGCTGCATGCGATGGAACCACTGGGAAAAGCACTTTGCCCACTCGTCCTTAGGGGTCTCTTCAATGGCATCGCGATACGCAGCCACCGCTTCTTCAGCATTCATAAACCGCTTTCCTTTAAGTTTTTCTTTAATTTTTGGAAATAAATAAAAATCACAAGGCGCGAGGTCGGGGCTATACGGCGGGTGACCCAGTAATTCAACGTTTGATGTCGCCAAATAGTCGATCGTTCGCTTGGCGGTGTGCGACGAGGCGTTGTCGTGGTGAAGGAGGATCCTACTGCGAGGTCGTTTCTCTCGAACTTTTTCCAAGACAAGTGGCAAACAATTGGTAGTGTACCATTCTGCAGAAACTGTTTTTTGATCCTCTAACACAATTGTTGCGAAATGACCTATCCTTCCAAAGAACGAGGCCACCATTTTTTTTCCCGCACTTCGATCTCTCTTCACTTTAGTTGGCAACTCCTCGAAAGGAAACACCCACTGAGCAGATTGTCTTTTGGTTTCAGGATCATAACAGTAAATCCAGCTTTCGTCACCTGTTAGTATGTCGAACACAGCATTTGAGTCACCTCCGTTAAATCTTTCAATCATTTTACGGCACCAATCCACACGATGGAGTTTTTGAGCCTTAGTCAAATTATGAGGTATCCACCGGGCTCAAAGCTTCCTGACCGCTAAATGTTCGTGGAGGATTTTGTGCACTTGACTCATACCGATGCCTAAGCTTGTCCGAATCTGCTGATAGGTCACTCTTTTGTCAGTCTCTATCATACGCCGCACAACACAGATGTTATTTTCAGTCGTCGCCGTAGAAGGCCGTCCCTCACGTACATCATCAGTGAGATTAGTGCGACCACGTTTAAACTCATTAAACCAGTTGTAAACAGTCGCACGAGATGGGGCTTCATCGTGAAAGGCCAATCGTAGTCTATCATAACTTTCTTGTTGACTTAAATGACATCGAAAGTCATAAAAAATCATTGCACGAAAATTTTCTCGTGTTAAATTCATTTTGACGTGACACAGACAATTTTCAATTTGCCGCCAAGTCGTAAAACAAATGACAAATGAATGAAATATATACTCAGTAATATTGGCAAAGAGTTCTATTTTCAAATTTTAGAATATTTTTTTATTATATTGTTTATAAGTGGCCAGTTCTAAGAACTTTCAGTTTGACCCTCGTATTGTAGGGTGCGCACCTGCATAAATGCAGCGCACACAGTTTTGTACTTTTTTAGGTTAAGTATTCCTGTGTCGCGGGCAGTCGCTCGTTAGCTCTAGACTTTACTGGGCGCGCTTAGGCGTCCCAAATAAATGAAGTATATCTGAACACGCATTATTATTTGGGGTCACCCGAACCAACCTTCTGATTAGAGGCCTAACCTCTAAAAGTCAGAGGCGAACTGAATTACACCATAAGTATCGTTAACAACATTGAGTAGATATTTCTTTGAATTTCATTGCAAAGTCATATTTCTGTATGGAGTACTAGTACTTATTCTGTGTCTTGGCGCTCTGATACAGTTACAATAGGGATAGACAATGACAAACCCTAGGGCTAAAACATGCAGTAAATAAAAAAACCGTCAAAGGTATGCAATACCACAGAATAAGTACTAGTACTTCGTACAGAAGTATGACTTAGCAATTGTATTCAAAGAAATGTCTACTCAATGTCGTCAACAATATGGCGAAATTTAGTTTGCCTCAGAGTCAAGCACATTTTCGTGTAGACACCTACAAAAATCCATTGCAAGATAATTTCATACTTATTGCTCTGGAAAATGATTCATAATACACTAAACCTATTCAGTGACGTAATATCACGCGACGCGATAGGGTTGACTGCTACGAGAAGCTTCTAACGCCATCTAGCGCCTCTTTCTAGTACTTTATTCATTCTCGTCCAGCCAGCAACGTAGCCGCGCGGCCGCCGCGGTGAATAAAACGCGCGAGCGTATCGCTGGCCGGTAGCGACACGCAACTTGTTTTAGCCCCTAAGTAAGGGTCGCCACGCGTAGGTACGTTATTGCTACCTACGCGGGGAGATACACAGGCCTGGCAATACTCACGTCTCCTAAAGCTCTCATCCTCATTCTCCCGGTCCAACTGCACTATAGCATCGCTGATCCTCACATCAGACCTCTGTTCCTCGGCAGCCTTCAACGCCCGACCGATCTGGTGAGCCAGGTCCGATTCGTGGACTTCAGTGATGAAAACTACAAGTTGAGGACAGGTTGGTAGCGATCGAGATTAATTAAAAAGCTAGAGTGGGTGACCTGAATATTTTTTTATTTATTTTATCTTGAGTTAATATCATTAGTATTGTTGATATTACATGACAATTTTAATGAAATAACCCGTTTATGAAAAAAACAAGATTCGCATTGGAATTATAGCTACAATTCTGTTTTTTTGAAGTTGACTAAAAGGCGTTCACCCTATACAGAATAAGGGGGCTTTAATTTGGGCTACGGCCACCTTATGTGTTTAACGAATCTATTACCTACGTAACATTAGCACCTATAATAGGTACATACGGAGTACTTATTATAGACTAACATCTACATCTACGTACCTACTTGATTGTATTCAAAGTAGAGCTGAGTTTTTATTAATAAAATAAAAACAAGAAAAGCAACCGAGAAAGGCGTAGGTAACTACCTAGTTTAGATCGATCTCTTTAACGCTATCTATTATGAATTATTTTAAAGTGACGTTGAAAATCAGTATTAATGATTATTTTTATTGCCTAATTTTGTACAAAAGGCGGACTTAACAAGTGGCATTTTCTCTACGGACGGACTAAGCTACTTCTTATTAAAACTTTTGTCTGTAAAAAAACTTACCAAAACGCAAAGATAGCTCGGAAATAACACAGCATAAGTTGACGAGAAATACTAACAAAAACAGCATTGGGACGTCCATTTTTAATGCTCGCAATACCTACAGTTGCAACTCCTGACTTTATTTATTAAAATCGCTGAAATATATTCCTGAAGAACATACGGTATGAACAGAGTCAAAAAAACGTAAAAAAGAACCCTTAATTTTTCCAACATAAGGAAAAAAAATCACATTGAAAACATGGTTTAAAAAATCTGACAAGTTTCCTTTTCTTCTGCGCAAATATTTAAAAAATAAAAGCGCGCGAATTTCTCTGAAGTTCAATACAAAATGGCCGCCACTTTTCAAATGCGTAATAATTTTCTTGTCTGCAATCACGAGGATGGTTTTCCAAGTTGAATAATTGAGCGAGTGTGGACAAATAATGCTTAAACAAAAGGCGGGTCTGATAATGTTAGCTTTGATTTTATAGTTTTAGTACAGTCGCTCAGAAAATACAACAGCGAATTTTTTACACTTGAATAAGAAATTTACCTAACTATAGAAGTAAAACTCGTTTAAGTGCGGGGTATACATTATCCAAGCAAGCCACAAACTGACTATGATTAACGTCATAACTCATCAAGCGTAATATTTGACGAACGCTTTTTCCATCTACTGTACCGTTACCATTTACGTTACCTGGTAGTGGATTATGTAATTTTGAATGAAATTATTTCAATCAAAGTTTTGTTGCTGAAAGTTGGCCATTCACGGCCAGTTACACTAATTAGTCGGTCCAAAATTTTACGTTTTCAATATCGGTAATAAAAATCTAGGCTATAGGCATAAGTACTAAAAAAGTAACTTAACGTTATTATTTTTTTCCACAATAGCCCATATTTTACCGGTTCTAAGACCTTCTCGCCCATTTTACCCACTAAATTTAAAAAACTAATAGTCCCCTTTGCTTGGGGAATTGCCCACGCCACGTTCTAGCAGCACTGAATAAAAGTCAGTTTTCAGATTGTTTTTATGTTAGTGAGTGGAGACAATTTTTTGAACTGACCGTGAATGGCCAGCTTAACAGAGTAACTGAAGTTGTCAAATGTGACATTTTCAAGCGATTTAAATCCTGAATTCTTAGCAACAGAGTTACGTAATTAGCCCCCTGATGTCCAAAGTAACTTGGTGGTTAGTCGGGGGTACCTAGTGATAGGTAGAATGCTCCACGCTTCAGAACTTCGGAAGTCACATTAAATCCCGGTCCGAAAATCCAATCATTGTCTTTAGTTCGCGACTGTACTTAGCCTGAATATTTCAGACGACCCTTTATGTAACTGTCTTGGCTTCACAATGAGTGTGGGAACCAGCACACTTGGCGTTCGGAACATGCAACGTAGGGTGACCACGCAAGGCACGATATCTTCGGTCATAGTCCTAGATTTACGTCAAAAAGACAAGATGGTATGCTTATAAAAGCATTCGCGTAGGCCATAATAATGGCGAACTACATCTAAACAAACAGTGATTGATAGCGAAATTGTGTGCCTGTCTGTACAGTAATACCCAACTGGTGTGGCTTGACCTGCGCAGAAAAAGAATTTTAAAGCGCGGGATACTGTTGGCGAATTAGCATGCTCGCGCGTCTTATTCCTGTTCCGCTATTGGTCATAAGCTGCCGCCATGTTAGTGCTCGCGAGAGTGAGATGAAACTACTAGTAATACCTGCAGTGGAGGTACTATAGACCTTAAATTAGTGCAATCTAAGGTTTATTGTAAATGTTAGCTTTTTCGTTAATCTTCGGAGCCATACTTTCTTTTCTGCGTGAAAGAAAATTCACGCGCCTTATCAAGTGGGTACTGTACATAACTGAATCTTACCATTTACAAAGCGGTCGCATCTTCCTTTTTTCATAATATAGGCGTAAGTTGTGTAACTACTGTCTTTGTAAACCTCGTGTCTGTGAATGTCGAATAAATGTATTTTCTTTCTTTCTATCTATCCAATCAAGGATTGTCAAAATACTCTAAATGGCCACGAATTTAATAACTGGAGAAAGAATTTTAAAAATATTGTAAAAGTCCTAGTACTTAGTTCCAAAGCTTATTTTTACACCTATTTGTAATAAATGTTTTAGTATAGATTACATAACTAAGGTTCAGGTAACTATAACTAAAATAAAACGAGCAATATTTAATATATAATAACTATTTATGTAAGTATATAAACATTACATCGATAAGAAAAAAATAATTCATTTACCTAACTCACAAATGAAGGAAAATAATTAATAATAATATACCTTAAAAACAACATACAACCTCACGCTACACGTATTTTAATTTAATGATTAAATTAAAAACCAATTTTAAATTAATATATCTTTTTAAAAAAAGATGCAGGTTATGAACCGGCATTATGTTGAAATTCTATTTTTTTTTCTTCAGTTTACACTAAGTTCACTTAAAACTAATCTTTTATTCAACGCTGCATTTAAATTAACAATTTTTGGGTCCGTTTAGTGTAAATTTCCCTATAAATTGATATATTATTTTTTATTCATTTTTGACACAAAATTTTCTATCAAAAAATTAAATAGAGCACAATTTTATTACACATCCAAATTGATTTTATTTACAATTTGTATTTTTTAATTATTTATGTCCATGAAATGGCCGTGTCCGAACATTCAGTCGATATTAAAAATCGGTACCGAATTTTTGAGGTATCATATTTTTTTGGTATCACTAAAAGAACCCAAACTTGCGCAGAACTATGGACAGAGCAGACGCCCCAAAACTTAAAACCTACCTCTCCAAATCTCTCTATGAATATTCTAATTTATACAGATTTCCATACACCCCGAGAAAAATATAATCCTATACTACATCAATGAAGATACCAGAGTGACAAAAAAAACTATTACAACACATCACTATCTCAAGGTATAAAATTTCCATAAAAATTTTCACCCAAAATCTTGAAGCTTAGTGCTCAAAAATGTATTCGAATAAGAACAAATTGTACAATTTTCGGTACCGATGAAATAATACCAACAATTGTACAATTTTCGGTACCGATGAATACACTTTTGAGCTGATTGCCTAAGCGTCTTAATACATCTAATATCTAGATAATGCTGTTATCGCGTGAGAAATATCGTAAAATCCATAATTTATATAACATGAATAAATGCGTGTTCTGATGCGAGAGAAATTTTATTTGATACCTACCAATTTTTTTGTTAAAATATAAAATTATGTCGCGCATCAGAAAATAAAATCAGAGACTTGACAGAGCGGACAAAATAGTTTAAACCACTTATTTCTCTGCTGTCATTCAAACATTGCGTCGTCGAATTAACCAGTCCCACCTTGTATATGTAATTGATGATTAAATGTAATGTTAAATTGAGGTCTCTAAGAAGTTTTCCTCTGCGTCTTTTACACTATGGACTCGATTGATGTGTTCTGTCTAAGATTAAATTTCAGATCAGTCTCTCTCTGTCTCTGACAAAGAAACGAAAAAAGACAGACTAAATTAATTTAGAAACGTCAGACTAAACAACTGTCAGTTGATAAGAAAATTAGAGAAGCCATAGAATTTAGTATGGATGTCATTCGATAACGACCAAAGTAAGACGAAAACACGCAAAAACTTGTAAAAATACGTAAGAAATCGCATCACTTAATTTGACGGTTCTAAATTATTGTAGTCTGTTTCTTTTCGTTTGTTTTGCAGAGAAAGAGAGCGACTGATCTTAATTTTATTCTTAGACAGGACACATTGGAATCGAGTCCATTCTGTCTCAGAGCTACTTAATAGTTTGATGTTAGTATGATGTGCTTGGCAGTGGAGTAAAATATTGTGATGATCAGTTTAAATATTTAATATACAAACTAGTGTGGATATGAGGCAGCTAAAACCTTTATTTCTACGTCTGTGATATCATAGTCGTTACTCGCCGTTCGTTTTTTTTTATTTATTTCATTAAATTTTTTCAAGTGATTTGAACTATTTTGCCGCTCCGTCCAATACAGACGCACCGTAATCTTGCAAATTATCTTATGAATAAAAAAAATACATAATCTAGGAACATTAGAGCTTAAAACGAAACGTTAACGCTAAATAATTTATTTAACGAAAAATATGAGGAAGATATTTCATTTGTTGGTGTATTTATTACTAAGTGAACGCACAAAGATCCGGTGCGTATTCTTATATTATATTTATTTGAACTGTAGCATAGATAGTGTATACTTTTGCTAAAAAGTGTAAGATGACATCAATTTGGTAAATGATAAATAAAGCAAGTAAAAACCTAAGGATTTTAAAGTTTATTTTAATATATTACAAAATTGATGAAATATTTTTTATGTAAATAAAAAATCCCTAGGTTTTAACAATCAAACGTGTTATTTCAAAACTATGTACTTGTAATTTAGCAAATCAATATATACAATAATTTCATTATCTGCTTAGATGAAATCAAAAAGGAAAGATACCGCATAGCGTCTCATGAATGGTCCGATGAAATCAGGTTCAAGCTCACAACTTCGCTGTACTGTGGTAATTTGCATGTAGTACCTATTATAGATGAAGCAACGCGGAGTTATTGGTTAGGACTATATTTTTTGATGCAATTATGAGCATGCTGTATCATCCCTTTTTGATTTTCTAAGATTCTCTGATTTATATCACAATTTAATTTTGACAGTTAAACATTCGTATATTTTGAGGGCAGTGGATGGGTAAGTTTATCATTGTTCAGTCGCTGTCAAAATCAAATTTAGTGACACAAAGAAATACCAAAAAGAACAGTTCATTTTTAAACAAAATCGGTGAAAATAAAATCATTGGATCGTCAAGTGAATATTACAATGCTATAGTCCAAATAATCAGTTATGTCCTAGCTTTGAAATTAAAGACGTCAACGTCAAAATAAACTCAGTACTTATGTAAAGTCAATACATACATATTTTTATTCGATTTAAAAAAATCTAAATAACTAAAATATCATAGATAATACATAAAATATCACTAATTAAGTTTTTTTTACTATTTCATGTCGCTACTACGTGCAGAGGCCTTGTTTTGACTCCTTAGACAGTAGAAATATACAATGTGTTTGGGAACCGACCCGACAAACTTTAAGGGCTTTTTCTACAGTGAATTTTAATGATAAAATGTCCTATATAAGTGGGGTGAAAACTCAACTCTTTCGGAATGGCGGCATTTTAATTATTTGGTCATCGTGTAGGAAAAATCGTGTCGGATAACTCAAAATGAGTTGCAATCCAATAAATATCACTAAAGTATCGAAAACAATATCGTAGACTGTTAAAAAAATATATTTGCCCAAAGAATACAGACAAAATTAAAGTTGCTCTAATCCATCTCAAAAATCTTAAGTTGGTTTTTCACCCCACATGTATGGGACATTTTATGATTAAAATTTTATGTAGAAGAAGCCCTTAAAGTTTGTCGGGTCGGTTATCTAACACATTGTATAAGAAATAGCGAAAATAAAATATATGTTAAGTAGGTGATGATGACGATGATTCCATGTCTGCTAAAATAAACTTAAGCTCGTCGTTTTCAGTTCAGAGTTAGATTATTTGTCGATTTTGTCAAATCATAGTACTGCTGACAGAAATAGAATTATGTTCGTTCCTGTTTTTAGAAAACACTTAAAAAAACAACGAGCGATAATAGCCTGTTTCTTATCACAAAACTGTCAAATGTTATAAGTCACTTTTATTCAGAGTTCTGTTCTCTATGGTCAATTTCTGTCGTAACGTTTGACAGTCCAAATAATAAAAATATAGCATCACAGAATCATATTATTAATCTAGTATATATGCGAGTCAATTATATTAAAGGAACATCAATTTGATTGGCACGTAATTTTAGAAAAAAAAAATATTTTTTCTGCTGTCCAAGGAGTCTCAAACACACCAGAGGAAGAATGCGCGAAAACTATAAGTGTCTCTAAACAATAAATAACGTGCGAAAAAAGTCAAAGAATTTCTATTACAAAAAAAAAGTTAAATATCCTCTTCAGATCGATGGAAAACAAAACGCGAGGCGGCGCCAACCGGCCAAAAACCAAATTTTGAGATCACCAAAATACTTTTGCTAGCTAGACGAGTTTCAATACCGAAAAAAATTGGTACCAATTTTTTCGGCAACAAAAAATGATACCGAAAAAAATGGGTATCATTCCATTGGCGAGCTGGCGGCCGACCCTCGCGCGATTCACTGCATGAAGTAGTCCGGATGATCTGGGTCTTTCTCGAATCGTTTCGCCTCCTCTTGCATGCTCTCTTTGATTTTCAAGATGGCCGCCGACTCGGTCTGGTCGTTCTGATCTCCGCCTGGGCCGCCGAAACCTTTCGGACAGCGTTTTCAAGCGCATTTAAACTAAAACTTAAATGAAAATCGTCGGGTCGTGGCCAATTCGGTTGTAAAAGGATTTTTCGAAGGTTTCTGTGATGATATAACCCGCCCATCCGAAACGAAAGATCATATTTTTATATAAATAGGTAGGTACCAATTTTTCTCGGTAAAACAGGTCAGTTCTGTCGGTCAGTAATTCAGAGGGGCGAGCCATATTATTTTCAGCCATTTATTTCGCACCGAATAAGAAGTCATCACTACAGACATAATTATCAATAACTACATAATCTCTAAATGTATTTTCGATATGTAGGAATCGAACCCACACGAACTGTAAATTAAAATATCAGTAAATTAATTCATTAAATATACTTTATTTTATTTATTTGTTCATTAGTTTCCAACTTTAGCATTTAACACTGGAATCAACTTAAACACGTATTTATAAATTGATATTTAAAAAAATACTAAAGGCAAGACTTGACAACATTTATTCTAAGCTTATTATTAGCTATTTATTAAGAAATGTAATAAAAATACTCTGACTTCTATTTTCATTTACTTAAAAAAATCTAGCCCGATTTCAAAAAAACATTCGACTGTTTTAAAAACTTATTTAGCAAATGAAATGAATGTTGCGAATGAATACCATGGTGTGTTCATATAGGACGATTAATGAAAAAATAAAGAATAAAAATCTATTGCTGTATACTATCGTTTATTTAGACCGATTCTTCAGTTAAATATAAGTTATAACTTATCCAGGCTCGGCGATATCAAACAATAACAACATTAGAAAATTCATTGAACCGTTGTAACAATTTATCTCGTCTACATATAAGATCTGGATGTTGAGTACTCACTTAAGCTGTTGTAGTCACCCATGCCTGATCCTGAGTCCTCTCTCGGAGTGCCGGGCCCTCCCCCGCCCACTCCACCCGGCGACGACTTCATCCCATCCACGCCTCCTAGTCCTGAAGGAATGTTTAGAGCTGTTCAAATTTCTGAATTAGTAAGCGTGTAGTTGTTATGTTTATATAAGGAAGCGCCTCAGCAGTTTTCTTAATCAGACGAGGTGTTGAAAAAATTTAAAATAGAGATAAAAAAATAATATTTTGCAAAATTGAACTGGGTAGAACAACATTTATAAATAATTTCTCTCGTGAGCGATAAAAACTGCTAAATCGATAATTATTATGTACAATGTTAGTAATATTAGAAAGACAAAGAAGCATTTGTGAAAGAGATCGACAGTTTTCGTCAGACAATTTTGATTAAACATAGAAAATTCTGTTAATTTATCTAAACATCTCAACTTATTTATTTATTATCTCAACTTATTTATTATCTCAACTTAATAATATTTTATTTTAAATGAATCGGATGATGAAGTCCTTTCTAAAAGATTGCTTTATATATTTTTTTCTTGTACATATTACTAATTGCGTAATACAAATGCTTCCCTTACTTTTTTAATTAGTAAAAAGCTTAAATATTTGACATGTGGGTAATACGTTCGTTTCGCTTCATTCTCCAATAACATGGCCTAACCATTTTTTCGAATGGACAATGGAACATCTTCTGTAAAAAGGCATTTCACCTAATCTTTTCATGATATTAAAAAAAAAAACAATCAATTCAAGCCTTTAAAAATGTTCCATTTCTTCTTGGATAATTTTCGTGGTTGGTTGCATTGAAATCGCCAAAAACTGTTAAAAATAACAAAGTTCTTAATTATTTTTAATTTTACTTCATAATCTGAACTGATCTGACTATAACTTTAACACCGCTTCAGCTAGATTTACTCCAGTTTTTGACAGAAATCAATGTAATGAAATTTTCCTACTCGTAAAATATATTGCATAAGATTATTACCAGATAACAAACAATGACGCACGCAAATATAAAAGTGAATAAGATGACAACATTTTCAGATTGCAATACTAATCGTTTTTTGCGTGTCCATTGTGTGTTATATTTAGTAATTAATAAATAATTAAAATTTTGTGGTGGCAGTGTGGGCATAAGTTTGCTTTCAGCAGAAATCATTAGACGTGCCAAGAAATAAATACATAGTTTCGAATAACTGAATAAAAACAATCGTGTTTAATGTTTTCTGCGTTCATTTATAATCAACGTACTTATTTTTAATAACAATTCAAAATTCCGGGCATTTCATAATTTATTGTAGATATTTTTCATCCGATTTAATTATTGTCTCCATGTTTTGAATCGATCAAAAACTGGTAATCCGACATTGGTTCGTTGTACTCCTATGACAAGAATTATTTTAGCTCTCAAAAAAACTTCGCTGTCCGCAGATTTTTTTCGGTATCGATACCAAAAAAAATGACTCATAAAATGCCCGAAACTTTGACCGGGGCTGGCAAGCACCTTCACTGGCGGGCGGTTGCGGCAGATGCGGCGGCTGCGGGCCATGTTCGCCCGCAAGCGGGAACTCCGCACCGAGAGCGCCCGCGCCCACCGGCTTCATCAGCGTGTACATGTTGTCGCCGCCTGCCGCGGAGTGATACCGAGTTTTTGAAACTGGTATTTTACAGCTTACGCTTTTTTTATTTACTACCGACCTAATTTTTTGGCTAGTAATTAAGAGGCAAATGGAACAATGCTTTTTGCGATTTTGCCACAGATGGATGCTATTTCAGGCACTAGTGTACAAATTGAGGATAACTGCATATTGCTACAACTACTGCTAAATAAGGGAATATTCATACCTAAAATGATTCGGTTTACGGCAGGCTATTTTCTTTTGTCATGTCTCAATTTATAACATCATGATAGAACTTGTAAGGGCAACGACAAATAAACGAAAAAAAAAACAAAGTCAAGCTTTGTAGTGATAAAACTTTTATGGTTAGAATTTTTAAGACCAAATAACAGTCTTGACTATGTAGAGGTTACCAGGACTTGTTTGAAGGTACTGTAGTATATTCAAAGAACGATAATGTAGAATAGAAATAGGTTGTATTTTTATGTATTATAGCCACCTTAATAGCAAGAAAAAATAAAATTATTTTTTCTTTCAAATACAAATGTATTTGAGTAATTGTCTAGACATTCCCATAGCCAAGCCGTTTGGTATACAAGATATTGACTATAGTAAGTTGGTTCTAAATACATTCAAGTGTAAACTAACAACTTCTAGAAATAGCACACTCAGTTTTATATCTATCAAAATTCTAGATTTCTAACCAGTTTGTGCTTTCACGTTTTCATTACATCAACACGGTAACTCCTTTTGATATTTATATTTTTTTAAAGATTTAAACGACCCTTAATATAGGTTTCATTCTACTAGTTAGAAAACTAAAACACTTTCATACCGCATAAGTAGTACGGGTGAATTAAGTGATGAAATATTTTTTTGTAAAAAAAGATTATAATGGTGATTCAAAACTATTAAAACAAAAAATCTAGAAAAAATATATCACCTGTACTAATTTTAAGAATTAAACTTAAACATCTAACATATAATGGATATAAACATAAAAGGACGAAAATAGGTGTTTAACAACATAAAAAGAAACATATAAAGCGTATACAGAAGTGACCCAAAGCGAACGAACCAAGGTTAAGCGAGAATGAAGCAAGCGGAACTAAAAGTAAGAAATAAATCACTTGAAAGATGTTTTTTTTAAATAAAAACATTAAAGCACACCTCATGAAAGTAGTTGAAAAACGACATCACTGATACCAATTTAAAAACTGGTATCATTGATAGCATTTTTGTACTTTATAAAGTTGTGCGTAAAAAATACAAAACGACGCCAAAAGAAGTGCCACAGTCAAATACCTGGTTTTTAGTGATGTAAATATATAAGAACCTGTAAACTTCTGAATGTAAAGGTTAAAATACTCGTACAAGGTGTGCTGGGTTTAATTCAAAGTGTTATTAACGGGACCAATAGCGACGGAGAGCGAAAACTGTACGAAATATACTGGGGATACATTAAACAAATATTACGACCAATTTCCGCTGACAGATAGTTAACTTTGAAAGCGCGCTCGGATACCGATTTCTTGGTGTTTTTCACACTAATTTTAAAGAAAATCTTTAAAAAAAGGCAATTAAAAAAAATACCTCAAAAATTGGTACCAAAAATCGGTATCCAAGCGTAACCCATCGCCACACCGCCACCCGAGTTATAATCTACACTCACCGGAGTTCGAAGAGTCTTGCGGGCTTGGCATGATGGGTGTCGGCGGGCCTGGGGGCCCATTGCTTCCCGGTGGGGCCCCGTAGGCCCCCGGGGAGCCCCCGCTGTAGTTCAGGGGGGCGGAGCCTCCACCCCCGCCCGCGCCGCTGCCGCCGGCCCAAGCGCCTCGGGGTCCCATACCCATCGGTGGCATACCTGTTTTTTTTTGTTATTTTAGTGCGCAGTACTAATGTTTTTTTGGTCACTAATTGGGTATCTTTTTGGTTTGTTTTTAAGTTACCTATTATCAAATTTAATTTCGCTCACAAAAATTTATCTACTGTGAGCGAAATTAAATTTGATTTCGTAAAAACTTGCTAAATAATTGCTTAAGTTACGAAAATAATTATACCTTTTATAAAATAAAAGTTATTTTTTAATTACAAATAAAATGCATTTATCTCAGATATCCAGAAATATATACGTTTATTAATTTTAATATTAATTGCAATAATAGAGATACGCGCCGCCTGCGCAAGTGTGCAATCGGGGTTAAAAAAAATGTGTTAGTCGGGAATTTTGAAAATCGAATCATACGTTCCAGAAATTACTTCCTACAAGCAGACTCATACCCTTCACTTTACATTAAAAAAAAGAAATAGTTATTTTGACACTCAATTCTTTCTAATCTAAACTCATAGGAGTTATTATAATATTTAAAAATTCTAAACCAATTGGGTACTTGACACTATCAGCAAATAATTCCGAACACCAATTTCTTGAAAATAACACCATATTTTAAGTACACTTTCATTGATATTTTTTTACTATCTGCAGTATTTGATTTTTAAGGGGGTCCTGCACGAAATTGAGAAAATTAACGTAATTCCAAATCACTTGTACGATGAGCTGAATTAGTTAAATACATTAAAACAACTTATTTACGTTAGCCTAATTATTGCACTAGGTCCTGGTCTTGTTGAAATTTGAAACAAATTCTTTATAATATAATAAACATGACTTGCAGCTGATGATATCTAAGAGATTTTTTTTTCGAAAACTTGGTGATTTTTGCGCGTGAAACAATAATTTTAACATGAAAATGATTGTATTGATATTTCGCAGGTCCCTATATTTTTAATATACACAAATAAAATATAAATAAGAAAACATGAACACTTTTCAGTTTTTAACACAAATATCTGATGTTTTTGCGCATTGCGCAGAATAAAACTATTGTTCTAATTAAGTCATCAAGTCTAATACTTTAAAGCAAATGGATCTAATTACTAATATTAATAACTTGCTTCGCGCTGCACTCCTAAATTAAGCTAAACTCGAAAAAAAGTATGTTAGTTGAGATTGTGAAATGTGACGTCATAGTTTATTATTCCCACACAAAATCTATGGAAGAAGAGCGCTTTGACAGTTCATTAAAAGTACGTCAACGATTGGTGGTGTCAAGTAGCCAATAAATACAGGACTGGAAGAGAGACCGTGTAGAGAGAATGTTAAAAAAATTGGTATTTACGTATGAATTGAAGTTTTTTCTCTCATTTTTAGTTTGTTTTTAACTTTTACATAAAAAAACTGTGTTACTTGTGCACATTATTTATAGGACTACATTGAAAACACTTATTATGTGTCGTCGGTTCGATTACTAACTACAAGTACCTAGTTGAAGTTAATACCTAGAAGTAGTTAGAGCGTATATGATAAAAATATAGTACCTATATTAAAAATATAGTACCTATATTTTTATCAAAAATAATAAAATAAAATAAAAATATACCTATATTTTTATCATAAATACGCTGTTTTTAAAAATGAAACAGCAGTGGATAGCCTTTTTCCATGACTATGATTGGTAATTTGCCCCACCGGATGACACAGTCGATTAATTTTTGTAAGCGAAATTCAATTTAATTTCGCAAAAACTTGCAAAATAATTGCTTAAGTTATAAAAAGTACTATTTGTAATTTCATCAAAATTGGTTTAGATATTTTCAAAAAACATCAAAAATAGTTTGTATTTTTTTCCTCAATTTTGTTCACACAAATCTTCAATTTTATAGGCAAAGAACTATTATTATGAAACAGCTTTTCAATAAATTTCCTTCAGCACCTATAAAAGAGATACAGCTGGAAAAAAACACAACATATCATAACACTCAACGCCAAAATCTTTTCGTAGTCGTTCGTATACCATGATTGCGTTTTGTGATCATTATGTTAAATGAAACGCATCATCATCCTTCTAGCGAAATCCCGGTTGTGCTCTCGCACGCGAGGGCCCAGGGTCCGCTCACCATGATCCAGGATGTGGCAGATCAGGTAATTACAGTGGAGCGACTGCCATCTGACCTCCGTGACCCTGTTACCAGGGGAACCTGACCAGTTTTGGATCATGGTTACACATGCAGTCGCCTGAATGTGCAGGTTTCCTCACGATGTTTTCTCTCACCGTAAGAGCATCGGTTAGTGAAACAACTAATGTACATAACTCAGAAAAAGTCATTGGTACATGGCGGCATGTGGGATCGAACCGGTGCTTCCCGCATGAGAGGCAACCCGCTAGCCACTGCGCCACCGACGCTCTGTCGGTGGCGCAGTACCTAGCGGAAATGAAACACACTCAACAACAATCTATTTTAATGTGCAGGTAGGGTAGAGATACCCTAATAAAGAGATCCCATGAGTTGCATAGATGGCCAAGGTATTAATTAAGTCGAGCATAATACTACTATTTTCTCTAGTGAATCCTTGTTTTGCATATGTATATTGTTTATTAACATTGTTATAAATAATCTAGCTTCAATTCGTTAACAAAGCTCGCATGTCCTTTTCTGATTTTTCTTTTCATTTTTATTACTTTTTCAACAATTTTTTTACTTTTTCCAACTTTTGTTTTCTTTTTCTGGTATTTTACAATTATATTTTTTTATCCGATAATTATCCAACTATCAAATCAAATAACGTATATATAAATGAAAGTTTTTTTCTATAGTTAGATATTACTTTTAGTTTTACCTGTGGCTACTTTTGTTAAAAAAAAACTATTAATTTTGTAATTTTTGAGTGCTATTTACTAATGTTTTAATTAAATATAATGCAATTTTAAATTTATTAATATATATTTTTTTGTAACGCTAGAAATAGAAGACATTTTTGATATTGTGACGAAAAGACATGCGTTTGGATACACATATATATTATTTCATTTTTGTATTGTACAATAACAGTTACTCGTTATTATCAACGATAATTTTCAACGATAATTATCAAGATAATTATCACGATAATTATCCAGGCCAACCCTCATACTAGCTACTATTTTATTTTGAGTATTTTTACCTTACGACTCAACTAGAATGTATACTAGCTACTATTTTACGTTACGTATAGAAGAAATTGCTTATAGCAATAATAAGACTGTGTAAATTGTTCGAGAGTATTTCGTTATTCTTTAGTGAATCGTGTTCTGCATTTGTTTTTTTTTTAATTCGTTGTCAAAGCGAACCTTCCTTTTTTTGTTTTTTTTTAATATATTTTTCAACAATTTTTCCAACTTTTTTTTAATATTTTTTTTTTCTTTTATAATTTTTTTTTATCAAAAAAATTTTTTTTTCTTCTCTCTCTCTCATCTCTCACCTGGTCCCTGCGGCGGTGGGCCGCGCATGCCGGCGGCGTAGGCGCCGGGACTCATGGGCCCGATGCCGGGTCGCGGCGGCGTCATGCGCGGCCCGCCCAGCAGCCCCGCCGCCCCGCCTCCCCCGCCACGCTCCATAGAGTTGCCCATCATGCCTTGCCCTGGAAGAGACGCTTGGTAAGGCACTTGTCCCACTGACCGTTGTTGCCGACGAGAAAACGACTATCGGCAATTTTGTTGCTTAAGAAACAGTACCTGGGCGACCGAGCTTTCGTCGGCCGGTTATTACTATTTTATAAAAAAAACTTTATAAATTTTTGGAGGATTTTTTTGTACTCCACTAAGGCCGTCTGTTACCAGGTCAAAGCTTAAAACTCAAAATTTATAAAAAAAATATCAAAAAAGAATATTCCATGAATTTCAATACCCAAAATCTATTGCGGACAATCTGTCAGTGACCAGGGACCCGATTCACGCGCCTTCGATATTATATCACATACGACATTTATCGAAAAAACATGGCGGACATCACAAAATGTGATAAATATTCGAAATTTTCATACTTCGAGAATACGTAACATCAAAATTTTGTGATATCCGCCATGTTTTTTCGATAAATGTCGTATGTGATATAATATCGAAGGCGCGTGAATCGGGCCCCAGGGGCCCAATTCTCGCGCTTTCGATATTATATCACATACGATATTTGTCAAAAAAAAACATGGCAGATATCACAAAATGTGATAAATATTTTCATACTTCGAGAATACGCAACATTTAAATTTTGTGATATCTGCCATGTTTTGTCGATAAATATCGTATGTGATATAATATCGAAGGCGTGAGATTGGACCCCTGGATTGATACAATTTCTACCCTCACTCTAAAGCATTTATTTGTAAGTTTCCTAGTTATGGAATAGGAAAATGAAAGAGTAAGGTAAACATCCTAAGTAGGAATGTTTACCTTACTCTACCTTGATGGTCTAGTAGTCAGCACACTGGCCACAATTCGGTATGTTAAGTAAACTTGAAGATCATCATCATCAAATTTAAGAGCTAGGCTCTTGTCGGTGGAGTTTCTTCCATTCCTCTCTGCTTTCCGCCCTTCTCTTAACCTCCTGATACGACCCGACATTTATCTTTTCTTTTATTTGCTGCATGTAGCTTATTCTTGGTCTTCCTCGCTTCCTTTTTCCTTCTATTCTTCCTTCTATTATCGTTTTAATAAAATTGTCGTGTCGAATCAGGTGGCCTAACATTCGTCCCCTCCTACACTCTATTGTTTCCATCAATCTCCTTTTTTCCCTAACCATAGACAAAACTTCTTCATTTGTTTTCTTCTCCGTCCAACTTATACGCTCCATTCTCCTCCAGCACCACATCTGGAAGGCTTCCAGTCTCTCTCTGTCCCTCTTTGTCAATGTCCACGCTTCACATCCATAGAGTGCTATACTCCAAATGTACACTTTAACAAGTTTTTTGCGAACTTTGCTTGATATTCTGGCCTTGAGCAGGTGCTTTTTTGCATTATAAGCTTGTCTCGCCATCGCTATCCTTGCTTTTATATCTGGTGTACATCTGGAGTCACTAGTTATCAAGCTACCTAGATATTTGAAGGTTTTAACCTGTTCTATTTTTGTGTTATTTATTGAGATAGGGCTATATTTTTCCTTTTTAGAAGCAATTAGTGTTTTTGTTTTATTTATGTTAATTTTGAGACCAAATTCTTTAAAAATAGTGTCTATTTCTGTAACCAGTTCTTCCAACTCCAATCTGTTTTCTGCAATGGCTGCAATATCGTCGGCAAAACGAATGAATTTAAATACGTCCCCATTAATTTTGACGACCCCCTTTTTTGATTCCGTTATTCTGCGTATCGCACATTCTATGAATAAATTAAAAATTAGCGGTGAAAGTGGACATCCCTGCCTAACTCCCTGTCTTATTTTTGCCTTTCCGTTTTCCTCTCCTACTTCTATTACCGTTTCTTGGTTTTTATATAATTCATAAATAATCCTTCTGTCTCTATAATCCAATCCAGCTTCTTTGAGTACTTCCATCATTATTTTCCAATTGACCTTATCGAACGCCTTTTCTAAGTCGATAAAAGCTATATGTGTGTCCATGTCAAAATCCAGTCCTATTACCAATCTCAAAGCTAGTATCGCTTCTCTGGTTCCCTTCTCTTGCCGAAACCCATATTGATCCGGTCCCAAAAAGCACTCTGTTAACGGTCTTATTCTGTTCTGAATTATTTTTATTAAAATTTTACTTGCCTGTGAAATAATACTTAGTGTTCTATGTTCTTCGCATTTGAGTGTGTTTGCTTTTTTCGGTAGTGTTACAGTCTTGCTTAAATTAAAATCTTCAGGTATTTTGCCTGTTTTATACATTTCTTGAATTAAATTAAAAATTTCCTCTTTCAACTATGAAGATATATGTTTTTAATTATTTTCTTGAAGTAAAAACTAGATATTTGTTTCTTACGTTTACGCGAATTGTTGAACTCATTAAAACACAATTTAACGGATTACTTCGCGATTTATTTACATTTTATTTAAAACCTGACGTTTTGAGCACTTTACAGCGTTCGTGATCACAGGGAGACTAAGGTATTATTTGTCATTAGAAAGTTTTGAAAAATTAAGCTTGTGTTTACCCGTAAAATTGTGTTTTAATGAGAATAAATAATAAAGAATAAAATTAAGAAAGTAATTTGAGTATTTTGACTTTTTATACAGTAGTTATTTGTAATTAATTGTTGAAAATTATAACTTGAAACGTCATAAGCATGCCTATGAGCACTTTTTTTCAAATGTACAGGATTGTCTTTGGAAACAAGGTTTTTTCTCGATTGAAAACACTCACACATGCAATCAATTTAGAGGGTGTATGAAAAATAAATTATACTCCGTAATTTCGTAAAAATAATACATCATTCAATTTTAGTTAATAAGTAACTGTTAAGTGATTATGGGCATAAAATCTCTAAATGGTTTTGAAATTACCATAGGTTTTTTTTCACTTTACATACCAAATTCACGAGCGCTATCAGCCAAATATTCTTGATTTTTCTGTCTTGAATTACTCAGAAACAGCTATGGAGCAGAACATCATCCAAACTGATCTAATACAAAATATTATTAATATGCATGTTTCACTCACCAGGCGGTCCATTGAAGTCGTTGCCCATTCCCATCCGCACCGCGCCCCTTGGCCCTCCGCCGGAGTACCACGGCCCTATAAACGGCTGGCCAGCGCCCATCAACTGTGGCGCAGGTCCGTGAGGAGATGGCTGCGAGCCGGGGTGCGGCGCGGGGGGTGACGGCCGGAGCGGGGAGTTGGGAAAGAAGCCCGGCGGCATACCACCCCCGCCCATGCCTGGAAGGGGGTAGAGGAATGTTTAGTTTCTTGCGCTGCTTCTTCTCAGCACTAGCCCACAATTCATCATGAGCAAGGAAAGTTTATTGTCATTATTTATAGTAATTTGTATAAATAATAATTAAAAATAGATAACTATATAAAACATAAAAATGTATGGAATGACTTGTATGTACGAAACAATTGTAAAACTTTCAAGAGGCTATGAAAATAGTGACTGAGTTTCTTGCTGCTTCTTCTCAGCACTAGCCAACAATTGTCCCATAGCAGTGGTAGGGTTAAGATTGGGACGTGTATAAGTGCCCCTAGTTGGGTCTATATGCAGAAATAAATGAATTTTATTGCATTTTATTATATTTTTATTTTAATGAGCAAACTCTAAATCAAGAATTATTTGCATAATTTAAGATAGAAAATCGATTTGCTATGGCATTTTTTGTTAAGGTTGATCCAAGTTAATACTTTTTTTGGTTTAGCAAGTTTCAAGATTTCATTTGGCATCAAACTCACAAAATTAAGTTCAACATATTTGGCTACATTGACCGAACACACAACTGTATTGGACAGTACCTACCAAAAAGATGATAGCATCAAAAATGTAATGACTGTACAATAAGATATTACTTTCTTCATTTCGTTGACTGGTAGAGAATACCTTAAGGCATTAAGTACTTTTGGTGCAATAAAGATGACTCAGAATATTTACTAGTATTATTAACTACTTACTTATCCTAATTAATTTATGTATTGTATGAATGTTTATATTGTCTTTATTTAAATTATATTGTCTTTATTTAAATTCTTTACCCGTTTGCTCTTATTTAGATAGTTATCACCGCCAAACCAAATCAATTTTTAAATCTACACAAAGGTTGTCTGGAAGAAAATGCTCTTAGCAATAAGACCACCTAAATTGTACCAATCTCTTTGAACATTTATGTAAATGTCTACTGTGTGTGGTGTGAGTATCTATTAAAAGTTAAAATAATAAATTAAATTACTGATTAATCAAAATAAGATTAAAAATATTCTATCAACAGTTTCAACACAGACAAACAGCCAACAGATTGAATCTGTTAGCTGTTTCTGTAAATGTCATGTGAATTTATTTCATAATATGATACTAGATACTCAAATCAATGATTTTAATTAGGTATCAGGTAATATTTTGTGAGATTAAATGTGCATGGATTGTTTTTTTTTTAAAGTTAGTAAAAAAATATATTCACAATTTCACACTACACAAAACTAATAAAAACAGGTATCTTTCATCTTCACTGCCCAAAATCTAAATAGCTCACTAGCGACAGTTTGTGGTTCTTATATTCTTCTACTGATCGATTTTTCAACTATCTGGCAAATAGCTATACCGCAATCTACTTATAATGTCAAGGAATTAGAAGTTTTACAGTTTCCATGGTATTGTATTTGGTATACAGAATATTTCATATGTATGAATACTGAAAATACTAAGCCCTAAGTTATTTAGTTACTTTTTGAAATATTGGTTAAACATACTCCTACTAAATTAATCTAGTGACATGATATAGCCATAACAGTATAGCCAACAAGATTCAAGATCAATTGTAGTGACAAAGTTCACACAATATTTACTAGTTGTAGAGACCAATCTATGAGATATGTATTACACTACACTAGTATATTGGAACTTCATTCATGATTTTACAATTTTGACCAAAAATTCAATACATAAAATGTATGTAATGTTCAAAAAACATGTAGCTTGTACTGTTAGTACAAAATGACTTATTTACAGTAAGCCTGATGACCTAGATGTTGAGTTTGAACATTTTAAGTGATAAGAAAATCTGCTAGCTAAAATTAACCATTGCTCACACAAATAAGAGGTAGGAACTGAAAATTGGACTGCAATATATTATTCAATTGTTAATTTTACAGCAGCTTTGTATGTTTACGTTACATTTTAGGTCAAATCTCATTCTTTTATTTACATACCAAGATAGTACAGGCATGGCCTAGTAACACCAAGTCGTAAAGACGCAAATAGCGTATCGCAAATGGGTTGGATGGTACGTACCGTCGTTCGGCGGCGCTGGGCCAGCGTTGTGACCAATTCCATTGACTCCATAGCCAGAATTGACAAAGCCATAGTCATGAAATGCTTTCGCTTCAGACGAGTGTTCGCAAGTGTCTCGGCGCTCGGGAGCCGCGCAATACAGGTCCCAGAATACGCACCACCACGAATGTAGGAACCCAGGCGGCTCACCGAGCGTTATATTCTTCTCCCATCGAATTTCAGAGAGGAACGTCTGAGCCGCTTTGGTGGCGCCGACATGAAGTAGGTACTCATACACATACAACGCCAACTTTTCACGAGCCTGAGCGTCCGAAGGCACCGTAGAGCCTTTGCCCTTGGCATACATATCGACTGGAAGCCGACTTTTATAATGAAATTGTTTATTATTTACATTAACGCTTTATATCAATAAATTCAACTTCACAAAATGTCATTGATCGATGGCGACATTTGGCGTCTGTGGCATAGAGAAATCGGTTTGTTCTTGTAAACATAGAACTGTCATTTAAATTACTCTATGGTTATCATTCGTTCATTTAAGGCTTCTGTAGACTTTCATTAATTCATTATTTATTTATAAAAGCTAAAAAGTATTGAAAAACCTTCATTTTACAAAGAAAACTCAGAAAATAGTGTAAGCAAGGTTTAAAATCTATAGTGTGGGCTCAAAATACTGATTTTATCTAGTAAACAATAGATTTTAATGATTCCACACTCTCTTTTTTAATGAATCTTAAAAACGAACAATGAAAACACACTACAACTCTAGAAATGGCGTCATATTATCTATTTCTTTTCCTTTTCGTGCGGCCGTGTCACCGCGTGGTTCACTGCCGCGTTTCTCAAAGAAACAATCAAAATGGCTATCAGACCAGTTTACAGACCGACAATTGTCAAAAAGAGGACGAAAAGGTTTATCCGCCATCAATCGGATCGCTATGACAAACTCAAGCGTAACTGGCGTAAACCCAGAGGTAAGATTTCAGTCAAGTTTTCTGCTTTCTTATTTTAGCCATATTTCTTCATAGAACCCTGTCTTTTACTAGTAATTGTGTGCTCATATTCCTTAAAAACTTTATTTATCGTACACGTGTAAACGAAACTGAAGAAATGTGTATTATTTACTAGAACTTAACTTCTTCCCGTGAGGTTATGTTCCAAGTATGGTCTTCGAATAATTTACGATTTTTGTAGGATTATGCAAGGGCACTCTGTGTTATCCATTCTCAATATGATAATTACAATTTGTTACCTTGCTACAGTAATTCTACTGAACCCTATTCCTTACAGCTTGAACTCGCTGTAGGATCATAGCAGTGGAAACATTTTATGCAGCCATTTTAAAATATGTTATGCAGCCTAATCATGTTTGTATGCACTATGCAAAAAGAAAAATATTAAATTTAGGCAACAAACATTCCAATTTAGACATTCATTATTTCAGAACCTAACAGTAGTTGTTTGTAGTTATAATAAGATTTTAAGAACCAATTACTGATAGGAAATCATACAATTTCCATAACACATTTGTGTGACGTTTCAAGGTATCGACAACAGGGTGCGCAGGCGTTTCAAGGGACAGTACCTGATGCCCAACATTGGTTACGGTTCAAACAAGAAGACCCGTCACATGCTTCCCAATGGTTTCCGTAAGGTGAGATTATTTTTGTTAACAAATTTTAGTATTACCGTCCAACCCTAAAAGACCCCAAATGCCTGGAAAAATATACTAAGAAACTGGCAGTATGCTCAAAAATTGGCATGAGAAATATAAATAACCAGGTGTGTTTGTAGGTGGTCACTTTCTTAAATTATCAAATCGACAATGAATGTGAAGGAGATTTTGTGTGAATGAAACTACTCATTACTACTCGACCAAGCCAATTAGACAAATTACTTTCTTTATTTATTTAATACGATCACCAACAAGGTTACATTAAAACATACAATGAACACTAACAATACAGTTACATAATAAAATGCAAACTTAATTATAGGTGACAACGACATGCAATTATATAAAAACATCATCACTCCCACTATTACGCTACAACTTGTACTTTAAAAAAAAACAGCCCTGGCCAACCCCTGTGGGTTGACCCAGGCGAGTGGATCTGAATTTAGATAAAGTGTCAGAGTATATATCAACAGTATTAATGGAGGACTTACATAGTGAATTGTATTGCTTAAACATTCTATTTAATGGAGAGTATAGACCTAAGTTTGACTTAGAGTTTCTGGTTGCAACAAATTGAAACGTGATATTCTAGGCAGTTTGAGAGGCACAAGAGGCACATTCAAATAACTCTAAAGAGCAAATCGGGACAGTCCAATAACCCATTCACCAATTTATACAAAAAAACGACTTATGACAATAAATAAAACAAAATTACCAAAGGCAATTGAAAAGCAATATTGTTAGAATTTAGATGAACTGCCTAAGTTTATTTTAACACCATTTGCGTGGTTGGGTTGTACTATCATAATAGTATTATTGCTTGTCTTATTCATCATAAATATTATAATTTCAGGTCTTAGTCCACAATGTCCGTGAATTGGAAATCCTGATGATGCAGAACAGGAAGTACTGCGCAGAGATCGCTCACGGAGTCTCCTCTAAGAAACGGAAGGTGATTGTCGAGCGTGCCCAGCAGCTCAGCATCAGGGTCACCAACGCTGCTGCCCGCCTGCGTAGCCAGGAGAACGAATAAACTTAAGTTTAATATAAAGTTACAAAAACTAATTCTTTTATTGCAACTACCATCCATACAAACTTTCACCTCTCTGATGTTTTTATCATGACGCCTGATCTCTCTACGGTCATGTCGATCTGCCGTCTTACCGAATTATGAGAGTGAAGGAACAGAGAGTGTATTGCGCACACACTTGTGCACTATAATATGTCCTGCGCAGTTGGCTAATCTCTGTTGAGATAGGCCGCCGTAGTCGAAATCGGCTAGGAGGACATCATCATGACAAAAAGTAGCCTATGTCTAGAGTCACATACTGCTGTACAAAATTTCGTTTGAATCGGTCCAGTAGTTACGGAGCCTATTTAATACAAATAATCAAATCTTTCCTCTTAATGATATTAGTGTAGGCACAGAATAAGTACTAGTACTTCGTACAGAAGTATGACTTAGCAATTGTATTCAAAGAAATGTCTACTCAATGTCGTCAACAATATGGTGTAATTTAGTTCGCCTCAGAGTCAAGCACTTTTTCGTGTAGACACCTACAAAAATCCATTGCAAGATAATTTCATACTTATTACTCTGAAATCTGATTCATAATACACTAAACCTATTCAGTGACGTAATATCACGCGACGCGATAGGGTTGACTGCTACGAGAAGCTTCTAACGCCATCTAGCGCCTCTTTCTAGTACTTTATTCATTCTCGTCCAGCCAGCAACGTAGCCGCGCGGCCGCCGGTGAATAAAACGCGCGAGCGTGTCGCTGGCCGGTAGCGACACGCAACTTGTTTTAGCCCCTAAGTAAGGGTCGCCGCGCGTAGGTACCTTCGTTTTTGCTACCTACGCGGGGAGATAAACAGGCCTGGTGTAGGCACAGAACAAGTACTACGTACAAAAGTTTGACTTCAAAGAAATATCTACTCTATATCGTAAACGATATGGTGTAATAATAGAAATATAATAATAAATAACATAGCAAGATAATGTCATTCTTATAACTGGAATGATTCATGATTCATAGGTAATACACAACCTTTTCGGTGAACTTAGGTACTGGTAGGGTTGACTGCTACAAGAGCACTAACATTATCTAGCGCACCTTACTAGCACTATTCATGCTCGTCCAGCCAGCAACGTAGGGCCGCGCGCCGCCGGTGTTTAAAAGGCGCGCGTGTCGCTGCTCGCTCGCGACTTTTGCTACCTACGCGGGGTGTTACACAGGCCAGGGTGTAGGTAAAGTTCTCAAATATCAGAGATGAACAAAACCCCTAAATGATTATCCGTATTTTATGCTCAAGCTGTCTGTTTGACTCACATTGAGTATGCTGGCATGAGTGTCAGTCCCAAATCATTTCAAAATATCTGAAACGATTTTGAACTCTATCCCCGTTAAAGTATTGTTTTTTAAGTGATAGGCATTCACTATTCAATCTAAATATATTTTTGCACTTGAAAAAATGATCACCAGAGGCGGGAATCGAACCCAAAAATATATTTAGATTGCATAGTGAATGCTTATCACTTAAAAAACAATACTTTATCGTATTTGCAAGCTTCATCTTTCGATTGTTAAATACTTGCAATAGTGTTTCTTTCGAGTGTTGAGGGTGTTATGCCAATAACATTGGTGAAAGCAACGCGGCATTACAGCGTTAAGAAGCACTTGAAAATTCTATCCCCGTTAATTACAAAAACTTAGTAAGTACCGGGTTTGAGCCAAGACTAAGCTATTAGCTAGCCAATTAGAAAAGCGTTTCTCTATATGGTTATGACAGTGGGCTATTAATGCCGGAGTTACTCAGGGGTCAGTTCTCTTTGCAACTCTTTTCCTGCTACACATTAACGACCTTTTTTTTACGTTAAGAAATGCCTTACGCACCGTACCCCTCCGTCGGGGAACGGAGAGGCGTGTGTGGGACTCCCCCAGATTCGGGTATACCCACTAAAACCTGACGACGCCCGCCGCATGTATTGGCTGTGAAAGCAGGGGCCGCGGTATCTCAACAGTCCCGCGACACACATTAACGACCTGCTCCAACTAGGTATCGTCGGTTACGCCACAGAACAGAAAAAACGAGGATTACGCGGATGACAGCACGGTTACAGAGAGATACTTATCCGGCGCAGGAACCAGTGGGGACGAAATTCAACTCTTCAGGGATGCCATGGTGGAGCAAACAAACTTGAATTTTCGTCATGTCTCCCAATGGAGTGAAGACAATCTTGTCATCTTCAACGCCAAAAAAACACAAGCGTGCCTATTTACCACCAAGAGAAGCCCTTTCCTCCAGTCTCAAACTTTTCGGGGTGCGTCTGTTGATGTTACCGACCATCTTGAGCTTCTGGGCATGGAATTGACAGCTAGTCTTAATTTTGTTGCCAGCATTGAGAAAAAAGCTCAAACTGCGACAAAAAAACTGGGTATCCTGAACAGAGTGAAGCGATACTTTACGCCTGGACAGCTTTTGTCACTTTATAAAGCGCAAGTCCGATTCTGCATGGAGTATTGCAGACACCTCTGACTACCGTCTTGGTGTAGTGGTTCGCGCCATGCACGGACTTCTAAACCAGGCGGTTGCGGGTTCGAATCCCGCAAGGGGCAAATGTTTGTGAGATGAGCACGAGCATTTGTACCTAAGTCATGGATGTTTATAAATGTATATAAGTAAGTCTATCCGTTATCCTAGTCGCCATAGCACAAGCTCACGCTCAGTTTGGGGCTAGGTAATTGGTGTGTTTGTTGAAACAATTTATTTATTTATTATTACCTCTGGGATGGATCAGCTAAGTAGCAACTAGCTGCTCTTGACGCGGTGGAGCGCAGAGCAAGAAGGGTTATCGGTGACGAAGTTTTATGCGCCAAACTCCACAGCCTGGCTCATCGCCGCAAAGTTGCCTGCTTGTCGGTCTTTTACAGGCTACATTTCGGAGTGTGTCTCCATGAACTCATTCCATTGGCTCTGTTCTACCACCGCACTTTTAGACGCACCGCGGGATACCACCCATATCGCGTTGATATTCCAACGATACGAACAAGCGCTTCTCGTCAACATTTATAATGCGCACAGCTAAGTTGGGGAACTCACTACCCGCTTCAGTGTTTCCAACGGATTACAACCCTAAGACCTTCAAACTCAGAGTGAACAGGCTTCTTCTGGGTGAGCTCGCTCCATCATCGACTCTGTCTGCGCCACCTCTGGCTTAGTCTAGAGTTAAGAGCAAACCAATTTCGAATATATTTTTTTTAAATGACACGAATGTGCCATTCCTTCCTCGTGCCATTCCTTTGTAATCGGCTTATATTTAGACCTATTTGAAAAACTGGTCTAATTTTCTTGTAATAACACCGTAAATGGATACGATAAATATAAGGTTGAAATATGGTAGCGGAAATTTGACAAATCTGAGCCCGTAGCACAGAATAAGTACTAGTACTTCTTACAGAAGTATGACTTAGCAATTGTATTCAAAGAAATGGCTTCTCAATGTCGTCAACAATATGGCGTAATTTAGTTCGCCTCAGAGTCAAGCACATTTTCGTATAGACACCTACAAAAATCCATTGCAACATAATTTTATACTTATTGCTCTGGAATATGATTCATAATACACTAAACCTAAGTATTCAGTGACGTAATATCACGCGACGCGATAGGGTTGACTGCTACGAGAAGCTTCTAACGCCATCTGGCGCCTCATTCTAGTACTTTATTCATTCTCGTCCAGCCAGCAACGTAGCCGCGCGGCCGCCGGTGAATAAAACGCGCGAGCGTGTCGCTGGCCGGTAGCGACACGCAACTTGTTTTAGCCCCTAAGTAAGGGTCGCCGCGCGTAGGTACGTTTTTGCTACCTACGCGGGGACTGGGGAGATACACAGGCCTGCCCGTAGACAAGATGCAATCTATTCTAAAACGAAGTTCGTTATCGCTAACAAAATGTATGAAACTGACATAAGCCATCGAAATATCACGTGACTTTTGCATACATTTTGTTGGCGATAGCGAAGTTCGCTATAGAAAGATTACATCTTGTCTAAGGGCCCAGGGTAGGTTGGTGTGGGGCCCCCTGTACACTTGCCCTATTATCTATTCTGTGGCTGTACAATAAAACAAAGTTCCCTTACATAAAATGTACATTTATTCTAGGTATAAAAATAAGTTACTAAAGAGGTAGCTAGGTATTATGTTAGCTGGCTAGTTTGCTAATATCTTCGTACTGGACGCCTTTCACCACTCTCCCTGTCAAGGGGCCTTCAGAAATCTGAAACAAAGAAATATTTTTATTTTCTCATCGAGCTATATACAATAATATCCCCTATTTAGAATATTGACACAGAATAAATGTCTAAGTGATTTATTCCAAGACAAAAGACAAAAAACACAAAAACTTGCATGAAATAAAAATAAATAAACTTAAAACTTACTTAATCAAAAATAAACCCGTGTCCTCGAGGCAAGGAGGCGAGGATGCTGGCTGCGTTACTGCTTTGGATAGCTATACTTATCCTTTAAGCGAGGAACGAGCCAGCTTTACTATTTGCCAAAACATAATTTAATTTAGGTGCAATTTTTCCAAAAAGTAATTTAGCGGATGGCCCCCACGGTCCAAAAGTTTCAACGCCAAACGGCGCAACCACATAATATGCATACTTGCGTCGTTTGGCGTTTTCAGCTAACTCCGCTGCCGCTCCAGCTTTAAGCGCTGACTCCCTGAGATGAGGTGGGGCCAAAGTATCGACGCAAGTTGCATCCCACACTAAGGCCCGACCCCGCTCCCAGGGAATGAGCGTGAGGCCATCGGGTCTCTTGCCATCATCACGGACCAAACCACGTGGTTCCAACGTGGAAGAAACATTAAATAAATAAATGAATAAATGTTAATTAATAGTTCAGGTACAGAAAAATCACCGCTGAATCATTTTATTAAATAGTGACTCTTGTTGCGACATATTTAAGTGCAATTCAGATCGCAGAGCGCAAATCGCCTAGATAGGTATTTGAATCTTCGAAACACTGACTTTTAACCATTGTCAAAAATACTGACTTTACCCATGGATGAAAAGAAAAAGACGTGTATTCTTACGTCGATGACTTTACCGACCATTTTCCACCCGTGTGATTTTGATTATGATAATACGCACCTCAACGAGCGTTAATAAGAGCGTCGGTGGCGCAGTGGCTAGCGGGTTGTCTCTCATGCGGGGGGTACCGGTTCGATCCTACGTGCCGCCATGTACAGTCGAGTTCATTAATATAAGAGCATTTCCAAGGCTTCAAAAATAAATGTACATGGAAAGGTACATATATGTACATCTGAGCAGATTCATCAATCAAACATATGTACACATGGCACCTGTCATATTCATCTGAGCAAGCCTTTCAGTGATATCTTAACAACAGAGAACTAAAAAATATCTGTACTATTTTTCAAAATTATTTACCCAATTGAAAGTACCTAAATATCTACGCATTTTTCCAAATATTTATAAACATGGTACAGGCACAAAAATATCTGTGCCAACGTATTCCTATTTTATGTGAACAAGTAAAAGTTCGTAAATATCAGAACAAACATAACTTTTCGAATTTTGAATAATGAAAATCATCTAAAAGAGTACCGATCTGTCAAATGATACATTTGTCTCTTTCACTTTCAGTGTGACGTCATAAAAATGACATTTGTGTTTTCTTGCAGCTTCTTGATAAATACCAATTTTTGCTACTTTAGATTAACAGTTGACTTAAAAGAGGTTGTTATCAACATTTATGACTGTTATATACATAATAGTCGACATACATAACTTATGTATGTCTATCCGTTACGGTGAGGGAAAACATCGTGAGGAAATCTGCACATTCAGGCGACTGATTGTTTAATCATGATCCAAACTGGTCAGGTTCCCCTGTTAACAGGGTCACGGAGGTCAGATGGCAGTCGCTCCACTGTAATCACCTGATCTGCCGCATCCTGGATCATGGTCAGCGGACCCTGGGCACCCGCAACCGGGATAACGCTAGGAAGGTGATGATAATACGCACCTCAACCTTACAGCAATAGTTGTCGGTGTCTATATCCCTCAAGACGCCGGCGTGTCCGCGGTACGCGCCGTTAACGAACCGCACCGCGCGCCCCGGGGAAGGTATCACCGTTTCTAGATGGTTCTAGAATTCAAATCAAATTCATTTATTTGGCACTCAGATAATTTTATAATGATTATTACGTGGTACTTATTAGACCAACTGGTGACAAAAAGGTCCCTGCTCAGCATTAATCGTGACAGCGCGAGACATGTCACGATACTGATTTTCAGCAGGAACCCTTGGGGCACTGTGTACACACATACACAGGACAAAATCAAAATTAAATTAAAATAATTAAATAACCAAAATTCAACATTAACATGATTACATAAGATAAGATTATTATTTATTAGATAACATAGATTAAATAAATTATTATAATAACATTGGATAACAAAGATAACAAAAATAAATTCATTTTAATTAAAGATTTCATATTATAAAAAATAATAACAACATCCCATTCAATAAAAACAATAAGTCATTTAAAGATAAACAGTAAAAAAATAGTAATAATAATAATAAAAAAAGACATGCAACATAACCACAGACTATATCAATCTCAAAGCATACAGAAAAGATTTTTTTTGGCTGTATAGACTTGAATCCTTTACCTATCGGGTGGGGCGAATATGAAAGAAAAACCAGCATGACCCAGCCATTTTGTTTGTCAAAAGAAAGAAATGAATAAGCGTTTTTGCTAAATGCCATCTTGTTATTTCTTGTGAAGTATGGTGCCACGCCTCGTCCAAGAACAAAATTACAGTCGTTTTTTATGTTTTTTGTGTTATTTTTAGAAAGAAAGAAAAAGCATATATTCGGAGATCGGTGAACAAGAAACAATTTACAAATTATAAAAATATGATCTACCGAAAAGGCATCCGACTCAGCATTAGTCGCGGTAGCCGTAGGCAAACCACGACACTGATTTTTAGCGGATGCCTGGGGTAAATTTTTAAGTACATTAAAATAAAAAGCATAATATTACATTTCAAACAATAATAAAAAAGAAAAACAAGCAGACATGATAGCAGTGACCTATGACGAAGTAACTATTATGTAATCTGTGGTTAGAGTATACCAAAAAACTAAACAGAACAGGAATTTTGGCGGGCTACGAGCCGGTCAAAATGGGCTTCGTTTCTTAATTTTCTAAATTAGTTTTTCGTGGTCATTGTTGTGATTGTGTGGTGGAATAATCTTAATAATGTGCTGCAGTGGAGAACTAATGAAGTGAAATATGAAACAAAGTAAGGCGCTCCTACCTGATCCGGTTCGATTTCCCGCTCGAAATTTCCTTGAGAGCATTGAAATGTGAACCATCATCACATTTCAATGAGTTAGGTTAGGTTAGTTTGTAGTTTAGTGTTAGTGTAGGTGTGTTAGTACATAAGAAGAAGATTCTGAAGAAAAGAATGAACAATGAAATGATACTAAAGACGTGGCTGCATGCACTTGATCCTTTGCCTACCCAGAATGGGTGAATTGAACAAAAAAAAACAGAACAGTGCAGAAAACATAAACAAATGGAAAACATACACAATTTTTTTTTTAATTAAATTTTTATTGTTTTTTAATTTGCAAATTAGACTCGGTAATAGCAACGGTAAGACTGCGTGGATTAGATAACGGGATTGCTAATTCGGAGCAGTATGCAAGTGGAATTTTTCCTTTTTTTTATAAGATTTAAATAAGAAACCAAAATTAATTAAAATTGAATTCATTTTAATTTCTGAACATAAAATGTGATGTCATGCCAGGGGTCTTTTTTCCCTGGCATGACATCACATTTTATGGTCTCACTCATAAATATGACCGCCTGTGATAAGGATGGGGAATTTATTAATACAACTATTTACCACAGCTCTATAAGTACTAAAGTTTTAAAATAAACATGCAGGCAAATTGTACGTAGATGACACCAAGATGTAAGGTAAAAAAATAATAAACCGTGAAATAAAAATTATGTATGTTAAAACAACTGAAATAATTCTTTTATTTACTACCTGATCCAGCTTCAATTTGACTTTCTCATCGACCAGTTTTACTTGAGCCCCGTATTTGTCTACCACTTTCTCGATGACACCTTTCTTCTTGTAGAATTTGTCTCCAAGTGATTTGGTTACTATCTTCACGACAATGCCTTCGGTTAGCCAGTAGTCCTTCCTGTGTTAAGAAAACAATTCCAGCCTTATTACAAAAAATAAGTACCAGGTAGTGGATTATGTAACTTTGAATGAAATTATTTCAATCAAAGTTTTGTTGCTTAAGTTGGCCATTCACGGCCAGTTACACTAATTAGTCGGTCTGAGGTAGGTACGACCAAAATTTTAAGTTTTCAATATCGGTAATAAAAATCTAGGCTATAGGCATAAGTACTAAAAAAGTAACTCAACATATTTTTTTTCTACAGTTGCCCATATTTTACCGGTTCTAAGACCTTTTTGCCCATTTTACCCACTAATTTAAAAAAACTAAAAGTCCCCTTTGCGTGGGGAATTGCCCACGTTCTAGCAGCACTGAATGAAAGTCAGTTTTCAGATTATTTTTATGTTAGTGAGTGGAGTCATTTTTTGAACTGACCGTGAATGGCCAGCCAGCCCAGGGGGCTAATTACGTAACTCTGTTGCTAACAATTCAGGATTGAAATCGCTTGAAAATGTCACATTTGACAACTTCAGTTACTCGGTTAAGCTGTTTTATTATTTGTTTATTAGTAGTTACGAAGTCCACGAGATTCTAAATTAGCAGTGTTGTTTTTGTTTGTTTAGCAGAGAAAGAGAGAACGAACTGAACTCACATTGGTCAAAGAACACGAATTGAAATTGTGATTACGGATCCTCGCATCATTTATTATTGTCAGTACTAACTAGGAAAAGGGCAAACGAAGAAGGCACATCCTACCATTACTCGTTGACATACTCGTTATGTACTATCAAAACCCTATTCTTCCATATATTTTGTATGGGAATACAAAACGGTGACGTCACGCTTTTCTGCACTCAACTCAATTACTTTTTTACGGTTTTAACATAATTTAATGCAAGACGTCATGTAGGTTGTATTGCAGTCTTTCTTAGTTTAGCTGTAAAACCTGTAAACTGTAACTCACCTCTTGTATGATGCCTAACGGGGGATTGCATAACAATCTCTATTGTATCTCTTTATATTTCTACTACTCAAACACCTACGTTCTTATATTTAAAAAAAATATTTTATTTTTATATTCTATTTATAGTTTATACATAAAAATAGGCTATTGAAATAAATTATTTCATATAATAATAATAATCCCTATTATGATTAAGATGAACATACTGAAAACTGACTGCCATTCAAATATTTACCTATTAGCTTTCTCTTTCGCGCGTTCCTCCATCTCCATCAGCTCATCTAGTGCTGATCTCTTTCCTTCTCTATCTCTTTCATCAGTCTTCTGTTTCTTGCTGGATCCTTCTTTGTCTTCTGCATTCTTGGTTGACGAATCATCTCTGTTTTTTAGTTTTAGGGATACTGTCTGCATTACTTCTGGTTTTTTGTCTGAAAAAAATATTGTTTTTGTTTTTTAAGTGATAAGCATTCACTTTGCAATCTAAATATATTATTGCACTTGAAAAAATGACCACCAGAGGCGGGAATCGAACCCGCGTTCCTCGCATAACGGGCGATTGCCTAACCTCTCGGCCACCCTGGCGTTCACAGAGCCTGTCGAAATCGCCCGGTATGCGAGGAACGCGGGTTCGATTCCCGCCTCTGGTGGTCGTTTTTTCAAGTGCAATAATATGTCTGAAAAAAGTTAACTAAGTAAATAAGATTATTCTGTTATCTGACGACCGTCTTGGTGTAGAGGTTCGCACCCCGGACTACAAAACCAGCGGTTGCGGGTTTGTATCCCGCAAGGGGCAAATGTTTGTGTGATGAGCACGAGCATTTGTACCTAAGTCATGGATGTTTATGTATTATAAGTATATCTAACCGTTATCCTAGTCGCCATAGCACAAGCTCACGCTTAGTTTGGGTCTAGGTAATTGGTGTGATTGTTGGAACAATTTATTTATTTATTTATCTAAAGCGCACTATACCGGCCACTACTCGATTTCCTTTGATGGTGTGCCGTGTCGGTAACAAATACCTGCCAAGTGCGAGTCAGCCACTCGCACGGACGGTTCCGTATAAAGGTTTTTCTTCTATATAAACAAAAAATAACACTGTGAGTGTTAAAAATATTAAATACTAAGATTTTTTCTTATAGTTGTACTGTAAGACCTTCCTTTTAGGCCTATGGGAAGTTTCTTATAGGATTTGATTACTGAGAAATGCTAGAAAATACAGTTTAAATGGCCGTATCCCCGGATTACTTCGCACTCCATATAATAATTACCTACTCTGTACCTAGTATATAAATTCATTTCAAATAAATTCTTGCATTCCTTTTTAATAAAGTAAATCATCTGGCCGGTCTACAACCCCACAGCAAACCTGAAATACTGAGTGATTAATTCACTCAGTATTTCAGTAGTTAGGCAGGCAGTATACTCAACACTTCCTGGTTCAGAAGCTTGATTTTTTCACATCTAGAAGTATTTGATTTTCATTTCAATTTGATACCTCAACGCATTCCTGGGTAAAGGCACAGAATAAGTACTAGTACTCCGTACAGAAGTATGACTTTGCAATGAAATTCAAAGAAATATCTACTCAATGTTGTTAACGATATGGGGTAATTCAGTTCGCCTTTGACTCAAGCACATTTTCTTGTAGACACCTACAGAAATACATTGCAAGATAATTTCATTCTTATAACTCTGGAATATGATTCATAATACACTAAACCTATTCAGTGACGTACTATCACGCAATGCGATAGGGTTGACTGCCACAAGAAGCTACTTACGCCATCTAGCGCATCTTTCTAGGACTTTATTCACGCTCGTCCAACCAGCAACCTAGTGTCGCGCACCGCCGGTGAATAAAACGCGGGAGCGTGTCGCTGCCGGCTAACGACACACAACTTGTTTATTCCCTTACCAAGGGGTTGCCACGCGTAGGTACGTTTTTGCTACCTACGCGGGAAGATACACAGGCCTGGTAAAGGGTCTTGACAGACAGACGGACAACAAAGTGATCCTATAAGGGTTCCTTTTTCCCTTTTTAGGTATGGAACCCTTGAAATACTGGTGGCTTGTAAACCACACAAGGTGCAAGGGCGATATAGCTTATAAATCTGGTTTGAGCCAGAACTACAGACACTCCTACTATAAACGAAAAATATAAAAAAAACCAGCCAAGTGCGAGTCGGACTCGCGCTCGAAGGGTTCCGTCCGTACCATTATCTATAATACAACAGTAGACTTATGACTTTTATTTAGTTTTAAATACGAAAAAAAAACAATTTTGTATGGAGTAACAGAAATGCATTATCTGTGAAAATTTCGATTGTCTAGCTATCACAGTTCATCATGAGATACAGCCTGGTGACAAACAGATAGCGAAGTCTTACTCAATACTGAATGTCCCGCCACTTTCATCAGACTCTTTCTGCATTCCCACGCGGTTGACTGGTAGAGAATGCCTTACGCCAGCGCTGTGTGGGATCACATCCTATGTCAGCACAAGCTAAGCCAGCTTCCATTTGCATTTGTGTGTTTTTCTCTTAATCACTCTATTTGTAACGAAGGCAATAAAAAATATTCTATTCTATTAAGTCCGCCAATTGTACTTTCTTTTTTGGTGCAATAAAGTTTAAATAAATATATAAGTCTTAGTAATAGGGTCCCTTTTTTACACTTTGAGTATGGAACCCTAAAAAATATCAGTCATACCTTCCACTTTCCTCTTCAAGTTGAGACTAAGTGTGACCCTCTCCTGGCTACTTTCCCTTTTGAACTCGGAGTATGTGGGCTGGTCAGAGGTGGAGCCTTCTTTCTTGCCTCTCTCCACTTGCTTCTGGATGAATTCTAGCATTCTCTCCTGTAAGAAGGTATAGAAATTCATTCATCCAAATCAGATCAGAGAGAAAAAAAGTATTTTAAATAGTTTATTTCATAGTTTTATAGGAGGCCTTGGTGTAAAAGGACAAGTTTTATGAAAACATCAAATGCAATCAATATGTTTAGTTTCCTTGACCAAATAAATTGGTAGTAACTGGGCGACCCTTTTGAAATGGCAGCCATTTTAATTTTATTTTTTAAATGCTATTTTTATGGATCTGGAGGTCCTAAAAGTTATGAAAATGATTATTTTAGTAGGTAACGCTATGGCCTATCATGTCACTTGATTTATTTGATCATATTGATCAATTCAAAATAACCGTCAAAGAGAAAAAAAATTTTTTTGTAAATATTTCTAAAAATTAAAAAAAGTTAAATAGTTTTAAACCTATTACAAAACTAAACCCTTTTTTTTCTGAAAAAAAATCATTAGAAAAATGTCTAAAATTATGGTAAATAAAAGGCCCTTAAATTATCGCTAATCGAAACCTGTCCGGGTTTCGATATAAATAAATAAATATACAAGAATTGCTCATTTATAATATACAATTTATAATAAATCATCATTCGCTTGCCCTGTTTCCATTATATTTGGGGTCGGCGCAGTATGTTTTTCTCTTTTAATAAATGAAGGCTTTAAAATTTAATAGTTTGTCTCACCTGGTCATCTTTGTCCATCTTCTCCTTCTTGGCTTTAGCCTCCAACGCAGCCACCGCAGCCGGATCCCGATCAATGTATGCAACGAACCAGCCTTTTTCTGTTTCGTCAACGACGCACTTGCCTTCCCGTCCGAGCCATTTGACGAACTCTGTAAGTGTCTCCCATTGGGTAGCGTTCATGTGGAGATGGTCCCTGTAACATAGGTAATTTTGGAAGTTGTTGATTTTGTAGGTCATATCAAGATAGTAATTATTTTTATAATTTAAGCAATTTGATTGCAAGTTATTATAAGTCCGACCGGGCAAATTTGACAGAATTCCCAAACAAAATATGTCCAATAATGCTAAATCGGCTGATTAAAAATTAAACGTGTTTAACAACTCCAGGGTTAGTAGCTGTATTTTGAACTGAACTTAAACTGAACTAAGCAACTTGAAAATAGCTAAACAATGTAGAAATTTGTTTAAGAACTTATGGTTAGAGAAATAAAGGATTTAAATTTTATTTATTTTATTTTTATTCATAGCTGTATTTTAGCCTTCAAATATTGTATATATTTGAAGGCTAAAATCTAGCTATAAATAAAAAAGGGATGATAAAATTCCGATTAAAGGTCCGCGGACCTCACACGGTAGGGGCCCACTGAAAATCAGCGCCAGGGCTTCTGGGGACCTGGCTTAAGCTGAGTGAGGCCCCCTTGATTTGGACGTCACAGACACACAAAGGCACTGTTTGGCTAGCGCTGACTGTTACTGATTTGTTTGTGTGGTGTCTATTTTGTATTGTTGTTTTTTTTTTTTGCGATCTTTGTAATTTTGTATTTTTTTTTTAATTCTGTACGATGTTTGTTTGTGATGTATGAATTAATAAATGCTTCTTTCTTTCTTTCAAATTAGGGTCAAGTTAACAATTTTACTATCAATCACTGTTTGTTTTGATGTAGCTGGCTTTTATTGTTTGCTAGGTAAATGCAGGGTTATGGAGTTTGATTTTAAAATGAGCAGAAGATTTTTTTTTCACTGCTGATGTTTTAATAGTCAGATAAGAATAGTCCATTGAATAAAATACAAAACAGGGCACTTTTGAGCAATATTTTAAAATAGTCACAGAAAACATTAAAACAAATAAAAATAAACTAAAATAAAATTCATTTATTTTAGATTTTAGTACATAAAAAGTTTACATAAATCATAATAATAATCATAACAAAAATTTATTTACATTTATCAGCTGGTAATATTTTCATCAATAGGAAAACAGGGAGAATATCTAGGATTTTAGCTGAAACTATAGACAAGAAGATGCTAAAAATAAACTAGGTCACTTTACTGGTAGACTTACATGTTTTTTTTTTCAAGGTTTAATTATTATTATTATATTCGACTCTTTTTTTTTCTCTATCCTTTTAGGCAGGTATTACATCTGTTATGCGGGTACTAACCAAGCATAACAGCGTTAAAAGCCGAGATGTCAGATGATAAAAAATTTCGTGCTATGCGACAGGTGTTTAAGATAACTGCTTTTTGTAGTAAGAATATTAGTTTTGTGGGAATGTGTAGTAGTTCAAGACTTTTGTTCAGGCTTGTAGGTATTACTCCTGTGGACGATATAACTATGAAGACAGAAGTTGCTCTCCATTGGGTTTTCAGCTCGATGGCGAGGTCGTGGTTAAGGATGCAACGATACGGCTATTACGATACCAATACAAATAACGAATACATCGTAATGGCCAAATACGATAACGAATTGCGTTACGAATGCATTAAGATATTTGTTTAGTACCATTTTGATGAATTTATTGAAAGCTTTGTTGTATGTTAGTTATTATTGTAAGACTAAGTAAGGTAAAAGTATAAAAAAAAGTTATGCATTTTTAATCAATATATTTTAATTTTATTAATTTTCATCATTAATTTATATTTTAAATTGTTACTATTTGTTACATTTACTGACTATTAATTAATTTTTATTGTAGTCGTAATTTATTACTGGCAAATTCTTATTCAGAAAACACAACATTTTAAAGTTTTTTCCCTTAAGTTGGTTTCTCTCATCACTGTGTATCAGTCCTGCTGTGGAGTTCATAAAAACACCAATCAATGTTTAAAATCACGAATACAACAATGTTTGTCAATTAATCGGCAAAGGAAAATAAACATAACCTAATCTCACTCCTGCTTTAAACTGTCAATGCCAAAAGTGACGGATGTTTTGTGTCACCCGAAACAGTAAAAAGTTAAAAATTTTGAAATAAATGTATCGTAAAAATATCGTATCGTAATATTTACGATAGCGAATGATCGTAAAGGTTTGCGATAATCGCCGATATACGATTATCGTATCGGTATCGTTGCATCCCTAGTCGTGGTAGGGTAAAGATACCGGTTATCGGCCAGTTAAGCGACTTGTTGACTTCAGAGTTAATTTCTATCATATTGTTGTGCCTCAAGGCTGTTTTAAAAATAATTTATTAGACCCTACAATAGTCTAGTTTCATAAAACCTAACGTTTATAGGCGTAGGAGTGATACATCATTTTAAAATAAATGATTTTCGTAAAAATAGCGAATATACCGGCTATCGGCCTCGTTAACCAGTTATCGTCCACCAGTTTACTGGTTATCGGCCACCTGATTCAAGGTAGAAAAACAAGTCTTATTTGATAGCTCATAAGGTTTATAATAGTATGACAGTTAATCAATTAATTCTTTAAAAGGGGTGGTATAGTTTTACTTTCTTCTGCGACTTAAAACACAATTAGGTAACAGATTAAAATCTCGAGTCAAACAAATAGATATTTTTGCCGTTGGACGAAAGTTTAGTGGCCGATAACCAGTAAAAACAAAACCTATTTCCGGCCGTCTAAAATAATTATAACTTCATGTTATGTTTGAATTTAATTTTTATACGATTCTGTTGTGGGATGTTCATTGATTAAATATCGCCCAAAACAAACATATTATAAAAACACCGTAAAATTCTAACTATTTTAAACGACCGGAAATAGGTTTAGTTTTTACTGGTTCTCGGCCGCTAAACTTTCGGTATTTTGGAAGGTCATATCTCAGAATCTATGAGGTATACTGGCGGCCGAAATCTAGTAGTCGATTCACAAAATTCTAGTTGTTTACTAATATAATGAAATCAATGTTGGTGAATTTAAGGTTTTCGCAATGCAGGCAAACAGAAATGACGTGATTAAACCGGTTTGCAATCACCCGGCCGGTTTTTAACATAAATCGAAACCTATTGTACGACCACTATATTACAGATTATGAAATGTTTGGTGAGTTTGGGCATTGGAATATTAAATTTTAACATGTATTTAACACACAAACCATAAACAGTCACCAATAAAATAATAGTAACACTTAAAAACTTAACTTTAAAAATTCATCCACCTGCTAATTTTTTTGTTAAATCTGCCACGCATCCACACACCAAATTTTGAAATGACGACCGACGGCTTAACACGCAAATGACGAGGTCATGCTTAAGGATTATGAAGCGTAAAGTTTGTCCGGGTTGAACGGCGCAAAATTAGAAAGGAGCTGTCTATTAACCTACCTATTATTCAAAATAATGTGCAAAGTGGCCGAAAAGGGGTAGTGGCCGAAAAGGGGTATGTTTACCCTACTTAAGCAATCGCCCAGCATGCGAGAAATGCGGGTTCCATTCCCGCCTCTGGCGGTCATTTTTTCAAGTGCAATAATATATTTAGACTGCAATGTGAATGCTTATCACTTAAAAACAATAATTTATCATATTTTCAAGCTTCATCTTTCGATTGTTAAATACTTGCAATAGTATATCTTTCGAGTGTTGAGGGTGTAATCCCAGTAAAATTGATGAAAGCATCGCGGCATTACAGTGTTAAGAAACACTTAAAAATCTGCCAACGCCAGAGTGGCTGAGAGGTTAGGCAATCGCCCGGCATGCAAGGAACGCGGGTTCGATTACCGCCTCTGGCGGTCATTTTTTCAAGTGCAATAATATATTTATATTACAACATACAATAAAGGAAAAGTGCGTTACCTGTGAGATATATACTCCTGGTAGACTTTGTTGGCGTTGACGCGTTTTGTACCGAACTGACGCTTCAGCAACTCAACGTAACCATCGGCAAATTCCCTGGAGAACTCATCAATGTATTTAGAAGCGTTATCAGCGAATAATAGGAGCTGTCTTTGATGAGATTCTGACATAGTGTGGCATTTAAAACCGTTCTCATCACGACACTGTTTCTGACACATCTGGCAGTACCACCGCAGTTTCTGCAAGCCTTTAGCTTTTATCTTGTTCGCTATGTACTTGGGAGTCCCTTTCTCAGCTTTGCCACCCATTTTTAGGTGGTTGTCTCGAGGCTTTTATGCTTGATATTTGTACTATGGCTTTGGCGGGATAGGGCGACAAGTTTATAGCAATTTGATTTTTTAAAGTAACGCCGTACAAATATGTATACGTTCAACTATCATACACTCAAATTAATGCAGTTAAATAATTAAAATTAAATAAAATGAAATTTCCCAATAAACACACGTCAAAACTAAACAGTGACGGGCAGTGTTGCCAACAATGTTTTTGTAAAATCTCTAATTAGATCTGTTAAAACCACCAGATTTACTTATTTTGTATTAAAAAAATCTTTTGCAACCCAATAGATGGAGCTTTTTAAGCCACTAGATTGATTTATTTTATATGAAAAGATTGAAAATTTACCCACTAAAAAATGTGAAAACCACCAGTTTTAGTGGAAGCCCCACTAAATTGGCAGCACTGGTGACGGACGCTTGTTTTTTTTTTTCAAAATGGCAATCGAACATTTTGGGTAAAATTCGATTAACGACTTGCTAAGTCGATAAAAATACCGCTATCAGGGTATTGATGGCTTTTTGTTCTCCTTGGCCAGTTGCCTCTCCTTACCGCGCGAAGTCAGATTAGACGCATGACGCGCGCGCATCTATCATTTTTTTCAAATTGCATATCAAATTGAAACAGTTTTATCATTCAAAATTTTTAAAGTTTGTTTTACTAAATTTGAATCAAAATATCACCATGAATGTGCTATGGACTAAAAGGAAGTTCCATGAAAAATTTAGCACTGTACGTAAAATTTCGTTAGAGTTTTATAAATATTTTATGATTAGGCTTTTGTTCTCACTTTTGTAGATGCTTTTTGATCACATATTTTCTGTAGGAAAATGAGAATCTTCACGCTTCCGGCGATGGAGCTGCAGAGGGCAGGTGTTGCCGTCTTTGCGGTGGTGATACCAGTCTTCGGGCGCTTGGGGACACGTATGTGTGGGAGGGCGTTGAAGCGCCATATTATCAGCTGCTTTACGACTGTTTCGGAGTCAGGGTAAGCTGACTGACTGATGCAGTGCCAGTAAAACTTCAAAATGAGACATCGTAAAGAGTTCGAATAATTTTTAAGGATTCCGTACCTCAAATGGAAAAACGGAACCCTAGGATAGTGCGGCCACAATGTGTGTGGGCATAGCGCTGTGGCCGCACACTTTAAAGATGAGAGTGGAAAAACAGGACCATGTTTCAGGAAGGGTATCTACAAGTTTTCAAGTACCCTCCTTGAAACACGGCATGGCCCGGGGAGTGCACTAGTGTATTACACATACTTGTTCACTTATATCTCTTGTAGTTGGCTAATCTCACTTGAAAATTGTGTTTTTTAGGATATTCAATGACCTAAACAACAAAAATGCAGCATCTGCCCTAGGTATCTTACTTGTGCCTAGGGTTCAGTAGATGCTGCGTTTAAATGTGAGTTTTTTCAGGCGCTTACGATCGTCCGTGTGACTATTTAGTTTCTATCAAATTTAGTTCGCGAAAAAATTTTTTTTGGGTATTTTTGTCACATGGTCGATTAACGGTGAACGCATGAAAGCCTCGCACTAATCCCCGAGGAATTATTATCAATAAGACCGCCTAAATTGTACTTCAGTTTATGTTCAAAACTAGCAGGTCCCCGCGACTTCGCCCGCGCCAAAAGTCGGATTTTCCATACAAATTAAAAAAATAAAAAAAATAAAAAAAATATCCCCCATTTTACCCCCCTTATGATTTTATATCGCGACAAAAAGTAGCCTATGTCCTTCCCAGTGTCTCAAACTATCTCTGTGACAAATTTCATTTGATTCGGTCCAGTAGTTTCGGAGCCTATTCGATGCAAATAAACAAACAAACAAATCTTTCCTCTTTATAATATTAGTATATATTCATTGTACAGTAGGCAGCACGTCAGGTTAACCATGTGAACTACGAAAACAAACACGTCTTTATGACGCAGGGAATAGAAGCGGTTTTAAAGTCAAAGTGGGGTAGTCTGATGTGCGTGTAAACCTCTGTTTTCTTTTATTATGGCATAAAGAATATCAATCTCCCTCTGAAAACCTTCAAAACTTCCAGGTGTCCGCACTAGACAGTCTGATCTGCGAGTGGTGCGTCCGGCAGCTGCGGAGCGCCGTGAGATTTAAAGCTCTAGTGCTCGCTGCTTTCGATAAATCACCCAGTTAGTTTACCTTTTTTTCTAATATTAATTAAATTCATTAATAGGTAGACTGGCAGTGCAAGGGTGTGACTTGAATGAAATGCACGCAGTGTAGGTCCAAAGGTTGTATTTTTGAATACGCACAATCATTAGTACTAAAAACAAAGCTAGACGAATACTTATTTATTTATTTTTATATATTTATTTAGGAACACCAACAGGTTACATACAAACATTGACCGGCACACTTAATCTAAACAAAGTTGCATCTGGCATGCAACCCAATTACAGGTGAAGACAACATTGCTAGATAGGTATACTCAGTTAACAATATAGGTAATTACAAAATGGTGTATGCGAGTAAGGGAATACTGTTTTAAAATTTAAATTAAAAGCAGAACACTTCAGTGCTACCGTTGATAAAATGATTTTACTTTTGAATATAGATTCGGAGTAAACTTTAATTATATCGCACAATTCATCGGCCATGCAGAGTCGTAGAGACCGTCACAATATAGACCATATGAATATACATGTGTCGGCCAATCTTTCTAATTTCCGGCCGGATCATAGACTCCATTTTACATTTACCCGGATTGGGCAAGTGGCTATCTGCGACAAGTTCGTGGGTACCTCCTGCGGTCGCCAGAGGTGCGGGGGGCGAGCCACGCACGCTAGTAGTCAGCGGGTGACAAGTGACGTAGGTAGCGAGGAAGGGGATTTCCTTTGTCAATCGCGTATAATCGGCATTCTTGCGGGGTGCAAGCAGGCCTGTGTGTGTAACTCCCCGCGTAGGTAGCAAAAACGTACCTACGCGCGGCGACCCATTGGAAGAGGCTAAACAAGTTGGGTGTTGCGAGCGAGCAACGAGACGCCCGCGTGTTTTATTGACCGGCGTCGCACGGCACTATATTGTGTGAATTACGTTGCTGGCTGGACGAGCATGAATAAAGCGGTAGAAAGGTGCGCTAGATGGCGTAAGTAGCTTCTAGTAGCAGTCAACCCTATCCCGTCGCATGATAGTACCTCACTGAATAGGTTTAGTGTATTATGATTCATATTCCAGATATATAAGAATGAAATTATCTTGCAATGGATTTCTGTAGGTGTCTAAACGAGAATGTGCTTGACTCTGAGGCGAACTAAATTACACCGCATCGTTGACGACATTGAGTAGATATTTCATCAAATTTCATTGCAAAGTCAAACTTCTGTACTTATTCTGTGGTGCAAGGATGGTCGCGTGCGAACTTGTCGGACTATAATTGAGTACTAAGGGAGAGCCTAACTAAGGGAGATTACGGTTTTTGGAACTGTGGAATCCAAGCTCCTATCCTAATAATATCTGCTTGCTCAGCTCCGGAGTCAGGAAGTTGGTGGTGATAACACCCCCGTGCCTCGGAAAGCACGTTAAGCCGTTGGTCCTACGCCTGATTTATCTACGGTCATGTCGGACTGCCGTCTCATCGAATTATGAGAGTGAAGGAACAGGCAACACACACTTGTGCACTATAATATCTCCCTCGCAGTTGGCTAATCTCTTCGGAAATTCTATCTGCTTGCACATTTTGCGACTTTTACATTCTGCCATTGATCCACTGTGGCCTCCCCTCCGCTAGACAGGCCCGACTCGCTGGCTGTTAAGTTGATTGAGTGGAGGAGCTGTCACGCGGCTGTTGGCTGTACATACCATATCAAACTAATATCTCTTAAAACTTAACAGGTTCGCCCATACCATCCAATTCCTCCATCGCTCTCAATGTTAAAGACGAAGACAACCCCCACATTGACGAAAACGTTGGAATCATAGACAACAAAGAAATTATAGAGCTGCTAACGACAAAGATGACCAGTGACAACAAGAAGAGAGTCAGAAGACGGGTAGAGAAGCCCGCAGAAGTAAAAAAGACGAACGTACAGTGCACAGTTTGTGGGCAGAAGTATATTATGTTAGTGCCGTCGAGTGGATCCAAGGAGTTTGTATGCTCCAGGTGTAAAAAAGATGATGACAAACAGAGCGTTTCTAAGAAACAAAGGGCTGGTCAAGGAGGGTTGATAAGTCATGTTAAAGCCGATTCTAGGGGGAAAATTAGGTAAGTCGAGTATATTAAGTAGAACACTACTGTCACCACGTTTAAGGCCCAGGGTTTAGCTCTTTATAGATAAATTAAGTCAGCCTATATAGATCCCACTGCTGGGAAAAGGCCTCACCTCAACTATGAGGAGGTACGAGCCATAGGTGGAGGGGTGTTTGTAAGGCAAGTGACAAACCTTACTTTCAGATGTTATCAAGCCGCCCCAGGGCCTCTGACTAGGCTTAATGACTAATACCAACAGATATTAGCCGGGTCCAACTGCTTAATGTGCCTTCCGAAGCACGGAGATGCTTTAGCTCTATGGCAACATGTAAATAATCTTATGGAATCCTTTCACTTACTCTGATGCTCTGTCATCTTTTCTCTGTTCTGCTTTACTTCTATTTCACTTGTAAACATGTAGGTACAATCTGTCTGGTTATCTATTCATTTGCCTGTCTGGACTCCATCTCACCCATACCACAGAATAAGTACTAGTACTTCATACAGAAGTATGACTTAGCAATTGTATTCAAAGAAATGTTTACTCAATATCGTCAACAATATGGCGTAATTTAGTTCGCCTCAGAGTCAAGCTCATTTTCGTGTAGACACCTACAAAAATCTATTGCAAGATAATTTCATACTTATTGCTCTGGAATATGATTCATAATACATTCCTATTCAGTGACGTAATATCACGCGACGCGATAGGGTTGACTGCTACGATAAGCTTCTAACGCTATCTAGCGCCTCTTTCTAGTACTTTATTCATTCTCGTCCAGCCAGCAACGTAGCCGCGCGGCCGCCGGTGAATAAAACGCGCGAGCGTGTCGCTGGCAGGTAGCGACACGCAACTTGTTTTAGCCCCTTAGTATGGGTCGCCGCACGTAGGTACGTTTTTGCTACCTACGCGGGGAGATACACAGGCCTGCCCATACATCCAGCCGCCGACCTCCAGCTGGCTTAGGTACAAAAGTCTGTGACATCGAATCACTCTTGCCATCAACCCCCAAATTCTATCACTTTTTACTGTCACATAGGATCACTATGTAGCGCTTTAAGATATGGATTACTCACTAAATAGCGTCTTATGCCCAAGATCAACGAGGCTAGTTTTTAAAGCCAGATTAGCAAGTTAGTACTAGTTAAGAAGCAAGCTATAGTTCAACCGCCTGCGGGGTACAGGAGTGCGGGGGTAGGCGAGAACGAGCCAGTGAGTGGTGCGGGCGGGTAATTGGATAATTTGAATTTTGAAATTAATGCGAATGTCGTTCGTCTTCTTCTTAGCGTGTCGATGGAACACGACAAAATTACATAGTAGCAGCCCAGAATTCAGTTACTGACAAAAATTAAATATATTCAATGTCGTTGACATACCACTAATACGCACCAAACGGTTTAAATCTTCGTTCCTCTTGCGTACGGCTAGAGAGTGGAATTCGTTGCTGGCTGAAGTGTTCCCTAAACACTACGATTTGGATTCCTTTAATAAAAGAGTGAATAGGCTGCTTCTAGACAGACATGTCCCATCATCGACCGCATCGTCGCTCACCATCAGGTGAGATTGCGGTCAAATCTCTGCCTATTAAATTAATTTCTAAGCGAAGGAAGGATAATGTTTGTGTAGTAAAACGATGTAGCACAGTGTACGCGCAAAGACAACACGATTTTCTTGCTCTTTTCCTATATAATAGAATTAACAAAATTTTAAATATACATCCACTGATTTCTAAGAACTGTAAAGTCACTTTGTCTAATTACTTACTAAATCTAGATTATAACGAAACCGAGGCACTATTGTTAATTCAAAAATAATTATGGGTTGGAATTTTTAATTAAATTTTACCAAGGTAAATTTACTTTTAGATGTTGTAATACAAATTTCCCTTTCTTATTGTTTTTGCACCATTTTTATTTTGTAACGCAGTCCAATCTATGACATTGGAAGGATTTAATTGCCTACGATACAGGTTTTACCTAGTGTAGGCGGTTATCGATTCATTTGTACTAAACTGTTATATTTGTGCCAAATAAATATATATTTGTTGTTGTTGTTGTTGTTGTATTAAATAAAATAAAATAAAAAAGAATTTCAGAACTCCAAAATTCGAATCAATCAATTGAAATTAAAAGCACTCGCCACCCGCACCGCTTATTGTCCCCGCTCTCGTCTACCCCTGTACCTCGTAGGCGAGGACTCAGTTAGGCGGTCGGGTAGGTAACCCGAAAATAGAGGCACTAGCTTGCTTGTTAGCTTACTAGCACTATCATAGCTCGAAAAACTTGCCTCGTGTATCTCGGGCTTATTTGACGTCAGATCTCATTTGCTGCTGACATTTTTCTGCTTTTCTATCCTTTTCAAGTTCGCTTTTCACTAAACTTCGCTTGCCCTGTTCCTATTACATTTGGGGTCAGCGCAGTATCTATTCATGTTCGTTATTATTGCAGTCCGATAAGTTCGTGCGAGACCCTCCTTGCACCCCGCAAGACGTGCGAAGACGGGGGGCGAAGTAACGATATTCAACGCGATTCTCAAAGGTAATCCTCGCAACATCATCCGCCACTCGCTGACGTGTAGCGTACCTCCTCGCCCATTCACCTCTGGCGACCGCAGGAAGGTCACGCAAGAATTTGTCGGATTACTTATAGTGGAAATTTCCGCAACCCTTGGCTATTCGCAGTCAGGATGATAACATTTGAGAGAGCATGCATCGCATTTGATTTTGATAACCTAAGTAACTACTTTAGGGCACTTTTTAAGTATACGGGATGTTTTTTGTAAAGTGTCAAGCCGATGCATAGTGACCATCATACCTATCGATTGAACCCCCATGTTATGTTCAGCGATTCTTGGTAGTTTTCGAGATATTTGCAAACAAAAGTTCCTTACAAAATGAATAAAGTTCAAAATATTAACAAAAAAGAGCATTTTATTGCTGTTTGTAGATAGATTTCCGCTCAAACTGAATATATACTTCGTCCATGATAGTATGTACAGTCAAAATAAATCAACCGGTTATATTAACATTATGATTATTTTTATTACAAATATCTCGATAACCATTAAAAATACGCTCAACATTTATGGGGGTTTATAGGTATGGTGATCACCTATCACCACGCATCGGCTTGACATCTTACAAGAAAGACCCTGTATAGATTAATAAGTACTCATAACTTCTGTATTCTCCCACAGGCAGCCCAGCCAATTGAAAAAGCCCTCTCAAACGAAAAAGCAGGAAATCCCTCGACCGCGCGTTGTCAACATCAAATGCTCAATTTGTCCAAAAAGATGCGCCACTTCCGAACATATGGTTGAGCACATGAAACTGGTACACGGGGAAAGAAGAAAAACCATTTGTGTCTTCTGCGGAAAGAATTGCAGGACGAAAGATCTGTTGAACAGACACATCCAAATGCACATAGATCTGAAACATTTTGGTGAACACGCTTCGCGAATTGGCTTAACGCGGGAGAAGAAGAGTGTGTAACATGGCCGCCGAGTTTTGGCAGGAATCATTTTTGGATGTTTATTTTTGATTTATTATACTTTTTTTGGATATGTTCATTTTATTGGCAAACTAAATTCCGTCCTAATTTGGGTAACTAAGAAGTCAATGTTTGATGTGATTGAAGGATAAGTAGGTTACCTTTGGAGATCTATATTGCTGATGCAGAGTACCTAGGTTATGAATTGAAACAACGATCGACCGTATTTATAATTTTAATCAAAATAAACTTTCTCTTCTTTACTTACGTTAACAAAATTATGACAGCACTGACACCAATCTGCAGGTAAACATTTAATAATGGCATTAGATCGTAGAACATCTGCTGCAGTTTATAGTAATAACTACAAAGTAGTAGTTTCAAATCTTAAATTCCAAAGTTTAAATGTCTTTAAAATAATATTGGCTACTCTAATTAAAACAAAAGTTGCCTATCTTACTTATGTATATAGATAGATAACTCTTTATTGCACACCATAACAGAAAATACAGTAAGTACATCGATTTACACAGAAAAATGTACAATGTAGGCGGTCTTATCGCTATAAGCGATCTCTTCCAGACAACGTTTAGGTAAAGGAACATACTCATTCACAGGAAGGGGGAGTTTGGTGCAAAATCATAGAATAGGTGTAATGAACAAATAAATAATAAATAAAATACATAAAAATAAGTAAATATACCTACATATAAATCATACATATTCATGCATACATACAAATAAATACATATATACCAATATGAGAAGTACTTGACCAATGTCAGTAAATAAAAGTATTTATGTAAATAGGTTGTACTCACTGATTTAATAAACTTTTCTCTAGTTCATGGTGTCATTCAAGTAGATTATCCACCAGCTTTCAAAGAGCTCAATTATCCTCTAGATATCAGTGCTGTGTGTGCATCCACCGTATTGAGCAAATTCCCACTGCTACTAAGCTTTACTATCAGCGGAGATCAGACCTAAGGTTTTTATTATGAACCAATAGAATTGCTTTATTTACCTAGGCTCCAGTGGTAACTGCTTAGTGGCTAGGAAAATCAGCAATTTATTGGTTCCTAACAAAAACATCCCTTGCTACGCATCCTCACACATTTCTGATGGAAACATAGCCTTAGCTTAGCTCTAGCTTTACTATCAGCGAAAACCAGACCTAAACCACAAAATACCGAGAGAACAGAAGACAAACTACATACAAAGCGCGCACGAGCAACGCACACATAAACACCGCTCACGGACATGATATCTCAGAACAGTTCGAAACAGTACATACGAGCGCGAGTGCATACTTAAGACACGTGTCTGTGAACTTTTTTGTGCAAAAATGGAGTAACAAAATGAAGTTACTATAACCGTTCAATAGATGGTTGTTTTAATTCAACAATAAACGGTTTATAGTCGTTTTTAAGCTACCTACTTGTTCTTTCAGGGAGGTAAGTAGGAATTTCAATTTCTATTGTAAATTTATTAGACCTAAAAATATATTAAAAATTAATTTCGCCAATGTTGAAATCGTCGCAAGATATTTTTTATGACTTTGCCATTTAATTTGTAATATAACATTAAAATTACATTATTTTAGTTATTATTCGTTTATTTTTCCGTTTTGCTGTTCCATTCTCAACAATAAATCAAACAACTAGATAAGAGTGCCACTACCACGATATTTTTTTGTCCATAAGCAAAAGTTGACAGCCCTAGCGCAAGCGCCGAGCGTAGGTATGAAGAGAGAAGTACATACAGGTGTTTGTCTTCTGTACTGTCGATATTTGTGCCTAAACCATGTCTCGTTAAGGCGCTTTGCAGACGGCGGGGCGGGCCAGTCTTTTTGACCGCGAAGTAATAAAAACCGCGTCTGCCCGTCGATGACTGCGACTGCCCTCACCGCGAACACAAAGCACACGAGGGACGGAGGCAGTTAGTTCACGACGTTCGCTGAGCTAGCAGCCCCGCGCCACCGTCTGCGTTACTTGGTTTGTGTGATCCATGGCGGGTAGCCACGGACATGCCGCGCCACCAGTGCTCGGCCGGCACCTGCGGCGCGGTCTTTTTGCCCTTCAAGTGCGTTGGTAGTATAGGATTCCCTTTGCGCTATTGTTCGCGGTTCAATTGACCGGCCCGGCCTGCCTCGCCGTCTGCAAAGCGCCTAAGCGAACTTGGAGCAGTGCTTCCCCTGCGTCCTGCCTGGCAGTCGCAGCGACGCCACGCAGCTCTTCGTCGCCGACAGCTCCTTCCTCAGGCGTACAATGTCGAGCTCAGCCTGCCTCTTACGCTGGAAATACACTGGTGGATTATTGGCAGATAGTATGCTATGTTTAAAATAAATATTGGATTGACAACATCGCATACATTGATGCGACTGATCCCAAAGTAAGTAGGTAGCTACAGAAACAAAGGTGGTAGCAGGGTGGAACTACAACACCCAGACCCAAGACAATATAGAAACAATGGATTTCTATATTGACCCGACGGGGATCGAACCCGAGACCTCAGAAATAGCAACAGTTTAAAACCATCTTGCGAGTCACTGAACCACGGAGGTCGTTATCAGTTAAATTGAGATCAGCTCCGCGATTAAATAAATCAGTCTCAACAATAAGAACACATCCTAAAGAGTTCTAATTTAAATGGGCCAATAGTAGTGTGTCTAAATCCATAAAATACCTTCAGCTCGTTGGCAAGACGCGCCTCCACCTGGGCCACCCGTTGCCTCAGCTCAGCGATGTCGCGCATGAGTCGCGCGGCTGCCAGCTTGTTGTCTGCCTGGACAAGTAAAAACATAAAGACATCATTTTTGAAATAGCCTTCTATAGTCCGACAAGTTCACGTGCCACCCTCCTGCCGAGGGCCAGACGTGCGGGTCATACCTTCCACCCGCTGACATCTAGCATGACTCGCCCCCCAAACGTCGGCGCTTGTCAGGAGGATCGTAGTTGGCACGAAGGGCACGATCTATTCGGACCATACCCGAATCATTCCCATAGGGCAAAAGATATTAACATAATATTGTAGGCTATTTCTGTCAATTTAGATAACACGAAAGCTTTTATTAATGTAGGGTTTCCATCAAATTATGAAAAAAACAATTTACCAGCAATAACGTAGCTTAATTTAAATCTTCTACTTACTAATTTTGGGTTAATAAGTACTCTGGGGTACACTTCTGCCAAAATATCCATCATTTGCTGAACCCTGTGTCAGTTTTATGATAAAACTGTTTTCATGGATGATATGCTAATCTACTCACAACTCGAGAAGGAGCATTCTTGGCGACACTCCGACAGACAGCATTTGGCAATTCGGACAAAGAGCACGGAGTGAAGAGAAGATTGGTTGGGATATCTCTCACAATTCCCTGGATAGCCTGAAAGAAGATTACTTACTGAAAGGTCTGGGAAAACTGAAGAAGACAGGGGCTCAACCGGAGAAAATCCAAATTTGTGTTTTTACATTTAGAATATTATCCTAAGGCCAATATGAATCAATCTTTATGTCTGCTACTTGTTTTTGAAACGTATAAATTCAATTTCGATTTTGATAATTTCCGTAACTTGGAATAGAAAAAGATAAGCCAAAACTGCTAAGTACTCGTAGTATCTTAAGGGAGTTTATAAAAGAAGGTATACAACAGTACATAGGTAGTCTGTTCTTCAACATACTATCTGTGTGATTGGGCAATTGTTGCTTAACCAATGTTAAGTGTACTCTCACAGATTAAAAATTGTTCATACAGGCCTTAGTTCTTACCTGAGCAACAACTGTCCGTACATGTTTCACGTGGTGGGCTTCCTCTCTCTCCAGATGTCTCTTCATGTGCTCAATATCAGACATGAGAGTGTATTTCTCCTTCTCCAGACGCAGGTTCGCTTGCTTCAAGGCCTGCAACCAAATATAAACCTATAAAGGTAGCGTTAGAAAATATCTACAAGGTCGAAAGCACTCAGTGTTTTGGCCCGATGTGAAATTGTACACTGAGTGACCTGAATTCGTTTTCGAATAAGACACAATAACACAAAACGAATAAGTTAGTATTTATAAATACTTCTTAAAGTTTTCTTTAAGTGTGTCATCTTTTTCTGATCAGCTCTTAGTTGACTTTTACCATGTCTGCCTAAATAACATTAGGTAATTAATTATTTCTAAAATCAAAACTTGACTCAAATTACATACCTTCATCTTATCTTTCTTCTCGTAGTGACTTTCTTCTATTCTTCGCTTGAGCTTCCTTCTCAATTCGTCTAGAAGTCCGGAAAGAGTGATACGGTTCGATTCGAGTTCTGCGCGTTGCTGAACCACCTGGTTTATTGACGTGAGGAGTTTGATTCCTGGCGAAAATAATAGGTGCACGCACATAAGAATAACTTTACAAAGTTTTCTGACAACCAGGTTGAGTCCACGGATCTTGACTGTAGGTACTAACTTTGTTCGTTCAGCCGGAACCTCTGAGCTGCCGGTTGAAATGAGCACAAATCAGGACTGGGAGCTCCTGAGTCCTGGCTCTGGTTCTGGTACGAGGAGACGTAGTTCGGAAGGCTGTCCTGGGTGTCCTGGACAAATATAAATAGTTTAGTTATAATATTACGACGCAGATAGAAGGTAATCTATGACATTAAGGTTTGTCTGAAACCAATTGTAAGTAGGTACTATGCGAAGTAATGTAGGAAGGTTGGGCCTAGTTTTAGATCTTACGTTACTAGCGTGGCAAATTATTACAAGTTTACGACAATATTTTATAGCGCCATATTAATAAAGTTGCCTGCACTCTGAGCACTAGGTTATTGTCGAGGTTAAATACGTTACACCTACATTTATCCTCGTTATTACCATACTTACCATTTTTTTCCAAAATCTACTTCTATTCCAATATCCGATTCTTTTTTTGGTTTTGGTCGTAACCACAATTCATTCGTCTTAAAGTAGTTAGTAGTTACCTAGCACCATTTAATACTATCGTTTATTGCGTTAATTTAACTGAAGTGAATTTAATCTTTTTATCACCTAGCGATATCCCGGTTGTGCACTTGTACGCAAGGTACCCAGAGTTCGCTTTGGACCATGATCCAGGATATGGAAGATCAGGTAATTACAGTGGAGCGACTGCCATCTGACCTCCGTGACCCGATTAACAGGCGAACCTGACCAGTTTGGATCACGGTTACACATTCAGTCGCCTGAATGTGTGTGCAGATTTCCTTACGATGTTTTCAGTCACCGTAAAAGCATCGGTTAGTGACTTAAATTAATCCAATTTTGTAATAGGTACATACGGACGCACGTCAGACTATACATGCTGACCTCAAGGTCAAGACCGTCTCTATTCCCTACGTAATAAAAGCAATTGAGTCACCATTTATGTATAGGTTTTTCAAAACTGTTCTTGTTACTTGTTTAAGTTACTAACAAAACTACAAATACATTTTGTATTTTAAAATCTTACCCCTCTAACATTTAATTAAATCTAGAGCATACTGTGCACACATGTTTAGAGTCTCAGTCTAGCTTTATATTATGTCTTTTTTGTATTTTGTTGTTTATTGACTGTTACCACAGAATAAGTACTAGTACTTCGTACAGAAGTCTGACTTAGCAATTGTATTCAAAGAAATGTCTACTCAATGTCGTCAACAATATGGCGTAATTTAGTTCGCCTCAGAGTCAAGCACATTTTCGTGTAGACACCTACAAAAATCCATTGCAAGATAATTTCATACTTATTGCTCTGGAATATGATTCATAATACCTACACTAAACCTATTCAGTGACGTAATATCACGCGACGCGATAGGGTTGACTGCTACGAGAAGCTTCTAACGCCATCTAGCGCCTCTTTCAAGTACTTTATTCATTCTCGTCCAGCCAGCAACGTAGCCGCGCGGCCGCCGGTGAATAAAACGCGCGAGCGTGTCGCTGGCCGGTAGCGACACGCAACTTGTTTTAGCCCATAAGTAAGGCCTAGCGCGCACCGGTGACTTTTGTCACCGTGACTGTTTCGTCACTCACATCAAGTCTATGAGTATGTATGGAGGTGCGCGCACGTTACGACGTGACAATTGGGTGACATTTTTGTCCGCCGACCAGCGGACAAGCCCGTGACGAAACTGTCACCACGCCGCTAGGTTTTTATAGCAGCGCGCGCACGGGCAACAAAATTGTCACTCAACACGTATAGTTCTTCCGCCATTTGCATTCGGACCGTCGTCTTTAGCGAACGCAAAATGGCGTCAACGTCTACGCAAAACGTGAAAGTGCACGAAGATAATATCGATAATGATTTACTTATTGAAGAAGTTGAAAAAAGAGCATTAATTTACGATAAAAAGCTGAAAGAGTATTCAGATTCTAATTTGAAAATTAAAGCATGGGATGAAATCAGTCGTATAATATTTTCTACAGTTTGGGGTACGTTGTCGTCACAAGAAAAAACTGAAGCTGGTGAGTATCTTTTTATTTTTAGTATTTGTAGCTAAAACAACAGTTGTACAAAAAGGTGAAATTCAGATTTTGTCATATTGCCATGACACAGCCCCTTGTGGTGAAGTAAAGTAATTCGCAAAATAATTACGTATATTTGTGTGATTTGTTGCAATACCTTTTAATGAACAATCGTAAACAGTGTCAGTAAATTGAATGCCATCTCTGCACCGTACAAAATTATGTAAAATACAACATGTTTTTACTATTATATCAGCAAAATCAAGACTGGCGTCAATCGGCCTGTGCAAAATTCGCCATTTGTTACAAAGTATACCAAAAGTGCATTCAACCATGCGTCGTGCCCTAGTGTGGCGATAGTTGTAAAATTTTTTCACAGCAGACAATGATTTTCTTGAATATGGTCGCAAAATATGCCTCGACAAGCCAAATGCCTCATCAGCGACCAAACAAAATGGCATTTTTTTTCCATTTTCATCATATGGCAAATTACGATCATCTGGTATGCTCAATTGATTTTGCTGCAATCTTTTGCCCATGCCAGAATTCTGAAATACATTGGAGTCGCTTGCTGCTCCATTAGCACCGACATCTATGTATACAAATTTATAATCTGCATCTACCCATGCCATGAGAACAGTAGAAAAGTACTTTTTGTAATTGAAACACTGCGTACCGGTGTTTTCCGGCTGAATTATTCTCACATGTTTGCCATCAATTGCGCCAATTATGTTCGGAAAATTTGTCCGTTGGTAAAACTGATTTGAAATAGTATACCAATCCTCTTCAGACTTTTCAGGCATGTATAGTGTATGTAAATTCCAGATCGCGGAACATGTAGATTTTACAATTTCTCGTGCAGTGGTGGCACCTATCAAATATTCAAATGATATGCTGTAAAAACTGTTGCCGGTTGCAAGATATCTGAAACAAAAGAAAATTAAATACATAATACAAAATTAAAGTTAAAAATACATAAATTAAATAAATGACTGACTGTTTTATACTAGTTAAATATTTATTTTCAGGTAAACTTGTACAAAAACGATGGAAGAATTTAAGGGCTTGTTTTTCACGTGAGCTACGTGAGCAAAAATGTACTAAGTCTGGCCAGGCCGCTACAAAAAGAAGAAAGTACAAACATTTTGACCAACTTTTATTTCTTATCCCAAGCATGGATACCCGAGAAACCTCAGGAAATGCTGATTCTGTAGAGGAAATTGCTTGCGAAGAAGATAGTCAGGATGCCAGTGTGGAAGCACTACAGCGAGAAGAATATTCCCGAAAGAAAAATAAGAATAAAATATGTTACGAAGAAAGGCTTCTAGAGATTTTAAACAACAAAAGAGTTGATGATAACAGGTTAATCGAGGCTATGAGAAATAACAAAAGTGACTGTAATGACGATGACAAGGAAAAGCATTTTGCGCTGTCTTTGGTGCCGTTGTTAAAAGCAGTCCCGGAGGAGAAAAAACTAGACGTACAGATCAAAATTTTACAAATTTTCCAGGAAATTCAGAAACAAAACACTCAGCGCAATAATTATTCTCCTATGAATAGCCCATCCACAATTTATAGAGGTAGTCCTCAAAATTTCCAAATCAAGCCCAAATATTCTGTCTCTCTACCATCGCAAAGTCCCCAAGGCCCACTCCACTTAGCAAGAAACACTCCACTGATTTTATCTCCTTCTCCTACATATATTCCATCTTCAAGCCCTCAAAATATGCAAATCAAACCCAAATATTCTGTCTCTCTACCATCGCAAAGTCCCGAAGGCCCACTCTACTTAGCAAGAAACACTCCACTGACTTTATCTCCTTCTCCTACATATATTCCATCTTCAAGCCCTCAAAACATGCAAATCAAACCCATATATTCTGTCTCTCTTCCATCGCACATTCCTCAAAATCCGCTCCACTTAGCAAGAAACACTCAACTTGTTTTATCTCCTTCTCCTACTCATACATCTACAAGTTTCCAAAATTTGCTACCCTCTGCACACACTCCATCGAATTCATCTTCACAATCATCGCCTCCTAAGCAAGACCCTAAAAACTCCTCAGCCGCCTCATCGTCATCAATTCAAACCTATATTACAGAGTTTGCAGAAGATTCCGAATTGTATGACATCTGCCAGGAGTACAATATTAACCAACAAGAAGAATAATTAAAGAATATTACATTTCAATTACTTTTTTGATTTTTGATTATAGTTAAAAACTACTTACTTTAATTTGTATATCATTTTTGTATTTTCATTAAAATAAACAATTTAAAATTACATAATATTCTAATTACTTATATTTACCTCAAAGTAACAGCGAGTCTTTCTTCAGCCGGAACAGACAATCTCATGTTTGTATTTTCGTATGTCAACGCAGGTCCTAAATTGCGAAGTAATTCATCAAAACTTCTAACACTCATTCGAAAATACCCAAAAAATTTCTTTGAATGTTCCCGAAGTTTATGAAACATGGTGTAGAACTTTCCATTTATTAACCTGTCACTCCAAAGGGGGTGTACCCAGTATTCTTTTCGCTTTTTTTCTCTTTTGAGTTTCCTTATAAGCTCACAGATGACGACCGTCTCTTCGAAATCCATTTCGACAAATGAAGCTTTTTAAAAAAAAAATTGTCACTGTCACCTTTCGTGAGCGCACCTCGCTTTGGAGGCGTGACGTGACAGCGACAAAAACTTTTTTGTCATGCTGACAAAAGTCACCGGTGCGCGCTAGGCCTAAGGGTCGCCGCGCGTAGGTACGTTTTTGCTACTTACGCGGGGAGATACACAGGCCTGCTGTTACTTGTATTGTGAGCCATAGATAAATAAATCTACGTGCTACCGACGACGGTACTAAATAATTCTTACCATTGACTTATATTTTGGCATGTCGTCTGATGACGAAAATCGGACGGAGTGGTTTCTCGTCCCCTTCGATTGATTCATCACCTTCATGGTCAAGTGCAGTCAGGCAACCTGGGAAGAAACCTAGGTTTATTCAGATACACAGGATGCTCCAAAAAGTGTATTAAGTCTGCAGCGTAAGGTTGATAACAACCCTACACATCATATAGGGATGTTATATGTTTCGTAGGCTTAATTATGTCTTTCTGTTTAATTGCATCACCAGGCTGAAGGCTTTGAGTTTTTTTGGTCTATCTTCTTCATTGCATCACCATCTCATGAACCGTGATAGCTAAGGCTAGACAATTGAAATTTTCACAGGTGGTGTATTTCCTACTAAAACAGAATAAAATAAATATTTAATATGATCCCATACAACAAACTTGAATTTTTGCCGTTTTTTTAAACTAAACAAAAAGGTTATATTATGGTGTATAGATAATGGTACGAAACCCTTCGTGCACCAGTCCAACTCGCACTTGGCCGGTTTTTGTAAACAATTTTTGTCTTTACCTATGTCTCTCGCACCGGCTCCTTTTAGGGTTCCGTACCCGAAGGGTAAAAACGGAACCCTATTACTAAGCTGTATCTTATGAACCGTGATAGCTAGACAATTGGTATTTTCACAGAATACAAAATAAATATTTGAGAGGAGCTCCCCTACAACAAACGTGTTTTTTTTTGCTTTTGTTGCTCGCTATCAATAACGGCAACAGGTAGACGCTTGAAATATTCACAGAATATTAAATTGTATATTCACTTTAAAAATAAATAATTAAAATATATTTAAAGGGGCTCCCATACAAACGTGTTATTTTGCCTATACTGTTTAATGGTTCGGAGCCCTTAGTGCGCGAGTCCGACTCGCACTTGGCCGGTTTTTTGTTTCTGCTTAGCCCAATCAACTGTATGCCTGGTAGAGATTAGAGAATGCTAATTGCCTTTAAGTCTGCGGTTTGTACGTTTTCAGTTGCGCATTAAAGATTAAATAAATAAATAAAACTTACCTATTTCTCCAAAAAGGTTGCTCCAATTCCGTCCGCCCTTGCGCGGAGTTGGCTCGCTTTGCGCCAGTTTTGCACAATTTATGTACGAACCAACGGGACGATGTAAACAACAGAAGGGCTTATACGGGATGTCTTTAAATTAAGGGGTGGAAATTGACACTTTATTTCTGTAATAGCGATGGGCGATTATTACTAAATTAATCGAATTATTCGAATGGTCATTCGATTATTCGGCGAGCAATATCGGAGCGCGCGGTGCGCAGGCCGTACTACTAACGAATGAATCGTCATTCGTGGCGTCGATTAATCATTCGTTCTCTGCCTGCCCTGTCGCGGCAATTCAATCGAATGCATCGAAGGGCCAAGTATAGATTATCATTCGAGTGTCGATTATTATTTTTCCGAATTACTAAATTGACATTCGATAGCTCGAATGGTCGATTATATGATTCATTCGATAAATTTTTTTCGAATAATCGCCCATCGCTATTCTGTAATAGGCAACTCTTATTGAGTGCCCATTTAGATCCTACCTGTAGATGTTGAATTTTATTCATGAAATAAAACTGACAGCCGCAGGATATTTTTGAAGCCCCCATTCAATATTTGAGGGACTTCAAATCCAATAAGGCGTCCGTATTAGCTGATCCGAACTAGCGCAAGTAGACCTTCCGAATTAGCGAATCCAGACTTGTGCAAGTGGGCTTTCAACTTAGATAATAGGCTTTAAAAAGTCCGGATTAGCTAATCGGGACGTGCGCAAGTGGGCCTAAGTATGCGTAAGCGTATATATTGTCGCTAAATTTCAATGTTATATTATCTTTTTTTAATTTAATTTAATAGGCAGACATTTGGCCGCAATCTCACCTGATGATAAGCGACGATGCGGCCGATGATGGGACATGTCTACATAGAGTTTAGCACTATAATGTATATAGTTAAGACTGCCTCGTTGGTCTAGTGGTCAGCACGCTGGGTATATATCCACGAGGTCCCGGGTTCGAATCCCGGGTCGGGCCGAGAGTGTTGGGTGTCCGGAGTCAGGAATTTGTTGGTGTTACAACCCCCGTGCCTCAGAAAGCACGTTAAGCTGTTGGTCCTGTGCCTGATCTCTTTACGATAATGTCGGACTGCCGTCTCACCGAATTATGAGAGTAAAGGAATAGAGAGTGGCACCTGTGTTTTGCACACTTGTGCACTCTGTTGAGATAGGCCGCCGTAGTCGAAATTCGGCTAGGAGGACATTATTATTATAACTAAGCAGTAATCGATACTTAACTACTTACTATCACCACAGCACTACAGTATCACTTGTAGTCTCATTAGTAGCAAGCACTTGCAAAAATTCGTCGACTGACTACGTCCTCCGTAGCTTAGTTGGTAAGAGCACTCGCCCGGATAGCGAAGGGACGTGGGTTCGAGTCCCACCGGATGACACAGTCGATTAATTTTTGTAAGTGAAATTTGATTTAATTCGTTTTATTTGAAGTTGTGGTATGTTTAGGTTTTGATTTAGTAAGGCATTCGTAGGTATTAGGCTCCGCGGAGATGGGCCAGCGACCACCGCTACCGATGGCTGTCGCGCGCCACGCCTAGCGATGGGCGATTGTTCGAAATAAAATAATCGAATGAATTGACAATCGACCATTCGAACTATCGAATGTCAATTTAGTAATTCGGAAAAAAAATAATCGACAATCGAATGATAATCTATACTCGGCCCTTCGATGCATTCGATTGAATTGCCGCGACTGTGCGCACAGGACAGGCAGTAAACGAATGATTAATCGACCTGCGCACTGCACGCTCCGGTATTGCTCGCCGCATAATCGAATGACTGCGGTTGCTTATCGAATACATTCGATTACAGAGACCATTCGAATAATTCGATTAATTTAGTAATATACGCCCATCGCTAGCCACGCCCTTTGGTCTCGCGTAAACGAAGGTGGTCGGTGGCCGCAACAATTTGACACGCACCTGCTGTACAGTCTACAGATCTTTTGTCAAAATGGCAAGTGGCTGCCACCGGCACAGAATACTAGTACTTCGTACCACCGGTGGCGTGTCGCGAACACTGTGTCATGGAGTGGACGCCACTCGCTTCAAGTATGCGTGCGGCGACTCCAAACAAAATGTAATTAACAAGCAAACATAATTATTAAAAAAACAAAACAGCCGACTGCAAAAATTATTATATTTTTAAATTCGTCTTTTCTACTGGCTTTCATTTGATACCCATATTGCTTTGGTTAGGAAAAAATCAATCCTCCCTTCGTTTCCGTTCCCTTTGTTTCCATTTGCAGGCGACATTTTAAAAATGTATATCTATAGCCTATGTCACTATCACAATTTTGACAAATTCAACAACACCTCATATTATGTCAAAAATTGTTCAGCTGTTTGGGCTGTAGACACTGGGCGTGCCAAACAATTATAAATACATACAATTATTTTTAAATTAACCTACATCATCCCACTGCTGGGAAAAGGTCTCCCCCAACACCTTCCATTGATCCCTGTCAGCGGCCAATGACACCCAATCAGTCGCAAAGCTGTCCAAGTCGTCACACCACCTCTTTTTGGGTCTACCTTTTCGTCGGAATCCGTCTGGTGGTATCCAACGCGTGACGACTTGGGCCCATCTGTCTGGGTGCATCCTGAAAACATGCCCCGCCCATTCCCACTTCAGCTTTGCTGTCTTCTCGCCAACATCCGCTATGCCAGTTCTGGAGCGTATTGTGGGGTTCCGGATCGTATCAATCCTTTTAATGCCCAACACGCTCCTTTCCATGGCTCTTTGGCAAACCTTGAGTTTAGACTTTTGTCTTTCGGTCAGTGACCAAGTTTGCGCTCCGTAAGAAAATACAACCCTCCTTCTACAGGCGGCTAAAAACAATGAAACAGCTGGTTGCTAAGCACCGGTGGAGCTGTGGTCCGGAAACCAATCTGCGGGGAGCCTTTGAGTGAATTTATATAACCTTACCTACGTACAGATTTGGCGTTTTAAAAATATAAAGCAGCCTGTATTTGAAATCCTAACCAGTCGTACTTGGTACGGGCGCGCGTGTATCGTAAAAAATAAAATCATAGTCGACCATTTTGCCAATGATCTGCCATTTTGGATGGCTCTATGCAGTAAGAGTAACATTACATATTATATTAATAAAAAATAAATATGTACCTATAAGACTTCACATTTCAAAGTAGCCTTGTGTTATGGATATCAAAAACAATCGGTGGTACCACAACACCCAGACCCAAGGCAAATAGAAAATCCATACTAATATTATAAATGCGAAAGTGTGTCTGTCTGTCTGTTACCTCTTGACGCTTAAACCACTGAACCGTCTGAGATGAAGTTTGGTATGGAGACAGTTCGAGACCCTGGAAAGGACATAGGCTACATTTTGTGTCGATATAAAAACATTAAGGGGGTGAAATGGGGGATGAAAGTTTATATGGAAAATCCAACTCTTGCGGGCGAAGTCGCGAGGAACCACTAGTATGGGTTATAATACAGGGAGTGTTAGTGTAAACAGTCTTATCCTTTAAGGGGATGAAACTGGCTGGCCATCAATAAATAGCTTTTACTATGGGGTCATGATTGTAATCTAAAAAAAACAGGTCCTTCATACAAATAATACTGATCTGATCCTTGTTGGCAATGTATGAGGTGCGAAGAGGCTGAATTCATCTGGATTCAAGGTTTGAATACTACATACTGTTATTTATTTTATAAGAGAACGTTACTTCTTAACCCTTATTAAACCGTTATTTTTATGAGATCATCAATTGTATTTATTTATATACACTTGATATATAAATGTGAGAGTCAGTCTCTCTGTAATCTTTGACGCTCAAACGGCTGAACCGATTTAGATGAAATTTGGTATAAAAAATTGAGTCCCGGGAAGGAAAACGACATTTTTTATCCCCGACGCCATCTTCTAAGGGATTCACTATTGATTCCAACCCATTCTCTGTAAATTCTTCATTTTTTTCTATTAGCTATTAAAATTAGCTCCCTGCGCATACACCCGTCCCCAGTTTGACATCATTCGGCAATCGCAGAGTTATGATTTGTTGACACGCCACCGCGGCACGCACGCGCCTCGTTACGTTAAGGGCAAGCTTCGTTGGATGCTTCTTTACCCGGCTGCTTCAGAAGGAGGGTTATGTTTTTCGAGCGTATGTATGAGATGTATTTATTTATTTAAGTTCTCCAGCAGTTGTTTACATTACAATCATTTTAAACATTCTCATTTTGCTATGGCTACGAAAACAATTATATTAAGGTATATATGTATGCAGATATATGTCCATTTCTTTGGCACGTCTTACAGTACAGCCCAAACGGCTGCACGGTTATTGACAACAAGGTCTCGTAGAATTCCTCAGAATAGTGGTTACGACTCAGGTAGGTACTTACGCTTTATACATTTTGAAAAGAGCGCCCGAAAAAAAGGGGAGTGTTACTTTCCATAGCAATATGGGTATCAAATGAAAGCTAGTGAAAATACCATTTCAAATAACAAAAACAAAATGGCGAATTGTGGACGCCATATTGTGGTAAAATTTTCTCCTGCCAAACCCTAATAAGGATTTTAAATGGCGATTCCAAATAAAAGTTGCAGTTTTAATTCCTAGTTTATGTATTAAAACTTCATAGGTAGTCAGTTTTCTTCATAAATTAAATTGTTCTGTTACTTATTTCTATGGCAAGCAATTAAACTATTATTATTATTTCAAATTATTAATAACTAGCAGTTCCCCGCGACTTCGCCCGCGCCAAAAGTCGGATTTTCCATACAAATTTTCAATCCCCATTTCACCCCCCTGATGATTTTATATCGCGACAAAAAGTAGCCTATGTCCTTCCCAGTGTCTCAAACTATCTCTGTGCCAAATTTCATTTGATTCGGTCCAGTAGTTTCGGGGCCTATTCGATGCAAATAAACAAACAAACAAATCTTTCCTCCTTATAATATTATAGTATAGATAATAATAATAAATTGTTTATTCATTCCATTGTTACAAATAATAACTATACTTGTTAAAATAACACAGGTGCGTTCTCTTTTACCTGAACTAGGATAAACCTGTATCTCAGGCTAAAAGGAGCTTACATATTTAATTTTTAGGCTTAACAATAAATTGACATTACATGTACACATTTTAAGTGGGTTTTCTAAAATAACTAACAAGGTTAAAGTAAAAGTATTACATCTAAGTCAGCACTTTGACACAAAACAAATTAGTTAAGTCCTAAGCGCTTCGCCTTGAATAGTGCTTAAAAGTAGATCATTTTTGTTTAGGTCTCTCTAAAACTTTACAAGGCTAAGATCTATTTACCGAGTGGTTTATTTTGACCTCAAAATGTATTTATTTATTTAGACGCGGGGGTTCCCCTTTTTTGGACTCGGGACCCTAATTTTATTAACCTTAGTTTTGAATATTTTTTAACACACTCTGTGTTCTTTCTTATTTATGTAAATTTATTAACCTTTTTTTGGCGGATCCTACCTAATAATAATGTCCTCCTAGCCGAATTTCGACCACGGCGGCCTGTCTCAACAGAGATTAGCCAACTGCGCAGGACATATTATAGTGCACAAGTGTGTGCGCAATACACAGGTGCACTCTCTGTTCCTTCACTCTCATAATTCGGTGAGACGGTAGTCCGACATGACCGTAGAGAGATCAGGCGCAGGAACAACGGCTTAACGCGCTTTCCGAGGCACGGGGGTGTTAACATCACCAACTTCCTGACTCCGGAGCTGTGTCTGAGTAATTTAAAGATAGAAAAACTCAAAACACTCAAACTCGGCCCAACCCGGGACCTCGTGGATAGTACCCAACGTGCTGACCACTAGACCAACGAGGCAGTCAAATAGAAATCCTACCTATTATGAATATGGATCCTATCCCTAATAGGTAAATGAATTCGCCAGATTATTCGCCTTCTTTCCAAGCGCTAAAGTCCGACTGCCTAAGGGTGTTTTTAGATTCGTGCGGTTTTGCTCACGCACTCGGGTTAAGATACATAGGGATCAATTTTAATACGCCCCGTCTAAAATTAAATTTAGGTTCAGTCTGTCTCTTTCTCTGCCAAACAAACGAAAAGAGACAGACTACATTAATTTAAAAACGTCAGACTAAACAGCTGTCCGTTGCTAAGGAAATTAGAGAACCCATAGACAATTTGGTAGGGATGTCATTCGATGACGACTAAAGTTAGACGAAAACACGCAAAAACTTGTACAAATACGTTAGAAGTCGCATTTCTTAATTTGACGTTTCTAAATTATTGTCTGTTTGTCTCTATTCGTTTGTTTGATAGAGAAAGAGAGAGACTGAGCCTAAATTTAATCTTAGACAGGGCGCATTGGAAGTGAGCCCGCAATCTGTGATGCCAAAGAATATTTTACATGTCACTGCGGCTGTCGCGAGTGTTATGGACCACAGATTATGTCAATCCCGCGTGCGTGTCAAAATTAGCACGAATCTAAAAAGGCCCCGAGTCCTCTGCGGGGGTAGACGAGAACAGGGACCATGAGCGGAGCGGGCGGCGGGCGCTTATCAATACTAATCTATACTAATATTATAAATGCGAAAGTGTGTCTGTCTGTCTGTTACCTCTTGACGCTTAAACCACTGAACCGATTGAGATGAAATTTGGTGTGGAGACAGTTCGAGACCCTGGAAAGGACATAGGCTATATTTTGTCGCGATATAAAAACATAAGGGGGTAAATGGGGGATGAAAGTTTATATGGAAAATCCTAGTAAATAATAAATTGTTTTAACAAACACCAATTACCTAGCCACAAACTAAGCGTGAGCTTGTGCTATGGTGACTAGGATAACGGAAGACATACTTATATAAATTTATAAACATCCATGACTTAGGTACAAATGCTCGTGCTCATCACACAAACATATGCCCCTAACGGGATTCAAACCCGCAACCGCCTGGTTTAGAAGTCCGGAGCGCGAACCACTACACCAATGCGGTCGTCTAGTTTGTTGATTTGATTCGTCGTTTGGTCATCTGATTTGATTGGGCGATTTGAATTTTGAAAACCGCATCCCCGCACCCCGCAGATGAAGACTCAGTTATGCGCTCAGACTATAGTAGGGCCATATCTGCCATATCTTGGACACTGGACATGGCACATAATCCAAAGCGGATCCTGCGCGAGTGCACAATCGGGATAACGCTAAGGTGATTATTATTTGTATCAGAAATCTGTTTCTAATTGAATAATCTGTTATTTATTCATAAATACTAATAATTATGTTTTTGGTAAAAAAAGTAAAGTAAACCAAAGTTAGCGTATAAGGACCCCACTGCTGGGCAAGCCTATGTGCAGGTAAAATAGAACAAAATAAAAAATTGAAATCATTAGCACATTTTTATTCATTTAAGTAAATACATAATCATTTACAACGATCTAATTAATAATATTCATCTTATAATTAAATCTGGATATATAATATAAAACATATTAACATTTCCACATTTAAGAACATGTCACAGTCAGAATGTAAAATGTTTTTTTAATAATAAACGCCATTTTTAAATTGGCATACTGTTCGTAAATGTTGACTGTGACACAAACAAACATAAATGCTGCAAATTTTAATTTATTTTATTCTTAAGTGACATAAGCTATTTTTACTATAATATTGTATATTATTATTATTACGATACAACACACATTCGACTTCGTACGGGTGCAATAGGCTATTTGCACTGACCTCAATAATACAATTACGCTGGACTAAACGTTCTCTAAGAAATGACAGATAATTTTTGTGCCGAATCAAAGCGCCCCCACCGAGTGTACAACTAAGTTGTGCTCGAGTGTGGAACTAAAACAGAGTAACTTGCATATGTTTATGTCAACTCTAGTTCTGTGGACGGTCATCACACGCTCACTACAGCCGTCAGCGCCAAAATGGCAATAATCAAATGGCTTCATTTTCAGGTTGACAGTATGCAGTCCAGCGTACTTGTATTATAGAGTTCAGTGGCTATTTGACACCACCAATCGTTGACGTACTTTTATTGAACTGTCAAAACGCTCTTCCATAGATTTTGTATGGAATAGTAAACTGGGACGTCATATTTTACTGTACTCAACTTACTTTTTTCTAGGTTATACGATCAAATATTGCAAATAATTAAAAAAAATACAAATAATTTAAATGTTATTTTCAAGAAATAGGGATCCGGAATTATTTGTAGATAGTTTGAAATAGCCAATATTAAAATTAATACAGCCCTTTGTCACTTAGGAATAATGTAGCTTTCTACTGCTGAAAGATTTTCATAATATACTCAGTAGTTCCAGAGATCATTTCCTTCCTACAAACATTCATACAAACTTCATTTTTTTATAATAGTAATAATTAATTGTTCCAACAATCACACCAATCACCTAGCCCCAAACTCAGCGTGAGCTTGTGCTATGGCGACTAGGATAACGGAAACATACTTATATACGGTTACAAACATCCATGACTTAAGTACAAATGCTCGTGCCCATCACGCAAACATTGCGGCATTTGAACTCGCAACAGCTGGTTTTGTAGTCCGGAGCGCGAACCACTACACCAAGACGGTCGTCAAATATTGGTAGTAGATGACATTCCACTCTAAGTGTAAAATTCTTTTTTGGGTATTTTAACCAATTTCGTGTACAATTATATTCTTGTAACTTAAGCAATTATTTTGCAAGTTTTTACGAAATTAAATCAAATTTCACTTGCAAAAATTAATCGACTGTGTCATCCAGTGGGACTCGAACCCACGTCCCTTCGCTATCCGGGCGAGTGCTCTTACCAACTAAGCTACGGAGGCCGTTAGTCAGTCGACGAATTTTTGCTAGTGCTTGATACGCCAGTGAGCCGGCGTTCGATTTCATCAATACTTGGTGAATGTACTCGCATGTATCCAATAGAAATATTTAATATTTAACCATCAGTTAAGATGAAATCAGCTCAACTTATTATATTCTTGTAACTTGAAACAATTATTTGCAAGTTTTTACGAATTTTTTACTTATTGGTAAGAGCACTCGCCCGGATAGCGAAGGGACGTGGGTTCGAGTCCCACCGGATGACACAGTCGATTAATTTTTGCAAGTGAAATTTGGTTTAATTTCGTGTACAAGTCTTTTTTTGGTATTTTAACTTATTTTAATATTAAAACAACACTTTATTCAAAATATGTGGTCGTTGAAAAATCGTTCACACACTCATATTTAGCTTGGTTCATGAAAAAAATAATGTTTATTACTTCAAAATAATATTTCGACGATCCAATATTCACATAACAAATAATTATAATCATGATTTACCTATATAAAAACTTTTAATAATTTTATAAGTAAATATATAATTTTGAAGGCTCGACTCTCGCAACCAGAGAGATCTTTTTTTAATTAAATGACAGTTACAATACCACAATACAGTTTCAAAAATACCATGAAACCTAATTAAGTTTGAATTGGCATTTCTATGAAATTATTATTTATTTAAAAAAACAACGCATTATCAAGTAATACGCATTGGGGCTTTCTATGCAATTATTATTATTTTTTGTGTCAATTGAACAGTAGTATGACATTCTAACATAGTCTTTAAGCTTTTGCTAAGACTATGGAAAAAAGTTGTAAGCAATAAATAATTATTATTTTTATTATTTTACATATTAAAAAAATTAAAAGCATTTTCATAGACCACACTCACCAGGTAAGGGCGACACAATTTAAAAATATTTTTCTAGACAAAACAAATAGTAAAACATCTAAGGTACATGATCAATAAATAAGATGCGAAAATATTAAACTAATACCAATATTACAGTTTCCTAAAGCAATCAATACTGATGTGATATAGCAGGGGTGACCAAACGGTCGATCGACTTTTTGTCCAGTCAATCGTGGCAAGGCAAAAATACGTAGAACAGACTGCGCAACGTACCCAATCAAGTATGTAGTTGGTAGATCGCACAGGGTTTCGTCAGTGAACAGTAGATCTTGGGTCTAACAAAGTTGGCCACCCCTGTGATATAGGCTTTAACAATTTACTAGCAGTTCCCCGCGACTTCGCCCGCGCCAAAAGTCGGATTTTCCATACAAATTTTCATCCCCCATTCCACCTCCCTTATGATTTTAGATCGCGACAAAAAGTAGCCTATGTCCTTCCCAGTGTCTCAACCTATCTCTGTGCCAAATTTCATTTGATTCGGTCCAGTAGTTTCGGAGCCTAATTGATGCAAATAAACAAACAAACAAATCTTTCCTCATTACCTAGTATAGATGAGGAACACAAAAGCTGTATTTTTTCCTGTCATAGGAAATAATAGATAAGGCGGTATATGTAGCCCGACATATTTATATACTTCTATAGTTTTGTAAAAAATTAAGATAACATAATAATACTTTGGTTAAATACGTGCTTAGATGTTGATGAGAAATACATGAAACGATGCAAAATCATTAAGTTTCTTATTGTCTTCCAATACATATATCTTTACAACTATTAGAATACGTATATCAATGCCAATGATTATTTATCACAAGGATGGATCCATTTTTTACTATTTTTAATCGCCAAATAAACTAGTTAAAAGAATGCCTACATGTAAGTAGACAATAAACGTGTTAAAAAAAATGAACATTTTCAAATTTTATAAAGCCAATTTAAATTATGAGATTAGATAACATATTTCAAAATGCTACTTAGGGCTTCAATTATACAAAAAAACTAAATGAGAAATATTCCACACAAAGGAAATGACTGTCACGCACTAGACACAAGAAAATATCTTTATTATACGGATAATTAATTTTATTATTTGTAAGAATTTGACGGACGCAGTATTTTTTCAATACGTATTTTTTACACATATTAAAAAGAAATTCAATATTTGAACAAAAACCGTGGCTTTGCACTAAATACTAACATTAATTTTACATGAGATATTAAATAATACACATTTTACTAGGCCATTTTAATAAAATTTATATAAAACTACAGGGTGTCCAATGAGGGTGAAAAAAAAGGACTTTTTTATTTGAAAGTTCTGTCATTTTTTCAGATTTTATGTGAGTTATATTAACATTTCAAGTGAAAGAGAATAATGCTCATAAAATCCGGAATTGACATCAAAAGCAATATATATATTTTTATATTCGACATATAGTAGGACATGGCTGTGATGATGATTAATCTGAAGTTAGAGGATCCTTCAATTACTGGCCGCCCTGTATAGTATGTTTTTTTACCATTAACTAGAAAATATTTTTTTTAAGTACATAGTCTTATTTCCGTTTTACATAATAACATATAATATAAATAATAATAAGTCAGCCTATTAGATCCCACTGCTGGGAAAAGGCCTCACCTCAACTATGAGGAGGAACGAGCCATACTTCACCACGCGGGCTCAGTGCGGATTGGTGGAGGGGTTGTATGTAAGGCAAGTGACAAACCTTACTTTCAGAAGTTATCAAGCCGCCCTAGGGCCTCTGACTAGGCTTAACGACTAATACCACAGATATTAGCCGGGACCAACTGCTTAACGTGCCTTCCGAAGCACGGAGATGCTTGTCATGGACGTCACTTAAATGGTCGGAATGGTCACCCATCCAATCACGACCGCGCCGTGGGTTGCTTAACTTTTGGTATCACTACCAAAGCGCTGCCGCCACTGCGCCACAAGCACCTCTCATAATAACATGTATCTTTTTAAACCGTGTTTCTTTTAGAGGATGATTCTACTATTAGAGAATTACTCCCTTAAAATATCGCAGCTAAAAAGTTATACGTCTGTAGTGTACGGAAAAAAAATTAAATAAAAAACGCCCTTCAATGCCCCGAAGACTTCCCATCTAACTTGAAAGCTATTGCGTTTATGATTGCAATCCCAAAACACTCACATACAATTTGTCATTTTTTATTGTGAAAGCTACCTAAACTTCAATTTGAAAGACATTATTTCTTTCCTGGAAGCTATAATCGAGTTACCCTGTGAGCCTCCAGTTCCCATATTTTAATATTGATTCGGTATTGAAATATAGAAAAGCATAAAAAAATTAGAATAAAAAATAAAATAGTTGTTTGAATGTTAAAAAATATATGGAATATGAAAAAATGACCACCAGAGGCGTGAATTTCTTCAAGTACAATAATATGTTTGGATTGCAAAGTGAATGCTTATCACTAAAAAAACAATTATTTATCACTGATTAAGGCCCACTTCTACGAAACTCGATAAATACACTTAGCGCTGAACATATTTAAAAGCATCATTCTGTCTTTGTCAGTCATTCGACGTAGGCAGAAACGTGATGATATTTTAAAACATAATTACCGTTAAACGTATTTAACGAGTTTCGTAGAAGTGGGCCTCAAAGCCATAACTTTCATATTTGGTCATGTATAATACAATGTTTTGCACCATATATTTTTAATACTACACCGTATAATAATATTAGGTTAACAATAAAAAAAAAACTGGTTTTTCGTTTTATATAAGATATTTGTTGCTGCAAAACAACGCTTTATTGCACAACTAAAACTTTGTACAAAAGGCGGACTTAATGCCTAGTGGCATTCTTTACCAGTCATACCTTTGGGCTAAGCAGAAATGAAAAGTGGGCGGTGCGACAAAGATAAAAACAAAATTACTAAACTTATTTAAAGCAAAAAAAACTATAGTAATAATATTGTTACATTAATGTCTATTACGATTATATGATGGCTATGATTTAGAAGAATTTAAGCTTTTTTCACAATTTTGCGAAATTATAATATTTTTTATTTGTTAATTCGACATTATTCCGTAAATACGTATAAAAGTTACTAATTGTTACATTTTAAATACTGGAAGTTTTCTTTGCTAGGTTTAGTAAATTTTTGAAGAACCATTTTCCTGCATTTTTATTTTTTTGTTTTTCTTAATAGTTTATAAATAATAAAACTTATTTATCTTTACTACTAAAGGAGTATTTATCAGACTAGTTAATTAAATATTAAGTACATTGGCCGATAATAATTAAATAGAAACAAAATACGATTTTCTAACATCACTAGCTCGGCAAGATTTCAATACATTTTAACAATACCTTTTGGTACAATTCAGTTCAGCTTTTCAACCCGATTCAGTTCAATTCTTTAACAAATGAACAGGCTGACAAACACAATTTTTTATTCATAATTACTCATAAAAAATAAGCCATATACACTTATTATTATGTGCTGACTATATAAATGTCTGAAACAATGTTGTTAATTCATCGACTAGGTATCGACTATCGATAGTATTATGACTGACCTATAAGTCAGCCTATTAGATCCCACTGCTGGGAAAAGGCCTCACCTCAACTATGAGGAGGAACGAGCCATACTTCACCACGCGGGCTCAGTGCGGATTGGTGGAGGGGTGTCTGTAAGGCAAGTGACAAACCTTACTGTCAGAAGTTATCAAGCCGCCCTAGGGCCTCTGACTAGGCTTAACGACTAATACCACAGATATTAGCCGGGACCAACTGCTTAACGTGCCTTCCGAAGCACGGAGATGCTTGTCATGGACGTCACTTAAATGGTCGGAATGGTCACCCATCCAATCACGACCGCGCCGTGGGTTGCTTAACTTTTGGTATCACTACCAAAGCGCTGCCGCCACTGCGCCACAGGCACCTCGATTATGACTGACCTATATTCGAGTAATGGGAACACAATTTGTGCCCTGGGCCTGTAGACAAAATGCAATCCGTTTAAAGTGAAGTTCGCAATCTGTAACGAATTAGTTGAGTCTTAAGCCGTCGAAGCATCAAGTGACTTTTGCATACATTTCGTTGGCGATATGCAGAATAGATTGCATCTTATCTACGGGCCCAGGTTCTGAGTGCTGTCGAAATCAGGCCCATAAAATACTGTGTTTGGGATATAGGAAACAGCACAGACTGCGCATTTGTTTAAAAACCGGCCAAGTGCGAGTCGGACTCTAGCACAAAGGGTTCCGTACCATAATCTATAATACAACAGTAGACTTATGACCTTTTTTTAGTTTTAAATACGAAAAAAAGTCAATTTTGTATTGGAACCCACCTTGAATATTATTATTATTTTAATTTAATTATTTATTTAGTGAATATACATATTAATATTCTGTGAACATTTCAAGCGTCTAACTGTTGCCATTATTAATATTATCGAGCAAACAAACGGTAAAAAAACATGTTTGTTGTATGGGAGCTCCCCTTAAATATTTATTATATTCTGTTTCAGTTTTTATATAATATACTTACATCATCTATGAACATTTCAACTGTCTAGCTATCACGGTTTATGAGATACAGCCTGGTGACAGACAGACGGACAGCGGAGGCTTAGTAATAGGGTCCCGTTTTTACCCTTTGGGTACGGAACCCTAAAAAAGAGGTAGACCTGTCATCTCGTACTGCGCGGCGATTCGAGTTTGATGCTCCGAGCACACGTTATTTTACGTGTCGAATGTCACATTTGAATGCAAAATGCTCAATTTGAGGCAATTTCCGCGCGCTTATGACCCATCTACCTCTTTTTAAATGCACTATCATTGGACATAACAGCCACAACTTTTATACTATCGATAGTAGTCGACAACACTATATAAAGAACAGTGCATTATTACAGCTAATTCCTTGTATATGTTTCTTAATGTACTTTGATTATGTAATACAGTTTGACTTATCACTAGATGGAGATTGGATTGGACAACATCACACACACATTGCTCTGATCCACTGACCTCCATAATACAAGTACGCTGGACTAAACATTCTCTAAGCAAATGACAGATTATTTTTGTGCCGAATCAAAGCGCCCCCACCGAGTGTACACGGAACTAAAATAGAGTTACTTGCATATGTTTATGTCAAGTCTCATTCTTCCGTGGACGGTCACCACACGCTCACTACAGCCGTCAGCGCCAAAATGGCGAAAGGCGTATGCAATCCAGCTTCTTCTTCTTGACAATAACACGGGCTAAATCTTACTTGCCCTTAAGGCGGCTACCGTGGTAGCCCTCTGGTTACTGACAAGCAAGTCCTCACGCGAGCAGGTGGTCGGGCACGCAGGACAGTTAGTGAGGTGAGCCATGGTTTGCAGGGGTTCTCAACATTTACAGCTGGCGTCTGCGCTGCTTGAGTACCCCTACCGACACAGGTTATCTTTACTTCGACCAACCTGGGTCCTCAGCCTATTTAGACTTCTCCAGGTTGGCCAAGGTTCCTTATAGCCTGGAGGCAGATTTCTCCAGAAAATCCAGCGTACTTGTATTATAGAGGTCAGTGCTCTGATCCCAAAGTAAGTAGCTGAAGCTTTTGTGTTGTGGAAATCAGAAACAGCGGTGGTACCACAACACCCAGACCCGAGACGAGGCAGTATAGAACTCGGTTCCTTTGCTTAGGCTTATACAGAATGTCAAAAGAAAGTTTTTGCGAAAACAACGGCGAATTGTTTCGACGTCGTTGTAGTAGCAAGAATAAATATAGGGTGTATTTAATAAGAATGCTCCAGAAAAAGCTTTTTCTGTTTTTACTCGGGCGTATACAAGGTGTCAAAAAAACTTTTTGCGAAAACAACAGCGATTCCTTTCGACATAGTTTTGTACGTGGCAAGTATAAAATACAGGGTGTACTAAAGTAGAATGCTTCAGAAGCCGCTCGTTCCTTCTCTTCCTTTGCCCTGACATATACAGCGTGTCGTAAGAAACTTTTTGCGACGACGAGAGAACTAGTTTCGACTTCATTGCGTATGTAGTATAAATACAGGCTGTACTTAAGTAGAATGCTTCAGCAGCCGCTCCTTCTCGTCGAGGCAGCGCAGATCCCCGTTTCGATGCTCGGGTGTATACAGGTTGTCAAAACAAAACTTATTTGCGTTCACGACGGGTACTAATTGAGACTACATCGTGTAGGTAGGTAGTATAAATACAGGGTGTATTTTAGAAGAAAGCTTCAGAAGATGCTTCTTCCTTCGCTTCCTTTGCTCGGGCGTATACGAAACTTTTTGCGACCACGACGAGAACTAGTTTTGACGTCGTTGTATATGTATCAAGTAAAAAATATAGGGTGTACTAAAGAGAATGCTCCAGAAGCCGCTCGTTCCTTTGCTTCCTTTGCTCGGACGTATACAGCATGTCAAAACAATATTTATGCGACCACGACGAGTACTAGTTTCGACTTCATTGCGTATGTAGTATAAATACAGGGTGTATTTAAGATCGTCAGAACCCCTCCGGCGTAGATATACAGGGTCTCAAAGGAGAATTTTTGCGTTGCGACGAACGCAGCAAATATATATACGCGGTGTACTTTAAGTAGAATGCTTAAGAGATATACATGGTGTCAAAAGAAACTTTTCACGTTGCGACGTACGTAGCAAGTATAAATATAGGGTGTACTTAAGTAGGATACTTCGGGACCCGTCCGGCGTAGATACACGATGACAAAAGAAAATTGCCACCACGACGGGGACTAGTTTTGACGTTATTGTGTATGTCTATGTAACGAGTTTAAATACAGGGTGTACTTAAATAGCATGCTTCAGAAGACGCTTCTTCCTTCGCTTCCTTTGCTCAGACGTATACAGGGTGACAAAAGAAACTTTTTGCTACCACGACGGAATTCGTTTTGACGTTGTTGTAGTAAAAAGCATAAATACAGGATGTACTTAAGTAGAATGCTTCAGCAGTCGCTCCTGTTCGTCGAGGCAGCGCAGGTCTCCGTTTCGATGCTCGGGCGAGGCGCGCGACGCGAACGACGACCGCGTGTGCGGTGATGCTGATACTGGCAGCGGGTTTGGTGATACCTAGGATGAAAGAAAAAAGATTATAATTATAATAGTTTATTTCAATATAACAGAAGTGCTTGTGCTTGGCAGCGCTTTAGTAGTGATATCAAAGTTAAACAACTCACAGCGTGGTTGTGATTGGATGGGTGACCATTCCGACCTTTTAAGTGACGTCAATGACAAGCATCTCCGTGCTTCGGAAGGCACGTTGAGCAGTTGGTCCCGGCTAATATGTATTGATATTAGTCGTTAAGTCTAGTCAGAGGCCCCAGGGCGGATTGATAACATCTGACAGTAAGGTTGGTCACTTGCCTTACAGACAACCCTCCACCAATTCGCGCTGAGCCCGCGTGGTGGATTATGGCTCGTGGTTTAAACATATATTATATATATATAACCAATATATATATATATATATATATATATATATATATATATATATAATAACCAATATATATATATATATATATATTTATATATATATTGGTGGTTTAGGGATGAGTTAGAAAGCAAGATAATACATGTCAAAGCAAGCGTATGAGGGATCTTTGTCAGCTGGCTTATATATGGCGGCAAACTAGAAATAATAGCCCGGTTAGTTAACACAGAAATTTTTTACAGTATCACAAGCAAATTAACACAAAATAATCAACAATCAGATGGATGGATTCGCATTATCGAATAGAGATAAAACAAGGTAAAAATAACAGTGCGTACAAGCTAGTATAAAACCATATAATTAATATTGCAGTCGGTTACTATGTTTCTTAAATAATTAGGAATTACTTGTTAGGTTTTATATAAAGCTAATATAAATTCAAAAATATAATAAATTTTGCAGTCGGGTATTTTTTTAATTTTTTATAAACAGGCATTACTTGTTAGAAAATACATTTGGATAGATCGACCACACAAAAATGAACAAATCGTAAAAGAGTAGTAGCAGTAATTAAAATACGCCCTGAAAGGATACAAAGTAAAAACAGAAAATATAAAACTAAAATTCCGGTATACAAACACGTGTCCTTACCAAATCGTAACTGACCTGTCTCGACGGCGTCTTGTGCTCGCCGCTGATGCTCATGTCTTCGTCCACCGATTGCAGGAGCTGTCAACAAGATATCATAATGTTAGATCGAATAATAATAATGTCCTCCTAGCCGAATTTCGACTACGGCGGCCTATCTCAAGAGAGATTAGCCAACTGCGCGGGACATATTATAGTGCACAAGTGTGTGCGCAATACACAGGTGCACTCTCTGTTCCTTCACTCTCATATTTCGGTGAGACGGCAGTCCGACATGACCGTAGAGAGATCAGGCGCAGGACCAACGGCTTAACGTGCTTTCCGAGGCACGGGGGTGTTAACACCACCAACTTCGATCGATTAATCTATATTAGACACACCGCTAATTCGAGTTTTTGGCAGCACTAGCCGTCAAAAGAAAAAATAGGAAGTGAAGGAGCAGTAAGATAACGCGTTCAACCTGCGTCCCCGGTGGCATCGATCATTAAATAAATCGATATTTTTTCTATTAAAATTGACATAAAAATCGATAGATTTTTTGTAATCGATTTTTTTCACATCCCTACTGATCGCTACCAGCCACGCCATCTTAAATGCAGGCTAAATGCGCTGGTTTGGCCGATCCTTCACACCTCCTATCTACTATGCCGTTGTGTATTGTTAAAGAACTAAGCATACAGACACCGGGAGCGATTCGTTTTATACTATGTAAAGAAGATACAGATAAAATGAAATGAATTTACTACCCGTTCAGTTCAAGTTGGCCGCTACCTCCCCTCCCACTTCCCCATACCGCACCTCAACGTAGACCCGCTCAGTACGGTATGGTTTTAGTCCATTTAACGGTGCATAAAGTCATTGACCCGTCACCCCTGCAGACCGTCACCCGTGTACCGCTGCACGCCAGTATGCGAAGCGCGGCGACCCTAACTATAAGCCGTAGCGATACGAATCTGTCTAACAAATGAACCTCGGTACGGGTCGACCTTGAACCCAAAAATCAAAAGTCGCAATAATCGCTAGTTAGAAAGACAAATGATACGTGTCACAAGGTTTTAGCTGTCAAGGTGAACGACCTTTTATGCACGTTTATCTGGCACGTACTATAGCTTAAGCAGCGTTGCCATACATAAATACGAACAATGATTACGGATTACGTACCTCAACATCATACTCATACAGACCAGCTCTTATCAGACAGATGCAGTGGGTGCACGTCTATATTTTTGTTTCCTAATAAAAATCCTCTTCCAATAAAGATATAGAAAGAGCATACTATAAATATAAAATCGATTTTTATGCAATTAAATTTGTCAAAACACATTACAGATGTAGGGCCGTACAGACCGTTGTCTGCTATCCGTACTGGCGGGGCGCAGTATGGGGAAGCGGGAGGGGAGGTAGTAGCCAACTTGAACTGAACGGCTAATATAAGGATGGGATAGGAATAATAGGAAGCATGTAACAAACCTTCGACAGCCTAATGAACTAAGTCCTAATTCTACAGAATTCTACTTTCTAGTTTTATATGTAACTTGGGTAGTTACAATTACTAGTACAAACACACATACATTATTGTAGAAGACCCTCTATCGACTCTGTCCTTTGCCTTTTATGAATAATGTAGAGTTCTATCGGTTAGCGCCCTAATGGCTTTGGGGAACTGAACCTTACTGTCTCGTACCAAGAGTCGCTATTTGTTTAAATGATTTTACTTGTACAGTCGGCAGCACGTCAGGTTACACATTTCAACTGCGAAATGAGCTTATGTAATGTTACATTTTAGTAACGGATTAAACTTTACAGGGCAAAGGCAACGACATTAGTAAATAATGTTTGTGAAAAAAAAACTTAATTTTTAGTAAACTACTAGCTGTTGCCCGCGACTTCGCCCGCGTAAACTACTATTTCTGTATCCTTCAGGAACTGTGTTTTTTTCGGAATAAAAAGTAGCCTATATGTTATTCCAGACAATCTATCTCTGTGCCAAATTTCATCCATATCCGGTCAGTAGTTTTTGCGTGAAGAAGTAACAAACATACACACTCACACACTCACAAACTTTCGCATTTATAATATTAGTGGGATGTTCTGATGGCTCTCCTGCTTACGTTTGGTACACAAGTTCGGTGTCAATCCCAATGCGCCCTGTCTAAGATTAAATTTAGGTTCAGTCTCTCTTTCTCTGCCAAACAAACGAAAAAAGACAGACTATATTAATTTAGAAACATCAGATTAAACAGCTGTCCGTTGCTAAGGAAATTAGAGAACCCATAGACAATTTAGTAGGGATGTCATTCGATGACGACTAAAGTTAGACGAAAACACGCAAAAACTTGTACAGATACGTTAGAAATCGCATCACTTAATTTGACGTTTCTTAATTATTGTAGTATGTCTCTTTGCGTTTTTTGATAATGAAAGAGAGAGACTAAATCTAAATTAAATCAGGGCGCATTGGAATTGAGCCCATTCAGAAGCAAAAACGTAGTTTTTAAGACTAAACAGGTGATCTTAAAAAAAAAAAAATTGTAAAGAAAATTAAATAAATAAAAATATTTTCCAAAATATGCCCGTATTTTGGAAAATAATGTCTAGGTCATATTTCTCTGATATAGAAAGAGGCTCTGTCAAAATATCGTCACTTGCTAAAATGTAACTTGTATTACGTAGTGAATAGATGCAGTCTTAACGTCAACGTGTGTAGTCTGACGTGCGTCAGTATTATAAGTACTATCATTATATTATACTATATAAGTATTATAACTATTTCTTCTACAATTATTTTTATAACTTAAGCAATTATTTTGCAAGTTTTTACGAAATCAAATTGAATTTCGCTCACAAAAATTAATGGACTGCGTCATTTGTAAAAATATTTCCATCGGATACATACTTGGGCAATGTACCCATTCCCCAAGTATTGATGAAATCGAACGCCGGCTCACTGACGTAGCAAACACTTACAAAAATTCGTCGGCTGACTAACGTCCTCCGTAGCTCAGTTGGTAAGAGCACTCGCCCACCCACGTGGGTTCGTGTCCCACCGGATGATACAGTCGATTAATTTTTGTGAGCGATATTCAATATTTCTTCTATTCTGTGCTACTTTGAAACCTCAAGTCTGGTCTTTCTTTTCTAATATCCTGATTATTTTCGACAGCTGCATAAGAACCAATCTATCCGTCTCGGCTCTCCTCTCTCTCTCGTATCGAGTCACCGAATCGTAGTCGATCGATTCCCTCTCGAATTCCAATCGATCGCAATCGTCGATAGATGTGCGAGCGTATTCGGATACGTCTGTAGGAAGTATACTATTCATTACCGATTTATTTGCGTAACAAACAATAAAGGTTAGTTCAGCCAGGGCCCTTAGACAAGATGCAATCCTTCTATAGCGAACTTTGCTGTCGACAGCAAAATGTATGCAGTCACATGATATTTCGATGGCTTATGTCAGAACACCTCACCTTTGGTCAGTGCCCCTAGCGGCACGTTTGCGAAACCTGTTTTTTTTTTCTATGACACTCAGTCGATCGTGAGCGCGTGCGAGTAACAAATGAAAGTTCGCACTAGGCTCTCATGTCTCTTGCTTGTTTATCTTTAGTTTTTAAGTTATTGTTTATATCGTAATACTTATCCTTTTATTTTTTGTGTAATGTACATAAGAATTTACCCCAGGCATCCGCTGAAAATCAGTGTCGTGGTTTGCCCTCGGCTACCACGACTAATGCTGAGTCGGATGCCTTTTCGGTAGATTATTTCATAATATTTTGTAAACTGTTCTATTGTTCACCGATCACCGAATAAATGCTTTTTCTTTCTTTCTGCTTATGTCAGATTCATACATTTTGTTGGCGACAGCGAACTGTGCTTTAAAATAGATTGCATCTTGTCAGGGCACTTCGATATGGCCAACGGAATGTCAAAATATGTATGTAAAGTCAAGGGGCCTGTTTTTTTGATAATGAAATTTTTTATTCGGCTTAAATAAACAACTTTTTTCTACGTAATCAATATTGTGCACTCTAAAAACATGTGTGAGATCTCAATACGGATGTTCTGCACAAGAATAAACTTCAAATAAAAGTCGATATGCAAAAAACAAACCGGCCAAGTGCGAGTCGGACTCGCGCACGAAGGATTCCGTACCATTAACCTACAATATTAGACAGTATAAGCAAAAACAACACGTTTGTATAGGAGCCCCCCTTAAATATATATATATTTTTAATTAAATTATTTATTTTTAAAGCGTTTATGTTTCAAGCGTCTACCTGTTACCGTTATTGGTAGCGAGCAAAAGAAGCTAAAAAACACGTTTGTTGTATGGGAGCCCCCCTTAAATATTTATTATATTCAGTTTTTAGTATTTGTTGTTATAGCGGCAACAGAAATACATCATCTGTGAAAATTTCAACTGTCTAACTACCACGGTTCATTAGATACAGCCTGGTGACCGGCAGACAGACAGCGGAGGCTTAGTAATAGAGTCCCGTTTTTACCCTTCAGGTACGGAACCCTAATTAATCCTTTTTTTAATTTTGACGTTAGTCACTTAGGGAAATTAAAGTTGTTCTATTCTAGTGCGACAAGTTCCTCCGCGACCCTTTGCTCTCCCCAAGACACGCGAGGAAGCGTCAATCGGATGGCACTGACTTAGCAAACCCTCTTCGTCCTAGAAATGCCGCGCCTCCCGCACCTCTGGCGACCACTAGAAGGTCGCGCACTATCTTGTCAGACTATAGAGTAGCAGATATAATCCCTTAAAGTAATAGTAATTAGGGTCTAGATTACTGATTTTTAAATTTTGACGTAAGTGGCATTTTCTGTCCTAAATTGAATATATATTTTTTGACTTTCACTTTGACCACAATTTTAAAAGTGACACCTGTATACACGGTGAAATTTTATGGTTGTTTTCCCGCAGTAAAATTAGTGCAGTTTATGCTGTATTGCTTAGTGCTTAGAGCTTCTTTTGCTTTAACTATGGATTTCGTGCGGCAAGCGGTACCCAAATACGTCAATTTTCGTAAAAGAAACTATCTTCTCTCACGTTTTCGAGTTGATGATTTTTTTTTTGATTACTTTGAGAACAAAAATATTTTTAGTCTAAAAAAATATCTCGCATGATTCGATAGTACTATTAAAAGTAAATCGTTCTGCTGCGGGAAAACAACTACTAAAATTTCGGCGTGTATATTTAACCGATAACCGATGCTCTTACGGGGAACATCGTGAGGAGACCTGCACATTCAGGCAACTGAATGTGTAACCATGATCCAAAACTGGTCAGGTGCCCCTTAACAGGGTCACGGTCACGGAGGTGGGCTGGAGCTGGGCCCTCGCGTGCGAGTGCACAACCGGGATAACGCTAGGATGATAATGACACCTGTATATATGTATCATGGCAACACTAACCTTTAGTCCCGTGCAGGTTTAAATTATCGTTATCATCACTAGGAGTTAAATTGTGGACCGTTAGGAGGGAGGAGTCCGTGTGAAATGTCGTCTTTTTCTTCTTACATCCGATATCCGTGTCTATGGGAGATTGGTAGGCAGGTGAGAATTTTAGTTACTTACTTTATATTTTTTACCATAAAAGTCTGTTCTCACTATACCATAACATACCAGGAGTTAAGGTTCAAAGTATATAAGAGCGGTGTTCGTTTTGATTTGATTTGTTGGTGACCGAACTTAAACATTTTGGACTTTAACTCTACACGCTAAGGTCGAAAATCACATGCGTACTTATTATACGATTCTAGCACGGCCTGGGTATGGTACGGTATAGTGGGCAATGACCTTAAACATTAATCTACTCCAGAGTTTAACTACTGCCACATAATAAGTACTAGTACTCCGTACAGAAGTTTGAGTTTGCAATGAAATTCAAAGAAATTTCTACTCAATGTTGTCAACGATACGGTGTAATTTAGTTCGCCTCAGAGTCAAGCACATTCTCGTTTAGACACCTACAGAAATCCATTGCAAGATAATTTCATTCTTATAACTCTGAAATATGATTCATAATACACTAAACCTATTTAGTGACGTATTATCACGCGACGCTATAGGGTTGACTGCTACAAGAAGCTACTAACGCCATCTAGCGTCTCTTTCTGGGACTTTATTCATTCTCGTCCAGCCAGCAACGTAGCCGCGCGGCCGCCGGTGAATAAAACGCGCAAACGTGTCGCTGGGCGGTAGCGACACGCAACTTGTTTTAGCCCCTTACAAAGGGTCGCCGCGCGTAGGTACGTTTTTGCTACCTACGCGGGGAGATACACAGGCCTGCTACTGCTAACACATAATTATTTTTATAACTTAAGCAATTATTTGCAAGTTTTTACGAAATCAAATTGAATTTCACTGGCGTAGCAAGCACTTACAAAAATTTGTCGGCTGACTAACGTCCTCCGTAGCTCAGTTGGTAAGAGCACTCGCCCGGACAGCGAAGGGATGTGGGTTCGAGTCCCACCGGATGACACAGTCGATTAATTTGTGTGAGCGAAATTCAGTTTGATTACTGCTATCACATTGTTTACAGTCAATGTTTCTTTTGCTGTTTTTTTTTTAATTTAGAGCACCCGGATCCAAACTTTATCGGTCATTAAATTACAGGGTGATATCGTCCCTACATTTATGTTTTCTTTGTAACAAGTATTATAAATAAATAAATAAAATGTTTCAACAAACACACCTATTACCTAGCCCTAAACTAAGCGTGAGGTTGTGCTATGGTGACTAGGATAACGGATAGACATACTTAAATACATATAAACATCCATGACTTAGGTACAAATGCTCGTGCTCATCACACAAACATTTGCCCCTTGCGGGATTCGAACCCGCAACCGTGGTGCGTGCGTGGTGCGTGGTGGTATAGCGTCGGCTGAAACCCATGCACTCGCACCGACAACAGCACCGGAGGACTTTAGTGGGTGGGTGGAGGTTTTTAGTGGGTTGGAGCCCCACATAACCCCCTCCACCATCCCCGCTGGCGGGGGGGGGAATGCACCGCATTTTCCTGACGCTAAAAAAAAAAAAAAAAAAAATGGTGACTAGGATAACGGACAGAAATACTTAAATACATATAACCATCCATGTCTTAGGTACAAATGCTCGTGCTCATCACACAAACATTTGCCCCTTGCGGCATTAGAACCCGCGACCGCCTGGTTTAGTAGTCCGGTGCGCGAATGACTGCACCAAAACGGTCGTCTTTATAACGAGGAGTAAAAGTATGTTCAAACTAACCATTTACTTTAATATCGTCGACGCTTTTGTCCAAGACAGTCTTCGTCATCCAATAATTATTTCTCAAACATACGTCGCACACATCCGAATCCCTTATTTGCTTCAATTCAATCCCCTTTAAATCCAGCGCCTTTAGGTTTGAATCCAATTCTGTTATGGAATGATCTTGGTGTATCTGTTTGAACTCTTGGCTCTGGTATTTTTCTGTATAGAAATCCTGTGGACTCGACCAGGATTGGGCCAAGCTTTTACCGTCGTGGGAATGCGCCAATCGTTTCGTGTCTATAGCCGATTTCGTCGCGATGTTTGGCAAGCAGTTGACGTATTTTTCACAGTGTTTGCTATCTGTGGACTTGCTAGGATCGTTCGGTGACGAGTTGGCGTCGATTCTCTCTGACGACGCGTAGTTTTGTTGGGGTAATATTTGCATAAGTTCGATTATGTTGAGACGTGGCGATGTCTAGAAATTGGGGTTTGAATATATTATTATTGCACCATCTTTGGGCAAGTTCTGACTAGTATAGTGTATGTAATAGGATATTAGCCTAGTTATATTGGTAATTTCAAGTGTCACTTAACACTTAGGCCCACTTTTACCTCGATAAATACACTTAGCGCTAATTATATTTAAATACATCATTCTGTCTTTGTCAGTCATTCGACGTTGGCAGAAACGGGATGATATTTTAAACATAATTACAGTAAAACGTATTTAACGAGTTTCGTAAAAGTGGACCTTAGTCTACGATTAATATATTTTATGTTACCAAATAAATAAAATAAATTAAAGTACGTGGAATAGACCCTGAAGCTATTTTTATTACATGGATATTAATATTATAACCAGGCTTCCGCAATATAGCTTAAAGGCAAGCTACAAGTACAAGCGCGGATCGACCGGTCGGCGGTTGGTCGTAATGGATGTCACCAGCCAGCCGCATCGCATACAAAATCTACGCCTCACGCGCGCGCTTGGCGCGTCGGTCAACCCTACGCTGTCAAGTGAGATGAGGCTACGCGAGCAAAAGAGAGGCAAACACTGGGTGACTTTTGTATCAGTATCCTTCAAATATAATAATCTTTGACGCAATAAACAATACACTTTTTTTATTAAGTCGTCCAGTACAATAATATACCAGCTCAAGGCCGTTGCCTCCCGCTCAAGGTCATCATAATGATAGCAACCCCGCTCTAATTCCTATGCGCCGCATACATACATCTCATTTATGCGTTATAGGTAATCACGTTTTTTTATAATTAGATTAGTAAAAAGTTTTTTTTTAATTAAACTTGACCTATATTTTTCAAAAATAACATCTAAAAACGATACCTAATGTCTGGAAAAAAAATGGATACGGATACAAAAATCACCCTGTATGTAGGTGCTTAGCGGTAGGTTTTTGGCGTGCCGCGTTCTCAATTTGAACTTTATTGTGTCGTAGCTTGAGTCGCTACTTCCTTAAATAACTTTGCGAAGTGGTCCTGTAATTGTACTATAATTTATTCTGTGTCATAACATAATAATAACCTTGTTTATCGGTGAAGTAGACTCCAAAACGTCAGCGTTTGTGGAAACAGTGCTCGTTGATTTGCCAAGTAGTTTCTTTGATATCAATGATATTGGTATGTTACCGCTGGACTGACACAGGTGCTGGAAGGGAACGGGGGGGAAGGGGTAGTGGGGTGAAGTATCTAGGAAAATCAGTATCATAAATACGCAGACACTTTTGTAAAAACGTTGCCAGGTTGCCATTTCGACGCTGTTGTAAAAGTACGCTGGATAAACATTACGATTCCGTCATAATGTTAAAACTCCTTTTACGTACAGTGGGCCAAACATCAACCTACCTTGATCTATCAAATTTCCACAACCTTATCTCATATTCAACCTTATGTTGATTACATAGAGTTCCAACTTCCATGTCATTTGAGTAACTCAAATTTTGACTACTTGACAATAGTTTTTAATATTTTTTAACACTAACAGTGTTTTTCTTATTTATATAAGTTTAAATAAGAAACCAAAAATTCGCACACGGGTAGGATTTGAACCTACGACCTTTGGCTAACCGGGCCAACGTTCTTACCAACTGAGCTACTGTGCAGTTCATCCAACCGTGTGAAATTCCTGGTCTCTTTTTGTCTTACGTCATTGCGTGACCTGTGTGCGAATTTTTAGTTTATTATTTAAACTTATATAAATAAGAAAAACACTGTGAGTATTAAAAAATATTTAAAACTAATGAAAAGCGAAAGCGTCATCATGTGAGTTGAATTTATTCTGTAAGGAATAACTACTTGGCCCGCTGCTGTTGCAATGCAGCTCGGGTAGATGTCGCTGCCGTCACGCAATGACGTAAGACAAAAGAGACCAGGAATTTCACACGGTTGGATGAACTGCACAGTAGCTCAGTTGGTAAGAGTGTTAGCCCGGTTAGCCAAAGGTCGTAGGTTAAATCCTAAGTTAAGTAAGTTGATATGTACCACCCACTGTACAAAAAAGTAATACCATTAAATATTTTATACTTTACATTTGTAAAGATAGGGTGCTCTTACACGGGCAAATAAGATTCAGTGCCATGACTCTCAGGGAATGAAAGAAGTTTTGCTTTTTTCGACCCGATTGGATAATATTCTTGAGACGGTAAACAATGTGGAAATTGTGTAATATATGGAGTCATAATTATTTTTATAATTAAAGCAATTTGTTCGCAAGTTTTTACGAAATTGAATTAATTTTCGCTCAGAAAAAATTAACGACCGTGTCATCCGGTGGTCTGTGTCATTTGGTAAGAGCATTCGCCCAGATATCGAAGAGATGTGGGTTCGAGTCCCACCGGATGACACGGTCGATCAATTTTTGTGAGCGAAATTTAATTTAACATATGGAGCTATTATTTCTGTAATTTATTGTGATGCATTACTGTTGCCGAGCAATCATTGCCATAAAAATTGACTGTGTAATAGGCATGGAAGATTTCATGAATAGCAAATGAAAAATCATATGAAATGAATTTCATTGTTCACACCTGCAATTTATATAGACTGCTACAAATCGCACTCTGCGAAATCATAGATCATGCTCATTTCATTTTATTCATTGATGACTGCATGTAGCAGAGCGAGTCGCGAGCGAGCGTGTAGGAATGATTTGCCCTAGGTGCGTGTAAGAAAAAGACAAACACACTAGTTATGCGATCATAGGTGACGATCGATACTGGGTGGGCATTTAAAGAGCCTTAAATTTATGGACATAAAGTTCAGATTCGTTTGCCATGATTTTTCATGACAACCTAAATATGACATTTCATATTAGTAGCAAATTAGCAACCGTTCACAATAATTCATATTTCATCATAAGTAGCAAATAGCAAAACATGTTACATTATGACACTGCGAAAAAAAACATTACCAATGAAATTTCACATGACATTTCATATGAAAAAAAATTATCATTACATGAAATGAAAATGAATTAAAAGTAGCAATCATTTCCATGCCCACTGTGTAAGAGCACTTTTAAGTAACTGATGTATGGCCCCAAAGTAGTCGTGTTATATGACATTCTTTATTTGAAAACATAATGATTGCTGACGGTGGTAACATTACGCAGTGCCAACATCTGACAGTAAAAAAAACATTTTTTTATTTGACAAGCCCATTTCAAATAAAAAAATGTTTTTTTTCTTTGAAATGGGCTTGACTGCTTGAGCTTGGCTCTTGACTCTAGACTAAGCCAGAGGTGACGCAGACAGGGCTAACGGTGGAGCGAGCTCACTCAGAAGAAGCCTGTTCAATTTGACTTTTAGGTTTTTGGGTCAAATCAATCTGCATCAAATCTAAAAACGTTAATAAACAAAAATGACTAACCTTATCAACTTCCGTATCAAACTGTTCGTGGGTAGCACCTTTAGACAAAGCACCCTTCTCCATTAGGGTAGCTCGCTTAGCAGCCAAGTAGAGAGATCTGTAAATTAAAATGTACAGGGTTAAAAAGGTGGTAGTGGAAAGTAGCGATGGGCGATTGTTCGAAAAAAAATAATCGAATGAATCGATAATCCACCATTCGAGCTATCGCATGTCGATTTAGTAATTCGTAAAAAAAATAATCCAATAATAACAGACAATCGAATGATAATCTATACTGGGCCCTTCGATGCATTCGATCGAATTGCCGCAACTGTGCACACAGGACAGGCAGCGACCGAATGATTAATCGGCGGGATTATTGACGTTTCATTCGTTAGTAGTAAGTAGTACGGCCTGCGCACCGCGCCGCATAATCGAAGAATAATCGAATAACTGCGGTTGCTTATCGAATACATTCGATTACAGAGACCATTCGAATAATTCGATTAATTTAGTAATAATCGCCTATCGCTAGTGGAAAGAGGTTATTAACATTTGACAATGATATAACCGTTCAAAAGTAAGTATAACTATTTGAGAGTGAGAGGTGTTACTGTTTGGCAATTTTAATAATAATAAATAAATTTATTTCGGAAAATTAAATTACATTTCCATATTGTTGTTAGTAATAATTTTTACTTAAAATTATGTTAGTAATAATTCAACAATAAATTAATTTTAATTAAATTTTAAATATTTATTCTATTTATTTTGCAGCTAGGTTTGACGGCCTAACGTGAACTGTCACCTAGTGTCTCACAAACGGCAAATTTTACTTCTTTTTCGTGTCGACTCTGGCGTTATATTTTTGAGGACCAATACTCGACTTACTGATATTTTACTGTTTATCAGTGAGGTATTACCGTTTAATAGTAAGGTATCAATCACTATCAATGTACAATGTTGTCTAATACCCACCTGTCAAAGGTGGGTATTACCGATTGACAGTGAGGTATTACTGTTTATCAGTGAGATACTACCGTTAAATATTGAAATATTACCGTTTGACAGTATAGTGTTACCATTTGACAGGAGTTTATTACCGTTTGACAGTGAGGTGTTACTTTTGACAATGAGGTATTTGCAGATAGATATTACCGTTTCAAAGTGTTGTGATACCGTTAAACAGTGAAGTATTACCGTATGACAGTAGTGTTATAGTTTGCTAGGCAGGTAATGGCGTTTGATAGCTAGGTATTAGCATATGACAGTGTAGCGCAGGTCAATCGCGACTATTAGTCCAGTCAATCGTAGCAAGGCAAAAATTTATAAATACGTACGACTTCGCAACGTACCTAATCAGGTATGTAATTGGTAGATTGGTGATAAGTTGGCCACCACTGGTATAGTGTTACAGTTTGACAGTATAGTGTTATCGTTTGACAGGCAGGTATTACCGTTTCACAGAGAGGTACTACCGTTTGACAGTGCCATGTTACCATTTGATAGTACAGTGTTACCGTTTGACAGTGAGGTAGAACACGGTGACGTGACGGAGTAGTCCGGCATGAAAGTGAGCCGCAGCATTGTGTCCACGTTTATGTCCTGATAGTAACTGATAGTACCTATAGTTGTAGACAATCCGGTGTTCTCGTTTCACAGAGAGATATTACTGTTTGACAGTGCAGTCTTACCGTTTGACAGTAAGTTATTACCGTTTGATAATTGATAGTAATGTTACGTTTTGACAATAAGGTATTTGGGCGCAACAGATTTGGTAGGAAAATGGAAACGCTTCTTACTGAACGGTTGTTATGGTCCAAGCTCCTATGGTCACCGTCTTGGTTTATCTATATGTAATAAAGCTCGTGCTAAATCTTACATATTGCAGTTTGTGTTGTATAGAGCTGTTGTTCTGGTTGTGTGCCTAATACTAATAGATAATTAAATATACATAATATATAGGGTGTTACCGTTTGACAGTGAGGTAGAAGAGCTCGGTGATCGCCCGCACGGAGTAGTCGGGCACGAAAGTGTGCCGCAGCATCGCGTCTACGTTGATGTTCTGAAGCGACCCCATTGCCGACGGGGTGGGCGATTCCGCTGTTGAAATAACGGTACGTTCTAATTTTTTATCTTTTTATCACTAAAAATACTGACGCGCCAAAAATCTATGATAATAATAATATCCCCCTAGCCGAATTTCGACTACAGCGGCCTATCTCAACAGAGATTAGCCAACTGCGCGAGAGATATTATAGTGCATAAGTTTCAGCGCAATAAACAGGTGCACTCTCTGTTCCTTCACTCTCATAATTCGGTGAGACGGCAGTCCGACATGACCGTAGTGAGATCAGGCGCAGGACCAACGGCTTAACGTGCGCACCGAGGCACGAGGTTGTTGACACCACCAACTTCCTGACTCAGGAGCTGTGTTTGAGTTATTTCAAGACAGAAAAACCCAAACACTCTCGACCCGACTCGGGCAAGTCTGTCGTAATTTTCAAGTGCTTCTTAACGCTGTAATGCCACGTTTCTTTCATTAATGTTATTGAGATTTACACCCTCAACACTAGAAAGAAATACTATAGCACGTATTTAACAATCGAAAGATGAACAGGCTCTGCAAACGCCAGGGTGGCCGAGAGGTTAGGCAATCGCCCGGTATGCGAGGAACGCGGGTTTGATGATTCCCGCCTCTGATGATCATTTTGTTAAGTGCAATAATATCTGATATTAATCAATTTGATTCTTTTGAACTATACTCACCAACGCCAATATTCTGTGTAAGTGCCTGTACGCCGAAGTACGTGAACGGTCCGGCTTCAAATACCAAGTTCTCTCTGCCGACTGTCACCTCCACTCGCCCTTCAAGGATCAAGACGAAGTAGTCCACCTGTGGAGTTAGATAGAAATACATCGATCATAACTAAACTCTCTGGATAAGTTCATAGGACATGGCTTACTGGTTCTGTCACAAAATGTCTTCTATTCACCATACGACATGGTACAATCTACTCTAATATTATTGAATAGGATCCAAAACTACTGGATCGATTCAAATAAAATTTGGTACAGATATAGTTTGAGACCCTTGGAAGGACATAGGCTACTTTTTGTCGCGATATAAAATCATCAGGGGGGTGAAATGAAATGAAAGTTTGTATGGAAAATCCAACTAACACGTTCCACGTTCATCCAACCATGTCAAATTCCTGGTCTCTTTTTGTCTTAAGTCATTGCGTGACGGCAGCGACATCTACCCGAGCTGCATTGACAATGTCACGCAATGACGTAAGACAAAAAGAGACCAGGAATTTCACACGGTTGGATGAACTGCACAGTAGCTCAGTTGGTAAGAGCGTTGGCCCGGTTAGCTAAAGGTCGTAGATTCAAATCCTACCTGTGTGCGAATTTTTGGTTTCTTATTTAAACTTGTAAAAAATTGCTTAAATTATGCAACAATTATAGATTTTTTTTCATACCATGAAGTCTATATGGATCACTGACCTCTATTATACAAGAACGCTGGACTAAAGGTTCTCTAAGAAATAAGAAAAAAGCGCCCCCGCCGAGTGTCCAGGGAACTAAAATAGAGTCGTTCATGCTCAGCCGAGGCGACAACATCTCCTGAGAATGGCGCGTAGTGGCAAAAACGCGTCGAGGTTAAAGTTAAAGAAGTCAGTGACATGGATGAAGTCGCGGGCAACAGGTAGTCTGCCAAAAAGTTCTAGAAAGTTCACTTACTGGTTTACCCTGCTGGAAGACGTAAGTGCTGGGGTCTTTCTTGGTCTTCCCCTTCAGCTTGATGTGCTGTATGACGTCCTGCTTCAGCAGTCTTCGGAGGACCGTCTCCGAGACTGTGTCAGGTCGGAACGCGTCCACGCCTGATGGGGAAATAAAATACTTAAAAGTCAAAGTCAAAAATCATTCATTCAATTTAGGTCAGGAAAAGCAACATAAGAAATTACACAAAAAAAACTGGCCAAGTGCGAGTCGGACTCACACGCGAAGGGTTCCGTACCATTTACTTAAAACATTAGACAGTATAGGCAAAAAAAGTATATATTTTTATTTTATTTATAATTTTAAAAGTATTCATCACAGGATACCCGAAACAATTTTAAATAAGAGTTTCCGCCCCTGTTTCTTTACGTGAGTGATTTGAAGTTTATAGGTCCAAGACTTTAGAAATTACATGGGGGGGGGACACCATGTAAGCGACTTTGGCGGGCTATATCTCGCAAATGGTAAAGCTGATAAAAAGTGTTGTATGGAAACCCTACCTTATTTTCATAGTCCATTTCAACGATACCCCACACAAGGGAGTGCACTCAAAAAAATAATTCACCCTCCCTTTTACATGTACCCTTATAACGCGGTAATTTAAATTTTTTGTATTTTTAAAAATGAGATCTATATGTGAAGTATCCTCGAACCAAGTTACATGCAAATCAGTCCATAAACGTAGAAGATTTTCTGCTGTGACAGACTAGGACAACCCTATCGCGTTGCGTGATAGTACGTCACTGAATAGGTTTAGTGTATTATGAATATTATCATATTCCAGAGTTATAAGAATGAAATTATCTTGCAATGTATTTCTGTAGGTGTCTACACGAAAATGTGCTTGAGTCTGAGGCGAACTGAATTAGATCATATCGTTGACAACATTGAGTAGATATTTCTTTGAATTTCATTGCAAAGTCATACTTCTGTACGGAGTACTGGTACTTATTCTGTGGTCTGGCCTCAGAGATTTTGCGGGATTATAGGGGTCACTTTGAAACTCCCTCGAACGTATTCATTGCGCACTTTATCTTTAAGCGTAACCCCGCCCGACCAACGCAACATACGCATCACCGTTGTATGCAGTCTCTGTTCTTGGCTCTTGGTTGTTGGCCAGGCTTCACAGCCATAGAGACTGGCAATCTGGGAGGTGCTGGGAAGAAATGAGAGGGAGAGAGGGACAAACACAGTCACCACTAGCTGCCCGTTGATCCTGCGCTTAATCTTAAGGGGAGGAACTATTATTAGCATTCCTCAGTATGACTTCATTTTATTTTTGCTGGTTCGATGACAACTAAAGTTAGACGAAAACACGCAAAAACTTGTACAAATACGTTAGAAATATAGTTTGACGTTTCTAAATTATTGTAGTCTGTCTCTTTTCGTTTGTTTGATAGAAAAAAGAGAGAATGAACCTACATTTAATCTTAGACAGGGCGCATTGGAATTGAGCCATTTGAATATGTGTTTTAATAAGAGACTAATAATTCGCACACGGGTAGGATTTGGACCCACGACCTTTGGCTCAAATCCTACCGGTGTGCGAATTTTTGGTTTATTATTTAAACTTATATAAATAAAAAAGAACTCAGTGTTCTTTCTTATAAATTGTGTTAGATAACCGACTCGACAAACTTTAAGGGCTTCTTCCACATACAATTTTAATCATAAAATGTCCCATACATGTGGGGTGAAAAACCAACTTAAGATTTTTGAGATTAATTAGAGCAACTTAAATTTTGTCTGTATTCTTTGGGCAAAAATATTTTTTTAACAGTCTACGATATTGTTTTTGATACTTAAGTGATATTTATTGGATTGCCACTCGTTTTGTCAATATTATTTTCCTACACGATGACCAAATAATTAAAATGCCGCCATTCCGAAAGGGTTGAGTTTTCACCCCACTTATATAGGACATTTTATTATTAAAATTCACTGTCGAAAAATTCATTAAAGTTTGTCGGGTCGGTTACCAAACACATTGATAAAATAAGATATTAAAAAAATATTACAAACTATTGAATAATGTGTGTATGGCAGAAAATGATTTTGATTCTTTTTTCCTATATTAATATTAACTTACTTGTGCTCAAGAATTGGAAGGTGGCCAGTGTCAGTTGAGGAGATATGTGTATGCGCTGGTTCTCGTGCCTCTCCGCAAACGCCGTGAAGTCTTGCAGCTTGTTCTGCGGACGGTTGCGACGACGCTTGGTGCGGTTGTCCACTGTTGGGAGTGGGAATCAAGATATTATTATTTGTCGTCCCCATACCTACACACGGGTACAGATGCAATCTGTCTTTCTCAGCTAACCAAACGAAAAGACACAACAGAGAGCTGTCAGTTGCTAAGAAAATTTAGAAATTCTAGTATAGATTTTATTCCGTGAAGAATAAAGTTAAATAAAAACACGCAAAAACTTGTAAAAATACGTAATAATAATAAATTGTTTCAACAAACACACCAATTACCTAGCCCCAAACTAAGCGTGAGCTTGTGCTATGGTGACTAGGATAACGGTAGGAAATACTTGAATACATATAAACATCCATGACTTAGGTACATATGCTGGTGCTCATCACACAAACATTTGCCCCTTGCGGGATTCGAACCCGCAACCGCCTGGTTTAGAAGTCCGGTGCGCAAACGACTACACCAAGACGGTCGTCAAGACCACGTAAGAAATTGATTCACTTCATATGACGTTTCTTAATTATTATAGTCTGTCTGCCTAACCTTGACGACCACCTTGGTGTAGTGGCTCGTGCCCCGGATTTCTAAACCAGGCGGTTGCGGGTTCGAATCCCGCAAATGGCAAATGTTTGTGTGATGAGCATTTGTACCTAAGTCATCTATTCGTTATCCTAGTCACCATAGCACAAGCTCACGCTTAGTTTGGGGCTAGGGTATTGGCACAATAGACAGATTTGTTTTCAGAACAGTAGTGTAACTCAGCCGTATTTTTGAAATTAGAAACTACGGATGGGCGGAGCGCTAGGGTTGGTACACAAAAAGTAAAATATGACAAGATTTTTATTCTTCATATGTGTATTGTTTTAGGTTTAGGAATGATTCATATTTTTACTAAAGATTATTTATCATATCCACAGACAGTGGACTCCTAGTAAAACGGGCCCGTTTTTACATTGTCAGTTCGATGAGACCAGGTACAATTTACGAGTTTGCTCCTACACATCATTGAGCCTTAAAAATATATATATTTAAATCCTATGTGCATGAAAAATATCCACAGACCCTGCAGTTCCCACAATCTTCGGAGGCATTAAAAATTTTGCAAGAAAAAAATTTTTTTTAACATGCACACCAGTTGTCTAGGGTGGGTAGTTTCCGAGTTATGGCTGCTTTAATTTTGACAGCTGTCATCCGAAATAAAGATGATTTCATGTTTCATATAACCTACTTTGTTCAATGATATATGCAGATTCGAAAGTCAGTCTTTGACAGCGAACCGGCTCGCGCCCCGCGTGTCACTTTGTGGGTTTGTCTGCCCAAGTTTGCTCAACGGGCCGTGTAACTGACGTGTATGCATGTGTGTGTAGATACGGGTGCTCTAGTATGTAGATAAAATACTGTGTATCTATATACCGTGGTATTGGTGTGTTTGTTGAAACAATTTATTATTATTAACCATTTGCGTGCAAAGCGCAGCTTGTGCCAATCCATTAACTAGCTGCTTAGACTAAATTAAATAGATAATGTGCTAAACTGATGCTCACAGTGCTGTGAGTGCAGTGCGATCGTAACGATTAACCAATTTTCAACCTTAAGTCAAGTGGAGAAATTCCAAAATTGCTTACAGAACACGTCGGTTTCATCGACGATTTCCGCTTGTATCATCTCCTCAATAACGTCTTCCAGGGTCACCAGACCAATGGTCCTATAGAAGGGGTAGCTTCGCCTTCGTTTATTCAATAACTATCTGTCCCTTTCTTTACTGGATCAGTTATGAAAGAGATATTATAAAACTACAAGACTAGCTTTAAGTGGGAGGAAGAAAGTAAGAAAGAAAGGGACAGACAGATGAAATTATTTACTAAACACAAAGTTCTCCCTCACCTCAACTAGGACCTCTTGCGTGAAAAGCGCAGCTTTTGCCAATCCACCAACTGGCTGCATATTGAGCACGACGAAAATCGTGCCATACTTCTGCACACATCGCAGAGTCAATAAACCAATTTTCAACCTTGACTCAAGTAAATAAGGTCCAATATCACTTACAGAACACGTCCGTTTCGTCGACGATTTCAGCTTGTATCATCTCCTCAATAACGTCTTCCAGGGTCACCAGACCGATGGTCTCGTAGAAGGGGTCGCCCTCGCCTTCATTGTTGATCCGATGGACGAACGCCATATGCCCTTTGTGCCCTGTAAATAACAAAAAAATATATTTACATCAGTAAATACAGGATGTGATAAAAGTACGAGCCAAAAACCCCATTCAAATATGAAAGGGACTCAGTGGTAGTACCGATGTCCGTATTTTCGAATATAATAATAATAATAAATACATTTATTTCGGAAAATTATGATTAAATTTCCATATTGTTGTTAGTAACAATTGTTACTTAAAATTATGTTAGTAATAATTCAATAATAAATAAATTTAAATTAAATTTTAAATATTTATTTTATTTATTTTGCAGCTAGGTTTGACGGCCTAGTGTGAACTGTCATCCAGTGGGCTCAATTCCAATGCGCCCTGTCTAAGATTAAATTTAGGCTCAGTCTCTCTCTTTCTCTGCCACACAAACGAAAAGAGACAGACTATATTAATTTAGAAACGTCAGACTAAACAGCTGATCATTGCTAAGGAAATTAGAAAACCCATAGACAATTTAGTAGGGATGTCATTCAATGACGACTAAAGTTAGACGAAAACACGCAAAAACTTTTATTTGGCGTTTCTAAATTAATGTAGTCTGTCTCTTTTCGTTTGTTTGATAGTGAAAGAGAGAGACTGAACCTAAATTTAATCTTAGACTCATTGGAATTGGCTCAATTCAACTCAGTGTCTCACAAGCGGCCCGTCAAACCTATCTGCAACAGTTCGTAAAATGCTGTTGGGGCTGGCGCACACCCGTCGCCATCTCTCGCCACTCGTTTGCGCATCAGTCCGTAGAAGTCATCGGTTCTCGCTTCTGCGAACATTCCAGAGGCACTATATAGCCATCCCTTTCACTCACGACAGAATGACAACGCGAACGGACATCGTCAACAGGAGTAGGGCCTTAGGGCACTGATATCTATAGGAGGCTGTACACAAGCAACTTTAGAATATAGGAAGAATGTAAAAAAAAATACTTTGTATTTTCAAATTAAATTATTTATAATTTATTTATCTTTATTTATTTTTTTGTTTTATTTTTTTGGCTACTGTTTTTTTTATATTTTTTAGAGATATAGTAAACATTTTGCCGCGTTCAATGCGGGTAATAGGTGGAAGCGATAGGGGAAAGAAAGGGGAGTATGCATAGCGTTAAGAGGAGTAACTGATTAAGAGACATACAATAAAAGGAAATGATATAGCAAGAAAGTAAAACGACGAATGTGCGATAGAGATAAGAATATAATGAGAGATATAAACGTAAGGGTTCGCAGCAAGCACTTACAAAGATTCGTCGAGTGATGAACGTATATGGTAGCTCAGTTAGGAGGGCATTCGCCCGGATAACGAAGGGTCGTGAGTTTGAGTTCCACCTGAGCCGGTTGCTGAAATTTTGTGTGCAAATTTACATCTTTCCTAGATGTAAATTTGCACACAAAATTACTTACCGTCTTTGAACTGTTGTTGTCGTCCGGATCCACGAACGACAGCTCCTTGATGAAGAGTACTGTCACTATGAAACCGCATGGGGTAGGGGGAGGGGGAGAGATGTGGAGTGAGTAAGAGATAAAGAGAGAGATAGCAAAAGAAGAGAGATAGATAGATGGAGTCAGTAAGCGACAAAGATATTCATCAAAATAGATATAGCAAGACAGATAGATCTAACCAGAAAGAGACAAAGACACAAATAGAGATCAAAATATATAAAGCGAGAAAGATAGATCGAGTCAGAAAGGGACGGAGAACAAAGGGATAAAACGGAAGAAACACAAAAGCACCTTTTTATGTTTTTCGCTTTATACCTAAGAATAGAAGAAAAGAATGAAGGCATGGAGGCAGAGAGAAAGAGACAGCAATAGTGAAAGAGAAGGATAGCTAGAACAAGAAAGATAGGACAAGTGTGACTGAAACAGGGATAAAATGAGAGGTCGATGCAGATGACAGATACCTCAAGTTTGGGACTGCTGACTAGCGCTGTAGCTTGACAGTCAAAATCAAAGATCCTAAAAAACCTTACAACTAGAATGTTCTAGAAATTCTATTTGTGAAAACCTATAAGTGGTTTACTAGTTACCTGTTCTATCACATATTACTTAAGTTAAAACCCTGGCTTTCCTGTAATAAAATAAATAACTCACCATCCTTAAACTGCCGGAACATGACGTCCCACTGGACGTTACATCTTCAAACACAAAAGTTGCACGGGTTCTGGTAGTACTGGCAGAGCGTGCCAGCGGCGTGTTGTCGTCCGGGGCCACGAACGACACCTCTTCGATGTACAGCACTGTCACTGTGGCGCCGCAGGGGGAAGGGGGAGGGGGAAAGATGTGGAGTGTGCGAAAGACATAGAGTGAGCCGGAAAACAACAAACAAAAGCGATGGAATGAGGGAGGAAGATAGATCGAGTCCAAAAGAGATAGAGATAAATAGATATATCGAGTCAGAAAGAAACGGAGATAGAGATAAAAATAAAAAAAGCGAGAAAGATAGAAAGAGACAGAGAAAAAAGGGATAAAGCGGAAGAAACACAAAATCACCTTTCTATGTTTTTCGCTTTATACCTAAGAATAATAGAAAAGAATGAAGACATGGAGGCAAAGAGAAAGAGACAGCTATAGTCGAAGAGGAGGATAGATAGAACAAGAAAGATAGGACAAGTGTGACTGAAACAGGAATAAAATGAGAGGAAAGCGACAAAAAAGATAAGATAGAGAGATCTAGTAAGAAAGAGACGGAGATAACGATCAAAACAGATAACGCTGAAAGATATTAAACAGGGGAAACCGAAAGATAGGAACTGGATGGAGTATCTTAGACATGGAGACAGAAAGAGACATCTTTGACGAAATAAAAGGATAGCTACAATAAGAAAGAGAAAGGACGAGTGTATGACTGAAATAGGGACAAAATGGGAGGTGGATGCTGGAAGATACGTGAAGTTTGCGACAGATGACAATAGCGCTAAACCTTGACAGTTAAAATCACAGATCCTAAAAAAACCTTACATCTAGAATGTTCTAGAAACTCACCATCCTTAAACTGCCGGAACATGACGTCCAGTGTAACATCTTCGAACACAAAGTTGCACGGGTTCTGGTAGTACTGGCAGAGCGTGCGCAGCGGCGTGTTGTCGTCCGGGTCCACGAAGGCCAGGTCCTTGATGAACAGCACTGTGACTATGTTGCCACGACTACCCTCGTACACTGGTATACGGGAGTAACCTGCAGAAAAGGAAAAAAGTTACATTCACAGCCCACTGAAAACCAGCGCCGGGGCCTCCCGGGGACCTGACTTATGGTCACAGCACACTAATCAATCACTCAGTATTCTTTGTATGAAACTCCGTACAGCAACGCACACTAATCGGAATCGTAACGTTATCGCCTCGCCTCGGGACCCACTCACGAACCGCTTTGCGGGTCGGTCAACTAGCGGTCCCCGCGCTTACGTCTCTCCGTACTCGAGCTTACGTCTCTTCGTCCACCCTTGAACTTCTCACCCCTCCCGCCGTAAGGGCGGCGTCGCCCTGCCGTAGCCGAGTCGACGTACCGGAGCTGCTGATCCGCTTTGGTTACGTGCTTACGTTACGTTGACGCCTATATGACAGCGAAGCGAAAGGACGATCCCTTTCCGAGTTCATAAGTGTTTCTTTTTCTTTGTTTTATTGTATCTCTTGTTGTTCTGCAGCTTGTATTAGCTATAGGGTTATTTTTTTAGGGTTCCGTACCTCAGAAGAAAAAAAGGAACCCATATTGGATCACTTTGTTGTCCGTCGGTCTGTCAAGAGGCATGCTAAATATCAGAGAGCGGGGACGGTGATTCTAGGAAGAGGATTTCCGTTAACAGTCTTTATATTTTATTTTATTGGTAACAAAAAAACAGACATTTATCGTATCATGAAAGTACAAAAAATATTAAAAACTAAGAGAAACTGGACTAATGCCCTTAAATGTTACACCTTTGCGCTAAACTCAAGTTGCGTAGGTAAACAAAGCTAAAATTGAAATACAAAATAAAATGAAAAATACGGAATGAACAAAATGAAAAAAAAAACTGTGTGCAGCCTTGTACCTTACAGTCGCGTGCGATTGGCGCTTCCTCACTCTCGCACCTCTTGCAGGGCGCTAGGAAGGTCGCGCATGAACTTATTTGAATATCGAAATTACAGTATTAATGTCAAAGATGTCAAAAATTCTCTGTCAAAAGACAGAACGTCATATAATGACAACGAGTTAAAAAACAAAACGTCAACTATAATGACATAGATATTTTAGTGAAACAAGCACATTAGCGATGGGCGATTGTTCGAAAAAAAATAATCCAATGAATCGACAATCGGCCATTTCAACTATCGAATGTCGATTAAGTCAATCGGAAAAATAAAAATCTAATAATAATTGACAATCGAATGATAATCTATTACTCGGCCCTTCGATGCATTCGATTGAATTGGCGCGACTGTGCGCACAGGAACAGCAGGCAGCGAACGAAACATTAATCGACGCGACGAATGACGATTTATTCGTTAGTAGTACGGCCTGCGCACCGCACGCTCCGGTGTTGTTCGCCGCATAATCGAAGGACAATCGAATGACTGCAGTTGCTTATCGAATACATTCGATTACAGAGACCATTCGAATAATTCGATTAATTTAGTAATAATTGCCCATTGCTAAAGCATATATATGGCCCTCTGCACCCTTATTCACAAACGCCGGAAGCTACAGATTTCGAATCGGAGAGGTAGGTTTCCGAAAAAATGAAATTCTCAAATCCGCACCTTGTCGGACTATAGTTGAGATTATTGTATATTGGTTGATGTTAACATTAAAAGACATTGAAGTAAGTGGCGCTAACTCGATTTATCTTTTAAAAATATGGAAAGCAGTGTTCCGATACGCGAAAGACGCGGATTCAATAACTTCCTCAGCAGATGCAGTACCTAATCTTTTAAAAATAAACAATAGCAAAGTTAAAAGTATTGACTTATTTACGTTTACAATCATCTTTTAAGGCTTCTAGACCAACAAAACACATTATTATCCTAGCGTTACCCTGGTTGTGCACACGCACGCGAGAGCCCAGGATTTAACAGATCAGGTAATTACAGTGGAGCGACTGCCATCTGACCTCCGTGACACCTGACCAGTTTTAGATCATGTTTACACATTCAGGCGCCTGAATGTGTAAGTCTCCTCACGATGTTTTCCCTAACCGTAAGAGCATCGGTTAGTGAAACAACTAATGTACATAACTCAGAAAAAGTCATTGGTACCTACATACATAGCGGCACATGAATATTCAACCGATTACTTAAACGACAAGTGCTTAAACTACGCCACAATATAAAACAATTACGTTTAAAAGCCAATTTCGCAAATTATTTCTAACATAACATGGATATCAAACGACACAAGCGAAAGGGTGACGTAGTATAAGGGCAGGGTAGAGTATGAGCCAAGTTTACTTTTAATGTTTGTGTGATGAGCACGAGCATTTGTACCTAAGTCTTGGATGTTTATATGTATTTAAGTATGTCTATCCGTTATCCTAGTCACCATAGCACAAGCTCACGCTTAGTTTGGGGCTAGGTAATTGGTGTGTTTGTTGAAACAATTTATTTATTTAAGTACACGGCCGCACGTTCGACTACCACACTTTTACAATGAGACCGCCTCTATTCCCTAGGCAATAAAAGCTATTTTCGTAGTTCAAATGGGTAACGACGTGTTGCGGACTGTACCTACAGGGCTGACTCACTCCGCAGTTTAGGTATGTTTTATTCTCAAGGGAATCAAAACCTAATATTAACCCGTTGAACTAAGACCATGAAATTGTAAGAACGTAAAATAGGATTTGTATCACAGATTCAGTTTGTGGTAACATCACAGAAAAATTCCGACACGCACATGCCCGGTTTTTATATATTCAAAGGTCACAAAACAAGTTACAGTTAGTAAAGATAAAATGATTGGTGTTGATTTGCGTAAGGATATAGAATTTTAGGTAGTTTACCAAAACGAATTTCCAATTCATTTTGTTATATTTATATCATTCTTTGAAATTAATCCATTTTGACGACCGTCTTGGTGTAGTGGTTCGCGCTCCGGACTACAAAACCAGCGGTTGCGGGTTCGAATCCCGCAAGGGGCAAATGTTTCTGTGATAATCACGAGCATTTCTACCTAAGTCATGGATGTTTATAAACGTATTATAAGTATGTCTATCCGTTAACCTAGTAACCATAGTACAAGCTGACGCTTTGTTTGGGGCTATGTATTAAAGCGTAATTAACTATATACACAACTCATTAATAAAAATTAAGATAAATTACTTAATACAACACAAAAACAAAAATTATAAAAAGGGTCCTTGTTATTGCTATGTATTATATATAATATATAAAGTAATGATGATAGAATAAAACGCGTAAAACTTGTGAAATACAGTAAATTGTATAATAACACAAGTTTATACGAGTTAAGACAAACCCTATTTTAATATTTTTACGAAATAAAACATTACTAACTTGGCTCCTTTCTACAGCAGCACAGCGACAAAAATACATGTTGCTTGCTCGACCTGAGTGAGCGAGGGTGTGGCGACCGCTAAAAGGTCGGTTTGAACAACCAACAGGATCGATGCTAAGTCTACGACGAGTTATTTTCGTTATGCCATAACTTAAGACATTTAATCTTCTGCTTAAATGCAACAACTTTTACTGGGAAACCAAAATCGACAGTTTAACAAAGAATTAAATAAATAAATTGTTCCAACAAACACTACAATTACCTAGCCTCATACTAAGCGTGAGCTTGTGCTATGGTGACTAGGATAACGGATAGACATACTTAAATACATATAAACATCCATGACTTAGGTACAAATGCTCGTGCTCATCACACAAACATTTGCCCCTTGCGGGATTCGAACCCGCAACCGCCTGGTTTAGAAGTCCGTGGCGCGAACCACTACACCAAGACGGTCGACGAAGAATTGGAGACCATACAAGCGAAATTAATTTATCGGCCAATATTAATGCGCGTCAGATTTTTTTTTACATTAATACGGATCCCTTAGTGTACGAAGTCGGGCTCAACCTTGCCCGATTTTTTCATTTTTAAATATTTTCGTTAACACTTAACAGCCTGATATTACGAATTATATAATGTCTCTCTTGCAAAAATAAATTAAAAAGCTAAACGAAGGGTCGTGGGTTCGAGTCCCACCGGATGACACAATCGATCAATTTTGTGTGCGAAATTTAATTTAATTACGAAAAAAAACTTGCAAGTTTTTTTTCGTAATTAAATTAAATTTTGCTTAAGATTGCTTAAGATATAAAAATAATTATAAGTCTATCATGCATCTTGCTTCTAGAAAGGCTTAGTACAAATAAACAGAAGGACAGTCAAGTTATGGGATATCAGAGGGTAAGCGTTGTAAACAGGGTGTTAAAAGGTTTGGCTTGGGTTTTTTTACTATATTTTTATAACTTAAGCAATTATTTTGCAAGTTTTAAGAAATTAAATCAAATTTCACTTACAAAAATTAATCGACTGTGTCATCCGGTGGGACTCGAACCCAGGTGATAAGAGCACTCGCCCGGATAGCAAAGGGACGTGGATTCGAGTCCCACCGGATGACACAGTCGATTAATTTTTGTAAGTGAAATTTGATTTAATTGGTTCTTTTTTTCAATCAATGGACAGAAACAGACATTCTTAAATGTTATTCTATGTATAGATGAGCGCGCATCGTATTTCATAACCGGCGTGTTATTACGTCTAATTCCAAACATGGACGATGTTTATTTAGGGACGCGTATTTGGAAAACCTCCAGATTATGTCGCAACCTGACCACTTCTGGAGACATATGGTAAGAATAGACTGAACGTTCATTTGAACTACGTTAAACGGCATTTTCTATACTAATATTATAAAGAGGAAAGATTTGTTTGTTTGTTTATTTGCATCGAAAAGGCTCCGAAACTACTGGACCGAATCAAATGAAATTTGGCACAGAAATAGTTTGAGACACTGGGAAGGACATAGGCTACTTTTTGTCGCGATATAAAATCATAAGGGGGTGAAATGGGGGATGAAAATTTATATGGAAAATCTGACTTTTAGCGCGGGCGAAGTCGCGGGGAACTGCTAGTGAACGATGTAATTAATAGAATCAGGCGTTACTCTGCGGAAATCCATTATTAGATGGAAAAAATAAAATACAATTATTTTGCTTTAAATTTTCGCTAAGAGACGCTAGCGCAGGCACCAAAACCACACCAACCGCAACCGCGTTGAGTACCAGTTCAGGCAAATTCAGAATGCACCGCCCTCCCTCAATGCACATGCACTACAGCTAATGCAGTTGAACTAAGGCTTACTACTAAGGCATTTGAACGATTTTTTGGCAATTTAATGGAGTGGTTTGCCATTGCCTTCTCCTTTTCACACACTAGCCAACTAGTGTGCAGGTTTTCTTACGCTGTTTTCCTTCAACGTTAGGCAGCAATATCTTTGAAAAAGACTGTACTTAAGTTAGTAGTACAGGCCGGGATTAAATTAAAAATTAAATAAAATTGTTTTAACAAACACACCAATTACCTAGCCCCTAAGCGTGAGCTTGTTCTATGGTGACTAGAATAACGTATAGACATACTTAATACATTTTTATAAACATCCATGACTTAGGTACAAATGCTCGTGCTCATCTCACAAACACTTGCCTCTTGCGGGACTCGAACCCGCAACCGCCTGGTTTAGAAGTCCGGGGTGCGAACGACTACACCAAGACGGTCGTCTGCTGATGATTGAATTCACGCCCTCACGGATGAGAAGTGCAGTTTTCCGCTCGGCTATCGCACTTAAACTGCCAAGGAAGTAGTTGTATGTGTTTCATTCCACATAGTGATTACGACCTTCAGTCGTGATGTATACGACTACTTTTTCACAACCATATTTTTTTGGCTAATATGACCTCGCTAAAAAGGATTATATCACTTAATACGTGTGCCGATGTGGCGGTTTATATTTTCTTTGTAAATAATAGAAATACATGATCATTATTATAATCATAATAATCATTATAATAATTGTTATTATAAAAATCCATTATAAAAGTAATCCGAATTAAATTATCTAAATTTAAAGTTATTGCTATAGATAACTTCTGACAGTGAGGTTTGTCACTTGCCTTACATACACCCCTCCACCAATCCGCACTGAGCCCGCGTGGTGAAGTATGGCTCGTTCCTCCTCATAGTTGAGGTGAGGCCTTTTCCCAGCAGTGGGATCTAATAGGCTGACTTATTAAAGTTATTGCTTGTAACTTATTTGCCAGGCATAATAATTGGGCTCATTGACAACCCTACCACCAGCTCACGATTTTTTTTTTCGAGACATCCTGTACAAGTCAATGAGTAATCTATAAAAAAAAAACACTCACCCGACTTGACAATCTCGGACATAGTCTCAAAATCCAGCACGGAACTGATGGGCAGCATGAACACATCCTCCAACTTCGTCATCACGTCTGACACTGTCTTCTTGCGAAGCTCCAGGGCTCCGGATATGATGTTCACTTCATCTCTGTCAAGGTCGTTGACGTCGGTGGTCACCTGCGAACCGATGAACTGAACAATTAATTAAATACCTGAGCCCAAACAAAAAAAAGTAGTAAAATTAATTTGACAACCCTAAACTTGGTCAGGATCAAGTCAACCATAGCACGCACGCCTGATAACACGGGTGATCCGTTGTTTTTCAAAAAATATATCGCACCTTTGGGAACAAAGGGTCACTTCTGCATGTTTTCCAACTTTTAAGGAGGAGCAAATCAATTTTTTTTATGACGTATTCCTAACTCAATACTTTTTTAGAGTAATGACACGATTTTCACATTTTTACATTGATAAATTCTTGAGAGAAACTAGTCACTATTGAAAAAAAACATTCAAAAAGACGATTTTGAAACAAGCCATAAACTGAGGGAGGGTCCCCAAAGTGTCTTTTCCAAATCACTAATGCTTCACTGTTACTTTAAAACACTACTGACTGGTTGTGACGTTATATTTCAAGCGAACGGACCAATCCCGCAAAATAATGTAACGTCTCAATCGCCCTCAAAACTAAGTTTTTTATGCGATTATCGCCATTTTTACTATGTGTGTAAAGTCAAATATCGCGGTTTTTCTGCATATTTAAGTCGTTTTTGCAAAAAGTTGCAGAAGTGACCCTTTGTTCCTAAAAGTGCGATATATCAATTGTCATTTAGTGGTTATCGATAGTTTTTTATCTATGTAACATAGTAATTATCGATAGTTTTATCAGTCATATACAAACAATTTTAATTGAATTGATCGATAGTCGTTTAGAAGTTATAGATGTTTTATCGATATCGATAGACATTCAGTAGTTCTATAGTTTTAATCGTATTATTCATCGTCTCAATCGGTCTTGATCGACATTTAGTAGTTATCGATATTTTTACCGATATCGATAACCATTTACTGGATAACACAGTTCAAATGAATATCAATCCATTTGACCCGTGTTTTACAGTAAATCTGTAATCTGTAAAAGTCTGACTTTGCAGGTAACTAGCAACTTTTACATCGATATCGATACTCAGTGACGAGTGCTAGGATTAATATGATAGGCGATAGCGTTACCTTTCAAATGAATAATTTTCATATTTTTTCTCCAGATCCATAGAAATAGCATTTTTTTAAATAATTAAAATGGCTGCCATTTCAAGAGGGGGGGGGGGGGGGGAAAGGAACTGGTATTCTAAAGCTGAAACGCTGTCTTCATAAGACATACTAAAATAAACCTTATTCATAGTGTAACACCAACCTTGACAAGTTCCTTCAACCTCTCCCTGTTGTACACGCTGCCTATCTCCTCGCCTAGGAAGTAGTCCAGGAGCTTGCTGACAGGGTACGCCAGTGGAGCCGTGAGCGCCATCACTGCCTGTGGAAGTTACAAAACTATTTAAAAATATGTTTTTACCCTACTAGCCGATGCCCGCGACTTCACCTGCCAAACGCGGATTTTCCATGCAAACTTTGATTTCCCCACATCACCCCTATTGATGTTTCTATATCGCGAAAAAAAGTACCTTATGTCTTTGCCAGGATCTTAAACTGTCTCTGTACGAAATAACATTTGAATCGGTTCAGTAGTTGAGGCGTGATACGCAATCACATTACTTTTTGATTTTTTTCGGGATTTTAATAAGACACTGAAAGTGTCATCAAAATCCGTTCAGTAGTCCCACACGAAAGAGACATACATTCATTTATTCTGACAAAATATCACGTTAAAATTATTAGCAGCAGGATTCATAGTTAGTTAATATAAGAAATAGAGTATGTTTGAGAGTTTAGGCAGTGGCTTACACGTGGAGGGCGACAATGATAGGTGGAAAATTCGTAAAGTCTGATCGCTTATAGCTAGGTACTTGCCACATCAGGGGTTCAGGTATCACTTCACAGGCCACAATCACTCGAAATGTCTGTAAGGAGCTTCACAGGATACACACGCGGCGAAAGCGCTCTGGTCGGTCTAGTACATGTGTCATAGGTAACGTCTCGATGTCGACTGGGGCTCCGGGGTTCTCACGGTACGTTTTAAACAAATAAAAATAAGGCAGGTAGGCGTGTGAGTGTGCGCGGCGCAGTATCAATAGGGTACACAAACAAATCAAAATATTGTAGTAAACAGAGTAATTTAAATAAGAAACCAAAAATTCGCACACGGTATTTGAACCCGTCCTTTGGCTACATCATTCATCCATTCTCACAAACTTACGTTTGAAAAAAAAAGCAGAGTTTCTGTACCTTCGTAACCATGATGCTCTTAGCTCCAACCATCAGACCATGTCTTGAACAAATCGCTTGAGGGGTTATCTCACCCAAAAGCACAATTGCCAACGTAGAAAATATGACAGCGAACAGTCCAGAAGTCAGCTCATCCAGTAGTATAGTAAACGTTGAGTTCACAGCCACATTTCCTAACAGAATACTGCAGAGGAGATAGTTCCCGTGGTCTCTTACTGGCATGATCGCTCTAGCATACTTCCTCTCTTGCTCTGTTCCCGTGTTGGAGATAATCTTCAACTCTGTTCTGTCCAAAGACATCAGACCCAAGTTCAGTCCGGAGAATAAAGCAGAAAACATCAGGCAGACTAAGATCAGTGTCAACGACACCCATAAGGGTAAGAGGGTTTTGTGTGTAGCTAGAATCTTCCAGTTTTCTGAGCCCATATGGATGTATTTGTTCTCATCTTTGGTTATATCTTCCACTCCTGGTGTGAGGGTCTTGATGCAGAGGTAGAGACGGGAACCGGTGACGGGTGATGGAGCTGTGATTTCGAACAGCGCCGATTTCTTTGTCACTGATTCTTCTTTAGCCTGAAAGGGAATGAAGTGTTGTAACATGACTTTCTTATCAATGTAACATTGAATAAATTCATCTTATTTGGTAATTTCTTGGAAAGATCTTAATGCCCACTTGCGCAGTTTACTTGTTCAAGGCCTATTATCTGAGTTGAAAACCCCCTTACGCAGTACTGAATTACCTAATCCGGAAGGTCCAGTTGCACCAGTCCGCATTACCTAATGCGGACTAGCGGAAGGCCTATGATCTGAGTTGAAATATCAGTTGCGCAAGTCCAGATTTGTTAATTCTGAGTTGCGAGCGTGGTCCTAATAGAAATAAATAATAAATAAATAATGTCCTCCTAGCCGAATTTCGACTACGGTGGCCTATCTCAACAGAGATTAGCCAACTGCGCGGGACATATTATAGTGCACAAATGTGTGCGCAATACACAGGTGCACTCTCTGTTCCTTCACTCTCATAATTCGGTGAGACGGAAGTTCGACATGACCGTAGAGAGATCAGGCGCAGGACCAACGGCTTAACGTGCTTTCCGAGGCACGGGGGTGTTAACACCGCCAACTTCCTGACTCCGGAGCTGTGTCTGAGTAATTTCAAGACAGACCCAAACACTCTCGGCCCGACCCGGGATTCGAACCCGGGACCTCGTGGATAGTACCCAGCGTGCTGACCACTAGACCAACGAGGCAGTCAATAGTAGAAATAGAAAGTAAATAAAAGAATATCTCATTAATTACATAGTAAGGCCGCTTCCTGACTTGGCGGTGCGGTATCGGTATGCAGTAATTTATATTATACCGCGACTTTACTAATGTCGCTCAGATCTCCTTACTAGGCGGTATACTGTCGGTATGCTTTCGGTATAAAACAGTAGGATCTTGGCAGAATCCGCCATTTTGTTTACCAAATACACGCGGTGTGCGCTCGGCATGCAGGCTTTTACTGGCTGTCCGACCTGCGACGCGGTATGCCGCTCGCTTACCGCCCCGCTCCCGCGCAAACCGCGCCAATCAGGAAGCGTGCATTCAAATATAGGCGCTCGGTAAGCTTTCGGTACCGATCCGGTATACCGAAACGAAATCGTACCGATACCGCACCGCCAAGTCAGGAAGCGGCCTAAAACATATTTAACCAGTCGGACTGAACAGTGTGCGCTTGTAATGTCCACATTAAAAATGCTCCACTCAGCTTAGGTCGTGATTTACAGGAACCATGACCCAGGTTTTCAGTGGACCTTAGCCGAGTGAGGTTAAGAACGAGTGAGTGAGGTTACGGTGAGGTTGCCTTGTCCAAAAAGTCAACGGAACCCTATTATTTTTTGCCGTAAGAACCTGTATAGCACCACACTAACAAATTTCATTATCGGCTGATTGAAACATCCGCGCTCGCCGTCTAATTTGCTGGCATTGGACTAATGAGCGAGGTCACAGGTACGAACTGTTGCGAGCCATTTATAGAGATTTCTCCTTATTTTCTGTTTGATATAAAATAATTTTTAGATTTTTATTTTCGCAACGTAATTATCGGCAACAAGTAAACAACAAATCAACGTTGACAGAGATTAGCCAACTGCGCGGAAGATATTATAGTGCACAAGTGTGTGCGCAATTGATATATATGAAGGTATAGTGGTAGATTCAGTAGTGCTCTCTCGAAACTTCACATACATTACGATTTACGAATCAGTAATAAAGCAGCTTCTGCGTAGACCGGTTGTTTTCCTTGCTCCCGTACACCACAGCAATACACATGTGCACTCTCTGATCCTTAACTCTCATAGTTCGGTGAGGCAGCAATCCGAATGACCGGAGAGATATATCGCAGGTAAAGATTTGGCGCAGGACCAGCGGCTTAACGTACTTTCCGATACGGGGTTAACATTACCAACTTCTTGCATTTCGGCCCAACCCGGGATTCGAACCCGTAGATAAAAGCCAGCGTGCCGACTACTAGACCAACGAGGCAGTCGAAGAGTAGCGCTATATGACACAACTTTTTTTATTATTTGAAATGAGTTTGCTCTTGACTCAAGATTGAGACAGACGTGGCGTAGACGTCGACGGTGGACATAGAAGGTTCCGGCACTCCCACTCACCGACGGAACACAGCAAGCTGCTGGCGCCGGGCTCCGGTAGGAGGGTGGTAGCTACCAAGCGGCACCTAAAGGAACCTACCACCGCTGATAGGATCATTCAGCCGCCATTACAAACTGGAGTTTGTGATGTTGTTGCCCGGGATAGACCACTAGGAGGTAGATCCTTCACCACCCCTAAAACTAACTAAAGGCACTTACCACATATTCTCCAGGTAGAATAAACTTGCAAGGCTGCCCATATTCTTGAGGGTAGTTCGTGAATGCTAGCACCGTTTTAGGTGTCAACCCGTCGCCAAATATTCTACAACATAAACAAGACATGCCAATAATTTTATACTTAAAGTTATGTAAAAGTGGATCAGAATTAACCTAATTAGAGATATTAAACTGCACAAGTATGTGCGCAATACACAGATGCATTCTCTGTTCCTTCACTCTCATAGTTTGGTGAGACGGCAATCCAACATGACTGGAGATAGATCAGGCGCAGGATCAACGGCTTAAAATGCTATCCAAGGCACGGGGGTGTTAACACCAACAAGTGTGCATTCTGTTCCTCCACTCTCATAGTTCAGTACGGTACAGCCGACAATACGGTATGACCGGAGATAGATCATGATAGATCAGCCGCAAGACCAACGGCTTAACATGCGCACCGAGACACAGGAGTGTCAACTTCTTGACTGATGTAATAATCTTCCTGCTCATAAAGCAAGCAAGACAATAGCTGTATCTTAAACCTAAAGCTAAAAAACTAACCTCAAAGTAACTGCCGTATCAGCCAGCACACTGGGCACTCCATCCTCAACAATTTTGGGTTCCTTAGCAGAATCCTCAACCCTTATACCATCCACGCTAACTGGTTGAAGAACTGCTCTTACACTTGTAAAATCCACTTCTGGAGTCACCTGCCTTTCTGTTCTTGTTTTTAACTCTACTCCGCTTGGAGTAGTTCTATTTTTATCTATAAGATTAGTAGTTTTGAGATCGTTTTTAGGTTGAACGATTTCCCTCTTCTTGCGTTCCGATTTAATTTGCGATACCTCTTCAATCAAATCTTCTATCGTTGTTTCTCTGCTCTCTTCGATATCTGAATCATCCTCATCAGGGTAAGCATCTTCTATTACTTCATCATCACTAACATCTTCCACATCACGTTTGTATCTATCATCGTCGACTGTGTTTTCTTGAATTTCGTTAAAGTCGACGTTTTTGATGTCGTTCACGTCGTTCAAAGGGACGTATTGGTTGTTTATGAAGAGTTCGATATCATTGCTCTCTTCTCTTGTCGGTCGATTGACGTTTGGGAGTTGGTTCACATCGATATCATGGGAGAGGTCTGCCCATTGGGTGTCTTGTTCAAGATTCGATTTTTCGGTTGGGCGAGCAGTTGTTTGGCTGTGGACAATGAATTTTATTGATTATTTATTTATGCATCGAGGAATTCCTAAGTAAATAAAAACCAGGCAAGTGCGAGTCACGCTCGCGTACTCAGTACCGTTACCATGAGTTTACTGTGGTTTTACTCACTAGCGACGACATAAAAAAAGTGTATAGAAAATTTTAGGTCTCCAAGTAATCGCTAGAGGCGCTGTGCAATTTTCCATACACTTTTACATACAAACCGTAAACTCATGATAACGGTACAGGGTTCCGTACAAACTTATGCAACAATATTTTTTGTCATTACAACAAAAAAATTCTTTATTTTTACTTTTACTTGTGTCCCATTATAATGGGAAATACCCTATAGGTTTTGATCCCCAAAATGCGAAATAATATAAAATCAAGTGCAGATGGCCGAATTGAAAATCTTAGGAACCGCAGACATAACCACGCGCTTCCGAGGAAAAGATTGTTGTTTGACAGACAGATGGATAGCAATATGATCTTATTATAAGGGTTTTGCGTTTTGTGGTACGACCCTACGAACCCTACGAACCCTAAGACCCTACGAACTAAACATGATAATTCTTTACTCCTAACTAAGTATTTATTCTATTCTAAATAGCCTTCAGTATCACTACTATCTGGTACAGTGCGTCATACCAATAAAAATTCAAAGAGCAATTTAATAGAAAGGAACCGTAAAATACGAACAAATAAAAATGTTTGTTCAAAGCATACCTACATATTTTATTTTTGGAATAACGTAAGATACAATTCAAGGTAACATTTGAAATCGTAGCACTATTTTTAAAGGCATCAAATAAGGACGATCCAAAAAATATTTTATTTTATTATTATTTGGGAAACATACAGTTGTTATGGCATAAATATAAACAACACTTATAGATAGCACAAAAATCAATTAGGTTTCCTCAGACTAATATTACATTTCATTTAGAGAAAACCCAAAACCTACAAAAAATTACATTTCAAAAAGAAATTAAAGAAAAAAAAAGTTAATAAGTCATAATATAATTACCACGATAACTATTGGCAGTTACATGACAGATCGTGGATTTGTTTTTAAAAAGAAGTAAAGTTGAAGCAAATATACTAGTCAAAACAAAATAAGGGCTACTTATTTATTTCGACATCTGGACCGATTTCAATAATTTCTAACTGATGTTAAGTATCTACCTTAAGGTTTGTTTTACCTTAAGTGTTAACGAACATTGTGAGAGTTTACAGCTTGCATAGTTTTTGAAGTGGGTAACAGTTTGATTTTTTTTTGTAACCACTTGAATTTACCCAACTTTTTAAACGAAGTATTAGGTCATTTCAACGGTGAATTCGTGTGCGAGCAGTTAAATTTTGCTAAGTTTGAGTGTGAATAAACATTTTCAAAGAGCAATGCCGAGAAATCGTAGACATATGGACGTGCAAACTGCAACTAGAGCCATAACATTGATACAAGAAGGGCATTCGCAGCGTTCTGTAGCTCTGCAGCTGGGATTTTCACGAAGAGCCATCCAGAATGCTTGGAATCGATTCCAAGAGACTGGAAGTGTAACCAGAAGACGGGGATCTGGAAGAATTCGAGCAACCACAACACAAGAAGATCGCTACATACGCTTAACTGCGCGCATAGAGCGATTCGTCACCGCTCGCTCCATACAAAATCGCTTGCGCCAGGCGATGGATACTCGTGTTAGCGACCAAACGATTAGGAATCGGTTACACGAAGACCAACAATTCCCTAGGAGACGTGTAGTGCGAATTCCGTTGACAAGTGCGCATCGTGCGAACCGTTTATCTTTCACAAGACAACACCAGGACTGGGTCACAAATGATTGGAGCACAGTATTGTTCACTGATGAGTGCAAAGTAAATTTTTTTAGTGACAATCGTCACATTCGAGTTTGGAGACGAGAGGGTGAGCAATTTTCGGATGCCTGCATCCATGAAAGAGACAGATTTGGGGGTCCCAATGTAATGATATGGGGCGGAATCTCGATGTCCGGTCGAACCTTATTTTATTTCTTCAAATCCGGTCCGGTCAAATTTTATTTCTTTCTTCTCCACAATCAAACATATATCATTAGCTTCGTAAGTCATGTTTATTATGGCAAATTTCATCAAGACCAGGACCTTGTGCAATGATTAGGCTAACGTAAATAAGTTGTTTTAATGTATTTAACTAATTCAGCTCATCGTACAAGTGATTTAGAAATACGTTAATTCTCAATTTCGTGCAGGAACGCCTTAAGTATTTTCTCAGAGAGATGACATTATTTGGTAATCTCTCTGTAGTACTTCAGAACCGATTTTGAACATCCTTTCACCAATAGAGAGCCTAATTATTTCTTATATGTGACATCATCTATTTTTGTTTTATTTACATACGTGCGAAGCCGGGGTGAGTCGTAATGTATAAATATAATATTATAATACAACATTATTAATGTATTGCAATAATAAATTATTAATTTGTTAACGCTCACAGACCCTTAGAACACATGAGTAGATCAACTCGTGTGGTTCGGTTTCAACAAAAATAGCCTTTAACACTCTAGAATTAAGGTTCAATGTTGTAACGATCATTGATGACATAACTATCGCTATAGTACCTTCTTACATTTGGCACTTCGCCAACTGTAGCGGACGGTGATCCCTAAAGCGTGCCAAGTTCTATGGCAATATGGTGGCCATCATTTTAGAATAAATAATGGACAACATCACATACATAGTATGTGCAAAAAATGCATCACATACAGGGTGGTCCAAAAGGTGACGTCCATAAAATTATTTTCGATTCCTTACATCTAGCGCTATCCAAATATACCCTATATATGTTACCGGATTTTTCTTAGATTTCGGAATTTCGGTTTTTTTTCAGAATTTTCCATGTAATCAGTTTAAAAAAATGGTTTCTCCACTTTTTATTTTGTTAGGTCAGATTTTTTTTGCAGTATGATCCTTATAAATGAAATAATAAAGAGGGGGGAAGCGGGGACGGACTAGACTAGAACTGGGGCAAACAATGAGCGGTGAGGGCAGTGGGCGCCTGTGATTTGATTTTTTCATTGTGACATGGTAGGATTGTTTGCAAAATTCAAATTACAGGCGCCCCCCGCCCGCACCGCTCATGGTTCCCAATCTCGTCTACTCCCGCACCGCTGTTGTACCCCGCAGATGAGGACTTAGTAAGGCGATCGGGCTTTAGACTCACGCTAACGAACGTGATGGCTATAAAAATCAAATTGGTTTTCGCTCACAAAAATTAATCGACTGTAATATACTTGGGGAATGTACCCGCATGTATCCGATCGAAATATTTTTACAAATATTTAACTATCAGTTAAGATGAAATCAGCTTAACTTATAATTATTTTTATAACTTAAGCAATTATTTTGCAAGTTTTTACGAAATCAAATTAAATTTCGCTCACAAAAATTAATCGACTGTGTCATCCGGTGGGACTCGAACCCACGTCCCTTCGCTATCCGGGCGAGTGCTCTTACCAACTAAGCTACGGAGGACGTTAGTCTGTGATGGCTATAGTCCGACCGCTTATCTGACGCGCTGAGAACAGGCATTTGATTGGGCGATTTGAATTTAAAAAATAATGCTAATTTCGAAATTCAAATCACCGAATCAAATTACAAGCGCCCGCCGCCCGCACCGCTCAAGACCCCAGTTCTCGTCTACCCCCGCACCCCGCAGGCGAGGTCTCAGGTAAGCGAGCGGACTATAGATAGACTCGAATACGCTTAAAAGTACACACCAACAGTCATTAGTTTAAGATACACACTGCCGTACTCTAGAGTCGACAATCAAATTTAATCTTTTCTTTGTCAATGAAATAGAAAAGGACGGCATGAGACTTAATGAATAATGAACTTTAATTGACGTCTCTGAGTACGGCAGTTATTGTGTTAAAGAAAATAAAGATTTATGAATTTATTTATACGGCCACTATCCTAAGTAAGGTCTCAGGAAACCCAAACGCATGGTGTACCCACATATCGCCGCTCGCATACACAACGCCAATCACTCATAGCTCACGTGCTACGGCAATCCAAGACGAGACAAGTCGACACATGCATTTGGAATGCATCGGGATAAGCATAAATTATGACTTCGAAGAAAGTAATGCGAGTAATGATTTGGTAATCATTAACATCCCATTTTGGTCTGTGTTTCTAAATATGTATCATTAGAATGACTAGGATTAACAATGGGCGCATAATGTCATTAATATTTTGTTTGAGTACAAATCACTATTTTCTGAAAATGCGAGTTTAACCAGTGGGTCGATTACAAATGGCAGATTCTATGTGACTGGATACAATGACCAATTGGTTTTATATTTATTTGGACGACCGTCTTGGTGTAGAGGCAGGCATCTCTCACTCAATGTACTTGCGCGCGTTAATAGCCTACTCTCGAGCGCACCGACGGCGGTGCGTAAATCAGAAGGCTGCCAACAACCGACGGGCGCGCGCGTACGCACTTTTGAATTATTACGTGTTACGGTCGATTCGTTTCTATGCAAACTAATTAAGTAATATGATTTCTACATCTGTTATTTACTTTACAATTGAAACCAGAAGCATAATATGTCCTGAATTAGTCTCAGATTTAAATACAATTCTGGACTTATCAGAGTCTCGAATGTTTGAACTTTTTAAATCTTTTAATAAGTCATCATAATTTTACGGCATACTGAAAGTTCCCACAGATGCTTTTTATAACTATGTATGAATTCATTTTGAAAAAATAATTTAGCACAGAACAACATCTCAGATCTTGTTTTCCACATTACTACTTAATAAAACTGTTTGTACGAATCCGATTTGTTTTTCAGGACTAACGAAAATTTTGCACAGGTAAACATTTTTGTAAAACATTATATCATTGTTAAACATTTCAAACCAAGCTACAAATAAAATAGGCCTTGTATCGAAAGAGGCAACCCTGAGTTTATTAGTTTTACTCCAAGTTCGCGTAGCTGCAGATGAATAATAACGTAATGTTCGAAACTTAAGGCACATTTTCGGGCGCAGCGGTCTGCGACATAAAATTGTAGGCTATTAAAAGAGTAGGTATGGACGATTTTCCTATCTGTTACGTAGTAACTATTATATAATCTGTGGTAGAGGTTCGCGCTCCGGACTACAAAACCAGCAGTTGCGGGTTCGAATCCCGCAAGGATCTGTGGCAAATGTTTGTGTGATGAGCACGAGCATTTGTACCTAAGTCATGGGTGTATTATAAACTTATTTATGTATGTCTATCCGTTATCTTAGTCAACATAGCACAAGCTCACGCATAGTTTGGGGTTAGGTTATTAGTGTGTTTTTTTATTTATTTTTGCATATGTTAACAATTACATTACATTTTTTTTTTAATGACTGATTCGTAAAATGGCCACTGACCATTCTGAAAGGGACCGATTCTTGAAATGCAATCTCGATCGCGATGAGCTGTGCTGTGGAGGATATTCTACGTAATTATTATTTCCTGGACTTTGAACCTTGAACCGAAGACCTCTTTTCGAACCACTATGCCACTACTTGATTCAGCTATTGTAGCTCTGTTTATCTACTGTGTTGGGCTTGAACCCGGGACCTCGAATCGAACCTCTATGCCACTACGTGATTCAGGTGGATAGTCGCTTTTTTATCTACTGTGTAGGTGGAAGAGGGAAATGACGTCATAGTGACGTCTGTACATACCTACTATGTCTCCGGGCTATTGACGCAGTTGGCTCTACGAGATATTTGCTACAATAGTGTTGTTTCATATTTCTACATGCTGGAACGCAGTGACTAGGTAATCTAAGTTAATGCACTTCAGTAATCTTTTTAACTTATTAGTATTTGCTTACGTTTTTAAATAGTAGTATTGTTTTTATTTTCTACTGAACTGTAATAATAATTATATTTGAATTATCTGACAGCGTATTGTGTAAGACATTGCTTGCCCTAATCGATAACCAAATGTAATAATGTCCTCCTACCCGATTTCGACTACGGCGGCATATCTCAACAGAGATTAGCCAACTGCGCAGGACATATTATAGTGCACAAGTGTGTACGCAATACACAGGTGCACTCTCTGTTCCTTCACTCTCATAATTCGGTGAGACGGCAATCCGACATGACCGTAAAGACATCAGGCGCAGGACCAACGGCTTAACGTGCTTTCCGGGGCACGGGTGTGTTAACAGCACCAACTTCCTGACTCCGGAGCTGTGTCCGAGTAATTTCAAGACAGAAAAACCCAAACACTCTCGGCCCGACCCGGAGTTCGAACCCAGGACCTCGTGGATAGTACTATATACCAACGAGGCAATCATAACCAAATGAGGACTGATAACCAAATGTAGGCCAAATTTCACTGAAGGTTTTTTTTAAAATGGTTTGTTCTTGACTTTAGACAGAGTCGACGATGGATCGAGCGCACCCAGAAGGTTCTGGCACTCCCACTCACCGACGGAACACAGCAAGCTGCTTGGCGGCACCCAACGGAACCTAACCGCTGATAGAATTGTTCAGCTGCAATGTTACAAACTGGAATATGTGATGTCGTTGCCTGGGGTGGCCGACTAGGTGGTAGATCCTTCACCACCCCAGAGTTAAGAAAAACCTACGTAAATTCCTCGTAAAGGCCTCCCTACCCTTTCTCCACTCTCCACGATTTTGGGCCATTGCCTCCCAGTCTTCTCGATATAAGTCCAGCTCGTCACGCCACCGCCTTCTGGGTCTACCGCGTGGTCGTTTTCCATTTAAAGGGACCCACTTGGTGCATATCTTGGCCCAAAGGTCGTTTGACATGCGGCAGACATGTCCGGCCAAGTCCCACTTTAACTGAGCAGCTTTCGTGGAGATATCAGTAATGAGAGTTTTGGAGCGCAGTACGGTATTTCGAATGCGATCAGATAATTTTACGCCCAGCATACTGCGCTCCATTGCTCTCTGACAGACATAGTTTACATATTTCATTAATTTTATCAATAATACACCTGACACCATTTGAATGCGTCGTCTCATCGATCGTGCCAGATATTCATAACAATAGCTTCAGAAACTACTAGAGCGTAAACAAGGCCGTTTTTGCTTTTTGTCGTTAAAGAAAAAGCTTACAGACTAGGTGGAGGCGTCAAGGAGTCTGGGCACAATCGACAGCACATGAACAATAAGATTTTAGTTCGAAAATCGTCGCTAATACAACTGCATAAGGTATAGCGTTATTCTTGGTGTGTTGTCGTCTGTCTATATGACATACTCGATTGTGTGCGATGGTCATAAATGCTCTTTTATTGGTTACGAATACCGGTCAGTCTGAGCAATATTATAGTTAAATACGTAGGAAATATTGACCTTACTATAATAATATTAACCTTACGCTCTCTCCATAGCTTTAAACATTTTTTGCCTTCTAGCACCAATTATTGACTATGGCGATATATGCGGCTCAAACATCTCCCACGACCTCCTTAATAAAATGGACCGGCATTTTAACAATGGTATTGGATTTATTTTCGGTCTTCGCAAATATGACCACATCTCCCAATTTCGGTCTCAGCTCGGCTGGCTTCCTATACGGCAATGTAGGAACATTCGGACACTATGCATGTTATACTCCATTCTCTTTAACCCCAACTCTTTGTCTCACGAGTATCTTAAAGATAAGTTTGCTTTCCTCCATACTTCTCGTAATCGAAACCTGCGCTCTAGTAACTCCCTCAGACTTCTCACCCCGCATCATACTTCTGGCTTTATGTCCAACTCTTTCACCCTTACTCGTCTCTCGAACGGGCTCCCCACAAATATCCAGGAATCTACCTCAAAATTTTCCTTCAAGAAGGCTTTGAGAATCCATTACCAGGAAGAACTCTCTGTTCTGTCTTAATGGAACAAATGGGTTCTGTGTATTACTATTATGTATGTGTATCGTGTGTATGTTTATGTATCAATGTATATCATCTATTTTATTTATGTATGTTGTGTGTATGTTTATTGCTATGTTCATTTTTCTTCATTGCTATGCTTATTTTGCATTGGTTTTCTCGGTTTCATCTTTTTCCTAATTTACGATATCTTGCACCGCCTGTATTTCTCTGTTTGGACCTATGGTTGACTGGTAGAGAATGTTTTTAGCATAAGTCCTCCATTTGTACAATAAACTGTGTGCAAAAAGTTTAAATAAATAAATATTGTGAACAAACAAGTGCATTATCGGGGAACCAGGCGTAGGTTAGCGTATCATCCCTACGTTGTAGACATTCCGCCTGCCCGTACAAAACGTTTTGCCGACACTTTTCCGATGCGAACAGCTAAGGACTGGAACTCGCTGCCTTTTAATTATAATAATAATATATTTTTATTCAAGACAACAGAAATAGTCCAATTGAGATGAAATTTGGTATTAGTACTTAATAACTAGTAAGGATTTGGTCCTCTGTGTAAGCTTCTACATCGGAGGGAAATCAAATTTTTTGGCTATCACAATAAGAATGCTGTTGCCACTTCCACGAACCCGACTGAATAATGATGCAGATTTTTTGCGCCAGGTAACATCAAAGCCATCCGTACGTGCCTCTGCAAAAATTCCAGATGCACTGCAGTATCGTGGAAGTCTCAACAGCGCCCTTCTACTTCTTCTTTCGTGTCGGCAAGAACACAGGCTAAATCTTACTTGCCCAGAAGGCGGCTACCGTGGTAACCCTCTGGTTACTGACAAGTAATTCCTCACGCGAGCAGGTGGTCGGGCACGCGGGACAGTTAGTGAGGTGAGCCATGGTTTACAGGGCCCTCCGAGTAAAAGCATTGTCAGGCCTTTCGGGTAAAGCTGAACCACAGACTCGCTGAGTACAAGGATGTACAATATGATTTGAATAAAGTTATTTTTACTGGGTTCGTACATCGAGCGAATCTGCGCGCAAGCATGTTAGCCCGAACTGACAATGCTCTCCGTTCCCTCTCCATGTCCGCATCATCTTTAAGGCTTCCAATATCTTCTCTAAAGATAACGACTGCCTCGTTGGGTTCGAATCCCGGGTCGGGCCGAGAGTGTTTAGGTTTTTCTGTCTTGAAATTACTCAGACACAGCTCCGGAGTCAGGAAGTTGGTGGTGTTAACACCCTCGGAAAGCACGTTAAGCCGTTGGTCCTGCGCCTGGTCTCTCTACGGCCATGTCGGACTGCCGTCTCACCGAATTATGAGAGTGAAGGAACAGAGAGTGCACCTGTGTATTGCGCACACATTTGTTCACTATATGTCCTGCGCAGTTGGCTAACTGTTGAGATAGGCCGTAGTAGTCGAAATTCGGCTAGGAGGTCGTTATTATTATAAGATAACAACGACCTGGGTCTCTATAAGGCAAGCGTGAATAGGTTTTTACTAGGCATATATGAACCACCTTAGACCGCGACTACACCTCGCATCGACCATGTGTGATTAGTGCGACTATATGGTCAAACACTGCTTAGAAAAGTTTTTTTTTAAGTGCGAGCGCAAAACACAATGCACTCTGTTCCTTCACTGCCATAGTGGGGTCATCATCATGAATTTAAGAGCTGGGCTCTTGTCGGAGGAATAATTACCTTTCATCCCTTCTGTTTGCCTATATTTTGGTTTTATGACGTTAATTTTTCCTTAATTTGGTCGAAATGTCTTATTAAAATAATTGATTATGATTTCTTTTTCTTTACTACTACTTTGCCCCATCAAAAGTTAAAATGGGCTGCTATATTGTAAATATATTTTTCAAACTGTGACGAACAAGATTTTCTAATAGTTAACGAATAGGCAGGTACTTAGAACTAATCGTAAGTAGCTATTATATATTATTGCACTTGAAAAAATGACCGCCAGAGGCGGGAATCGAACCCAAATTAATTTCAAGTGCAATAATATATTTAGATTGCAAAGTGAATGCTTATCACTTAAAAACAATAATTAAGTAGCTATTATCAGTCCAGTTTATATATCAGCAGGCAGAGACGACTGATGGCTGCCTATATCCAAGTTTGTATGTGTTGAGCGAGTTCAGATGAGCGTCAAGTTCAAGATTCTAAAATTGGACCACATCTTCCAAAAGCTTATTGCATGCTTAGATTGCATACTCTATTTATTCTATTGTTCAGAAAATTTTAGTAAGTGTAACAGTTTGAGGAACTCTGAATATTTTTTTTATTTGTATAAAATCTACAGCTCTTAATATCATCATCATCCTAGCGTTATCCCGGTTGTGCACTGGCACGCGAGGGCCCAGGGTCCGCTGACCATGATCCAGGATTTAGCAGATCTGGTAATTATAGTGGAGCGACTGCCATCTGACCTCCGTGACCCTTGTTAAGGGGAACCTGACCAGTTTTGGATCATGGGTACACAGCTCTTAATATAAGGATAACATAAAATACAGACATGTAAGACTTACAGCCAATGACGGATTTACATTTTATTTACCTACTAAATTTTATATATTTTAATTTTATATTCGCCTAGATTTATCCACATCTGAAAATCACTGCTATTTTTATGGCCCTCGAAAATGTTACGCGAATAATTTCATCCATCCATCGCCGTTCGTTTTGTATTACGTAAAATGGGGTGAAGGTCGAATGCGTCATAGATATTCGTATTCGGGGCTTCCTATGCTAGGCGAGTGCTGCCCTTGGGTGTTGTACCCTATCTATAAGTGGATGGTAAATCGAATACCTGAGAATACTATACAATAAATAGTTATAGCGATTATTCTTGCAAAAATCGAAACCATACATTAGTATAGTATCCATACTAATTCATACTAATATTTAAAATGCGAAAGTGTGTCTGTCTGCCTGTTACCTCTGGACGCTTAAACCACTGAACCAATTGAGATTAAATTTGCCATGGATACAGTTCGAGACCCTAGAAAGGACATAGGCTACATTTCGTGACGATATAAAAACATTAAGGGGGTGAAATGGGGGATGAAAGTTTATATAGAAAATCCAACTCTTGCGGGCGAAGTCGCGGGGAACCACTAGTTATCTATAAATGCGAAAATATGTAAAGCGCCTCGGAGACGATCAAAGCGATTTCACACATATGTATAGCCACTGATTTATATGATGGTCCATGCAGTATTTAATCCATACTAATATTATAAATGCGGAAGTGTTTGTCTGTCGGTCGGTTACCTCTTGACGCTTAAACCACTGAACCGATTGAGATGAAATTTGGTATGGAGACAGTTCGAGACCCTGAAAAGGACATAGGCTACATTTTGTCGCGATATAAAAACATTAAGGGGGTAAAATGGGGAATAAAAGTTTATGTGGAAAATCCAACTCTTGCGGGCGAAGTCTCGGGGAACCACTAGTTACTTATAAATAAATAAAATACAAGAATTGCTTGTTTAAAGGTATAAGATATTATTTACCTACATTACTTTTGCGCCGGGCCTGCCTTCATTTCATAGGTACCTACTTTGAATTGAGAGCATTGTCATTTCCATCATCCCATGCCTTCAATAATGTAATTGCGAATTAAAATAGCTTCAATGTTTCAGTAGGCAATCATTTGGCCCATCAATAACGTAAAAATTGTCAATCGCGATTGATCGTCTTAAGGGTACTTTACCTTGTCACCGCTGGACCAGAGGGTAGAAATAGTTAGAGACCCTGGGAAGAACTTAGGCTACATTTTATCGCGATAAAAAATATGTATCGGTTACATGCGGGTATCGATGAAATCGAACGCCGGCTCACTGGCGTAGCAAGCACTTACAAAAATTCGTCAGCTGACTAATGTCCTCCGTAACTCATTTGGTAAGAGCACTCGCCCGGATAGCGAAGGGACGTGGGTTCGAGTCCCACCGGATGACGCAGCCGATCAATTTTTGTGAGCGAAATTCAATTTGCTTTCGTTGAAACTTGCAATATAATTGCTTAAGTTATAAAAACAATTATAAATATGTATCGGTTAAGCGCATCAAGTTCTAAGACACAACATGCGGCCAGCTCCGGCAGCTGGCTCCGCACTTATTTTTCAGTTCGTTCGCGCTGCAATGACGGCAGGAGTAACACGGACGTCTACAGTAAAAAATTCAGACGTCGTCAACTGAAGTAAGAACTCTGCAGTTCCAGTCAGGCCGTGAGAGTAGCGTAGGTACTAAGGAACCCCGTGTTTCTTTAATTATCGATGTGTAAAGCGTCCATATGGGTAGGAAAATAACCGACTACTTGATGAATGAGACAGGAATTGAATTGTATTTCGCATACAGGGCGGCTGCACGGCTGCCTCAGCATTCGGCCTGCCAGATGTTGGCAAACTCATGACCGTTAAGTTGGTTTCGTCTCCACTCAAAATAAGCTGAATAACTTATTATTTAAAGACGTTGACAATGGATGAAAATTTACAAACTTTCATCACCTGTGTGTGTGTTCTGTGATTAATTTTTCCTATACCCAAAGGTTATCTGGAAGAGATCGCTCTTAGCGATAAGACCGCCTAATTTGTACATCTTTCTTTGTAAATTATATTGTTTTTACTTTTATGGTGTGCAATAAAGAGTTATCTATCTATCTATCACCTTTAAGAACCCAATGATAGTGCATTTAAAAAGAGGTAGATGGGTCATTAGCGCGCGAAAATTGATTGCCTCCAAATGTGTTTTGCTCAATTTTGCATTCAAATATGACATTTGACACGTAAAAGAACGTGTGCTCGGAGCATCAAATTCGAATCGCCGCGCAGTACAAGATGAATGGTCTACCTTTTTTTTAATAAATAATAGATATAAATGTCAGAGCCAATATAATATATACGAGGACGATATCACGGCGGACCGCTATTTTTACTTATAGGTGTTTTATATATGAATTATTTCTTGCAGACAACCATAAGGGCGATAGCACACGGCGTTTTTTAAACGCCCAGATGACGCGCATATACGCGATTCAAACGAGATTCGATCGCAACCTTGTAAGTTAAGCACACGGGGCGATCGTGAAACGCGCCTCTACTGCGCGTAAACGCGCATCTACTGCGATACAGACGCGCAAAAGATTGAGTGGTCATTATCATACAACGCCCTCCCCCCTTGCCCCTTCAACGCTCCTTTTTACGCGCGTTTGTATCCCTTCGAACGCGCGTATACGCGCTTCATGCGCGCGCTTGTTTCATCGATGCAAAACGCAACAATCAACGTCTACGGCGCCGAAGTCGCGCGTTGCTAAAACGCGCGTTTTCTGCGCGTTTAAAAAACGCCGTGTGCTATCGCCCTAAAAATTACAATAAATGGTGTATAAAAAGTGGCAACCCATAGATTGGTGTGCCTGTAACAAAAGCATATTTATCTAGCTGATAACAAAAGCAATGACAGTTGCAATATAATATCCTTGGGTATAGATAACCCTTTACTATGATATAGAGTTTAATTTCTATTTCACAATGATATGATGTTATCTCCTAATATGATACATAGATTGGATAGTAAAGCTCCCTGTCTTTTAATTAATTTTAGTTTATGATAGATAGGCAATCCTTTGGCATTTTTAGGCTTCCATACCTCTTAAGGAATATAGGTACCATTATAGGATCATCTTGGTTGTTCATCTGTCTGTAAAGACCTTTTTTTCTCAGGAACGCGTAGAGGTATTAAGTTAAAAATAACATAAAATACTTATGACTGCTGTCCCTTAAAGCTGTGAAAAAGTCAAGCTTGTAAGTTAATGCAATCCACAGATATGAAATTTGAGTGGAATTTTCAAATATTTTGCAGGGGAATCAAAACTTCCCATAGACCTAGAATCATGAAATATGGCAAGAAGGAAGGTCTTACAGCACAAATAAAGGAATTTTATATCTTTACTAATATTATAAAGAGGAAAGATTTGTTTGTTTGTTTATTTGCATCGAATAGCCTCCGAATCTACTGGACCGAATCAAATGAAATTTGGCACACAGATAGTTTGAGACACTGGGAAGGACATAGGCTTTTTGTCGCGATATAAAATCATCAGGGGGGTGAAATGGGGGATGAAAATTTGTATGGAAAATCCGACTTTTGGCGCGGGCGAAGTCGCGGTTAACTGCTAGTTTAAAAGAAAAAAACCTTTGTTTATAAGGTTTTTTGAAAGAGGAGGGGAACCCCACATAAATGGGAGCAGGCAAGAGAGGAAAAGAAGGCCTTTAGCTTTCAAACTGACATCTTGAAATCTATGAGACATCAGTATAACAACCATTTTGAAAGGTGATAGGCCAATTGATCAACATCTATTTCATATGTATTTGTGTGTAACGGCACAGAATAAGTACTAGTACTCCATACAGAAGTATGACTTTGCAATGAAATTCAAAGAAATATCTACTCAATGTTGTCAACGATATGGTGCAATTCAGTTCGCCTCAGACTCAAGCACATTTTCGTGTAGACACCTACAAAAATACATTGCAAGATAATTTCATTCTTATAACTCTGGAATATGATTCATAATACACTAAACCTATTCAGTGACGTACTATTACGCAACGCGATAGGGTTGACTGCCACAAGAAGCTACTTACGCCATCTAGCTCATCTTTCTAGGACTTTATTCACGCTCGTCCAACCAGCAACCTAGTGTCGCGCACCGCCGATGAATAAAACGCGGGAGCGTGTCGCTGCTGGCTAGCGACACCCAACTTGCTTAGTCCCTTACCAACGGGTCGCCGCGCGTAGGTACGTTTTTGCTACCTACGCGGGAAGATACACAGGCCTGGTAACGGTCTGATCGTTTATTTTTTTACTTCTTATTTGGTTTGTCATGTTTTCTCTCAGCTTTCTACTCTTTCTCTTTTCTATCTTTAAAGTATTTCTATTTTTCTCTTGGATCACCCTGTATTTTCTCTATTTAATCCTATGGTAGATAATGTTTTTGTAAAACATTCATTAGGTTTGCCCTGTAAGATATATTCTATCTGTGGAAAAATATATTCTTTCACACTTTTGCGACTGGGGTGGCTACTTATAGTCAAAACTAAGTAAATTATTATTTGTATGAGAACTCTGATAATTTCCTAGACAATGCCATTGAAAAAACATGTTATAAATACTGTTATTACAAATAGGTAAAGTAGATAGATAGATACTCTTTATTGCAACCAAAAAACACTAATAAAAAACATATAATAAAAGAAAAAAACATGTTTGTAGATACCACATAGGCGGTCTTATCACTGAGAGCAATCTCTTCCAGACAACTTTTGAGTAAAGAAGAACACTAGTGATAAGAAAAAGGGGGTTACCGTGCAAGCTGATGTATGTAAAGTGTGTAAGTATGTGTTTATTAGTAGGTGGTAATCTCTGAAACAACTGAACAGATTTTGAAATTTCATTCACCAGTAGAAAGCTAAATTATTTCTTAGTGTCTTGTTTTTCTTTCTTTCACCAGAAGAAAAATAAATTAGTTCTGGGTGAACTAATAAAGTCTCTTCTAAATTATATCAATAACGGGGTTTGGGTCACTAGTCTAGGATAAGAAAATATTTATAGTCAATAAATAAATTAATCAATTCAACACTAAAATGGTATAGAAAGAAAGCCTTGTGCCGCACAAATATAATTAACAGATATTCAGTGAAGCGAAACATAATTACTAGAATTGTGCAGTCTGCTAAGTAATGATATAAAGAGTTTGTGCTTTATTGCTATTAAGTTTTTCGAAAAACTTAACAAAATTCTGTAAATATTAAATATGAACAAACATGATGAAAATCATAACTGCTGTTAGGTACAGGCTAAATTTATTATATCTATTGTATATTTCCCACATGGATTATAACTAAACTTATAGAGTTGGATTCGTTTTTCATTGAACACTAACCGATTGAATAACGAAAAAAAACAAATAAAATTACTCACATGTTATTTTGCCTCTGTGCCGTGATGTCGTCGGATTTAGGATCTAAATACAACTCCCGTCCTTGATGAACCCACTTTCCACCAAAAGGACTGTTCTTTTCGTTTTTATGATGCAAGCAGAAGTAAATTCTACCTTGCGAAGAAGGTACAGTTATCTCCACTTCGCTAAACCACTGCGACGTTTGTATTTCTTTTAGCTCGTAATTAGGAAATATCGAATCACAATTATCACCTCTAGAACCAGTGCTAGGGGTTAATCTCCAAGAATAATGCCCGAGAAACTCACCACCGCGCACATTTAGTAAATATTTACAATTATTTTGCACACATTTTTTTGTAACTATTTCGATTGTTGATATCCACGGTTCTAAACCAGTTACAGGCGCAGCGAACAAGCACAAAACAAAATAAACAATTAAACCACAAGTCCGTAACATATTTAACACTGGTGCCATTTTTATGAGATGCATTATCGTAAAAAGAAAACAAGAAGTCGTATCGAATGCTATAACGACATGTTTTCTTCGATTGACAGTTCGGCGGCAATAGTTGCCCTGAACGGAACTGCAGTAATAGTTAACATATCCGGTGTAATTATAGTCATGTTAATTTCTCTTAGGATAAAAAAAATAACAGATCTAATGCAAAAATATTGGTAAAATAATGACACAAAGATTACAAATATAGAAATCATAAAATATGCAAAACATTCCTAATGATTATTCCTAAAAAAGTAATTTCAGTAAATAAGAACGAAACGACGAAAAAGATGTCAACGTCAAGTTGCACTTAGCATGTTGGCATCATTGATGTAGGATTTAACCTTTTGCACGCCAGCGCTTTTTAACGTTTCTTCACACCCGACGCCAAGCATAGAAAAACTTCCAGTGATTATGATTTTCGCTAGTGATGGGACATTCTCAAGTATTATTAGGGTATTTTTTGCAATTTGAGGTGATTTGCAATAATAATTACGAACTTAACTGCAATAAAACACAATTATATAACGGTTTCGACCAGATTTTATTTGAAATCTAAGAAATACATAAAGAAAAACGTAAAAAACTTCTACAATTTTAAGTAATTACAAGGTAAAGTTCACAACACTATTTAACAACTTTAGTGGTCTACGGCGTCCTTAAATAATTATTTTTTAGAAAAAGTAGAGTTGGGAGTTGTGAGAATTATAATATTATCGATTGATTGTTGCCATTAAAAATGTCTTATTAGTATAATAAACGTGTTGCTCCATGGTACAGCTGCGAGCATGGCGCCACGCACAGAGCCACTTTGCATACGTTGCACATAAAACGTGTGATTTTTCGTACACCTCGAGAAGAACAAAATTTACATCTAAGTTTTTTTCCATTCGGTATATAATTGGGCATGTGAGCCGCTGCATTTCCTGGAAGGTTACGAGTAGGATGGTCAGGAGCTGACCGAACGATCGTGCGTTCAAATGCAGTCTGACCTCCATACTTTTGAATGATTTGACGTATTACAGATAGTTGGAATATTTTCAAACGTAATTTACTAGCTGCACTTGACGCGGTGGAGCGCAGAGCAAGGAGGCTTATCGGTGACGAAGATCTATGCGCCAGACTCCAAAGCCTGGCTCATCGCCGCAAAGTTGCCTGCTTGTCGGTCTTTTACAGGCTATATTTCGGAGAGTGTGCTCAAGAGCTCCATGAACTCATTCCACCGGCCCCGTTCTACCACCGCACTTTTAGACGCACCGCGGGATACCACCCATATCGCGTTGATATTCCAACGATACGAACTAAGCGCTTCTTATCAACATTTATAATGCGCACAGCTAAGTTGTGGAACTCACTACCCGCTTCAGTGTTTCCAACGGATTACAACCAAAAGACCTTCAAACTCAGAGTGAACAGACTTCTTCTGGGTGAGCTCGCTCCATCATCGACTCTGTCTGTGCCACGTCTGGCTTAGTCTAGAGTCAAGAGCAAACCCATTTCAAATAAAAAATAAAAAAAATATTACGTTCAGGCAGATTGGCATTCAAGAGTTTATGCATAAAGGAAGAATTTAATAAATGCATATCAATTAAGTGAAAAAATAGCATTTTATACCACTTTATTGTTTTTCGTAGACATTGAACGTTACTTATCATCATGTCTGCAGTATCGACTGTGCCCATATTCTTGTACTGAAGACATAATTTTTCCAACTGTATTTTCATAAAACGTTTTTAGTCTAAACTAAGCTCGAACAAAGAAATGTTAACACTTAATAGGGGCTATACTAAAATCAAATGTAAACGTCAGCGACTTCTGCTTTTCATTGCAAGGTAGTAGTAGAAAAATAAATTATACACTTACCCACATGTTCACATCACTATTTGTTTATTAGCATCGCTTGTGACGTCATAAGCGGGCGACTATAGTTGCCCATGGCGTAGGGATGACCACGATTTTAAAAATTCTAGAAACGTCTATAAAGGTATACTTACCTATCGATAATTCTCGTAGTATTAACGTTTTTTGAGGTCAGGCAGTGGTTCAAAGCGGTCAGTTTTACTAAATTGAATTACATATTCATTGTTATTGTAAATAAGTTTCGTGGTTTTTAAGACTTAGTTAATGAAAAAAGTGAAGTCGTTGTGTTGCAAGATAAGGACTCCAATATTATTGAAGCAAGTCAGGAGGAACGCCCAAGTTCCCCATCAATTTTGTGTCCTAGAAAACGAAAAATAAGAACCAGCGAAGACAAAGCTTCACAAACAGATGGTAGCTATGTTCAACATATTAAAGTCGGTGAAGACGACATCCGTGCCGTTATGATAAATATTGAAGATGCACACTTTTTCAATACACATCCTCGATATCCGCGGAGTGAATGTTTTGCAGCTTTAATAGCGTTTGAAATGGAGAAGCTACAGCCAGAGGATCGCTCCTTAGTTTACCTCTAAATAATTGACTTTATTCGTAAAGTTAGAGGAGAACGCAGTATAGATTCAACTTGCCCGTCGCCAGAATACTGAGCAAATGTTATAATTGTAATATTAAATTCTCAGCGAAATTATGTTAAAACTTTCAATTGATTTCAAATATTAAAGCATGTTTAATTACATAGTGTTTTTACTTGATTAATTTATCTACATGAGCACATTGTGTCAGTTAAGAATATTCGATATTATCCCATCACTAGCTGTCATCTAAAGTGGTCATCGGCGCCGTAAAAAGTGACAAAATCGTGAAATTTCAATACTAACTTAAAACACATTTTTTACGTTACTGACTAAATTTATTACACGATATTTAATTCACAATGTATTTTAACATTAATAACAATGTTTAAAATACAATTAACATTCAGTAGGCGGCCTGTACAAAGAAAAAAATATTGTTATAATAATAGCAAAATTTAGACAACTTTAGTTGTCAATGGCGTTTCAGTCACGGGAACTATTTGCAACGAAAGTTGTCATTGGCGTTCAATAGGTGAATAGTTCTTTTTGTTAACTTATTTTACGGCCTTGGATTTATGTAAGATGTAGGAATAGAGTTGATCTTGAAAAATAGTGTAATTTTTTTTAACTTTTCAATGTTTTTATTATAATTATATAATCTTTATAGCCTGACCAGAAATATATGGGACCTGAATTAAGGGCGCTTCGAATGCACTTTATATGATAACACTCGGTATAGTCATACCAGCGCATATTGGCAACTGAAAATAAAAAAAACATTTATTATATGCTTACATCCATGTTAATTTTTAAGCCCGCTGCCTAATGATAACTGATTCTACGATAAAATAACACGACAGAACACTCGCAAATTAAGTATTTATTAAATTCAGTAACTCTTTATAATATTGGTCTTGAATTTTGGACTAAAACACTATTATTCTTGCAAAACCACTAATGGGTAACAAAACATCAATCCATTGTTTTTCTAAGTGATATTATTCATAATGTTATCAACATTTTATATGTTTTATAGGAAATCTTTAAAAAATCTACGAACTATTTTAATTGTTATATCCAAGTAGGGTTGAAATAAAGAAAAAAAAGCTCAAACCAAGTATTTATTATAATCATTTTTCAAAATCGTTATTAAAAGATTCTCCGTAGCCATCAGTAGCCAATTTTCACTATACGCACTATATGACGTACCAAAAATTCATGATGACAACTATATCAGTAATAAATTTAAAGGAACCGTAGTGATCACATAGACTTTCTAGTCGAAAAATTCTATAACACATGTTAAACCACTTTTCTTGTACGAAAACGAATAGTCCTTGGTATTTTTATCACATAAAAATTGCACTTGGTCGTAAATTTAATTACGCGTCCACTTTGACACTAATCATTATGACAATTGATGCCATGTCAGTTCAGTGACGATTTGAGGTTTCTGTTGTCAGTAAAAGAAATTAGTTCCAGTTGTTTTCCGCAATATGGCGAGGTCCCATTTATTCCTGGTCAGGGCCCTATCACTATCCTTTGAATTGCTAACAATCCGATAAACATCCTACTTTCAGATGGCTAAAACTCGTACCATGAGCTCTCATGAAAAGGCCTCACGGTGACATGATGAAAGAGCGAGATGGGCCTATACATTCATATATATCTATTTCGTTTGATTGTTAAAATGTCTAACGTATAGACACAGATAATAATTATTTATTAGATGTAGGTAAGTAAGGAGTATGAAGTAAGGAGGTCTAAAATATATATTTTTTGCACTTAAGAATAAATAAGTAATAAAAATAGGGAATGATTTTTTTTTCGCCATCTACCCCATCGTGTGGGGTATCGTTGAGTATGTCTTTTAAAATGATTTAGGGGTTTCTACAACATTTTTTTGATTTATTGCTCTATTTACGAAATATTTAACTTTGCGCTTCCCTCCCTCCTCCCTCTTAACTGATGGTCTAAAAATAAAATAAAAAATCTAGATGATAGTGCATTTCATAAACTTTAAAGGAAAACTATAGCGGTTAAGTTAACTCTATTTGTTTAGCAGTAATATTGGTAGAACTTGGGTGTTGAATAATGTTGTACCAATTACAAAATTCTTACAAATTCTTTAAAGTCACTAAGAAGAATTAAATAATGGTACGGAACCCTTCGTGCGCGAGTCTGACTCGCACTTGGCCGGTTTTTAAAACCTATTGTACAAAAAGAAGAAAAGGAGAACTAAATTAGTCGTGGCTGTTTATTCTTGATTTCTTTGCCGACCTAGAAGGTGGATGAAAAAAATATATTTAGGAGGGAGAAGAACGTATTCTATCTCATGTGAAACGTATACTTAGTAGTAATTTTGAGAGGGAAAATAAAAAAAGGCTGACTTATTGTTCAACAATAAGCTATATTTAATGATGAAAATAAAAATAGACAATATCACAGAATCTTCTGAACTCTCACAGGCGAAAATCAAGATCTTCACACGTTTCTGTATCTCTCTGGAAAATCTTTAGTTGTGTTTTATGTGTTCTCTTTAGTGCAATATTATATGTTTTCTTATCCTGAAAAAATATACAACAATTTGGTAGATGCTTTGTTAATTTACCTACCTACTGATTACCTAGCAAAAACTAGGTAGGTACACCTTCCTTCTTCTTCTTGTTATTTTTTTAGCCTTCCTCCAATAAAAACTTTCTTGACATATTTAATGTAGGTAAGTAATTTTCAATAGTGCAACCAATACATACAATACATTCTACTTGGAAACAGTATATACTTTGCTGGTTTTTCATGCGAATAAAATAGTTCTATAGCATTAAGAAGAAAGGAAAAAAGAATTATTAACTTGGTACATACATTAGGTAGATAAAATCCTACACTAAAGTCGTAAGAAGAATTAAATACATAAAATTATATGAAGTACCTAAATATGTGTAGGTAGGTTATCAAAGACTAGATATGTGTACTGATGCAAAAAATACCTTTTTTAATTTGTGGATAGATCGAAAGTTTGATCAGTAATAATCTCTGCTCGTTGGGACAAAGTTCTCGCATAAAGAAAATAGGTAGTTACTGCCTAGGAAAATGAATACCTATTCACATCTTAGAACCTAAGGCTGCAGGTGTAGCCTACTTATATAATAGTTTTATTGCAATTTACGTACTTGCGTTATAATTTTACTTATAATTAAACACAATGAAGTCACTTTATCAAAAATAATTTTAAAATAGTCATCAGGCTTCTACGGAGAAATCAAGAAATCTGACTTCATTAGATTAATGTTCACATCTCGTAGATATTTCTTCAATTTTGCATTCAAAAATCTCACATTAGTTAATTCGTTGTATTGTTAACATTTCACATTTCGTAAATTAATCCTAAAATTATGAAACATGATTTAATCATAACAATTTTGAAAAAGCTACTCGATGGGTAACTTTTTTATGATAGCTTATCTGACATTTAAGGCTGGCAAACTGACACTAGATTGATTTCAGATGGAATGTCATAGTACGAAATTGCATACAAAAATAAAGGTGACAGGATAAACTAACTTCCTCGCTGCGGGCCTGCTAATTTTCGGGGTCATGGTACGAATTATAAGAACTATCCTGGTTTAGCGATTGCATTGTTTCTGATGGTAAGGTTCCAGGCTATAAATTAAACTTTTTTTTTAATGTTACCATATCTACCATATCATAACAAACAAAAATTTTAAGACAAGATTATTGTTCGTGTATCCAAATGTGTTTCGGTTACTCTACTAAAAACTCACTTCATCATGCTTTGAGAAGTGAAAAAAATATTATCACCTTTTGGCCTTGTTTAACTTCTTAGGTAAGAGCGAGAAAGACATTGTTTGCGCGAATAACATTCGACACTCGTTCGAGTTTTGATTTCAATGATGGCAGCGGACAGCTGCGAAGGAAGGATATCTGTCGAGCGACCATTTGGCAAGAAAAGTCAAAAACGAAATCGAATGTGTTGGCTCGCTTCTAATTAGAAATAATCCTATTTTTGTTATAAATTAGCACTTAAAATGCGCTCCAACTGTAAATACTCACACTAATTAGTAAATTTTATTAGTTAAGTGTAATTTAGCGCTAGAATTGGCCTTAAGTTCTTTGTTAGGTGATTTTGTTATATCATTATGAAAATAGCTTTGTTTGGGAGATTTGTGAAATTGTATTAGGCGTTTCCGTGATGGATATAGTTAGTATGGAGGTTCGGGAGGCGGGCGATGGAGCGGCGTCTGCGGAATACGTTCGGCCGCCGTCGAAAAGATATACTTGGGCAGAAGTGCGGCAGGCGGTGCACGATTTGAGAAAGGAATTGTCCTCGTTGGCTACGATGGTTCCAATGGCCATATCGTTTAGAAAACTTGGCAATGGGAAGACCAGAATCTACTTTCTGAGGACCCCTCAAAATGGCTGGGAAATAACCCTACTGTACACTGATATTATACCTTCAGCTCAGGCTACCAATGCAAGGTAAGTCCACAATAGAATATCAACTAAAAATATAGACGCTATGATCTGCTTTAACATCTTAGAACCTGAGATATAAAAAACCTAATAGTATTAGGTATGGAGTAATATCAGTGGTCACAATCAAAGTATTACATTCATTTCATACATTATATATGAAAGCAAACTTGTTAGAAATATTAAGGCTTGGTTATAGGAAAGATACCTATATGATTCCTCTTCACACTGTACCTACGATCACAAAATAATAGTATAATAATAATAATGTCCTCCTAGCCAAATTTCGACTACAGCGGCCACTCTCTGTTCCTTCACGCTCATAATTGGTGAGCAGGTCTGTCATGAACATAGTGAGATCACTGGGAGGCACGGGGGGGGTTAACACCACCAACTTCCTGATTACGGAGCTGTGTCTGAGTTATTTCAACACAGAAAAACTTAACACTCTAGGCCCAACCTGGGATTCGAACCCGGGACCTTGTGAACAGTGCCCAGCGTGCTGACCACTAGACCAACGAGGCAGTCAAATAAATAATAGTATAAAATGCAAAATGAACTTTTTATTAAAAGAAGGATAAAAAGTTTTTATTTATCACCCCCTAACGCCCATCTTATATGGCGCTACTTAAAATAAACTAGTTACAAACTCTAATTAGCAATCAGTATCTAATGTTACAGCACAGGTTTTACATTGGTAGTTCTTACATAACGCTTCCAATCACAAACTGGTTTGGTACGTGTTAGCAACTAATCACTTGTGACCAGCAGCTGGTCGCATGCTACTGGTTTCTACTTTAAACTGGGAACTGTGCTGCAGTAATGAAAATGAAAGACCAATTAGTAATTATACAATTTGTCCAAGAAGTGGAAAAGCTTCCTTGTTGTATTTATTACTTAGTACTTCAATGTTATAAGGATACAATCTCCTACATATTTGTATTTTTTTTTATTGCAGGAGATGCAATTTTTTCTGGATTAAGATAAGACTTAGTCATTCTATAAAAGTAAAAAAAAAAGTTTTCATCTTTGCGCAGTTTCCTTGATGTTGCAGTTGATATTGTTATCAATATTAGGGGTGTACCTAAAATCTTCATTTCATCTCATTCATCTGTAGTAGTAGACAAGTAATAACTCATCACTCAAACCGCTAATTATGATGATTTTATACCAAACCAACACACAATCTGCCACACCGTGTTTCGTGTAGGTTTTTAAATTTAGTAGTGCCGTGTACAAGTCTTTGTTACTAATTAGTTTGTAACTAATAATAATTGCTAACTGGTTTCGTCAGTTTTCAAAAGCTTTATGTTAGAAGGGACAAAGGATACACTCTGACCATTACACATCACTTATATTAAAATTGTGATGTAATACCTCTTATTTATTAGTCCTCACTCTAGGGATGGCGATTCTTTTTGAAAAACATCGATTTTTAAATCAATTCGAATCGTGACCTAATAAATCGATCCACAAAAAAATTGAGGCCAATAAGACCGATTTCTGAAAAATCGATCTTTTTCTCAAGTTTTTGTTTATAATGTAATATAAATCTATTTTATTAAAAACAAGATACATATCATAGTTTAACGATCTCTTATCAGTAAAATCGGGTAATTCGATGATAAAAAATATATAAACGTAACTTTTTTTTTAATAAAGAGAAGCGAAGGAATCCAAACATACAGCCATCTCGCGAGTTTTTGAATAATTAACCCTTTAACCGGCAACCGGCAGCACTCTTTTAATACAGATATATTTAATTAATTGTAAATACTTTTTTGGTTTATACCGAAAAATAAAATAACCGATTTTCAAGGGAGAAATATTGATTCACTGAATCGATACAGTACTACATATCGATTTAAAAAATCGATCTTATTGGCTACAAAAATCGATTCTTCGATTAATCGATCTCATATCGCCATTCCTACCTCACTCTGTCTACATAATCAATTTTACGCTTAACTTAAATACTGTCATTAAAAATCTTTTCATTAATCTAATTTCTCAGATTAGAATGGAAGCCACTTATTGAGTCGAACGTGGCACTCGGAGTGACCTCAGGCAAGTGGTCTAGAGAAGAGCAACTTCTACTTGAAAGACAGAGAGTGGCAGCGTGGGGCATTGCATCGTACGAACTGCATGCCGCTTCGGGCAGAGTCCTGTTTCCATGTGCCTCTTCACTGTTTGTAGCCGAGGAGGGGCCTAATCAGGTGAATAATTAAATCTGTTTGTTCCATCATCTAGAATCAAAATGCTACATGACAGCCCATATTATATGGTTCTAAGGGTCTATGATAAATTACCTGAATATATAAAAAGTGAACAAAATTACAAAACATTTCATAAAAAGCTCCATCTCCTCCTCCATAAAGATAAGTGTTATTATAATTTAGATAAATATTTAATAGAAAATACACATTGAAATGATATTATCTACTGATATACAGGGTGCTTATTTCAATCCGAGCGACAGTTAGTAAAACGACTTATGATCACTTACAAAACACGCATTAATATCCAATTAATACGAGAAAAATAAAATGAAATTATAAACAAACATTTTTTGTAAAAGCCTTACTGTATTGTGACGTAAGATACTGCGATACGTTTGCACTGTAGCAGGCGCGACGAGCGATAGGTACTTATCTACTCAGCTAGTATCTCCTTGCTGACTTTTATCTGACGTCTGCGTTGTTCCTAAATGTGTAAATAGCTATTTGTAAAACAACTGATCTCACGTACTTTGATTAGTTGATACCAAATTTCCCTTCCTACTTTTAACGGGCTTAGGACCGACAAACATACCTAAAATTAATTTGTACCGTATGACACCTATGAATTCAATACACTGAGTTTGGGCAATCAATTAGAAATTGGTCCCTGAGCTTTCAATATCTTAATCAACACTAACCCAAACCCTTTTAAAATTGAATATGATAATGACGTAAAAGTCGTCTGTATCTTATTGAGCACGATTATTACTGGATACGGGAGATCAATCGGGAATCGAACCCCGAACTTTCAATACCTCTTTACATTGCTAACCTAACCTTTTTAAAATTAATTGGTTTTTATTGTTTATTGATGCAAAGTGAAGTCTGTAACTTATTGAACACAAATCGAGTGATCAACCGGGAATCGAATCCGGAACTTTTTGTACTAGGCTAAGCTTACTTTTTTAAATTGAATACCTAGTTTTAGTTGTATTAATGAATGAGACAAAAGTCTTCTTGTAACATCGCTTTAGTGAATTCGGACAATAAACCGGGAACCGAACCCTGAGCTTTCGATAGGTATGTTAATTTTCGCTAGGCCTTAACCTTTTCAAAATTAAATACCTAAAAGTACATTATTAAATGTCGTGAACCTTAAGTATTTTTGGCGTAGTTAAAAATGTGGAATCAACCTATTTACAACAATTTATCTTAATACCTACCTAGTTTTATGTACACTTTTATTTGCACTAACCTTAACAAATGTTCAAAGTGGCCGCCAGACTGAGCAATACACAGACTTGCACGGCGTCTGCTATTCCTTTTTAAACTATTCAACACTAATTGATTATGTTTGACTGTTTGGTACGCACTCACTATTCTTTGTCTAAGGTCCTCAACACTTGTTGATTCTTCCGTATACACTAATCTTTTTACATCACCCTACAAATAAAAGACTAAAGGCGTTAAGTCTGGGGACCGTGGTGGCCAAGGCACAGGTCCACCACGCCCGATCCACTGACTTCCGAATATACAATTCAGGTAGTCATGCACTTGAAGACCGTAATGAGGCGGTGCTTCGTCGTGTTGGTAGAAAAGGTTATGAACTTATGATGGAGAAACAATGGTATGTCTTCTTACATCTCTTCAACGACGTTTTCCAGCAGTCCCGGGTATGTAACACTGGTGAAGCGGCCTTCGATGAAGTAAGGTCCCAACAGGTGATTCCCTACTATCCCAGCCCACACATTGAGACTAAAGCGATGTTGAAATGAGTCTCTCTTGGTAATGTGTGGGTTGTGGTCACGGTGGGTCCACCTGTGCTCATTGCTCATCAACTAGCTCAACGTTAGAATAGTTTTGCGTCATTTTGAAAAAAAAAAACACACGGACGAGTTGAATTCGCGATGTTTTCGTTACAACTGAGTTGGGCCGGAGTAAGTGTGACAAAGATGCCAATAGTGGCGGCTCCCGATCACAGGCGCCGCCCGGGCGCCCGGCGCGCGCGCTGATCCTTTGTATGTATTGTAGTGAGCGCGTCAAAACATTCGTTCGGCGAGTGTTAGGGTCCGATTCCGGAATCGAATGGGGACTATTATGAAAATCGTAATAATTTAATAATTAGATTAATTTTTTTCGAAGTCTGTTTTTTTAGTGATTCGTGATCAGTATAAGGTACATAATAACTTCTGAAAATACCGCTCGGATTGAAATCATCACCTGTATAATAATAAAAGACAAATCACCATCAATCATCGACAATCAAGTATAATTATAATATAGCCCTCTAATACTTTGCAATACCAAAATTGTATGGGTTACTAAGTAATAAGCTCAATTTTCTACCATAAGACCTGGTGTAAACATTTTGTATGCAAAAAAATGAATATATAAATATGATTTGTGTAACACTTAGTATGCAAATAAATGAATATATAAATATGATTTTTGAAATGATTAGATAAAGCCAAAGTAAAGAAAAAAAAGACAGTTACGTCAGTTACACGGCCCGTTGAGTAAACTTGGGCAGCCAAACCCACGAAGTGACACGCGGGGCGCGAGCCGGTTCGCTGTCAAAGACTGACTTTCGAAATGCAGATAGATATCATTGAACAAAGTAGGTTATATGAAACATGTAATCATCTTTATTACGGATGACATCTGTCAAAATTGGAACTGCCATATCTCGGAAACTACCCACCTCAGACTACTGGTGTGTAGGGACAAATTTTAGGGCTCGACGAGATCTTCATTTCGGATGACAGCTGTCAAAATTGAAACGGCCACATCTCGGAAACTACCCACCTCAGACTACTGGTGTGTAGGGACAAATTTTAGGGCTCGACGAGATCTTCATTTCGGATGATAGCTGCCAAAATTGAAATGGCCATATCTAGGAAACTACCCACCTCAGACTACAGGTGTGTAGGGACAAATTTTAGGGCTCGACGAGACCTTCATTTCGGATGATAGCTGTCAAAATTGAAACGGAAATATCTCGGAAACTATCCACCCAAGACTACGGGTGTGTAGGGTCAAATCGTAGGGCTCGACGAGATCTTTATTTCGAATGACAGCTGTCAAAATTGAAACGGAAATATCTCGGAAACTACCCACCCTAGACAACTGGTGTGCATGTTAAAAAAAAAACTTTTCGCAAAATTTTCAATGCCTCCGAAGATTGTGTGAGGAACTGCAGGGTCTGTGGATATTTTTCATACACATAGGATATAAATATATTTTTAAGGCTCAGTAATGTGTAGGAGCAAACTTGTAAATTGTACCTGGTCTCATCGAACTGACAATGTGAAAACGGGCCCGTTTTACTAGGAGTCCACTGTCTGTGGATATGATAAATAATCTTTAATAAAAATATGACTCATACCTAAACCTAAAACAATACACATATGAAGAATAAAAATCTAGTCGTTTTTTACTTTTTGTGTACCAACCCTAGCGCTCCGCCCATCCGTTGGTTCTAATTTCAAAAATACGGCTGAGTCACACTACTGTTCTGAAAACAAATCTTTTTATTGTGCCTTAGGTTAAGGGGGACGAAATGGGAAGGAAATTTTATCAAGGAGTCAATTTTGTAACTATACAATCTATATATCTGCCTTACGAATACAACATAGTTGCAGAAATGTGAAAATAAAAATTCTCGCAACACACAATGCCAAACATATGATCGAATCCTGGCTTTATGAGCTTGATTACATTTAGACAGAAAGCCTCCTAGAAGTGATATCATAGGCCTTTATGAATAATAACACGCCATCCATATACTCACCCACCCACATGCACACACACACACACACACACACACACACACACACACACACACACACACACACAACACACACACACACACACACACACACACACACACACACACACAACACACACACACACACACACACACACACACACACACAAATCCACACACAACCACACTTATACCTACTGTCTTATGTCACCTATTATTTAAATAAGTTGAAATGTTATAACATTGGTGTGAGACATCAATCATTTTAGTTTATTTCATTGTATTTAATTAACGCGTCCTAAAGCCGTGTCTAAATACTCTTATAGTTAAGTGCAACCTAGTCTTTGCAGGACAAGCATAGCTTAGTGCAGTGACTGCAAGATTTTGATGTATTTTGATATTGTGTTTTATGAAAACAAATACTTATTACTTATTATTATTATATGAGAACATTTATTTAGCACCATCTAGGGGGGGATTTTAATCTCCATACTAATTGCCATACTCAGAGGCGTCAATTCAAGGTAATCCTTCATTAAGCCTAATGCAGTTCTTTTCTATTTCATTGTCAAAGAAAGTGACAGAACGAGACTTAATAGAAAATTAAATTAAATTGACGACTGAGTGCAGCAGTAAGTAATTAAATCAGCAGCAGACAGAGTTACTTTCTCGTTTGTAATATTAGTATACTTAATTATTGCTCTTATGGCTCGTTTATACATAATATATTGGACTTACAGATTCCCCAATTATTTACAAAAAATAGACAAACTATTACTGCGCCAAATTCTACATATAAAAAATATTCTAAATTCCTTGCAGTGCTCATTTCGTGTATTTTTTATTAGTATTTGCGTGTACATCACTACTGTATCTCTTCAAAAGATTGCATTGTATAAGAGTAACTAGCAATTTTCAACCCCAATCTTACCCTATAGTTTTTTAATATTTTTTAACACTCAGTGTTCTTTATTATTTTTATAAGTTTAAATAAGAAACCAAAAATTCGCACACAGGTAGGATTTGAATGTGCGCGAATTTTTGGTTTCTTATTTAAACCCAATCTTACCCCTTCAACAGTCGCCACCCCTCGTCCCCCGCTCGCTTAGCACAGGCGGTGGTTGCGCTCTAACCCCTGCGATGTGTCCCCGCGCCCCCGCGTTGGTCGCCCACGCGGCTCGCGGCGACGTCTGGCTGGCGGGGGCCGTGGCGCGACCGGCGAGACTGACGTATGCGGCTAAGGGACACCATCCTGATCGGTGAGTTTCTATCTTGCGCCCCAGGTGCCTGTTTCCAGAACTGTGTCTTGCTTGGGCTTCTATGGGTGCCTTGCGACTACCTACTTCTTGCAGCCCAAGCACCCAGATTCCAGTTTGGCCGCAACTGTGTTTATCAACCCTAGGCCCCAGCTCTGACTTGCTTGGCCCCCACCTGTGTCTTGCTTGGGCCCTAAGATCTCACCTGTGTCTTGCTTGGGCCTTCAGATCTCACCTGTGTCTGGTCCCCAGGGTCCCTCCTCAGGGCCCAAAGGTCCGAGCTGTGTTTAGCCCCAGGGTCTCAGTTGTGTCTTGTATCCCAAACCCTAGCTGTCTTGCTTCGCCCCCGACTGTCTTGCTTGGGCCCCAGCTGTCTTCCTTGAGTCCTAGCTGTGTCTCACTCAGCCCCTAGCCCCCAGCTATGTCTCGCTCTAACCCCTGCGATGTGTCCCCGCGCCCTCGCATTGGTCGCCTACGCAGCTCGCGGCGACGTCTGGCTGGCGGGGGCTGTGGCGCGACCGGCGAGACTGACGTATGCTGCCAAGGGACACCATCCTGATCGGTGAGTTTCTTTTTTGCGTCCTAGGTCCCTAGGTCCCCAGAGCTGTATCTTGCTTGGGCCCCAGGGCCCCAAGTGTGCTCAGTGATGCAGGGCCCCAGACTGGCCTGCTTGGGCCCCAGAGCCCAGCTGTGACTTGCTTGGCCCTAATCTGTATCCTGGCCCCCATCTGTGTCTTGCTTGGACCCTAAGGTCTCATCTGTGTCTAGCTTGGTCCCCAGGGTCCCTTTTAGTTGTGTCTTGCTTGGCCCCAACCTGTGTCTTGCTTGGGCCCCTAGTTTTGTCTTCATTTGGCCCCAGCTGTGTCTTCGTTTTGCCCCAGCTGTGTCTTACTTAGGCCTTAGACTCTCAGCTATGTCTCGCCTCTAACCCAAGCGATGTGATCCCGAGCACCCACTTTGGTACCCCACGTGTCTCGTGGTGACGGCTTCACGAGGTGATAGATGAGTTCACCTGCAACATTTTTGTCTATTACATGAACCTCGAAAACAGATCAAAAAATATCACTTTTTCACACTAATCTACAACGCTGATTTAATTACTGACCTTAATTAACTAATTAGTATGGGAAAGTGAAATAAATATTTGGGATTTCAAAGTTGATCCTGTTATGAAAGTGGTTGCAATTTTGCTTCTTAGTCGTCACATGCGGTGACAGAACACACTTTATAGGTATGCCTATCCGTTATCCTAGGTCTTGGTGGTGTTGATAGAAAAGGAACGTAAGCACGTTAAGCCGTTGGTCCTGCGCAGGTCTCTCTACTTTCATGTAGAACTGCCGACTCACGGAATTATGAAGGAACAGAGAGTGCACCTGTGTATTGCGCACACACACTGCACTATAATATTTCCCTCGCAGATGTCTTATCTCTGTTGAGATAGGCCACTGTAGTCGAAATTCGGCTTAGAAAACATTATCATTATTATCCTGGTCACCACACCACACCACAAGCTAAAGCTTAATAAGAGATTAGGTACCTTAATTGATCTGATTGTTAAAACTATTTATTGCTACCACCTTCCGCAGGTTAGCAGACGATCCGAAGCAGGCTGGGGTGCCGTGCTACGTCACACAGGAGGAGTTCTCGCGGTACACCGGATTCTGGTGGCAGCCCAAATCTGATGGTGAGTATTTTTAAGCACTAACGGACAGACAAAAATAACTTAAAGCTCGCCAAACCGTTCATGGCCCGCTTGTAACTTTATATACCGTCAAATCAAATCATTTATTTGTGAAACACAGTTAAATATCGTGTTGTTACAGACAAAGTGAAAAAAGTGCATACGGTGATCAGCCATATTGGCATACAAATTTATTTTATACTAGTGGTTCCCCGCGACTTCGCCCGCAAGAGTTGGATTTTCCATATAAACTTTCATCCCCCATTCCACCCCCTTAATGTTTTTATATCGCGACAAAATGTAATAGCCTATGTCCTTTCCAGGGTCTCGAACTGTCTCCATACAAAATTTCATCTCAATCGGTTCAGTGGTTTAAGCGTCAAGAGGTAACAGACAGACAGACAGACACACTTTAGCATTTATAAAATTAGTATGTATAAGTTTAAATAAGAAACCAAAAATTCGCACACGGGCAGGATTTGAACCCACGACCTTTGGCTAACCGGGACAACGCTCTTACCATCTGAGCTACCGTGCAGTCCATCCACCCCCACGAAATTCTCTTACGTCATTACGTGACGTCAGCGACATCTACCCTATACAATTTATGTTTGCATCATAATGGCAAAGTTAGTTATAGTCAAATACAATATTTTGTCAAGGTAATGTCAAAATGACTATAGTATTTAGGACAATCAAGCAGATACATATAAAATTAATATTTTGTTTAAAACCGTTGCACGCTAAGGGCCACTTGCGCACGTCTGGTTTAGCTATTCCGGACTTTTTCAAGGCCTATTATCTGAGCTGAAAGCCCACTTGCACAAGTCTGGATTAGCTAATCCTGAAGGTCCACTACCTACCACTAGCTAATCCCGGCTCGGATCGGTTTGTTTCTAAGTTTTTCATTCTTCAAACAACTTTGAAACAGCTCGAAGTCAAGGAGTTGGTGGTCTTAACAAAATTGCAGTGGCAATGCAAATGGTATAATAATGCCACTGTAATTTGAGCTTTATACCTTTGAGATATAAGTTACAGAATCGATTCAGGTAATCTTGTTTATTGTCTATTTTTTATTCAGATTGGTATAGTAGCTAAGGTTTTATTTCTAATGCCATTTTAGGCTGCTTTTTAAACACGTATAGTAATTTTTTTTTGTTTGATTATTATCAATTTATTATTATTTTAGGCTGTACCTGTCCTACCCCTCCCCCCTCTAAAACAAAGCCGTCAGTCTGTAAGGCGGCTAAGAGCTTATTTAATGCAATATTCCCTAAATGCGGACAAAATACAAGTAAGATACAAGGTATGTAACATACAGCGTGTTCTTTTGACTGGGCAGGGATTGTTATTATCATAAAAAAAAGTGTTTTGTAAATATTATCATTTTACTTTGCTTTCTATTTCATACATTTCTCGCTTGTTTGGTATTGTAAATTTCAGAACAAATGTTATACTCCATAAAAACTAAAACAGTTCTCATTATTACATGTAACAATGTAAATCTACCATGCCTCGAAAAGCATGCTTCAATAATTGCTTCGTATATAGTACGTGCCAGATAAACGTGCATAAAAGGTCGTTCACCTTGACAACTAAAACCTTGTGACACGTATCATTTGTCTTTCTAACTAGCGATTATTACGACTTTTGATTTTTGGGTTCAAGGTCGACCCGTACCGAGGTTCATTTGTTAGACAGATTCGTATCGCTACGGCTTATAGTTAGGGTCGCCATGCTTCGCATACTGGCGTGCAGTGGTACACGGGTGACGGTCTGCAGGGGTGACGGGTCAATGACTTTTTATGCACCGTTAAATGGCACGGACTATAGTCCTAGTTCAAAGAAACACCCTGTATGTACCTATGCCATATTTGTCAATGCATTCTTGTCATTGTTTATATATCATCGTGTTTTACAGTGCTATTCGATTTTTGGCAGCCAAATGTTTTCTTTTCGTATTTGAAATGTTTGATTTTCGCTGAAGTGAAGCTGAAGTGGCAGTGCGCTGGTCATGTCTGTCACAGAACCGACGGGCGCTAGAGTAGGAAGGTTCTCGAATGGAGACCACGTCTCGGGAAACGTAGTGTTGGACGCCCCCCTGCTAGGTAGACCGAGACCTGAGGAAGGTGGCCGGTGGTGGCTGGATGCGACAAGCGGAGGACCGTGAAAGTTGGCGCAGTCTTGGAGAGGCCTATGTCCAGCAGTAGATTGCTGATATGATGATTTTCGCATATACTACATACGTTTGTAAAGGAGGCTTATACAATAGCAGGCCTGTGTATCTTTCCGCGTAGGTAGCAAAAACGTACCTACGCGCGGCGACCCCTTGGTAAGGGCCTAGACAAGTTGGGTGTCGCTAGCCGGCAGCGACACGCTCCCGCGTTTTATTCACCGGCGGTGCGCGACACTAGGTTGCTGGTTGGACGAGCTTCTTGTGGCAGTCAACCCTATCGCGCTGCGTGATAGTACGTCACTGAATAGGTTTAGTTTATTATGAATCATATTCCAGAGTTATAAGAATGAAATTATCTTGCAATGTATTTTTGTAGGTGTCTACACGAAAATGTGCTTGAGTCTGAGGCGAACTGAATTACACCATATTGTTGACAACATTGAGTAGATATTTCTTTGAATTTCATTGCAAAGTCATACTTCTGTACGGAGTACTAGTACTTATTCTGTGACAATAGTAAAAAGTTTATATTATGATGCATTTAAAACAAGATAATTTAACAACTAAATGGATAGATAGATAGATAACTTTTTATGCATACCATAAGAGAAAAATACAGTAGGTACAACAATTTACATAGAAAAATGTACAATGTAGGCGGTCTTGTCGCTATAGGCGATCTCTTCCAGACAACCTTTAGGGTAAACTGAACTGCTGATTTGGACCAAAGGTAGCCTATCTCCTTCTCAAGGTTTAAAACTATCTCCGTACCAAAGGACTTGTCCATTAATGGTTTTTTATTCGTCAATATTTCTAACCAGACTAAACTAAATATTATATTAAAGAGTTCACAAAAACTAGCCTTTCTGCATAATTAATATATTCTTTAAGGCCTCCGATTTCGAGAAAAATTGAAATTAGTTTTTCGCTTTGTCTGTACAGAAACCGCACCTTCGCCTATATTAATTAACGCATGAAAAAAAAATTGACAGCAAAATTGACATTCCATTGACAGTAGTACTGTAGTACCTATTATATAACCTGTGGTAGTACCTTGTAGTATTTATCCACTAGTGGAAAGGCAATGGTACATAGCCATACAGCCAGGAAATACAAGTAAGTGATCAATGGATGATGCCTGTTACAAAAAATATTTTTTCTCAAAAATGGAGGCGTTTAAAATTCTGATTTCTATGGTTACGTATTTCATATTTATGTAGCTTAAAGATTAATATAGGTTTATTAGTGGTTGGTGATATCTTAGAATAAAAAACCAGCCTCCATACAAAAAGAGGACAAGTCCTTTCATTAGAATCGGTCCAGTAGTTTCTGAGCCTATTCAATACAAACAATAAAATCTTTCCTCTTTATAATATTAGTGTAGATACATACTTACGGCGAATTTTAAACATTAATATCGATAAATCTGTTGATTTCCAGACGACGTGTTCAGGATAGTGTACGAAGAGGTGGACGAGAGCGACGTGAAGATATTTAGCTTTCCGTCTTCGCAGAGCAGCAGCGGTGAGGTGGAAGAGTTCAGGTTGGTGACATTTTTCGCGGAGAAGTTCTTTTTTTATTTATATAAGTTTAAATAAGAAACCAAAGATTCGCACACGAGTAGGATTTGAACTCACGACCTTTGGCTAACCGGGCCAACGCTCTTACCAACTGAGCTACCATGGAGTCCATCCACCCGTGCGAAATTCTCGGTCTCTTATGAACACGTCATTGCGTGGCGTTATTTAAACTTCTAAAAATAAGCAAGAACACTGTGACTGTTAAAGGTCTGTGCCCACTACACCGTACCACACCATGACCGTGCCAGGACCGTATAAAAAGTACCTATTTGAATTTCGACAAAAGCCTTCTTAGCGTCAAAAGTTAAAGTTCAAAATTTTTAAGCTCGGTGTTCATCGATGCACCGTTCTGGCACTGCGAAAACAAACACCGCGCTTGAATATTTTGAACTTTACTTCCTCTGTTTAGGGTTGAAAATCAAATGTGTATTTTTATACGGTCCTAGCACGGTCAGGGTATGGTACGGTGTAGTGGGCACAGACTGTTAAAAAACATTAAAAGTTCTTTTTTTTTCATGGCGAGTGAACACAAGTCTACCGCTCTGGTGTACACTGTTCAGCCGGTCATTTTTAGGGTGTGTAGTCCTGACAAGGAATTATGGTTTTGTCATTTCCGTCTGTCTGTCTGTCCGAGTCTTGCAAAGAGACCGTTAGTACTAGAAAGCTGTAATTTTGTTGCTGTATGTATACCAATTATGTTGAGAAAGTGGTAGAATAAAAATTTTAAAAAATATTTCATTTTAGTGTAGTTATGTGAAGTGGGGTTGATTTTTTCTTTCGTCGTCTTTCCGAATGGGGTAAAGTTGGTTATCGATGAGTAGGTATTTTAAAATGACTTACGGGTTTCTCAGACAATTTTTCGATTTTACGAAATATTAAACTTTAACGTGCATTTTTTGTGGTCCAGTATCCCCGCCTCTAAAAGCTTACCTGCATAGGACTGACTAAGCAAATGCATGGTTCGTCGCTCTAACAGGCCTGTGTAACTTCCCGCGTAGGCAGCAAAAACGTACCTACGCGCGTTGATCTACCATGGAGGGCTAATCAAGTTGGGACTCGCGAGCCAGCAGCGACACGCGCGCGCGTTTTGTTCACCGGGGGCACGCGGCACTACGTCGCTGGCTGGACGAACATGAATAAAGTGGTAGAAAGGTGCGCTAGATGGCGTTAGTAGCCCTTGTAGCAGTCAACCCTTTCGCGTCGCATGATACTACGTCACTGAATAGGTTTAGTGTATTATGAATCATACTCCAGAGTTATAAGACTAAATTACACCATATCGTTGACGACATTGAATATATTTTTCAAACTTCTGTACGTAGTACTAGTACTTATTCTGCGGCTCTACTTATCACAAAATAGTTTCGGAGAAAAATCTCCCTTATTTCGTTTTTACAAGATGTAAATTAAACTGGACTGATCGAATACCAATCAACGTGTTTGCCATCAGATTCCCCCGCGCCGGCACGCCGAACGCCAAGTCAGTATTGAAGCTGGTCACCTTCCGGCTGCAGAAGGCGTCACCCACTACCGTGCTTGACTATTACAATGAAGGAACTGCTGACGCGCCAGGTAAGTTGATATGTTTGACCAGAGTCGTGATTTTTAAAAGTTGGCTAAAGTAGCCACTAGTGGCTATTGTGGCTACTGGCTACCCAAGTCAGTATTGAAGCCGGTCAATTTCCGGCTGCAGAAGGCTTCGCCCACTACTGTCCTCGACTACTATAAGTCTTTGTTGAAGCTGGTCGCCTTATAGCGTCTTAGGAAAGGTCACGTCTAACTGGTGTCAACCTATTCACAATTTACTTAAAGGCATCCAGGTCATAGTGTGTACAAAACACTTCAGCCGGCAACGAATTCCACTCTCTAGGCGCTAGAGACCCGTAGATTCAAAACGTGACTTTTAGAAGTTGGCTGAAGTAGCCACTAGCAGCTATAAGACTAGTGGCTGTTGTGGCTACCCAAGTCAGTATTGAAGCTGGTCACCTTCTGGCTGCAGAAGGCGTCGCCCACTACTGTCCTCGACTACTAAAACGAAGGAACTGCTGACTCACCAGGTAAATGAAATGAAATGATAATTTATTCGTCATCATAGGTATTAAAATGATAAGTTTGACCAGAGGCGTGACAACTAATAGCTATAGAAGGTGGCTACTAATAGCTATAGACTAGTGACTATTGTGGCTACTACGATTGAGGGTAGAAGTGGCTATAGCGGCCTATTGTGACTACTGTGGTTGATTGTAGCTATTAAAAGTATCAAGTGGCTTTTGTGGGTACAAGAGGCAATTGTGGCTATATAAGTATATAAATAAATAAGTCAGCCTATTAGATCCCACTGCTGGGAAAAGGCCTCACCTCAACTATGAGGAGGAACGAGCCATACTTCACCACGCGGGCTCAGTGCGGATTGGTGGAGGGGTGTATGTAAGGCAAGTGACAAACCTTACTGTCAGAAGTTATCAAGCCGCCCTAGGGCCTCTGACTAGGCTTAACGACTAATACCACAGATATTAGCCGGGACCAACTGCTTAACGTGCCTTCGAAGCACGGAGATGCTTGTCATGGACGTCACTTAAATGGTCGGAATGGTCACCCATCCAATCACGACCGCGCCGTGGGTTGCTTAACTTTTGGTATCACTACCAAAGCGCTGCCGCCACTGCGCCACAGGCACCTCCCACTGCGCCACAGGCACAATTGTGGCTACTGGGGGTAGAAGTGGCTAGAAGTGCATATTGTTACTACTATGTTTACTTGTGGTGATTGTGTCGGATAGTGAATCCAAATAGGGGAGTGGAGTTTTACAAACGTATTTTTTGTTCTTTTAATTAGTTTTTTTTTTCAGTACTGGACAGCGACTCCACAGAAGTGACCGATATTCGGTGGTACGAGCTTAGGACATCGTTGAAGGAGGCTTTCCCGTGGTTCGAGTATCTAGCTAGAGTCGGCTGGACGCCGTGTGGACGATAGTAAGTTCATTAATTTATTTTATCTTATATATTTATTTATATATATTTGTGGTCTAGGAAACGACTCTAAAAATCTCGCTAAAATTTGTTATGTATTCGGGGATGAAAAAGCGATCTAGATTAGTCTTATGCTTGGGAAAACACGTTTTTACTATAATTGATATATTATTCCGTAATTGTTCGATGCAGATTTAGATCGCTAATTTCGTCCTAGTTACCACGGGCGTCGTGGTGTAATGGGTAATACAAATCCACGTCATCTACGATTCTTGAGTCCGACACGAAGTCTAACAAGTTTACGATAAAATCAAAATTATTTTATCAATTTAGGACTAAAAATGCTACTTATATGCATAGGCAGTTCATAATGCCACTTATATTTGTATATCTGACGCAGGAAAACTCTACAGTGTGCCCGGTTTTCGACCGGCGATAATTTAACCTGTCGAATTCCATAAGACCCGCGGGCGGGTTGATAAAAATTAATTTTCTTTTGTGTCTGGAAACATGATATGTGAAGGTTTATGGGCCTTCAATTCATCAAATTTTATCGATAACAAATCCCCTTGTAACTAAAAAAAAATTAAAAAGTAATCAAAAAACAAAGCCTAAAAATTTTCCTGTAACTTCTCTAAATCTGTCATGGATCGGACAGTTGATAATTTTAAATTGATCAATAATAAATATATTTTTCCAACAAACACACCAATTACCTAGCCTCATACTAAGCGTGAGCTTGTGCTATGGTGACTAGGATAACGGATAGATATACTTAAATACTTTTATAAACATCCATGACTTAGGTAAAAATGTTCGTGCTCATCACACAAACATTTGCCCCTTGCGGGATTCGAACCCGCAACCGCCTGGTTTAGAAGTCCGTGGCGCGAACCACTACACCAAGACGGTCGTCTGTTTTACTTAATAGGCTATAGCCTGAAAAGATTCATTTGAAAGGTTTGGCTCAATTCCAATGCGTCTTTGAGTAAATTTTGGTTCAGTCTCACCCTGTCAAACAAACGAAAAGAGATAGACTCCAAATTTTAGAAACGTCAAATTAATAATTAAAAAAAATATATTTTAGGTATTTAAGTGATGCGATACGTATTTTTACAAGTTTTTGCGTGTTCTCGTCTAACTTTAGTTGTCTATGGGTTCCCAAATTTCCTTAACAGCTGTCCATTTCACAGCTGTTTAGTCTGACGTTTCTAAATTAATATAGATGTTTGTCTTATTTCGTTTGCTTGGCAGTGAAAGCTTTCAGATACATCTTTTTGTATAGCTTTTAACACCCCCAGATCCATAGAAATAGTATTTATACGGACCCGTTACCACTCTACGGAACCCAATTTTTTGTCAACAGCGTATGGGTCCAGCTTCTAGATCGGAAGCAACAGCGGCTAGAACTAGCTATCATCCCCGTTCAGCAATTTAGTACGCTCGCCACGTACGAACACGCGCCCGCGCATCTACGGAACCCGACGCACGAGGCTACGGAACCCCTAGAACAGGAACAGCTACAACAGGTAAGCGAGGACTTCAAGGAAATTGGAATGGGTTTGCTCTTGACTCTAGACTAAGCCAGACGTGGCGTAGACAAAGTCGACGGTGAAGCGAGCTCACACAGAAGGTTCTGGTACTCCCACTCGCCAGTCAAGAAACTCCAAATTTGGTGGTCAATTATTTATTTATAAAATATATATATATATTTTACAAAGATGTTGTGTGGTCTGAAGACAGATGTTAAATGACAGCGCTCTTGGTAAAGTCGAGGTGTTTTATAGTACTGAGTTGCCAGGGTCTTGGTGGTGGAAATGTTGACGCTCGGCTTCAGATGTCCAGGGCATTAGGCTTTTCTGGAAAGTGTCTCGTCCGTCTATTGTGTTGATAACAATGGGCATCGGAGGAGGTATTCCAAGTACCGTTTGTTCACTATCCCCTCCTATTTTGGAAGTCCAGGTCTTTTTACAGGACCTGGATCTGAAAAAAATGACAACGATGCATACAGCTGCTACTGAAGTAAAGGCTATCAGCCAACCGTATTGAGCTATGTTATGTATTCCTTGAGTCTTCATTTCATCCATTTGTTTAAGCTGTTCTAATCGCGTTGTTATCCTTGATGTATCATAGGTCAAATTTATTTCTGGGAGGTTTTCTTCTTTAATTAATTTTAAATTTGCTATAATGATTTTATCTTCTGATTCTTGCGTTCTTAATCGCTGGACACCTGCTATCCATAGTTCACAATTCCTTCCGTTTAGCAGATAGGGACCTTTAAACCATGTTGTTTCACCACTATATCCACATAAGATTTTTATTTCAGTGGTCTTATTAAAATACAGAAATATTGATTTAGGGGATACTTCACTAATTTCTTCCACAGGACACTTAATGGGGACTGTTTTACATTTGTTTATTTCCTTTTGCCATAAAATTTCAGCTTCACAAGAGTTCTCTCGAAGAAGTGTGTAACTCTTACAGATTAACTGGTCGTATTCCATGCAATCTTCCACTTCGTAGACTTCTAGCGGCGTGTAAGCTAGCATTACCTTTCGCATTAAAGGATAGGTACAGGTGGGGGTGTTTTGGATAATGGGAACAATTTTTCTTGTATTATATATTTGTGGTCTAACTAATGGTATTTCTAATATAAAATAAACAGAATAACCTATCAATTTACATTTTACAAAAATAAAAGGTTCAATATAATTTATATTTGAAGAAATCATTACTTTCTTATCTACAACATCTAATGTGCTTTGTAGCAAATGAGATTGAATTATACTGTAGTGGTACATATGATGTTCAGCAAAAGTTATAGCTGTAGATAGTCTTTCTGCTATATCCTGTAATGTATTGGCATGAAATAATAAGCTTAAAGCAATTTGTAACTGCATCTTTCCTTTCATTAAATTAGCAAGTTGACTATCTTAAGTTTCTTGTATAGCAGTTATTTTACTATTTTTTTTATTATAATCTAAATATATTATTGCACTTGAAAAAATTGACCGCCAGAGGCGGGAATCGAACCTGCGTTCCTCGCATGCCGGGCGATTGCCTAACCCCTCGGCCACCCTGGCGTTGGCAGAGCCTGTCGAAATTTTCAAGTGCTTCTTAACGCTGTAATGTTGCGTTGCTTTCATCAATGTTATTGGGATTACACCCTCATGTTATATAATCTTTTAAAGTTTCATCAGTAATAGATATTTGCTTGTTATAAGCTACTCTTAGGGTGCTTGTGGCGCAGTGGCGGCAGCGCTTTGGCAGTAATACCAAAAGTTAAGCAACCCACGGCGCGGTCGTGATTGGATGTGTGACCATTCCGACCATTAAAGTGACGACCATGACAAGCATCTCCGTGCTTCGGAAGGCACGTTAAGCAGTTGGTCCCGGCTAATATCTGTTGGTATTAGTCGTTAAGCCTAGTCAGAGGCCCTAGGGCGGCTTGATAACATCTGATAGTAAGTTTTGTCACTTGCCTTACAGACACCCCTCCACCAATCCGCTCTGAGCCCGCGTGGTGGAGTATGGCTCGTTCCTCCTCATAATTGAGGTGAGGCCTTTACCCAGCAGTGGGATCTAATAGGCTGACTTTAAGCTACTCTTATTGTTTCTAAATCCTTTGGGATATAAATTAAATCATCTTGGTCTAAGTTTCCCGTTACAGCTTTTATAATCGAGCCTAATCCATTTATTAAACCGCGCTTATGTCTACTTTGGACCACAAGGTGATTACATATTTCTTCTACATGATCTATTATAATAGCTATTCTATCGTATACATAATTTACTTCATTACTTTTTTGTGTTAATACATTAGTAACAGTATTTTTTAACCAAATCTTATTCTCTAATATCGGTTTAATATCTAATTTGTGAATGATGGTCCATTTTCCTTCAATTAATCTTGTAGGTTTTAATTCGACCAACACTACATGTTCATCTGCACTTAACGATTTGAACTTGTATCCCGTGACGGTGCTTCTGCAACAACGAGTTCTTCTAAATGGTACGTTCTGTTATTATTTAGTTTATATTTGTTAAATGATTCAAATTCTATAATTGTAAAAGGACCTATAAAACGAGGGTTGGTCTTATGTCTTTCTGCCCTACTATTTTTTAAATAAACTTTATCTCCAATTTTTTATGATGGAGGTGGCCTGATATTTTTATTAAGCCTTTCATTTCGTTTATCTTTTTGCCTTTTTAATATTCTATGAATATTCTGATTTAATTCCTTAGCAAAATATTTTTGTTGGGTCGTGTACCTTTGGATAACAACCTTTAAATTATCAAAACTTCTTAATTTAGGTTTTCTACTAAAATGAACTTCAAATGGAGACATGTTTATAACACTATGAGTAGTATTATTGTAAGCATGCGTAATAAAATTTATCTTTTGATTCCTGTCTAAATTGGATTCTCTTTGTAATCTAAATAATTCTTGAATTGTGCTGTGCAATCTTTCAACATCGGAATTTGATTTGTGATGTTGCGGGGAAGTAGTGTGATTGATAATATTATAAGTTTGAAACAATTCCTTTATCAATTCACTGCAAAAAGACTGTTCGCCATCGTGAATAATCTTATTTGGGGCTCCTATCATCGCGAAAATGTCCGATAAAGTATCATATACTTTACTTTTTTCCGTAGGTTTTACTATTGCGTATTTGGAGAATTTATCTATTATAGTTAAATACCATTGTCTTTCCAATGACATAAAATCAATGTGCCAAATATCCATTGGTTCGCGAGGAGTTTCTGTTTCTAGAGATAAAGTAGTGTTAGGGTGTCTGTTATATTTTTCTTTTTTACAGATTTCGCATTTAAGTACAAATCGTTTTATTTGTTTTCACATACCTTCCCAATAGTATTTTTCGCGAAGCTGCTTATAGATACTTTCTATACCATGATGCCGATTATCTTGTAAATGATATTCTCTCTAAATGAGGATGTAATAAGTTTGACGTGTCTGTTTCTGTGTATTAGCCTGTCCATGGCATCGTGGCTCTTAAACGAATGGACCGATTTGGATGCCTTGTTTTTATTTGGAAGCATGTTTTCATGGCATGTTCTTTTATTTTCTCTCTTGGACGTATCTATACCAATATTATAAATGCGAAAGTGTGTCTGTCTGTCTGTCTGTTACCTCTTGACGCTTAAACCACTGAACCGATTGAGATAAAATTTGGTATGGAGACAGTTCGAGACCCTGGAAAGGACTAAGGCTACATTTTGTCGCGATATAAAAACAATAAGGGGGTGAAATGGGGGATGAAAGTTTATATGGAAAATCCAACTCTTGCGGGCGAAGTCGCGGGAAACCACTAGTTATGGATATATTTTTTATTTCAAACATACAAGTGACTTAAAATTTGAAACAACATATGCTTTCGAGATGGGCTTCCAGAAGATGTGATCTCTGTCCAAAATATCAATCAATTCAAAAACCGACTTGACACTCATCTAAACTCGCTTAACCTAATGTGAAGAACTGGATACAGGCGGCTATCAGTTGTCTCAACTGCCTGCCTGATAACTAATAATAATACGTGATGCTCGAAGGGTGGATGTGGTTGCGTAAGTGGCGAGTGGGCACGTTATGCTGGACCCTCAGGGAGCGCGTGATCGTCGTTCAAAGTCCAGGGCCACCTCTCCACCCTTAGCTGGCAACGCCAATGTTGCCCCTCAGTCCGGTCTATACGACCCACGACGCCAGGCGGGGCCCATTCAGTTGCTGGCGAGTCACCGCCTGCCAATTTATTCAGCATGAGGCTATGATCTAGGCAGGTGTCCCGTAGTCTCTCCCTCCATAGTCCCAATTACCCGTTCCACCTAGCACCCAAACCCATAACCCAGACTTATTTCCATCCGTATTCTGCAATAGTCCTACACAAGCCGGTGATTGTCTTTGGGTGTACTTTTATAGTAGGTACATACAGGGATAATCGCCGGCTGGTGTCACAAAGCTTTTAGATTAATGTTGTCAAACGGGCCTCTGCGTGTTGGCTTCGGCCCCATGTACGCCTTCCAAAGGTCCGGGACCCCATGGTCCCGAGATAGGAAAAGCAACAACATAATAATAATGATATAAATGTACGTAATATAATTTCTTTTGAAAACTAAGTTTTATAACCATTATAATTTCACACACACAAATAAAAAATCACGGGTGAAAACTGAAAGTCTTCATTTGATAGATAGATATTTTTTTATTGCACTTCATAGGAGAAACGAATATGCTATTTACCTACGCAAAAATATTTCCTAAGTCAGCGAATTTATTAAGTAGTATTTGTGCGAGCCAAGTCACAGAGTAAATACATGAAAAAACAATATCTACCCGCAGAAACCCCAAGAGATCCAAGTGCTAATATCGGAATCGGCGGCAGACGCGTGGATCAACGTGCACGACATACTGCATTTCTTGCCGAGCGAGGCGGGTGAGCTGAGCTTCATATGGGCGTCCGAGGAGACCGGCCACTTGCATCTGTATCTCGTCACTTGCGCGTTGAAAAGCCGGGAAGCTACTTGTGAGTATCTCTCTCCTCCTTTAAATAGTATAAAACTAAGTCGCTCCCGCTAAGTTTGTATGAAATTTTGTCAGTTTTGAAGGTAAATCGATGAAAATTTGTATTTAGCTGCTTGCTTAAAAATTAGAAAGTGCGTATTTCAGGAATTGTGAAAATTCAATCTTTAAGGGGGTGAAAAAGAGGGGGTAAGTTTGAATGAAACTCGAGTCAGTTTTTAAGCTTAGTAGATGACAATTGGTATTTAGTTATTTGATTAGAAATTAAGTAGGACGTATATCAGGGTTTGTAAAAATTAAGCCTTTAAGGGGGTAAAAAAGTGGGGGTAAGGTATGAAACTCCGTCAGTCATGAAGCTCTAAATTGATAAAAATGGTATATGGTTAGACATCACAAATGTTGTATTCCAGTACTTTTGAAAATTTGACCTTTAAGGGGGTGAAAAGGGGGGTAGAAGTTTGTCATATGAGCGGGCGAAGACACGGGAAATGGCTAGTTATAACTAAACCGGTGGGTGGTACAACTTGCACGACATACTGCACTTCTTGCCGAGCGAGGCGGGCGAGCTGAGCTTCATATGGGCGTCCGAGGAGACCGGCCACTTGCATCTGTATCTCGTCACTTGCGCGTTGAAAAGCCGAGAAGCTACTTGTGAGTGTCTCTCTCCTCCTTTAAATAGTATAAAACGTCGCACAGTCGCTGCTGCTAAGTTTGTATGAAGTTTTGGCAGTTTTGAAGGTAAATCGATGAAAATTGGTATTTGGTTAGAAATTGGGAAGGACGTATTCAAGGATTTTTGAAAATTCAACCTTTTAGGAAGTAAGTTTGTGTGAAAATTCTTCAGAGTAGAAGCTAAATCGATTGAATTTGCTATTTAGTTATTTTTAGTTTAGATGTATTTAAGGATTTTTGAAAATTCTACCTTTTAAGGGGTAAAAGAGAGGGGGTAAGTTTGTATGAAACTCTGGCAGTTTTGAAGCTTAATAGATTAAAATTGGTATTTAGCTATATGGTCAGAAATTAGGAAGGACGTATTTAAGGATTTTTCGAAATTCGATAAGGGTGTGAAAAGGGGGTTAGAAGTTATAACTAAACGGGTGGGTGGTACAACGTTCACGACATACTGCACTTCTTGCCGAGCGAGGCGAGCGAGCTGAGCTTCACATGGGCGTCGGAGAAGACCGGCCACTTGCATCTGTATCTCGTCACTTGCGCGTTGAAAAGCCGAGAAGCTACATGTAAGTCTGGTAAATCTTTTTCTTCTTTAACCTGTCAAACCCCATAAGACCCGCGGGCGTGCTGATAACAATTAATTTTCAATTGTGTCTGAAAACAGGATACGTCAAGGTTAAACAGTGTAAATCAAAGTCGCTCCCGCTAAGTTTGTATAAAACTCCGGCAGTTTTGATGATAAATCGATGAAAATTAGAATTCAGTTATTTGGTTAGAAATGAAGAATGACGTATTTCAGGATTTATGATAATACAGCCTTTTAGGGGGTAAAAAAGTGGGGGTAATTTTGTATGAAAATTCTGTTCTTAAGCAAAATCGATTAAAATTGGTATTTAGCTATTTGTTTAGAAATTAGGAAAGACTTATTTAAGGATTTCTCAAAATTCGATCTTTAAGGGGGTAAAAATATGTATGGAAAATTTTAGATTGGTGCGGGTGAAGACACACGGGAAATGGCTAGTTATAAATAAAAGGGTGAAGTCAGTTGTATAGCTAAATCGATAAAAATTGGTATTTAGCTATTGGATTTGAAGTAAGGGAGTGACTTATTTAAGGATTTTTCAAACTTCTACCTGGGGTAAAAATATATATTAAAAATTTGACAATGGTGCGGGCGAAGACGCGGGAAATGGCTAGTTATAACTAAACGGGTGGGTGGTACAACGTGCACGACATACTGCACTTCTTGCCGAGCGAGGCGGGCGAGCTGAGCTTCATATGGGCATATGAAGCTCAGCTCGCCCGCCGTCCGAGGAGACCGGACACTTGCATCTGTATCTCGTCACTTGCGCGTTGAAAAGCCGAGAAGCTACATGTAAGTCTGGTAAATCTTTTTCTTCTTTAACCTGTCAAACCCCATAAGACCCGCGGGCGGGCTGATAACAATTAATTTTCAATTGTGTCTGAAAACAGGATACGTCAAGGTTAAACAGTGTAAATCAAAGTCGCTCCCGCTAAGTTTGTATAAAACTCCGGCAGTTTTGATGATAAATCAATGAAAATTAGAATTCAGTTATTTGGTTAGAAATGAAGAATGACGTATTTCAGGATTTATGATAATACAGCCTTTTAGGGGGTAAAAAAGAGGGGGTAATTTTGTATGAAAATTCTGTTCTTAAGCAAAATCGATTAAAATTGGTATTTAGCTATTTGTTTAGAAATTAAAAATGACATATTTCAGGATTTTTGATAATTTAGTCTTTAAGGGGGCATAAAAGAGGAGCTAAGGTTGTATGAAATTCCGTCAGTTGTTAGTGAAGTTAGTGGTTTGAAGTTAAGAGTGACGTATTTAAGAATACTGCGTTTAAGGGGGTGAAAAGTGGGGTTGAGTTCAACTTGGTCAGTCTTATAGCTAAAAAATTGATTAAAATTGTTATTTGGCTGTTTGGTCAGACATTAAAAAGGACGTATTTCAGGAGGTTAAAAAAGGGTGTGGAAATTTGTATAGTAAGTTTGACATATGCGCGGGCGAAGACGCGGGAAATGGCTAGTTATAACTAAACGGGTGGGTGGTACAACGGTTGAAAAGCCGAGAAGCTACCTGTGAGTGTCTTCTTCTCCGCTACGTTTGTATGAAACTACGGCAGGTTTGAAGGTAAATCGAAAATTCGACCTTTAAAGGAGTTGAAAAGGGGAGTGGAAGTATGACGTATACGTAGGCGGGTAGGGGAGGCGTATACATATTTAGGAGTGGACATCCTGAGGCTGATGATGACGATGATGATACGTTCTGCTCTCATAATGCAAATAAATGTTTGTCCGCAGCGGTGCTGGACATGATAACAGACGACGAACCGGTGGTGGGGCCCAACATCATGAGCAAGGAGGCGCTGACTGCCGGCGACTGGGAGATCATGGGCAGAAAGATATGGGTATGTAGCCACAGTGGATGAAACGTGGGGGAGAGATAGCATATGTACATATCGTTTTTCATATGGTATAAGATTCCAAAAACAAATTCCATCCGATTTAAAATTTATTTCGAGGGTTCCGTACCTCAAAAGAAACCTTTATAGGATCAATTTGTTGTCCGTCTTTTATTTTATTGGGAAGATGTACAAAACAGGTTACAAACAATAATTTAAAAACAAAATAATCAACACACTTAAGTACTGGTTTTTACAACCCCTAACATGTACATACTATTCCTAATAATATAGCAAACAAGACAATAATTCTCATACAATATTTAAACACAAGCAAAAATGAACAATATACAAAATAATTTAATTTGATCTAATACAGACATTAGAATTTATTATTGAAAACTTAGCGCACTATTTCATAGCAATAATCTTTTTGATATCTTTTTTAAATTTATAACGACAGCTATTAAAAATATCAATTTCCGAAAAATCAGCAAGCAGTTCGTTATGTTGGCGGCACATTCTAGTAATCGGGTTGAAATATGAAGTGTTATTAGCATATACATTTAGAGTGAACATTAGATAGATAGATAGATACTCTTTATTGCACACCACACACAGTACAATTTACATAAATGTTCATAGAGAATGGTACAGTTTAGGCGGTCTTATTGCTGAAAGCAATTTCTTCCAGACAACCTTCGGGTAGAGGACAGTCCAAAATTAATTTCAGGTCTAAAACATTCTAGGTCTACGGACACGATAGTGGGTGTTAAAGTTTAATTGACATAGCAAGCTTGGAGAATCGATTCGAGAGTGAATAATGTTGTGTAAAATCATTTGTTCTATCTGTTTCCGACGAGAGGTAAGTGACATCATTCGAAACCTCTCAAGTCTATCCTCATAACAATTTAAACTGCGATGTGGATTCATCCTAAAACTTAGCATTCTTAAAAATCTTTGCTGAATTCTCTCAATTTTCTCTATATGAACTTTGTAGAACGGCGACCATATCACCGTGTTATACTCTAGCAAGCTTCGCACTAATGCATAATAGAGAGTCAAATAAGACGAGACATTTTTAAAGGGTTTTGTTATTCTATAAACAAATCCTAACATACACGATGCTTTCTTTACAATGTGCTCATAGTGAGGCCGAAAAGATAGCTCTGTGTCAAAAATTATTCCGAGATCTTTGGCCTCGGTCTTACGAACGAGGGTATGGTCACTTATAGAATAATTGAAATAAATTGCATTCGACTTAATAGTAAATGTAACAACGAAGCATTTGTTAATATTTAGTGTCATGCCATTTAATTGGCACCACTCGTTAACTAAGTCCAGGTCCCTTTGGAGCTGCATAGCATCGTTAAGGCTGGTAATGGAGTTGAAAATCTTGAGATCGTCAGCGTATAAGAGACATGGACATGAAAGTTTACTTACAAGATCGTTAATAAAAAATATGAAGAATAGAGGTCCAAGATGAGATCCTTGCGGGACACCGGATGGTACAATAAAAGCTGAAGAAAGCTCCCCCTTCAGGGCCACTAATTGACTCCTTTTACATAAGTAAGATTTCACCCATCACAGCAAGTCCCCATGGACTCCATATGCTTCCAGCTTCTGACAAAGAAGCAAGCTTTATCAAAGGACTTAGAGAAGCCCGTATAAATTGAGTCCACCTGCCCCCTTCTAGCAAATGCACCACACAAATAATTTTTATATTCAAGGAGATTACTAGTTGTGGATTTGTTTCTTACGAATCCGTGCTGACTTGGTGATATAAAAGATTTAAAATAAAAGTAAATAGCATCGTAGACACATTTTTCAAACAACTTTGCACAGCAGGATAGAATACGAATTGGACGATAGTTTTCACATAGATACCGATCCCCAGACTTAAATACTAGGACAATATGAGCAAGTTTCCATTGTGAGGAAACTACCTACTGATAAGGACTTATTAAACAAAATCTGTAAAGGCACACATAGAGTGTCAGCGCAACGCCTTAATAGCAGAGGAGGTATGCCATCTGGACCAGCCCCTTTGTTCTCATCTAGATTCATTAGCTCAGATTCGATATCCTCAACAGGCAGATGGATGGAACCAATCTGGCGATCGTGTACAAAACCCAGAAATGAGACATGTAGACTGGGTAAGTCATTAGAAGTGTCCCTATAAACAGAGTTGAAGTAATTCGCAAAAAGATTACATATTTCTCTCCTATCCAAATGGAGTCAGTCACATTGACAGTACAGATAAAAGAAGACAAAACTAAATCCAGGCAACGATCAAATTGATTACGAATTCCATTGTATTGTTTTAGGTTGCAAAGAGTCAAGAACTCTAGCAAGCTGTTAGATTTAACATCAGGTGAGTCCGTAACGGGAGACAAGCACGGTGAATCGTTACCAAAAGACCATGTTACGTTGGGCGTATTATAATCGCCTATCAAAATAAACTCATCATCAGACGCAGCCTTTCCCATCATTCTTTCAATACAAGAGTCATAAAAACTATCTAATTTGTCAGTCGATATGTCTTGTTGAAGATAGCAAACACATATATGGATGGATTGAACGAGATTTTTACCGTTAATATTACTGATACCAAGCCATAGATCTCCGACTGGACTGTCCCATGTATTACGACGTATCACATTAAATTCCTTTTTAATACCTATAAGTACACCACCGCCATCAATTTTCTCAATGCAAGTTGTAGCTCGATCTCGACGAAAGATATTATATCGGTCGTCCATAATATTCCGAATCAAACACAGAGCCGTTAAGATTAGTTTCCGTTAAGCAGATTACATCGAAATTGTTGTTTAATATGTTAATATGAACCTCATTAGTTTTGGAGCGCATCCTATTAACATTTTGATAAAAGACTTTCAATTTCATAAAATAAAAAGAAATACACAGCTGCTTAAAAATAAAACCAGTTACATAAAACAGACAAAAAAACAATACACTTAGCAATAAGTAGATTTTAGCAACCTGACCCATTTTTTAATTTATTAAGAGATTCGGAGGTTTTTATATGAATAGGGCTAGTAGATTCATTACGTCGCACAAAAATCTTGCCATATCGGACCCAAACAAACTTATATTTAAATTCCTTTGCAAATTTTCTACTCTCTGCATATAAGAGCTTCATTGAAGAAGATAAATGTTCGGCCACGAAGACTCTCCGATGTTCGCCGCTGATTCCCAAATGAGTAGAGCCAAGAAGATTGTTTTTATTAACCTTGTTGAAGCGGTAAGTCGCTGATAGAATTTGGTCTCGTTGGTAGGTAGACGACAATGATACCAGGATGTTGCGAGGCTGATTAGAAGTTCGATCTATCCTTTCGACGCGATGACAGCATCGTATAGCGGAATCGTCGATAGGCACGTTAATCACGCTGCAGAGTTTCTTAAATAGAGCTACGACGTTTTCATTTTTAGACTCTAGGACAGCTTGCAACTCTATGTTGCAAGCACGTGAAGTTTTATCAATGGCCGCCAGTTTTTCGCTCATTTGGTTGATTGAAGCTTGTAATTGAAGAGTTTCGGCCTCAAGTTTCTTAATAACGTTATCCTTAGCTTCTAACTCTGTCTTCAGATTGCGCTGCTCATCGCATATAAAATCAGTCGTTATTGTAAATGTATCCTTAACTCCTTGGATAACAGGCATCATTTCTTTATGGACTTTATTTATAATATCCTGCCTGAGTGTAGCACGAAAACTTTGAGCAAAAGCTTGGAATGAAGACTCAAGTTTAGAATCGAGCAGGCGTCCAATATTCTCCGACGATAACACTTCATATGCATCGTTTTTGTGCTGTTCAGATGATGCCCCGCTGGGATCTATGTCTTCACATGACATATCACTCTGGTTTGGCAATTGTGTTGATTTTACTGGGGAATTGAGATTAGGCTTGTTTCTTCGTGTGACATTATTGCATGCTGGACAAATCTATGACAATAAGAACTCTTTCGAGAATGACGAAAATTGTGAAGGTTGAATGTTAAGGCACATATAATGATATTTGTCTTTGCATTGACGACATTGAAGAAAGTTGTTTGGCTCTACGATTTTTCTGCAAGCATTGCATCGTCTATCTGCTAGACCCTTTTTCTCAGGGACAGGTCATCATCATCCTAGCGTTATCCCGCTTGTGCTCTCGCATGCGAAGGCCCAGAGTCCTCTGGTCTTGATCCAGAATGTGGCAGATCAGGTAATTACAGTGGAGCGACTGCTATCTGACCTCCGTGACCCAGTTAATCCATACTAATATTATAAATGCGAAAGTGTGTCTGTCTGTCTGTTACCTCTTGACGCTTAAACCACTGAACCGATTGAGATGAAATTTGGAATGGAGACTGTTCGAGACCCTGGAAAGGACAAAGGCTACATTTTGTCGCGATATAAAAACATTAAGGGGTTGAAATGAGGGATGAAAGTTTATATGAAAAATCCAACTCTTGCGGGCGAAGTCTCAGGGAACCACTGTCAGTTAATATAACCTGACAAGTTTTTGGATCACGGTCACACATTCAGTCGCCTTAATGTGCAGGTTTCCTCACGATGTTTTCTCTCAACGTGAGAGCATCGGTAGTAAAACGTTTCCTCAGGAAAAGGTATCAAGTTGAAGAGTATATAGCAATAGCAAAGTAGCATCTTAGTTGCCGCAAGACAAAGATACGGCCGTTTTAACCGTATTTTCAAACATTTCGCAGGGGACTCATTAAAACACAATTTTAAGGATTACTGCGATTTATTTACAACGGCGTTTTATTCCTCGAATGCAACGTGAAGCCATTGAAATTAGAAAACATCTAAATTTCAAGAAGTTTATTGGAAAGTTCCACTGGCATGGGATCCTATTCTAGCAAAAACCAAAACAACACCTCGCAGTACAAGATCTCAAGTCACGGTTAGCTCATTCTGCGTAAATGGGAACGTAAATTAATATTAATGAGTGACGGTAGTTTAATTTTTCAAAACTTTGTAATTGACAAATAATGCCTTAGTCTCTCTGTGACCACGAACGCTGTAAGGTGTTCGAAACGTCAGGTTTTAAATATGTAAATAAATCGCGAAGTAAGCCGTAAAATTGTGTTTTTAATGAGTTCAACAATTCGGGTAAACGTAAGAAACAAATATTTCGCAGGGGAATCAAAACCTGCAGGGTACTTTCCGTAGAATTACAATCATGAAATTTGTCAAGATGGAAGGTCTTACAGCACATGTAAAGTAAAAAGTCCGGAAGCCGAGAATGTGTGGTAACATCGTAGAAAAAACCGTTTATATAAGTTTAAATAAAAAACCAAAATTCGCACACGGGCAGGCCTGTGTAACTCCCCGCGTAGGTAGCAAAAACTTACCTACGCGCGGCGACCCCTTGGAAGGTGCTAAATCAAGTTGGGTGTCGCGAGCGAGCAACGAGACGCCAGCGCGTTTTATTCACCGCGGCACTAATGTGTGGTTTACGTTGCTGGCTGGACGAGCATGAATAAAGTGCTAGAAAGGTGCGCTAGATGGCGCAACTAGCTTCTTGTAGCAGTCAACCCTATCGCGTCGCATGATAGTACGTCACTGAATAGGTTTAGTGTATTATGATTCATATTCCAGAGTTATAAGAATGAAATTATCTTGCAATGGATTTCTGTAGGTGTCTAAACGAGAATTTGCTTGACTCTGAGGCGAACTAAATTACACCATATCGTTGACGACATTGAGTAGATATTTCTTTGAACTTCATAGCAAAATCTTACTTCTGTACGGAGTACTAGTACTTATTCTGTGACACGGGCATGATTTGAACCCACGGACTTTGGCTTTGGTTTAGCAAAAATAATTTTAATTTGGTCCAAATTTCAAAACTAATATTACAAAGAGTCGTTGAATTTAATATGTACTTAATTTGCAAGTAGTTTGCACTGTTCTTGTATTATAGAATCTGTTATCCGACATTGAAATGTAAACATATAAAATGTAAATTTTTAAATGTTGAGTTGCCAATCTACGCTGGTACGATTATACCAAGTGTTGTCATATAAAGAGGATTCGTGGCGCCCGTGATTTAGGTCCTATATATTTCAAGTCAGGCTATAAATAGCGTATCTTTCTTTTCTTTCTTTCTGGTCGTTCCCTCAATGCTGAGGATCGTGACTGTACGAGTATGTCAATCTTCTCCACTCGGTCCGGTTCTGCGCCATATGTACCGCTCCCTGTATCTGGCATCCAGTCACCTTGAGTTGGTCCACCCATCTAGCTGGAGCTCTTCCTCTAGCGCGCTTCCTCTTCATTTGTCCGAGAATGATGAGTTTCTCCAGGCTGTGCAATGGGGATCGCATTATGTGCCCAAAGAAACTCCGGATCCTTTCCTGGCACGTAGTCAGCAGGCGCTTGGTGACCTCTTTCAAGGATAGAGACATGATTCAAAGGCATGAATCTTGTTGCGTTCCTTTTCCTTTTTCCTCCATCCCTTACAGGAAGATAGAGAAGACCAACGTACTGTTATCTTTCCTGAGACACCAAGTCTCCATCCCTTACAGGAAGATAGAGAAGACCAACGTACTGTTATCGGGTCCCAAAGAAACACTTTAAAAAAAAAATGACTTTATTCTAAACACGGGAAAATACAGAAAATGACGGGACCCGGGAGCGGCCGTTCCGTGTAGCGGCTAGCGACAGACTCACCGAGCGATCTACTCGAAAATATAGTGTCATCATATTAATTACTTGTTTAGCACATCCCCGTACATAGCCTAGGTATAACAGTACGAACCAAACGCATCTTAGTTACTCGGCGAATATTACGGTCTTTCCAGATTAAATAGCGTATACACATTTTAAAATATATATTCTTTTTTTTAACAGGTGGACGAAGCGAGAAAGCTGGTATACTTCCTGGGACTGCGAGAAACTCCACTAGAGCGACACTTGTATGTAGCGTCGTACAGTTCGCCGCGAGCACATGCACCTATACTCCTCACCGCGGTGGGACACTCCTGCGCAGTCGATATCGACGACGTGAGTCATTATAGTATAAGGGAATGTGTTGTAATAATGTGATAGTTTTAGCCGCTTTTTAACCTATTTCCCCTACCTGGTAATAAGTGGTGGGGGTTTTCTAAAGTGCCCTGCCCCTGCCCCACCCAAACTACGTGAGTAATTTTAATTCCTAATATAATAGCAGGAAATACTCGTCCTTACCCTTCTTGGTTCAATGAAACGGAAACAGCAACACTTAGAGAAGAGTTGGATGCATTCTCTGGCCGACAGTATCTCTTGAACTTTTACCATCGCCCTTAGCTCGCGAAAAAGCTGTGCTTACACATGTTAAAAACTCCATCCCCGCAATTACAATTAAAAGTCTAGATATAGCTACATCATTATAATTCAATATAGCTATCTCTCTCACTCACGTACGGTTAGAGCAGGCGGAGATAGCCGTGCAAAACTAAAGTATCTTGGAGCGCAGATTAAACCATATTTTTACTCTAGACTACTAGTGCTGTTGAGAACCTTAATTGAGAACCTTTTTCTTTGAAGTTGGTTAAATATAGCTGTCAGAATTATTGAACGATCTCCGGTTCGTTCCATTCACCATAGACTATAGATGGTCGTTGATATGTATAAACAACACTCGTCCTACCTTCGACGCTCCGAAGCGCGAAAGCTAGTATACTTGTTGGGAGTGCAAGAGACTCCGTTAGAACGGCACTTGTATGTAGCGTCGTACAGTTTACATGCACCTATACTCCTCACCGCGGTGGGCCACTCCTGCGCAGTCGATATTGACAACGTGAGTCATTTTACATCCCTCCCCCTTCCTCTGGGATCAGACGTGTGATAAGTAACTTCTAGGTACCACCCTCCCACCGGAGCCCGGCGCCAAGCAGCTTGCTGTGTTCCCTCGGCGAGTGGGAGTACCAGAACCTTCTGTGTGAGCTCGCTCCACCGTCGACTCTGTCTACGCCATGTCTGGCTTAGTCTAGAGTCAAGGGCGAACCCGTTTCGAAAAAAAAATACGGCTTAATACCAGGAGCTAAGAAGCTCGGAGGTGTTTGCATCTAGTAAGTTCTTACTACACATTAGTAACAGCTATCGCCCTAGCACGTACACAGATTTGCATGTCTCGGGTATCGACTAACGCTGTACTAGTCAGATTTTTGTACCCATCCGTCGATCTCCACCAGATAAGCTTGACCTCCGCATACATCTGGTGTCAGTGAACTCTGGACGGAACGGATTTTTGTATGGATTTTCCATACAAACTTTCATCCCCCATTTCACACCCCTGATGATTTTATATCGCAACAAAAAGTAGCATATGTCCTTCCCAGGGTCTCAAACTATCTCTGTACGTTTAATTATATTAACTAACTAATACAACTTATGAATAAAAATTAAGATAAATTACTTAATACAACACAAAAACAAAAATTATAAAAAGGGTCCTTGTGGTAAGGTTCCTAGGATGCTGGCAGCATTACCGCGCTGGATAGCGATGCTTATACGCTGAGCAAGGTAGCTGCCAGCTCTTAGGTCACCACTGATGTCAACTAGCCTCTTGGAAATCTCTTTGAAAAAAGAGATATAGCGTTGGGACCCCACGAACCCAGTGTTTCGACTCCAAACGATACAAAGTGGTACCGGGAGTCGATCTGGCTGTATTTGTTCTTTTTAAAGTTTTCGGCACTTGTCGCAGCCAAACCAGCATCACGGCTTGTCCCGGGCAGATGAGAGGCTGCAAGTGTGTCGACACAGGTAGCGTCCCACACAAGAGCTCGACCCATCCGCCAAGGAACAAGTGACATCCCGTCTGGTCTCTTTGAATTTCATTTGAATCGGTCCAGTATTTTCGAAGCCTATTTAATACAAACAAACAATCTTATCAAATTGAATTTCGCTCGCGCGGCGTTCGATATGAAATCAAACGCCGGCTCACTGGCGTAGCAAGCACTTACAAAAATTCGTCGGCTGACTAACGTCCTCCGTAGCTCAGTTGGTAAGAGCACTCGCCCGGATAGCGAAGGGACGTGGGTTCGAGTCCCACCGGATGACACAGTCGATTAATTTTTGTGAGGGAAATTCAATTTGATTTTCGTAAAAACTTGCAAAATAATTGCTTAAGTTATAAAAATAATTATAAACAATCTAATCTTTCCTCTTTATAATATTAGTGTAGATGTCATATTCACTGTGACATTGCTCTATTCACCTTCTAAAAACATGTCTTGTCCACAGGAGTGTACCACGGCAGTGATAACGACATCTTCAATAAGCAGCGTCCCACGAACGCGAGTGTATAGACTGATGCACGCGCCGCCACGTCTGCACGCGCAAGGCACGCTTATGGAGCGGCACGAGGGTGAGTCATCGTGTAACTATATCAGCCTATTGCAGTCCACTGCTGGACATAGGCCTCTCCAAGACTGCGCCAACTTTAACGTCCTCCGCCTCTCGCATCCAGCCACCACCGGCCACCTTCCTCAGGTCATCGGTCCACCTAGCAAGGGGGCGTCCAACACTACGTTTCCCGAGACGTGGTCTCCATTCGAGAACTCCGACTCCAGCGCCCGTCGGTTCTGCGACAGACATGACCAGCCCACTGCCACTTTAGCTTACTTCACCTCTGAACGATATTTAGACTCGTCTCTTGGCGGATGATCTCGTTCCGGATTCTTTCCCTTAGCGAGATCTCCAGCATAGATCGTTCCATAGCTCGCTGAGCGACATGCAGTTGATGGGATAGTTTGACTGTCAAGTTCCACGTCTAGGCCCCGTAGGTCATGTCAGGTAGAACGCACTGGTTATACACCCTGCTCTTCAGGCATTGCGCCAGTGGCAATCTAACTATACAGGGTGAAGTCAATAAGCAGCAAGTGTACCGGCTGTTGCACGCCACTCGTCTACACGCGCAAGACACGCTTATGGCGCGGCACGAGGGTGAGTCATCGTCTAACGTCTAATATCCATGTACGCGAGGGAAAACATAGGGGCAGGGGCCAGGAAGATGAACACTTTTAAAATAATAACTAAAGATTGATGTAGTCTGAACGAAAACGCAGGATTGTAAATGCAGACTTTATTTAAAAAATCGCACACAGTAAGTAGTCACTTCGCAAAAATGGAGGCAAGCCAACATAAAAACTTAACTAAATACAAGCTTGTGTTGCCAACACTTAAATGTTATTACATTGCTTTATCTGAACAAATATATTTGCACACACACACTCACTGTTCAATATAACAACACTGTCAACTAAAATGGCATACGTCTAAAAGTAAACAAAAGCAAAACAAAAAAAGTATAAAAAATAGAAAATTAAAAAGAAGTATTTACAAAATTATAAAAAGGTGGTTTGTTGCCAACATAATATTATATCTACATAGTAATCTTGGACACAAAACACGTTTTGTTTTTTTTTATAATCCAGTACAAAAATATCAAGATAAAGCACCTAGAAACCGTCCGAAAAATTGCTATCATACATAATTTTAATTAAGAAATAATTTGTTAGTTATAATTTATTCACAGAATCGCCAGACACGCGAAGTTTCAACGGGTCGTGGGACAGTCGGTCCGGTGACGGCGACGATACAGATTGCAGCGAAACGGGGATACTCATACGAGGTAAGTCAAAAATTAATTCAGTTTAAAACAGAAAATTACACTTATTAATGTCAATAAAATAATAAACAAGAATTATATTAATATATGAAAATTATATATTAGGGAAATGTTTAACAAAGGCTAAATAAATGGAAGATTGGGCGAATTTTTATTTGAATGAGCGAATGTTATGTTTGCACCGAATGCGTTAACGGAAGGATAGAATGAATGAATGAGTGATTTGGACAATCATAATGATGTACGCTTCTGAAGAATGAGGGATTTTCTGACAGCTAAAAAATTTAAATTTATATTTATGTTAATATAGGGTCTAACGAAATTAGTTATCAACCGGCAAAAGGGGATATCTATACATCACACTGATCAAGCTCACCAAATTTGGGCCAAAAATTCAGGCCAGTTATATTTCTCAGTTGTGAAAAACACACCATTTACAGCTGTTTAACTACTACACTGGCAAGTGCGCACGCCCACAACCATAGCCGACTGACAAGGGTGCACACCAACAAAAATAGCCGCCAGTGCAAACCTAAAGCACAGATTACACAGTGTGAGTCTTTAAAAAGTGCACATATGAAAATGGGTAAAACTAGACCTACTTTTATCGACAGAAAAAATGACAAAAAAATATTTAAAAAAATTTTGTTCATTTTTTTATTTAAATTACCTTCCGTTGACTTATTCTAAAGAAAACGTTATAACTTTTGATCTAAGTGGTATATCCTGATAAAACAAAAAACAGTAATGATGGTAAATAACAGGTGATGCTAATAAAATACATAAAATACTCAGAAAACGAAAAAAAAACAAATCTAGAGCCACCCTTAGCAACGAAGCGTTGAATGGCGCGCCCAGAGATGCTTAGTTCAAATGCTTATTGCTAAAGTTGTGATAGGGATAGAGACATGGAATTTTTGGTTTTACAAAGGTGATACTATGAAAAATAACACAAAGTAATAAGAACCACCTGTAATATGGGCATTATTTGGAGGAATTTATCAAATAATTAAAAAAACACCAATTAAAATACACATTTTTCTCAAAAGTAACATTTTATTATTACTTGTTGACGTTTTCTAGGAATTTTATGTATTTTCTTAGTATTATCTGTTATTTACCATTATTATTGTTTTCATTTCATCAGGATATACCTCCTAGATAAAAAGTTGTAACGTTTTCTTTGCAATAAGTCAACAGAAGGTAATTAAACTTTAAAAAATCTATAAAAATTAAAAAAGAAAACTCAGACTTTTTAAAAAAAAATCCTTTGATAAAAATGGGTCTAGTTTCACCCTTTTTCATATATGCACTTTTTAAAGACTTACACTGTATAAATATTGTGTCGAAATCATTTAGCTTAAAACAAAAACAAATTAATATAATATTATGTGTACAGACATGGGAAAGACTTACGTTAAAAATTTGCGAGTTTCAAAATGCAGTAATGCAATAAAATTTAATGGAAAATACGTCTTGATGATCATTAAATTGTCATAAAATTACCTGTTAGTACGCGTGAGTCAAAAACATGCCAATCATAAACATTATAACATAATATACGCTAAAACTGGCCTTTTTCTTTAATAAAAATCTAACCGACTCAGGTGGTTCTACGTCATCTACCGCATTTTTAGGGTTCCGTAGTCCGACAAGGAACCCTTATAAGATCGTTCAGTCCGTCCGTCCTAGTCTGTCACAGCAAAATATCTTCTACGTTTATTGACTGATTTGCATGTAACTTAGATCGAGCATACTTCACGTATAGATCTCATTTTAAAAAAAAAATAAAATAAAATTACCCCTTTTTATGGGTACCTCCCCATACATGTAAAGGGGGAGGTGAATTTTTTTTTGGTTGCACCCCCTTGTGTGGGGTATCGTTGAAAAGGACTATGAAAATAAGGTAGGGTCTCTATACAACACTTTTTTATCAGCTTTACCATTTGCGAGATATAGCCCGCCAAAGGCGTTTACACGGTGTGTCCCCCCCCCTGTAATTTCTAAAGTCTTGAACCTATAAACTTCAAATCACTCACGTAAAGAAACAGGCGCGAAAACTCTTATTTAAAATTATTTCGGGTAACCTGTAATGAATACTTTTGAAATTATAAATAAAACTAGGGAGATGATGATGATGCAAGAAATGCAAAACAGCGCGGTGCGAAAAATGACTACGGAACCCTACTTTATGCGTGGTCCGACACGCACTTGGCCGGTTTTTTATGTACTGACTTTTGACACTAGGAAAATCCCTCATTGACAAGTTGTTGCATTTAAGCAGAAGAACAAATGCATTGTGTACTTATAGAATACTAGTGGTTCCCCGCGACTTCGCCCGCAAGAGTTTGATTTTCCATATAAACTTTCATCTCCCATTTCACCCCCTTAATGTTTTTTATATCGCGACGAAATGTAGCCTATGACCTTTCCAGGGTCTCGAACTGTCTCCATTCCTAATTTCATCTCAATCGGTTCAGTGGTTTAAGCGTCAAGAAGTAATAGACAGACAGACAGACACATTTTCGCATTTATAATATTAGTATAGATCTAAAGGAACATGTTATATTAAAACTAACTTGTTAGCGATAAGAACACCTACTTTATACATCTTTCTATTTAAATTGCTTAGTTTTTTTTAAAAATAAATTGTAATTAATGATAGATCGACATCTAAGAGCGTCGGTGGCGCAGTGGCTAGCGGGTTGCCTCTCATGCGGGAGGAGCCGGGTTCGGTCCCACGTGCTGCCATGTACCAATGACTTTTTCTTTGTTACGTACATTAGTTGTTTCATTAACCGATGCCCTTACGGTGAGGGTACAACCGGGATAACGCTCAAGAGGATGATGATGTATAATCGAAACGATTTCACTTGGCATTAAGTCCACCTTTTGTACAATATCTCAGTTGTTATCAACGCTAGAAGGGGGATTATGAATGATAGATCGATATATTTGTTCCAGAAAATTCCCTCTCATCGATCCACGACATACCGCCAGCGCAGATATACACGACGCGTCTCTCGTGCGGCGCCGCCGCGTACTGCACGCTGTGGCGCGCCGCGAGGCAGGGGCGGAGCCCCACCGTGCTGCACGTGTACGGCGGGCCCGAGGTGCAGACCGTCACCAACAGCTACAAGGTGACCGCCACCGGGGACCCGCCCCGCCACCGTGCTGCACGTGTACGGCGGGCCCGAGGTGCAGACCGTCACCAACAGCTACAAGGTGACCGCCACCGGGGACCCGCCCCGCCACCGTGCTGCACGTGTACGGCGGGCCCGAGGTGCAGACCGTCACCAACAGCTACAAGGTGACCGCCACCGGGGACCCGCCCCGCCACCGTGCTGCACGTGTACGGCGGGCCCGAGGTGCAGACCGTCACCAACAGCTACAAGGTGACCGCCACCGGGGACCCGCCCCGCCACCGTGCTGCACGTGTACGGCGGGCCCGAGGTGCAGACCGTCACCAACAGCTACAAGGTGACCGCCACCGGGGACCCGCCCCGCCACCGTGCTGCACGTGTACGGCGGGCCCGAGGTGCAGACCGTCACCAACAGCTACAAGGTGACCGCCACCGGGGACCCGCCCCGCCACCGTGCTGCACGTGTACGGCGGGCCCGAGGTGCAGACCGTCACCAACAGCTACAAGGTGACCGCCACCGGGGACCCGCCCCGCCACCGTGCTGCACGTGTACGGCGGGCCCGAGGTGCAGACCGTCACCAACAGCTACAAGGTGACCGCCACCGGGGACCCGCCCCGCCACCGTGCTGCACGTGTACGGCGGGCCCGAGGTGCAGACCGTCACCAACAGCTACAAGGTGACCGCCACCGGGGACCCGCCCCGCCACCGTGCTGCACGTGTACGGCGGGCCCGAGGTGCAGACCGTCACCAACAGCTACAAGGTGACCGCCACCGGGGACCCGCCCCGCCACCGTGCTGCACGTGTACGGCGGGCCCGAGGTGCAGACCGTCACCAACAGCTACAAGGTGACCGCCACCGGGGACCCGCCCCGCCACCGTGCTGCACGTGTACGGCGGGCCCGAGGTGCAGACCGTCACCAACAGCTACAAGGTGACCGCCACCGGGGACCCGCCCCGCCACCGTGCTGCACGTGTACGGCGGGCCCGAGGTGCAGACCGTCACCAACAGCTACAAGGTGACCGCCACCGGGGACCCGCCCCGCCACCGTGCTGCACGTGTACGGCGGGCCCGAGGTGCAGACCGTCACCAACAGCTACAAGGTGACCGCCACCGGGGACCCGCCCCGCCACCGTGCTGCACGTGTACGGCGGGCCCGAGGTGCAGACCGTCACCAACAGCTACAAGGTGACCGCCACCGGGGACCCGCCCCGCCACCGTGCTGCACGTGTACGGCGGGCCCGAGGTGCAGACCGTCACCAACAGCTACAAGGTGACCGCCACCGGGGACCCGCCCCGCCACCGTGCTGCACGTGTACGGCGGGCCCGAGGTGCAGACCGTCACCAACAGCTACAAGGTGACCGCCACCGGGGACCCGCCCCGCCACCGTGCTGCACGTGTACGGCGGGCCCGAGGTGCAGACCGTCACCAACAGCTACAAGGTGACCGCCACCGGGGACCCGCCCCGCCACCGTGCTGCACGTGTACGGCGGGCCCGAGGTGCAGACCGTCACCAACAGCTACAAGGTGACCCGCGCGGTGTCCCACCGCCACCGGGGACCCGGCACTGCCACCCGGGATCCGGCATTGCTACCGGGAACCCGGCACTGCCACTGGGGACCCGGCACTGCCACCGGGGATCCGGCATTGCTACCGGGAACCCGGCACTGCCACTGGGGACCCGGCACTGCCACCGGGGATCCGGCATTGCTACCGGGAACCCGGCACTGCCACTGGGGACCCGGCACTGCCACCGGGGACCCGGCACTGCCACCGGGGACCCGGCACTGCCACCGGGGACCCGGCACCGCCACCGGGGACCCGGCACTGCCACTAAGGACCCGGCACTGCCACCGGGGACCCGGCACCACCACCTCCGTCACCAACAGCTACAAGGCGACCCGCGCGCTGTCCCACCGCCACCGGGGACCCGGCACCACCACCGGGGACTTGCGGGCACTTCCGTGGATTTACTTCCTACGAAATAGCAGGATCTGATTATTGATTATTATTTGTTTAAATACCGAATATTTTTTTTTAAACCTTTCAAATCCGCATCGTAAGAATCATTATAACTAATGATAATAATTCTGTTGCAGGGCATTCGACAGCTCCGCATGCATATGCTAGCGGCCAGAGGGTTCAACGTGGTAGCGGTAGACTCTCGTGGGTCGAAACACAGGGGGCGAGCGTGGGAAGCGGCCATCAAGGGGAAGATGGGGCAAGTGGAATTGGACGATCAGGTGAGTGATAGTAAAGTTAGCCTACATAGAGGGGCTGCTGGGCAAAGGCCTCACCTCAACTATCAGGAGGTACGAGCCATACTCCACCACGCGGGCTCAGTGCGGATTGGTGGAGGGGTGTATGTAAGGCAAGTGACAAACCTTACTGTCAGAAGTTATGAAGCCGCCCTAGGGCCTCTGACTAGGCTTAACGACTAATACCACAGATATTAGCCGGGACCAACTGCTTAACGTGCCTTCCGAAGCACGGAGATGCTTGTCATGGACGTCACTTAAATAAAAGTTAAAAAGTTAAGTCAGCCTATTAGATCCCACTGCTGGGAAAAGGCGACACCTCAACTATGAGGAGGAACGAGCCATACTCCACCACGCGGGCTCAGTGCGGATTGGTGGAGGGGTGTCTGTAAGGCAAGTGACAAACCTTACTGTCAGATGTTATCAAGCCGCCCTAGGGCCTCTGACTAGGCTTAACGACTAATACCAAGAGATATTAGCCGGGACCAACTGCTTAACGTGCCTTCCGAAGCACGGAGATGCTTGTCATGGACGTCACTTAAATGTTTATCTTTAATTAAGTCGCATTCTGTCACCTTCTAGGTCAATGAAATAGAAAAGGACTACACGAGACTTAATGAAGTATTAACTTTAATTGACGTCTCTCAGTACGGCTGTAAGTGATGGATGTTTATAAACGATTATATTACTAGTAGCTTTAAGCTGAATTAAAAAAAAGAAAGAAAGAAAATACATTTATTAATGAATGGATATCACATAACACACGAAAATAGACAACGTAAAGGGCACGGGTATAAAACAAAAAACTCAGTAAATTAATTACAAATTATAGTGGTAAACCAGTTGAACTGTGCAGTTGTGCGCCTGCGATGTCCATATTTATTTAAGTCGTGACCCGAATTGCAAAGTGAACCAGGCCTGATCGTAGCAATATCACAGAATAAGTACTAGTACTCCGTACAGAAGTTTGACGTAGCAATGAAATTCAAAGAAATATCTACTCAATGTCGTCAACGATATGGTGTAATTTAGTTCGCCTCAGAGTCAAGCACATTCTCGTTTAGACACCTACAGAAATCCATTGCAAGATAATTTCATTCTTATAACTCTGGAATATGAATCATAATACACTAAACCTATTCAGTGACGTAATATCACGCGACGCGATAGGGTTGACTGCTACAAGAAGCTACTTACGCCATCTAGCGCACCTTTCTAGCACTTTATTCATGCTCGTCCAGCCAGCGACGTAATCACATTCACACATATGTGCCGTGCTCCGCGTAAATGAATAAAACGCGCGGGCGTCTCGTTGCTCGCTCGCGAGACCCAACTTTATTTTGCCCGTTCTAAGGTCGCCGCGCGAAGGTACGTTTTTGCTACCTACGCGGGGAGTTATACAGGCCTGGCTATATGCAACTTATGCGATTAAGTTCATTGTGTCGCACAGTCAATTTGGCTATCGGGGTTTCCCTAAAAAACATATTTATAGAACCTCATGTAGGTTTTGTATCTATTAAGCAAATAGGCGTTTGTTACAGGTCGAAGTGTTGCAGTGGCTGGCTAAGGAGACCGGATGCATTGATATGGAGAGGATCGCTATACACGGCTGGAGTTACGGTGAGGAATTGTTAATTTGGTTTCTTTTTTAGATTTCCGTACCAAAAAAGAAAAAAAAACTTAACAGGATCACTTTGTTGTCCGTCTGTCTGTCAAGACCTTTTTTCTCAGGGACGCGTGGAGGTATCAAGTTGAAATTAACATGAAATACTTATGACTGTGCGGCACATTAAGCTGTGACAAAATCAAGCTTCTAAGTGAACGCAATCAAAACAACACTTTTTAGCCGTATTTTCTAACATTTCGCAGGGGAATCGAAACCTATAGGTTTTAGGGTACTTCCCATAGACCTAGAATCATGAAAGGAGATGTTTCAGTTTTCTATTGAACATTGGCCATCTCTTGTACATTATACCAAAAAATAGGAAAAAGGCTATGAAACCTTACCTACATATTTATTTATACAATTTCTTCATTGTTTTCTTGCACAAAGAAAATTAATGTCCATTTTAGGGCAGTACTATCTCATAATGACGGAACGGCACATGAAATTTTGAAATTGAAAACATTTATTTCAGAAACAGTTTCCATACATTCTTAACCTAATACTAACTATAGAGAGAAATAAAATACTTAAGAACACTACTACACGCGAGAAATAAAATACTTGACACAGTCCGATCCAATCCCAACTTCAAGCTCTAATAGATCTTAAAGCTAGGATTGGACCGAACGTGGATGGATGCCCAGTAGGCGGTGATAGGGCTGAAAATCCTCTCTGCAATAGCCCTCAGGAGAGTGTTTGTTTACTACAATATTTTGATTTGTTTGTGTACCCTATTGATACTGCGCCGCGCGCACTCGCACGCGTACTTGCCTAGTTTTTATTTGTTTAAAACGTACCGTGAGAACCCCGGAGCCCCTAGTTGCCACCGAGACGTTGCCTATGACACATGTACTGACCAGAGTGCTTTCGCCGCGTGTGTATCCTGTGAAGTTCCTTACAGACATTTCGAGTGATTGTGGCCTGTGAAGTGAACCCCTGATGTGGCAAGTACCTAGCTAAGACATGACGAATTTTCCACCTATCATTGTCGCCCTCCACGTGTAATCCACTGCCTAAACTCTCAAACAGTGTTGGTGCTGCTCCGCACTCGCTCCCACAGGGAAGCCACTCGTTTTCGCAGGACGGCGTGAAACAATTTTAATATTTATGTAAGTGGGTTGATTGAGGAGCTCAGCAGTGCGGGGGTGGGGTTTTCAGTTGGTGGACACTTTGTCAATAACATCAGCTATGCTGACGATATGGTGCTGCTGAGCCCCTCAGTTAACGCATTAAAGACGTTACTGTCTATCTGTGAAAGGTACGCTGTGGCCCATGGACTCAAATATAATGTAAAAAAGATTGAGAAACTGATTTTTAAATCTGGTTCCAAATCATACCTACTTCCGCCGATAGCCTTTGACGGTTCTCCTCTTCAGGTTGTTAAACAATTTAAATATTTGGGTCACTGGGTCACAGAGGACCTAAAAGACTACATGGACATGGAGAGGGAGCGCAGAGCACTGTCGGTGACGGGTAATATGTTATCACGTAGGTTTGCACGCTGTTCTCGTGATGTTAAGGTTACTCTTTTTTAAACATATTGCCAAACTTTATACACGTGCAACTTGTGGAGCAGTTACACCAAAAAAGCCTTTAGTGCTCTGCGCATTCAATATAACAATGCCTTCAGGGGGATGTTGGGTCTTGGCGCTTTAGGGCCCCGGGAATGAATGAATGACAGATGACAGCTACTTTTTTCACGCTTGGAACCAAACGTTTTGGCCGCTGATCGTTCAGAAAACATTTGGCTTTGCATGTAAATTCAAATTAAATAACAGTTTCATAATTCGAGTTATATTTCTTTCTTAGTTAACTAAATATTGATAACATAGTTTTCTAATGGCTATAGTAAAACAGTAAAACTAGGTTGATTTTTAAATCATTGATAGATTACACTGCATTTTGATTTCTGAACGTTCTCAAATATGGCGATAGAAATTGCCATCATTATTGAATGTGTAACAATGAAAAATGTTTTTGTACATTAAAAAACGGCAAGATATTTTTTTTTTTTATATTTTTAGGGAGATAAAGTAATTTTTCTTATTTTTTTGATTTCCTGTACAAGAGATGGCCAAAATTGTTACATCTCCTTTAGCAAAAAGTCTTGTGGCATAAGTTATTTTGTTTCTATATCAAATACAAAAAGAGCTATTTGCAATCGTCATCGCGTAGAACGAAAATTCTCAAGTACACGAAAAAGTTCAAAAATCGCTATTTTTGTTAGATTAAACATTCGTTCGAGTGAGGACGATGCTAGAGCCGGGGAAATTAGAAGAAGTAAAAATGGAAATGGATAGACTCAAAATTGATATACTGGGATTAGCTGAAGTAAGATGGGGAGGAAGTGGAGGTTTTTGGAGTGGTGAATATAGAGTTATATATACGGGAGAGAAACAAGGATCTAATGGCACCGCTATAATATTAAATAAAAAATGGGGTTTAAACATAGAAAATACCATACACCTTAGTGACCGATTAACAGCAGTTAAGATAAAAGCTAAACCATTTGATATTACTTTATTGCAAGTTTATATGCACACGAGTGGCCACCCAGATGATGAGATAGAAGAGATATATGACAGCATAGATTCAATTTTAGATACAGTTAAAGATACAGATAGTTTGATTATTATGGGTGACTTCAATGCGGTGGTCGGTGAAGGAAAGGAAGAAAACTCAGTAGGAAGTTTTGGGTTGGGAAAGAGAAATGAGAGAGGGGACAGACTGGTACAATTTTGTAAAGAAAATGATTTGATTATTACAAATACAATGTTTAAGCAACCAAATGGAAGACTCTATACGTGGAAAATGCCGGGAGATATTGCTAGATACCAGATTGACGACATAATAATTAAAAGTAAATTTCTAAAACAGAAAAGTTTGTGTAAGACTTTACCTGGGGCCGATTTAAATTCTGATCACAACCTTCTTATAAGTCTACACAATTTTAAAACTAAGCAACTAAAAAAAAAACACAAACCAAAGAACTTGGATCTCAATAAACTTAAGGATATAAATAGTGATAGTAAAGTGCAATATAGTAATAAAGTAGGTCATAAGTTAGAGCAATTTATTAATAGATGTAAGAATAACATTCAAAATATTAATATTGAAGAAAGGTGGAATGAAATCAAAAACATAATGGTCAAAAGCGCAGAAGAGACGATAAAGAAAGAGAAGCTGATTCCGAGGAAAAACTGGCTTAGCCCAGAAATTATAGCGCTAATGCTTGAGAGAAGAGAATTAAGAAACAAGACGGATGATGTCAAGGCAAAGGAGTACAGAATATTAACAAACAAAATAACACGACTGTGCAGGGAAGCGAAAGAAAAACATACGGAAGAGAAATGCAATAAAATAAAGTTTATGATGAAACGGAAAGGCAAAAATAAGACAGGGAGTTAGGCAGGGATGTCCACTTTCACCGCTAATTTTTAATTTATTCATAGAATGTGCGATACGCAGAATAACGGAATCAAAAAAGGGGGGCGTCAAAATTAATGGGGACGTATTTAAATTCATTCGTTTTGCCGACGACATTGCAGCCATTGCTGCATTGCAACAGATTGGAGTTGAAAGAACTGGTTACAGAAATGGACACTATTTTTAAAGAATTTGGTCTCAAAATTAACATAAATAAAACAAAAACACTAATTGCTTCTAAAAAGGAAAAATATAGCCCTATCCCAATAAATAACACAAAAATAGAACAGGTTAAAACGTTCAAATATCTAGGTAGCTTGATAACTAGTGACTCCAGATGTATACCAGATATAAAAGCAAGGATAGCGATGGCGAGACAAGCTTATAATGCAAAAAAGCACCTGCTCATAGCCAGAATATCAAGCAAAGTTCGCAAAAAACTTGTTAAAGTGTACATTTGGAGTATAGCACTCTATGGAAGTGAAGCGTGGACATTGACAAAGAGGGACAGAGAGAGACTGGAAGCCTTCGAGATGTGGTGCTGGAGGAGAATGGAGCGTATAAGTTGGACGGAGAAGAAAACAAATGAAGAAGTTTTGTCTATGGTTAGGGAAAAAAGGAGATTGATGGAAACAATAGAGTGTAGGAGGGGACGAATGTTAAGCCACCTGATTCGACACGACAATTTTATTAAAACGATAATAGAAGGAAGAATAGAAGGAAAAAGGAAGCGAGGAAGACCAAGAATAAGCTACATGCCGCAAATAAAAGAAAAGATAAATGTCGGGTCGTATCAGGAGGTTAAGAGAAGGGCGGAAAGCAGAGAGGAATGGAAAAAACTCCACCGACAAGAGCCTAGCTCTTAAATTTGATGATGAAACATTCGTTCATTCACTCGCTCTTACCTACATTATCTTACGAGTGAGTTGGCACAACGTTAACCATTTCATTCGGGATTATTTTTCAAGGAGTAATGTTACACTTTAGACTCGTGCAAGTTAGAGTTAGGTCGAAAGAAAGTAAACATGCTATTTGTTTCTTAAGTTTACGCGAATTGTTGAACTCATTAAAACACAATTATACGGATTACTTCGCGATTTATTTACATTTTATTTAAAACCTGACGTTTCGAACACTTTACAGCGTTCGTGGTCACAGGGAGACTAAGTTATTATTTGTCATTACAAAGTTTTGAAAGATTAAACTACCGTCACTCATTAATATTAATTTACGTTCCTATTTACGCAGAAAGAGCTAAGTTTCCACCGACATAGGATCCTATTCTAGCAAAAACCAAAGCAACACCTCGCACTGCAAGATCTCAAGACACGGTTAGCTCTTTCTGTGTAAATAGGAATGTAAATTAATATTAATGAGTGACGGTAGTTTAATTTTTCAAAACTTTGTAATGACAATTAATACCTTAGTCTCCCTGTGACGACGAACGCTGTAAAGTGTTCGAAACGTCAGGTTTTAAATAAAATGTAAATAAATCGCGAAGTAACCCGTAAATTGTGTTTTATGAAATCACTGCTATTCAAAAATAAGATGTCTTGCGCGCGCTCTTTAAAAATCGTCCTGTACACATTATATAGCAAACAATCTTTCGTATTCATTTTGAAAAATTGTATTCCTGTCTACGAACTTACGAAAGTACATAGAATAGAGTTAATAGAGAGCGAACCGATCGTTTTTCATCTCAGTATGACAAACAAAAAGTGACACAGCAAGACATGTACACATTCATTTTGATATGTCTAGCGCTCGCCTTTTGTGTTGATGGGTAGGGGCATTCGTTGCGGTTTTGTGCGGTTTAGGGTTTAAAAAATGTGCAGTACGAAAATCAGTAGAAATTTGCACGAGAGTGATTCAAAAATAAAGCTCCTTGTCTTTATTCAGAGAATAGGAGACCACCGACTCGTTTATTTCATTTTTGAATTACCAAATAACCGAGTTTCTTGAACGTTTCACAATATCGGTCCTAAAGCTCAAGCTACCCTGGGCGATCGGGGTGCAGTTATCCTATTCATTCATTCGTTCTTTCATCACTAATACACTATTTGTTCATTCATTCATTCACAATTCATTTATTGTTACCATTTATTCGTTAATTACCTGTGATGGATTGTTCAGGGTCTTTGATTTCGCGGCAAATAACTATCAAAACCTTCTTTCCAGGCGGCTACCTCTCTCTTCTTGGCCTCGCCACGCGCCCCAACATCTTTAAAGTGTGTGTGGCCGGTGCGCCGGTGACGAGCTGGCGCCTGTACGACACTGCGTACACCGAGCGGTACATGGGGCTGCCGGCGACCGCGCCGCATGCGTATACACGGGCCAGTGTGTTGGCGCATGCACCGTTCTTTCCGGATCAGTGAGTCATTTGTCTTTCATTCGGTCCTTCTTTCAATCGGTCGTTCATTCATTCGGTCATTTATTCACTCGGCCATTTTTTCATTCAGTCCCCATTCAATCGGTCATTCATTCATTAGAGCGTTTATTTATTCGGTCAATCATCAAATCGTTTCCTACTTATTCATTCGGTCATTCTTTCATTCGACCCTTCATCCAATAGGTCATTCTTTTATGCGGTCCCTCATTCGGTCATTCATTCAACTGGCTTCCATTCGTTTATTCCACCACTCCCTCCATTCGGTTACTTATTTATCATTTATTCATGCTTTTATAACACTATTCATTCAGGAGTACCTTTTCGGACAGCCGTAGCGAGTGGTCGTGTCCACCGCGTGCACTGCAATCGGCCGCACCCCAAAAAAGATCTATTGTCTCTTAAGCCCAACACGTGCGCGCAAAGGCAACTTTACTATGAATTTCTCCGCAAACCTCGTAAATAACTTGCAATCTCGAGTAAAAGTTAAACAAAATTGGGAAATTAAAAAACGTAGTCAAGTTGCAAAAATCTTTTAGCGTTATCGGTGTAAAATAAAAAAAAGTGATCAAATCAAACCATAGCGCGCTTTGTTTTTCTTTTCAAAAAGTTAAGTGTCGGTGTAAGTAGTGTAATTTAAAGGGGGTTTTTGTAAAAATAGCAAAGTACCACAAGTGTTTTCTCCTAATACACCCGCGAGTGTTTACGCCCGCATTAAGTTTGTAGTTTATTCCATAAAGCTCGTGTGTGATAGTGTTTATGTGTAGTGTAAAGTACTAACAAGCAGTTACAACAGCGCCGACAGCCCGACGACAAACAATACAGCACGCTGTCCAACGCAACAAAGTCAAGAACGAACGAGGTTTTGGTGAGATCGTTCCATTATTGGCTAAATATAATAAGTCTAAACAACCAAGAAGACGACCTGAATGTTATCTAGATGCTGGCCTTCTCCTCTAGCAGAACACAAACAAATAGATAATCAAACCTTGCAATAAACTGAGCCCCCGGGCATAGGACAGACCAAGCTAGCTCATAAGGAAAATATTACTGGCTTATAATTATATAGCATCAGTCTGAAATTACGCAGAATAGCATCTAGGATAATAAAACCCTGATAATAATAGGGCTTAAATCAGAAGATCGCTTAAACCCAACGAGCGCGTTAGGGCAACATAACAGTGAATCGTTAGTTTAAATATTAAAAAGAAAATTAATAAATTGTAGTTAAATCAATGCGGTTTTTTCAGATAAAAGTGCCAAGTGATAATTATCACTCACTTAGGAACCAAAATTAAAACTAAAACCGACAAACGCATTTTCAATCTGGAATCGCGTGAGTGTTAGTGCATTATTGTGGGTAAGTGTTGTGAAAAGACTGAGTGAAACCCTGACTGCTAGCTAACAGGAGGGCGGCAACATCAATGTTCGACGTACTTACACTGCAGCTAAACCTCTGATAAAGGAAACTTGGTGAGATCGGTCCTTACTTAAACCTACCGAACTAATATCAAATGTCGTCCCGATCATCCTATCTCAGAAAAACCATTTAGAACAACTGCATAGCAAAAAAGATATAGGTTAAACGTAAAAGCATTAGGTATAAAAATTAAAACAGTAACTAAAATAACACAGGTCAACATAAGAGAAAAAAAATGTTGGTGCCGAGATCTTGTTTACGGTTTTGTATTAGGTATACATTGACAACACCAAAATTATTTTTTTATTTTTTTCCTTCGTGTAGTTTTTGTCTACCCTAAATTTTTTAACTTTGTAGTGATTAGTACTTTCGTGAGCACAGTTTTAAGTCTTAATTGTTTCTTTCATTATATAAAACGATTTTAATATAATGTCTTCATCGCGTGGAAGTGGTCTCAATGATCCAAATGTGTTTTGTTGCATTTGTGGGGAATACACAGTCAAAAAGTTTAGGAACCCATAACAGATTTTATAAAAAGTGCCTTTTTTTCGTATTTTAACTCGGAAATTGTAGACGAAAACAAGCCGTGGATACCTCAAATTATTTGCAAATGTGCTATGAACACTTGAGACAATTTGTCACTAGTAAAAGAAGCCGTATGAGGTTCGGGGTGCCTAAGCAATGGAGGGAACGAAAAAATCTCTTTGATGACTGTTACTTCTGCTGTGTCGATTTTCCAACGCACTAAGAAACCCACCTTTGGTTTCAAGAACTAAAATTATTTTGCACCCCTTGCACATTAAGCAAGGGCTAATGAAACAATATGTGAAGGCGTTAAATATAAATGGGCAATGTTTTTCTTACATAACAAGAAAATTACCTAGTCTAAGCATAGAAAAGATAAAAGCGGGGAATTAAAAAAAATATTATATGGTATTAGCGGGTATTTTGATGTCCACAGATAAGAATATTAATAAGTGATACTAATTTCTCAAGTTCAATGATCGGTTTGCATGCAACTACTTGCATGGAATTTGTTTGTTGAAGTTACTAAAAAAATTCTGGGAAATCACAAGTCAAGTAAATACTCGGAAATTGTGAACAACATGTTGAAGCATTTGAAAAACTTAGGATGTAACAAGTCCATCAAAGGACATTATCTTCACAGTCACCTTGACCAGTTTCCAGACAATCTTGATTTCTATAGTGAAGTACAAGGTGATCGGTTTCACCAGGACCTAAAAACTATGGAAGAGAGATACCAAGGCCGATGGGATCAGCATATGATGACTGACTACTGCTGGGGGATGCAACGTGATTGTTATGCTACTCCTCATTCACGAAAATCACGTAAAAGGAAGTTTTTTGAGTGCATAAGAATTAAATTAAAGTTGTTTTTGGTGTAATTATGATGTTTTCTGTTTAATAATAAATCTAGAAAACTACACGTAGAAAATCAATATTTTTGCTATTTATGTAATTAGAATAGGGTCCTAAATAAAAATAATAGTACAGCTTCTCGGCACCAAAACCACTGTTGACCTGTGTAATATATACTAACTCACACAGCTACCGTCGCATCTACAAACTTAGACATAAGTAAAACATATAAGCATTAGATCTTAAATTCAAAACCCTAAGTTGTAGAATACAACTCGTCCATTTAACGTGCCATAAATATACTCTATCTACTCAAGTTTTCTTAAACTAGGCAACTCTCTAAAAAGCAATTTATTATTTTTGCTAGCCTTCGCATAGTATATTCCCTATTCATAATGTAATATTAACCTTGAAAAATATAGGACCAAAAAAAATAAAACCAATCTTAAAGTACGCGTTAAAACGCAATCAACAGCCCCAAACCCAAAACGGTCACATCTGTTGATCATAAAACTATCCCTGAGCAAATATTCTGGGAAAAAGGGAAAAAAAAAACACGCCTTGCACAACAAGAACATGAGGCTACCATAAAATATCCATAACAGAACAAACTCTTACAACACAAAGACATTTAAAAACATTAGTTGGTGTTATTGACTATCTTAGCCCAGGGTATCCTTTATCACAACCCATTGCTTTGATTGCGTCCCTGAAACAAAAGCTGAACATTGCGTAGCCCAACGAAAATCCCAACATCTGATCATCATAAAAACAACCATAGCGTTCTAACGCAACGCTTCAATAGCAGCGATTACGCCCGGAAAGTGTAGGAAGTCATGCTAGAAAATGTACAACAAGGATCTGATGCAAGCAACGTCAGAAAAATGCAAAAACACTAATACCCTTCATTAAGTAAACGAAGATGGATTGGAAAATAGCAAGACTCCCCTACAAAATGATTATGCGATGACATATGGGCTCAAAGCAGCCGCCTTGACAAAACAAAATAGATCCTACTTTAGGAAATATGAAAAAGTAATACTAAAAGACATGCTTAGAAACTCAACAAAAGATAAAAGGACACATCAGCTACTAGAGGGGAAAACTATTACAAAAAGAATTAAATTCCTAAGACTATCCTTTTATGGACACGTGCTTAGAAGAACACAACCCCACATTTAACACGCGGCCCTAAAATACAAGGCCGCCAGACTGAAACACGGCCGGCCAATATTTACATGGAAGGACTCCCTATCGCACGACCTAAGCTACTACAGTAAAACACGTGAAGAATGGCATCAACTCGCGGTGGATAAAAACACTCTTAAAAAGGAAGCACAAGAAATATTCAACAGAAGCGAAACGGACAGCGGATCTGAATCGGAGGACGATCAACACCAGCTACACAGAAAACACAAGACCCAACCGCAGGACACCAACCACTAAGGCTAGACAGCCCACCCCATCATCTCATCAACGCTCATCCTGTACAAACAATACCCATCTAATCCAATACTCCTAGACTGGGCTAGGTTGCATAACCGCTTGGTTGTGGTCGGGCGGCTGCGGCTTCCCGATCTTCCTCTCCCTTCCCAGAGCGTGTCCCTCCTTATCAAATCGTGCACCTCGGTATGCCGGTTTTACCGGAGCTGAGCCCTTGAGCCTGGCCGAGCGATGCACTATCAAATCGAATCGAAAGCTTTTATAACACTATTCATTCATTAATTTACAATTTATCCATTCATTCGTTCATTCATAGCACTGGGAAATAAGTTTGTTTGTTTACAATACATTCCTTAATTTATCGATCATTAGTTTCTTCACCTATTATTCGTTCATTTATTTACTACCTTGATGGTCCGTTCATAATGCTGACTTACACACGCAGTCGCTCTCTCGCTCACTCCTCGACCTACCGCCTACTCGGCTCTCTCGCTCCCTCCTTGACCCACTCGCTCTCACTCTGCCCGCGATCACGCGTATCGAACTTTTCTATTCGGTCCTTCATTCGGTCATTTATTAGTTTGCCATTCATTAATTCTCCCCCCCCCCTATTAATCAGTTATCTAATCAACATTAATTTATGTTTTTAAGTCGCTATTCGTTCATCCATTCACTATTCATCTGTTCATTCTGATGTTTTTATACCATTTATTCGTTTACTTACAATTGATTACTTCATTAGGCAACAAGTTACTTGTTCATAATATATTTCATAATTAGCCATTTGATTTGCTCATCCTTTCACTACCTCGATCATCCATTCAATATACCGACCGGGCCAGTGTGTTGGTGCAAGCGCCGTTCTTTCCTGATCAGTGAGTCACTCATTTATTTGGATTTTCTTTCATACGGTTCTTCATTCATTCTTTCATACGGTCCTTCATTTATTTTTTGATTTGGTCTTTCAGTCATTCTTTAATTCGGCCATTCATTCGGTCCTTCATTCATTTTTTCATTCAGTGTGTTTCATTTAATTTTTTTATTCAATCCTTCATTCATTAGTTCATTAATTCAGCCGGTCATTCATTCGGTCATTAATTCAACCAGACATTCTGTCATCCAGTCTCTATTCATTCGGTCATTCTTTTATTCGGCCTTTCATTCGGTCATTTATTTGTTCGCCATTCATTCATTACCCCGTACGTACTATAAATAAGAAAAAAAATACAGATTGGTGGAGGGGTGACTGTAAGGCAAGTGACAAACCCTACTGTCAGATGTTATCAAGCCGCCCTAGGGCCTCTGACTAGGCTTAACGACTAATACCAACAGATATTAGCCGGGACCAACTGCTTAATGTGCCTTCCGAAACACGGAGATGCTTGTCATGGACGTCACTTAAATGGTCAGAATGGTCACCCATCCAATCACGACCGCGCCGTGCACTACCAAAGCGCTGCCGCCACTGCGCCACAAGCACCCTTTTTTTTCTCGAAAAGAATTGCAAAAAAGGCGTGCTTTGTGCTTATCCTTCTTAGTGCTTAATAATTAGTAATAAGAGGTGATTACTGGACGAAAAGTCAGGCAACAGATAGTAATGAATATGGTTTCTCTCGCCAGGGAAGGCCGGCTGCTGATAATCCACGGGTTGGCAGACGAAAACGTCCACTTCTGTCACACCGCCGCGCTGCTGGCAGAACTGGTGCGCCTGGGCAAGCCGCACCGGGTACAGGTAATAATAATCGTATCAAAAATTATGATAATAATAATAATAATGTCACTGTACTATCGGCTACGGTGATCAATTCCAACAGACAACAGCCAAATGCGCGGGAGATATTATTTATTATTGCACAAGTGCACAATACACACAAGTGTAAATTGGTTCAACATACTCGCCTATTACCTAGCCCCAAACTAAGCGTGAGCTAGTTCAATGGCGATTAGGATAGCGGATAGGCATACTTATACACGCTGTTAGTTTGTATCGTTGCCATATTTACAGAGGTAATATTACGGACAGTGACCTCAAATCATTTAAAAAATAGTGACCTAAAATTTTGATTTTTAATCTTGATTATTTAATTTTATCGACAATCTGTTACGCACACCAATAACGATCGTAGCACATACACATCACTGTTGGCTGTTCATCGGCACAAAAGAGCCGCGGCGATTGCGCTCTCTTTTTAACATCTTAAACGCCGCCCCTTCTTCTTCTTTTTTTTTTATTTTTTTCCCTTCTTTTATCACTGTGAATATGGCAAGGATGCAAAGTAACACCGTGTATACGTATATAAACATCTATGACTTAATAATGCTCGTGCTTATCACACATACATTTGCCCCTTGCGGGATTCGAAGCTCCTGGCAACCTCTGGTTTTCTAGTGCGGACCACTGCACCAAGACGGTCGTCAAAGTTATATTATATATCTTGTTCCTGAGTGTACTTCGTATGCTTACTACCTTAATTTTTAGGGTTCCGTAGTCCGACAAGGAACCCTTATAAGATCGTTCAGCCTGTCCGTCCGTCCGTCCTCGTCATCCCAGCAAAATATCTTCTACGTTTATGGACTAATTTGCATGTAACTTGGTTTGAGGATACTTCACATATAGATCTCATTTTTCAAAATAAAAAATAATTAAATTCCCCCTTTTTAAGGGTACCTCCCCATACATGTAAAGGGGGGGTGAATTTTTTTTTTAGTGCATCCCCTCGTGTTAGGTATCGTTGAAAAGGACTTTGAATATAAGGTAGGGTTTCCATACAACACTGTTTTATTAGCTTTACCATTTGCGAGATATAGCCCGCCAAAGTCGTTTACACGGTGTGTGTGTGTGTGTGTGTGTGTCCCCGTAATTTCTAAAGTATTGGACCTATAAACTTCAAATCACTCACGTAAAGAAACAGGCGCGGAAACTCTTATTTAAAATTTTTTCGTGTATCATATGATGAATTCTTTTGAAATTATTATAAGTCAGCCTATTAGATCCCACTGCTGGGAAAAGGCCTCACCTCAACTATGAGGAGGAACGAGCCATACTTCACCACGCGGGCTCAGTGCGGATTGGTGGAGGGGTGTATGTAAGGCAAGTGACAAACCTTACTGTCAGAAGTTATCAAGCCGCCCTAGGGCCTCTGACTAGGCTTAACGACTAATACCACAGATATTAGCCGGGACCAACTGCTTAACGTGCCTTCCGAAGCACGGAGATGCTTGTCATGGACGTCACTTAAATGGTCGGAATGGTCACCCATCCAATCACGACCGCGCCGTGGGTTGCTTAACTTTTGGTATCACTACCAAAGCGCTGCCGCCACTGCGCCACAGGCACCTCATTTGAAATTATTAATAAAATAAAAATATATTTTTTTTTTCCAAAAGGACAGAATAAACTTAAAAAGTGTTATTTGCCTATACTGTCTAATGTTGTAAGTTAATGATTTCCGTACCCTTCGTGCTCGAGTCCGACTCGCACTTGGCCGGTTTTTTGTCCTTTTAATCTCGTTTCAATTTACCCCGTTGAATATTTCCCCTCTCTTGTTCCAGATATACCCGGGCGAGCGACACTCGCTGCGCGCGGTGCACGCGGCAAAGCACTACGAGGCCGCGTTGCTGCATTTTTTGCACGAACATTTGTAACCAATACACAAAACGCTGTATTATCTTGTTTTATTTACTCACCCATATAATCATAATAATGTGCTTGGCCACAGAATAAGTACTAGTACTTTGTACAGAAGTATGACTTATTGTATTCAAAGAAATGTCTACTCAATGTCGGCAACAATATGGCGTAATTTAGTTCGCCTCAAAGTCAAGCACATTTTCGTGTAGATACCTACAAAAATCCATTGCAAGATAATTTCATACTTATTGCTCTGGAATATGATTCATAATACACTAAACCTATTCAGTGACGTAATATCACGCGACGCGATAGGGTTGACTGCTACGAGAAGCTTCTAACGCCATCTAGCGCCTCTTTCTAGTACTTTATTCATTCTCATCCAGCCAGCAACGTAGACGCGCGGCCGCCGGTGAATAAAACGCGCGAGCGTGTCGCTGGCCGGTAGCGACACGCAACTTGTTTTAGCCCCTAAGTAAGGGTCGCCGCGCATAGGTACGTTTTTGCTACCTACGCGGGGAGATACACAGGCCTGGCTTGGCTTAGGTCCGTGAATGTCAGATTCACGGGCCTACGCCAAGCTATTAGGTTGCAGAACCTGTCTTCGAAAACAGAAAACTGTAAATTATATATTTCCCAAAATAACAATATAAAATAAAAGTTTACTACATTTCATTTGGATTTAAGATTCATTTTTTTTTGCATAATTTCATAATATTATCTAATGATAAACATTCAATAACAATGTTTTAAAAAAATTACATTAATAATATAATATTTTTTTGTTTTTAAGTGATAAGCATTCACTTTGCAATCTAAATATATTATTGCACTTGAAAAAACGACCACCAGAGGTTAGGCAATCGCCCGGTATGCGCGGAATGCGGGTTTGATTCCCGCCTCTGGTGGTCGATTTTTCAAGTGCAATAATATATTTACATTAATAAATCAACACAATGTCAACCCTGGAGGGAAAGTGCCCATGACACTCACTGCGTTACCCCGCTGAATGGCCAAAGCTATTTTCTGGATTAGGTAGGACCCTGAGCGAGGATCATTGTGGTTTTCACCCTCAAACGACGGCCTATCTCCGCAACAATAGTAGATTGTTATACAAGGGACGAAAGTGACCATTCCACTCGAGAAGTTTTTGTTCTCTCACTTCGTTCGAGCGCTAATAGCTCGAGAGTGGAATGGGTGCTTTCATCCGAGTTAAACATACTATTTTTCATTTCGACTATAAGGAAATCGAGGGTATCGATAGACTATCGATAGTTGAAGAAAAAGCAATAGTATCGATAAGATATCGATAGACTATCGATAGTTGAGGAAAATGCAATAGTATCGATAAAATATCGATAGACTATCGATGCTATTTATTTTGTCTCAACTATCGATACTATCGATAGTCTATCGATACTATTGCTTTTGCCTCAACTACCGATAGTCTATCGATATTTTATCGATACTATTGCTTTTTATTTATGTATTTAAACTTTGTGCACACAGTTTATTGTACAAAAGGCGGACTTAACGCTAAAAGCATTCTCTACCAGTCAACCATATATCCAAACAGAGAAATACTTTTTCCTCAACTATCGATAGTCTATCGAGTTCAATACTAAAATCACTATCGATAGCTGATTCAGCTCTGACTATTGCAATAACTATCGATACTCTCGATAGTGGCCTTTTATTCAATAGTAAGAGTGCAGTATAAAGTAGGAGGGAAAATCTATTTCCCACCCGGCTATCTACACATGAAAGTTCAACTTTCCGAACAGGTGAGATAAACTCTTTGCTTCAGACCCCCAACAGCCTGCCGTCTCGACAGCAAAGGGGACAAAATGGTTGGTAGTTGGTCTCTAAGGCACTGTACTTTGTGTTTTTAAGCGCTGCTGTCTCAGCAGATTAATTTATATTATAATTAAAATAAATGAGTTAAATAAATTATAATACGTATTCATTCTACAATAAAATAAAATAATAATATTACCATGACACCCATATAACATTCTTATTTAATGTTTCTCCATGTGTAGGTAGTCAATCGTTATAATAATGTCTTCTAAATAATGCAGGCAGAGATAGTATCCGCTAGGCGTACATATCTCAAGTCATAGTATCTCAAAGGACCGTGAAATAGGGATTTCATTGACATAGGGATTCAAACAAGAAGTTCCGGTTTTTTGCCAGTTATCACTTCTATTAGTCATTTCTATATACAAAAATCCCTATGTCAATGAAAGCCTTTTCTCAGGCCTACCGTGGAACAGGCCTACAGGCTAACTTAATCGATTTCAAATTGCACGAGTCCTAGCTTTGAGGGAAGCTATTGTAGCGTTAAAAGTAGAACGAGAACAGCAATGATAGCTATTAAAATGACAATTCTAATGTCATTCTTTGAAATTGTCGTATCGTTATGGCGATAGCTTTTTAAGTTAGGCAATATATTTGCAGGAAAAGCTAGGGGCCTATGATACCTCCTTGGCAAATCCTTGCAAATTAGATAGGAGGCCCAAATATCTTGGGCCCTACCAAAGGATGCCAAGAGCTCAAGGTAAGGTATTTGCTTATTTACTACTACTCTCTATTGCATACAATATACATACAGTGTAGGCATTTAAATTTTTTTTAAATCATTCATTTTAGGTATTCAAATGTAAACAACATTTTAATGTACACCCTATGTATGTGTTTTTATTAATTGTATCGTTTACCTTGTATATTACGTAACAGGAAAATGAACATCTACCTAGAATAATGTTTGAATGCCAGGAAATAGGTATTAATAACTTATATCTATTTATAATCTGTGCTGATATGTAAGTACTTCGTATGACATATGTAACTTACTGTACTTTTGTTTTACTGCCTCGTTGGTCTAGTCACAGAGTATATAATAGTTACTACGTAACAGATAAATCACTCTAAGGAAAATCGTCCATACCTACTCTTATAATAGCCTACAATTTTTTGTCGCAGACCGCTGCGCCCGAAAATGTGCCATAAGTTTCGAACATTACGTTATTATTCCTCTGCAGCTACGCGACCTTGGAGTAAAACTAATATACTCAGGGTTGCCTCTTTCGTTCGATACAAGGCCTATTTTATTTGAAGCTTGGTTTGAAATGTTTTACAATGATAATATAGTGTTTTATAAAATGTTAACCTGCGCGAAATTTTTGGTTGTCCCGAAAAACAAATCGGATTCGTACAAACAGTTTTAATAAGTAGTAATGTGGAAAACAAGATCTAAGATGTTGTACAATTTTTGCAATTTTTTTTCAAAAATGTATTCATAGTTATAATAAGCATCTGTAGGAACTTTCAGTCTGCCGTAAAATTATGATGACTTATTAAAAGATTTAAAGAGTTCAAATATTCGAGACTGATAAGTTCAGAATTTTATTTAAATCTGAGACTAATTCAGGACATATTATGCTTCTGGTTACATTTGTACAGCTAATACCAGATGTATAAATCATATTACTTAATTAGTTTGCATAAAAACGAATCGACCGTAACACAAATAATTCAACAGTGAGTACGCGCGCGCCCGTCGGATGTTGGCAGCCTGCTGATTTACGCACCGCCGTCGGTGCGCTCGAGAGTAGGCTATTAACGCGCGCAAGTACATTGAGTGAGAGATGCCTGGTCGAGTGGTCAGCACGCTGGGTAGGTACTATCCATCCACGAGATCCCGGGTCGGCCGAGAGTGTTTGGGTTTTTCTGTCTTGAAATTACTAAGACAGCTCCGGAGTCAGGAAGTTGGCGGTGTTAACACCCCCGTGCCTCGGTGCGCACGTCAAGCCGTTGGTCCTGCGCCTGATCTCTCTACGGTCATGTCGGACTGCCGTCTCACCGAATTATGAGAGTGAAGGAACAGAGAGTGCACCTGTGTATTGCGCACACACTTGTGCACTATAATATGTCCCGCGCAGTTGGCTAATCTCTGTTGAGATAGGCCGCCGTAGTCGAAATTCGGCTAGGAGGACATTATTATTATTATTACTTTTGTTTCATGAATTACGTTTTAAAGTAAAATTAATACTGAAACAGAGTGCTATTCCTATTTTTTTGTCGTTTCCTAGAATGAAACCGTTATTAATTGACGACCTCCGGGTCTCGTGGCTCTCACGGCGTTCATAGTGAGTTCGTGGGTTCGATCCTCGGTCGAATAAACCATATATTCTACGTTGTCTCGGGTGCTGTCATACTGTTGTTACTGATTTCCTCAACAATTGGTTTAGTTACTTCGGGATAAGAGCCATGTATGTGTCTACTTAATATTTTAGAATAGTTGTCAAGCAAATCGTTACTAACAAATGAAAGTGGTTGGTCCGAAATAAAATATTTTTTTACTTTTTTTATTTAATATTTATATAAGCGTGTTCTGCCCGCATTTGGCCTTTATAAAGGTTGCCCGCGACTTCGCCCACAAAAGTTGGATTTTCCATATAATAATGATAAAAAATTGTTTCAACAAACACCAATTACCTAGCCCCAAACTAAGCGCGAGCTTGTGCTATGGCGACTAGGATAACGGATAGACATACTTATATACATATAAACGTCCATGACTTAGGTACAAATGCTCGTGCTCATTCACAAACTTTTGCCCCTTGCGAGATTCGAACCCGCAACTAAACAACTAAAAAAAACTATAAACTTTCATCCCCCATTTCACCCCCTTAATGTTTTTATATCGCGTCTCCATACCAAATTTCATCTCAATCGGTTCAGTGGTTTAAGCGTCAAGAGGCGACAGACAGACAAACGGACAGACTTTAGCATTTATAATATTAGTATGGATTTATTGCAACCAAAATGAGGTGGACCACCTTTTCTACCAAGACAGAGGTCGGTTAAGCACTTATTACACCATTCTATTTGTGTAGCAGCCTACTTAGGAAATAGGAAGATATACTCGCAGTTCACTACTTAGGTTCCCACCTTCCTAGTTAGTAAGCGAGTTAGTGTGTCTGAGACCCCACTCTGTGAGACGATATGGCTGTAGCTGTCCCTGTCACTAATGCCAGCATGTCAGTGCGAGCGAGCGCGACGGCTAGACGCGAAAATACTACTTAGGTTCCTACCTTCCTAGTTAAGAAGCGAGCTAGTGTGTCTGGGACCCCACTCTGTGAGACGATATGGCTGTAGCTGTCCCTGTCACTAATGCCAGCATGTCGGCGCGAGCGAGCGTGACGGCTAGACGCGAAAATACTACTTAGGTTCCTACCTTACTAGTTAGGAAGCGAGCTAGTGTGTCTGGGACCCCACTCTGTGAGACGATATGGCTGTAGCTGTCCCTGTCACTAATGCCAGCATGTCAGTGCGAGCGAGCGCGACGGCTAGACGCGAAAATACGGACAATGGGTTATCAGAGTTGAGCACCTGCCTTTCCATCTTCACTTCCTAGTTAGGACCCTATCTAGGATGGTACCTTCCTATTTAGGATCCTAAGTAGCATCCTAGTTAGAAAGCTACAAATAGGATGGTGTATTTAGTGCTTAATAATAAATATATTTTTTTTCTTTCTTAACTAAACATGTCAGTAACCTGCAGCTTTTGGTTAAAAAAAACAAATAAATTGATTCTCTTCACAAACTCGTTACAAAAACGTACAAAATTCTGAAACTAACGAGTTTCGATTCGCCAAATCGGTTTTGGTCTAAAATTATGATTGTTAGCGGTCATTATACACAATATAATAATATTCAGTGGGCTCAATTCCAATGCGCCATGTCTGTTTACTACAATATTTTGATTTGTTTGTGTACCTTATTGATACTGCGCCGCGCGCACTCGCACGCGTACCTGCCTTGTTTTTATTTGTTTAAAAACGTACCGTGAGAACCCCGGAGCCCCCAGTTGCCATCGAGACGTTACCTATGACACATGTACTAGACCGACCAGAGCGCTTTCGCCGCGTGTGTATCCTGTGAAGCTCCTTACAGACATTTCGAGTGATTGTGGCCTGTGAAGTGACACCAAAAACCCCGGAAAACTGATGTGGCAAGTACCTAGCTATAAGCGCTGACTTTAATTATTTTCCACCTATCATTGTCGCCCTCCACGTGTAATCCACTGCCTAAACTCTCAAATATCTTGGTAGCAGAGCGTAGTTTTTTATTAGGACCCCTTATTAGTAACGTAATTTGTTTAATTGAGAGTTATTCATTTGCTACCTTCCTTTGTAATTTGAAGAAAACGTCTCGTCATATACCTAACCTATTTACAGTAAATTTCTTAATAACATTCGAGTACAACCCCTTTTACATAAGTGTCGAATAAATCGAATAGCGCGTTAATTACCTACCCTTTGAGTGCAAGTGAGGTGCGCGAGCGCTTTGTTTCCCTATTGATCACGCCATTACCGCGTGACCGCGTGCAAGTTGTTTACGAGTTACGTTTGCCATACCCGGTGCCGTCCCTTACTATTTGTTCCTTTACGCATCGTATTGAAATCCTTTGTGAGTTTAATTTACCTACCTTGTTTCTTGCGATTTAAAGTATATAAAATGTCGGATACCGAAACCGGCAACGAGACCGTAAGGGCCGTACTTTACACGGATACAGCTGAATACCGTGAAGCTATTGGTGAACTCCGTTATATTAGTGACTGGGTTGATGATTCCCACCGAGTTCTTGAGACCTTTTCCTCCAATCGTATGCGAGCGCGTCTTTCCGACCTGCCACTTATGTGCGACAAGTTTTCCGCCGCTTGTTCCAAGCTGTTAGGTAATCTCGATCCTGCTATTTATGAACAAGAATATGTGCAAGTTAAGAACGAAATACGCGTAGTAAGGGACAAAGTAGATGACTTAAAAATTAAGTTAGACGAAATACGACCTCACCAATTTGAGACGTCCCGTACTAGCACCCCCTTCAAGGAGAATAAATCCCTGGCTATTGATAACCCGGCTAGTAAATTACCTGACCTACCTATATCTAAGTTTGATGGCCGTCCCGATAGTTAGATCAGTTTTATAGACCAGTTTGATAGCGTGGTGGACAACCAGCCTAGCCTTACCCCGACTTTGAAGCTACACTATTTAGTGGGAGCCTTATCGGATGAACCTCGTCGATTAATACAACACCTCAAGATTGAGGCGGGCAATTACACCGCGGCCCGTGACCTCCTAAAGCGTAGGTACCATAACTTTCGTGTTTTAGCGGATACCCACATAGCTCAAATAATGATGCTCCCTATTATAACGCCTAAACTTTCCGGGTTACGTGTGTCGTTCCTGAACCCGCTGCTTTCGACTTATCGATGCTTAGAAAGATTGGAACTTCCTGTTAAACATTGGTCGTACCTATTAGTTCACTTATGCCTTGCTAAACTGCCTTCAGAGTTAAAATCGAGATTTGAACGTCGTTATGGCGATAATCCTAATCACCTCCCTACTTTTGATCATCTTATTACCTTTCTTGAGGATGAATGTAGGCACCACGACAATGTAGGTAGTGCTTCTGTCGTTGACAATACTACCCCCCCTACTGTGAGCTCCCCTCGTTTGCCTAAACCTAACGCGCGTTCCCCACCTCCTGCGAGAGCCTTTGTTACCTTTGCGACGACATCTAAATGTCACCTTTGTAATAGTACTTCGCATTACTTACGCCAGTGTCCCGATTTTATTCGCCTTCCTACACGTCAACGTGTTACCTTTGTAAAAGAAGCCCGACTGTGTATCGATGCCTGGATAAACACTCCATATCCCAATGCACGCGAGATTATCGCTGTCGCACGTGCCGTCGTTCCAGTCATCACACGTTACTGTGTTATGATGACTCCTCTCCTGTGAATTACGATCGCGAGCGCTCATACCGAGACGTCCCGGCCTTAGCTTCCAACCAACCGCGGCAATCCCCACAGTCACTTAACGGACCGTGTGTCACCCCCACGTACTGAATGGCACCGTGTTCGCACCCCGCCCCCTCGTGATTCCCGTAGAGCATCACCTCCCCGTTCGGGCGGGCGATCCCCACCTGCACCCAGCGGTAACCGTACTTATAATGCCCCTCTAGGTCAAAGAACCCAGGATGAACGTGCATTTCATCATAAGTACAATGAGGCCCCACAATTCTGACTAGATAGCAGCCCCCCTTCCATACCCGCTTTTACATCTTTACCTCGCAATTCTCTCGTTCTTTTACCTACGGCCTTGATTCATGTTAAAACCTCGTCTGGATATTATGTGGAAGCGCGTGCCTTATGTGAGCGGCTGCCTTCTTACTACTGAGCTTGTTGTTGACCACATGAACTTACCTATCATTCCTTCTCCAGTTCCTGTTCGTGGAATAGGTAATGTTCAAGCAATTAATTCTCCGGGCATTGTATCCTTTTCATTTAGGCCAGTTAATTCTGCCTTTCCAGAAATCTCCACCAGTGCAATAGTTGTTGATGTGATTGCTGGTACCCTCCCAGAGGTAGACTTACCTAAAAGTGTAATTACCTGTACTAAGCACCTCCCTCTTGCTGACCCTTTATTTTACAAACCTGGTACTATAAGTGTACTTCTTGGAGCTGACGTCATTGGTCGCCTTTTAAGGTCCGAGTTGCTTGTGTCCCCTGATGGCCTTACTGCTATCTCGACGATATTTGGTTATGTCCTGTGTGGTCCTGTTTATGGAGGATTTACTGATTTGGAACCCCCCATGACTGGAGTCTCGCTGTCCCAAATAGTTGAAAAATTCTGGAAAATCAAAGAGGCCCCCCAATCTCCAGTTGCGAACCCCTTGGATATAGAGTGTGAAACCTTTTTTAAAGCAACTACCACTCGTGAAAGCGATGGTCGATTTATGGTTAGACTCCCTTTTCTTCATGATCGTCCACCTCTCGGTGATTCTAAAACCGATGCCTTACGGCGATTCCATACTCTTGAGAAGCGTTTGCAAGCCAATCCTAATTTTCGAGAAAAATATATTTCCTTTATGCGTGAGTACCTTGACCTAAACCATATGTCCCATTCATCATATGACTCGACCCAGGAACATTATTTTATCCCTCATCATGGAATTTTTAAGTCTGTTAGTGACAAAATACGTGTTGTGTTCGATGGTAGTAGTCCTACGTCCTCTAAAGTGTCCCTGAATCAATGTTTACATACAGGCCCTAAGCTTCAGCGAGATATTTCTCACATCCTCCTAAATTTCCGCAGGCACGAGGTAGTGTTTGTAACAGATATTCGTATGATGTTTCGTATGACTTGGGTACATCCTGATGATAGAAGGTACCAACTTGTGCTTTGGCGTGAGGATCCCTCTCAGCCACTTCTTGCCTATGAACTTAATACCAATACCTATGGTCTTCGTTCCAGTCCATTCATTGCAATTCGTGCCCTTCTTGAGCTCGCTGAACAAGAGAGACTTACCTTCCCTCGAGCTGCTGAAGTCCTTGAGAGAGATATTTATGTCGACGATTGTCTTACTGGTGCTGATACTATTGCGTCTGCCCGGGCTTTGAAAACTGAGCTTATAGGAATAATGGCCTCTTGTGGTTATGAACTCCGTAAGTGGATTAGTAACAGGCCCGAGCTCCTGGAGGATATGCCCCCGGATCATTTGCAACTTCCTCATTCATTCTCAGACCCAGATTATCCTCAGACTGTCGCTATTTTAGGTGTGCAGTACAATCCTGTGAGTGACTCATTTACCTACAATTATACCTGTGATACCCGTGATGCAGTTATTACAAAACGCAAAGTTTTATCTTTGATTGCCCGTATGTATGACCCTTGTGGCTGGATGTCTCCCGTCGTATTTAAGGCTAAGGAATTTATCCAACGCTTATGGATGTCAGGCTTATCCTGGGATGATCCTTTAAATGAACCCCTGTCTTTAGAGTGGACTGCATTTGTTCAGGACCTAGCGAAGGTTAGTGAAGTGGCCATTCCGCGACATATTCTTCCCAGAGGTTCCTCCTCCTTATCCCTACATGGGTTTTGTAATGCTTCTGAATTGGGATATGCTGCCGCTGTTTATTTACGTGCGGAACTTCCGTCTGGTGTTTGCTCCGTCCATCTTGTTATGGCTAAATCTAAAGTTGCCCCTGTTCGGACCCGTTTAACAATTCCCAAGTTGGAATTGTTGGGAGCTACCCTCCTCTCTAAATTACTTCATCACGTCGCTCTTTGTCTGCAAAGGTCGTCTGTGTTGACTTCAATCCATAGTTGGACGCATAGTAAAATCGTGTTGTGTTGGTTAAAAACCACTTCTCACCTCCTTCAGACTTTTGAGGCTAATCGTGTCTCCCAGATTAATAATAGTCCTACATCTAGTGAATGGAGGCACGTCCCAGGCTACATGAACCCTAGTGACTATGCATCGAGAGGTATGTCAGTCACCCGACTGATCGACCACTCCCTTTGGTTTTCACCTTTGTGGTTGACGCAGTCTCCTGACAACTGGCCCGGTATTTCGGAACCTAACCCAAGTAGTGATCTCCCTGGACTACGTTGTTTAGTAGTCTCTGCCGATGTTCCTACCCCGGATCCCTCATTCTTATTAGAGCGGTATAGTTCTTTGAATAAGCTAATAAACGTGACTTGTTACCTAAGGCGGTTTTTATTTCCTAAATCTTACACGTCCTACCTAGGCCCTGAGGAACGGAGAGATTCCCTTTTGTTTTTGGTAAAAATCGTTCAATTTACCTCCTTTTCTGATGAACTTGATCGCTTACGGCGTGGCGATCCTATCACTAACTCCCTTAGAAAGTTGAATTTATTTCTAGATGACAGAGGCCTGATTCGAGTTGGAGGTCGATTACGAAACTCCGATCTATCCTTTGATGCGCGCCATCCCCTTCTTCTGCCTAAGAATGGTAATTTCGTGAACATCCTTATTTCACATTACCATCGCGAGAATGCAGGTGTTAATGCAATTCTTGCCATGTTAAATAGAGAGTTTTGGATCTTGTCGACACGCAGAGCTATTCAGCATGTGATTTTTAAATGCCTTCCCTGTTATCGTCTCAAAGCGGCTGTATCTCAACCCTTCATGGGTGACCTACCTAAAGACCGCGTCACGGCTGCTAGACCGTTTGACGATGTAGGTACCGATTTTGCAGGACCCTTTTTTACCAAAGTCCAGGCCAATAGGAACAAAAGGTTAGTGAAAAGTTACCTGTGTGTATTTGTCTGCCTTTCTACTAAAGCCGTTCACCTTGAGGTTGTGTCGGACCTAACTACTGAAGCCTTTATTGCGGCCTTTTCCCGATTCGTGTCGCGTCGTGGTGTACCTCGCCTAATCCGATCCGATTGCGGTCGAAATTACATCGGTGCCAACAATTACCTGAAAGAGTTAGAGTGTTTCCTGTCTCAAAACCAGGCGGCTATTGGTTCTGAGCTTTCAAAGCGGAACATATCCTGGGTTTTCGATCCTCCTGTTTGCCCTCATTGGGGCGGTCTTTTTGAAGCTGCGGTTAAATCGGCGAAATCGCATTGCATCGCCTTACACGGTTTCAGCTAATCCAACAAATTACCCAGCACTTTTGGTCTCGCTGGCATTAAGAATACTTAAATACATTACAAATTAGAAATAAATGGACCTCTCCTTGTGATCCTCCTAAAGTGGGTGCGCTAGTACTCATAAAAGATGACAACCTTCCCCCTTTGCAGTGGCGTCGTGGACGCATTATTAATTTATACCCTGGCCAAGACCAAGTTGTTCGTGTTAGATGTTAAAACTCCTACCGGTAGCCTAAAGAGATCTTTGACGAAATTAGTTCGTCTCCCTGTCCAGTGAACTTCCTTTCCTTAGCTTCCTAACCTTCTCGTAAACACTTGACGTGTTTAGGGCGGGCGATATGTTTACTACAATATTTTGATTTGTTTGTGTACCCTATTGATACTGCGCCGCGCGCACTCGCACGCGTACCTGCCTTGTTTTTATTTGTTTAAAAACGTACCGTGAGAACCCCGGAGCCCCCAGTTGCCATCGAGACGTTACCTATGACACATGTACTAGACCGACCAGAGCGCTTTCGCCGCGTGTGTATCCTGTGAAGCTCCTTACAGACATTGCCTGTGAAGTTACACCAAAAACCCCGGAAAACTGATGTGGCAAGTGCCTAGCTATAAGCGCTGACTTTAATTATTTTCCACCTATCATTGTCGTCCTCCACGTGTAATCCACTGCCTAAACTCTCAAAAAATGTCTAAGATTAAATTTAGGTTCAGTCGCTCTGTTTCTCTATCAAACAAACGAAAAGAGACAGACTACAATAATTTAGAAACGTCAAATTAAGTGATGCGATTTCTAACGTATTTGTACAAGTTTTTGCGTGTTTTCGTCGAACTTAAGTCGTCATCGAATGACATCCCTACTAAATTGTCTATGGGTTCTCTAATTTCCTTAGCAACGGACAGCTGTTTAGTCTGACGTTTCTAAATTAATATAGTCTGTCTCTTTTCGTTTGTTTGGTAGAGACAGAGAGAGACTGAACCTTAATTTAATCTTAGACATGGTGCATTGGAGTTGAGCCCAGTAACGTTATTCCATCTAACACTATGTCGAAATACCTGCGCGAAAGGTAGCGTGAGAAATTGAGAATGCTATGGTCTTTCCTAATATCGACCCCTTACTATAGTCCGATCGCTTATCTGAGACCTCGCTTGCCCCGCAACTGGAGGGGAGGGATACAGGGGTGCGGAGGTAAACGAGAACAGTGATTTAGGTTTAAAGATATTTATTCTCATAAAAACATACAGTTCACTTACAATGAGAATTACTAAAACTAAAACTTAGTAATAAATACCCCTGGAGCTTAGCAATTGGGTATGTAGGAGTTATGATTATTATTATTAATGTAAATAGTTATACTGTGAGAGTGGTAGACTTAATAATAACGTATGTACATATTTTTTCATTTTATTCTTAAATATGTTAGGGTTAGTGCATTCTTTTATTTTGTTGGGTAATTTGTTATACATCTGAACACCTTCAAACAATAAAGTCTTTTTCCCGTAGTTAGTTCGAGCCTTATTTAGAATAAGTATATGTTTATTTCTCTAAATTATGTGGGTTAGGTTTTTTTTGCAAGTGTATATAAGATTGTATAGTATTTGTTATAATTTTGTAAACTAGAATACAGAGATTTTATTGGTTGATTTTATTTAATTTAATATAAAAAATGTTTTATTTGTTTAATAATTATTGAATTTGTTTTGTCACCCATTATTTTATTTTGTTTTTATTAAATTTTGGTATGTGTGCCCGAAAAGGTTGCTGTTGAATTTTGAAAAGAATGCCAATTTCGAAGTTTAAAATACAAATCACCGAATCAAATCACAAGCGCCAGCACATCTCTAGAACCCCGTTTTCGTCTACCCCCGTACCTCTGTTCCCCGCAGGTGAGATCTCAGATAAGCGGTCGGAAAAAAATACATTTTCCATTTACATTAATAAAATCCATAGTTACTATTTTTTTAAATGCAAAAGTGTGTCTACCTCTTCCCGCTTAAACGGCTAAACTGATTTATATGAAATTTAGTATAAAGATAGTTAGAGACCTTGGAAAGGACATTGGCTACTTTTTGTTGCAATGTAAGAACATTGAGAGGGTGAAATTGGGGATGAAAGTTTTTATGGGAAACCAAATAGGAAACAAATGAATGTCAGATGAGCAAATTAATGCTTAGGGGAATCGCTAGTTATGATAAATGAACCAAATTTCATCACCCTATTTGTAGCTATGCAGTTAAACAAAGCTGGTAATATGTATGTATTATAATATTGATATGTGATGGATCCTAACTAGGAAGGTAAAGAACCAGTTTGATCGTAAGTAGGCTACGATACGAGATCCGATTGGTTTCTACCTTCCTAGTCAGTCCTAAGTACTCCTAAGTAGGATCCTAGTTGGGATGCTATAAATAGGAGTAATTAAATAGTAGGTACTTACTTATCTACTAATTTTTAGAAGGGCAAGTAAGTATCTTAAGTACTTAACCCCTGGTGGGACTACTGACCTTAACCGCATTCTGTGCTTTACCATATCAAGTATCATTATGTTATACTTACCGGTTTCTCAGCTTCGTCATCAATTAAGTCAGTCGACACTGGTCGGCCGAGCAAGCATGACCTTTGCCTCACGAAGTATGGTGAATTAAAAAAAATATATAAAAATAACAGACAATAAACAAATTATTCCATCAAAAAGTTTTAAAGTGATTTCTGTGCTAGTGACAATTGGATTCCATTTTGAAGTAAGTAACATTTTGAGTGTATTTTAACGACTTGAATTGACCACAGATAAATGTAATAATTTAATAAATCAATGCAAGATTTGTTTACCACAACGTACCGTACGATCATTAAAAGTTAATTTGTTTGCCATTAATTGGTTCGAGTAATGTGAAGAAGTATTATGTGAAACAACAGTTAATAATACCGTCTTTTATTGTTAATTTTGTGCAGTGAATTAGATACCTATTTCCTTAACCTTTGTAACCTTGAATAACAAGATAATTGTTTTATTTTAATAGAGGGTAAAATACCTCAAAGTTAAAATGTTGTTTTATTCGCTTTGATATAATAAATGAGTCATTTTGTAAAAATAACAACAGATTAAGTACCTTTATTACGTACCAAACATGCGAAGTTGTTTATACCTTTGTATACATACCTTATAATATGGCGATAGGTGGTTAGAAAAGCTAAAAAATAAAGGTAGGTAGATAATTAATTACCACAGATTACTACATATTTGTAACGTATAAGTGCTTATCTTGATTTAAGTGACTGGACAGGAAGATCTATTTACTGTCCGACTGAAAAGGTTAATTTAACTAACAGTGCTTTATGTAGACTTAGAATCCAAGTTTATTACGAAACAAACTTAAATAAGAAAGATGTAAGCATTTAGGTAGTACTACATTCTTTGAAAAAAAAAACAAATTGTAGTTAGACAAAAGTGCCTCTGTAAGACGTAAATTATTAAAAAAAACTTAATCATGCAACCAAACCGATTTTGGTGCATGTTCTTTCGAATAAAAAGATGTAACAATACATACTTACTTACCAACTAATATTATAATAGACTACATAACTTAGTAGGTATTTAGCTACCTACTAATATTTTTTCTGTTGTGCTTGTGGCGCAGTGACGGCAGCGCTTTGGTAGTGATACCAAAGACAAGCAACCCACGGCGCGGTCGTGATTGGATGGGTGACCATTCCGACCATTTAAGTGACGTCCATGACGTTAAGCAGTTGGTCCCGGCTAATATCTGTTGGTATTAGTCGTTAAGCCTAGTCAGAGGCCCTAGGGTGGCTTGATAACATCTGACAGTAAGGTTGGTCACTTACCTTACTTACACTCCTTCACCAATCCGCAATGAGCCCGCGTGGTGGAGTATGGCTCGTGTCGTACCTCCTTATAGCTGGGGTGAGGCAAAGGCCTATCCCAGTAGTAGGATATATAAAGGCTGACTTTAGATTTATTCTGTGCATTTAGCTATACCTATCGTGTTATCGAGTTAATAAGACCTATCCTGACAAAAAGAAGATAGGTATCATAAGTCGGCGCGATAGCCGAGCGGAGCAAACTTCACTTCTCATCCGTGAGGTCGTGAGTTCGATTCCACTGCTACCACCACCAACCCAACACGTACCACTGAGTTATGTACCACTGAGTTTATTTAAAAACAGTAGGTAGTCTATACAAAGATATCGCTGCCTAACGGTGAAGGAAAACATCGTGAGGAAACCTGCACACTAGTTGGCTGGTGTGTGAAATGGAGAAGGCAATGGCAAACCACTCAATTAAAATGCCACGAAAGTCGTTATTCCACATAATGATCAAGAGAAGACCCTCAGTTATGAGGTAGGATACGATTATGAAGATCCTGTGTCCTTCCCAGTATCTCAAATTATTTGTATACCAATTTTATATAAATCTTCAACGGTTTGAGCGTCAAGAGGTAACAGATAAACAGACACTTTCGCATTGTAATATTAGTACGTGTAGTCGGTTCTATTATTCTCCAGAAAGATAACATGTTGTTGACCTTTTCATTGTAAGTTTACGATACATATTACTTACGCAAGGTTTTATTGAGAAAACCGGTAAAGAAACTTCCAAATATGGCGAAAACAATGATATTGAAAAAAGCGGGTCAAACCAACTTGGGTGTGGCCAATAATGGAGTGACCTTTTATTTTTAGCACATAAAATACATTATAATTGTTTTTTACTTAGTGCACAAGTGTGTGCGCAATACACAGGTGCATTCTGTGTTCCAAACGCACATAATTCGGTGAGACGGCAATTCGACATGACTGGAGTGAGATCAGGCGCAGGTAGCGTTGGGTTTACTCCCCGGAATATTTCCAACTGATGGGTTTATACCCAAATTCAGGGAAAATATGCGGAATATTTCCAATTTGTCGGGAAAATAGGAAAAATACTCAAAAGTGCACTTAAAGTAATAAAATGCGAGAATTTTGCTATTTTGTTACGCCTGTAGCACACCTTCACATAAAACCATAACAGCGGGACCACGCTAGTTTTAGCCTGTTTGTCAGTTATATTACAACAAACGTAAACGGCATGTTCTAAAGCTTAGGTTTATCTGAGTCTCTCTTCCTTTGAAATTCGACGATCCTGTAGTGTACTTCCTACTACTGTGTCCACGATGTCGCGAATTGGTGCAGAAATGTAGACGTTTGAGAAAGATTGGAGAAATCTCGGCAAACAGGGTCATAGTAAAATCTCTACGTTAGAAATGACAGTTTGGTTTTACGCCTGTAAAACCAGAAGCTTGTGCTACAGGCGTAAAACCATTATTAAACTAGCTAAATTCTCGCATTTTATTAATTAAAGTCCACTTTTGAGTATTTTCCTTATTTTCCCGCCGAATTTGAATATTTCCAATCTTTCCGTTTTTTCCCATACTTTCCCGTATTTTTCTTTTCCATTCCCATTTTGTTATTTCCCTTGCCCATCGCTAGGCGCAGGACCAACGGCTTAACCTGCTTTCCGAAGCATGGGGGTGTTAACACTACCAACTTCCTGACTCCGGAGCTGTTATTGTCATAAAGACCTTACAAAAACGCAACATAAGGACATAAAAACGCAGGCATTCGAATCCGGGACCACGTGGGTAGAAGCCAGCAACGTGCTGACCACTAGACCAACGAGAGGAGTTGATAATACTTTCTTAACGCCTCGAGGGCCACAAAACTGTGGTCTGATAACAATTAATTATCTATTGTGTCTGAAAACCTGAGGGATTATTTGAATAAGTCAATAATAAGGTTGGCCAAAGGTCGTAGATTCAAATCCTACCTGTGTGCGAATTTTTGGTTTCTTATTTAAACTTATATAAATAATAAGGTTTCTCACGCCTCAAAAAACAAAGCAACAACGTTCAAAGCTTTTTTTAACCACAGCCCCAAAAAAAGCTTGAGCTTGTGATATGGTGACTAGGATAACGGATAGACATACTTATATACATGTATAACCATCCATAACTTAGCTGAGGTACAAATGCTCGTGGTCATCACACAAACATTTGCCTCTTTCGGGATTCGAACCCGCAACAGCCTGGTTTAGAAGTCCGAGGCGCGAACCACTACACCTAGACGGTCAAAGTGACGAGTTATCCGTTACTGGATCAACCACAGATGATAATTTTATAAACATAAAAGTTTTGATGACAATGTAGTATCATGGACGAAATATATATATTCCGTCCATGGTAGTATCTATGTGTACAAATCAAAGTCCTACAAATTTTACTTGATATAAGAGTAATTATAAAATCCAGTTACACAATTATTGTTACTCAAATTTGTACGTTTTATTGACAAGCATGAAGAAAATTTAATTCGACGATAAACCAATAATCCAACGCTGTGACAATTGATTTAACGGATATCATGTAGGTACCTACGACCAATTGATACGACTGCATGCATGTGGCTACTTACTTTACATCCAATAAGTGGTTTTCACGAAATTAATATACCTACAGAGGTGAAAATTAAATTGCAAGGAGCCGCATTACTACATCATATTTAAGCTGTGCATTCGTTAAGGAGTGATAATCTAAAAATACACACACATAGGGTTAATATTTTTGGGTTCCGTATCAACAAGGAACTTTTGTAGGCCCGCCACTTTTTTTTAAATTAGTTTAACCATTTATTTTTTCTGATCAATAATGACCTAGGTATTTGACGTTAAATCTCCCTACGTAGAATCGCATTGCGATAATGGATCCGGTTTACCCAGTTTAATTGTATAGTAAAATCAACGTGGGGTTTTCCTTAAGTTTGTAAATAAAACTTGGTTTTGCGAAATCGCCACGGGCCGTAAATGTCAATGTCTTGTGCATAACAGTGAGGTTAGTATTAAAAAGATGACGTGACCTTATAACTTTAAAATCGTTTAGAAATTGGAAAGGAGTGGGTACCTATGTAAATAAATCCCTACTAATATGATTAAATGCGAAATTGTCTGTTTGTTACCTCTTCACGCCTAAACTGCCAAACCGATTTAGATGAAAGGTACCTACAGAGATAGTTTGAGTTACATGTAATTACATGGGATGGTTTTAACGCTGAAAATATCCTTCACGGAAGTAAAACGGGGGGTGGAAATTTTGACGTTTCCGCGGACAGAGTCGCCGGAATCACTAGTTAATTATAAATTACTTATTGGAAAGTATCCCTCAAGTACTTTGGAATAGAGCCTTAGATAAATTAACATAGAAGTTTTACAGACAATGTACATACAATTAATAAATTTTTCCTACAATCCCATCAATTAATTACCTAGCCCCAAACTAAGCGTGAGCTTGTGCGATGGCGTCTAGAATAACGGACAGACGGGCATAGTTTTAGTGATTATTATTAAAAAAGCGTTAAAAAGGCTTAAAATTACAGTTTATCTAGGTATGGGTGATCGAAGTCCTAGACACACATAACCCATTTCCTGATAACATGATTTCTAATCCATTTGAGGAATTCCTTGAAGATTTTTCCTGTCGTGTTGTCGACTTGACTTAGACTTTAGCGAATGTATGTTGAAAGTAAGGGCGCAGAATTCTGCGCCCTTACTTAAAAATTGTCTTAATTAAGACAATTTTTGGCAAATATCATAATACTTAAAAACAGGATCCCTTTTAAAGTTAAGTTAATATAATTCGTTAGCTGAATCACACATTCAATATGGTTTATGCAGCTACGGCCGTACGCATAATACATATTTAAATAAAATTTATGACCTCCAAATTAGAATTTTAAAGAATATAGTACCTAATAAAATTAGATATAAATATGGTGACGATTATTTCGGCCTTTTTAATTATTGTAAAGTTTTGCCTGTCCATAGTCAAGTTAAATTAATTTTGTTAAAAAAACTTTTCTTTACAAGTATTCAACAACAACCACAAACTGTACAGCCTGTATACACTCGATCGGTAGCTCGACGTCAGCTGAATTGCAACTCGCTCGAGCGCGTGAGCAATGAATACGGTAGACGAACATCTGTTTATATTGTTCCGCGACTCATAAATAAACTGCCTATGGATCTAAGGGATAATTTAACAAGTAAAAACATTAAATGTAAGCTCAAAACACATTTTCTTAATTCGCTTTTGGAAGTTTAATATTAGTATTAAAATGTAAACAAAACAGCACGTATTCGTCAAATTCTTTGTTTAAGAATAATTAATCTATGTATGAATTATGTGTTTTTGTTAAAATCGTAGATAAATTAAGTGCCAAAGAATATCATTATGTATAATAGATGGCTAACTAACCTACATTATACTTTAATTTGTTTGTTTATGATGTTGATCGACGTGAACTTTAAACTTTAAACTTAGTGAAATTACAAACCCTAGTGGTTTTTATACTAAGTTAGTACCTACATGTTTTATAAGATCTTTTATTTGTTAATAAATGGAAATGAAAAAAAAAAAAACCGTTCTATCAAATAATTAAATCGAGTATTATTTCGTTGTTCTATTCACCGGCTATAAGTTGACGGCTAATTATAAGACCATTTGCATTCTTAAGAACAGTCATAAAGACCTGTAGCGACATCTTACCACTGTCGCTAACACTAGCAAGCAACTTCAAGACGCGACGCCCTGACTCGGCTCCTACAGGCTAGATGGCGCTGATAGCCCGCTCCATACAACACAAACCGCGATATGTAAGATTTAGCACGAGCTTGACTACATATAGATAAACCAAGACGGTGACCATTGGACCTTGGTCCCCGACCATAACAACCGGTCGGTAGGAAGCGCTTCCCTTTGCCTTCCTAATCCAGTTGCGCCAAAGTGGTGACCCCGACGTGATCTACACTGGAGCGTGGAGCCTCACCGTCGTCATCATTATCGTCGCCTTCTCCATTGCCAACAGGCACCCAGCCAGCAGCATCCAGCCAGCAGTCTCCACAAGCCAGCTCACCAGCTTAGTAAGGACACCACCGCAGACCGCACCGGTTCTACCTGGTTCCTCGGCAGCCTCACCCAGCTCATCATCCCGACTCACTGTGGACTTCGAGCTCTCCCGCACGCATCGTGGACATCACACATGCTCATCCCGACTCACTGTGGATATCACGCATGTACATCCCGACTTATCGTGTGGACATCGCGCACTCATCCCGACTCACCGTGGACATCGCGCATCCCGACTCGCCGTGGACATTACGCATGCCCATCCCAACTCACCGTGGACATCGCGCATGCTCATCCCGGCACATTGTGGACTCAACAAGCACTGGCACTTGCAAGCTCACTACGCACAGACTGCTGAGCTCTCAACAACCCTGGCTCAATCAACCTTCCGGTTCTTCGGGGGGAGTGGTGTAGCGACATCTTACCACTGTCGCCCACATTAGCAAGCAACTTCCAGATGCGACGCCCTGACTCGGCTCCTACAGGCTAGATGGCGCTGTTAGCCCGCTCCATACAACACAAACCGCGATATGTAAGATTTAGCACGAGCTTGACTACATATAGCTAAACCAAGACGGTGACCATTGGACCTTGGTCCCCGACCATAACAACCGGTCGGTAGGAAGCGCTTCCCTTTGCCTTCCTAATCCAGTTGCGCCAAATTGGTGACCCCGACGTGATCTACACTGGAGCGTGGAGCCTCACCGTCGTCATCATTATCGTCGCCTTCTCCCTTGCCAACAGGCACCCAGCCAGCAGCATCCAGCCAGCAGTCTCCTGCAAGCCAGCTCACCAGCCGTAAGGACACCACCGCAGACCGCACCGGTTCTACCTGGTTCCTCGGCAGCCTCATCCAGCTCATCATCCCGACTCACTGTGGACTTCGAGCTCTCCCGCACGCATCGTGGACATCACACATGCTCATCCCGACTCACTGTGGATATCACGCATGTACATCCCGACTCATCGTGTGGACATCGCGCACTCATCCCGACTCACCGTGGACATCGCGCATCCCGACTCGCCGTGGACATTACGCATGCCCATCCCAACTCACCGTGGACATCGCGCATGCTCATCCCGGCATATTGTGGACTCAACAAGCACTGGCACTTGCAAGCTCACTACGCACAGACTGCTGAGCTCTCAACCACCCTGGCTCAATCAACCTCCGGTTCTTCGGGGGGAGTGGTGTAGCGACATCTTACCACTGTCGCTAACACTAGCAAGCAACTTCAAGACGCGACGCCCTGACTCGGCTCCTACAGGCTAGATGGCGCTGATAGCCCGCTCCATACAACACAAACCGCGATATGTAAGATTTAGCACGAGCTTGACTACATATAGATAAACCAAGACGGTGACCATTGGACCTTGGTCCCCGACCATAACAACCGGTCGGTAGGAAGCGCTTCCCTTTGCCTTCCTAATCCAGTTGCGCCAAAGACCTTTAAAAAAAGATTGCACCTAACCACAGAATAATACTAGTACTTCGTACAGAACTATGACTTAGCAATTGTATTCAAAGAAATGTCTACTCAATGTCGTCAACAATACGGCGTAATTTAGTTCGCCTCAGAGTCAAGTACATTTTCGTGTAGACACCTACAAAAATCCATTGCAAGATAATTTCATACTTATTGCTCTGGAATATGATTCATAATACACTAAACCTATTCAGTGACGTAATATCACGCGACGCGATAGGGTTGACTGCTAGCTACGAGAAGCTTCTAACGCCATCTAGCGCCTCTTTTTAGTACTTTATTCATTCTCGTCCAGCCAGCAACGTAGCCGCGCGGCCGCCGCGAAACGCGCGAGCGTGTCGCTGGCCGGTAGCGACACGCAACTTGTTTTAGCCCCTAAGTAAGGGTCGCTGCGCGTAGGCATGGACGAAATATATAAGGACCAACAATCGCCATACAAAAAAGCGTTAGATTTCACCGGAAATTCACAAAATTCAAGTACCATCCAGATGGCGTTGCTAATATAACCAGCCAATGCTTTAATTTTCGTGCAATGTCTATCTGTCTGCTATCAGCGGACTTCCATGCTTGTTGCCAATTTCATTTAGTACTCTTAAAAGTCATAGATGGCGTTTATTAAAATACCGTACGAAAACAAATCTGTCTATAGTGCTCTTGGTTTGTAGTAGTTGACAAACAGCGGCAACAGTATCAACATTTCAACTGATGGCGTAATGATCGGATGGCGCAATTCGTTGAGTTGTGGAAGATATCAAATCTGATGGTGTCGGGATCGATCCCCGGTCTATATTTTTTTACATTTTCTTTGTTTATCTTTTTTTACATTTATTAAGGACAACAAACGATATGATACTGTTTTTTTTATTAAAGTCATTTATTTGAGGGGAACGGGGGACCTCAATATACACATTCCTATTTTCCCTTTGACTTTTTGGCACAGACTAATGGTCTCCTTTATTTAAGTAAGGCAAAACTTTTTTTACAGTAAAATCTACATTTATCTACCACAGCTCTTATTGTTTGATTTTTCTCATATTCGAATTAACAAAGGAAATGTGAGCCTTCAAAAACTAAGAAAATTTCTAACTTAACTTTCAGACGCTCGACAAAATTTAATAATCTACGCGAATTAACACTGAAACTAAAACATAGGCGCATTGTCCAAACTTTTGATTTATTATTTCGGAAATAAGCAGGTATTATTTGTCAAATTTTAGACGAGGAAATTGGAGACTACGAAATGCTGGTTTGGTCAAATATAAGAAGCGATTTATCGTCTGAGCTTATTTGTCTTGCTTCGGCAGCCGCCAGAGATTGCATCAAGACAAAAACATTACATTCAAATACCATTTCTTCGAATGCCACGTGACCACGATTCCTTTTAACTGAGCCAACTGAGCTCAATTACGAGCATAAAGTTATTCCTAACGGAATAGAGGAACAAAGGGCTGAGCGAGCGAGATGTCACTAGCGGCAGCACTTTAAGATAAAAAGAGATGTGTGATGCAACATAACAGAACCGTTTTTGGAAACGTCAAACAGTTTGTCGGCACTTATCGGCACGCTGAGAATTTTAGCTATTTGAATTGTTCAAATATTACATGAAATCGTGGATATTTTTTGAAATATTTCTTGGTGAAACATGCTGACTTGTTCAGTAATTGATTGTTGTACGACACAGCGAAACAACCCCAAAAAATGTTTATTTCACAGGTAAATTGTTCCAAATCGACACCACCTAACATAGGTTTATTTTTGCCAATGCGTTTCGAATTTTAAGTGCTTAGTGTGATACTTTAAACATTTATTAATGTAAGAAGCAAAGATCCAATACACATAATGCAGAATTTACGAATATTTTGTGAAAAGAAATAATTTTCGTTTTACACTAGGGCTGTATCAAATTATCGATATTTCGTTTCCACTGTCTATCACGCAATATACGAATATATGTATTACTGTTGTTAAAGTAGGTACCTATAATTATGACGTTTTGATATGAATCAGCTGGGAATGTAATTACTATTTAAGATAGGTACTTAGCCCATCCATGCAGTTTTTGACTGTTAGAATAGTCACTAACATTAGTAATAAATGTATTCTTCAGATTTCCGACTAACTTGGATAAAAAAAGGCTTAAATGAATAAATCTTCCAGACTAGGTTCAAATTGTACGGACGCAAACGATACCATTTAGCATTCTAGGACGACAACGTCTAGCTAGGTATACGCTGTTGCATCTTATGCAATTGTAATAGTGGTAGTTTTGCAAATTAAATCAAATTTCACTTACAAAAATTAATCGACTGTGTCATCCGGTGGGACTCGAACCCACGTCCCTTCGCTATCCGGGCGAGTGCCCTTACCAACTAAGCTACGGAGGACGTTAGTCAGTCGACGAATTTTTGCAAGTGCTTGCTACGCCAGTGAGCCGGCGTTCGATTTCATTAATACTTGGGGAATGTACCCGCATGTATCCAATGGAAATATTTTTTAAAATATTCAACCATCAGTTAAGATGAAATCAGCTTAACCTTTTATATTTTTATAACTTAAGCAATTATTTTGCAAGTTTTTACGAAATTAAATCAAATTTCACTTACAAAAATTAATTGACTGTGTCATGCAGTGGGACTCGAACCCACGTCCCTTCGCTATCCGGGCGAGTGCTCTTACCAACTAAGCTACGGAGGACGTTAGTCAGTCGACGAATTTTTGCAAGTGCTTGCTACGCCAGTGAGCCGGCGTGCGATTCGTAAAAACTTGCAAAATAATTGCTTAAGTTATAAAAATATGAAAAGTAGTTTTGCAACTTAAATTTATACTTCGATGAGTTGGCCATACCCAGATCACCATCTAGTAAACGTGTCCTGTCACTCTGAACTACCAAACCTGTGGTTGCGGGTTCGAAAAATCTTTCCGTGATGTTTATAAAAAATATTCGTTATCCAATTGCATTAAAATTAATTATCAGGTCGAGCCTATCCGCTCAAATGAATTTCGGGGACTACAATCTCAAAAATCAACATCCAATGAGCGCATTCCGGGACTGTAGTAACCAAAAAACCGGTTAAAAAAACGTAGTCATTCCTCTAAAACTAAAGCGAATATTTTCTAAAGTAAAGCATTCTGTTTAATTCGGTACACACAGACGATAAATACGAATGTAAAATACCTAAACACTTCAATATATTTTACTAACCTAAACGTATGACTAGCTGCTAACTAAACTAAGGCCTAAGAAGTATTATTGTTTTTTTAAACAATGTACCTAAGCACAGAATCCATTTTATAGTCTACAAATCACGCGATTAGGTAGTCTTTAAATCCAATGTGGCTTTTACATAGGTCAGTGTGTTCATGTTGTACGTTACAACTTACCATGTTTATTAAAAACATATTACCTACTGACGACAAAAATCATGCCTCTGTATGGAAACTTAGTGCTAAATTTACCGCGCGACAGCCCTGCTATTGGCTTCGGTTTTGTTCGGAGAGTGTAGTAGAGTGAAAGTATTTTTGAGTCGTCGCGCTCGGTCGCACTGACATGCTGGAATATTACGTATGACAGGGACGGCTACAGCCAAAACTACCGATATCGTCTTACTGAGTAGTTATCCTCTAGTTCTAAAACATTTTCAACTTGTTATCAAATAATCATACTTATTGTACATAAATTAAAAATAATGTGAGAAATGAAGTAAATTTAAAAAAAATGTCATAAAAATCACTACCAAAAGTACGGTAATAATTTGTCTGAGAACGACATTTTTTTTTTTTATTCAACAATTGTATTAAACACCACGTTATGGCTAATTAAAAGGTCCAAAACGAAAATATTTTCAATAAACAGTATAATGTATAAAAGTCCAGCAGATTAACGAAATCAAATATTGCCATTAAGCGCCATCTATTGTATCTAATTAAATTTACTACGTCATCTAGTCGGGTCGGAGGTTCTAGTTTGCAGTGTTGTTAAAATTATGCATTCTATCAGCGATTGATACCTCTATAGACATCTAGTGAGAAACAAATGAACCAAAAATCGGGGAACGCATCTTTGTATGGCGACTGTTGGTCCTTATTTCGTCCATGGCGTAGGTACGTTTTTGCTACCTACGCGGGTAGATACACAGGCCTGACCTAACTTTGAATAAGTTCGGGCTAATAATGTGATGGCTAAGAAGTGTTTTCATACGCACTCTAGTGTCATCATCCTAGCTTAATCCCATTTGTGCACACGCACGCGAGGGCCCAGGGTCGCTGACCATGATCCAGGATGTGGCAGATCAGGTAATTACAGTGGAGCGACTGCCATCTGACCTGCGTGACCCTGTTACCAGGGGAACCTGACCCGTTTGGATCATGGTTGTTTACACATTCGGTCGCCTGAATGTGCAGGTTTCCTCACGATGTTTTCCCTCACCGTAAGAGCATTGGTTAGTGAAACATCGAATGTACATAACTCATGTCAAAAAAGTCATGTGTACATGGTGGCACGTGGGATCGAACCGGTACCTCCCGCATGTGAGGCAACCCTCTGCGACACCGAGGCTTGTAGAGAATCTATACTTAATATTACAAAGAGGAAAGATTTGTTTGTTTGTTTGTTTATTTGCATCGAATAGGCTCCGAAACTACTGGACCGAATCAAATGAAATTTGGCACAGAGATAGTTTGAGACACTGGGAAGGACATAGGCTACTTTTTGTTGCGATATAAAATCATCAGGGGGGTGAAATGGAAGATGAAAATTTGTATGGAAAATCCGACTTTTGGCGCGGGCGAAGTCGCGGGGAACTGCAAGTGTTTAAATAAATACATTTTCTTTCAGAATGCTCGCTCCTCTCTCTTTCCTCATCTTCCTGGTGCCGTGCTCCCTGGCGCAGAACACGGTGGACCCCGACACTTTGGTCTCGATCTTCGGCACCCCTCCCCCCGACGCCACCGTTACCACCACTACCACTACCACTACCACCACGCAGAAACCAGGGCCGGGACTTGAGACTGTGAGTTTTTCAAAAAAGATTATTTTTTTTTGGTTAAACAATATTTTTGTACTATAGCAGATGTAAGTAGATAAAATAGAAACCTAAATGTCATTTAGTACAAACTTTTACGCAAAATAATTTGGTTAAAACTTATTATATTTTTATAACTAAAGCAATTTATTATTTTTGCAAGTTTTTACGAAATTAAATCAAATTTCACTTACAAAAATTAATCGACTGTGTCATCCGGTGGGACTCGAACCCACGTCCCTTCGCTATCCGGGCGAGTGCTCTTACCAACTAAGCTACGGAGGACGTTAGTCAGTTGACGAATTTTTGCAAGCGCTTGCTACGCCCGGATAGCGAAGGGACGTGGGTTCGAGTCCCACCAGATGACACAGTCGATTAATTTTTGTAAGTGAAATTTGATTTAATTTGGTTAAAACTTTTACGCAAATGTCATTTGAGGCAAATTAAGATATAAGTGGCGGTACCTTGTTTAATTTTTCAAAACTTTGTAATGACAAATAATACCTTAGTCTCCCTGTGACCACGAACGCTGTTAAGTGTTGAAACGTCAGGTTTAAAATAAAATGTAAATAAATCGCGAAGTAATCCGTAAAATGGTGTTTTAATGAGTTCGACCATTCGCGGAAACGTAAGAAACAAATAAATGTCATTTGGTTAAACTTATAAGTTGCGTATAAGCAATATATTGCTGCCTCCATTCTTTGGAGAATCTTTTGATTTTAGATTGTCTTTGTGTACAATATAAGAGCCTGTTCTAATCTTCTTTCTTTCCCATTCCAGTTCACAGTCAGACCGACAGACAGTCCGACAACACTCGTAGACAAGGACGGCAATCCCTGCAAGTGCGTGCCTTACTTCTTGTGCGACAAGGACCACAATGGTATCCATATTAGGAACGCTTCCGTCACTGGATGGGGAGAGCTTGATATTAGGTGAGTACCTGCCATATTGCCACAGATCGTTCGAAAGTGGTTTATTAGGTACCTACCTACCTTTTTTGCCTAAACCGCTCAACTAGGTCCGCAGACATTTTAAGTTATTAATTACTAGCAGTTCCCCGCGACTTCGCCCGCGCCAAAAGTCGGACTTTCCATACAAATTTTCATCCCCCATTTCACCCCCCTGATGATTTTATATCGCGACAAAAAGTAGCCTATGTCCTTCCCAGTGTCTTAAACTATCTCTGTGCCAAATTTTGTTTGATTCGGTCCAGTAGTTTCGGAGCCTTTTCGATGCAAATAAACAAACAAATCCTTCCTCTTTATAATATTAGTATAGATTATAGTGTCATTCCTTAATTTAATGTTTGTGGTAGCAATTACGTATAGGTACATAAGTAAGTATTTGACGTTAATTTCAACTTGATATCTCCACGCGTTCTTTAGAAAAAGGGATCTCTCAGGAACTCAGTGGAAGTATTAAGTTGAAATTAACATCAAATAGGTACAGTCACGAGCATCAATATGTAATACATCTGCATTCGATTTGAGACCGTATTACAATGGTATAAAAACTTATTTGTATACATTTCATTGCTTGTTCTACATAAGTGATGGATGCGGTAGGTACTTTGAAGCTGTGAAAAAAACAAATTTCTAAGTTAACGCAATCCAAAGCATTATTTCTAATATTTCGCAAGGAAATCAAAACCTAAGGGTACTTCCCATAGGCAGGCCTGTGTATCTTCCCGCGTAGGTAGCAAAAACGTACCTACGCGCGGCGACCCCTTGGTAAGGGACTAAACAAGTTGGGTGTCGTGAGCCGGCAGCGACACGCTCCCGCGTTTTATTCACCGGCGGTGCGCGACACTAGGTTGCTGGTTGGACGAGCATGAATTTATTTATTTATTTATTTATTCAGGTTACCAACAACCGTTACATTAAATCTTATTTTTAAAACACTAAATTGGTTGTAAATTAAATGCACAGTTACTTATAGGTAAACATAACATGCGCAGTAAAATTCGAAGAATGAAAACTTAAATTGCATTACACATTACAATATAAACTTTATTTTTTGAATAAAGTCCTAGAAAGATGCGCTAGATGGCGTACAACCCTATCGCGTTGCGTGATAGTACGTCACTTAATAGGTTTAGTGTATTATGAATCATATTCCAGAGTTATAAGAATGAAATTATCTTGCAATGTACTTCTGTAGGTGTCTACACGAAAATGTGCTTGAACTCAGGCGTACTGAATTACACTATATCGTTGACAACATTGAGTAGATATTTCTTTAAATTTCATTGCAAAGTCATACTTCTGTACGGAGTACTGGTACTTATTCTGTGCCCATAGACTAGAATCATGAGATTTGGAAAGAAGGAAAGTCTTACATTACAAGTAAAGGAAAATTCCGAAAACCGCTTTGTGGTTACAACATAGAAAAAAACCTTTGTTTGTTCGGAAGCGTCAGTGCGTGAGTTCGACTCGCACTTGATCGCTTGTTCTGTTGACATGCAGTAAAAAGTCGCACTTGCCCGATTTTTTTTGTCATGGCGTGCATGCAATAGAATCTATCCATCTTTTTACAATCTACCCTCAATTCCCCAGGTTCGGCGAAGACAAGTGCCAAGTGACGGTAGAGCTGTGCTGTGCGGAACCCATAGAAGAGAAAGACGTGGTCATCCCCGAGCCGACGTCGGAGGAGGTGAAGGGGTGCGGGTACCGGAACCGGAAGGGGCTCGACTTCACTATAAAGGGGGGCAGTGTAAGTTTCACAAGGTTTTTTTATAACTGTTGAGGATACAGAAAAACTACTGTAAGCTTTTCAAACTAAAAACATCAACTTAGAAAAGTGTTAAAATATAGACAACATAAAAAGCATTTCATCGATAAGACATAAGCGGTAATTCGTCGATGACTGTAATCCTTTTTATAAAGGAAAGGTACGGTGACATTTGTAAGTAAGTACTTAGGTAACCATTAAAAAAAATAACTTTATCCTATGGCAATAAGTTTTACAGCAAAAAATTATACTTAGTGATAGACTCAACGCGTTTGCATAGAATTTGCATTTTTTTTGCAAAGCATTTGCCATTGAATAAAGTTTTACTGAATGACACCATGGACGAAATATATTTCGTCCAAGATGACACTGACAACTGTCATTCTACCCATTCTAATGTGAAAAATAAGTCTCTTTCTGGAGGATTCTTCCGGTAGCGAAAGGTCGTGGGTTTAAGTTCCACCTGAAGACGTTTGATGATTTTTTGAGTGCATTTTTAATTCAATAATTCAAATTATTTATTTGCAAATAACATAGATCCATACATAAAATATTTACTTGCCTTACGTGTAACCGTAACGTTTTGCTCAATTCCAGGGTAACGAAGCCCTCTTCGGAGAGTTCCCATGGGTGATAGCGCTCATCGATGCGCTCAACGGCTCGTATGCAGGCGTCGGAGTGCTCATACATCCTCAAGTTGTGATGACCACCGCGCACGTCGCTTACAAGTAAGTCAGTTACAAGTTACAAGAGAGACACTTACATTTTACAAGTAAGTCACGTACAAGTTACTAGTGTAAATCACAAGTGAGTCGCTTATATGTGAATCACCTAAAAGTAAAAATTGAGTCTTTCACAAGTTAAAATGAAGTCACTCACAAGTTACAAGTGTCACTTACAAGTTACAAGTACAAGTCTTAATTGAGTGAGGGTTCCTGTAAGTGGTCGCACTTAACTTATGTTATATTGTAGGGTAAAACTCAGGTTTTATTACACTGTTTAGGCGGTAGGTTGAGATAAAAAAGAAGCAACGGCTGCTGCGACAGTCGAATATACGATCTTGAGCGTATCGGTTGTTTTCATTCCTTCGACTCCCGCAAACAAACCTAACAGTTGGCGAACGAGTAAAAGTGCAACGCGTGCAACAATAATGGCGAAATTAGCGGTTGGCGTCTTATCGACGTTTAACCATGACGTACAAGAGTGGTCTGTGTACAAAGAACGTTTAGAACAGTGGTTTCTCGCGAACGACATTTCGGCGGATACAGGTTCGGATAAAGCCGGTACGAAACGACGAGCTATATTATTGAGCAATTTGTCAGAATCAACTTACAAGCTCGTGCGTGATTTGGCTTCACCAAAGGATGTCGGTACACTCGATTACGATTCAGTCGTGAAGTTGTTCAATGACCATTTTAAAACAAAGAAATGCACATTTGCGGAGCGGTGGAAATTTCACAGCGCCACACAGCATATGGGTGAAGGCTTAGCAGAGTGGTCAGCGCGCGTACGAAGCTTAGCGACTCACTGCGGTTTTAAGGCGGAGTATCTGGACGAGCACCTTCGCGATAGATTCGTTCTGGGCTTGGAGTCCGGACCCGAACGCGATACGCTGTTTACGAAGGATTTGGCGGATTTGACCTTAAGTGCGGCCCTGGACACGGCAGAAGGAATACGCTGCGCTCGAGCGGGCGCTCATAGCTCATTGCAACGGCGGGAGGCGCCGGTGCCTCTGCAGGTGATGAAGGTGGCGATGTCGAGCGGCGCGGGCGGTGTGCAGCAGCGCGGCCCGGCGTCCGCCCCGGCCGCAGACCAGGCCGCCCAGGCCGCCCGCTGCTCCGTGTGCGGCTACCGAGGACATCAGGCGGCTACGTGTCGGTTTGCGCGTTACAAGTGTAGGAAGTGCGGTATTCAAGGCCATCTCCGGCGAATGTGTAATAAGCTAGATGGGCAGCATTATGTCGAGCGCCGTGAGGATGTCGATGACGATGGTAAGCAATTATGTTGTAATATTCGCACCTTACGCGGGGAACCCTTGAGGGAGTCTGTTGTGGTCAATGGGGTGGATTTGATTTTTGAAATCGATACGGGATCTCCGGTTACGGTCATATCTGAGCAGATGTATAAACGGTTCTTTTCAAATGTTACGTTAGAGCCTAGTGACGTTATTTTACATAGTTACAATGGGGATCGATTGAACATAATGGGAGTGTTAAAGTTATCGTTTACGTATAAAGATAAAACCAACGAAATTGTTGTTTACGTTGTTTATAATGGGGGTCCGCCATTGTTGGGGAGAGATTTTTTTTCGCGATTTAACTTACAAATTTGCTCGGTTAATAATTGTAACAATTTTATAGATGACATCACATTAAGATACCCGAAATTGTTTTCCGATAAACTAGGTTGTTTTAAAGAAGTGCAAGTGGATTTAAACCTTAAACCAGAATCAAAACCTATCTTTTTTAAAGCACGGCCATTACCGTTTTCTCTCCGTTCTAGCGTTGAGAAAGAATTAGACCGGTTGGTTAATTTAGGAATTTTAGTACCGGTTAAATATTCCGACTATGCCAGTCCCATTGTGCCTGTATTGAAGCGAGACGGATCTATCAGACTTTGTGCAGATTACTCCGTAACAATCAATAAGCAATTACTAGTTGACAAATATCCGTTGCCGAGGCATGAGGAACTTTTTGCTAAGTTGCATGGTGGAAAGTTTTTTAGCAAGTTAGACCTTTCACAGGCATACAATCAATTGATTTTAAACGAAGCTTCACAAATGCTTACTTGCATTAATACACACAAAGGACTCTTTAAATTTACTAGGTTAGTGTTTGGTCACGCCAGCGCACCCGCAATTTTTCAAAGAACCATGGAATCGGTCCTATCAGGGTTGGACGGTACGCTATTATTCATGGATGATGTTTGTGTGTGTGCTGAGGATCGCGCGCAGATGATGTCAAGGCTGAGCGAGGTGTTCCGTAGATTGGAGGAGGCCGGGTTTGTTTTAAATAAGGACAAATGTACGTTTTTTCAGGAATCGGTGTCCTATCTTGGATTTGTTATAGATCGCAATGGTATACATAAATCCCCAGAGAAAATAGAATCTATTTTGCAGTCTCGTGCACCAACAAATGCTACAGAGCTTAAGTCATTCTTGGGTATGGTAAATTACTATAGGAACTTTGTTAAAAATGCATCCTCGATTTTAAGTCCTCTATATCAGTTACTACAGAAAAATGTGTCTTGGTCGTGGACCAAAGAGCACGATGAAGCCGTAGCTAACATTAAGTATCAGTTGGCATCAGACAACATTTTAACTCATTTTAACCCGGAAGCTGAGCTAATATTGACTGTGGACGCGTCACCATATGGTTTAGGGGCGGTTTTATCACAAATGGAAGATGGCTTAGAAAAACCTATTTCGTACATGTCCCGATCACTCACTTCGGCTGAAAAAAGGTATAGCCAGATTCAAAAAGAGGCTACAGCTATTATTTTTGGTGTAAAAAAATTCCACCAATATTTGTATGGTAGAAATAAACCGTTCATTTTAAGAACGGACCATAAACCACTCATATCAATATTCAACCCGGACAAAGGCATTCCTGAAATATCAGCGAACAGATTACAGCGTTACGCAATATTTCTTTCGGCATACAATTATAAAATAGAATATATTAGGAGCGTTCACAATTGTGCTGATTATTTAAGTAGGTCAGTGGGCGACGGAACCTGTTCTAATGCGCGCGCGCACTCGGGTTCATGCGTTGAATCGATCGACAAATCTGCATATGTACGGTTCGTTTACGAGGGTGAACCCTTCCTATCGTTTTCAGACTTACAGGAAGCTGTAAAGCAAGATGAGGTATTGTCTACCGTCGCTCACTATGTCTTAAACGGTTGGCCAAATAACATAAATGATAGGTATAAAACGTTCTATAGTCATAGACTTGAATTATCTGTAGAAAATAACTGTCTCATGAGAGGCCATAAGTTAGTAATTCCTATAAGCTTACAAACAACTATTTTAAACGAGTTGCATAGAGGTCACTTAGGCGTGACAAAAATGAAAGAAGAAGCCCGTCATAGGTTTTGGTGGCCAGGTATGGCTGCCGCAATTGAGAGACTTGCCGGCTCGTGCGTAACCTGTTTCTCGCAGCGCGCGGCGCCCCCTCGCGCCCCGCTCACGCCTTGGCCCTATCCGGCCGCGCCGTGGCATCGAGTCCACTTAGATTTTCTTGGTCCGATTAGTGGAAAAATGTACCTGATAGTGGTGGACGCCTACTCTAAATGGGTCGAATGTTTTGATGTTTCTACTGGTTTTGGCTCTCGTGTAGTTATTGAAAAGCTGTGTGAAGTGATGGCAAGATTTGGATTGATACATACAATTTGCTCAGATAATGGTAGCTCCTTTATGTCTTCCGAGTTTAAGAAATTTTGTTTATTGAATAGCATAACTCACCTGACGTCTCCTATTTACAACCCGGCTAGTAATGGTCAGGCTGAGAGTGCCGTAAAGATAATTAAAAAGGCTATTAAATCTATTTTGCTGTCTGGGTATAATTTGAAAGATATAAATGTCAAGTTGCAGGAATTTCTTATAAACTACCGAAATTCAATTCATTCTACACTCAACAGATCTCCCGCTGAGGTATTATTCGGCCACAAGTTAAGATGTCGTTTAGATCTTTTAGAACCAACCACGTCATCTCCATCGGACGCAGTGCTCGACAGTTGCGTTAAATCTAAACAGTGCTTACAGAGTGATAACTATAGCGGCAATCGGAAAGTAAACTTTAATATAGGCGATGTGGTGTTAGTTAAGCTTTTTACCCAGCAAAAACATTACTGGACTCGCGGCGTAGTATGCAAGAAAATTGGAAAATCATTGTATTTGGTGCGGGTGACCAGCAACGACCAAATTGTGAAAAGACATACCAATCAATTGTTAAAATTTAAAGGGGGAGAAGTTGGTGATCATCATCTGAAAGCTAGGAGAGAAGAGACTGTCCCTGCTTTCATATTACCAACAGAGCAGAGCAGCAACGAGGAACCATCATGTCAAGAGGAAACCGTAGTATCCACTGATTTATATCCACAAGCAGGAAATGTCGTCACCCATTCTAATCAAAGTGAACATAATCATGACGATTGGTTTGACTGCGGCGCTAATGATGGAAACGGGCAGTCGGATGACGTCACCGCGCCGACACGTCTCGAAGACGAGCCTGGTCGTACCGCGCCGCAAGAGGAAGCCACCACACGTTCCAAACGTACCAGGACAGTTGTAGATTATAAAAAGTTTTTTTAAAATAATGGTGGAGGGATGTTATATTGTAGGGTAAAACTCAGGTTTTATTACACTGTTTAGGCGGTAGGTTGAGATAAAAAAGAAGCAACGGCTGCTGCGACAGTCGAATATACGATCTTGAGCGTATCGGTTGTTTTCATTCCTTCGACTCCCGCAAACAAACCTAACAACTTACAAGTTACAAGAGAGTCACTTACATTTTACCAGTAAATCACAAGTGAGTCACTTACAAATTACAATGAGTATTTTACAAGTGAGACAGTTAAAAGTCACAAGTGGTACAGTTAAAACTCACGAGTTAGAAGTGGTCACTTGCAAGCTTACAATTACAACTCTTACAATTTACACGTTGTCACTTGCAAGTTACAAGTAGTCACTTACAAAATACAAGTGAGTCACATACAATTCATAATAGAGTGAAGGTTTCCTTGGGTGGTCACGCTTAACGGCTCGTACGGTCAAGGTGCTCATGCGTAAGTTGCGATGACCACCGCTCATGACGCTTAGGTACAAGTAAGTTACAAATGAGATAAGGTTAAGGAATTTATCAAGGTACAAGTGAGTCAATTACAAGTTACAAGTGGTCGCTTACAATTCACAGTGCCTCACTTACAAGTCCTAAGTGGATCATTTACGCTTTCGTTCCGCCGAAATGTAGATATATCTAAGGTATTTTCTACGAAAATATATTTTTTTAAACTGTTTGTGATTGTACTGAAATCAATTAATGTGAACTTAGTACCTATGTAGTGTTGGACGCCCCCCGGCTAGATGGACCGATGACCTGAGGAAGGTGGCCGGTGGTGGCTGGATGCGAGAAGCGGAGGACCGTGAAAGTTGGTGCCGTCTTGGAGAGGCCTATGCCCAACAGTGGACTGCAATAGGCTGATATGATGAACATACCTTTTTTTATTTAAAATGCAAACCCATTTTAAATAAAAAAAGGTATCTATCTCTTGAGTCTAGCTAGACTAAGACAGACGTGGGTAGACAGAGTCGACGATGGAGCAAGCTCACTATAGGGTAAGTCTAAATGTGGGTAACGTTAGTGATTTTTACCCGACTGCGGAAGGAGGGTAATGTTTTTCGAGAGTATGTATGTATGTAACATCTAATTGTTTGACATATTATGAGATGTCGTTGAATTCGTCAGAATTGTGGTAGTGCCATAGGCTATATATATTCTAAAAATGGCGCCCGCAAATGGAAACAAGGGTGGGGGAGAAGTTGATTTTTTCTTGATCATATCAATATGGGTATCAAATGAAAGCCGCTAAGAACACCATTTCAAAAATATTATATTTTTGCAGTCGGGTGTTTTGTCTTTTGATTAATTATGTAACAAATAACTGCCGTTCCCAGATACGCCGCCGGCAACCTGAAGATCCGTGCCGGCGAGTGGGACACGCAGACTTCCCGGGAGAGGCTGAAGCATCAGGAGAGGATCGTAACTGAGATATACATTCACAATGGTACGTGCTTGTGTGTCTAGAAATGAGTAGAGTATATAGCTACATCCATAATGGTCCATAGACTTCTTAGGAGAGGCTGAAGCACCAGGAGAGGATCGTCACTGAGATATACGTTCACAATGGTACGTGCTTGTGTGTCTAGAAATGAGTAGAATATATAGCTACATCCATAATGGTCCATAGACTTCTTAGGAGAGGCTGAAGCACCAGGAGAGGATCGTAACTGAGATATACATTCACAATGGTACGTGCTTGTGTGTCTAAAAATGAGTAGAGTATATAGCTACATCCATAATGGTCCATAGACTTCTTAGGAAAGGCTGAAGCACCAGGAGAGGATCGTCACTGAGATATACATTCACAATGGTACGTGCTTGTGTGTCTAGAAATGAGTAGGTAGGTAGGTATATAGCTACATCGATAATGGTCCATCGACTTCTCAGGAGAGGCTGAAGCACTAGGGGAGGATCGTCACTGAGATATACATTCACAATGGTACGTGCCTCTGTGTCTAGAAACGAGTACAGTATATAGCTACATCCATAATGGTCCATCGACTTCTCGGGAGAGGCTGAAGCACCAGGAGAGGATCGACATTGAGATATACATTCACAACGGTACGTTCCTGTGTGTCTAGAAATGAGTAGGTAGGTAGGTATATTGCTACATCGATAATGGTCCATCGACTTCTCAGGAGAGGCTGAAGCACTAAGGGAGGATCGTCACTGAGATATACATTCACAACGGTACGTGCCTGTGTGTCTAGGAATGAGTAGAGTATATAGCTACATCCATAATGGTCCATCGACTTCTCGGGATGGGCTGACGCACAAGGAGAGGATCGTCACGGAGATATAAATTCACAATGGTACGTGCCTGTGTGTCTAGGAATGAGTAGAGTATATAGCTACATCCATAATGGTCCATAGACTTCTTAGGAGAGGCTGAAGCACCAGGAGAGGATCGTCACTGAGATATACATTCACAATGGTACGTGCTTGTGTGTCTAGAAATGAGTAGAGTATATAGCTACATCCATAATGGTCTATAGACTTCTCAGGAGAGGCTGAAGCACTAGGGGAGGATCGTCACTGAGATATACATTCACAATGGTACGTGCCTCTGTGTCTAGAAACGAGTAGAGTATATAGCTACATCCATAATGGTCCATCGACTTCTCGGGAGAGGTCGAAGCACCAGGAGAGGGTCGTCACTGAGATATACATTCACAACGGTACGTGCCTGTGTAGCTAAAAATGAGTAGGTAGGTATATAGCTACATCCATAATAGTCCATCGACTTCTCGGGAGAGGCTGAAGCACCAGGAGAGGACCGTCACTGAGATATACATTCACAACGGTACGTGCCTGTGTAGCTAAAAATGAGTAGGTAGGTATATAGCTACATCCATAATAGTCCATCGACTTCTCGGGAGAGGCTGAAGCACCAGGAGAGGATCGTCACTGAGATATACATTCACAACGGTACGTGCCTGTGTGTCTAGAAATAAGTACCTAGATAAGCTATATACATAATGGTCCACCTGGAAAAACTGACACAAACCTAAAACCGACCAAACGCGAGTGGACATGAAAAGCTATGAATATTTCGATAAAATGCACAATTTGTAATTTTAACTGGCTCTTAGATATTTCAATTTATGAGTTTTTTTAAAAAAAATACCAATTACCTAGCCCTAAACTAAGCGTGAGGTTGTGCTATGGTGACTAGGATAACGGATAGAAATACTTAAATACATATAAACATCCATGACTTAGGTACAAATGCTCATGCTCATCACACAAACATTTGCCCCTTGCGGGATTCGAACCCGCAACCGCCTGGTTTAGTAGTCCGGTGCGCGAACGACTACACCAAAACGGTCGTCTTTGGCGGATCCCCTTTTATTGTCATGTAATTTTTTGACAAAACGTTTTACACTTAAGTTGTGGTTATTTCTTAAGCGTCCAGTGTGGTTACGTTTGGTTGGTCCAGTTGGTAGTTCTTAATGACAAACTTGTATTAAAAACTAGACAAGATTTTCATTTCTTAATGATGAAATTGAAAATGTGTGGACCAGCTCATCTCTCACCAATCGCCCTCCCTCGTGAGCTCTCTTTGATTTGAAAATAATGACTGAGTTTCTTCCGCTGCCTCTTCTCAGCACTAGCCCATCATTTCATCACTCATCACTCATCACTAGTCACGAAGCATCATATCCATACTAATATTATAAATGCGAAAGTGTGTCTGTCTGTCTGTCTGTCTGTCTGTTACCTCTTGACGCTTAAACCACTAAACCGATGGAGATAAAATTTGGTACGAAGACAGTTCGAGACCCTGGAAAGGACATAGCCTACATTTTGTCGCGATATAAAAACATTAAAGGGGTGAAATGAGGGATGAAAGTTTCCATATAGGAAAATCCAACACTTGCGGGCGAAGTCGTGGGGAACCACTAGTCTTAATTTGTCAAGCAGCAGCAGTTGGGACGTTTAAGAGGTGTCCCCTTTGGGTCTACATGCAAATGATATGAGTTTTACTCTTCAGGTACCTATGGAACCGCAAAAAGTAACACCACATTTGTATTAACGACTTATCCGAAGCTTTCACCACAGGGTGACTTGTGGTTATGGTGGTTGTCCAAAGTACAAAAATATCGAGATAAAGCACTCAGAAACCGTCCAAAAAATCGCTGAAACGGTGGGCACAGCTCATGGTCGTTGCCTCCCGCACAAGGTCTACATATTAGCAACCCCTCGCCGATGCCTACACACCTTATTCATATGACGTCCGTCTTGGTGTAGTGGTCCACGCTCCGGACTATAAAATCGGTTGGGTTCGAATCCCGCAAGGGGCAAATGTCAGTGATGAGCACGAACATTTGTACCTTTTTTTAGGTGGAAAAAATGCAATTGCAAACCCGCTGGCCGGGCGGAAGGTTATGTGAGGCTCTCCTCTCCAGAAGGGAGTGGCCTACCCACTAAAACGACCACCAGTGCCATCTCGCTATGTGGGAGAAATCGGTGTAGCAGAGCCTTTCCCGACTATTCTCCACACACAGATTTTTTGCTATCGCGAACTCGCCATGTAATTTGGTCACAGATTTTTCTCAGAAACATTTGTACGAACATTTGTACCTAAGTCATGTAAAACGTACATAAGTATGTTTATCCGTTATCCTAGTTGCCATAGCACAAGCTCACGCTTAGTTCGGGGCTCGGTAATTGGTGTGTTTGTTGAAACAATTTATTATTATTTATTATCTAAGTAATTAATGCGTAGGTACGGGTAACATTTTTTTTCTAAATTTGACCTACCAATATTTAAAAACCGACTTGACGCTCATCTCAGCTCGCTTAACTTAATATGAAAAAGTGGATATATACTTTTTTCAAAAATAGCATCTATTAACGATACCTAACTAGAAAAAATTGGATACTGAAAGTCACCTTGACTTTATTTCCTCAGCATTCACAAGAAACAATTTCTTCAAAATTGGATACCAAAAGTCACCTTGAATTTATTTCCTCAGCATTCACTAGAAACAATCTCTTCAACGACGTGGCGCTGCTGCGACTGGAGTCGCCGGTGCCTCTCGGGCAGCACATCAACACCATCTGCCTGCCTGACCAGGATGAGAACTTTGGACAGTACAAAGACTGCGCCGCTAATGGTTGGGGAAAGGATGCGTTTGGTAAGTCTTTAAGCTACAAACAACAAATGTCAAACGACTTTCGACAACGAATACAATGGAAGTACCGATGGAAATAAAAAAACAATGGTGATAAAACAAACTAAGGCAATTCATCTAAATTAGGAATTAAAATTTAGGATGTGTATGTATGAATGTGCTGCTTGGTATGTATAGTCTATGTACTCTGTGTGTGTATTTATTATTGTATGATATATTATGTAAATAGTATGTAGTATGTGGGGGAAGCCCACAGTAGCAATATTGCTTTTTAATTATTAGTTGAGCGCATGACCAATCAATTTATAAAATTTTTCTGTCTTGTAGCTACTTATGTGAACTCTCTAGGTAGATTTAATGACAGATGTTGATATTTTCAGCTCCTTGTAGATAGAACCCAGAGTCCTAGCTGCAAACGGCACGCATAACAGACTTTTTGATAAACTCTTTTGGAAAATTAAAACTTCGCAAACTTGCTCGCAAGCAAACAATCCTTTGGCTAACCGGGCCAACGCTCTTACCAACTGAGCTACTGTGCAGTCTATCCAGCAATGTGAAATTCTTGGTCTCTTTTGAATACATCATTGCGTGAAGTCAAAGACGGTTAGCCAAAGGACGTGGGTTCAAATCCTACCTGTGTGCGAATTTTTGGTTTCTTTTTTAAACTTATATAAATAAGAAAGAACACTGACTGTTAAAAATTAAATAACTATTAATTTCGTAAATAAATGATGTTCATCAGGCAAAGAAGGCCGCTACGCCGTGATCCTGAAGAAGCTGGAGATCCCGATGGTGGCGCACGCACGCTGCAACGAGCTGCTTCGGCGCACGCGCCTCGGGAGCAACTTCAAGCTGCACAAGAGCTTCGTCTGCGCCGGCGGGGAGGAGGGCAGGGATCTGTGCACGGTAAGAATCGACAAAAAAGAGTGTCCTCTTAAACTAGGGGGTTACGGCCTTACCATTAGGGTTCATAACGCCCGTTCAACAGTTTTTTTACACTTAGTAGATACTAAGTAACCTAACCTAACTCGAACAATTACAAGCTGCACAAGAGCTTCGTCTAAGCTGGCGGGGATTTGGGCTGGGATCTGTGCACGGTAAGAGCCTCCGGATATTGAGCTAAATGCGGCCACTAATGGCATAGATCCTGCGCACATTGAGCTAGTAGCGGAGGTCACTAAACGCGTCCACTAGTGGCTTAGAGCCTGCGCAAATTTGAGCCACTAGTGGCTTTTGTCTGCGCACTTTGAGCCAGTAGCGGAAGTCACTTAACGCGGCCACTAATGGCTTAGAGCAGGGATGCACAGACTTATTAAGACTAGGGGCCACTCGGGCAAATTATGAACTGATGGCGGGCCGCCAGAAGTATAGGTAATTAAAGACAATAAAGAATTGATAATTATGTATTAAAATTGAAAAAGAATTTATTAATTTGAAGCGTGGCACTGCATAGTGCTTACAATCTTTTTTATATTTGGCCCAAATTTACTTGTAGCAACACGTAAAACTGCTTCCAAACTTTCATTTGCAAGGCGGTTTCGATTTTTTGTTTTATTATTATTTAGTATTGAAAAGGTTTGTTCACATATATAGGTAGAACCAAATAAGCTGGCACATTTCAGAGCGTTTATGCGCAACTCTTTGTACGTATTTTTATCAATGCAGCGGTAAAAGTTCAGCAAGTCTCCTTCGTTGAATTTGTTGCGTAAATCTTGGTCGTTTTGAATGTCGATAATTTCTAACTGCATTGACTCTGGCGCATTTTCAACTGAAATCGTGAAAGGATTGCTGAATATGTCCAACAGAGGTTTCACTTTTTTAAACTCCGAAAATCTTTCTTGAAAAGATTGAATCAAAATATCTAGCTTTTCTACATAACTGAAATTAATCGCAGTTTTGTTGAATTTTTCAGCCATTTTCTTATAATTCGGAAAATGATTGTAATTTCCAGAATTCAATTGCGATCTGAAAAGTGTCAGCTTGCATTGAAAGGATGATACGTGAGCGTAGAGCTGGGATATCAGTTGATTTTTGCCTTGAAGCCGTGTGTTCAAGACATTCAAATGATTTGTAATGTCAACTAAAAAAGCCAAATCACACAACCAATCAGGATTTTTAAGTTCCGGGACATCCTTTTGCTTTTCCGCCAGAAATATTCCAATTTCTTCTATTAAATTTAGAAATCGTTCCAGGGTCAATCCACGACTTAGCCACCTTACTTCTGTATAATACAGTAAATCTCCATATTCGCTTTCGATGTCATCAAGGAATTGTTTGAATTGCCTGTGATTGAGTCCTCGTGATTTTATGAAATTTACAGTCGAAACTACCACTTTCATGACATTTTGAAATTCAATTTTTTTAGAACAGAGGGCTTCTTGGTGTATAATGCAGTGAAACTGCATGAGATCTTCAGCGTTTATGTTTTTTTCTTGCAGATGCTTTTTCAGCAAAGTAACTAGCCCAGAATTGACACCAATCATCGAAGGAGCACCGTCAGTGGCAACTCCCGATAATTTTGATAAGTCCAAATCAGTTTTTGAACACTCATCCAAAAGTACATTGAGTATATCAACTCCTCTGGTTTGACCTTTCAATGAACACATTCCTAACAACTCTTCTAAGACTTCAAAATCTTGAGTAACACCTCGTATGAATATGAGAAGTTGAGCTGTGGAAGTAATATCAGTGGATTCGTCGAGTGCTAATGAAAAAAATTCAATGATCTTAGTTTTTTCATTTAATTGTTCCGCAATATTACCTGACAAAGACATAATACGTCTTTGGATAGTCATACGATTCAGTTGAATTTTCTCAAACTTTTTTGCTGCTTCTGGACACATTTTCTTAGCGGCAATTTCTATGCATTCTTTTACAAAATCCCCATCATTGAAGGGGCGACTGCGCTTTGCTATCATTCGAGAAATTTCATAACTAACTTCTGTAGCTGTTTCTGAATCTTGGATGGGTTTTGTAAACATAGCTTGCTGACAAATAAGCTCCCGTTTTAAAGACAACATTTTTTGCTTTCTTAATTCGCCTGTAAACTTGGTAAAAGTAGGATGCTGCGTTTCATAGTGCCTTTTTACATTATATTCCTTTGCAATCGCAACAGAATTCTTGCAAATTAAACAAACGACTTTATTATGCGACCATACAAAAAAGTATTTCTCAGTCCAAATTTCTTGAAACTGCCGATTTTCATCTTTAACCTTACGTTTTTTACTAGGTCCTGGCTTGTCCATGTTGCGTTCTAATCCTGGCTAGGATTAACACAGCACCTAAAAACAATTACAGTACCTACTTAAATTACCCATCCTTTTTTAAATTAGCAAAAATAATTGATTTAAATAGGTAGGGAAACACTTATTAATAACAGAGTTTTACTTACGATTTCACAACACAATTATACACGGCACTTGACGGGAAATCTACGTTGAATGTGGATCAAAATATATGACACCGGCTAGTCGAGTTAAAATCTACACTAGAACTACTGACACTTCACTCAAATTAAAACCGAACTGTCGGTCGCTGCGGTTAGCGTGGCTTTTATACCGCGCGTATAGAGTCGAAAACTGTCTGGAGAAATCTCGAAACCGACTCTGGAAGCTTCGTGTATCTACCTACGCGAGCAATCGGGAATTCGTGACTATTGCTATCTCGCTCTTAAGCGCACTTAAGAGCGCGCGCGCGAGATTCAAATTACTTTTCGAACATATTTTTTTTGGTTTTATTCTGGAATAGAATTCAATATTTTTCGAATGTACGAGAGTATTATTTTTGCTGTCGGCGGGCCACCAGTATTCGACCGGCGGGCCGCAAGCGGCCCGCGGGCCGCGGTCTGTGCATCCCTGGCTTAGAGCCTCCGCACATGGAGCGACTAGTTGCGGCCACACACACGGGTGGCTCCAGCAGTTTGACCTTGAGACCGCCTCTCTCTCTCTCTCTATTTCCTACATAGTAAACTTTGTTTTCGTAGTTAGAGTAGCGACCCACTGCAATAGGCTAATCGATTTGGGTGTCGCTGGCAAGTATCGACACGCGCGCTCGTTTTATTTACCGGCGGTGCGTGGCACTACGTTGTTGGCTGGACTAGCATGAATAAAGTGCTACAAAGGTGGGCTAGATGGCGTTAGTAGCTTCATGTAGCAGTCAACCCCATCGCGTCGCATGATAGTACGTCACTAAATAGGTTTGGTGTATTTTGAATCATTTCTCAGAGTCATAAGAATGAAATTGAAATGAAATTATCTAGCAATGAATTTCTGTAGGTGTCTGAACGAAAATGTGCCTGATTCTGATGTGAACTAAATTTCACCATATCTTTGACGACATAGAGTAGATATTTCTTTGAATTTCATAGCAAAGTCGAACTTCTGTACGGAGTACTTGCCCATGGATGGATTGATGGAGTCTTTGCCCATACTTGGATAAAAGAGTTCAAAACTTCCACTGACAATGACGGGCTATTGGAAAATGTGGAATAAACCCAAGTTTTGTTACCAAACCATTATCTTTCAGGGTGACGGGGGCGCCCCCCTCACTTGCCCCATAGGGGGTGACCGGTACAAGCTGACGGGGCTGTCGGCGTGGGGCATCGGGTGCGGCGCGAGGGACGTGCCCGCGGTGTACGCATCGGCGCCTGCCTTCCGTCGCTGGGTGGACGAGAAGATGCAGGAGTGGGGGTACGACACTAAAGTCTACTCCGTCTGAAGGGACGACAAAGACTTTTAAAAAATACAAAATAAAAACAACAGAATAATGACGAAAAGACTTTTTTAGAGGGTATTAAAATTTTGACAGTCACAAAAGTTGTTTTATTTTTAGTAAATATACTTATTAGTGTTTCAATTTAAAATGACATCCAAAGATGTCATTAATATGGTAATAACATTTTAAATTCAGTCAAGCTAAAACAGCTTACTGACATAGGTATTTTAATCCAGGAATATTATTTTCTTATCTGATTTAGGACTGATTTTTTCAAAAGCCGGATTAGAAATAGCCGTCGAACAAAATACAGTAGGTGACGTACCGTTAATTCGTAAACGTCACTGCCTAATTTGACAGCGGCGCCCTCTGGTACCTATAGTTGGCGACCGATATAGTCAGCATCACGTCACAGTATACAGTTGAACAGCTTTCATTACGTAGAGAATGTAAGCGACCTTACAATCAATATGGTGTAGTCTGCAATTATAATAGTGTGAACGGACGGCAGCACGTCAGGTTACCAACGTAAAGTTCGCAAGGTCAAGGTAAAAGTGAGGAAGTCTAACGTGTGTCCGTGTGTACAAACTGACGGGGCTGTCGGCGTGGGGCATCGGGAGCGGCGCGCGGGACGTGCCCGCGGTGTACGCCTCCGCGCCCGCGTTCCGCCGCTGGGTGGACGAGAAGACGAGAAGACAACCAGCTACTTTTGTCCCGCCTTCGGAAAGTACCGAGCCACCACAATCGTCTGCTACTACAGGTCCGGAGGTTTAGGAGCCACAACAAACTACTTTAACGCCGTCTTCGGAAAGTACCGAGCCACCACAATCGTCTGCTACCACAGGCCCGGGAGGTTTTGTAGCCACCACCAACTACTTTCGTCCTGTCTTCGAAAAGTACCGAGCTTCTACAATTACCTGCTACCACGGCTCTGGAGGTTTTGGAGCCACAACGAAGTACTTTTATCACGGGCCCCGAGTCATTAATTCAAGCAAAGCCTGCTCCTAATAATGATCTGATAACGGAGTGTGAGGTTTGTAAGATAACCGTCAAGAGGAGGTATTTGGCCAGCCATCATAGGAGTAACGTTCACAAAACGAATGCGTTACGGATGCATCATCTGGGCCCTATTTCACCAACACGACAGGCGCTTTTTTGTTTTTTTTTTGTAATTATCATATATTCTACAATGGTTTTATTTATTCTGAACTTTTCTTTAAACGCAAACCAACTAATTTCAATTAAGATATTTATCAGTTCTCTAATTTATTCTTCTGTATAAGAACCCGTCTAAATCGCTATCACAGCCGTACCTTTTGTTTGCACGGCGAAAACACTACAATTGTCACGCAAAACAGACACAGCTCCGACCTCGTGTCTAGAATTCCCGACAATTCCACAAACATTTCGAGTTGTAAAAAAAAAATCTGTTTCAGAACTGATACTGATACTGACAATTGTCACAGAAATGCTAGCTGCTAGGAATGTTTACAATTTTAGCCGACATGTCGGTTTGGTGAAATAGGGCCCTGATATTATCCTTAATATTATGCCTGTCTGATCTATTTCAGAATCAGATGTGGGATGTTTTCATCTGTTCCTAAATAATCAAGGAATAAATTTGTTTTTTTTTAAATTATGGATATTTATTTTTGTAAAATAATCAACTGTACGCAAACACAAATATTTATTTGTAATAAAACAAACACTTATGTTCTAAAGGTATGAATAAATGTTTTAAAATTATCTTTATTTAAATACAAACTTACTTTCCTAAATATTATTAAATAAAAATATGCTTATTTATTTTATTGCTTTTACAACATTTTATAAGATTCCCGTGTAACAACAGTAGAAATATTTCTTATTTTAAAATAACAATTTTATCTTTGGTAAAATTAATGTAGCTAATTAAATCTCTTATCAATAGTTAGTAAAGTTTAGTTATAGATAGATAGATAACTCTTTATTGCACACCATAAAAGTAACAACAATACAATTTACATAGAAAGATGTACAAATTAGGCGGTCTTATCGCTAAGAGCGATCTCTTCCAGACAACCTTTGGGTATTGGAAATACTTAATCACAGGAAGGGGGTGATTGGTGCAAAAGACATATTATAAAATAATAGGTACGAAACAGAAATACATACACATATTATATACTATCACTATAATATACTACACATACTATATATACATAAAAAGTTTAGTTATAAAGCTGATTTATAAGAAAAAATATAATTTTACTGCACCTACTATCAATATTTTATAAGGAATGTCTATCTATCTATCTCTATCTTCACTGTTACAATGTTTTTGGTGACAAAGTAGCGATATTCTAAGGATCAAAATAAGTCATTTTTTTAAAGAACCGACTTCAAAAATCAAAAATTCCCGCGCATCTTGTATCCATACTAATATTATAAATGCAAAAGTGTGTCTGTCGGTCTGTCTGTTACCTCTTGACGCATAAATCACTAAACCGATTGAGATGAAATTTGGTATGGGGACAGTTCGAGACCCTGGAAAGGACATAGGCTACATTTTGTCGCGATATAAAAATATTAATGGGGTAAAATTAAAAGTTTATATGGAAAATCCAACTCTAGCGGGCGAAGTCGTGGGGAACCACTAGTACTTACTAAATATCAGATTTCTTTACGTAGGTAATTATTGCGAAAACGTGATATTTTATTTTAGGATATGAACTTTGAAGTTATGTATGTTGTGATTGTTCTCTATTTCGCTCATAAAGTAGTTGTTCTTGTTTTTATATATGTTCCTAAAATATCGCGACTTGGTAATCAAAGACTATATGTGTTGAAGTCCTATTCTTGAAGGGTTTTTTCATAAATTGATTATGACTCCATAGTAAAAAAATCAAATTGAATTTCGCTCACAAAAATTAATCGACTGTGTCATCCGGTGAGACTCGAACCCACGTCCCTTCGCTATCCGAGCGAATGCTCTTACCAACTGAGCTACGGTGAACGTTAGTCAGTCGACGAATTTTTGTAAGTGCTTGCTACGCCAGTGAGCCGGCGTTCGATTTCATCAATACTTGGGGAATGTACCCGCATGTATCAAATGGAAATATTTTTACAAATATTTAACCATCAGTTAAGATGAAATCAGCTTAACTTATAATTATTTTTATAACATAAGCAATTATTTTGCAAGTAAAAACTTGCAAACTTGCAAAATAATTGCTTAAGTTATTCGCCCGAATAGCGATGGGCCGTGGGTTCGAGTCCCACCGGATGACACAGTTGATTAATTTTTGTGAGCGAAATTCAATTTGATTTCGTAAAAACTTGCAATATAATTGCTTAAGTTATAAAAATAATTATCCATAGTAAAAGTTGTAGGTAGATGGCCATATTAAATATCTTAGAGGATAACTGTTTACACTATACTACGACAAGTTCGCCCCCCGCACCTCTGGCGACCGCAGGAAGGTCACGCACGATTTGTCGGACTATAATTATCTACGTATCCCCTATAGTGGCAGCCCATTTTGCAAAAATAATGCGGATGTGGCAGACGATTCGCGCACGTCGTAATATCTTGAAATTACTCAGACACAGCCCCGGAGTCAGGAAGTTGGTGGTGTTAACACCCCCGCGCCGCGGATAGCACGTTAAGCCGTTGGTCCTGCGCCTGATCTCTCTACGGTCATGTCGGACTTCCTTCTCACCGAATTATGAGAGTGAAGGAACAGAGAGTGCACCTGTGTATTGCGCACACACTTGTGCACTATAATATGTCCCGCGCAGTTGGCTAATCTCTCTTGAGATAGGCCGCCGTAGTCGAAATTCGGCTAGGAGGACATTATTATTATTATTATTAATATCATGTTATGATAGACACACTATTTTTAAATTAAAAAAAAGCCTTGTTTTATACCGTTATCGAGAAATAAAAAGATTTTAGTGAACACGACCATTTAGAGCCGGCATCAAATGTGAGTTTGTGACGATTTGGCAGTAACATTTGTTCTATTAATAGAAATTGTCTATGGTAGCACAGAACAAAAATTAAATATAATTAATTTTTGGCGTAGTGGCTAACGGGTTGCCTCTCAACCGGAAGGTGCCGGGTTCGAACCCACGTGCCGCTATGTACTAATGACTTTTTCTGAGTTATGTATATTAGTTGTTTTACTAACCGATGCTCTTCCGAGGTAAAACATCGTGAGGAAACCTGCACATTCAGGCGACTGAATGTGTAACCAGGTTCCCCTATGTACAGGGTCACGAAGGTCAGATGGCAGTCGCTTCACTGTAATTACTTGATCTGCCACATCCTGGATCATGGTCCACTGGGCACTCGCGTATGGCCCGCCACACAAGGGGACGTATTACTTAATTTTGACAGTAGGTAATGCAGCGCTGCAGTTAGCTTTCTCCAGCTCAGCCTGCATCTGCTTCAGTCTCGCCCTGGCCAGGGTCAAGTTGGCGTTTGTGGCTCTCATGCTCTCCTGCAAACAACGTGAATGTTGCAAGTTTTAAATTTTGAAGGTCCTTAGATCAACCATACATACTGCATGAAAATTACAGCCTTCAAGTCAAGAATAAAAGTCAGTTAAAATACCAATTAAAACATAATACAAAATTCCGGACTGCAAAAAATATTATATTTTTGGAATGGTCTTTTACTGGCTTTCATTTGATACCCATATTGCTATGGTAAGGAAAAAATCGATTAATATCTGTTGGTATTAGTCGTTAAGCCTAGTCAGAGGCACTAGAGCGGTTTGATAACATCTGACAGTAAGGTTTGTAACTTGCCTTACAGACACCCCTCCACCAATCCGCACTGAGCCCGCGTGGTGGAGTATGCAGCTCATTCCTCCGCATAGTTGAGGTATAGGCCTTTTACCAGCAGTGGGATCTATATAGGCTGACTTTACTTTAAGGAAAAATAAATCCCTCTCTACCCCTTATTTCCATTTGCGGGCGCCATATTTAATATGTATATAGCCTATGTCACTCCCACAATTTTGATAAATTTAACGACACCTCATATGCCAAAAACTGTTCAGCCGTTTGGGCTGTAGGGCGTGCCAAACAATTAAACATACATACAGGCACTCTCGAAAAACATAACCCTCCTTCCGCAGTCGGGTAAAAATATAATATTTTTCGCAGTCAGTTTTGTTTTTTTTTATAATTATTTAAGTAACATAGCTTACCTGAACATTGAGAAGAGTTTTGTCTGCTCTGGTCAACTTTTCGACTGATATATCTGTCGTGTGCCTGAATAGTCCTTCAATAGTTGCTCTCAAAGATATGTTACATTCCCCTAAAAATAATAAGACATTATTTGCATAACTTCATTGCGCAAAATTTTAAGTAACTAAGCGTAAGTTCTATAAGATTATCAAGACTTTTTAAATTTATTTTCAAAACTCTTTTAATTTACTTTCAAAAAATTTTTTTTAATTTATTATCATAACTTTTTAAAAATTTTTTTCAAAAGAATTTTTGAAATTTATTATCAAAAGACTTTTTAAAATTTATTTTCGATAGACTTTTTAAAATGTATTTGGGGTCAATTTTTCTACTGCCACTTAAAAAGTTACTGGCCAAATAATTACACAGTAACCTATTTAAAAAGTCAATCACTAAGACCGAGTTTACCAATTTTTAAACCCCAATTGATGGTTAATTTTGTCAAATTACATAATATGTCCCTTACAAAATATGTCTGACGCTTAGCCCTCCGCACGTCTTTCACTCCGCAGCAAGGTCGCGCAAGAACTTGTCGTCTTATCGGACTAAAGTAAATTGTAATTGGTGAAAGCATGCATTTTTTTACATTACGTAATACAAGTAATATACATAAGTAAATTTTGCTTGCACACAAAAATACATAGACCGTGGGACGACCCTTCCTATCCATCCAAGCACAATTTACTTATGTAAAATTTTGCAAAGAAATATGCTTTAATTTTAAAAATAATTTTAGTTACTTACATAGTTTTTGGTGTAACAAAGAGTTGTATATCTTGCTAGGACTGGTGGGGGGTGTCAGGGCTGTGTGGAGGGGAAGATCTGGCTCGCTTGGGGCTTGTATTCGAGATATCTTCGATTCTACAAAAATTAAATCAAGTATGTAAAAGTTAGAGGTAAATTATATCAGAATCCCACGCAAAGAGAGAGGAAATTCAAATTCAATCATTTATTTGGCACGCAGATATAATGAATATTAGATGGTAAACTGGTGCCAAAAAGGACCCTGCTCAGCATTTCTGCATTTCTGCATCAGCAGCTCAGCAGAATATATAATTGCACTTGAAAAAATGACCACCAGAGGCAGAAGTCGAAGCCGCGTTCTTCGCATACCGGGCGATTGCCTAACCTCTGGTGGTCATTTTTTCAAGTGCAATTATATTTTTAGATTGCAAAGTGAATGCTTATTATCACTTAAAAACAATAATTTATTTTTTAACCTCACCATCATCAGATTCAGATGCTTCTCCTGAAATCACGAAGCCTGCTGTGTTTGGTGGTATTTCTTGTTCCTGGAAAATATCATGTCTGTGTAACAATTTTTTTTTGTAGAAAGTTTTATCTATGTGATGGTTCTTCGAACTGAACAGTATTTATAAATTTTACCACTCAACACTTAAACAATGTTGTAACAAAAATTAATTTTTTTAGATGAGTGGGCTAAGGAAGTTTATTACCTACTTCCAATTTTTACATAACAATTTTTTTTTGTAGAAAGTTTTACCTATGATATGGTTCTAACTAAACATTATTTATAAATTTTACCCCTCAACACTCACACATGTTTGACAAATATTATTATACTTCTACTATTTTTTTATTTAGCCGCATATACACAAACAATTAAAATAAATACACTAAAGTCAAAGTCCAGTCAAAAGTCAAAAATAATTTATTTAATTTAGGACAGAATATTTACCTATGAACGTCAAAAATCAGAAATATTGGCCCTTAGGGAGCCCAAACATGTATCCTTATCTTTTGCGCCCTACTAGTGCTTCGAGACAACACACAGACAATCAGGCAAGTGCTGAGAAGAAGCACCAGAACTTAGTCACCACTTGCTGCCATAAAAAAGAAAAAAAAGGTACAATAAAAAGGTAGGTACATCAGTTTGATGCAGGCTGGACTGTCCATACATTCTAGTCACTAAGATAGTCTTGAATTCTATAATACCCTTTAGCCATGAGGGTAGTTTGAACATGCGACTTAAATCTATTAATAGGTAGTTCGACAACACTGTGTGGTATTACTACTATTATATATTAAATAATTAAAATTTTAAATGAATTATTAGCAGTATGATTCAGCCATATTCCGACCATAAAAACCGTTAAATCTTTTGATATACCTAAGTTAGGTAGGTATAATAATAATAAAGGCAGTGAAAAAGGGTATAGAATTAGGGTTTAAAATATTCGTTTTCAGTAGCACCACTGCGACTCCTGTGCAGTCAAGATGCACAAGAAACACCCATGACCCTTATTAAAGACTATTTAGACATATTTAGATTGTTATTTGCTAGTTTTAGGCCTAAAATGCTAACGCAAATCTTGATGTAATTTACGATTAATACTTACGGGAGATTTACCAATTTCTATTTCAGAGTCCGACTCGGAAGCTTCTCCGTCTACAACATGAGCACTTTTCGACATTTTTATATACTATATTTCGATAAAATCACACACAAAACCTCAAATTCACGATCAAAACAAGGAAAATCGAGTGAACAGCTGATTGATTGGATGGTGATGACGTACGTTGACAGTTTGACACATTTGACATTACTGACACTGGCGTTTTATTTCTACTGTTGAAAGAACCGATTCTGCTCATGTCATGTGGTATGTTTTTGCAAATGTAGCAAAAACAAACAAAAATGTGTAAGGGTGATTCAAAAGGTTCACATTTTTAGGGTTCCGGACCGACAACGGTAAAAACGGGACCCTATTACTAAGCATCCGCTTTCTGTCTGTCTGTCAGTCTGTCACCAGGCTGTATCTCATGAACCGTGATAGCTAGACAAATGTTTTTTCACAGATGATGTATTTCTGTTGCCGCTATAACAACAAATACTTAAAAATCCCATACAACAAACATAATTTTAATAGCGTTTTTTGCTCGCTATCAATAACGGCAACAGGTAGACGCTTGAAATATTTACAGAATATTAAATTGTATGTTCACTTTAAAACGAAATAATTAAATTAAAATAATAATACTATTTAATCCCGTACAACAAACGTGATTTTTTCCAATTTTTTCCTCGATATTTATAATGGAAATAGAGAGACGCCTAAAATATTCACAGAATACATATGATGTATTTCATTTTGAAAATAAATTATTTAAAAATAAATACTTATATATTTAAGGGGGGCTCCCATACAAACGTGTTTATTTTTGCCTATACTGTCAAATGTTATACGTTAATGGTATTCCTTCGTGTGCGAGTCCGACTCGCTCTTGGCCGGTTTTTATTGAATCCTTACATCCAAAGCTATCCAAACATACCTTATACAGGGTGTCCGGGTTTCGACTAGCGATAATTTAAGGGCCTTTTACTTACCAAATTTCAAAGACATAATTTAAAAAAGAATGCATTTTTGAGTTAAGATTTAAAAAAAAAAATATCATATCATATAACGCATGAAAAAAAAATGACAGCAAAATTGACATTCCATTGACAGTAGTACCTATTATATAACCTGTGGTAGTACCTAGTAGTATTTATCCACCAGTGGAAAGGCAATGGTACATAGCCATACAGCCAGGAAATACAAGTAAGTGATCAATGGATGATGCCTGTTACAAAACATATTTTTTCTCAAAAATGGAGGCGTTTAAAATTCTGATTTCTATGGTTACGTGTTTCATATTTTTGTAGCTTAAAGATAAATATAGGTTTATTGGTGGTTGGTGATATCTTGGAATAAAAAACCAGCCTCCATACAAAAAGAGGACAATTCCTTTTTAGCAATATTTATTTAAAAAAAATAGTTTTCCTCTATGACGGTTAATAATTTTGAATTGATCTTTGTTTCACTTGTTAGGCCATAGTGTTACCTGATCCATAGAAATAGCATTTAAAAAAATATATTTATAATATCTGCCATTTCAAGATGGGGGGAGTTAAACCTCAATATGGGGGTCTTTTGTCAGTAACATTTGATGATCTAATAGCCCATAAATTATCGCCAGTCGAAACCCGGACACAATGTATACCTCGATTTTTAGTAGTTTAGGCGATCAACATACTGCTATGAACCACGCAGCGAAGCACGTGAATTTTTTCGTATTGTCAAAATGTGCAAATTTTTAAGGTAAATATTGCACAATTTTTCAAATAAAATTAACGGTGCAAATCGCCGTCTGCCACCCAAATGTGCAAAACAGATTTGTTGTGAAACTTTATCTGAATACGATAGCGTGAACTTATGTAGAGGAACGAGGGTTGATTATAGCAAATAAAACGCACCAAGAACATGAAGAACTGATTTACTATCAGATGTAACGTGGACGTCTCGAGACAGCGACAAATTAATTATTTACATTACATTATTACTGGCCTCACACATCACCATTAAGGCTAGATTGATAAAAATAGAAAATCACAACGATACTGTATCATTTATTAAGGCTCCCGTCAGTTTATATGAAATAATAATACATTGTAACTTTACCCTGCTTCAGCATCAATAAACTGTAAAGTTTACTTCAAAACAGCAGGATTTAAAAGGAACAAATTATTTAAACCACAATTTCGTTGTTTCCGGAAGAAAACAATACTATAAAGTGACGCAGATCAACACCCTGAACGGCTTCTTAGCTACTGACACGATGGAGTTTCGTGCGTGACTGCGCTGACGTATATTAGCTTTCCTATTGGTACTTTATATGTGTGAGTAACAAGAATAAAATAAAACCGTTGGAAGTGCATTTTTTTAGTAGTGGCCCTCGATAAACACCGGCTCTTGATACCCGCAGGTACCTTATTACAATATTTATTTAATACAAAATTTGTTAAAACTACTAGCTAGAAAATATTTATACTATTGCCAATACAATTATTAATGAATTTTTTAAAAGGATTTTTGGTAAATAATACTCAAATTAAGTACCTACATATTTAATATTACAGTAACTTAATAGCTGAACGTAGGTATAATTTCGGAAAAATCCGTAACAGACTCTCTCTTTCACTGTCAAACAAACGAAAAGAGACGTGCTATATTAATTTAGAAACGTCAGACTAAACAGCTGTCTGTTGCTAAGGGAACTATAGAATCCATACAATTTAGTAGGGATGTCATTCGATGACGACTAAAGTTAGACAAAAACACGCAAAAACTTGTAAAAATACGTAAGACATCGCATCACTTAATTTGACGTTTCTTCATTATTGTAGTCTGTCTCTTTTCGTTTGTGTGACAGTGAAAGAGAGAGACTGATCTTAAATTTAATCTTAGACCGAGCGCATTGGAATTGAGCCCATTTTTTTAAATGTTTTGATTTAAAATTTGCCTATTCTGTGTGCATCATGTTATCCCGTTGGTTTATTACAGCCTCGTTGTAATTTTCTTGAGGAACACTTATGCTAAAAACTAGTTTTTATAATTATATATCTTAGTCAGAATTCGGCAGACGCATATTACGCCTATCACCGAAAAACACGTCAATATCGTCAAAATACGCAACTTTCAGTCGTGACAAAATTAATTAAGTATGTATAATTACTTTCAGATTTTTATCTGTAAATCAATCAGCGATAGCCATTCTTCAACCAGGCAAAATATTAAAAATTGTTCAATTAAAAAAAATGAATATATTAAAACATTTAACTAATCGTAGGCACGCACACGGTATACCGTTCGCAATTGTAATTAATATGCCTTAAATTTTTACTTTGTAGATTTATACTTTTTTCAAGATAAACGTGATAAAATTTAAAAGAGTTTAACAACATAAATAGACATAATTCAAACGCCGGCTCACTGGCGTAGCAAGCACTTACAAAAATTCGTCGACTGACTTATGTCTTCCATAAGTATAGTTGGAGCCGATCAATTTTTGTGTGGAAAATTCACTAACATAATTAGAAGTTTAACCAAATAACAGTCATGGACAGGACACATTTTTATCAATATTTTTAGATAGTATAGTACCTACAAACATCAGATTAAGTGACTAGAAAAGTAGAGAATATTATAAACATTGTGATTGTACATTTTGCTAAATTAAACATACAATCAGTAAAATAAACAATGTCATCTTATATTTTTAAAATTAATAATAACTACATAATTCTCTATGAAATGCGTAAACTATTACTCTATTAGCTAGATGCGGTAAAGTATTAAATTAATATTATATTGTATCTAGTGATAATATTGTTGTACAATAAAAGTGTAACAATAAAAGTTACCAAGGTTAATTAAGTTAAGTTTTTTGCAACTGCTGATTTTTCATTATTTTTTAAGCCAATTTATGTTTCAACTATGGAGAAACGGTTTCATTTTTGAAATTTACTATTGCCATTGACCATAATGTACAAGATTTTAACTTCCAGCATTTATTGCAGAGTACTTACTAGAAATGATATTTGAAGTCAAACTTGCATTAAAAAAATTCAAAGGTTCTAAGCGCCAGAAATATTACATCGACAACGATACCATTAAATAGTAAATAAATATTATTTATCTAAAGATAATTACTAAAGGTAAGTAACAAACTTTTTCTAGGCGTCTGAATAAGTCAGGTATAAGTCACAAATCCACAATTCACACGATATAATAGCACATTACGTAAATCTATAATTCATAAGATTATTATTTCCCTTTTCACGTAGGAAATATCGGAAATAAGATGAAATTGCTTTTATAACATTACTTTCTAATTAGGGTAACTATTGTGACTCCATAATGTTGTAACAATTCCTATTATAATTCCTTTTATCAAATTGAGCTGAGGATGCTCACAGTGAGTAGGTAGGTATTGGGTGGCTCACGCTATTAATCAGAATCAGTACTGATGTCGGTCTGATAGCCACAGCATCAAAACTTTTCGACTCGAATCGGTCACACACAACAATGATTAGAAAAAAAAACAAGAAAATGACAAAATTAAGTAGATAATTATGATATTATTGCCACTTTGATATTTTTGGTATACTTATTAGTATATATTTACTATTTTAAAGCAGCCAAAGTTCATCTTATCCTATACTTAAAACTTCTAAAATGAAAACATCCTACTAACACAATTAAATAATAAAAACTTTAAATTTCTCCGCACAGTAATTTAATAATAGGTAAATGCAAATTCACAAGCACTCCTCTCAAAAACTAAATATTTTTAGTAAAACTAGTAAAACAAGTTGTGATATGATATCAAATTGCTTGAAGTTGAGCTATTTTTAATTAGTGATAATTATTAATTTATATTGATAAATAATAAATAGCTACAAGACTAGAGGAGAATTAGAAATATAGTAAAGTAATAAGAAATATAGTATTAAAGACGTGTCGGGTAATAAGTACCTAATTTAGGAGTAAATTAACCATTTAATCAGAAACAATTTTACCTATTAAAATTATTTACCAGATGGATCTTGGCTAATAAAATAAAAAAATGAACTGAAACTTGTTTTGTTGAAAATATAATTAATAATAATAAATAAATGTATTGAAACAAAAACATCGTTTGTCTTAATGATAATAAGTATTCACCATCTTTATTTTAGGCAAATAACGCCCATACACGTAATAACACAACGTAAACACGTAAACAAAAATGGAATCTAAATATATTATTGCATTTAAAAAAAATCCTTTGAAATGAAAAAAAAGGTTATTTTTTCAAGTGAAATAATATATAGATTGCAAAGTGAATGCTTATCACTTAAAAACAATAATTTATCATATTGAAAATGGAATCACCCAAAAAATATATCGAATTCAAATGTCTCAAATAGAACATCTGTGTCCGGTCGTGCTATCTTTGTACTGGTTACAAATGCAAATCAAAACGATTGACAAATACATTAAAGTTGATTGATAGTTCATAGAAGTATCTATAGATTTGTATAGATAATTAAATGTTTGGTTTTAATTTTTATCATTAAAAACTTAAGGTACTTTATATATAGAATAGAACCACACGCGCGTAAAGCTATATAATTGCAGGATAAAAAAGGTGTACCTATACAATTCCCTTGTTTAAAGTAAGCAAGAGCGTGAAATTATACTTACACCCTTTTTAAGTGCCCAATTTATTGTAGATATTTTATTAATAATATCCCCTTTACAAATAATCATTGTTAATAATCACCCGCTCCGCACTATCAAATGTTTTACATTCTGAACAATTAAGACCAATAATATTCTTAAAACCAGTAATGGTAAGAGTTACTATAACAATCGTGTATTGCATAAGTATTAAAGAATACAAAATATAATAATAATAACCGTCACACGTTTTCTTATATTAAGTAGGTAATAAACTTTTCACCAAGGAAAGATTTAATGTAGTTTATCGACCAATAGCAATTAGGTGCCTACCTATATCAGAAGGTGTTGAAAAGTCTGTGGTGTTTTTACTAATAAGTATTAAAAAATAGGTACGGGAATTCGGACGACTGAAGTTAGATAACACGCATTTATGTAGTATACAGTTTAATACAACGTTTTATTAGTAAAGGGGGGTAAAGGTCTTATAAAACATCATGATATACGACAAAAAGCCAAAATATTACAGAAATTATATCTCTCATTAGAAAAATATCGTCATTATGGTAAGCACATCCAAAAGGTTTGAGTAAAACATTTTAAAATAACATTTTCAATGATTTTTTAAAGGTGCGGTTTATTACCCTGTTGTTTTTATGTAAGAACATTGTTAAACGATGAATAAAATGTAGAAAATAGTTTTGAAAAATATTATTTTATAGTAAAAAGGCCATTAAGAGTTCCACTGACGCTCGAACTTCCATACAAATAATAAACCAAGTAACAGATTAAAGTGGCTTACGTTAGAAAGTACTAGGGGTATTTATCTAGTTGCATGTTAGTTAATATCCATTTCTTACCAAGCGTAACAGTACCGTTACCATGAGCTTACGGTGGTTTTACTCGTTAGCGACGGCGTAAAAAAGTGTATAGAAATTTTTAGTTCGCCAAGTAACCGTTATAGGCGCTGTGAAATTTTCCATACACTTTTTTTACGTCATCGCTAGCGAGTAAACTCATGGTAACGGTACTGAAATAGTTGTCTATTTAATTGAAACTTAAGTATAGGTATTTTTGTTGACTTCTTTATTATTGTACAGAAAATCGTTCCCGCAAATGACTCTTAAATTCAGTTTATGTAGGCCCATCTTTGAAAAGTATTTGGATGTTGTTTAATTTCGTCATGGTTTAAAATCTTGTTGTTACTTAATTTAATAATTCAAAGCGTATTCGAGTGCGATCTTGTGTATGAAGATTACTTTACTTGTAATTGTTTTGTTTAATGTAGGGTTGCTATGTAATATTATTTTAAAACGATCCTAAGAAAACACCGAGCCTAACTTTAAAATATGTTTAAATGCTAATATGATTAGGGAATTTCTACCGTTTTCTAGGAATCAAAGTGAGTAAAAGACTTACAACTCATGTCCACATGTATAGCGCTGACTAAAATATTAGTATTTTTTTACCAAAACAAATTGAAGCGTCAATCAATCGAAATAGTAATTGCAGAGTCTCTAACTTATTTATGTATATAATATGACTTTCGATGGCAATAATTATATCCTTTTATGAGTTGCAAGTCCTTTAGAAACCTTGTGTGAGTTTGATTTCTACTCTGTCTACCGCCAAACGAATAGCATCTATTTTATTACTATTGTTTATTCTTATCGAATAAAGAAGTGGTTTGTTATTCTTTACTTCATCAATAAACAGTAATTTCTTACATGTTTTTTACGAGAACCCGTAAATCAAAAACGTCCTAACGAAGATGTTTGTGAAGGATATGGGATAAAGAAACCGCAAGATTAAGTATATAAGGATTTGTTTCAGTAAGTATGTACGTTTAAAATGAAGTAAGTTACTTCAGTAATTGAGTTTTTAAGATGTTATTTACCAAGACTTTTAACAACTTATTCCTAAAATGTACATTTTAGAATTTGAACTGAATTATTATAATACCAAGTCACTTCTGCACTCAATCGTTGATTAAAACTAGTAAAATTTTAAAAAGTCCTATGACGTAACCGCCTATTCGCCAATTAGGTATTATCTCCTTTGGCTTAGTCGATGTCTGTCGGCATGTTTTTATAAATTTTAAATATTTTTTATGAAAACTGCAATTCAACTACCTTCATAATCTATAAACATCTTATTTTTTAAAAAATAATAAACTATTTCAATATAAAATTGGCTATAGTTTGCAAATCAACTAGAAAAAAAACCGAAAGAATCGGTCCCTTTAAAAGTGTTATAAAAATTGTTTGCGTTTAGTTCAAACATCAAAATAAAGAGTACGGTACGTAGTAGATAGGAAATCTAAAATCTTTTTTTAGGTCTATGGACATAACCAAAGCGGTAAAAGTTAAAAAAGTACAGTAAAACAAAAACAAATCGCGCGTTTTCCAACAAACACCGACAGCCGTTCGTAACACTAACAATAAAAGTCTAGAAATGGAAAAACAATACGCTCCTGATTTTCGGCTTGACGACGCCGTGGTAGAAATTGTCGAATATCCCGACGTAGCGCGCATATTCGCGCGCGCGTTCCCGCCAAGCGGCCGCTATGTTGTGTAGGTAGCTCGCGTCCGGCGAGCGCGCGCAATGGCAGTAATGGCGGATCACTCGGAGTGACGGGCTATCGCGCTTTGCTTCAGTCCTGAAAGGTAATAAGCTCATCATATCAATATTTCAGACGCAGGACGTGGTAATCACTCTTAAACTTTCGCGTTTCATTATAAGAACACATTGAAACGGTGATTAACGCGACGGATAGTAGATAAAACCTTATTTACACGTGCAGGACGTGGTCTTAAATATCTACTCCTGTACATAGGTCTACATCACCTTCCCTAAAAATAAAAGTTAGTGGACCTTTTACCCTCAGTGTACCAATGACACACTCCCTGGTAGAATAGCTAGTTAGGCGCGGCCTAGGCTTAAAGGCTTAGTAGGCTAGATATCGCGACTGATTTAAATTGAAGTGCAAATAACGTGGATTTTTTACTGCTTTATTCTCAGAGTGAACGCTTTAGTAAGTTCTGTATGTTTGGGTGTCACAATGGGTAGGCTAAGTAGGCTAGATAACGCGGCTAATTTTTATCGTGTCCCGATTAGGCTTACTGTTAGCAGCTGACTGTTTAAATATTTGCCACCCTAAATACCTATTTAAAAATAAAGTGTGCATACAGGTACTTGACGCTGTTTGTGATGTTGCTGATTCGTTTAGTGAGAGGCAAAGTTACAGCGAACGATGCTCACTAAGCCGACTACTATATTTACTTTTCCTCCTAAAAGTTTGCAAGCGCTTCGCCGTTAATTGATAAGCTACATATATTATTGCACTTGAAAAAAAAAACGACCACCAGAGGCGGGAATCGAACCCGCGTTCCTCGCATACCGGGCGATTGCCTAACCTCTCGGCCACCCTGGCGTTGGCAGAGCCTAACCTCTCGGCCACCCTGGCGTTGGCAGAGCCTGTCGAAATTTTCTAGTGCTTCTTAACGCTGTAATGCCGCGTTGCTTTCATCACTTGAAAAAAAAAAACGACCACCAGAGGCGGGAATCGTGAATTTTTTTCAAGTGCAATAATATATTTAGATTGCATAGTGAATGCTTATCACTTAAAAACAATAATTATCATATTTGCAAGCTTCATCTTTCGATTGTTAAATACTTGCAATAGTGTTTCTTTCGAGTGTTGAGGGTATGATCCCAGTAACATTGATGAAAGCAACGCGGCATTACAGCGTTAAGAAGCACTTGAAAATTTCGACAGGCTCTGCCAACGTCAGGGTGGCCGAGAGGTTAGGCAATCGCCCGGTATGCGAGGAACGCGGGTTCGATTCGCGCCTCTGGTGGTCACTTTTTTCAAGTGCAATAATATATTTAGATTGCATAGTGAATGCTTATCACTTAAAAACAATAATTATGATAAGCTACAGTTTGCCGCTCAGAGACTTGGGCAAACAGTCAGCCGTAAACTGTCAGCCGTACGGAGACACGGCTAATTGGGACTGTAATTCTCCAGGTCAATGGTTTAGTACTTCAATTGTGTTTGTTTGGGTGTCACAATGGATCGTTGCAATCGAAGGAAAAAGCTTGAAAAGTCTTGAAATAACGGATCTACAATATACCTGGCGGCATTTTGCGAGCGCGCTGCGTCGGACTGACGTCATAGCGCCGTGTCGAACATCTGGAGCGAGCGTGTGATGACGTCATCCTTGAGGCACGACTCCAGAAACTCCTCGATGGTGATCACGCCGTCCTGGTTCAGGTCCAGCTTCCTGAACACGCGGTCCACCTGTAGGGTAAGGACTTTAAGTTAAAGAAGAAGCGCTATTCTGTAAGATAGTATTAACTATAGCTACTATAGGTAAAACGCTTATTGAGTTACTGCGGGGTACTGGGGCGCGGGGGTAAGACGAGAAAGCGGATCATGAGAGGTGTTTGCGGTAGACGCATTGTGATTGGGTGATTTAAATTTTTCCAAGAATGCCCCTGCCATCTGTACCTTTTCCAGTTGAATTTGGAATTTTGTATCACCAGATAAATTTCAGCCCCTAGCAGGAACCGCTATACTTAAATCAGAAAAGTGTCGGCGGCGTCTACACCATAGTGATGATACATTCACCTGCGTCTGGTTCCCCAATGATTTCACGCGCTCGCCTGGCTCGCGTTTCTGATATTTAGCCGCTAACTAACCTGTTCGTTAGCCTTGGCGTCGTCTAGCCTCGCAGCCGGCGAGCTAGGTGGCGCTCGCCTCTCCAGCAGCTCGTGTACCGCGACCACCACTTCGGCTAGCTCCTTCCGCGTTATAGCACCGTCACCACCAACATCGTACTGACGGAACACCCAGCAGAGACGCTCGAATACCCCAATCATTTCACGTGCTCGCCTAGATCGCGTTTCTGACATTTGGCCGCTATCTAACCTGTTTATTAGCCTTAGCATCATCAAGCCTCGCAGCTGGCGAGCCGGGCGGCACTCGACTCCCCAGCAGCTCGTATACCGCGACCACCACCTCAGCTAGCTCCTGCCGCGTTATAGCTCCGTCACCGTTAGCATCGTACTGACGAAACGCCCAGCGAAGACGCTAACGATTTCACGTGCTCGCCTAGCTCGCGATAGTAGTAATTTGACGCCCACAAACCTGTTCATTAGCCTTAGCGTCGTCTAGCCTCGCAGCCGGCGAGCCGGGTGGTGCTCGCCTACCCAGCAACTCGTGTACCGCCACCACCACCTCGGCTAGCTCCTGCCGCGTTATAGCACCGTCGCCGTCAACGTCGTACAAACGGAACGCCCAGCGGAGGCGCTCGTACACTGACCCTCGGAGGAGCGTGGATAAGGTGACAAGCAGTTCCTGGAGTAGAGGTTCTAAGTAAGAAATTGGCTCTAGGAAACACTTGGCCAGGGGCTCATGAAAATAAATTTAAAAAAATGGCAGTGCCACGCTGCCGACGCTGGCACCTAAAAATTAAGGCATCGAGAGCCGGCACTACGGAAAAAAACAACTGTCAGTTTGTTAGGTCGGCGGCCAATTTACACTGGGAATAACAACATATAACATCACTTGGCCAATTTCAATTAGGATAAGCCAACTGCGTGGGAAATATCACTTATTATGCACAATTACTTATATACGCAAAACTACGCAATACACAGGTGCACCGTGGTCCTTCGTTCTCATAGTTCGGTGGGTGGCAATCCGACATGACCAGAGAGAAATCAGGCGTATGTTGTATGACTAACAACTAAACGTGCGAAACGGGCTTGGGGGTATTAACATCACTAATTTCCTGACTTTGAACTGTTTTTGAATTATTTTCTATACAGAAACACTCAGATAAGTAAATCGTCTTCGAATGGTGATGATAATGATGATGTCGAATTTAAGCGTAGTTATAATAAATCCATTTTGTCAAGATATCCGTTGAATTTAAAATTAACTACAATTCTAAGCCCTAAATACCTATATCGACCGCCGTCGGTCGCCTACCAACGCTACTTCGTAGGGAAACTTTCAACTGCAAAGTTTTAAACTGTTCGCCACCATAGATTGGATATTACTGCCGCTAGTGGATAGGTATACCGTAGGCTCACTCATTTTTTGAGCAGTTTGACAGCTCAAAGTTGTTAAACGTAACAACGTTGGCAGGAATAGGAATGACAGAATTTTTTTGTGCCGAATCAAAGCGGGGGCGCTTTGTCGAGTGTCCAGGGAACTAAAATAGAGTAAATTGCATATGTTTATGTCAACTCTCATTAGTTCCGTGGACGGTCACCAAACACGCTTACTACAGCCGTTAGCTCCCAAATGGCGATAATCAAGTGGCTGCATCTTTAGGTTGACAGTATGCAGTCCAGCGTACTTGTATTAGCGATGGGCGATTATTACTAAATTAATCGAATTATTCGAATGGTCCCTGTAATCGAATGTATTCGATAAGCAACCGCAGTCATTCAATTATCCTTTGATTATGCGGCGAGCAATACCGGAGCGTGCGGTGCGCAGGCCGTACTGGTAACGAATGAATCGTCATTCGTCGCGTCGATTAATCATTCGTTCGCTGCCTGTCCTGTCGCGGCAATTCAATCGAATGCATTGAAGGTCCGAGTATACTAGATTATCATTCAAATGTCGATTATTATTCGATTATTTTTTTCCGAATTACTAAATCAACATTCGATAGTTCGAATTACGATTCATTCGATTATTTTTTTTCGAACAATCGCCCATCGAACTTGTATTATAGAGGTCAGTGACGCTGGAGTACCCAAGTTTTCTTTTAGTTTCGCACTTTACTGTCAACTTCTGTAAATTTTATTGGTCGATGTGATACCACCGCTCACTTATCACAATGTTTGATTTAGGTACTCGTTCTATGGCAGAAAAACGGTGTAAGCAAAATTTAAAGACCTTAAATCGTTTCAAGGAGACTACTGAGTCTGTTTCTATTTCGTATGAAATGTGAACTTTTAATTTGCAACTCGTTCTATCGTAGCTTGCCAACTATCTCAGTTTCCTGTTTGTTATGAGCAGATAATTGAAATTGTGTGGTTCCTAAAAGTTTTGTAAAATGTGACCCTTTCTGCCAGAAACAACAAATCATTGAAGTGTAAATAAACGCTTTTAACTTGTTTTTTCCTGTAGAGTAATTTGAAAGATAGTTTTCATGAATATAATAAATGCTAATAAAAGGTCCGATGTATTTTTATTCAATGTGATTGCAATTTTGGGTTACAGTTTTAAAAAATAATATTAGTCCTACCTGGGGGACCGAGGTTTTTCGGTTACTACTATTTAATAAAAGCTGTATGTGATTCGTAAAACTTATTTTAAAAAACAAAAAAGCTATAGGTAAACTTAAATTAAAACAGCCTAAAGGAAAATCATTATCCGAGCGAGATTCGAACTCACGTCTTCTACATCTCTTCAGTCCTACGTCTTAAGCCGTCGACCTCTTAACCCGCCACGGTGCTCATGCTTTCCGGCACGAAATTAGCGACCATTATATGCGTACAATGCGAAAGAAAAACGCATGAAAACTTGAAAACAAGACCAATCAAGATCGATTTTCACCCCGATAACCCCCACATATAGCTAAATCGTTAAAATCGTTTCCGAGGTCACAAATATATAAAAAAATATACAAGAATGACCCGTTTTAAGGTAGAGAATTGATGATAAGGCTATATTTTCATACATTTGATATCTGGGCCCTATTTCACGGAACTTATTAGGCTAATAATATGAGTCCATGAACTAATATTTTTTACAAGTTTACTAGTGTGCGTTTCTCGAAGCTACGGTAGTAAAATATTAGTTACTAGTTACCAGCCAATAAATATTAGCAAAAAATTACTAGAGTAAATACAATTTATTTCTCGAAAAAAAAAGTTTTTAAATACTCTTGTAAATTACACTAATAAAGCTATTAGTCTCAGAAGGCTTGTAAAATATATTAGCTCAAACTATTCGACTTAAATTTATCAGTGTATTTTTATAAAATATTGTCTTTTAAACCAGAAGCACTTACAAAATATATCAAGTAATATAATAATATTTATTTCTCACCATAAGTAGTTTTAAAAATACATAATGTTGTATAAAAATAACAGGGCACGTTAAATAAGCTTAGATGCTATAGACAACAGAGTTGCACACAAAATAAAAATAAACACTTAAAATTAAAGTAATAATTTACTTTAAATCTCATTGAAAAAACATTCCGCTTTTACCCGCATTGTACCTAACAAATAAACAAACAAAAACACAGCGAGAATGAAGGTCAACACAATATAGAAAAAAAAAATTGAGGTTACAATCGTAGAAAAAAATCTTATGTTGCAGTAATTCAAGGTTATTGCATTTGTGCGCGCGCGAGTCCAACTCGCACTTGCCCGGTTTTTTTAATCATGGATGGAAAATATGTGTATAAACGTCCAAGCCAGACTAATTTTTTCTATTAATCTGCTACTATTAGTTATTAGTCTAGTACCTGTTTTTGAGAAACAGGAAATATTAGGACTTGTAATTTTTACACTAGTAACTAATAGCTAATATACTAGTAATTTATATTTTTGTGAAATAGGGCCCTGCAAATGCAGACTGCATTTGCGACCTCAGAAACGACTCTAAAGATTTAGCTAGGTATATGTGGGGGTTTATCGGGGTGAAAATCGATTAGTCTTATTTTTTGGAAAACGCGTATTAACCTAAATTATAATTTGCTTTGTTATTATTTTCTATTACGGTGTGCAAAAAAGAATTATCTATAGAAACAAAATAAAGTCTACCAAATTTTTTTCAAATCCTTTTTAAATAAATAATTGATGATGTCCTCCTAGCCGATTTCGACTACGGCGGCCTATCTCAACAGAGATTAGCCAACTGCGCGGGACATATTATAGTGCACAAGTGTGTGCGCAATACACAGGTGCACTCTCTGTTCCTTCACTCCCATAATTCGGTGAGACGGCAGTCCGACATGACCGTAGAGAGATCATGCGCAGGACCAACGGCTTAACGTGCTTTCCGAGGCACGGAAGTGTTAACACCACCAACTTCCTGACTCCGGAGCTGTGTCTGAGTAATTTCAAGACAGAAAACCCCAAACACTCGGCCTGACCCGGGATTCGAACCCGGGACCTCGTGGATAGTACCCAGCGTGCTGACCACTAGACCAACGAGGCAGTCAATTAATTAATTAATTTAGGAACAGCAACAGAACACAAATTGGAACTTACTAATTACACGATTTAACAAACACTGCGGTAAATTTCCTTACAAAATGTACGGGAAATGTTTAAAATTTTAACAAAAGTGAGCATTTTATTGCTGGTTGTACATAATACACTAGATTTCACCTCCATGAATAGTATGTAGAGTCAAAATAAATCAACTGATTTTTATTATGCAGACTGACGGACAGTGGAGACTGGAATCGAAATCGCGCACGGAGGGTTCCCTAAAAACTTGTGTTTTGCCAGCCCTGTGTATCTTTCCGCGTAGGTAGCAAAAACGTACGCGCGGCGACCCCTAGGTAAGGGACTAAACAAGTTAGGTGTCGCTCGCCGGCAGCGACACGCTCCCGCGTTTTATTCACCGGCGGTGCGCGACACTAGGTTGCTGGTTGGACGAGCGTGAATAAAGTCCTAGAAAAATGCGCTAGATGGCGTAAGTAGCTTCTTGTGGCAGTCAACCCTATCGCGTTGCGTGATAGTACGTCACTGAATAGGTTTAGTGTATTATGAATCATATTCTAATGTTATAAGAATGAAATTATCTTGCAATGTATTTCTGTAGGTGTCTACACGAAAATGTGCTTGAGTCAGAAGCGAACTGAATTACGCCATATCGTGAACAACATTGAGTAGATATTTCTTTGAATTTCATTGCAAAGTCATACTTCTGTAGGGAGTACTAGTACTTATTCTGTGGTTTTGCTAACGTGATAACAAAATGATATCTTTGACATTAGATATTAAATATTTTACTGTAATTTCGAGTAGGGGAGAGCGGGGCTAAAAGTTCCGATTTTTAGTTAACCTTAAAAATTGTTACGAATACTTGATTTTAGTATTTATACAATGCTATCAAAATCAACTTACATATCTAACTTTGGTATTAAGATGGTTATTTAGGGCATTTTTTGTGAGATTTCTTTACAATTAAATGTTTAATGTCTAAAGTCGGAAAGTAACAACTTACCCCGTCTTGGGGCAAGTTGTTAACAAGCCGGGGTAAATTGTTACCATACCGGTTAAAGCTATTATTTGGGAAAGAGCTTTCATCTTCGAGTTGTTTTTCTATGACACCAGAAAATGCAGGCAGAATAACAACCCCTGATGGTTCTGGCACATCAAATATTTGTTTCTTATCAGTATTAATGTTTACAATTTCAGATGCATTATCATTTATTTTACCAATAGTTTCCGATACTGCTTCTGAATTATTCGCGATGGTGTCATTTGAAACGCCTGAAGCTATATCTGATGTGTTTATCATAGCTAAAGGCAGATCTGTAACATACGATGGAGCATAGTCGTCCTTAGTAAACACGTTGGGGTCATAAGGCCAAATACCAGCTTTTCTAAAAGCACTCATTACATTTATGGGAGTCACTGCAAGAGGTAGCGCATATCGAACAATTTCTGGGATCTCATAAATCGACATCATTTTGCCGGGATTATTGCGTAGCCAATTGTCCTGAGCCTTTGCAGATCTTAGCTTTTTGACAAATATGTATAATTTAATGTGACAATTATCTGATTATTTGGCAACAGATTTTATTTTTCCGTCATCTTTGATAAATGCATCCGCTGCTTTTTGCATCAACTCCTTTGACACCGAACCTTGTGTTGATTTTCGGGTATAAGTCTGCATGATACAAAAGAAGAAAATTACAAATTTTATATTCCGTTGCTGGACAAATAAATTGTGAAAGCTTTGTGATCTCGGAACAACTTGCCCCCGAAAAAATAAACATCTAGCCCCAAACACACGTGTTGAAAAAAAAGCAAGATATAGGTTAGATTATGAAAGATAAGTTATTCACGCATAGTGTACCAAACCAGTAGATAAAATCTTTAATTAAAACACTAGAGGTTAATCGTTTAACGATTCGTGAGATAGACCAAAAATGCCAAACACGAAAATGTTTACTACGTTAACCAGCGAGGCACGTGCTACATTTCCAATGTTTTGGGTGCCACTGGCCTGTTTAAGATGGTGGCCGTCGGCGCCCTGTGCCGTTCAATTTCACGACGTGTTTACTCAATATACCTATCTCTTTTCCTCGCGAATATTTCAATCGGAACAACTTACCCCGGTAACTCTTAGCCCCGCTCTCCCCTACAGTCAAACTCGTACTTATCCCCCTTACTATAATGGTTTTGACATTGCACTTGAATAAATATGAAACGTCTATTTATTTATTAAACAAACAACGTTTTACAGAGGAATAACAATAGTCCCACAAAACTATTTTATATAGTTTGTCTGTGGGATCACGAGTCTCTAACATATCAAATCAAAACTTATACTAATTTAAGTTAGTATGCTAGAAAATACTTTTTAAGATTCCTTTTAAAAACATTTGTATCTTGTTCCCGACGTATATCCCCGGGCAAACTATTCAATAGGTATGGTAACCGTTTCTTTAATGTTCTATCACCAAAGTAGTTATTTACTTTAGGTATGTACTTTAAATTTGCCCGCAGACACTGACCGGGTACAATGATTATGGTTGACCAATAAAATAAATTATTGTTTTTAAGTGATAAGCATTCACTTTGCAATCTAAATATATTATTATTGCACTTGAAAAAATGACCGCCAGAGGCGGGAATCGTACCCGCGTTCCTCGCATGCCGGGCGATTGCATTTTTTTTTGGTCATTTTTTCAAGTGCAATAATATATTTAGATTGCAAAGTGAATGCTTATCACTTAAAAACAATAATTTATCGTATTTGCAAGCTTCATCTTTCGATTGTTAAATACTTGCAATAGTATTTCTTTCGAGTGTTGAGGGTGTAATCCCAATAACATTGATGAAAGCAACGCGGCATTACAGCGTTAAGAAGCACTTGAAAATTTCGACAGGCTCTGCCAACGCCAGGGTGGCCGAGAGGTTAGGCAATCGCCCGGCATGCGAGGAACGCGGGTTCGATTCCCGCCTCTGGCGGTCATTTTTTCAAGTGCAATAATATATTTATGGTTGACCAATGTTAGGCTATCCTTCTGACTGTTAAACTTACCATTTGAAATGTTTTTTTTTTCTATTAAGTCATGTCATTCATGCATTTGGCTATTTGACATCACCAGACGTCGACGTTTAATAATAAACTGACAAAACGCTCTTCTACCATAGATTTTTTATGAGAATAGTAAACTATGACCTTACATTTCAAGGTACTCAACTACACTTTTTTCGACTTTTAGCTTAAGTTAAAAATCAAATTAAACATCAAACGTTTTAAAACAATTAAAAACTTCCTGCGCCTGATCTTTCTACGGTCATGTCGGACTGCCGTCTCATCGAATTATGTGAGTGAAGGAACAGAGATTACACCTGTGTATTGCGCACACACTTGTGCATCATAATATCTCCCGCGAAGTTGGCTGATCTCTGTTGAGTCGAGATTCATCTAAGAGGAGGACATTTTAATCTATGGTACAGCATTTAGTACATGTTTCACTCACCCTAAAACTGATGGCGCCACTGCAGTTGACGTCGAAGGCTTTGAACACATAGTGGGCGTACAGCGCTGAGTCTGCAAGTAAATAATACTTGTAGTTGGGTGATTCGGTCCTATAAAACCATAACCCTCCTTCCACAGTCGGGTAAAAATAAAAAGGCTAGTTAGTTATTTTTGGATTTTGACGGAAGGTCTGATATTATGAGCCAATATCTATATCTACCTACTTGTATTTTTGTGTCGTTACAACTTTGATTATAAAACAAAAATGCTTCTACCTTCTCATCACATAAACATAAAATGTGCCCCTTTTAGGATTCGAACCCGCATCTGCTGGTTTCGTTGTCCGGAGCTCGCAATACTACACCAAGACGGTCGCCCATGGCACATAATAAGTAAAATAATAATAATAATAAATTGTTTCAACAAACACACCAATTACCTAGCCCCAAACTAAGCGTAAACTTGTGCTATGGTGACTAGGATAACGGATAGACATTCTTATATACATTATAAACATCCATGACTCAGGTAGGTACAAATGCTCGTGCTCATCACACAAACATTTGCCCCTTGCGGGATTCGAACCCGCAACCGCCTGGTTTAGAAGTCCGTGGCGCGAACCACTACACCAAGACGGTCGTCTAGTCAAGTACTAGTATCCATGGTTAAATGGTGTGACTAGGACTATGGCACCGGAAGTGATATCTTATGCGCCAAACTCCACAGCCTGGCTCATCGCCGCAAAGTACAAGCAGGTCTTTTACAGGCTATATTTCGGAGAGTGTGCTCAAGAGCTCCATGAACTCATTCCACCGGCTCCGTTCTACCACCGCACTTTTAGACGCACCGCGGGATACCACCCATATCGCGTTGATATTCCAACGATACGAACTAAGCGTTCCTCGTCAACATTTATAATGCGCACAGCTAAGTTGTGGAACTCACTACCCGCTTCAGTGTTTCCAACGGATTACAACCCTAAGACCTTCAAACTCAGAGTGAACAGGCTTCTTCTGGGTGAGCTCGCTCCATCATCGACACTGTCTGTGCCACGTCTGGCTTAGTCTAGAGTCAAGAGCAAACCCATTTCGAATAAAAAAACTACAAAAATTCGCTGCTTCATAAAAAATATTAGACAACATCTCATACATTGCTCTGATCCCAAAGTTAGAAGCTAAAGCTGTGTTATAGAAATCAATCAGAAACAACTGTGGTACCACCACACCCAAACTCGAGAGAATATAGAAAGTATGAAGAATTCCTATATTGTCCCGAACGGGGATCGAACCCGGGAACTCTGAGATGGCGACACCTGAAAACCGGCGTGCGATCCACTCAACCACGGAGGTCGTCAATATAAACCACAGTATAATTATTTATACTAGGACCAAAATACAGATAAGTAAGTAGGATGCAACAGCGATCTTTCCCCATCGGTTTGCAGTATTCTTATTCTAGAACACTAAAAAGTCCCCATCTGTACTAGACTAGTAAAACCGTAAAGAAACTTACTTCCGTGAGGAAAGAACTTGGCGTAAATGTCTTTGAAAGACTCCTCCTGAACCACTCCTTCAGGACACTCCTGGAACAAAAGAAAACAAATTTAAGTATCTTACCTGTAAAATTAGACATTAAAAAAATTTTAAAGTATTTTAAGCCTCCCAGTTGGTATATCTGTAGGATCTTTGACCGTACATTGAAGTCTGCAAGTCGCGCGTCAGCATGAATTGCCCGTGGCACTTCGATTTCTCAATTTAGGTCATTACTTCAACTTATGATTTAAATTAAGTTTTACGTTTTAGTGTCTATCCGATGACCATACCAATCGCGCGTATTCACTCATATCATTTCTCCATTCTCTTCTTCACCATTTAGTATCGTGTTAACTCTGTACTCTTGTGTTCCTTAGTACAATAAACTCTTGTATATTCTTACCAGTGACTTTCTATCTACCATTCACCACTCTAGAGAAAAAACCGTACAATATGTATGTGTAATTATATTATATTTTTGTCTGTAAAGCACTATTCCCTCTCTATTTGAGTACATGTCATGTACTCAAACATATTTTTGGCGCCCAACGTGGTGAGACTGCGTAATTTGGCGCCCAACGTGGTGTGACTGTCAACTTACAAAAGATAATATACAGACCGGCAGTGTCTTTGAATTGGTGCAATTTGTGGCTAAAATATCGTTCTTTTTCAATGTTGTTTATGGTTATTTAAGTTACAGTTGTTGAGAAGAAGCTAACGTAACGTATGTAGCGATAGCGACAAAAGTTGTTTTTAAAGTATTAATATAGGAATAACTTTAAGTGTGTAAAATGCTTTGTTACCTGACTGCGGAAGGAGGGTTATGTTTTTCGAGAGTATGTATGTAAGACAACTATTATTTAATTACTAGATGGAACACAATATATTTATAAACAATAAAATATATATATATATATAATTATAGAATCAACCCCTCCACTAAGTTGCTGGTGCCAAGAAGGCTGGCAGCGTTACCCCTCTGAATGGCCAAACTCAAACGTTGGCCGAGGTAACAACCAGCCTTCTTGTCACCAGTTACGGTGACCAGCCGCTCAGCCAACTTTAATGCAATAAATATTAATAATAAATTAGAACTTTAATGCAATAAACATTAATAATAAAAATAAATTGTTTCAATCAATTATCTAGCACCAATTTGAACTATGCGTTGAGCTTGTGTTTTGGCGATTAGGATAACGGATAGACAGTTTTTAAACACCCAAAACTTATGCAGCAAATGCTCTTGCTCATCAAACAAACATTTGGCCCTTGTCGGGATTTGAACCCGTCAAAGTCAAAGTCAAAAATAATTTATTCAATTTAGGACAGATAATGCCACTTATGAACGTCAACACTTTAAAAATCAGTAATATTGGCCCTTAGGGGGCCCGAACATGTCTCCTTATCTTTTGCGCCCTACTAGTGCTTCGAGACAAGACACAGACAATCAGGCAAATGCTGAGAAGAAGCACCGAAACAAACTCAGTCACCACTAGCTGCCATAAAAAAGTGAAAAAGTTACAATAAAAAGGTAGGTACATCAGTTTGGTGCAGGCTGGACTGTCCATACATTCTCGTCATCAAGATAGTCTTGAATTTTATAATAATACCCTTTAGACATGAGGGTAGTTTGACATGCGACTTAAACCTATTAATAGGTAGTTTGACAGCATTGTGTGGTATATTGTTAAAAAATTTAATACAATTTCCCAAAAATTTATTAATTGTTTTGGCCAATCTAAAGTCTGGAACGACCGCAACCTCTGGTTAGTCCAAGCGCGGAACACTACACCAAAAAGGCCGTGAAATCAATCGGTCGTCAATATTGCAATCCAATCCAAAAAGACAACATATATTAAAACAACTTAGTGAAATAAAATCACGGTGTACCTACGTAGAAAATCTATCTATCAAGTACTAGTACTTCGTACAGAAGTATGACTTAGCAATTGTATTCAAAGAAATGTCTACTCAATGTCGTCAACAATATGGCGTAATTTAGTTCGCCTCAGAGTCAAGCACATTTTCGTGTAGACACCTACAAAAATCCATTGCAAGATAATTTCATGCTTTATAAACATTAATTACTCTGGAATATGATTCATAATACACTAAACCTATTCAGTGACGTAATATCACGCGACGCGATAGGGTTGACTGCTACGAGAAGCTTCTAACGCCATCTAGCGCCTCTTTCTAGTACTTTATTCATTCTCGTCCAGCCAGCAACGTAGCCGCGCGGCCGCCGGTGAATAAAACGCAACTTGTTTTAGCCCCTAAGTAAGGGTCGCCGCGCGTAGGTACGTTTTTGCTACCTACGCGGAGAGATACACAGGCCTGGTGGAGGTAAAATCTTGAGAATTAGGTAATATTCGTGCCCTAGTGGGATGACCTAGGCAGTCAAGGCATATTTTCTCCAGTTTATAAAAGCTAGGTAGTTTACTCGTCGTAGACAGACCATAAAATATAAGTGGCAACCTTCATGGAATTCATGAACCGTCAAATATGGTAGTAATACTTATGTTAATAAGGTTTATACAGGGTGTTGTAGTCTGAATCCATACTAATATTATAAATGCGAAAGTGTGTCTGTCCGTCTGTCTGTCTGTTACCTCTTGACGCTGAAACCACTGAACCGATTGAGATGAAATTTGGTGTGGGGACAGTTCGAGACCCTGAAATGGACATAGGCTACCTTATGTTGCGATGTAAAAACATAAAGGGGGTGAAACGGGGGATGAAAGTTTATATGGAAAATCCAACTCTTGCGGGCGAAGTCGCGGGGAACCACTAGTAATCTAATAAGTTCAATTTAACAGTTGATATTATAGGGTCAGGTATTCACGAATCGGTAGGTAGAATAAACGATTCAGACAATTTGATTGAAAACATTATTAATCATTACACAATATTTTACGTTTTAATAGCTGTTTATTTTCTGAGAATTAATTAAGAATTCTATGAACTACAGATCGTTGCGTTCTATGAACAAGTCTTCAAACTCAAAATGTTATTTAAATAAAAAACAACAAAAAATTTGAATTCATTTCACACTTTAAGCCTTTGACTGCCACGGAACTAGACACAATAGAATTATATTATTTGGGGGTCACCGGTGACCACCATGGCGCTCAATGTGTTAAGTCAAAATTATAAACTAAAATGTGTCGTATTGCATACTCTTAAGTCAGTGCTATCCATTTTTCTTATTTTAAAATCATTGGCATTTTATTTTTACTGTTTATGTGTTGTCTATGGAATCCGAATGGCTACCTACGTTCTGTGATGATAACTCTGAGCTGCCAAATTAAACCTATCAAATTTATCAGACTATAGTTTATCAGTCTCTGAATTAGCACCCCGCTAATATGACCAACATAGTCATTACCAAATTCGTGAAAAAAAATGTCATCAAGGTAATCTGTTTTTTTATTTGTTGTAGTAAAAGTTGTAAGTACTAATGGCACAGAATAAGTACTAATACTTCGTACAGAAGTATGACTTAGCAATTGTATTCAAAGAAATGTCTACTCAATGTCGTCAACAATATGGCGTAATTTAGTTTGCCTCAGAGTCAAGTAGACACCTACAAAAATCCATTGCAAGATAATTTCATACTTATTGCTCTGGAATATGATTCATAATACACTAAACCTAATTAGTGACGTAATATCACGCGACGCGATAGGGTTGACTGCTACGAGAAGGTTCTGACGCCATTTAGCGCCTCCTTCTAGTACTTTAATCATTCTCGTCCAGCCAGCAACGTAGCCGCGCGGCCGCCGGTGAATAAAACGCGCGAGCGTGTCGCTGACCGGTAGCGACACGCAACTTATTTTAGCCCCTAAGTAAGGGTCGCCGCGCGTAGGTACGTTTTTGCTACTTAAGCGGGGAGATACACAAGCCTGCTAATGGCCAGATGCCACATTTACCCCCTATAAGTATATGGATACTTTTACGATCATCCTGTATAAGTGGCAACTTATTAGGTATGGTTGTAATTTGTAAAGGTAGGTACTACGGGTTTTCGAATTGAGGTAAGTAAGTAAAAAAAAATTGTAATAACCCAATTCCAAAACCATTTATACTTTGATATTTAAATCGACTAAAATGACAAGATATTTTTTTGCAATAAGAGTGATTTTACGAATGGGGCGAAAATGTGTAGTCTGAACTGATGTACAGACGGCACGCACGTCAGGTAGCCATGTCAACTGTACCATGTGAAAAACTTTTATTTAGTACCTACTTACGTAGAAAATAGAGGCGGAGGTCAAAATAGGGTACTCTGACGGGCGGCCATGTGTACCCATTACATTACATTCTACCACAGAATACCACGCCTAAACAGCTGAATCCATTTTGATAAAGTTTAAAATTAACTTAAAAAAAGACCCTGACCACAGAATAAATATATTATTGCACTTGAAAAAATGACCGCCAGAGGCGGGAATCGAACCCGCGCTCCTCGCATGCCGGGCGATTGCCTAACCTCTCGGCCACCCTGGCGTTGGCGGAGCCTGTCGAAATTTTCAAGTGCTTATTAACGCTGTAATGTTGTTATTGGGATTACACCCTCAACACTCGAAAGAAATACTTTTGCAAGTATTTAACAATCATTTTTTCAAGTGCAATAATATATTTAGATTGCAAAGTGAATGCTTATCACTTAAAAACAATAATTTATTCACAGAATAAATACTAGTAACACCCTGAATTGAGTTGTAAATCGATCGTAGCCTACCAAGGAGTAAGGTAGCCTACCGGTAGACTACTGTAAGATATGGTAGATTTACAACACTAACCCTGACATACAATACTTTTTTGCGAAAAGTGAAATAACTTTGCGCAGACTTAGTGCGGTGAAAACTATAGGTAAGTAGTCACTACATGTTCACATCTGATTCCTTCGAGTTCCAATGGTAGTTCTTATTTTATTCCGTTCCAAACCACAATAATTCGAGTTTAGTTCAAACAAAACACGCAAATTCGCGTGATTTTCCCCAAATATTTGTAACTATCACGCCATTTCGGCTTTTAGCCTCTAACTAGATATTCTATAAACATAATTCAACCTTAATTTTGATAAACATGCCATTTACTTCTGTGATAATAATGTAATCCCTACACTTTGCGACACTGCTTTTTGGAATCATAAAAAACAAAAAACCGGCCTACCTTTACGACAAGGTAGAATTTTCTAGACGTACCACAAGAATTGCATCCCGATTAATGTCCCCACAACACAAAACGGCTGCTTTTCGTGGTAGTTTTCGTTATGCTGCTACGAAATGCTGGAACAACTTGCCACCACAGATTAGAAATTCAAATTCTTTAGTTTCCTTTAAACACCGTCTCAGAGTTTTTCTAATCGAGAGCCAAAAGGTCAAAAGTTAAACAGCCGTTTGCACACACACACACACACACACAAACAGAGACAGACACACACACGCACACAGAGACAGACATACACACACACAGACAGACACACACACGCACGTGTTACTATTGTATTGAGTCTGATTTGGTATTTAATAATACCTAGTACTAGTACGTATGTATAACATTGGATTTGTGATTGTTTAAGTTTTTCCTTGAGGTGCTTGTGGCGCAGTGGCGGCAGCGCTTTGGTAGTGATACCAAAAGTTAAGCAACCACGGCGCGGTCGTGATTGGATGGGTGACCATTCCGACCATTAAAGTGACGACCATGACAAGCATCTCCGTGCTTCGGAAGGCACGTTAAGCAGTTGGTCCCGGCTAATATCTCTTGGTATTAGTCGTTAAGCCTAGTCAGAGGCCCTAGGGCGGCTTGATAACATCTGACAGTAAGGTTTGTCACTTGCCTTACAGACACCCCTCCACCAATCCGCACTGAGCCCGCGTGGTGGAGTATGGCTCGTTCCTCCTCATAGTTGAGGCTAATAGGCTGACTTAACTTTTAAGTTTTTCTTTATTATAATTTTAATATGGTTTGGTGGTAACATCTCAACCTCAATGGTCTCCACTGAAAACCAGCGCCATGGCTTGCCATGGCAATAAAGCTGAGTGGAAACCAATTTGGTTTTACTATTTATAATAATGTTTTCATTTTATTGTTCATTTTATGTTGTCAGTGAATCAAATAAATTACTTTTTATTCTTTCTTTCTTTCTAATATGAAATTCATCGGAAAATATTTAAGAGATTACAGTCATCATCCTCCTAGCGTTATCCCGGTTGTGCACTCGCACCCGAGGGCCCAGGGTCCGCTAACCATGATCCAGGATGTGGCAGATCAGGTAATTACAGTGGAGCGACTGCCATATGACCTCCGTGACCCTGTTACCAGGGGAACCTGACCAGTTTTGGATCATGATAGTTACACATGCAATCGCCTGAATGTGCAGGTTTCCTCACGATGTTTTCCCTCACCGTAAGAGCATCGGTTAGTGAAACAACTTATGTAAATAACTCAGAAAAGTCATTGGTACATGGCGGCATGTGGGATCGAACCGATGCCTCCCGCATGAGAGGCAACCCGCTAGCCACTGCGCCACCGACGCTCCTAAGATTTTAATTTAAGAGATTACAGTATTTTATATAAAATAATGTAGATCGTTTAAAAATAATGTCAGATGGAGATATTCATAAACATCGCATTATTAATAAACCTCTTTCTCTAAAAATATCAACTATGAGTATGTTCCTTTACCTAAAGCTTGTCTGGAAGAGATCGCTTATAGCGATAAGACCGCCTACCGCCAGGTACAACGATTTACACAGAAAATGTACAATCATTTTCTGTGTAAATCGTTGTACCTGTATTTTTCTGTTATGGTGTGCAATAAAGAGTTATCTATCTAACTATTATTTTATAGGTAGGTAGGTATGTAGCGTGTTCATTTTATTTGATATGGATAAAATTAACTTCTTTGTTTGTCGCGTCCGAATTTTATAATAAACTAGTGGTTCCCCGCGACTTCGCCCGCAAGAGTTGGATTTACCATATAAACTTTCATCCCCCATTTAACCCCCTAATGTTTTTATATCACGACAAAATGTAGCCTATGTCCTTTCCAGGGTCTCGAACTGTATCCATACCAAATTTCATGTCAATCGGTTCAGTGGTTTAAGCGTCAAGAGCTAACAGACAGACAGACATACACACTTTCGCATTTAAAATATTAGTTAGTATGGGTTTTATAAAAAATATTTTTAATCTGAATCTGAAAAAGAAAACTGTCAAATAAAATTAAAATAGTGACGCGATGACCCGAAATCATGTCACAGATATTTCGTACTAGGTTTCAATTGTGACAATTTATTATTCTGTGAGTTCTATCTGTTACAGCTGTAAATGTCGAATACTTTTGTTACGTAACAAGCACTTGTAAATCTTACCTACATAATATATGTTTGTTATGCTTAGTGACGTACAACGTAAAAATCTTATTTAACAACAAATCTCTACTAGATAATGAATCCATACAACTATGGGTAACAAGATCTAAGGCTTCGCGGCTTGTAAGCATAGGATTATTTCTGACGCAGACAGATAAAACACAGGCACAGGGCATTAGCTTCAATATCCTATTATTAATTTTAAAAAATATCTAAAATAAAATTTGTAAAATTATCTTATAGAATACCCATCTTCGTAGGACATATTACCAATTACTATTCTAGTGTACAAGTAGGTACAAGAGCTACAGTCGGCAACACTTCAGGTTACCCACGTGAACCACGAAAATTGCTTTTATTACGTAGGAAATAGAAGCGATCTCAAGGTCAAAGTGGGGTTGTCTAATGTGTTGCCGGGTGTACGTCCCATGTATCATGCAAAACTGCAGAAAATATCTTAGCTAATGAATGAGAGTGGGACAGCTGTATACGCCTGTCACAGGTGCGACAGAGTACACTCTACTGCGACGTTTCGCTCCGAAAAGGTCAGTAGGTGATGTCGACGACCGGACGAAAATAGGGTTAACATTTTCGCGCGTTTTCTTGTCATATTGACAGTTGTATCTCGGCCATGTTGGATAATTTAGATTGTGCAATGCCCTCTATAATAAAAGTTTGGCGCGAATGTATCTCTGTAGTATTTTCGACTCAACATCAATTTAGATTTGGATAACGAGGAAAATGTAATCGAAAATAGCACATTATAAATAACACAAGAATCCAGATGTAACATGAAATGTTTGAAACGTTTCAATAGAGTTAGTTTGAAATAAAAACAGTGATTTTATTATTTTAGTCTTTGGCTATTACATGTACATCCATTCTTATCGTTTAACCGTCCGTCACGCCATAGAAAAATCTACTAATAAAATAATAAATCAATGAATATTAAAATAATGTGCCTTCATGCCATAAATTAACATATTAAAATAATATGTTTTACTAAGATTATATAAATCAAAGTTTGGACTGACTATATACTCAATTTGTAGACACGCTTAGGGATATAATGCCTAGACGCTATATAGGTTATGTGATTAAGTAACATTAAAAGGGCCTTACTACTATTCCTATACCGAACTTTAATCGTCGCTGTAATCATCGTCATTCATAGCATTTCTTAATTACTACCTATTTCATACATAAACCTAGATACATGTAAAAATATTATATTACCTAAGACGCATCCGATGCATCACTTCAAAATCAATAACAATAATAAATAAATTGTTTCAAAAAACACACCAATTAACCTAGCCCCAAACTAAGCGTGAGCTTGTGCTATGGTGACTAGGATAACGGATAGACATACTTATATACATTTATAAACATCCATGACTTAGGTACAAATGCTCGTGCTCATCACACAAACATATGCCCCTTGCGGGATTCAAACCCGCAACCGCCTGGTTTAGAAGTCCGGGGCGCGAACCACTACACCAAGACGGTCGTCAATATCTAAAACTTCCTGATGTGCGTTAAGGTGTTTCACGAATGGTATGACTGTTGTTATTTTTAGGGTTTCGAACCTTAAACGGAAAACCGGTACTCTTATGGGGTCAGTTTGTCGTCCGTCTGTCTGTCAAGGCCCTTTTTCTCAGAATTCAATTGAATTCAATTGAAATTAACATCAAATAGGTACTTGTTATGACTGCAAACATTTGCAGCAAAAATCAAGCTTCGAAGTTAACGCAATCCAAAGATTTGAGCTTATGATCCTTTATTCGTACACCTGGCAGAGGAATCAAAACCTATTAGATAGGAATACTTGAACTTGCCATGGAAGTGGAAATAAAAAATGTAGCATTCACAAATCAATGACATACAAACTTTTCTAATAAAGAACTGTCCACCAAGTCACGAAACCCGCGTCATGTAGTGGGCTGTGTGTTTTATTTTGCTTTTTTCTAACTTGGCTTGCTAAGTTTTGACAGCCACAGTTTTCTGCGCTGCCAGAACTGTTTTTGTTAGAGTTTAGAGGAAATGCCAATAGAGTTTCTATTAGAAAGCGCTCATGATCGACCGAGTGACTAAAATTTCTGTATACAAAAGATAGGTTTCGCTAACGTACCTCTAGATGCGCTAACCAAATCCGTACAATTTTTCGTTACACGAACAGAGATGAGCCCGTGAAAAAACACACTCACGAAAAAAATACTAGGCGCTCTGGGATCAATCAAAATGTCAAAAGATATGGGTTCGTATTTTCGTCTCTATTCATTCTAAAATCACATCCAACTTACATCCCTAGTGATTTCAAAAATGAAACTGAAACGATCCGGGTTGAAAATTAAAACATTGCTGGCTGGCTACATACAACGTGTTGCCTTTTGACTTGTTCTTTTGTCGCGCGAGTGACGCTAACGAATGTTCAATGTCAGCCCAACGAAGGCTGATTTGTGGCGCAAGTAATAAAAAACACGCGTTTAAATAAAATTTCTTACAACAATTATTAAAATTACTTACTTATAGTTTCGTTCTAGTCTATAGTTTAGTTTATAGGTCTTTCTTAGGTTAAATTGTAATGTCTGGCGGTTACCCTCTCTCTACCTCATCAATGGTCCTCCGTAGCTCAGTTGGTAAGAGCACTATGATAGCGAAGGGACGTGGGTTCGAGTCCCACCAGATGACACAGTCGATTAATTTTTGTGAGCGAAATTTAATATAATTTCGTAAAAATGTGTAATGTTCCAAATAAAATATTTTTCTTTCTTTCTTCAAAATTGTGAGTTATTCCGGTGAGGGAAGAGTGCATCTGATATGGTAGTTATATTCAAAGGCCTATCGTTCAACAGTGGACGTCTCACGGCAGATAAATGATGACGATGACTTGAACAATAACAAACGTCAATTTCTGTCAAACTATACAAAAGATAACAGATATTGTTGAATAATTTAGAAACGTCAAATTAAGTGATGCGATTTATAACGTATCTGTACACGTTTTTGCGTGTTTACATCTAACTTTAGTCGTCATCGAATGACATCCCTACTAAATTGTCTATGGGTTCTCTAAATTCCTTAGCAACGGACAGCTGTTTAGTCTGACGTTTCTAAATTAATATAATCTGTCTCTTTTCGTTTGTTTGTCAGAGAATGAGAGAGACCGAACCTAAATTTAATCTTAGACCGGGCGCATTGGAAGTGAGTGTGTCAGGTATTTTAAAAATAGAAAAAAAAACTATAACTAAACATATAATATATGTTTGACAACTTTCTCAACTTTGTATACGCCTTTTCCTGGCACTTAACACCACTTTCCAGCGCGTCACAGTTCCGGAAGCCTTTTCCGTCGTTTGTCCGTCACTGCCGCCCGGCTGGTTCGATGACGTTTGCTTTTAGTACTTTTTAAACTTTTTTGGGGCAAAGATATCGATATACAGCCTTCTTGGTTTTAGAACATGAGAGCTTTATTAGGCTTAAAAAAACACTTTTTAGACAACTTTTTTGTTTGTGTAACAGTAACAGGTCATGAGAGCTTTTAGGCTATTTAAAGAAACACTTTTCAGAGATGAGGCATGCCAAAAAAAAATCGAAGAGATTTCATTTTCAAAAGCCAGATACAATGCAGAGTAATAAGCAAAGTGTTTCATAAAAGAGCTATAATAAATAACAGTTCCGCTGCATTTAAGGCGCACTACGCCTGTAAACTGAATAGCACACAGAAATAAGTGTTTGCTTCACAATTTATAGGCTATAGTCTTGCCAAGTTGTTTCCGTAATGCTTTAGATTTGTCGCAATATACTAGTCTAAGTGAAAACATTTTACTTGTAGTTTGAAGATGAATGGCATGGAGACTCTATGGAAGAATGAATGATAATAACAACTCCATTACAGATTGCCAAAGAGGTTTTATTTTTTTGAGGATACACAAAATAGCAAAGAATTTAGTATTACTCGTATCTATTCCCTTTCCAAAAAAATGTTTTCCATTCGTTAGTAATGATTACTCTCATTTTAATTGACTGTTTAGAGAATGCCTTAAAGCATTTAGTATGCTAAGTATTTGTACTACTTTGTTAGTGCAATAAACAATAATAAAAACGAACTGTCGATTGAATGGACTTAAAATATTAGTATCAAAACTTAACTAACCCGTAAAGTTTCATACAGTTTCCAAATTCCAAACGATTGATACCCGTTGGATAAACTTGGTTAGAATCGATATAGACAAATCACCTGGGACATTCAAGGCAGTTTATCGCCTTGGCTTGGCCCACGTAAGTACCTACCTCCAATGCAGAGATTCAGTACGTGACTGAATCACATTTTACCCTTTTGCTTACGTAAAAAATTTGCTGCCTGATAAGATGGTAGCTTGTAAACAATTGAGGTTAAAAAGCTCGTAGGTAGTCATCAGTGCCACTAGACTAAATGTCAAAATAAAATGTAAAAATAGTCCTAGTCCTAGTCGCCATAGCACAAGCTCACGCTTAGTTTGGGGCTAGGTAATTGGTGTGTATGTTTTTTAAAAGGAAGAAAAAAAGAAGAGAAGAAAAAAAGAAAAGAAGAAAAAATGTAAAAAATGTATTTAACTATCCAAATACCTACACACACACACACCTATAATAGTTTTGATGGTTTAAAAGTCAGATAGCTGTCCGATCCCCAATAGGTACATATTGAATGTTGTTACGTTCGCGAGAAGAAGTTAAATAATGAAATGGTCTTGAATGACAAAGACTATAAGGTTAGTAACTGAAATTAAAACCCATTTGGACTTTGCCGTAGTCTAGTAAACCGAGAATCAAAATTTAGGTACGTATCCCACGTTGCAAATTCACAGACCTATTTGTAACTATCGATTCCTCTGAATGAAAGATGATATTTATTACTGGTAACGTTACTTTTATCACTAATATAAATGTGTTTTGAAAGTCCGTAATGTTCTGAATGACCATAAATTTCGTACGGCCGTCATAATACTTGTCACTGGATAAAAAAAACTCAATATTTACCTCCGACCAAAACGGTTACGATTTACAACTTAAGTGCTCCCAGCACTACCCTAGTTATTTATTTTATGTGTGACCCTTAAAAAGGCGACCGTTCCAAAGTGTATAAGTTAGGTATAAACTACTGCTTTGGGTCAACATATGAGCAGCTGTCCAATGGCAAAAGGGAGAACATGATGCCATTGGATTATCTTTTGGAAAAGTTACGAGCAAAAAGCATCCATTAGTAGACTTCAAATAATCCGTGAAATTGACAACAAATCATTCATGATAACAGCGTCACTTTCTTATCGCTAAATTAATTTGCTAATCTGAAGTAATCGTAATATTATCAGCTAAATGTAACGCATATTTTTGGATGAGCACTTAGGTATGCCATCATGGCTTAAGTCTATTTTTTTATAATACCTGCCACATAAAAATAAATAAAGATCCAAGTGCAATCTAAGGCTACAATCAAGCACCCGGGAAAAAGAAACGTAATAACCTGTAGAGCGCTTTCAATTTAATTGAACTCCGAGCGCATCAGCCCAGGGCTTTGAATGTAAAAGCGATGGACTTTAATATAGTAAAACTGTGCCAGCTCATATCTTTCAATAGGACAATGACGGATTTAAGTAGTATAGTTACTTAGATGAGATTTAATATGCTTTTCTTGATTGATTAAAATTTATTGTGGAAAAATTGCGGAAGGGTTTTCTTAGTTCTATCTTTTCTCTTTTTAAGAAAACTGTCATGGCTCATTTGGCTAGCTCAAAACTGTAAAGCATGTTAGTAGATGCCAACCATTGACGACCGTCTTGGTGTAGTGGTTCGCTCCACGGACTTCTAAACCAGGCAGTTGCGGGTTTGAATCCCGCAAGGGGCAAATGTTTGTGTGATGAGCACGAGCATTTGTACCTAAGTCATGGATATTTATAAAAGTATTTAAGTATGTCTATCCGTTATCCTAGTCACCATAGCACAAGCTCACGCTTAGTATGAGGCTAGGTAATTGGTGTGTTTGTTGGAATAATTTATTTTATTTATTTATTTATTGTATTTCAAATAAAACTTCTTGATAGTCGTTTGACTGGGGGTCGTGATTACCCATTATGTGGAATGAAACACATAACGACTTTCTTGGTAATTTTGATGGAGTGGTTTGCCATTGCCTTATCCTCTCACACCCAAGCCAACATCCGATGACATGCAGTATGCAGTTTTCCTCACGATGTTTAAATTCCTTTACCATTCAATGGCTCGTACCTACCAATAGTTGAGGTGAGGCGTTTGCCCAGCAGTGGGATCTATGCTAGCTTTACTTTTTAGGTAGCGATATCTTCAAAAATACTGTGCTAAGTATTGTACGAACTCAGTGATACAGGTTGGGGATTAAAATGGTACGCCCGGCAAAAGGCCCGCCTTTTTTACCTTATATTATTACAATAACAAAATAAAGTAATCTGGCAAAACCTTACCGTTTTAAATCCCCTGTACATGACTCTGATCTCTTGCTTCGAGAACTTCGTCTGTCTGCATAGCTCCTCCAAAGCGACAGGAATCGGCTTCGGCGTCCGGCTCGGCTCCAACTCATACGCATGCTCCTCCACCGGGGACTCCGGAGGCGTCGCCATCTTGAACCCTCACTCAACCACCCTAACACATTATCACAAAAATCACAGTTCCGCGTCACTGCTACTTTCGCCCCGTCACTAATGTTTCATTGCTGTCAGTGTCAGTGCCAGTTTTGGCGCAAAAATTGACAGTTGTTTTTTTATTTCTCGCATTGGACATCAAGAGACGTTTGTTGAAATGGAGGGTCTGAGGGCCGGATCTGAAACAAACATTAAAAAAACATTAGGCTCTTATCGCAACATTATTCGTGCAATAAATTTTGCGGCGACATGATATATTGCCAAAACTAATTTAATCTAACTTCATGATATCGTTTGCTGGCACTCTGCCATAAAAACAGTTTTAACGGTTTGATTTGTGAGGTGGTTTACATTAAAATTGTAGTGTGAATTTCTTATTACGTACTTCCTTAATAACATCTATGATTAAACAAGTGCTAGACAAATCAATCACACAAAACCTTGCGGGATCTGAACCCGCGACTACGGGCAAGAATCCGGAGCGCTTACCACAAGCAAGGCGGTATTTTATTTTAATATAGGTAAATCGTACCCAAGATCCTGCCATTCTGTTTTAAAATTACACTTAAAAAGGGTAGGATTTGCCCAGCGTAAAAAAATAAAAACAAAAAAGGTCGTTTACTAAAAGCCCTAAGTGCGTACAATCTTAGGTAGGTGGGTACAGTCATGAGCATAAGTCAATTAATAGTGACATTCTATTAATTTATTTTTTTACATAAGTATAAGTAAGTATATCTCAACAGTCTCAACAGAGATTAGCCAACTGCGCGGGAGATATTATAGTGCACAAGTGTGTGCGCAATACACAGGTGCACTCTCTGTTCTTTCACTCTCATAATTCGGTGAGACGGCAGTCCAACATGACCGTAGAGAGATCAGGCGCAGGATCAACGGCTTAACCTTTCCGAGGCACGGGGGTGTTAACACCACCAACTTCCTGACTCCGGATCTGTGTATGAGCTATTTCAAGTAAAAGTATAATTAAACATAAAGCTATAGAAACTCTTAAAAACATGAAAGATTAGATTAAAAAACAAAATTTTTAATAAAAATTAAAATAAATTACTTAATACAACACAAAAACAAAAATTATAAAAAGGGTCCTTGTGGTAAGGTTCCTAGGATGCTGGCAGCATTACCGCGCTGGATAGCGATGCTTATACGCTGAGCAAGGTAGCTGCCAGCTCTTAGGTCACCACTGATGTCAACTAGCCTCTTGGAAATCTCTTTGAAAAAAGAAATAGCGTTGGGACCCCACGAACCCAGTGTTTCGACTCCAAACGGTACAAAGTGGTACCGGGAGTCGATCTGCCTGTACTTGTTCTTTTTAAAGTTTTCGGCACCCCTCGCAGCCAAACCAGCATCACGGCTTGTCCCGGGCAGATGAGAGGCTGCAAGTGTGTCGACACAGGTAGCGTCCCACACAAGAGCCCGACCCATCCGCCAAGGAACAAGTGACATCCCGTCTGGTCTCTTGCCATCATCACGCGCGATACCGTTCGGCTCGAGTAAAGCCGGCACGTTGATAGAGGCAAGAGATCGACGGATGATGTCGTTGATGCTGGCATGACGCGAAAAGCGGCCTGCACTTTTAATACAGGAGAGTCCGTGATGTCCCAACGAGCCGACATCAGAACCACAAGGACATCTGTGTGGAAGGCAAACCTCAGCACCAACACGCAGACCTATCGCGACTCGTAGAGTTTTAAACAAGATTTAGAAAATAAATGTTTTGGTCTTTGAAATTTAGAATTGGAAGTAGCTTTTAATAGATATTAATTAATTTATTTATTTATTGTAAATATTGTATATTATATGTATGTATATGTATATATATATATGTGTACATGTGTATATACACATGTAAATATCAGGCGAAAATGGTTCTGTTTCACGTCCTATGCAAATAGTATTATAAAGGGAAACCTGTTATTAGCTTTACTCATAGACGTCAGTATTAGTTAAGAAAAAATAATGTAACGCAGTTGGTTTTCTTAATAAAAAAAAGACAGAAAATACCCAAACACTCTCGGCCCGACCCGGGATTCGAACCCGGGACCTCGTGGATAGTACCCAGCGTGCTGACCACTAGACCAACGAGGCATCTTGACTGTACTCTATAACCGTATCCAAACATTCAGCTAAGACAAAACTACTTAGTATATTGAACCACTGCGGCGAAGATACACTAAAATATTGTGGAAAATAAAAATACACTACCCTCCATACGTTGCTTTTATTAAAAAGGGTTTGGTGCTTGTAGGGTTCTGCACCCGAAAGAGTGTAATACATGATCCCATAGAACCATAATGGAACTGTTGACATCGTTGTTCGTTCGTTAATCGTTGTTATGTAAATTGATTGTCCTGTCTTCGTCTCCGAAATTTACGAGATAACATTAGGAAGCTCCAGCGACGCAACTAGCAACCGCACACAGGTTTAGCGCAAGAAAAGAGAGAGAAAGAACATCCCCCCTCTCTGTCCTACGCCTTACAGCACTGTCCCAGTCGCCTGCTGCTCATTCGTGTCCGTGTACGCGAACTGAATGCACGCAGTGTTCAATTACAGCCAAAAGCTTTAGGCTTTCGTTATCGTTATGCTTAAACGGCATTACGGTTACACTGAGGAGGTAAAATAGAAAAAATATATATATAAACCTTATTTAAAATACAAGGTAAGTGCAGTGTATTGCTTATAAAATAGTGACTGTGATACTGATACAAACGTAACCCGCGCTACTGCGCTGTGCTTTATTATTTTATGCTTCGAATCAATACGAGATATTGACCTACATTTTTATAAAGTAAAAATATTGCTTCTTCAACTCATTACTGCCTACTTTTTTATGCAAGACTCAATCCGAGAGGTTGAGCAGTGCATTTTTTGCTCCAAATCAATACGTGATCTGTAGCTATTTTTTATTGCCGAGCTAATGCGAGATATTAGCCAGTCTACCTATTTGCCGAGCTAATACGAGATATTAGCCAGTCTGCTTTATGTAAGTCTTAGACTTGCTGAGGAAATCTAACACGAAATGTTAGATATGGTATGTTGCTTTATTGTTCAACCCTCCCCTTAATTTTTTATTTTTGAAAAACATTAATGTCAACATGTAGCCCACAAAATCCACATACAGAACCAGGGTACTATCCAATACTACGAGGAACTTTCCTATGAAGTACCCCGTACCATCCTGCAACGTTCCTTCCGTTGAAGTTTCGCCCGTTGATATGTCGTCGTGCGATACCCCGCCCTGTGATGTTCCTGGGCCCGATGTTGGATTTTGTTTACGTCTTTTGAATGCCACCTGAGTAGGGAGAGTACCTACTAATACATTTATTAGAGAGATATGAATCTATCTATGAAAAAGGACATTAATCCTTTAAGTATCATGTCTCCCAAACACAATAGACAATCATTTTGTGATCGGGACGCCGGCATTCTTATGAGGCTCGAGGCGTTAAGAAGGGTTGTGTAAAAATACTTATACCCAAAAATACACCGTCATGCATGCCACCTGCATAGTTTTGCGGGATTCAATGCCCGTGCTAAACCCGAAAGCAGGCTTAATAGTTACAAACTCAAGCCGTTATCAGGATAACTGCATTGCCACCAAACAGAAAACAATTAGCCCGTGCCCTAGCGCTAAGGAAGGATGTGTCGGGTTTATGATGAGGTTCATGTAAAACCTCCTAAGTACTGCAAGTACTATCAATGACGGTGGCAATAATTGCAGACTCAAGACACGAGGCGAACATTAATCATGCCTTTACTCGACAAATTCCTTGTCGAACCAATCAAGGACAAGAAAAGTGATACTTTTTTGCTCGCAGATCAGCCTCAAGGTTTTATCAAACCTTCTAAAGGAATAAAGATATCAGGGTAATTGATAATTCAGAGAGGCGGGCAGATCGCGGGCGCAGTGGAGCGAGCACGTCACCACCTAACGCCGCATTTGCGCACCCTGTGCAACAGCAGCAGCCGCCAGCATATCCTGTGATAACGCGTTGCTAGGCGCTGCAAGTTGCTTTTGCTTCGACAGCGAGCTACCGAGCACCTCAAGCGCCGACAACGTGTCGCGCTCAGAAACCGACCAGATAGAGGTATCTACCTACAGGCTGGTAAGTTAAACATTTTATTTTAACGAGTGGGTCTCCTCAATTACTGACGACGCCGCGTCATCCTGTGTCATGTTACTACCATATGCAATCTGTGGAAAAGCCAGGCCAAACTTCTGAAAGTTATATTTTTACGAAGACCGAGTGCATAGAAATTACAGAAGAAATATCAACTCATTTACAATCAATTTGAGCAATGAGATTGATATCAGTAAACAAAAAAAAACATATTACCTCGGCATTTTAAACAGGAAATTAGGTCAGCAGCTAGACTAATAAGTGAGACCTAACTAGTATATTATGGTAAATCTCGAGTTTAAAAGTTAATTATTTGGTCACTAGCTACAAATGACACAAATAAATATTCGGAATTTTTTGATAATCAAATTTGTGAACAATACCTTTTCTACCCGGTTTTTATATGGTCCCGTATATTTCCACGAAACTCTAAACCCGGTAGCAGCTGTTCCCCGATCAGAGGGTCTTTTGTCGGTGATATTAACAACATATCTATTAAGATATGTTTTTTTTATGTTGTCATAAAAACTACCCGAATTACAACTTATGACCACAAATAGATAGGATTTTTTATATAAAAAATAAGAAAAGTAGAAAAGTTATTTATGGGATTGTTACTCTTTTATTTCGGAGTTTCCGATATTTAGTGTGTTGGTAACCATGACAATTTAAATCAAGATAAGCAATTTAATACTTAGTAAATAAAAGATTCCTGTTCGATTCTGAAAAATATCTATGTGTTAAAAACAACCTCGAAATAGATACACAAAAAAACGGAATCCTTTGCAGACCCACAAATTTGAAAACTAGAATTTCTATTCATGACTTTTGTCAAGCTATTTATAGCAGAATGTCTAGTCCAGCCTGGGTCCATACAAAGTCATCTGAAAGAGCAACATTTTTAGTTCTCTATTCCTGATGGCTTTAGTATTTGTCTTTTGATTTTAAATGAACGAAAACATACTTAAGTTTTGTCTTTAAATGCAATCAAATTGTTTAATTTTAAATTAGAGTTTTTTTACCGATGCGTCAAACACCGCACCGGTTGGAGAGCAGCTTGTGTTTATGGCCGATAATCCTACCGCCGTATCTTATAATAATAAAAAGGGCCGGCATGATATTTGTACAGTTAAATATTTTTGCTTAATAATCAAGTGGTAAGAGATGTGCAAAGTTTTTTGTTTGCATATAAAATCGATGTAAATAAAAGTGTAAACGCAAAGTGTTTAAATACGTTTCAAGGGAATTAGATCCATTCACGCCCTACTAAGTGATGCTTTTACTATACGTTGGCAAAATGTTTTTTTTCTTCAATTGTTTTGCTTTTCCGCCATTGCATTAAAAATTGTCAAAAAAAATAATAAGAAAAAATGATGATCATGCTACAGTATTTTTAGTAATCGCGTACTAAAAATCCTAATCATAGTCTCATCTTTATATCACAAGCTATCTGCGATATAAATTAAATTATCACCGAAATAATATCTTCTCTCAGACAGTATTCAGACAGTCACATCCACTCCACCGCCATTATTTTCTAGCAGTCACGATCTTATCACTACAACATTTTTACTCGTAATGTAATGTGTAATCGCTTTCAAAAACTACTTAGTTTACCTACTTTTATAAAACATTCGCCAAGTATGTAATAATATGGTGGAACTTCTGCAAATAAAAAGTTTTGTAGATATTTTTAAACGTCAAAACTTATGACGTAATAGATTTCACAATCGGGCACCCTACACGTTACGTTAAGCAATTATTCGATCCCCAATTTCTTAAATTTCAATTAACAAGATCAGTAATGGTCTAGAGTAACTAAAGAGCTTTTTTTTCATTAGCGTCTTTAAGATGAAACTACATGTAGTTTGTTTACTCGATACGAAATAAAGTGGATCCCCATTATTGTTTTAGATTTGTAGTCGATTTTATAACCTAATTCTAAGTCATCAGTATTTCTTAGTAACGAATTGGTCATATTGATCATGTCCTTAGCCTCTGTCTAAAGATGCCAAATACTCTGCTTGAGTTGTTTAAAATATGCGTCGACTCAAAGAACCTATCTTTAAAATAGCAGATACAGTTAAATATAGATCTCATTAAAACCTAGTCAATTGGAAAATCTCAGCCTTGGTTAAGATTTACCATTTTAAGTGATCCAAATACTTGTTCTGCTAACAGATTTAACCGAGAATGTGGACAAGACTGATTTTAATATTAAGAAATCTTTACCACGCCGTATATTTCCAAGCAAAAGAGCGTTGGCACTTTTTTAGTTTTAGAAGCAAGCGGTATCGATACCAGTACATTCCGTGCTTCCAGCACACGTTATGCGACAACATCTGCCAGTGGCCGTGTTGCAATTCGTGTTGATATATAATTTTCGCATAAGCGCAGGTTGAATTTGGCAATCCAGTGTTTGCGAATTTCTATAATAGACCTAAAGTTACAAGACAATAATTGTATAGGAATGCTTGTTTTGTCTAAGTACATAAATATTTCCGAAGTTATTTGCATATTATCTTTAAGAATTTATGTTACTTATTGATTGTTATTTAAACAAACTTATATTATAATTTTATAAAAGATAATGTTTATTACAAATAATATACAGGGTGTACCAAAAAGGTGAAATAATATTTAAGGGTATGTAAGGTGAACATTAAGTAGTAAAAGTTTTAGTTAAAAATAAACAACTTTTTTTTTCCATACTAAGTAAATAATTTTTTTTTTTACCGAAAGTGTTGACAACCCTGAATCTGCGGTCATTCGTTAGCGAACCCCCGCCCGCAACCCTCGCCCGCCGCAGGATCAGCTGATGCGCGGATTCTCTAATGACAAGTTAATACAATGTAACTAATAGGTATGAAGTAAGAAGTAGGTAATTATTTGATGGTAAATAACTAGTACTCACTGTAAAAATCTACACAACATAACTACGACATAATTTGTTATGCAGCATCTGAGGCGTAATGGCTTGAAAAGCTAGGTGTATTTTATTTCGCATTTCGTCAACACTATTGCACTCCACTGCGTACACTTGGTTTTTCACGTAGCCCCATAAAAAAGTCCATAGCGGTAGGGTCGGGCGAACGGGCAGGTCACTGCACTGGACCCGCTCTGCCAATCCACTGAGCACCATGTCGTCCATCGAGATGTTCCCGGACGCGGAGCGCGTAGTGCGCTGGTGCACCGTCGTGCTGGTAAACAATATTCCGGTACACTGACAGCGGCAAATCTTCTAAGTAATCCTCAACGTCGTCGGTCAATAGCTCCAAGTACCTGTCAGCATTTAGGCTGCTCGGTAAAAACTTCGGTCCGAGGATACGATCCCCAAGGATCCCAGCCCAAACGTTGATCCGCCATTGGTGCTGAAAGTTACTTTCACTCGCGGCGTGAGGGTTCACATGAGTCCATACGTGCTCATTATGTAAATTTGAAATTCCCCCCGGGTGAATGACGCCTCATCCGTCCACAGTACATTTTCACCGAAACTGGCGTCATCTTCCATCCGGCTTCGGTACCACTCACAAAATGTGACCCTTGGACCGAAGTCCGCTGGGGTCAACTCCTGAACTCGGGAGAAATGGTACGGATGTAATCCATCAGACCGCAGCGTACGCCAGACTATCATGTGATTCACATTGAACGCTGCCGCAGCTCGACGTGTGCTTGTTCGTGGATCTAAACGAGCCAGTGCTCTGCAGCCGGAGACACAGGTTTCTGAAGCAGGTGTACGAAGGTAAACGCTGCTGCTCCGCGAGGGGCCTGCCGTCGATGAACCGCTGATGATACAACTCGCGAGCACCATTGATGCTCCCGAAAGAAGCGCCCACGCATAAAATCATTTTATAGTATTCACTATTTGAATACGAAGAATGATCTTCACGAGACATACTGATCGAAATCGGAGATCGAAATTCGGAAAATTTGGATAGCGACTGCGCAACGAGAACGAATACGAGCAACTAAAAAAAGTAGAAAATTTTAGAAAAAAGTAGGGACATTTCGCAGGGTTCGATGTGAGTAATGGAAAAAACCCTTAACCTAAATTAAAGTTTCACTACCATTTTAAAGAAAGTAGGAATATCAAAACTTATTTTAAGTTAAACAAACAAATAATTAAAGTTATCAAATACACTTTTTTTTATTAAAACATTTTCGTAAATGTCTTAAATTTTATCTTTTCGAATATGCGGATCCCATAATATTTTTAATTATTTCCGGGAGGCGGGGCTAAGGCGTAGGTGATAGTCCCATGACAGGATATTATTGGCTAAACGCATCGTTGCAATTTTTTTCGGAACGTTTACTGATTGGTTCGGCGCGCTTTGACTTTTGACTTAAAGGCGCCGCAGTCTACGTGGACTGCATTGTTTGGTCAATGATTAAATAAGTGCAGAGGAGCCACTGAGTTAAAACTATTGGTAGAATGTATTTGCCGAGTTACTGCTGTTGTGAAATTGTATCATTATTTTTAGTTGTCTCTCTAACTTATTATTTTTATATCTTAATTATTATTTCTAAGTCTGAACGAATAAAATAACGAACCCAAAACAATAGCGTAGCAGATTTATTCAGACGAAGTAACAAACGAAGTATCTGCCGCTAGATGGCGTTATGCGCCATTAGTTAGGGTCCGTTATCACCCGGTAGGTCAAGTATTCGCGGCAATTTGACAAAATTGCCGCGAACATGACATATTGGTGGTGGAAACGGTAGAGCGAATGAATGAAATCATTAAGGATGTTGATTGAATAAAGCCCATCTACGACTTTAAACGCTTCATGATATCTCATAATCTCAAATATAGTCTTAAAGTTGTTTTGGATGGGAAAAATAAAATACAATTATTTTGCTTTAAATTTCCGCTAAGAGACGCTAGCGCAGGCAACAAAACCACACCAACCGCAACCGCTTTGAGTACCAGTTCAGGCAAATGCAGAATGCAACGCCCTCCCTCCCTCAATACGCATGCACTACAGCTAATGCAGTTGACGACTGAAATGAGTCGCTGGCGAACAGGCCTTTTATACTGTCCCCACTAATGAGCTGACGTAATCGTTACGTAATTTCAGTCGTCCGTGCTCAGCCGAGGCGACAACATCTCCTGAGGATGCCGCGTGGAGTGGCGAAACGCGTCGAGGTTTTTTGCACGTTTGTGTTGGTAACTAACAACTGCATTAGCTGTAGTGCATGCGTATCGAGGGAGGGAGGGCGTTGCATTCTGCATTTGCCTGAACTGGTACTCAAAGTGGTTGCGGTTGGTGTGGTTTTGTTGCCTGCGCTAGCGTCTCTTAGCGGAAATTTAAAGCAAAATAATTGTATTTTATTTTTCCCATCTGATAATGGATTTCCGCAACGTAACGCCTGATTCTATTAATTATATTAAAGTTGTTTTATTAGGTAATGTTCAATAATCAATTCTTCACCAGTAATAACATCTTAGCATTGCAACACAGTGAGAAACCGAAACACCTAAAACGACTAATTATTGTTTATTAAATTAATTCAATGATCATTGAGAGGATCACTGCACATTTTATTAAAGTTTCACATCTGTTTTCTACTTAATCTCGATTTATGAGTTTGTTTACACCTAACAGCTGAAATTTAAGGTTGTCACCGATAAGTTTTTGTTAAAACTTTAGCATCAATTTACTCATTAATTTATACTCGCACGAGTTTGTGGTTTTGCATAGGAACTACACATTTACTACTCTACACGTCCTTTAAATTGTATTTCGCCTTTTTGATACACCCAGTATATATAATAGATATATTCATATTTCATTAATGGTTTAAGCAACATCGATTTTCTCTAAACATCTTCCTAATGTTATCTCGTAAATCTCGGAGACGAAGACAGGACAATTAGATGATCAAACGAACTTACCTCAAGTGAAGTTCGATCTTAATTGTCCTGGCTTCGTCGAAGAAATTTAAGATCCCGTCCCTCCCTATTATGCTGTATTTATGAATAATTAGTAATCACCCAATAAGTCTTAATCAATGTTGTTTATCCATAACTCGTCTTCTTGCTCTGAAATGAATGAGCAGCAGGCGACTGGGACAGTGCTGTAAGGCGTAGGACAGAGAGAGGGGGATGTTCTTTCTCTCTCTTTTCTTACGCTAAACCTGTGTGCGGTTGCTAGTTGCGTCGCTGGAGCTTCCTAATGTTATTTTATTATTTATTTAAACTTTATTGCACTGTAAGTTGTACAATTGGCGGACTTAATGCCTTAGGGCATTCTCTACCAGTCAACCGCTTGGAGATGCAGAAAGTTGAATCAGTGGCGGAACATTTGCAATTAAATAAAATAAATTATAAAATGCATTAATATTTCAACATAAACATACATACTAATATTACACAAATAAATAAAAAGATATATAAAACAATGATAAACATACATAAAATACACAAAAATGAATTTACAATTAACGAAATTGAAGATATTGACGACATCTAGGTAAACGAAAAGAAAAGAATGAACAAAAAAAAGGTTAGTTCTGAAGAGAGCCAAGGTGAAGATAGTGGGCACGGAGTGACTTTTTAAATGAAAATTTGTTTGGTGACATTCTGATCTCATTAGGGAGAGAATTCCAAAGTCGAATCGCAGAGATTGTGAAAGAGTTCGACATAAAGCCGGACTTGAAAAGTGGTGTGTGGAGATTGAGACTATGGAAAGAGCGAAGGTTGCGCGAAGTTGTGGATGCCAAATAGCTGAAGCGCTGCGTCATATACGTTGGGGAATGAGGGCTACGAAGTATGTTGAAGAGGGTGCACAGGATTCTTATTTCTCTGCGATGACGGATGGGAAGCCATTTAAGCTTTGAACGGTAAGCAGAAATGTGATCGTACTTACGGAGACTGAAGATGAAACGAATACCATTGTTGAGGAGACGGTCAAGTTTATTGAGAAAAGCTTCACTGATATTCGTACAACACACGTCGGCGTAGTCGAGAAGAGGGAGGACGAGAGACTGAACGAGAAGAGTTTTCGTGTGAAGAGGGAGAAAATTTTTAAATTTATAGAGAGCCCGTAGAGTGGCTGTCACTTTCCTGCTGACCTCGCCAATGTGTTTTGACCAGCAGAGGGTGTTGTCCATGTATAGCCCTAAGTTCTTGACATTTTCGCTGTAAGGAATCACAGCGTTGTTAAATAAGATTGGAGAAGTCGATTCCAAGCTAATCTTAGCCATCTGTCGCGAACTACCTATAATGATGGCTTGACATTTTGAGGGGTTGACGGATATACCATATTTCACGGACCAGTCAGCAATACATGCGAGATCGAGATTAAGAGCTGATATGGCTGAGTCAATATCGGCCACCTCTGCTTGGGTGTATAGCTGAAGATCGTCTGCATACAGATGATAAGAGCAACGAAGGTGGTGAGTGATGGAGTTAATAAAAATCGAGAAAAGAAGCGGAGATAGAATGCCACCTTGTGGAACGCCAGTTGTGAGATTAGACCAATGGGAGAACTGTTGGTCATTTCGAACAGCCTGCTGGCGTCCCTGAAGGTAAGATGAAAACCATTCCAGCGCCTCAGGTGAGACCCGCAATTGAGATAAGATTGCTAGGAGCACATCATGATCAACATTATTGAAGGCATTTGAAAAATCTGTTAAAACTAGAATGGTTACTTTAGAATTCTCCATGCCCTCTCTAATGTCTTCGGTGACTTTCAGAAGTGCAGTGGTCGTGCTATGGCCGGGTCGAAATCCTGACTGACATTCATTAAGAAGGTTATTGTTAAATATGAAAGCAGAAAGTTGTTTGTGGACGGCAGCTTCTAAAACCTTCGAAAGAAAAGGAAGAATGGAAATGGGTCGAAAATGGCTAAGTTGACTTGGGTTTGATATTTTTGGAAGTGGAAGAACGTACGCTTTACCGTTATCTGGTAAATCTCTTCAACGAAGCCAGGACAATTAAGATCGAACTTCACTTACGGTAAGTTCGTTTGATCATCTAAAAATATTATAATATCGAAGTAAAACTTGGCAATGACCATCTTGGTGTAGTGGTTTGTGCTCCCGACTACAAAAACAGAGGTTTCGGGTTCGAATCCCGCAAGGGGCAAATTTTTGAATGGAATGATGAGCACGAGCATTTGTACCTAACTAAGTCATGTCATGGATGTCTTGTGATTATAAACATTTATTTTGTCTAATGTCTTTACGCTTCCGCTGTCTGGCTGTCGGTACATTACTTACATCTATCAGTCCGTCGGTCCATCCGTCTGTCTGTTTATCGGCAGTCTGTATCTCATGGACCGAATTTCAACCTGATCCTGAATTTGAATCCGGGACCACAGAAGGCGACCTGACCACTAGACCAACGAGGCAGCAATCTTGTTGTAAGTACTAATACTATGTTTTGTTTTGTTATTTATTCCGTGCCTCGGAAAGCACGTTAAGCCGTTGGTCCTGTGCCTGATCTCTCTACGGTCATGTCGGACTGCCGTCTCACCAAGTTATGAGGGTGAAGGAACAGAGACAGCACCTGTTTATTGCGCACACACTTGTGCACTATAATATGTCCCGCGCAGTTGGCTAATCTCTGTTGAGATAGGCCGCCATGGTCGAAAATCGACTAGGAGGACATTATTATTTATTATTATTATGTATTGTGCAAAATTAAATACAATTGTATGGAACCCTTCAATGTGTCCGACTCGCACTTGGCCGGTTTTTTTACGAGACACGCAGACTCAATATTGAAACAGGTATTTTTACGTTCAATAAAAATATCGCGTTACGTAGGTTAGGATAAAAGTAGTATGAGATGTCACTTTTCTATTACAGTGTAGGTGACTACAGATTAAGCTTCAAAAGGTAACAAATACAAGGAATTCAATACTTTTCCTTACAAAGAAAGGTTAGTCCAGTGAGCCGGCTTTCTTTCGTAAAAGGAACCAAAGGAATTGCTCAAATTATAAAAACATTTCTACAATATAGGGAGCACATCAGACTACCCATATTCCTTGCAAAATGACTGACTTTTAACTGTATGAGATGCAGCAGTGTATTCCTTGATGCTGTCAACCGTACCTAGTTATTTATTAGTAAATCTAGGTTTAAAGATTATTTATTCCCACAAGAATTACATACAATTACCTTGTGTGAGATGCAATTATAAAAAATCAATAAGTAAAATATTACTCGAGCGTACATATACATTAAAAATAATAAGTAACGAAAAATGTCGCAGTCTCCAGCTATCGCGTAAGTATGCGTGCGACACAAGTAACTTGTGTGATCGGTATCGTTACCATGAGCTTACGGCGGTTTTACTCGCTAGCGAAGACGTAACAAAAGTGTATTAGAAGATGGCACAGCGCCTACGTGGAGAACTAAAATTTTCCATACACTTTTTTTACGTCGTCGCTAGCAAGTAAAACCACCGCAAACTCATGGTAACGGTACGGTTCTATTCTGACAACTTGTCACAACTCACAAGTTGTCCGACACAGATATAGAACCGAAACACACACTGACCGAGCTGGAAGTGACCTGGCTCAGGCAGAGTAGATAATTTTTATAGCTATCTTAACTAAACATGAATCATAAATACATAATAATCTCGCTATTGAACTCTCAAGAACCTTACTTATTCATTAGTCGTTGATAGGAAATAGACGTCTCAGTCAGGGCTCATTCACACTTGATGCGTCATTGACGATTTGTCAAAATACAGGATAGGTACGTCATGACGGATGGACGTTCACATTGTATACGGAATCGTGTTTTTTCACAATTCGTCAAAATATCCGAATTGAGTTTGGTCAAAATTTAAAACATTTTTCAGAAACAGTTTCCATACATTCTTAACCTAATACTAACTATAGAGATAAATAAAATACTTAAAAACACTACTACACGCGAGAAATAAAATACTTGACACAGTCCGATCCAATCCCAACTTCAAGCTCTAATAGAACTTAAAGCTAGGATTGGACCGAACGTGGATGGATGCCCAGTAGGCGGTGATGGGGCTGAAAATCCTCTCTGCAATAGCCCTCAGGAGAGTAGGTATTGGTGCTGCTCCGCACTCGCTCCCACAGGGAAGCCACTCGTTTTCGCAGGACGGCGTGAAAACCATCTGTGTTCCAGGTGGCGAACATTCCCGAGGCACTGCAGCGCCTAGGCAGACCCAACATCCCCCTGAAGGCATTGTTATATTAAATAAAAAAATCCGTGTATTTTGACGATTTGTGATTTTTAAAAACACGATTCGTGATTTTTGACGATTCGCCTTATTTTTCACGACTTTTACTGCGAGCCAATTCATGTTTTCTTTGGCTGTAATTGAATTAGTAGGCCATACTTAGGTACCTAAGTATGGAGTAACTTTCTAGTTACTCCAAGGTGCGTAGATATCATTCATATCACAAGCAGTTGAATGCTCAATTTGATTATATTATCTCGGTACCTATCTAAGTTACTAATAGCGTCTCGGGTCTGGGTTATGTGGTTGGTAGGTACTATGTACCACCTACATAACAGAATTCTTTTTCCGTTTTTTTTCTACCACCATTGTTTCTGAGTTGAAGTTTAATATCATTTTTATCGAGATAAAACATTATTGTTTCCGCGTTGAAAAATAGATTTGTTTACTTAAAACATTATTGAAGTAGGTATTTACAAAAACTTTAGTTTTACTGCAAAGGCAAACTACTTAGAATCTTTTAAAAAACTATGGGTTAAACCTGAATTTCGTGGGCTTTTAAAAGCACATCTGCAAAACGAATTGGCATTCAAAACGAATCACAAGCTCAATCAAGATAGGCTGCATGCTCAAATGACAGGAAGCCAAACCGTTACAGGCCGGCTGCCATATTCGTTTTCCGAATGCGCGGGAAAATTGAAAGGTAATTGAATAGCGCCATTTTGAATTGTTTTACGCCCGAAAATTAGCGTGGTTTTCTTTTGTTTTTCTTTTTTAGTCTGTGGTAATGCGTTGCGCTATTAGACTTTGGCTATTTGGCCAGTGTTTGGATAGCTCTGCAGGTTTTACAAATAAAAAGGAGGATTTATGTTTTATGGTCGCTGCAATTTTATTTTACTTAAGCGGTATGTTTGGAGATTGAACGAAGGTTTTTATTTTAAGAACTAATTTAATTTACATATTTAAGTAGCATTATTATTTTGAAAGCATACTCAAGGTTATTTTCTTTTCTTAATTTTCTAAAAACAAATTGCCTTTGAGATAAAATGTATAGATTAACTCTACTAAGGTACTTTTTCTTACCAGATAATGCAAAAGATAGATGCTGAATCGGATTTCTTATTGCACATTTATCCCGTCGTGATGGTGCATCGTCAATGCGAGAATTCGACAGTTCTTATTTATCCACAAATAAGAAAGAATAGATGTTACAATATCTCATCGTATATCAAAATAGCACGCCAGTCTATTTACTGTCAAATTAAAATAACGTTTCCAGTAAAAGTGCGAAAAGAAATTGTAAGCCTTTTACGTAGTAAGTAACATATTTTTATCTGAAAACCAAGCTAAGTATCCCCAGCTTGTGTAAATCTGGCGTCCTATTTTTAAAGAAAGCCAGTATTAAAAAGCTTGAACTTAGGGGCTAAAACAAGTTGCGTGTCGCTACCGGCCAGCGACACGCTCCACTGTGGGTCGAAACGCCATTTTGAGGGACTTAGCATATGACTTTCTATTTTCACTTTTTTCTTTTTACCAATGGATAGCCTATTATAGCCTTAATCGAAAATGTCATAAGGCATTTTGTGCTAAACCTTATAGTTTAGCTGTAAAAAAATAAATAGTTTTTTTTTTGTATGGGACGGATTACTTAAGTCTATATTGTTGTTGACCTAAGGGTGATCACGCGTTAAAACCTTTTTATTCTTATTATTTACCTATAGGACTATAAACAAGCACTAACACCGTGTCTATAAGTCTGCAATTCTCTGAGTTATTGCGATCGGAAAATAAATAAATTTTATACCTTACAAAGCTTGATTTTTGAATAACATTTATCAAATTAAACGTAAAATAGTAACTGATGGTTACGTATTTTACCATTTGTGATTAGGAAACGAACAAAAGCATGAACCCATACAATCTTTGAGTACTTGAATGTTAATGAGACGTTATAGATGCTGCTTTAAAAAGAAAAAAGTTTTGGTTTGTGGCTATTCTATAGACGTTTATGCTGGAATCGCTCTGCATGTTTCAGAGATAATTGGATTAGATAAATACAATAAAATTAAACGTTAAGCACCTGAGCATTTATTTTTAAAATATTGTTCATTGACACAAAATATAAACATTTAAGTAGGTGCATAATTAAGAACATAAAAATTATTAGAAAATTACTTAAAATTAAGCCAACAAAACATACAAACATCAACGAACCACTGACTTCTCGTTTTGCCTTAATATTTTAAAACATTTACACAAATATATCATAAATGTAACAACACAAAATCATAAATTACACTTAAATAACAAAGAATTTAATAAAATAATATGTACAAAGCTACCATTCCAATATCAATAATACAAGTATTTACAATTATCTTAAATCACAAGGAATTTTAATACAATGAAACTTACTCACTATCACTATTACTATCTTGTAAATTATCTACATCAATAAAATCTATTGCTGGTTCTGTCGGCAAATCCAGAAGAAGCTCTTTGGCTCTCGAAGAGAGAACCAATAGGTTTCGTTTTACCATCCGAGGTCTAAGACTGGTAATCTTAGGATCAGAAGACAAAAGAAAATTGTGTAAAATATCTTCATTCGTCGCTATCCTACTTACTTTCCTAGAATGGTGTTCTCTATAATTACGGAAGTCTTTATTGCGAGCTTCTGCTGCTTCTTCCGACAGTTTACCAATTGGAATGGAACCAAAATGCTGAATAATGGCAGAACCATGCACTAAAAGTTTGTGCAAACTGGAAGGCATATAATACCAGGGATACAGTTTTACATATAATTCCGCAGTATCATTGCAAAATTGAGAGAATTTAGAAATATCAACGCGTTCTCCACACGCAACAGTTTGGAGAATCACGTGTAACCTTTCAATTAAATTCTGATCAATTCCAGTGATACGGGCTGTTGTGTCTGCTTCCCTGAAAAATTTCCTTGCAGTATTGCCATCGTTAGTGGTGCCAACTCCTTGCTTGACCACATCAATTAGCAAACCACTGTCCTTTTTGAATGCTTCTTGAATAGCGCTTTTGCGTAGCTTCATTTTTTCTTTGTCATCACCTCTGCAACTCCATGTTTTGAACTCCAACCGGTAGGCTACAAAACAAGCAAAAATATAATGAAAAATAATGATTAAAAATACTAATACTACTACTAATTATTACTTCAAATAATATGTAATTTAGCGTGGTGAAAATTATAATTTTTTTTCTTACCTATATGTAGTAAGCACTCCATGCACCTTATCCAAGCATGAAGAGATGATAGCCCATACTGATACATATCTTCATTATGCTGTCTTTGGGGATGGGATTCCAGATCATTCATTTCCGATGGCTTCGCTTTACAAATATCGCAGACAGCTGACGAAGTCCCTGATAAATAGGAGGCTATCTTGCCGTCAATCATTGTCAAATGTAATTGGTGTTTTACTGCAATCTGTTCAATTCTTGACGGTAAAAGTGCTTCTATTTCTCCGGATATGCTGGCTTTTATGGCTGTTACAGTTGCTTGAGATTCTTTTGTAAATTTAAACATAATTGGACGGCAATAAAAGGTTGAAGAAGGTCGGTCATTTTCCCAAAGCACTGTTCCATCAGGTTTCTGCAGCCTAATCGGTACTAGACTGGCCATAAATATACTGCTCTCATGAAACTCTGTATCAGACTTTTGTTTGTAATTACTTTGACCTGAAGCACCATCAAAACCCCATTTGCTCACAAGTTGTAAATCAGTGGCAAGTTTCAGGTCCAAAGTAATCGAATCCAAAAGTCTGTATACAGTTAAATCCAGCAAAGCTTGCAACTTAATTGATGCTCCGTCTTCAGTAACCAAGATGTCTTCTGTTTTTGGATAACAATTCTGTTTTTCCTGTCTAACTTTATAGTACGAAGGGTACAAGTCTGTACCATTTTCGCTAGCTGCCTCTCTTAGGTTTATGTATTGCCACTTCGAAAGTTTAAGGGAAATTATTAAAGCCAATGCTTTTTCGGGTGTATATGTTTTTCTTTTGTCTTCACTTTTACCTATACAATCTTTTACTTTTTCAAGGTCTTCTGGGTTATCCAATAAATGTTGCATAATTTTTGCCACATCTTCGTTTCCAGAACTTTTTAAGCTCCTCATAGCAACCGCATTCACTTCTTCAGGGGACAATGACAGCGATTTATTTATTTCCTCCACACGTCTTCGCTTTTGCTTGGAGCCCAAATCTTCAAAAGGTTTTCTTGGTGTAAACATAGCTGTTGAAGGTCCTGATGTAGGAGATTCTGACGTAGAAGGTTGTGATGTAGATGGTTCTGACGTAGAGGGTTGTGATGTAGATGGTGGCAGATTTTCTATATTATCAGTATCATCACACGTGTCTTCATGATCTTTGCTTAAGATAACTTCTTCAGGCCAAGTTATTGGACTTTCTAGCCAATCTCCATTGTTCCGTATAAACTGAGGTAAAACGCGACTACTCCTTCTCCATCTAGCACTCACAATAGAACAAAATCGCTCACAGAACTTTTTAAGTACAGCACTGGTCTTCTCCGGCACATTCATTTTCTCTTGAAGAAAATCAAAAAGTTTTTTACTGTCCGACAGTGATCCCAAGTTTTCTCTCAAAATCACAAACAAATCTAAATTATTTACTATATTTTCCATCTTAGCGAAAAGAAAATAATTCACAGTCACAAGAGATTTAAATAGCAGTTAAACGAAGGTTCAACGAATACTAGTTATGATTTTCTCATTACGGATATTATATACCTTTTGTAACACCAGCAACTATTGAATTTTCATAATAAAATAACAACCCTAATTAGTAATTAGAAACCTAAAATAATGAGTACTTGAAAGTGATTAGTGGTATCACTTAATTTATTTCATAAATAGATAATAATGTGAAACATGGTGTAATATTTAACCTGCACCTACTATTTAACGTTTAATTTGATAAATGTTATTCAAAAATCAAGCTTTATAAGGTATAAAATATATTTTTTTTCCGATCGCAATAACTCAGAGAATTGCAGACTTATAGACAAGCTTTTAGTGCTTATTTATAGTACTATAGGTAAATAACAAGAATAAAAAGGTTTCAACGCGTGATCACCCTTGGGTCAACAACAATATAGACTTAAGTAATCCGTCCCATACAAAAAAAACTATTTATTTTTTTACAGCTAAACTATAAGGTTTAGCACAAAATGCCTTATGACATTTTCGATTAAGGCTATAATAGGCTATCCATTGGTAAAAAGAAAAAAGTGAAAATAGAAAGTCATATGCTAAGTCCCTCAAAATGGCGTTTCGACCCACAGTGCGCTCGCGCGTTTTATTCATGCGGCCGCGCGGCTACGTTGCTGGCTAGACGAGAATGAATAAAGTACTAGAAAGAGGCGCTAGATGGCGTTAGAAGCTTCTCGTAGCAGTCAACCCTATCGCGTCACGTGATATTACGTCACTGAATAGGTTTAGTAGTGTATTATGAATCATATTCCAGAGTAATAAGTATGAAATTATCTTGCAATGGATTTTTGTAGGTGTCTACACGAAAGTGTGCTTAACTCTGAGGCGAACTAAATTACGCCATATTGTTGACGACATTGAGTAGACATTTCTTTGAATACAATTGCTAAGTCATACTTCTGTACGAAGTACTAGTACTTATTCTGTGACGTGGCGCTATAACCTCACGAATGTTTCCCCCCATAAATATGGACGAATGGAGTCGCAACTGCCAGCAACAATTTTGTAAACAAGACGTGCATTCAGCGAAGCGGAGAGCCGCTGGTATTTTGGGAGTGGTAATTTTAACTGTTTGTCTGCCTGACATTGTTTTGGCGGTAAGACTGAGATTGAGATGTAGGTCCAGCCTCATTAGATCAAAATGATGCCATCACTAGCGTTATCCCGGTTGTGCACTCGCACGCGAGGGCCCAGGGTCCGCTGACCATGATGTGGCAGATCAGGTAATTACAATGGAGTGACTGCCAGCTGCTAGGATTTCTAGATAAGTGATAGACATACTTATAATATAATAGACTGCCTCGTTGGTCTAGTGGTCAGCACGCTGGGTACTATCCACGAGGTCCCGGGTCGGGCCGAGAGTGTTTGGGTTTTTCTGTCTTGAAATTACTCAGACACAGCTCCGGAGTCAGGAAGTTGGGGTGGTGTTAACACCCCTGTGCCTCGGAAAGCACGTTAAACCGTTGGTCCTGCGCCTGATCTCTCTACGGTCATGATGACGGACTGCCGTCTCACCGAATTTTGGGAGTGAAGGAACAGAGAGTGCACCTGTGTATTGCGCACACACTTGTGCACTATAATATGTCCCGCGCAGTTGGCTAATCTCTGTTGAGCTAGGCCGCCGTAGTCGAAATTCGGCTCAAAGTCAAAGTCAAAAATTCTTTATTCAATTTAGGACACAAAATGCCACTTATGAACGTCAAAATATCAATCAATTATGGCCCATATGGGGCAGAACATGTCTCCTTATCTTTTGGGCCCTACTAGCGCTTCGAGACAAGACACAGACAATCTGGCAAGTGCTGAGAAGAAACGCCGGAACAAACTCAGTCACCACTAGCTGCCACAAAAATAAAACAAATCAAAATAAACAGGTAGGTACATCAGTTTGGTGCAGGCTGGACTGTCCATACATTCTCGTCATTAAGATAGTCTTGAATTTTATAATACCCCTTCGGCATTAGGGTAGTTTTGACATGAAACATTATGAGGTATATTATTGAAAAATTTGACACAATTTCCCAAGAATGAATTAATTGTTTTGGCTAATCTGAAGTTTGGAATGACAAGTTTGTTTTTATTTATTGTGTTATACGAATGAATATCACTTTTTTTCATAAAATGGTCTAAATTTTTGCGTACGTACATTATATTATCAAATATGTATTGAGAAGCGACAGTGAGGATGTTAATTTCTTCAAAGAATTCTCTCAGGGATTCGCGGGGACCAAGTTTGTAAATGGCACGAACGGCTCTTTTCTGTAAAATAAAGATGGTATCTATGTCCGCAGCAGAACCCCAGGCTAGGAGGACATCATCATCATAATATACGTTTTAAAACATCCATCAATGACATAGGTACAAATACTTCTACATGTCATCATCAAAACAATTTTCCCCTTGCGGGCTTCAAACCCGCAACCTCTGGTTTTGTAGTCCGGAGTGCGAAACACTACGTAGGTGTACACCAAGTTTGTTAGAAACATGATAAAATTATTCTGTAAAATGATTTTTTATGTCAGTCTCTGCAGCTTAGGAAAAACATACTTTTTAAATAAGTATAGTCACTTTCTTTTGCGCAACGCCCGTAGTCAAATGGCAATCGTTCTGTAGAGATTCGCTATCACCAATGAAATACCAAAAATGTATGTCAAGGTCACGTGATATTTCGATGGCTTATGTCAGCATACATTTTGTTAGCGATAACGAACTTCGCTTGACAATAAATTGCCACTTGGCTACGGGCCCTGAGTAGATAGCGTAATAAAACCCGCAAAACTTTACCAGTGCCTAATGTAGATATGCGATTCGTTTTTCCGACATTCGCGAGCTAAGCATACGCTACGCTATCTCTACGAGCGACATTTCCGCGCACCCTACTTTTCGGATGCTCATTTCGGCGGTCGCAATTCATAAGCGGTAGCGATAAAAAACTAGCCACTAGACTCAAAAAAAAGGAAAGAAAGTAGGTACTTTATCCACCCATGTAAAAGACGAAAATAAACAAAACATAAAAAGGCACGGTTTCATAACTACTTATAGACTACAGGCCCATGTCCAAAATGGATGGGTCATATGAACCCATCCAAGAGACGAATATACGTCGATATAAGAGCATAAAATAATAAGATTCAGCACTATGCTGTCACTTGTAAGCTGTCCAACTGAGTGCTGGTGAGAATTCAAAAGTGCAGGAGAAGAGTAAGTACATTTTGGTCATATATTATTGTATGGATGGACAGTCGTCCGTGCTCAGCCGAGGCGACAACATCTCCTGAGGATGCCGCGTGGAGTGGCGAAACGCGTCGAGGTTTTTTGCACGTTGGTGTTGGTAACTAACAACTGCATTAGCTGTAGTGCATGCGTATTGAGGGAGGGAGGGCGGTGCATTCTCCATTTGCCTGAACTGGTACTCAACGCGGTTGCGGTTGGTGTGGTTTTGTTGCCTGCGCTAGCGTCTCTTAGCGGAAATTTAAAGCAAAATAATTGTATTTTATTTTTCCCATCTAATAATGGATTTCCCCAAAGTAACGCCTAATTCTATCAATTATAAAGAATCGTACATACATCATGAACCCTGAAAACATTACTCACCTTTTTAGGCACTCGTGTAAAGAGAGTTTAAGTCTCCCGCTGTATTTTTTACTTAATTTAAACTCCGCTTCATCATCTGTGGGTACCTTAGTTAGTTACTTAGGCTCCGCGCAGATGGGCCACCGACCAAAGCCACCGGTAGCTGGCGACGAGAATACGTTTTGTATGGAGTCGCCGTACACGTGAAGCAAGTGGCGGCCAATCTCGACTCAGTGTTCGCGTCACGTCATTTTGACAAAACTGTCAAAGGATCTAGCAGGTAAGTGTCAAATCGTAGCGGCCACCGACCACCTTCGTTGCGCGGGACCAAAGGGCGTGGCGCGCGACAGTCACCGGTGAGGGTGGTCGGTGGCGCGGTGGCCCATCTGCGCGGAGCCTAATTAATAACTAAGGTACCCACAGATGATGAAACAGAGTTTAAATTAAGTAAAAAATACAGCGGGAGACTTAAACTCTCTTTACACGACTGCCTAAAAAGGAGAGTAATGTTTTCAGGGTTCATGATGTATGTACGATTCTTTGTTCCACCATACCTTCTAAACGCCTGAGCCGATTGAGATTTGTGTGGTATCTTATCACTTGGCCCACAATGCATCGCTAATCTTCCTGTCACAGCTGTTTTGCTCGCAGCACGCGAACCCGCAGTATTATATTAGTGTTTATTTACTTTCGAATGTCATTAGGATCAATAGTGCAGCCGCTGGCACGCGACGGATCCGTACGATTTAAATAATGATTTTTAGTTTGGGTTTTGATTTAATGATTTTTTTAGTTAGAGTCGGGTTTAAATAATGATTTCTAGTTCGTAATTTTTACAAATATTTTTTATCACACTTTTTCTAAGAATGCTTACTTATGTTTAACATCGCAGTTACTTACAGTGGCCAGAGGCAGGACTCAAACTTTAACCCCGTTATTCCAAAAACTTAGTACCGGGCTTAAGACAGGACTAAGCTAGTAGCTAGCCAATTAGAAAAGCGCTTCATTATTAGGTCATGTTACGAATGTGTCATTCATTCCTCTGTTGTCGGCTAATATTTAGACCCATTTTATAATAATAATGTAAATCATTTATTTCCGATTATATCATCCATACAAATTGTTAGTAACATTAAGAACTTACAGCTATGTTAATAATACTAATAATAATTTTAAACCTGGTCTAACTTTTTTGTAATAACACCGTAAAAGTTCATTTCCCGAAGGCTTTTCGCAAATGAAATGACATTCAATGTGAGGATAAGCGAATCACCGAAAAGGCATCCCCTTAGCATTATAGTCCGACAGATTCGTGCGGACCTTACTGCGGTCGCCAGAGATGTGGGGGCCGAGGCACGCTAGCTAGATGTCAACGGGGACGAGTTATGTTGCGGCACAAAATAAGTACTAGTACTCCGGTTGCGGTTAATACACCCATACACACACGCACACTCACACACACACATACACATACACACATACACACACACAGAGAGAGAAAGAGAGACAGTAATACGCGTCATGTTGTCTGATGACCGTTACTTAAAATTTTGTAAATAAAATGCAAATCCGTCATTGGCTGTAAGTCTTACATGCCTGTATTTTATGTTATGTGGATTTTGTAAAACAAATAAATAAAATTAAGAGGATTTCTAATAGGTAAATGCCACTCAGGTGTGATTGGCGCTTCCACGCCCCGTGCGTCTTGCTGGGCGCAAGGAGGGTCGGACTATAGTCGTGGCAGCTGGAGGCACATAGGTACCACGATACTTAGGTGCTGGTTTTCCGCAAATGATGGTGTTATATGATCGCCAAGATATCCTAACTCATGGCATGACACTGTTCTCGGATCACAGAAGTCAAATATTTGACAAGATTTGCAATTTGTAGTGGCCAGTACCCTCTTTGTAGAGCTACCACTAAAGGATAAAAACCAATTTTAAATTAACACTGGCTACATTTCGCAAGCAAAAAAAGCTAACTTTTATTTTTTAGAGTCGTGGATATCTCAATGGCCAGTTTAAGGCGGTACTGCACGAAATTGAGAAAATTAACGTATTTCTAAATCACTTGTACGATGAGCTGAATTAGTTAAATAAATTAAAACAACTCATTTACGTTAGCCTAATCATTTCACAATGTCCTGGTCTTGTTGAAATTTGTAACAAATTCTTTATGTTATAATAAACATGACTTGTAACTAATAATATCTAAGAGCATTTTTTTCGAAAACTTAGTGATTTTTTCGCATGAAACAATAATTTGTACATGAAAATGATTGTACTCGTATTGATATTCCGCAGGTCCCCATCTTTTTAATATACACGAATAACATATAAATTAGAAAATATGATCATTTTTCAGTTTTTAACACAAATGTCTGATGGTTTTGCGCATTGCGCAGAATAAAACTATTGTTCTAATCAAATCATCAAGTCTAAAACTTTAAAGCAAATGGATCTAATTACAAATATAAATAAGTTCGATTCTGTTTGAAGATCGTTTAGACTTACTCGACTTGCTTCGCGCTGCACTCCCTTAACTTTACACACTTCTTAGATTTCAGTATTTTATTGATAAAGTGGCCAGTATTTTAACCTCTTTTGAACATTGTCTACGTTGTGACATTGGTATGACCTTATAAAGCGTATTCTTTGTTCGCAAATGTGCACAGTTTATCATAGGGCCAGCCATTAAATATTAATCGGATCGATAGCGGTTCGCGACAATGAAGGTTGTATGATGAATGACTAGATAGCCATGTGTAATTTGGATTGTCGAAGTTTTAAAGGTGTCAATTCACACGCTGTAATATTAGTATGTGAATTGACACCTTTACACGCTGAAATACTAATTAGGTTAGCCTAACAAGGACAAAATTAATTAAGTACGGTAGGATATTTAAATGACTAGAAGTTTCCCGCGACATCTCCCGCGCAAATGTCAAATTTTCATGTAACTTCCACTCCTCTTTCCTTTAACAAATTCATATTCCGACGCATACCTACCTACTCCAAGCAGGGCCAGTACAAATTATAGCGTTTCTTGTCCAGTAATCAATCTTAGAACGACGGCCTCGTAGTTCGGATTAATGGCCGATATTACGCGATATTACAACGCCAATTACAAAACCGGGAAATTACTTTTTCCACGCCTGCCGAAGCACGAGCAATTTTTTTTTATTGTTAGAGCGGTTCCGCTCTGAGTCCGTGTAAATGCATTTTCCGCGCTCGCTTCTTTCGTGATCTTCAATATCCAACGCATCGTGGTTTATTTCCCTGCGAATATTACTTACAATCAGACGACAGAGGGGCAACTAAGTGACCTCCCTTTTGAGGTAGTTAATTATGTAACTTTTTAAAAAATACTGAAAAATTAATAACCATCAAACTTATTGAGTTACCTATTTCCTTACAAAACAACAGCCGAAGCAGCGACATAGTAACGATAACGAATATTGATCACGTCACGTCACTCCATCCATTCGTTTTATGGCCCCACGGTGCCCCGCCCGTTTTATGACCACAAACATTGCAGTTTGGGAGTTTGGACCGGTCTAGTGATGTGCTTAAACAAATAGGCATAATATCGATAGTTGACTTCGATGAATATTTTGGATTATTAAAAAAAACAAAGAAAAAGCATTTATTCGGAGATCTGTAGATCGGTGAAAAAAGAGACAATTTACAAATTATAAAAATAATTTGCCGAAAAGGCATCCGACTCAGCATTAGTCGGGGTAACCGAGGTATTCGTTTATATTAGTGTTAATAGTAGCTTTTGGACATTTAGGCCCACTTGCGCACGTCCGGATTAGCTATTCCGGACTTGTTCAAGGCCTTTTATCTGAGTTGAAAGCCCGCTTGCACAAGTCTGGATTAGTTTATCCAGAAGATCCACTTACACCAGCCCGGATTAACTAATCCGAACGTGCGCAAGTGGTCCTTACCTTCCAGTCCGATAAGTTCTTGCGCGACCAGACAGTTGCCAGAGGTGCGTTTCGGGCAAGATTAAAACTTGCGTTTTGTACTCTACTGACCTCAACTTTAGGTAATATGGCCGTATTTTTGACTTGACTTATGGTCCTATGACCTCGAGGTGGGGCAGAGGGCGTCCACAGTATTCTTCCATCGCGTTCGGTCTTGAGCTTCGCGCTTTATTTCACTCCACGTCTTGCCGATTTTCTTCGCCTCGTCTGCTACAGTGCGCCGCCAGGTTTGTTTGGGGCGGCCACGCCGCTGCCGTATTTTTAGGGGTAACTTTTTTTTAATCAATGTACCTACAGAATCAGACTTTCTATAGTTTAATTATAGTTAGAGATGGATAGCACTACTAAGGACTAGAGTCCATATTACAACATTATTCCTATGAAATTATCTAGAGTTTTACTGCACAGAGAGAAGTCAAAGCTTTAAGATTTGTTTAACCACTGACAGTGTTATTTTATTTTTATAAGTTTAAATAAGAAACCAAAAATTCGCACATAACCTAAAGGTCGTTGGTTCAGATCATGCCCATGTGCGAATTTTAGTTTTAGTTTATTTATTGCAATAATGTACAATACACGAGTAATAGTAACATTGACCCTGTCGGGCATGGCAAAACGTAAAGTCTTATAAGTAGGTATTAATATAACATTGCTATTTTCATCTAAGACTAATAAATTATTTACATTAAAATCTCATGTCGATAGAAAAATCAACATTAGCATAGAATATCTTACTTCAAATCACATATTATTGCACATTACAAGGTCTTTTAATTATTAGGTAAGTATTTTAATTTACAAGAGCAAACAAAACTCAAAGCCATGTGAGTAAGTATTAGGTTTACTAAGGATATCATTAATGTATTTTTGAATTTTTGAATGAGAAGTGTTCAGAGTTTATTTTTAAGGGAACTTAAATTATTCTCATTTTTTAGATAATTCGTAAGCTTATTGTAGATTTATTATTGTTACACTTAATTTGCAATAAATTGATTTGATTAATTGACTGTTTTGTATGCAACGATATTTTCAGAGAAGTCACTCAAAGTTAATGAAGGACTCTCATTAGGATAATTTTAAGGATTACATTTTAGTGACGGACGACTGTGGGTAAGGTAGACTAAAGATGGCGCATCTCGGTCGTTCAATTATAATTGGTCCATAATTCCTACAATTACCTACCTACTGTTTGCAGTATTATAGTATTCAAACAGTGGGGCAGGTAATAATTACACAATCGATAATGTTATTATATTTATTTACTGAAGGCAAATTTTCGACGTTTATTTGTGTTTATCGATATAGGTATATTATTGAACTTGAAAAAAAATGACCACCTGACGCGGGATTCCCGCCTCTGGTGTTCATTTTTCAATAATAGATGTATTTAGATTTTATAAAAGTACCTACAATAATATATTTAGATTGCAAAGTGAATGCTAATCGTCAGTTGTTTATTTTTTTTTCTTTACTCTGTCTGTTGTGCTTAATAAATGTTTCTATTTCTATTTATCACTTAAAAACAATAATTTATCGATATAGGTACCCAAGTCATGCACATCTCTAAGCCGGACTAAGTATTTTTATTGAGTTTCTTACTTTGAAGAAAAATATCAGAATTAACGTCACTTTTACGAGGACCCTGTATAATAATCTTGGTTTATTGAGCAACTTCACCGATAAGTTTATTTTGTTTGAAAACACGTGTTTTTGGAAGTGGGTAGTAATCTACTTGAACTTTTTAGATGAATTATATTTAGACCAAAGTTCAACAATTTTAAAACAGCGGGTTAATCTGGATTTACGGTTATTTTGACATAATTCCCTTTCATGTGTTGTAATGAACGAAAAAAATCCATTTAGTACCAAAAACTACAAAACAAGCAGGCGACTTAGTGCCTAAAACTAATATTTTGGTACCAAAAATCCGTTTAGTGCATGACAGTGACGGCAAAAGCACGTCACGACTACTGTACCGTTACCATGCTTTTACGGCGGTTTTATTCGCTAGCGACGACGGAAAAAAATGTGTATGGAAAATTGCACAGCGCTTCTAGCGGTTACTTGGAGAACTAAAATTTTCCATACACTTTTTTTACGTCGTCGCTAGCGAGTAAAACCACCGTAAACTCATGATAACGGTACTAATACTATTTCGCGGACGCCATTTTGGAGATGGCTCTAGGTAAACAACACCCAGCTCTCAAAAATATAAACCGGCTGATTAATGATTAAACATGTGTTGGTTAACTCGAGGTTTAAAGGATGCGTAGGTACGTATCCTACCTACGTCAATCCTAGTGGATTGGCGTGAGTTTAGTAACTCAGGCATGTCTATTGGAATCGTGTCCACTGTGCTTTAGTCATCGATATTTCGTCACTCCACGTATTTACGAGCTAGCATCGTACATTGCTGTAATCACGAAGCAGCGTCAGCGACCTACATTCAAGCGGCTGACCGATGAACCCTCAAGCAGCACCGTCGGCACTCTACACCGACGGCACACATCTTCATACGTCATGTTTACTAGCAATAACTTTATTATAAATACATGTGCATAACAATCAATAAATCTGATATCAACCGTCCGTGTTGGTTCTCATTTCCCTCCGCTGCGGCCAAGACACCCTCAGCCGACACTATGATCAGTCTGGTGAGTCTGCCAGGGTGGCAGCAGGTCCACGCCAACTACTAACCTTCCTAGCGCTACCCTGGGCGACCTGGGAGCAGCTATACTATCACATCAACCTTGTTATATCTACGTTGGTATCTATTGTTAGGCGGGGCTAGGGCTCGACTTAGTGTCTTGGGGTAAAGGGACATCTACGCTCACTAGGGAGTTAGTTTCCTTCCTGACCTTATAGTGATAGACAGGCGGGACTGTTTCCCGACCTGGAGCTCTATTTTTAAATCACTCGTATGACATTCTGTTGGCGAATGCGACATTATTTTCACTCAAACACATTAATTTTGGCGTTTCTTCTATGACTCGCCTTCTGTGACGAGTCGGCAGGGGCACTCGTTGCGGTTTCGAGCGATCGAGTGCAGTTGATCGAGTGATTAAATGATGCGAAGTTTTAGATGACAAACGAAAATCAATAGAAATCTGCACTCGAGTGATTCAAAAATAAAGCCCCTGTACAACGTAGGTAACTATCACTCGAACGCGTATTTCCAAACACCCGTTCGATCCATCTCTCATTTTAACAGGCAAATTAGCGAACAATCATCTGTTGGATAATCAACGGCTTGACATGCGCTTGGCAGTTGTCCAAGAGATGGGTTATTTGAACTAGCGTGCATAAAGCTTGATCTAAAACTAAACTGAATAGTAATTTGCTGTCTTAATTTTTAATAACTAACGAAGTACTTATATTAAAAATTAAGACAGCAAATCCGTACCTAATATTATAAATGCAAAAGTGTGTCTCTCTGTCTGTCTGTTACCTCTTGACGCTTTAACCACTGAACCGATTGAGATGAAATTAGGTATGGAGACAGTTCGAGACCCTGGAAAGGACATAGGTTACATTTTGTCGCGATATAAAAACATTAAGGGGGTGAAATGGGGAATGGAAGTCTATATGGAAATTCCAAAGTCGCGGGGAACCACTAGTTTTATATAATCTGTGCTTATACCTCCGTAATTTTTTAACCGAATTTTACAATCAATTTACAAGATTTGAGAAACTAGAACAATAGTAGGTATTAGTACCTAGGTACCGGTAGTTCGGAGTTGTTAGTTGACAAAAAAACTTTCATATGTAATCAATTGTCTACTAATATAAAATCAAATATTAAGTAGGTACCTAGGTATCTGAATGCCAAGCCAGGTCTGAGGTCAGTGCCTACGCCTAGCTTCAGAGGTGTTACTACAGGTATACGAAGTCGGTAGAGCGGCGTTTTATATAGGCTGTTCATAAAATCACGTTGCCTATTAAAATTATGCCTACAAGGTGTTACAAATATCCGTTAAGTGTGTTTTTTTTGTTTAATTATATGGAGACCTCTGTTAATTTCTTACAACTAGTGTTGTAAAAGAACTGAGTCTTTTTGTCCTCATTTCGCAGCTGTGAGTTCTTTTTGCAGAACTCAAGACTAATTAGTCTTCCGAGTCCTGAGTCTTGAGTTCTTTTGAGTCTTTTTAGTACTTTCGGTCCTAAATTTTTTTGAGTTGTAAGATTTATTCTAAGTCCTTTCGGTTTTTTTCAGTCCCTTGAGCTCTTTGAATCCTTTGAGTTCTTTCAAGTCCTATGAGTCATGAGTTATACAGCAGGACTGCAGTCCAATCAAAAGGACTTGAGTCATGAAGCCCATGAGTTCTTTGCGTCGTAAACTTTAAAGTAGCCCAATCAAAAGGACTCGCATATATGAAGTTTTTGCATTGTTTAAGCAGAGGACTGCAGCTTTAATAATCACATCACTCACAGTTCGAATAAACAATTGGAAGTGGAAGTTTATTTTATTGATACTATACATACTTACATACAATCACGCCCTTTGTCCCCGAAGGGGTGGGCAGACTTGAAGAAGCACTAAGCTTCTTCAACCACTTTTAACCATTGATTTTATTCATTAATTTCTTTTTTAAAAGGACTCAGTCGCGAGTTCTTTTCTTACAACTAAGCTCTATTTAAAAGCACACAGTCGCTAGTTATTTTTAGAAAAGCTAAGTTTTTAGTTAAAGGACATAGTTCTAAGTTCTTTTTATAAAGACTGAGCTCTTTTAAAAGACTCTGTCTCGAGTTCTCTTTGGCAAGACTGGAGTCTTTTATAAAAACACTAAAAGCTTTTTTGACTTCGAGTCTTAAAAAAGGACTCCAGTTTCAATATTAGGACTAAAAGACTTAGTTCTTTTACAACTCTACTTACAACTGGACCTAACTCCTTGCAAGTTTACAAGTAAAAACGTAGCAAGTCAGGCTACATATTGACCTTAAGACCGCCTCTAGTCCTTACGTAATAAAAGCGGTTTTCGTATTACGAATGTATAACTTGACGTGCTGCCGGTCGTACGCAGGGCGCCCTCTCGTAACCATACGACGTTAACCATAATCTTTGGGGTCATGACTACCTAAGTACTGGTACAGTCGGCAGCACGTTAGGTTACCCATGTAAACAACGAAAACAGCTTTTATTACGTAGGGAATAGAGCCTGTCTAAAGGTCAAAGTGGCGTGCGACCGTGTGTACATTTCATTTTGCATTAACCAGTTTAGGTATGCAGATGAAGTCGCAGGCAACGGCTAGAGCCTAGTAAGGCTTATAAATGACGAAATCGATAAGGTAATATTTGACTGCCGCGTTGGTCTAGTGGTCAGTATGCTGGGTACTATCCACGAGGTCCCGGGTTTGAGTCCGGGTCGGGCCGAGAGTTTTGGGTTTTTCTGTCTTGAAATAACTCAGACACGGCTCCGGAGTCAAAAAGTTGGTGGTGTTAACACCTCTGTGCCTCGGAAAGCACGTTAAGCCGTCCTGCGCCTGATCTCTCTACGGTCATGTCGGACTGCCGTATCACCGAATTATAAGAGTGAAGGCACAGAGAGTGCACCTGTGTATTGCGCACACACTTGTGCACTATTACTATAGTAACAAGACTAGCCTACGCAGGAGATATTCTCCCGCGTCGGTAGTTGGCTAATATTTGTTGGGATAGGCCACTGTTATCGAAATTCGGCTAGGAGTACATTGGACTCGATTTCAATGTGCCATGTCTAAGATTAAATTTAAGTTCAGTCAGGCCTGTGTATCTCCCCGCGTAGGTAGCAAAAACGTACCTACGCGCTTCGTAACGTCGCTACGCGACCCTTACTTAGGGGCTAAAACAAGTTGCGTGTCGCTACCGGCCAGCGACACGCTCGCGCGTTTTATTCACCGGCGGCCGCGCGACTACGTTGCTGGCTGGATGAGAATGAATAAAGTACTAGAAAGAGGCGCTAGATGACGTTAGAAGCTTCTCGTAGCAGTCAACCCTATCGCGTCGCGTGATATTACGTCAGTGAATAGGTTTAGTAGTGTATTATGAATCATATTCTCGAGCAATAAGTATGAAATTATCTTGCATTGGATTTTTGTAGGTGTCTACACGAAAATGTGCTTGACTCTGAGGCGAACTAAATTACGCCATATTGTTGACGACATTGAGTAGACATTTCTTTGAATACAATTGCTAAGTCATACTTCTGTACGAAGTACTAGTACTCATTCTGTGGCTAAGCAAGCGAAAAGGGACAGACTACAATAATTAAGAAACGTCAAATTAAGTGACGCGAGTCGTCATCGAATGACATCCCTACTAAATTGTCTATGGATTCTCCAATTTCCTTAGCAACTGACAGCTGTTTAATCGGACGTTTCTAAATTAATATAGTCTGTCTCTTTTCGTTTGTTTGGCAAAGAAAGAGAGAGACTGAACTTAAATTTAATCTTAGACAGGACACATGGGAATCGAGCCCATTATTTTAGTGGCAGTCATGGAACTTTACTGACTCGCATCATTCTTTTACAGTAGGCTACAATGCTATATACACCCTGTAAATGGATTGACATTCAACCGTATTGCTTCACTGGGCTGACTCCCGGGGGAGCAGCATACGATTTGCGCGACATTCACCGTTTGGGGGCTCTGATTGCGATCGGGAGCCGATTTTGATGTTCGTATGAATAATGCATATCTAGGTTATTACTTGTATCATACACATACAGTACCTATGCGAGCTTTGCTTGGTAAATAGTAAAGTAATCTTAGCCTAGATCCCACTGCTGGGCAAAGGCCTCACCTCAACTATGAGAAGGTACGAGCCGTACTCCATCACGCGAGCTCAGTGCGGATTGGTGGAGGGGTGTCTGTAAGGCAAGTGACCACCCTACTGTCAGATGTTATCAAGACGCCCTAGGGCCTCTGACTAGGAATATCAATAGATATTAGCCGGGACCAACTGCTTAACGTGCCTTCCGAAACACGGAAATGCTTGTCATGGACGTCACTTAGATGGTCGGAATGGTCGGCCATCCAATCACGACCGCGCCATGGGTTGCTTAACTTTGGTATCACTACCAAAGCGCTGGCACCACTGCACTTCAAGCACCCTTCGGTTACTACTAAGTATTCAATAAAAAAGCTGTAATAAATAATAATTCGTGTCTTAATTAAAAACTTAAAAATATAAACTTTAATAAATACAAAAATACACAAAACTAAAAAATGTTTCTTCAGCGAGCGAGATTTCAACTCTAGCCACATAAAACTATCAGTTCTACGTCTTATGCAATCGGCCACGACGCTCATGCTTGCCAGTACGAAATTAACGACTAAATCAATCAATCAATCAATCAATCAAAACCAATTTATTTATCCATCACAATGGCACATACAATTAAGAAATAAGAATATTATCATTATCTTAAATACTATTATAGTATTAAAGCATGCATAATATATAAACGTGCCAGAGTGAGGGAGCGGAGCCTGTACTAGGATACCCTGTGTTACAGTCTTCCGGCCCCCCATCTACGGACATGGGTTATTTAAACTTACTTACATAGCAGTAAAGAGTTATTACAACATTGAAATTAAATTGGCTACATACAGTTTATTCATGTTAATAAATCTATTCTTGTGCTTGGGTGTGCGCGTGGTGTGTGGCGTGTGTATGTGTGTGTGTGTGTGTGTGTGTGTATGCGTGCGTGTGTGTGTGTGAGAGTGTGTGTGTGTGCATGTGAGAGAGAGTGTGTTGGTATGTGTGCATGAAGTATGTGCGAAAAGGTCAGTTATACCACCGTTTTCAGCATAAGCTCGCATTCATTATAGGTTTTATTTAATAGAAATTCTGTTCGTATGCGCTTGCATTTTGCACGTGTCAAAGGATATATATAAAGCAATCAATATATCGCTTCCCGGCACGAAAAGAGTCACAATACAAAAATAGCTGTTTCGAGAAAATGTAATTTTAATAGTTTTTCGTTTATTTAATCGTCAATAATTTAAAACTAAAACAGTCAGATAACTCAGTACTTTTAAGTAAATAACTTATTTATATGATATTTATAGAGCTTTAAATATAACAGCAAAAATTTAATTGTGTACCCAATATGTGTTGTGACTCTTTTCTTGCCGGGAAGCGATATATTGATTGCTTTATTAATTTTATTATACAATTGTGGTTCTAAATAGATTAAATGACGTTTTGCAAAAGGTGAGTTGTAAGGTATATGTCTAAAAACTTTATCGGTCCTTCTAGATAATCTTGTAAATAATACAAGAATTGCTCGTTTAAAGGTATAAGAAACTTATCAGGGACAATACGGGCCCATGATATCCACGAGGTCCCGGGTTTGATGCTAGGGCCCGGCCGAATTTGCTTCTGTGTTTTTCTGTCTTGAAGTAACTCAGAAAGCTTCGGTCAGGAAGTTAATGGTGACACCCCCCTGCCTCGGTGCGCGTTAGGCCGTTGTTCCTGCGCCGGATCTCTCCGGTCATATCGGATGCCATCTCACTGGAATATGAGATTGATGGAACAGAGAGTACACCTATGCTATTCTGCACACATTTGTGCACTATTTCTTCTGTGTACCTGTACCGTTACCATGAGTTTACGGTGGTTTTACTCGCTAGCGACGACGTAAAAAAGTGTATAGAAAATTTTAGTTCTCCAAGTAACCGCTAGAGGCGCTGTGCAATTTTCTACACACTTTTTTTACGTCATCGCTAGCGAGTAAAACCGCCGTAAACTCATGGTAACGGTACTGGTTGATCTCTGTTGTGATTGCCCGCATAAAGTTTGAAACCTGGCATGAATCCCAGAACATAACCGCTAAGCTTTTAACTTCTCCATTTGTTTTTACAGTCCAACAGTTTTTCTAGTACGGAATAACACGGGGGCAACATTTTACTCCTATCTGGGAACTGGAGAGTTGCCAACGTATCCATCGGTGGGACAGCACTAAAATAAAGGTACGACTGCACTACGATTTTAATACTATTTACTCCACTGACCTCTATATTACAAGTACGCTGGACTGCATACTGTTAACCTAAAAATGAAGCCATGTGATGTGACTATCGCCATTTTGGCGCTGACGGCTGTAGTGAGCGTGTGGTGAGCGTCCACAGAACTTATGTTGGTAAGTTAATCTATTTTAGTTCCCTGGAGATTCGGTGGGGGCGCTTTGATTAGGCACAAAAATTATCTGCCATTACTAAGAGAACCTTTAGTCCAGCGGCTCCAGCGTACTTGTATAATACAGTTTAGTGATTTACTCTCAACTAACTCCAAAAAGGAGTTTCTCAATTCTACTACAAGCATGTTGTTTTTTTTTTTTTGGTAACAGCTAAACTCTTTCTTGTCGACTCTGGCGTTATATTTTGAGGAACAATACCAATAACAGCTACGATGCCAAAACATCTATTTTCAACCAACTCTAAAAAGAAGATTCTTATTTCGACTGTCGATAAGTAGTTTTTTATAAGTTCATGATCTGCCTCTTGTTCTGTGTACCTAGGAAAGGACTAAGAAAGGATTTTAGGAAATTTGTCTGGTAAGGTGGTAAAAAAGGGAGGGTAATTTTGTATAAAACTCCGTCAGTTTTGAAGCTAAATCGATAAAATTTGGTATGACCTAAGTTAATTTAGTGAGAAGTTAAGAACGACGATTTTTAAATGGAACGAGCAACCGCTAGTAATGACATGGACGAGTAAGTATTTGAATGATGAAAACGTATGGACCAGGTCGCATCAGCTTAATTTCTGTATCTTAACAAACTTTAAAAGAGGCTTTGACAACAGTGACTGCTTAGTTTCTTCCGCCGGTTTTTCTCAGGGCCCGTAGCCAAGTGGCAATTTATTCTCAAGCGAAGTTCGCTATCGCCATCACGTGACTTTTGCATAAATATTTTGACATTTCGTTGGCGACAGCGAAGTTCGCTTCAGAATAAATTGCAACTTGGCTACGGGCCCAGCATTACACAGTTTGTCCCGAGAAGTAGAAGAGTCTAAGTATGCTGGGCCGTGTAAATTGGTAAACCTAATGTCTACAATCTACTTGCATAAATGAATGACATTCGTAACTTTTCGATGCTCCTTTCTACTGCCAAATAAAGACGCGGTGGTGTGGTTTTACCCTTAATTTGGATAATAATAATAAATTGTTTCAACAAACACACCAATTACCTAGCCCCAAACTAAGCGTGAGCTTGTGCTATGGTGACTAGGATAACGGATAGAAATACTTAAATACATATTAAACATCCATGACTTAGGTACAAATGCTCGTGCTCATCACACCAACATTTGCCCCTTGCGGGATTCGAACCCGCAACCGCCTGGTTTAGAAGTCTGGTGCGCGAACGACTACACCAAGACGGTCGTGCCTACTTCAGTTAAAAGGTTAAACTTTATTTGCTCTTTTATTCAGGTACTTAAGCTTCACTAGGCGTTGTGGGACCAGTTCGCTTTGGTCCCTTATGTGATGCCAGGTTTTCGATAAATAGTTGGCATTGGATTCAAACTACATGATCATTTGACCAAACAAGACAGTTTTGCATACGACCTTTAGCACAAGGTAAGGCTAATTTTATTCGCGAATAATAATGCTGAAGGGCAATAAAAATTCTTTTACAATTTCGCCTTCATCCAAGGACTAATTTCGTATTCTTCGCTTAACTATAGGTAAATAATTTTATACCTTACTTACTTAGTTCAAAACTTTCTCCTAGGATTTCACAGGAACTTGCCAAGCCACGCTTTATGCTTATAACTCAGCTAATCTTCACTTGGAATCAGGAATATCTAGTGTACTTAATAAATAAAATTACGACAACATTATGACTCCAAACTTCAACCAAAAGTAATATTAAAACACTGACTTCAGGCCCATGTCCAAAATGGATGGGTCATATGAAGCACCAGTGGCCCTAGCATGAGTTAAACAACATATCATTATCGCGGCCGTTTATCGTATTTCGACAGCGTTATATCATTAGTCTACCGCTGCTAACATGTCATGCCATTTATGTCATGTCTAACTGTCAAAATACGAAATACGATAGAAAACGATAAAATTGTCTACACACTCTAACATGAGTCTCTTTTATTTGTCTATTTTAATCTATTTTTGACATTTTCGCATGACATATTATCGTGGTCACTTGGTGCTAACGACAAAGAAAAAAACTTGATTAAAGTCGGTGAAAAACTGTGTAAAAGGCGAAAAATATGTCCGTACCATAATACCATTATATATTTTGTGTTAAACGCATATGACGAACGACCAGTGTAAGAAATACGACAGAAACGCATCGGTGATATTTGCGATCAAGTCGATTTTTGAGAGTGTATTTCAGTCACTTTGGCGAATATTTAAGCCCATGGATACTGATATTTCACATCATTGACAGGCTTAGCTTGGCCCCAACTAGTCTATAAGCCTTCTAGCGGCTAGAAGGCTTATAGAATCTAGCCTATTTGAAGGTAAGATCTCCAATATAAACACTTACGGAAATCATTTATCACAAAGAGCTCTTTCACCTACACAAAAGCAAAGAATAGCTGTTATTGTTGTGTTTTATAAACTTACAAAATACTGTATTGAAAACAGAACCTAACCTTTTATAATGTATGTTATTTTACATAGGTAGGATAGGTTAGGTAATCATTATTTTTGTTTCTTAGGGTCTACCTATGTTGCCTCCTTTTGACCCATGAAAACAACAGCAAATTGGACAACACCGCTCTCTGTGCTAAGCCCAAACTACTGTAAGCAGTGTCTACAGTCTAGGACCAGTAGTAGGAAGCATATATTAAGTGTATGTAAATCGGTGAAATAAATTGTGAAAACTTGCACACTAAAATATCTTAGATATGTAAACTTCCTTAATGTAGCTTTGTGCACTAAAAAGTATTCCAGTCAATATCTGCGTCTAACTTGCTTTTGAATAACTTATGGGGAGCCTACTTTTACCTACGTACCATATACTTATATACCTTATTATATATAAAGGTGGATAAAAGTAAAATTAATTGAAGTAGAAAAATCATTAGTCAAATAAACAATAATATGTAATTTTATAGAATAATAATAAGGTATTACAAACGATAAACCTTTTCTTAAAATTTTAATACGATAAGTCTTATCACCATAGTCTCCACTGCTTCTTACAAGTCGACGTTGACTGCGATGACATTTTCTGAAAAATAATACATACTCTTTAATACTATGTTTTTCATGATATCTTTTGATTTTGTTACAGGTGACTCAAGGTATCTATTAAAGGTGGAAAATGTTGAAAGCAATTAAATCATAATAATTATGAACAATCAAATGAACATATCAATAGAACCTGCATATTTACTAACATATCACAAGCTTGAAGGGATCAAAAATTATTCACAATTACTATCAAAGTGATGCATGTTGGTACTACTACAAGTATTCTGTGAAATAAACTTTTCCTTACATTTGAATCCAATTTTGTTCTGTTCCAGCGTACCTTCCAAAATTAAATCCTGAAATACAATGTAAACACATATTATTATTTAATAAACTAATATGTATTTTCTTTTTGTGCATACTTAAACGTCTAAGTATGTAGGTATAGTTGGTTTAGTTACTACCAAATTTTCAAATACCAAAGAAAACACTCTATGACAAAATGTTGCATGTCTGCTTAAATGCTTCAATACTTACTGTTTTTCACTGCTCTACTGAGCGATATGGACCCAGTTCGTCCAACCAATATAGGCCTAAGGTAATCCTACTGGTTGCTCCACCTTAGCAGCTCCTTGAGGAGTCAGGAAGGTAGCAAAACCCAGGTGCGCTTTCATGTATGATAAGTAATCTGTACCTATATTACATCACAGTTTTAAAAGTAAATGATCATATTAGTTTATTTTCCATTTGTTAGTTTAATAACACAATTTGTTGGAAAATATTAATGGGTACGCCTTTGACTTTGATTTATAAAACAGAGGCCCTACTCCGATTGACGTTGTCCGTATTGTCGACTTTAGCCGTCCCTGTCACTCACGCCAGAATGACATCGCTACCGAGCGAGATGGCTATCGGACATCGTTAACTAGAGTAGGGACTCGGCTGTCAAAACTGTCAATGTCATGTCAAAAACAGATGTAAGTAATTTAGTTTTAAATCGATAGTCGTGCTTGGGATTAAGTGTTTAAGCCAAATCGGTAGTAAAATTGAACGAATGATTGAATATCAACGAAATGTTGTATATAATCTGTGGTCGTGTGGATAAAGGCTTCTCGTGGGAAGTATTTCTATCGTAAGTGGTTGCCATGTTAGGAAAAATGATAAAATTAACACGATGACAAATTTTCTTATGTCTAACGACAATTTAACGATGTTGTACATCTTAGCCCAACAGGTGACGTATATAGGACGTATATCTGTGGTTTAGCTAAATTAATGTTGGGATGTCACCGAATTTTGGCAGAAAATCTTTTTTTTTTTTAAATACTTCTTAAAGGGCGGTTTTGATATTTTCTACTAGCTGTTGCCCGCGACTTCGACCGTGTGGACTCGATGATACAATATATTTTAAACTCAAGGGTTGGTTTGCAAATTACTACCTACTATCGTTAAGTAGGTAAGTGAGACTATTCTTATAGTTCAATTTCCGTAAGTAAGTGATAAGTAGTAAAAAAATGGGCTTTGATCTTCTTATAGTTGCGCTGAGCTGCTAGGGTTCCATATCAGTTGCTCCAGACCTTCAATTTGTGTACGTCAATAGAAAATGCTCATCACGCTGAATAACTTTTCTTAAGGCGCTGTTTTCATATCTATCTTAATTTAAGTGTACTGCTAAGGTTACACGTCAGGTACTCCGATCTTCAAAATAAGTTTTAGCCTAGTATTTGCCCAGACTCAAAAGCTACACAATAAAAAAAATCATTTAAATCGGTTCAGTACTTCCGGAGATTAGCGTGTGTATTATAATATCTGTGTTAGCGTGTACAAACAGACAGACAAACAGATAAACAGACAAACAAATTAAAAGTTGTAGATTCCTATTCTGTTACTATTTTAACATCACCTTCAATTAGTTTTTGGTAAAAATACTCAATGTACAGACGCATTGCTTTTACTATTTTATTATAAGATGTGTGTGCGTGTGTCCCGCGCTTTGCGTGGCACGTTTTACAATAATTAAATACAGCTATGGCATGGTTCTTTGCACAAGCAATAAATACACCATAAGAAAAGTAATTTGCGGGTGCTAACCGCTAGCATGCGAGCCAATCCCGCGTGTGTGACGCGTGAGCAAATTTCGCATGACATTAAAAACGCACTAAACAACTTTTTTTTGACATATGTCTATTTTTTTTTGATTTGCTGCTTATATCATCATCATTCTAGCGTTATTCCGGTTGTGCACTCACGCGAGGGACCTAGGTCCGCTGACCATGATCCAGGATATGGCAGATCAGGTAATTGCAGTGGAGCGACTGCCATATGATCTCCGTGACCCCGTTAATACACCTGCCTGACCTGGTTTTGGATCATGGTTACACATTCAGTCGCCTGAACCTGAATGTGCACGTTTCCTCACGACGTTTGTCTGCTTATATCATCCCATATTAATATAGGAACTTATGATTTTTTTTCATCTGCCTAAATTAAACAACTTTTAACGTCATTAATGTTTGATTCTACAAGATAAGAGGTTTAATGAAACAAAAGGACTTGTCCTCTTTTTGTATGGAGGCTGGTTTTTTATTCCAAGATATCACCAACCACCAATGACCTATATTTATCTTTAAGCTACAAAAATATGAAACATGTAACAACAGAAATCAGAATTTTAAACGCCTCCATTTTTGAGAAAAAATATGTTTTGTAACAGGCATCATCCATTGATCACTTACTCGTATTTCCTGGCTGTATGGCTATGTACCATTGCCTTTCCATTGGTGGATAAATACTACTAGGTACTACCACAGATTAAATAATAGGTACAACTGTCAATGGAATGACAATTTTGCTGTCAATTTTTTTTATGCGTTAATTGATATAGGCGAAGGTGCGGTTTATGTACAGACAAAGAGGAAAAATAATTTCAATTTTTCTCTTAATCGGAGGCCTTAAAAAAATATTAATTATGTAGAAAAGCTAGTTTTTGTGAACTCTTTCATACAATATTTAGTTTATTCTGGTTAGAAATATTGACGAATAAAAAACCAATAATGGACAAGTCCTTTGCAATGATATTAAGGGTCAAGCTCCAATAATTATAAAAATATTTTATTATCGAAAAGTAATCGAGAGTTGAACCAACTAAAGTATGAAATTGGTGAAGCTCCCACGACAAAAAACCCAATCGCTAAGAAATTGAAAATATTACTTATAAGAAATAGGTCGATACCTACGCACAGAATAAATCCATACTAATATTATAAATGCGAAAGTGTGTCTGTCTGTTACCTCTTGACGCTTAAACCACTGAACCGATTGAGGTGAAATTTGGTATGGAGACAGTTCAAGACTCTGGAAAGGACATAGCCTATATTTTGTCGTAATATAAAACATTAAGGGGGTGAAATGGGGGATGTAAGTTTATATGGAAAATCCAACTCTTGCGGGCGAAGTCGCGGGGAACCACTAGTAATAGTATAAACACAGAAGGATCACTCCGCAATGACATTTTAATGACGACCGTCTTGGTGTAGTGGTTCGCACCCCGGACTTCTAAACCAGGCGGTTGCGGGTTCGAGTCCCGCAAGGGGCAAGTGTTTGTGTGATGAGCACGAGCATTTGTACCTAAGTCATGGATGTTTATAAAATGTATATAAGTATGTCTATCCGTTATTCTAGTCACCATAGCACAAGCTCACGCTTAGTTTGGGGCTGGGTAATTGGTGTGTTTAAAAAAATGAATAGCGATTCTTTTTACGTACCTACTTGTAGCTTTAAGCTAAATTTCGACCAGGCCTAATATAGGTTGGATTATCTAGACAGGTATCCGCCACAACGGAGCTTTGGTTCTCTTCAATACATTCTTAAGTATCTCTCAACTTAAAGGAGAGGGCCTGACCCTGGAATCCTCTCAAGTACTCGGTAATATCCGAAGCAAGCAATCGGTACTACCCTCATAAAAAAATCAGCGCCGTCTCACACACAATGGAGAATGGCCCATAAGCTTAGCATTCTACGTGTCTTGCTTGCAAGGCATTTTAAATATGAAAGTGTTTTCGCCTTAGATTAAACGCGTTAAGAAAATTGTTCCGATGTCAATATAAAGTTTACAATCATAACCTTAGGATTGAAAACTTTTTGTAGGTTCTTTTAGCCGAATTTTGGTGGTCCAATTTCAACAGAGATTAGCCAACTGTGTGCGCAATTCATGGATGTACGTGATGTACATCACAAATTGGTAAAGAAAAGTAAAGAAATTGGTTAAATAAAATTATAATACTATTATTTACTCTCACAGTTAAGTGATACGGCAATCCGACATGACCGGAGAGAGATTAGGCGCAGGACCAACGGCTTAACGTGTTCTCTCCGAGGCACGGGGGTGCTAACACCATTGTCGTCCTGACTACGGGGCCGTTTCTGAGTTATTTCAAGACAGAAAACCACCACTTTCTGCCCAACCCGGGATTCGACCCCGGGTTATTTAGACAAAAGCCAGTCTGCTGACTAAAACAACAACGAGGCTGTCAAAGTCGATGCCTACAGTTTGCCTTTAAAAACACACGTTTAGGTACCAGTACCGTTACCATGAGTTTACTGTGGTTTTACTCGCTAGCAAAGACGTAAAAAAAGTGTATAGAAAATTTTAGTTCTCCAAGTAACCGCTAGAGGCGCTGTGCAATTTCCATACACTTTTTTTACGTCGGCGCTAGCGAGTAAAACCGCCGTAAACTCATGGTAATGGTACAGGGTAATATTAAAATTACCCTGTACCGTTACCATGAGTAACGGTTATATTAAAATTTTTAATAGAAAGGTTTTATTTCTTCACAAAATGTCTAAAAAAATCGAAACGAATGGGGACACTCGCACCCTCGCGCGTAAATACGAAACGCTACGCCGTAGCTATTAAGCTACGCTGTAGCTACCGATACGTTGTTAGTTTTTCTACTCGCTCGCTAGGATCGCAATAATAAACTGATTTTGTTGGTTTTCCAATAAAAATTTAAGGTATTTTACCATCAGTAGGTATCGCTTGTACAACTCCCCAGAGTCAAAGGGCGCTGATCAAAGAAACAGCCTGTTTATTAGTAGGTCAAGTAGTTATGTACTACAAGCATTAATTAATCCCTCCCAGAGACGCAGCGCAGCGGTGCGTTAGAATTAAAAAAAAACCGTAATTATCTACATTTATATCTCTTGGACATACCTATTTCTACGGATGCTGCCCCTCAAGGGTCGCGCCAGTCTCGAGGACCCTTTGAGAGTGCCTGCTAACAACTGCACTTACTGCTGTGTTCATATTTTTGTATAAAAAGTGTTTATTTCGAAAGGATATATTTATTACACTAGGTTAAAATGCGTAAGTACGACGCCTTACAGCTAGTTGTCCAATACTGACTTACAAATAGTAATAACTGATGTTAATTTATAACATTAGTTTTAGCGAAACTGTATACGCTTAATTGGATTTGAAGTCCCCCAAAATTTGTCAATAATGAAGACTTAAAAATGTTGATGCCCGCTGCTGTCAGGAGTTTTGATTGATTGAATAAATCTGTTGTTAACCAATAATGGTTAACTGTCAATGAAGTCCGTTGAGGTCATCGATATGTCCTCGATGGTTGAGGTTTAGATTTAAGACGTACTTACTTATAGACCAACTAGTTCGTGTGCGACCTTCCTGCGGCGTTCCGCAGGTTTTACCCTACGTCTTACGTTTAAGACGTAGGGTAAAACCGGGATAAATGCCACACTTTTTGAAAATATGTTATATCTCCCTGTACAATTATTTTATTCTTTTATTTGTACAACTGGCAAGTACTTTGGTATTTTATCTAAGAATTTATGAAAGGAAAAACATATTACCTTTTACATTTCCAGAGTATTACCGATTATTGCGGACCTTTAAATTTTGAGACATCTATCCCATATATGGGATAGTTGCTAAGTCCATATAAATATTTATTTATTTATTTACTAACTAAGTGTACCAATTCAGCAGGTCTTAGGCTACATTTTAACTTACTTATAACTTAGTGACCCTTACAATTCGGGTATTGCAAATGCAATAAGTAATGTAATGTAATAACGTTAAGGATAGACGACCCGCTGAGAAATAGGCCATCTATTCCGAAAAAACTTTGATCGCACCTAGTCGTCCCATGCAATTTATGCAATATTTAAAATTATTTATGCAAAATTAGAGTAATTACAATCGGGGCATCTATACCACTGGGGCGTCAATCCCGGTTTTACCCTACGAGGAGCGAGGTATGCTACATATCAGGGGGGAAGGTAGTGCTGCGGGGAAGGGGATTTCACATGACAAAGTCGCGAGTGGTCGCGAGTGATTGGCGTTTCCTCGGCCCCGCGGCCCCGGCATGTCTTTCTTTCAACAGTAGGGTCGCGTAGGAAGTTGTCTGACTATAGTAAGTAGATAGGAATAATCCTCATGTTTTGTATATTATTTTGAAATTCATATGAGCTTATGGAGATAACTTACGATAATGTAGATGTTTACCAAAAAACAACTTGTCAACAACAAGTCTATCTACGCATAAAGTTCCCAACTGAAATAACAACTACAATGTCTTTCGGTAGTTCGCCAATAAAATATGATTATATTGCCTTGTTTACGTGAAGCAAGATTTTGGAATAACTTTGACATTATTTTTCCTTTGTCCAGGGAAATCGGTGCGTGATGCCAAGCGCTGATTCTGTTGATTTCGATATTATTACTTTTTTAGAATTGGGTGTTTTTTTTGGGAATTGGGAGGTCAATTAAGGAAAGGATACTTTTTGTCACGAAAATAGCTTTAGCGATGTGGAATAGGAGATCTTCGTGGGTATGATAACTAAGAGCCGCTAGTACTTAGCTATCTACTATAGTAGCATACTTAGCAAATATAGTCGATTTTTCAACTATCCGATAAAACGTCTGGTCGCATAACTTTAAAGCGACCTATTATCCTATTTTGACGACTATCTTGGTGTAGTCGTTCGCGCACCGGACTTCTAAACCAGGCGATTGCGGGTTCGAATCCTGCAAGGGGCAAATGTGTGTGTGATGAGCACGAGCATTTGTACCTAAGTCATGGATGTTAATATATATTTAAGTATTTCTATCCGTTATCCTAGTCACCATAGCACAAGCTCACGCTTAGTTTGGAGCATTACCTAGCTCCAAACTAAGCGTGAGCTTGGTGTGTATGTTGGAACAATTTATTAATTATTTATTCAATTGTACCAACGTAAGTAGGTACTAATATTTTATTTGAAGAATATTTTTAACTCGACTAATTGGGTACTTGATACTATCCACAAATAATTCCGAAACTATATTTTTTGAAAATAACATCATATTTTAAACACTCGTTCATTAATATATTTTTTGCTATCTGCAGTTTTTTATTTTAATTTAAGCCAAACTCGATAAAAAATAAGTTAGTTGAGTATAGTGAGAAGTGACGTCATAGTTTACTATTCCCATACAAAATCTTTGGAAGACGAGCGTTTTGACAATTCATTAAAAGTACGTCAATGATTGGTGGTGTCAAATAGCCAATTGAATATGGTAGTCAGCCCTCATGTATTCGGCTCTAAAAGCGATTTCGCACTACATCCGATCCGAATCCGTCCGTCCGTCAAAATATTGTACGGCGTAGTGTAGGTAGTGCTATTTGTACGACAGCTCAAGCACTACGTCTGTCATTATCGGTCCGGTTTTCCGTATTTTAAATCAAATGACATAATTATATTGATTCGGATCGGACGTAGTGCGGGTCTCTAAAATAATCTAAATGATATATTTATACTATTTTCACACGCATTTTATCAATGAAATTATAAAACAGTTTTATAAGTTTATAAAGGTGTGTATAGTAATAAACAAACAATCATGTCGTATTGAAAGATAACATAACAATGTTTAACAAAAAATACATCAAACAATTCCTTTACGTGCCAATCAAAATAGCAAAGTAATAAAAACAGTAAATTAGCGTAAGACAAGAGAAAGTAAAAATAACTTCAAGACTTGCATAAAACAATATTTTACGATGCTGTAATTTTACGAAATGACTGTATAAAAAAGCATTACTGACATTATTTTTTGGGCATAGCAATGGAAAATACCTACCATGCAGAGTATTTTAATTAAAATTAACCATGCTGATCATTTAAAAACATCGGGCCTAGGTACATGCAAATGTCATGCAACAAAATTACTTTTTTTTAAATTAGATAAGAATTTTTTATGTTCATCATAAAAAAATCATACATGCAAATGTCATGCAGCATAATAAATTTAAAATGTAACAAAAAAATATATACTGTGCATAATAATCGAATAAATTTTCATTTAGTACATACTATAGTTGTTGAAGCATCAGGAAACACAGAAGTCAGTCATTATTCATTCACCCACGAAATTGTAAGCCAATCAGAAAAGAAATAACTTTTTTTTTTCTTCAAAGCACAAACACATCGAGGAATTCGGTCATATTATTTAAAACAAGTAGGTTCATTAATCTAGCCTATCCTTTTTCGCGCACCTATCTCTTTCTACTCCTGGCCGAGTTAGGGGTGGATTTTCGCACTTTTATCACAACAATTTGCGTTCACGGCGACATTTTGTTTTGTTTTTGTGTTTTTTATTCATGGTATATAGTTTTAGGCATTGCGATGGAGAGCGCGCGCGTTTTTTTGCCGTTTCACGGTGGCCCGGTCGATACTCAGACAACTAACTTCACCCGGGCACGGGCGGTCACTGAGCGCTCGCATAGGCAGTGCCGCCATCTACAATTTATCGATGTACGGAACGTCAGAATTGTTTTCCGTTCCACCGATGGGACGTTACGACGTTAACTGTTTATAAATCGTATATTTTATGCGTGTGTTAGATTCAAGTGTTTTACTTTTATTGTTGAAAGCATTTTATTTAGATCCAATGCCAAAGCGATTGAGTTTTCATGACCACGCCTATTTAATTTTACAAGCAAAGCCTTGAACTTTACTTTCAGTCACATCACCTTTTTCACGAGTTTATTGATACACTTTTGTATATGAATCTTAATATTGTATGTCTGGACAATGACCTATATGCCTAGGCCTAGCTAAGAATATCTAATTTGCGATGTGGTATTTGCAGACTGACAGACGAATAAATTGATACTACATTCCGATGTGGATAACGTTATTTTTAGATCGGATCTAAAGCGAGCTATTATGTGCCAAATAAATGTTATATCATGGTCTCTAACGAGAGACAACGTTTATCTAAACTCTGTTCAGTGTAAATACTTATTCCTTTTGCAATCATTGATGCGGTTCGGTTACTTTGGTTGTTTACTATTAAATTTTATTTTAAACTATATTTACATTAAAGCTATTGAAGAGAATTATTCAATAAGCTCATTCACAAAGGTATGCGCTCCTTATACCAGCGGTTGCGGGTGCAAATCCTGTAAATGCCACATGTTTATGTGATATGCACGAGCATTTGTACCAGCCGAAGCCTTGAAAATTTATAAACGTATTTATCAAAGTATCTTAGTCCCTTATAGCACGAGTTTACGCTTAGTTTGGGGCTAGTTAATTGTTGTGATATAAAAAAAAATGTAGGCAGCCACGTTAACGCTTGGTTTTTATTGAGGTGAATTAAGAACACAATAACAAAGATATTCGACTCCTATCATGCGTATTCATTCTATATGCTCGGGTTATAAAATGAACGATACCTTGTCGTCCCGCCATAAGCGGCCTGACTCAGCTAACAAAGGTTTAAGAGGGTATCACTACTGAATGTAGCCAATCGTCAAGGGAGTTCTACATTCAAATTCGGAAAACATTGTAGCGGATCAACCTGAGTAGGTATAAAGTTTTTGTCATATTCCTTCATGAATTGTAATCTGGCTTACAAAAGCTGAACCTAGCAGAAGGCGTCAAATTAAAAAAATGGTATCACCATACTAAAGTAGGAATTAATAAATCTTGATGCTTGTTCTTGTTAAAATTATTCATCATAGAAAATAACACTTATGTTGGTACTTTTAACGTTTTACTCATGTTTGCTTAGAATTTTCAAGAAACATAATGTGCACAGTTAGTGCTGCCATCCTAAAAATGGCTGGGTTCAGCTTTCATTAAACAGACTCTAGCGGCTTTTGCTATAGTCACCACCACAGGAATACTATATTATCAGTTAGTTTACTGCCTCTTTGGTCTAGTGGTCAGAACGCTTAACAAAAGTGGGGAGCTATGTTTCGTAATATCAACTCGTTGGGTGCCAAGTGTCGTACGTATTATCAACACGTTTGTTGCAAAGTTTTGTAACATCAACATGTTGGGCGCCAAGTTTTGAAATATCAACACGTTGGGCGCCAAGATTTCTTAGCGTTATTCCGGTTATGCAATCGCGCGCCACGGCCCAAAGTCCGCTTTGGACCATGATCCCGGATATGCAAGATCTGGTAATTACAGTGGTGCGACACCAGTCTGGCCTCCGCGACCCTCTTAAATAGGGAAACCTGAACAGGTTGGATCACTGTTACACATTCAGTCGCCTGACTGTGCAAGTTTCCTCAACATGATTTAGAAAAAGCCATTGGTGGGTACATGGCGGCACGTGGAATTGAACCCAGTACCTCCCGCATGAGAGGAAAACCCGCTAACCTGAGCCACTGGCGCTCAGCGCAATGTTGGGCGCCAATTGTCATACCTAATTAACACGTTTGACTTCGTTAAGTAATATTAACATGTTGGGCGCCAAATATAGCAATATCAAAACGTCGAGCGCCAAGTTTCATAGTTAATAATAAGATGTTGGGCGCCATAACATTTTTGCGATTTAAACACAGCCAGCACGCGCATTAAGCAAAAATTGTTTGACCATCTAGTCAACAGTTATTTTATTTTTAAAAATTTACGCTAACTTACCAATAGCAACAAGTTGGGCGCCAATTTCTGTCTATTGGTTCCCCGCGACTTAACCCGCGCAAAAAACGGGTTTCCCATACAAATTTCCATCCCCCTTTTCACCCCCTTAAATAATGACACTTCCCGAGACTCAAACAATTCTCTACCTACCTATCTAAATCGGTTGATGCGTGAAGAGGTTACAGACAGCACTTAAGCATTTATAATAATAGTATGGATTTAAGACTGCCTCGTTGGTATAGTGGTCAGCACTCTGAGTACTATCCACGAGGTTCGGGGGTTCGAATCCCAGGTCGGACCGAGTGTTTGGGTTTTTCTGTCTTGAAATAACTCAGACACAGCTCTGGAGTCAGGAAGTTGGTGGTGTTAACACCCCCTTGCCTCGGAAAGCACGTTAAGACGTTGGTCCTGCGCCTGATCTCTCTACGGTCATGTCGGACTGCCGTCTCACTGAATTATGAGAGTTCAGGAACAAAGAGTGCATCTGTGTATTACGCACACACTATAATATCTCCCGCGCAGTTAGCTTATCTCTGTTGAGACTGGCCGCTGTAGCAATCCGGCTAGGACATTATTATAGATTTTAAGGAATATGCAAAACAAGATTAAAACGCATAGCTTTTTGTAACAATGATATCAACTTTATTATTATTATATATTAATCGAGTCTGACCAGAAATATACAAACAAGACATATTTTATGAGAAATAGTAACAGCTGATGATGCGAACCATCTAACTACAGAGGTATACCGACCTCTGTAGTTAGATGGTTCGCACGCTGGTTTTTATAGTGAGGTCTCGGGTTCGATCCCCGATCGGATCATTATACAAAAACAAAACCAATTGTATAGTGTGTCCGGGTTTCGACTGGCGTAAATTTATGGGCTATTAGATCATTAAATGTTATCGACAAAAAACCCCATGTTGGAGGTCTAACTCCCCCTCCCTTGAAATGGCAGCCATTTTAATTATTTTTTTAAAATGCTATTTTTATGGATCTGGAGGTCCTAATAGTAATGAAAATGATTCTTTTGGTAGGTAACGCTATGGTCTATCAAGTGGCATAAAGATCAATTCAAAATTATTTGCCGTCAAAGAGGAAAATATTTTTTTAAATAAATATTGCTTAAAATTAAAAAAGTTAAAAATTTTTTTTAAACCTATTACAAAACTAAACCCAAAAATTCAAATTTTCTGAATTTTTTTCTAAAAAAAATAGTCAAAAAAAACATTAGAAAAATGTCTTTAAAATTCGGTAAATAAAAGGCCCTTAAATTATCGCTAGCCGAAACCCGGACATCCTGTATATTATCTAGGGTCTTGGTGTTGTGGTACTACCATCGTTTCTGATTTCCATAACACAAGTGATTTAACAAACTTACCTACTTTGGGATCAAAATAATGTAGGTATGTGATGTTGTCGTATACCTATTTGATTATTTATCTGTATTTATTTATTATTATATGACTGCCGCTTTGGTCCAGTGGTCAGCACGCTGATTACTTTCCACGAGGTCCCGAGTTCGAACCTAGGTCGGACTGAAATTTGTTTCTACGTTCTTCTGTCTTAAAATAACTCAGAAACAGCTTCGGAGTCAGGAAGTTGGTGGAGTTAACACCCCAGTGCCTCGGAAAGCACGTTAAGCCGTTGGTCCTGCGCCTAATCTCTCACCGGTCATGTCCGATTGCCATCTCACCGAACCATGAGACTGAAGGAACAGAGAGTGCACTTGTATATTGTGCACACACCTGTGCACTATAATATATCCCGAGAAGTTGGCTGATCTCTGTTAAGATTGTCCGCCGCAGTCGAAATTCGGCTAGGAGGACAATGTTATTATTTTTTATCTATAACAACAAAGTTTATCATTAAAACTACAAAAATGAAGTACCCATAGATCCAAAAATCGCAGTCACTTACGATTATTTTTGTTTTAAATTACCTGAATTCATTAAAACACAATTTTACGGATTACTTCGCGATTTATTTACATTTTATTTAAAAACCTGACGTTTCGAACACTTTACAGCGTTCGTGGTCACAGGGAGACTAAAGTTTTATTTGTCAATCGCAATGTTTTGAAAAATTAAACTACCGTCACTCATTAATATTAATTTACGTTCCTGTTTACGCAGAAAGAGCTAACCGTGTCTTGAGATCTTAGACAAACCCAACCACTTCATTCGTTTTGACCAACCAAAAATACTTGCTAAAGAACGGCGTTTTATTCCTCGAATGCTAATAAAACATCAAAATTTCAATAGGAAAGATGGTTGGAAAGTTCCACCGGCATGGGATCCTATTCTAGCAAAAACCAAAGCAACACCTCGCAGTGCAAGATCTCAAGACACGGTTAGCTCTTTCTGCGTAAACAGGAACGTAAATTAATATCAATGAGTGACGGTAGTTTAATTTTTCAAAACATTGTGATTGACAAATAATACTTAGTCTCCCTGTGACCACGATCGCTGTAAAGTGTTCAAAACGTCAGGTTTTTAAATAAAATGTAAATAAATCGCGAAGTAATCCGTAAAATTGTGTTTTAATGAATTCAACAATTCGCGTAAACGTAAGAAACAAATATTACCTAAGTTATTGAATTAATTCTTAAACTATTAAACATTATATTTCTGAGCAGACTCTGGAATGTCTGTCTGTTTCGTTCGTCGGTCTGCTGTGTAGTCAACTCATGCCAAATGTTCGCCCTGTGAACGAAAGATAGAAATAGAATATACATATTTTACTTACACTGCCAATTTATATGAAAGGTATAGTTTAAGACCCTGGGAAGTCTGGGAACCCATGCATAAAGGAAGGCTTCTTTTTGTGGGAATATAAATATAAGGGGGTGAAATGGGAGATGAAAGTTATAGAAAATCCAGCAGTTGCTTTGGTAGTGCTAGTAGGATAAAAATATTTTTCTAAGGTCAAAGGCACTATAAGTCAGGTATATGTCATTATAATCGGTGAAATAAAGTTAAGCTTTGGTCACGTTAAGAGACTTTTTTAATAAATATTTATCGCAACTCATTTTAAAGGAAGGAAGAATGTTCAGAAAGAGCGTTGATATAATGGTGTAGAGTACAGTTATAATAACAATATAAATATAATAATAAAACTCTGCACGATTTATAAGTAAATATATTATTTCCAAAGTACAACATACCGAAATATACTAATTGTAGGACAGACATGTAAATTGTACACGAGTTCGCCTTAAAATTTACATCAAATATTGCTAGGTTACATTTTAACTGGTGGTTCAAACAACTATTGACATCTGATTAAGTCAGTGTGTTTTTGTTCCGCCATTTTGGCGCTGTTGGTAGTGAGTTTTTACGGAACTAATAAAGGTGTCGTTTTACTAATACTGGGGACGCACTGCGAAATTCTTGCCTTGCAACTTTAATGGCATATTAAAATACTAACGTTTAGAACGTTTTTTCGAAATCAGTATGTAAAAGAAATAACATTCTTAAATAGAGTTTTTTTTTATATTAACGTTTTTTATCGTGATTAGGGGCGATAATTATTGATGTTTAGGTAGTGTGGCCCCAGCATGTATTTAGGAATACTAGTCAGTTTTATAACACCGAAAATAAAACACGATGTGGAAACATTACCTAATTTACTTCACAGACCTTATCTATACGAAAACTATCACTATGGAGGAAAATTCACTATAATTTATTAATAAAAATACAAATATACCGATAAATGTAGCTATGTACAGAATAGTACAGTCTTATAGGAGATATTTACAAAATGGCTTAATTATTTAGCACTCGCGGTTGTTTAAAACAATAATTAAATATGTTGAAAATGGGAAAAAAATGTAGTTACATTTAAAAAATTGTATCAACCTTGAGAGCGGTTCGGCACTACGTTCGATTCGAATCCGTCAAAATACGTCATTGGACCCGATTTCAATGTGCCCTGTCTAAGATTAAATATAAGTTCAGTCTCTTTCTTTCTCTGCTAAACAAACGAAAAGGGACAGACTACAATAATTTAGAAACGTCAAATTAAGTGATGCGATTTCTTACGTATTTTATAATTTTTGCGTGTTTTCGTCTAACTTTAGTCTTAATCGAATGACATCCCTACTAAATTGTCTATGGGTTCTCTTATTTCCTTAGCAACTGACAGCTGTTTAATCGGATGTTTCTTAATAAATATAGTCTGTCTCTTTTCGTTTGTTTGACAAAGAAAGAGAGAGACTGAACTTTAATTTAATCTTAGACAGGACAGACATTGGAATTGAGCCTATTGTCATTTGATTTTGAATATGGAAAACCGGACCGAGAATGACGGACATAGTGCGTAAGCTCTTGTACAAATAGTATGGTGTCGGCCAAGAAAGTGGTCTACCACCCTAAGGTTGAAAATCAGTCGCGCGTCATAGAACAACAGGATTGATTTTCCCATGCAAAAATATTCTGACAGCTATTTTACTGTTTAAAAGGTAATAAGTCTATGAGTGAGTTCAACCTACCCGCAATTTTACTTACACTGTACAACAGAATAAGTACTAGTACTTCGTACAGAAGTAATTGTGACATAGCAATTGTATTCAAAGAAATGTCTACTCAATGTCGTCAACAATATGGCGTAATTTAGTTCGCCTCAGAGTCAAGCTCATTTTTGTGTAGACACCTACAAAAATCCATTGCAAGATAATTTCATACTTATTGCTCTGGAATATGATTCATAATACACTAAACCTATTCAGTGACGTAATATCACGCGACGCGATAGGGTTGACTGCTACGAGAAGCTTCTAACGCCATCTAGCGCTTCTTTCTAGTACTTTATTCATTCTCGTCCAGCCAGCAACGTAGCCGCGCGGCCGCTGGTGAATAAAACGCGCGTGCGTGTCGCTGGCCGATAGCGACACGCAACTTGTTTTAGCCCCTAAGTAAGGGTCGCCGCGCGTAGGTACGTTTTTGCTACCTACGCGGGGAGATACACAGGCCTGACTGTACACATGACATTTTGTGAAAACTGGTAGACCAATTTTTTGGCCGACTGTACTATTACGACTGGCCGGACAATATTAATAATTTGTTTAAACTGCACCCCAAGCTTGTATAATAAATAATACTTGAATGTCTTTTCAGTTATAAATACACAAATATCATATTATCATGTCTGAAGAGTTTGTACATTTTATATCTCATGAGCGGACATACATACATTATTATTTTAAAAAAGGATTTTAAACATTACTTTTAAATTACCTCCCAAAATATTCAGAATGACCGTTTTGGTACAGACAGGTAAAAAAAAACTCATTAATAAAAATGTTTTTTTTATAATTTTTCTTTTGATTATCATACATTCATGTAGTAAATACATTTATTTTTATTTTATATCCGGCTCTTTCCCTAATTTTATCAATAAAATTAGTTTTTTTTTCTTTGGGAAAAAAGTATTTTCATATTTTTGTACCTGTGTGTACAGTGATGGCTAGCGATTGGGTATTATTCGTCCCAATGTCCAATCGCTAAGCAATTTTCTACTCTATTGGTAGTAGTAATGAGGTAAATATCTGAATGCCCTATTGCAAGCCTTAAATCATGTAAAGTATTTTAAAGCAAGCGGCGAGAATGCTATAAAAATACACGTTTCAATCCACCAAAACTTTGCTGGCATAAATACAGGGTGTCCAAAAAATGAAGGATAATCCTATAACTGCGAATAGGTCACAGTATGATCCATACTAATATTATAAATGCGAAAGTGTGTCTGTCTGTCTGTCTGTTACCTCTTGATGCTTAAACCACTGAACCGATTGATATAAAATTTGGTATGTAGACAGTTCAAAACTCTGGAAAGGACATAGGCTACATATTTTCGCGATATAAAAACATTAAGGGAGTGAAATGGGGGATGGTAAATCCAACTCTTGCGGGCGAAGCCGCGGGGAACCACTTGTTTACTATATGCCAATTTTTTGTCAAGTAAAAGTGTTACCAGTTTCGAGATATATTTTTTTTTGGGAAAACTTTTCCTTGTCGTATATAAGTTTATGTAATTTCTACAAAAACATATAGTAGATCATACTGTGACCTATTCGCAGTTATACGATTATCCTTGATTTTTTGGACAACCTGTATATTGCAACTTTTAGGCCCCAGCCACACAGCTTGTTTTATTATTACACTCTTCGGTTTTTTTCAGTCCACTGGGCACCCCTATAGTATCGCTATGTCCGTCAGTCTGTCTGTCGGTCTAATTCTTAGACTCTTAGCTATAGGAAGCTGTAATTTGGCATAATATTCACCTTTATTCAATCACGTTACGAAAATAGTAGAATAATGTCGCTGCCATCACGCAATGACGTAAGACAGAGAGACCAAAAATTTCACACGTTGGATGGACTGCACGGTAGCTCAGTTGGTATGAGCGTTGGCCCGGTTTGCCAAAGGTCGTAGGTTTATATCCTACCCGTGTGCGAATTTTTGGTTTCTTATTTAAACTTATATAGTAGAATAAATAATAAAACTAAAAATTATATTTTTGGGTTCATCTGTCTCCTTATGTCGGGTTTCTTCGAATACGTAGGTATTTTAAAACATTGAAGGCTAGTGATAACTAAATTTCGATTCAGAGATCTGTTTGCGAATACTAAAACTTTAAGTGGATTTTTTTGTTAGGGTCAAGATTCCTACTAAACATTCATACACTAGCTGTATGACTCAGGCCTAAGAAGTACTATAGTAATTATAATATTATGTATACAGTACGGGACTATACACAGATAAATCGTACGTACGCCACCAAAATCGGTACGTGTATAATGGGCTCATAGTAACACAGTAATACCCAATTGATATGGCTTGACGATGTACCTGCGCAGAAGCACAGAATACTAGTACTTCGTACAGAAGTATGACTTAGCAATTGTATTCAAAGAAATGTCTACTCAATGTCGTCAACAATATGGCGTAATTTAGTTCGCCTCAGAGTCAAGCACATTTTCTTGTAGACACCTACAAAAATCCATTGCAAGATAATTTCATACTTATTACTCTGAAATATGATTCATAATACACTAAACCTATTCAGTGACGTAATATCACGCGAGGCGAAAGGGTTGACTGCTACGAGAAGCTTCTAACGCCATCTAGCGCCTGTACTTTATTCATTCTCGTCCAGCCAGCAACGTAGCCGCGCGGCCGCCGGTGAATAAAACGCGCGAGCGTGTCTCTGGCCGGTAGCGACACGCAACTTGTTTTAGCACCTACGTAGGTGCGCCGCGCGTAGGTACGTTTTTGCTACCTCCGCGGGGAGATACACAGGCCTGGCAGAAGATGAAATTTAAAACGCGGAAAATACTGTTGACCAATCGGCACTCGCGCGTCTTTTTCCTGTTCCGCTATTGGTCATTAGCTGCCGCCATGCTAGCGCTCGCGAGAGAGATGGAACTAATACCTGCAGTGTACTATAGACCTTGAAGTAGTGCAGTCTAAAGTGTATTGTAAATTTTAGCTTTTTCGTTAATCTTCGGAGCCATACTTTCTTTTCTGCATGAACGAAGATTCATGACGCGCCTTATCTAGTGGGTACTACTGTCTGGTTGTTGCGATCGTGATATGATTGGGCATTTCATGATATTGCTGTCCTCTTTTCACGATATGGCCGATATCATTGACACTTAAACGAGCCCGTATGCCCTACAACGTTGGTGGTACAGTCGTGGTACAGTCGGCAGCACGTCAGGTTACCCATGTGAACTACGTAAACAGCTTTTATTACAGCTACGTAATAAAAGCTGTTTTCACACTACCTACTCGGCAATGTTCAATTACACATCAAGTAAACCTGACTCAAAGTGAGTCATTGCATCCCTAGGGACGTAATGTTGTATGAGATTTCATTACGCCCCTAGGGAGGCAAAGTGATTTGAATTTCGAATAAGAGTTCGTAGGCATGATAACACTAGCCCGTCCCGCACCAAAGATAACATATTTAAAATTTGAACCTGGCAGCCAAAATTTTACCACGAACGGAATGAATAAAAAAGCGCGCGCTTCAAAAAAAAAAGAAAAAAAAACTATGTATTTTAAGAAATTACAAACTATGTTTTCGTAAAACTATGAAGTGAGGAAGTTTATGACACCGGAATCCATTAGATGTAAAGCTGCTGGTATTGTTAATAATATAATTATTTTTATAACTTAAGCAATTATTTTGCAAGTTTTTACGAAATCAAATTGATTTTCGCTCACAAAAATTAATCGACTGTGTCATCCGGCCGGCTCACTGGCGTAGCAAGCACTTACAAAAATTCGTCGTCTGACTAACGTCCTCCGTAGCTTAATTGGTAAGAGCACTCGCCCGGATAGCGAAGGGACATGGGTTCGAGTCCCACCGGATGACACAGTCGATTAACTTTTGTGAGCGAAAATCAATTTGATTTTGGTAATAATAATAATTGACTGCCAGAAAAGTCAAAGGATATATACTTATAGATAAAATAAGTTTTTTGTATACATTTTTTATTGCCTCGTAGGAAGTGTGAAAAGCAAAGTATTCGCCTTGGGGACAAAGATGTCTTCTTCTTGGGCGAGCTTAAATCCCTCGCTCAACTCAGGATTCTACTTTTAACTCCCTTGCTGTGCTCGGGAGTTAACTCTCGAATCCTTCGTTACGCTCGAGATTCAAGATGACGCCCGTGACGTAAGACATCACTTTACACCCTTGGTGAATAATCTACTATTACGTAGTTGACCTTGAGACCACCTGCAAGCCATATCAGTTGGGTATTACTGTACTCTATGATGAAAAGATCGAAACAACTTTTTTTTTAAATCCTTAATGAGGTTATTTGATTTTTCAGCGATATACCCAAAAAATCATTCATTCGCTAGTTGACTGCCCCTATCTAATGGCTCAGTACCGTTACCAGAGTTTACGGTGGTTTTACTCGCTAGCGACGACGTAAAAAAAGTGTATAGAAAATTTCAGTTCTCCAAGTAACCGCTAGAGGCGCTGTGCTATTTTCCATACACTTTTTTTACGTCGTCGCTAGCGAGTAAAACCGCCGTAAACACATGGTAACGGTACTGATATCTTTCAATACCTTTTATAGATGCAGACGGTCTAAATTATTCTCCCCTGAGGTCTACAAAAATTGCACTTCGTTTCATAATCCCTTGGTGCGAATGCGCAGACTTTATAATGGATTGGGCGAGATTCATCCCGAACTCGATATTTTTCAGCCGAAATTGAACTCGTTTCGGAAGAGCATTGATAAAACTTTGAGTATTCGCATGGGACAATGATTTTTGTTTTATGCTTTTCCGTTTATAATAAATAAATAATAAATTATTTCAACAAACACACCAATTACCTACGCCCAAACTAAGCGTGAGCTTGTGCTATGGTGACTAGGATAACGGATAGACATACTTATATACATTTATAAACATCCATGACTTAGGTACAAATGCTCGTGCTCATCACACAAACATTTGCCCCTTGCGGGATTCGAACCCGCAACCGCCTGATTTAGAAGTTTGTTTCTCTCTTTGTTTTGTGTGAATTGTATATAATGTTTTGGAGTAGATTGTGAACTTTTTGATTTGGAACACTATGTACACTATTTATTTTTTATTTATTTATTTAATCTTTATTGCACAACTAAAACTGTGTACAAAAGGCGGACTTAATGCCTAGTGGCATTCTCTACCAGTCATACCTTTGGGCTAAGCAGAAATGAAAAGTGGGCGGTGCTATTAATAGGTTACAGTTTTGATCTAGTTAGGAACTACCTATGTATTGTAACTTACTGACTGTGACCTGTAAGTGTACTGAATAAATAAATCAACAAGATTAGGTATATCGTCAAGAGCCCCAATCCCAGTTATGGCATATCATGAACAGGCGACACATCACGAAATGACCAATCAGATCACGGTTAGCCCAACGCGACCTGACGATCGAGAGTAACGTATCACAACACTTGCCACTGAGTGTACATCACGCACTATCATACCATGTTGCGTCCGTTGTCGCCTGCTATTCTGTCGACCAACTGTGAAAAAAAATACACAAATTATATAAAATAAAATAAATCGGTTGTCTGGATGAGATCGCTCCCAGCGATAAGACCGCTTACATTGTACCTACCGACATGGGTTTTCTTTTATTATATGTTTGTTAAGTGTTTTCTGGTTGTAATAAAGAGTATCTATCTATCTATCTAAATATTTTAATAGTAATGGCCTAAAATATAAGTTTAAATAAGGAACTAAAAATTCGCACCTAGGCAGGATTTGAATCCACGACTTTTGGCTAACCGGGCCAACGCTCTTACCAACTGAGCTACCGTGCAGTCTATCCACCCTAGCGAAATTTTTGAATCCATCTCTTTTTGAATATGTCATTGCGTGACGTCCTGCCCGGGTTCGAATTTTTAGTTTCCTATTTAAACTTATAAAATCAAATCTTCAAAATCAATTTAAAAAAAACCTGTATGTAATTCACAAAAACATTATTCGGTACTGCAGCCAGGAAATATCAAAAGTGGGATATTTATTTAATAAAAATAAAATATAATAAACTGAAAACTCGGAGAACGACATAGATCTCTATATTGTACACTATAAAATAAATTAATGTCCTCCTAGCCGAATTTCGACTACAGTGGCCAATCTCAACAGAGATTAGCCGACTGCGCGGGAGATATTATAGTGCACAAGTGTGTGCGCAATACACAAGTGCACTCTCTCCTCCTTCACCAGAGGTGCGGGGGGCGAGGCACGCTAGACGTCAGCGGGTGATTGCTTTGACAATCGCGTGTGATTGGCGCTACCTTACCCTCCGCGCGTCTTGCAGGGTGCAAGGAGGGTCGCGCAAGAGCTTCTCGGGCTATGTGGTATAGTATACTCACGCCTCTGATGACGGGTAGACTGAGAAGCGTCCCTAATATCGGGACCATTCTTAGGAAGTTCACTGCAGCTGGCAGAAACCCTCTGAAACAGATAAATTGTAATTGTAAATCTATACTAATATTATAAAGAGGAAAGATTTGTTTGTTTGTTTATTTGCATCGAATAGGCTCCGAAACTACTGGACCGAATCAAATGAAATTTGGCACAGAGATAGTTTGAGACACTGGGAAGGACATAGGCTACTTTTTGTCGCAATATAAAATCATAAGGGGGGTGAAATGGGGGATGAAAATTTGTATGGAAAATCCGACTTTTGGCGCGGGCGAAGTCGCGGGGACTGCTAGTAATTAATAGTTTTAACAAACACACCAATTAACCTAGCCCCAAACTGAGCGTGAGCTTGTGCTATAGCGACTGGGATAACGGATAGACATACTTATATACGTTATAAACATCCATGACTTAGGTACAATGCTCGTGCTCATAACACAAAAATTTGCCCCTTGCGGAATCTGAACCTGCAACCTCTGGTTTTTTAGTCCGGAGCGCGAACCACTACACCAAGAGGTCGTCAAAAATTGTAAGTACTACCAAGGGTTATGTTTTTTGAGAGTACGTATGTATAATTGTTTGGCACGTCCTATAGCCCAAACGGCTCGTCAGTTTTTGACATATGAGGTGTCGTTGAATTCGTTAGAATTGGTAGTGACATAGACTATATAAATTTTACAAAAGGCGCCCATAAACGAGAACAAAGGGGTTGATTTTTTTTCTTACAATAGCAATGAAATGAAAGCCAGTGAAAAGATCATTTTAAAAATATAATTATTTTTGCAGTCGGGTGTTTTCTTTATCACAATTATGTTTGCTTGTTACTTTAAAAAAGTCATTTATCTTAACCCCTTAAGATAAATGACTTGCATGAATTGCGTGCAGCGCGAAGCAAGTCGAGTAAGTCTAAACGATCTTCAAACAGAATCGAGCTTATTAATATTAGTAATTAGATCCATTTGCTTTAAAGTTTTAGACTTTATGATTTAATTAGAACAATAGTGTTATTCTGCGCAATGCGCAAAACCATCAGACATTTGTGTTAAAAACTGAAAAGTGTTCATATTTTCTTATTTATATTTTATTCGTGTATATTACAAAGATGGGGACCTGCGGAATATCGATACAATCATTTTCATGTACAAATTATTATTTCATGCGTAAAAATCACCAAGTTTTCAAAAAAAAATGCTCTTACATATCATTAGCTACAAGTCATGTTTATTATATCATAAATATGATTTTTTTTTTCAAATTTCAACAAGACCAGGACCTAGTGCAATGATTGGACTAACGTAAATAAGTTGTTTTAATGTATTTAACTAATTCAGCTCATCGTACAAGTGATTTAGAAATACGTTTATTTTCTCAATTTCGTGCAGGACCGCCTTAACGCAGCATTGCAAAACTTTGATACTGACCAAAAATTTCTATTAGAAAAACAAGTATGTCATACCTGAACAACAGTAAGAACCCGTACATCTCAGCCACCATGCCGATCATGGGCCATCCGGCCAGCACTATGATGATGCCTCCGAAGAATGCCACTGTCGCCTTCACTTTGTGCCTTTGGAAGAAGAAGAAAAATGTCCGCTGCAGGCCTATCACACATGCTAGACCGCTAATGAAAAGGATCTGAAAATTATAATAATTTGCTTTTATAAATAATTAAAAAAAACATCATCATTCTAGCGTTATCCCGGTTGTGCTCTGGCACGCGAGGTGAGGGTCGGCTGACCATGTTCCAGGATGTGGCAGAACAGGTAATTACAGTGGAGCGACTGCTATATGACCTCCGTGACCCTGTTAACAGGGGAACCTGACCAGTTTTGGATCATGGTTACACATTCAGTCGCCTGAATGTGAAGGTTTCCTGATGAGTTTTCCCTCACCGTAAGAGCATCGGTTAGTGACACAGCTAATGTACATAACTCAGAAAAAATCATTGGTACATGGCGACACGTGGGACCGAACCCGGCACCTCCCCCGCACGAGAGGCAACCCGGTAGCCACTACGCCACCGACGCTTTTAAATAATAAATTAAGTAATAAAATAAATAATTTTATTTATTTTCACTAAAAATGTGATTTCGCAAAATATACTTAGATCTATGATTGAGAACAAGGCTAATCTAAGTGAGTCCTTGCCGACTAAACTAGGTTAAACCTGTATCTTAAAAGACAGTGATACCTCCCTCCAGTTATCATGTGACAAGAATTGATAATATTAAACATAAAATAAAAGGAAGACGCTAAAAATAAAAATGCGTGTTTGAGGGTAGACGAGGACCCACGGGTGCCTGTATTTGTGGTGTGTGTGTGTGCGTGCGTGCGTGCGTGCGTGCGTGCGTGCGTGCGTGCGTGCGTGCGTGCGTGCGTGCGTGCGTGCGTGCGTGCGTGCGTGCGTGCGTGCGTGCGTGCGTGCGTGCGTGTGTATAAATGTAAATTCGCTTAGTTATGTGAGTAAGTTTTCGGTTGTATTGTAATTAAAGTAAAATTGCTGGCTGCGTCAATGCCATTACCAATTTGAATTGCGCCTAAGATCTCTACATATATTGGTTGGTATTGATGTAGTGGTATAGTACTTACATTACCAATAGCTAAAAGCCCTTTGTCAAACAACAGCAGAACTCCAAGAAATAGAAATGTAATCCCGAAGCCAGCCAGGCCGACACCAATTTCTGAAACATGAAATAACTGATGTAAAAATAAGGTCTTTATTATTTTACATTGGTGCCTGCTGAGCAGTTTTTCTAACCGTATTGTCAATGGATTACCAGCAAGAGTCAAGAGATGGCGATTTGAGAACATTTTTGTAATTGCAATACAAAATCTAGACCAGTGTTTCCCAAAGCAGGCGATATAGCGTCCTCTTGTGGGCGCTGGAGGCCTAGAGGAGTAAGGGGCCCAGAAAAAAAGCGTGTGCTGACTTGATTTAAGGCCTAACCCTCCGATAGCGTTGTCGCTGCGCAGATTTTACACATGAACATGAGTTTTTGGCAATTTTTTGAATGAAAATTTAAACAAATTTATTCATCTTTGCGTAATGAGAAAGAGAATAAAAAAAAGGGTTCCAAAAACCGAAAAAGGGCAAAATTAGACCAAATTACGGGAAGACTTTCTATACAACTAAATTCCTCGAATCGTGTTTCGAGATCCAAAATTATCTTAACAATGTCCTCAATGCTTGCGGCTTGAGTGCTGTTACAATGCACTAAAGCTAACTAAAAAGAGAAATCATTTCCATGTTTCCGAACGCGAAAATTTACCCAAGTCAACTCATAAATTACAATATAATTAGTATAGTGTCAGACTCAAAATTTCTATTGCAGAAATCACCCATATTAGAAGTGCATAAGGTGCCTCAGAATTAACCTTGATGTGATGCCGCCTGTACACATTGGTTGATGTTTTTTTGAAATAAACACTAAGCTACATTAGGAATTAATGCTGTTTTGAGTAAAATGTAATAAAAATATGATATTAATGAAGCTTAGAATAGTAAGCGCCATAATCACAGTATCACTGAACTACATTATTCCGTGATCATGGCGCATGCAACAATGCCGAAATTCAGAAACTTATAAATAAAAAGGTACATGGTAGCAATCCTGTAAATAACTATTAATAAAATTGTATATTATTACGACATTTGTGCTTCAGACTACAAAACCAGCAGTTCTGGGTTCAAAACCCACAAGGGGAAAATGATTGTGTGATGAACACGAGCATTTGTACCCAAGTCATAGATGTTTATAAAAATGTATATACATAGGTATGTCTCAATTATCCCACCATGGCACTGGCTCACGCTTAGTTAAGGGCTTGGTAATTGCTTACATTGTTGGTGCAATTTATTAATTAATTTATTATTTACCATTGTGTAACATTGCAAGTCGCCCAGAGAGCCATGGAGCGGGCTATGTTGGGAATTGCCCTTTGCGATAGGGTAAGAAATACCGAAATACGCAGAAGGACCAGGTTAACTATAAAATCACTTAGAGCTGAGTTCAAATATAAAGACACAGTTCTATATATGAGTTCTGAAGCAATAAGGCGCGTATTTACTTAGGTCTCAGTCACAAATTTGGTATTTGAATGGGAGTTAGATATGATTATTCTAAATTTTGATACAAGCCAATCTGACTTCTAAAAACTACCTTCCAATGATAAGTAGCACACTTATACTACAACTTAATGGCTGATTTACTATAGAGACACGTCAGGAGACATCAATTACGGATTAATATCACAAAATTAGGCAAAATATGACCCCGTATCATCATCGTGATAACTAACTAAAATACTCACTCTGTGTATCTGTTATGTCAATCATTTTGGGTACAATGATGTTGTGGTGGGTTTAGAATTTAATCACTAAAGGTTTTATTATTATAATAGCGTAAATAAATTAAAGTACACAAAACTATAACCTATTTCTCCACGTCATTTTTGATATCGAATCGAATTTTTAGCAGCTGTCACTGTCACCTTTATTCGCGTTCAGTTCGATCTCATTTCAGATTGCGGATTTCAATTTCTACAATAGTACGGTATACGAATAGAGTCATAATATTTTTTAGATTAATTTTATTCACTGCAAAATTATCATAGACGATTTTTGATATGATGCAAAACTATCAATTATAAAATGCGTACAAGTAGGGCTATTACGTATCTTAGTTGACAACCAAAGTGATAATCACTATGCTTTGGTATCTAACTGAGAACTGTCAAAACATGGTTTTAGCTTCGGTTCCTAAAGCACTGGAATGACGTCATCGCCGGTGGATATCAGTCATATTATGATAGGCACTGGCATATCCACTGTCCAACTTTTGTCAGCTGTTTATATATCGATAAACTGATTTTCGTATTATGTTAGCTAAGTGGATATCAAAATCGTTGATCACCGAAGATCTCAAGCGGCCATTGATAGGAACTACTTATAAGCAGTGTTTAATGGAAAAACAGTGATTGTCACTATTAACCTACCAAGTCAAAACGTACGTAAAATACAACGTAATTACTAGTGAAAATTATTATTATCTGCTAAGAAATACAAATCTATACACATACATTAAAAGAGAAAAAACTTGAAACTAAACTATTTACACACTAGTAGTCAGGTATTTTATTAATAGGAAAAAACATATAGATAAAATACCTGACTTAGGTCGCTGTCCCGCTAATTACTAGTTATAATTGGACCATTTCTGCTGTCTTGAATAAAAATATTATTATTATTATAATGATACCTATTTAATTTTGCATGGTTTAATAACGAATAAGAGTCACCAATAATATGACCGTAATATTGAAATGATGTCTTGTTGAACGCATTTTACTACACTATCTGTATTAGGCTGGTATCATTAAAAAAATGATTACCCTAATAGACGGGAACTATACATATCTATGCATCGGCGGGCAATGTAATGGATAAAAATACTAAAAAAAATTTAAACCTTCAGATGTTGGAATTAAGTTTCATGGTCATAATTGCTACGTTTATAATTTTTATTTCTTCATTTTGCGTAATTGTTAAATGAAGAAATTACACAATACACCTGTAAATTTGGGTACTTTTATTAATTACTTACAACACTGGACCTAACCTTCAAAATCAATGAAAGCGGCGAGACGAGACGCGTCTCTGTCATTTGGTCGAATATCTCAAAATAAAGCCTTAATTTGGAGATAAATACCACTTTAAACATTCCAGAAGTGTATACATTTATTTTAAATAATACTGAAGAGTGATAAAAAAGACTACTCGGCCTTTAAAGCGCATTGATTGCGCTTAGGACTCGTCGCCAAGTGTGCTAGTTAGGTCGCCAAAATTAGCGGTGTTATGGTTCGCGGAGCCGGCAGAGGAGGCCGTGGCATGCCAGGCAGGGGCGGAATGGGGCGTCCGCCCTTCAGCAGGCCCAGGATGCTAATGTTGAGGCCTCCATTTGATTTAATCTTGGCGGAACCGGCGTTTCCTAGATGCAAACCCGCTCCCGATGATTCTGCGCTCACTCAGGTAAATAACAGGGGATTTCGTGGTAATTATAGTGATTTCGTGTTATTTAATAATTTAAATCGTGTGATTTCGTGACGATGACGACCGTCTTGGTGTAGTCGTTCGCGCACCGGACTACTAAACCAGGCGGTTGCGGGTTCGAATCCCGCAAGGGGCAAATGTTTGTGTGATGAGCACGAGCATTTGTACCTAAGTCATGGAAGTTTATACTTAATATGTATTTAAAATAATTAAGTATTTCTATCCGTTATCCTAGTCACCATAGCACAAGCTCTCGCTTAGTTTGGGGCTAGGTAAAACAAATTATTAAAAAAAAATCTAAGCTTGAAGATGGTGATGTTGCACAAATATATGTGAAGATGTTATTGCAACCAGAAAACACATTACAAACATACAATTGTAAATCATGTTGGTAGGTAAAATGTAGGCAGTCTATTTTGTGTATTTTTGTATATATTGTGTTTTGGCTAAAAATAGTAATAAATATGAGTTTTACTATTTAAATTGCCTATGTATATTTTTTATCTCCTTTTCTTACTGCATGCAAAAATCATGCGAAAGCAAACATCCTCCCTGATGCGGCGAATAGGGACTACAACCAACAGTTTGCTGGCCGTCATAGCTGGAGACTACAGGAGTGGTTTTGTGGGGAGCTGGTTTGAGCTGCATAGACCTGTTGCTCAGCTGGTGACTCAGTGAGCTGCTCGTGTTGCTTTATAGCTTTGTATTATATTTTTATTTGATATGTTTTTAATGAGTATGTACTAACACTAGCCTTAAGTTACTCTGTTACTAACAAATATGTTACTAACAAAGCTTGGAATGGGCTTCCAGAAGATGTGATCTCTGCCCAAAATATCAATCAATTCAAAAACTGACTTGACACTCATCTAAACTCGCTTAACCTAATGTAAAGAACTGGATACAGGCGGCTATCAGTTGTCTCAACTGCCTGCTTGATAACTAATAATAATAATAAATATGGATGACCAAACAAAGACATGGCTGCGTGCCGAAACTGAAGCAACACACCTAGCAGAGTGGAGAAACGGTGAAGGTTGTAGGCAAACAAAGGACACACTCCCGGAATTCTCAAAAAGGTTCGCCCGCAACCTCACCCGACTAACAAGAGACAAGCTGCGCATAGCTGTAGGAACCATAACTGGCCACTGTCTTCTAAACAAACACCTATTCAACATAGGTGTCACAGACAGCCCCTTGTGCAGAGGATGCATGGAGGCAGAAGAAACACCGCAACACGTACTCATGGAGTGCGCCGGCGTGGCGGAGCAACGGGCAGACATTCTCAAATCCCCGGCAACATTTCCGGAGGCCTGTAGTAACCTGGGCAGGTTGCTAGCCTTTTGGGAAAACCTGAAGTGGTTAGAATAAAAGAGTAAAGGGACACACGCACAAAGGCCCAATCAAGAGGCTAAGTGCGGAAAACACCCCAGCCAAACTAACTAAATATGGATGACACTGTCCAAAATAAACATTTAAGCCTTTGACTGCCACGGAACTAGACACAAAAGAATTATATTGTTTGGGGGTCACCGGTGACCACCATGGCGCTCAATGTGTTAATTATTACTGCAACTGTCTGGTAGACATCCATCATATGTATATTTAATGCATACTTCTAGTTCTGACAATCAGAGAAAAGTGAACACTATAACATTTAATTTTGGTCTTGGTTTGCTTACAGGCTCTTCTAAAACGACATACAGAGCTATGTCCCACTCCGGCAGAGCAGTCCGCAGTACTAAGCCTGGTCACTAAGCTTCAAACTGTGCTTGACAACCTGGTTGTTGCTCCGGGAGACTTTGCTGCTTGTGTAAGTACTTAAAAACCTACATATATCTTAGTCCAATATACTGGACTTTCTCCAGTCATGTTAAAAATTCCATCACACTGAACTTTGAGACTGAAGGCAGGGCAAAACACATAAAACTCAAAGGCTTTTTTTTTTAAATTAATCTACAATCAACCCCACGGCTTTTATTACATGTTATATGAATTTAGACACTTCATTTTTTTTAGTAATACCTCTTGGTGCACTGATTATCCCTGTGAAGTGTTACTGTATGGTGCCAAGTAGTTCTTGATAAAAAAAATCCTAAAGGTTATGATTAGGTTGTAAAATAATTTCACTGCTAATTTGTCATTTTGTACGTTAAATACACTTGTAGAGTTGTCAAATGCAATGGAAATGGTTAGAGCACAGAATAAGTACTAGTACTTCGTACAGAAGTATGACTTAGCAATTGTATTCAAAGAAATGTCTACTCAATGTCGTCAACAATATGGCGTAATTTAGTTCGCCTCAGAGTCAAGCACATTTTCGTGTAGACACCTACAAAAATCCATTGCAAGATAATTTCATACTTATTGCTCTGGAATATGATTCATAATACACTAAACCTATTCAGTGACGTAATATCACGCGACGCGATAGGGTTGACTGCTACGAGAAGCTTCTATACTAGCGACACGCAACTTGTTTTAGCCCCTAAGTAAGGGTCGCCGCGCGTAGGTACGTTTTTGCTACCTACGCGGGGAGATACACAGGCCTGGTTATTCTTTTGTGACCTGAAAAAAATACTTAAACAACTCTGGATGGAAATAGGTTAGGGTTATTTTTTTAAAGGGGTGCAACCCCCTTGCCAAAAAGCAGTGGGGATGGGTAAAGAGGGGGGGAGGCTGCCTCCTCCATTCCTTGAAGCATTTTTTTAGCCTAAAAAAAACTATAAAAGGGGGGAAAAGGCGTTTCTCCCCCCCCCCCCCCCCTTTTGGTGGTGGGTCCACCAAGCTTACCCTTCCCCCTCCCGTGTTCAGTACAAAACAGTAATTATTTGAAAGTTCTTTCTTTTTTGTTTTTAATTAATGTTTGTTATGACATTGTTTCAGCAATTAGAAGAGGTCCGACAGGTGGGATCATACAAGAAGGGCACAATGATGGCGGGCAAGAACGTCGCCGATATTGTAGTCATCATGAAGACTTTACCGACTAAAGAGGCTGTTGAGGGGCTGTCCAATAAGGTATTAATTTTGATACACCAAGTTATCTCAATTCTGGGCAAAGGCCTTCGCCAAAATCTTCCACTAAATCAAAAGGACTAGTTAAATAGACTTGGTAATTTAATTTCAAAAAATCTTTAAAAAATGTTATTTATTATTTATTTATTTATTTACTGGTCGGCATGTATAAATAATAAAAAAAAGCCTTTATTTGCCAATTTACAGTTTTTGTAAGGTTTTTACAATACATTTTAAATTTGGCCCCCTCTTTGGGTGAAGGCCTCCTCCAACCCTTTCCACGCCTCTCTATCTTTGCATGTCTGCAGCCAGTCTTTCCCTGCTGTGTCAATCACGCGGCGACCCAGCGCTTGTTTGGTCTGCCCACCCTTCTCCTGCCTATTGGACCTTTCCATTGTGTAATTCTGATGGACCATCTATCATCCGATAGACGAGAAACATGACCAGCCCATCGCCATTTAAGTTTGAGTGAGTGAGTTAGAGCGTCTGTCAGTTTAGTTTTTTGTCTTATTATGTCACTATGAATTTTTTGAATCTCCCTAATTTTTAGGATTATTTTTTTTCGTCGGCATGTATCACCAATTTACTAAGTGTTGACAAAGTTGTATTGTATGAAATACCAATAGTGGTACCATTTTGTACATAATCAATTGTTATTCTAACCTGTTCAATAAGAGGCAAGACGAAGACGAAGTTACCCCACTGACGGACTTCCCCGCAATGACCTATATTGATGTAATTTGTACACGTGCCTCATCTCTTCCATCAGGTGAACGAAGAGCTGAACAAGTTGATGCGAGCGGACGGCGCAAGCGGTGGGTCTGTGGTGTGCGCGAGCCACGAGCGCGGGTTCACTGTGACCGCTGCGACCGCGGCCGTGCGGGTCCTCGTCACGACCCTGCACCAGAACTTGAGGAAGCTGGAGCCCGATGTGAGTAAATATAGGGCTCTTACACTTTAGGTCGTAAGCAGTGTGTGACAGAAGCAGATGCCTTTTTAGGGTTTTCAGGTTATTTTGGAATAGGGGTCTCCAAAATAGTTTGAGAATCCCAGTGCTAGAGGCTCTGCAGTGGCGCAGGTTTATTGTGACCGCTGCGACCAGGGCGTGCGGGTCCTCGTCACGACCCGGCACCAGAACTTGAGGAAGCTGGAGCCCGATGTGAGTTATACACGCTTTACACATACAGTAGCGCTCGTGGGTGAATATAGACGCTTCACGCTACACGCTTTACTCTCACAGAAGCGCTATTAAATGACCTCCGTAGCCGAGTGGCTGGCACACCGGTTTTGAAGGTGTCGCTATCTCTGAGGTCCCGGGTTCGATCCGCCGTTGAGTCTATGTAGAAATGCACTACTTTCCTACGGTCGAAATGAAAATCAGTATATTTAACCCGGGTGAAAGCACCCATTTCACTCGAGCTATTGGCGCTCGAAAGCCAATAATCGTTCCGTCGCTGCTGCGGCGCCGACAAGTGCGGCACGGTATATACATGTACAGTACTTTAACTTCATACAGAGCGCTTGAATCGACACACGCCACTGACCTCCATAATACAAGTACACATGGACTAAACATTCTCTAAGAAATGACAGATAATTTTTGTGCCGAATCAAAGCGCCCCCGACGAGTGTCTAGGGAACTAAAATAGAGTAACTTGCATATTATGTTCATATTCATTTATTCGCATACTAAGTGTTACATAAATGTTTGTTTACAGGAAGTGTTTATGTCAACTCTCATTAGTTCCCTGAATGGTCTCCACACACTCACTACAGCCGTCAACGCCAGAACGGCGATAATCAAATGGCTTAATTTTTAGGTTGACAGTATGCAGTCCAGCGTACTTGTATTATATAGGCCAGTGACACTCGCACATATTCACGTCATTTACACGGACGTTGAGCAGTCTTGAGGAGACAAACCCACGAACACAGACACGACAGACTTTCAGAATGCTGTTAGATGTCATTGAACAAACAAAGTAGGTTTCCTCCGCCCATCCCTAGGTTCTAATTTCAAAAATACAGCTGAGCTAAACTACTGTATGAAAAGAAATCTGTCTATTGTGCCCACCGCGCCTTGTGGTGTGACCCTAGGCCCTTTGCCGTATTACAAGGAGCCAGTTGGTGGCTTCTCATATTAAAGAACTATTGTAATGTTGTCGACAGGTACACCTGGACTACAAGGTGATCAGCAGCCATCTGGCCGCGATCCGCCACAGCCGCTGGTTCGAGGAGAACGCGCACCACTCCTCCATCAAGGTGAGTACACACACGCTCACACACACACACACACACGCACGCCCGCGTCGAGTGAGAGGAGTGAGATTTTTTGTTTCTTATGTTTACACGAATGGTCGCACTCGTTCCCCTTGAGGATCCTAAGACCGCCCGCGGTCTCGTAACATTTGATTTTAAATGAATTAATTTATTTATTAATTCGAGTAACAATGACTCATGTTGTTAGTAGTAGCTAGGTACTTAAAAACTATGTTAGCAAAGATAATTAATATTTAAAAAAAACTGAAAGGTTTCAGTTCAAAGTGGACATTCCTGTATCACAACCACCGCCATTAGTAAATCAAAATGAGAAAGACAGAGGCAAAAACGTAGTTTTAGGGCTCCGTAGTCCGACAGGGAACCCTTATAAGATCGTTCAGTCCGTCCGTCCGTCCGTCCTAGTCTGTCACAGCAGAATATCTTCTACGTTTATGAACTGATTTGCATGTAACTTGGTTCGAGGATACTTCACATAGAGATCAAAACAAAAAATTAAAATTACCCCTTTTTAAGGGTACCTCCCCATACATGTGAAGGGGGGTGAATTATTTTTGAGTGCACCCCCTTGTGTGGGGTATCGTTGAAAAGGACTATAAAATTAAGGTAGGGTTTTTTCATACAACACTTTTATCAAATTTTCCATTTGCGAGATATAGCCCGCCAAGGTCGTTTACGCGGTGCCCCCCCCCCCCTGTAATTTCTAAAGTCTTGAACCTATAAACTTCAAATCCCTCACGTAAAGAAACAGGCGCGGAAACTCTTATTTAAAGTGTTTCGGGTATCCTGTATAATAATTTGAAATTAGATATAAAATAATAATATAATATATATAATATATATAATATAATATAATATACTTTTTTTGCCTATACTGTGTAATGTTTTAAGTTAATGGTACGAAACCCTTCGCGCGCGAGTCCGACTCGCACTTGGCCGGTTTTTTTAAGACTAAACAGGTTATCTTAAAAATATATATTTTTTTGGAAAAATAAAAATCAGAAAATTGCCCATTTCTTGGAAAATAATGTTCAGGCCGTATTTCTCTGATATAGTAAGAGGCTCTGTTGAAATATCGTCACTTGCTAAAATGTAACCTTGTATATATTTTCGAAAACATGTTTAACATATTTACAAGTAATTAATGACTCCAAAACCCCACCAGGTCCTGATCCGTCTACTCCGCGACATGTGCTCACGCCACTCGGGACTCGAACCGCTGACCCCATGGATGATCGACCTGCTGGCCCACCACTGCATCATGAACAATCCCGCCAGACAGGCGCTGCCTATTAATGTTGCTTTTCGGTAAGTTAAGTAATTTTTATTGTGCCTTTATTGAATTGATTCCCATCCCCGTCCAGTTACCATGACCTCTTATTATAATTATCTTATTGATGGCCTAAAGTTTCTGATAATATAGGTTGTGTTGTGTAATTTTGTCATAAAAGGCGGTTGGTCAATAAAGGCGGAATCAAATTAAAAGGATTCTACTGTACTTAAGTTTTTATACAAACTCACTGGTACAGGCAGGCCTTTGTATCTTCCCGCGTAGGTAGCAAAAACGTACCTACGCGTGGCGACCCCTAGGTAAGGGCCTAAACAAGTTGGGTGTCGCTAGCCGGCAGCGACACGCTCGCGCGTTTTATTCACCGGCGGTGCGCGACACTAGGTTGCTGGTTGGACGAGCGTGAATAAAGTCCTAGAAAGATGCGCTAGATGGCGTAAGTAGCTTCTTGTGGCGTGATAGTACGTCACTGAGTAGGTTTAGTGTATTATGAATTATATTCCAGAGTTATAAGAATGAAATTATCTTGCAATGTACTTTTGTAGGTGTCTACACGAAAATGTGCTTGAGTCTGAGGCGAAATAAATTACACCATATCGTTGACAACACTAAGTAGATATTTCTTTGAATTTCATTGCAAAGTCATACTTCTGTACGGAGTACTAGTACTTATTCTGTGGTACAGGTGGAGATCAAACCCACGATCTCGGATGAAAAGAGAAGTTTTCTCCGCTTGGCTATCGCGACTCAGAAAGATATAAGTCCCTTTTAATATTATACCTTTAAACTAGCAATTCTTGTATATTTATTTATATATTATATATTTGATATCTCGGAAACTGCTCTAACGATCTCGCTGAAATTTGGTATATTGGGGATTATCGGGGTTGAAAAATCGATCTATAGGTTAGTCTTATGTTTAGGAAAACGCGTGTTTTCAAGATTTCGTGCGTTTTTCTTTCACATTGTTCGATGGAGAATATGGTCGTTAATTTCGCCCCGGCACGCCAAGAGCACCGTGTCCGAGTGCGTATGACCTCGGACTTACAAATAGCCCAACGGCTTTTATTAGATGTGATGGAATGAATCTCGCTCGGTGACGAAATATTTTTTACTTTTGTGATTTTTCTATTTATTTATGTGAGTTCATAACTGTTTATAGTTTTTTAAATAAGATTTACGAATTATTACATTTTGTTTATTGAATAGTAGTAGTCGCCCAGGTACTGTCCTATAATATGTCTTTTTTTTTCTACAGTCGCGCCCTCTCTCTAGTGGCAGGGGGGCTATTCCTTCCGGGGTGCGCGGGGCTGCCGGACCCGTGTGAAGCTGCTCATGCGCGTGCGCATACAGCTTTAGACCTCGCCGCGCAGGACCTCGCCGCCGCTACTGCCCAAACGTGAGTCTTATGCACATAGAGATAAGGTCTAGATTACAACGACGCCAGACCTTGACGCTGCTCAGACATGAGTCTTATAGCCATAGATAGGAGCTAGTTTACAGCGTGCTGAGGTATGCTGAGACGTGGCTGCAGCTACTGTGTTGACGTGAGTCTTATTTACATACGGATAGGGTCTAGGTTGGAGTGTGTTAAGAAGTGAGACCTAGCTGCAGCTACTGTGAAGACGTTAGTCTTATGGTCTTAAGAATACAGTCTAGTTTAGAATGTGTCAGGCTTTGTCTTTGTGACCATTTTCTCTCGATATTTAAGTTAGGAGAACATATTCGCCCGAATAGCAATGGGTCGTTGGGTTGGAGTCCCATTCAAAGATTTTTGTTTAAGTGCAGTATTCACATTTTTCAATAATAATTATCTGATAAAAATATATTCATTGAATCAATTATTATACAGCGTTCTAATGAAATTAACTTCCAATAAAAGGCGTCAATTAGGTAATGACATGACTCTGCGGTCCCGGGTTCGACCTCTCGGATGAATATAGTAAATCATATTTCTATATGTGGTGCCACCTTGGTTCTTGAATTCGATAACTTTTTATTCGATAACATTTTATTTACGATTTTTTTATTGACAGGCTCCTCCGCGTAGTGGCGCGAGGCGGACACCGCTACGTGCTAGGGCTGCAAGCGTTCGAAGGCGGCAAGGACATTTCCACCGAGATCACCGTGTGGGATGGCGTGGTTGTGTCACCCCTAGCGCCCGCGTACCAGGAATCGCCCGAGCCTATGGATACTGACGATAAAGGTGGGTCATTTGAATATGAAAAAATAAACTAGCCGTTTCAAACTTTAGGATTTAATAGTTTGGTTATTCATTTTTGGGGAGATGTATAAAATTTTTCAATTATCTACCCAATAATATTGCTGAATTACCTATACATAATTTAAAACAACTGTTAAATGTATTTTAATAATAATAGAAAATATATGAATTTGTAAATGACAATAATAAAAATGTATGGAATAGTTTTAAGGAACACAAATCTTGTAAAACTTTGAAAAGAGGCTATGACAATAGTGACTGAGTTTCTTTGCTGCTTCTTCTCAGCACTAGTCCACAATTGTCCCGAAGCAGTGGTAGTAGGGAATCCAACCCCGCATGAAAATCGCAATCCCGCAAGTATGCGGGATCAAGGTCTACAATCCCGTGGATCCCGCGGGATTTGCGGGATTACTTTGGTTTATTATTATTTTTGTTTTGTGTAGTTAAATGAAAGAAATAAAGACAAGCATTTTTTTATTATTATTATCAATATGAAGCAAAGTTATTACTCATATTATAAATTAATACTTGACCGCGCGCGAAGGTAAATCCCCGTGCACCGTAGGGGAATCCCTAGTCATAGAGTATTTGAATTGAACTGAACTGACATTGATTACGTTCCGATCCTATACAGGATTCATGCGACTGAGACAAAATCACTGAAGAGTTTTTTGTTTTATACCCGTGCCCTTTACGTTGTCTGTAGTCGTGTGTTATGTAATATCCATTCATTAATAAATGTATTTTCTTTCTTTCTTTCTTCCAAAAATATTTTTTCTTTACAAATTCTGAAGCAGTGAAGCTAATGTATAGGAAGCTACTCGTAAATAAAATAGATAGACGTTTTCATAGGTTTACTGGTACGCAAATATTACAAGGGATAATGGCGGCCGTGTCTGCTCAGTACGGCGGTCGGGTCATCGGGTGGAAGTGGACGAGGCTTCGTTCGCGATGCGACCTCCCGCGCCCACGTCCCGGTGGACCGCGGCCTTGGCGGCGCGAACAAATTCTATATAAAAGTCACGAGTTCTATGGGAAACTTGTTAAATCACTTGTTAATGAGCTGTGCTGAGGTGTCTTATAAATAATTAGATAGGCGCCTGAGCCCATTTTTCTTAAATATTTTTTTTTTCAATCCTGCAAACCTGCGGGATCCCGCATTTGCGGGATTGGATTCCCTAAGTGGTAGGGTTCTATTTTATGTTGGGACGTGTATAAGTGCTCCTTGCGAGCCTATGTACAGAAATAAATGAATTTTATTTTTATGAATGAAAACTTTCGAAAATATCCAATATTTCACGGTCCCACCGAATCAATATTAAATGCAAGTGTGGTAACCCTAGCTAGTATTCGCCAATATTTCACGGTCCCACCGAATCAATATTAAATGCAAGTGTGGTAACCCTAGCTAGTATTCGCCAATATTTCACGGTCCCACCGAATCAATAATAAATGCAATTGTGGTAACCCTAGCTAGTATTCGCCAATATTTCACGGTCCCACCGAATCAATATTAAATGCAAGTGTGGTAACCCTAGCTAGTATTCGCCAATATTTCGGTATGTCGTAAACGTCGACATTTTAGTCCGTGATCATTTCTCGTGACCCGGGTAGATCATAATATTCGTGTAGCGATTGGATTATAATGATTCGATCTTTTCGATCATTCAGGTGTCGATTAATTTTTATCACTAAGACCCGAGTTCACCAATGTTTAAACCGCCGGTAAACCTCCATTGACGGTTAAATTGTCAAAGTTCCCGTTCAAAATATGTCAAATAATTCTAAAACGGCTGATTATAAATTAAACATGTGTTGGTGATCTCCAGGCTTAGTACCGAAGGCCTACTGCCACAAAATACCGAGAGTACAGAAGACAATCACCTGTATGTACTTTACATTTCATACCTACGCTCGGCGGTCGCGCTAGGACTGTCAACTTTCGATATTCGCTATTTCGCTCTCGCTATCGGGCAAAAAACTAGTTGTTTGATTTATTGTTGAGATTGAAACAGGAAAAACGGAAATATATACAAAAAATAATTAAAATAATTTGAATTTAATCAAATCAAATGTTTATTTTGCATAATAAGTGTTACAACAGGTGTGACAATACAGATAATGCACTTATACCTTAGTTACCGCTAAGGTATTGCACATAATATTACGAAGTATAATTATCAGTTCCTATTAAAATAATGTAATTCCATTTTTTTTTTACTTAGCCATTACTGTCCCACTGCTGGGCAAAGGCCTCCATATTATTAAATTATATTACAACTTAAATTACATAGTCATAGAAAATAACTTGCGACTATTCCGACATTGGAAAAATGCAATATTATCATATCATACGTGTAATAAATTCATAATAGAAAAACAAGAAAATACCTACTTACTTCCCTGAAACAACAGGTAGCTTAAAAAACGACAACCAAGCGGAGTGTGCACTCGCTCTCGTACTGTTCCCAACTGTTCCGTGATATCGTGTCCGTGAGTGGTTTCTATCTGTGCGTTGCCCGAGCGCGCTTTGTATGTTGTTTGTCTTCTGTACTGTTGTTTTTTTGTGGTACTGCTCAACAGTTTATAGCTCCTAACGTTAGGATGTCGCAAAGCGGCATTTTGTATGTATTTTGTATTGGCATATGATCATGATCGACACAGATCTAGTGTGAACTTTGCGTTTCGCGTGTTCCGTTTATTGTAAACGAACCGTTACCTAAGCCCTAATCCATACCGTGTTTCTCCTATCCCAAGATCTCTAAACAAGTCCGAACGCTCCTAACACCAAACCGCTTGTGGTAGGGCTCTGAAGAGAGTTTGAGTCTGATCAAGCCCGAGACAAAATTGCAGAAGCTTGAAAAAATTGTTTTGTGAGTAACTCGATCCCTTTTTGACACCTTTCACTCAACAGCAATCAAAAACAAAGCAGAGTTGTTATAGCCGACCGTCTTGGTGTAGTGGTTCGCGCCCCGGACTTCTAAGTCAGCGGTTGCGGGTTCGAATCCCGCAAGGGGCAAATGTTTGTGTGATGAGCACGAGCATTTGTGCCTAAGTCATGGATGTTTATAAATGTATTTAAGTATGTCTATCCGTTATCCTAGTCGCCATAGCACAAGCTCACGCATAGTTTGGGGCTAGGTAATTGGTGTGTTTGTTGAAACAATTTATTTATTTATTAGTTACTCTGGATGATGTCTGAATTTTCTAAACTATAGTACAACAAGTTCTTGCGCGACCTTCCTGCGGTCGCCAGAGGTTCGGGGGTCAAGAGACTTTAAATGAGGGTCTTTCTGACAGCTCTAAATTTTAGTTTTATTTTATGTTAATAGATGGCGCTATTCAGATGAATACACTTAGAAAAGCTATATGAATATTGCTTCGTAATCATTGAGCCGAAAACATATTTTTTTTGTGATATTATGTAAATAGACATGTAGTGGAATTACTTACGTCAAAAATTAGAGACTTTCAAAATGCTGTTGAAAATAAAATTGAATGGCAAAAACATCTTGATGATGACTAAATGAATGAAACATGATGAAAGCTAAAACCAGCCTTTTTCATAAACGCCCTCCGTGTCCAATATAATAACATTTTCAGGGTGTTGTTGGGGTTGCCCCGTTTTTGTAGCGCGTCCGGCATGTTTGCTGAAGCCGATGACTTTTATGCCATAATGCGCAAAAAGCCGCATCTTTGCTCTCAAGGTTGCGCGGCAGTTCCAACATCATCCTGAAGGTGATTGCTGAGAGACCTGACTCTCCCTTTTTGCTACACTGGGTGGGGCTGCTTAAATAATTGGTTTTGGTAGCACAGCCTAGATGTCGCTTAAAAATAAAATACTTGTAGCTACTCAAGATATTACTAACATAGTTTATAAGAAAAAAATGTTACTAACAAATATGGATCACTTAGTTGTCTGAATAAAGAAAGATTTATTATTATTATTATAAATAAAAATCTACCTGGCTTATGTTGTTCAACGTCACCTTGTGGGTTTTAAGTACTGATTTTATCACTAGGAAAATCCCTCATTGCGTGTGATTGGCGCTTCTTCGCCCCCCGCACGCGTTTCGTTCCGCAGTAGGGTCGCGCATACACTTGTCGGAGTATACCCTTTACGCTCCTTCGCGCTGTCGTGCTGGCATGAGTGACAGAGACGGCTACAGTCGATAATACGGATTGCATCTGGAGTAACGCCTCCCATACAATTACACATTATCATTACAATTGTGGATTCTACCACAGAATTTCTAAGCAGTACATCCTTACTCCGCAAAATAATTTCAATGAATATCGACTCTTGCTACGATACAATAAAGTGCAATTCAGGTCGCGCAGCGCAATTTGACTATACACGCTGTTACTTTGCATCCTTGCCATATTTACAGAGGTAACTATATTACGGACACTGAACTCAAATCATTAAAAAATAGTAATCTAAAATTTTGATTTTTAATCGGGATTATTTAATTTTATCGACAATGTGTTACGCACACCAATAACGATTGTAGCACATACACATCACTGTTGGCTGTTCATCGGCACAAAAGAGCCGCGGCGATTGCGCTCTCTTTCTAACATCATAAACGCCGCCCCTTCTTCTTCTTCTTTTTTTTCCCCCTTTTATCTCTGTGAATATGGCAAGGATGCAAAGTAACACCGTGTATATGTCAGTTGCATTTCTTACTATCACGCAAACTTACTCCTTTTAAACTCGCTCCCTTAAAAAGAATGTGTTGTCCCTATGTCTTATGGGAGGTGTTAGTCCCCTTAGGCGATGGAACTTGGTACCGGAAATCAGCAACTTCGCTTCGAACTAGTTTACTGAATAATTACTTGCCTTGTTTCAGATGAGGACGCGCAAGACGGCGTGGCCGCATAAGTATAGCATAAGTTAATGTAAGGACTCTCATAGTGTGTGCTATGTAACTTACTTTCTCAAATATATTTCTAACTTTATTTATTACTAGTTTTATTTAATATAAGGGCAGTTGTTCCCATATTATTTACGACCCTGCAATGACACTTGATAAATAATTTGTTCCAACAAACACACCAATTACTTAACGCGAAACTAAGCGTGCTATGGCGACTAAGATGACGGATAGACATACTTAAATATAATAATGTCCTCCTAGCCGATTTCGACTACGGCGGCCTATCTCAACAGAGATTAGCCAACTGCGCAGGACATATTATAGTGCACAAGTGAGTGCGCAATACAAAGGTGCACTCTCTATTCCTTCACTCTCATAATTCGGTGAGACGGCAGTCCGACATGACCGTAGAGAGATCAGGCGCAGGACCAACCGCTTAACGTGCTTTCAGAGGCACGGGGCTTTTTCTGTCTTGACTAATTTCAAGACAGAAAAACCCAAACACTCTCGGCCCGACCCGGGATTCGAACCCGGGACCTCATGGATAGTACCCAGCGTGCTGACCACTAGACCAACGAGGCAGTCACTCAAGACTTAATGTAAGGGATTTCCGAACGCATTCCATTGCTACTGAGCGCGCGCATTCGCGCCAAATGTTTGACATGTATCTTCCCTCTCACTCGCACGATTCTCTCTGTACGCGGCGTCATATTTCTTGTGAATTAATGTGATTTATTAATTAAAATGTGATTTAACTGAGCTCCCTTACATTAAATACAATATTTTGCTAAAATAATATTTCTTATCCATTAAAAATCGGTACAAAATCAAACTCAAGTGATACAATTAATAATATTTATTGAATAGTAATTACAACCTTACATTAGTCGCATACAAAAAATACATCCAATCTCTATAGAGATAAGGGCGATTTTCCCACTGTTAGATAAAAAGTAACTAGCTTATAAAGTATACAGTCACTATTTTAAAATGTCGTTCAATATGTCAGTTCAAATGAAGGCAAAGGGCTTACAAGAACTACCATTGAATTCATTCAGGATACTCCTAAATAAGATCAAGTTAAAAATCTGATAACTTGGGACATTAGGAAATTACCTATCATGTTTTTATTAAATCACCTAAAATGAATAATTACATATAAAAAAACACTTATACTTTAGGGTTTTAAAGTAACTCACAAAAATACGGCCACTTTTGGCGTTAGCAATTTTTTAAAGATATATTTTTTTTTTAATTTAATTAATATTGTAAGTAAAGATGGGCCGAGTACTCGGTTAATACTTGGTACTCGGCGTACTCGGTTTTTTAATACTCGTACTCGGCCGAATAACTCGGTTTTCATGCCGACTATACTCGGCAAAATCGGTGAAGCAATATATTTTGATAGATATTATTAAAACAGCAGTGTTAATCAAAAACCATTACACTCCTTATGACGCAATCGGGTAAAAAGTATTTATTATTAATTTGAAAAATATTTGACAACCTCAAATATGATAATGTAAAAAAAAAAAACAGTTTTCTTTTAAATAACAGTCTAACTGGTTGTAAGCTACTTCTTATATTCCTTATTAGTTGTTTATACTTATTTACGCGCCCGAAACAAAAATTTGACTGAACCGAGTTACTCGGCCGAGTACTCGGTTGGAAAAAATTTTACCGAGTAAAACTGGGTAATCGTTACTCGGCAAAAGTGCTACTCGGCGCATCTTTAATTGTAAGCATTATAATAATGCCTCAGGTTGACGGTTTTTTAAAATTGATCTGATTTAGTACTAACATACTATGAAAACAATGGTGGCGCTAGTTAGCCTGAACTGATGGCATTTTAAAAATTAGTTTTGTTTTAATTTTATTACCGTTATTTCTTTTCTAACTATTGAAAAGTCGCCCTATAATCGAGAACCACGTTTGTCCGTCACTCGAAAATCACATAGTCGAGACTATTTACAAGATATACCCCCCTAGCTCATCTAAACACAGTCGGTGACGAGAATGCTACATAAAAATAACATTTATTCAATTCCATATCTTTATTGCATTAATCTTTACCATTAGTGATCTTAGATGAACCATATACGTAGATATTGCATTACGGGACCAATGTGCCCTGTCTGAGATTAAATTTAAGTTCCGTCTCTCTCTTTCAACAAACGAAAAGAGATATACTACAATAATTTTAAAACGCAAATTAAGTGCTGCAATTTCTTACGTATTTTTACAAGTTTTTGCGTGTTTTCGTCTAACCTTAGTCGTTATCGAATTGTCCTCCGTCTCTTTTCGTTTGTTTGGCAGAGAAAGAGAGAGACTGAACTTTGATCTTTAAGCTTCTATGTTATAATTTACCATTTGTTGCTAACCGGCAATGGATAACTATGGAAGAGTGAAAATTGTGCCAAATTTGGGTTTTGCTTTTGTATGGCGTATATTGATTCACCTATGATCGTTCTTATCCATCCCTTGTCCTTTTTGTATAATTAGGAGTTATTTGCAACGAAGAAATCATGTAGGGTCTGAATTTGGTCTTGAAATCTTAGGCATTTTTGAGTGCAAATATCATGCAGACCTCAAAAATTTAACATTTGACTAAACCATACCAAATTGACTGAGATCAGCTATTGTAATTTTCACGGGAAAGACATTTCTTGGACCCGGGTTTCGGACCCATAATTCCAATAAAAAAGTTGCTGTTTTCATTACCAGAATGACCCCCGTATTCTTTGCAAATAACCCTGTGTTCATCCAAAAAAAGTGTCTCTCCGCGCCTTCGTTTCCAACTACAATGAATGAAACAAAATTCATTCACTCATTCAATACAGTCGATCCATTCACTCCAGATCTAATAAAACGATCAAATCTTTTAGAGGGGTAACAATAGTTAACACGAAAAAGGGAGATATAATATTCTGAAATAGGTTGTCTAAATTTTAATTTTTGGTTCAAGAACAGATATCATTCTTTGATCGATTAAATTATTTACTTTTAATAATTTGTAGAGAGGAACTGCATTGAATGACTATTTTTGATTGTATTGTATGTTACTCTATTAGTTCGCTTTAGGTTGTGGTTTGTGTGCAACACTGGGCTCAATCTGCTCATTCCGCAATGCGCGGAAATTTTATCTCAGACAGGGCTGTCTAAGATTAAATTTAGGATCATTCTCTCTCTTTCACTGTTAAACAAACGAAATGAGACAGACTACAATAATTTAGAAACGTGAAATTAAGTGATGCGATTTCTTACGTATTTTTACAAGTTTTTGCGCGTTTTCGTCTAACTTTAGTCGTCATCGAATGACATCCCTACTAAATTGTATGGGTTCTCTAATTTCCTTAGCAACGGACAGCTGTTTAGTCTGACGTTTCTAAATTAATATAGCCTGTCTCTTTTTGTTTCTTTGGCAGAGAGAGAGAGAAACAACCTAAATTTAATCTTAGACGGGCGCAATGGAATTGGGCCCACTATAGAAAATCAAAGATCGCCGAACAATCGCAGTCTCTAAAAAGAGACCATGAACTATTTATATCTCCCTCCTTGTCTAGTCTTTTATTTCGATATAAATCTGAGCTAAAATCATTATATTTATTACAAAAGAAATGTAAATGCATTATTTTACAATCAGTATGAAATAATGTCTACATGTAAAACGTCGGGTAAGTATTGTTACATAAACTTTTGTTCTAGCACGATTTTACGGAGATTTTAGAATTACATTTATGTTCTTGCTGAATCAATGATAGTGTATTAGAAAAGATGTAGATTAGTCACGTAAACGAACGTGTGCGCGTTAAATTCAAATTGCGCAGTATAAGATAACATGTCTAACTCTTTTTTAAAACACTAATGTCCTCCAAGCCAAATTTCGACTACGTCGGCATCTCAACAGAGATTAGCCAACTGCGCGGGACATATTATTCACAAGTGTGTGCGCAATACACAGGTGCACTCCCTGTTCCTTCACTCCCATAATTCGGTGAGACGGCAGTCCGACATGACCGTAGAGATCAGGCGCAGGACCAACGGCTTAACGTGCTTTCCGAGGCACGGGGGTGTTAACACCACCAACTTCATGACCGGAACTGTGTGTGAGTAATTTCAAGACAGAAAAACCCAAACACTCTCGGCCCGAACACCCAAACACCTCGTGGATAGTACCCAGCGTGCTGACCACTAGACCAACGAGGCAGTATGTATGATGTTAATACACTATATGATGATGATGTTAATACACTATCGTTGTGCTGAATTGATTTTAGTGGAATACAGAAGCATTTCAAGCACAACTCTATTGGGGCCAACATTTAAATAAAAAAATACGTTTCCCATACAAAATTGTAACATCAGCTAATCGATCATAATATTATTTTTTTTAGTTTTCAATGATGAGTCTATACAGAAAGGCATAGTATTTGGGCACCTAAATCAATGCCTTTCGGATCTGACAAGGTTCTTTACACATCGTATATTAACCAGCAAAATCGTGCTTTTATTGTAAATGAGACAAGTTAATAAAATGAATAGCTACCACTTACATACACTTCGAATTCAGTATTATTTACATAATCATAATGTTTACTTTAGTAAATCATAGTTCCCAAAATGGTAATACTTGTATTGACGTCAAGAATTATAATGCACAACCATTTAAAATAGTCCATTAAGAATTATTTTGAGGGTGTCAAAGTTGCTGCGTAATAAATTATATTTTTTACGCCTTTTATTGTGTTATCTTTCTTACACAATGATTTATATACGGCGTATGTTGCATCTCTGTCTGTCTGCCTAAAGTTTCCTATAATTGGGCAAATCAACTTTTCGTTGTCACCTGTTTTCGACCCTTTCTCAAAAGTCGTCTTATCGTAATATGAATCGATATAAAATTTATACTTTAGCTCCTGTTCTTATGTACTCAGATTATTGTCCTAGCATTAAAACACTATTCGACGTAATTTATTATTTATAAGTATCTGCAAAGTATAATTAACTATATATACAACTTATTAATAAAAATTAAAATAAATTACTTAATACAACACAAAAACAAAAATTATAAAAAGGGTCCTTGTGGTAATGTTCCTAGGATGCTGGCAGCATTACCGCGCTGGATAGCGATGCAAAGTTGGTGACTCAGGGGACTTGTGCCAGGATTTGTATAAAAAAATGGTTTGTCCTCTAGGTGACCACTTTTTTCCGATGTTTTAGTATATACATAGCCATAATTATGTCAGGGTTAATTCAAATAAAAATGCTTTTTCACTTCACACAAGAAACAGAGTGACTTGTAATTTAGAAAAGAAACAATGAAAAGTTGACAGACCCAATTGCATCCCTGTCTGTACAGTCACAGAATAAATAATAGTTAAGTACAGAAAAAAATATTGAAACAAAAAGCGACTGTTGCTGCGATACAATAAAGTGCAAATTCACTAACGCCAACCACCTACCGATATAAACACCTAGATATTTGCCTCTCTTTCTGTGGCGTAACCTTATCTCACTCGAGCGCGTAGAATCCGGCCGGTGTGTGACAGCCCTAATGTCGACCAGTCGAGTCGTAATAAACATGAGCTTCATAACAAAAATGCGGAGTGAACCTGGTATATTATCGCTTCTTCTTCTTTGTTTCAATCAAAGCCTTAATTTTATTTCAGTCTTCTCTCGAATATCATAGTTTTTGGCAAAGAGAGAATGTGAGAGAAAAGGATTGACAAACCAGTGATAAGCTATCTGCTGTCACGATTCATACTGAGCGGGGACCTTTTTGGCACACATTTTGGTAATATTTCTTTTGATTTTACGCTGTTTTTATTTTACCATTGTCATGTGCCATTTAAAAATTTTTTTGAACATTGAATGTCGAGATGTATGAATAAATTTTTTATAATACTGTAATTTGACTGTACTAAAACAATAAGTTTTTACTTAGATATTTTACTACTAAACAGTAGTTTCTTTACGCTAGCAACATTAACACCCGAACATTAGATAAAATATTGCGTTCCCATCAAGAAATAACCTACAAATAATTTACATAACTAGCTATACACAGGGTGTGGTTATGTGTCGCCACTTCAAACATTTCACATTAATAAATAAAAAATTAACATCGTGACTCATAGCATTTACAAAGGTTTTAATACAGAGGTCAATAAAAACAGTAGTTTATGATTAATCATGATTTATTTTCGGCAGTCTCATGGATGTAAATAACACGTGTTCGATTCCCAGTTGTTACGATCGAATATCAATAAATATTCCCACCATAAAATCAAGGTTTCAATACTCGTATGGACAAATCTCTGAACCAAGTTTGATGAGTTCGTCTCTTTTTATTCACAAAACATAGAAAGAGACAAGAAGTGTATAGTGGCGACAGATAACTTAACCCCTCGACAATACTGTTTGTTCAGACCGCACCGGAAGTACTTTCGGCGCTCACTATCTGGTATGTGATGAGATACTCGGGGTATGCCTGGAAGTAACACATTTCATTAGTATTTTTATACAGGGTGGTCACTTACAGTAGATGAAGGCTGATCCTTTGAGTGATAAGTGACATCGTGCCAAAAAAGTAAATGTTTGACCGGGCCAACGCTCTTACCAACTGAGCTACTGTGCAGTCTATCCAGCCGTGTGAAATTCTTGGTCTCTTTTGAATACGTCATTGCGTGACGTCTTATTTAAACTTACATAAGGTCGCTTTTTAAAAAGTGGTGAAATTAAAAGGGCAATTACAAAAACATAAATGAAACATTTTCGTTTAAAAAAACGAATTTCTTTATACGCTAGTTTTCGAGAAAATCGCAAAAAACTATTTTGATTTAAACGTAAAATAAAACACCCCGTGCAGCTTGCGTAGTACGTTCGGTGCGCAGGTTCGGTGTATCAATGAATTCGATAAGGACGCCACTATGCTCTCTCGCACTCCCACCTTACACGTGCGACTGGCCGGCGGTTGGCCTCACTCGCGGTCTGTCGGCGTAGTCAAACACGCCGACAAAGGTGCCGCCATGCCGACACACGGAAACACGCGCCGCGGCCAACACGTGCCGAGCCTCACCCCGCTCCCGCTCACTGCTACCCCCGCGCCCCCGCCGCAGAGCGCACGCAGCGCGAGAGTTCAGTCCGCATAAAACAATTCACTGGGTTGTGCGCGCGCGCTACGTGCGGAACATTTTATCATGGCGTATCGGTATAACGCCCAGGAATACCTGAATATGGCATTGTGCTATCAGGAAGCGGGAAAAGTTTTGTTGCGGGCGCGGCAGCTGTACGCCGAGCGGTACGGCTCCATTGTACACACACGCACAATACTCGGAGCTGTGCAGCGTTTTTGGGAGGGTGGCAGCTTCGAGCCACGCCTCGACCTCGTGCGTCGGCAACGACACCCGGCCCGGCTTGAAGAAGAAGTAATTGATTTTTTTCATCGGCACCCATTGGCGAGCATCGCGGATGCCGTTCGTGTATTTGGAGTGAGCAGATACTATGTGTGGCGGCTTTTGCGCGACGAAGCCCCCCACCCGTATCATTTTACTCGGGTCCAAGAGTTGCTGCAGCAGGACTACGCGCCGAGGGTCGAGTTCTGCCGCTGGCTGATACGAAACCGGACCTACAACGTGCTTTGGACCGACGAGTGCACATTTACGCGCCAAGGACTTTTTAATGTGCACAATGCGCATTATTGGTGCGAGTACAACCCGTGTGTGACTCGTCCGGACCATTTCCAGCATCGCTTCAGTGTGAACGTGTGGGCAGGAGTGATAAACGGAACGTTGCTGGGGCCCATGTTACTGGAGAGACTCAATACGGAAACGTATTTAGAGTTTCTCCAAAATGACCTCCCTGACCTGCTTGCTGATGTGCCTGCGTGGAGCCGGAGGTACCTCTACTTCCAGCACGACGGCGCGCCTGCGCAGTTCAGCCTGCGGGTACGCGCCTACCTGGACGAGGCGTTCCAGGGCCGCTGGATCGGGTGCGGCAGCGCTATCCCCTGGCCGCCGCGATCACCTGATCTGACGCCAATGGATTTCCACGTGTGAGGTAGGGCCAAGGACCTAGTTTACGGGAACGACGGTTATACCATCCGTTCAGTGGAACAATTGCGTGCGCGAATAATTAATGCGTTTGATGTGATGGCCAGTGAACCCGATGTGCTCGCTTCAGTTCGGAGGCATTGCCTTGATCGGGCTAGGAAGTGTGTACAAGAACAAGGGCGTCACATCCAGCATTTAATGTAAATTTTATTGTGTAAATAGGAACTTGTAAATTATGTAGATTGTTAATATGTAACTGTGATGTGATTGTGTAAATAGGAACTTGTAAATATGACTGTAAATATCAATGAATTCTGACTTTTAAACACGCCAAGTTAATAAAAAAATAATAGCGTCCTATTTCGATACAATTAAATTTAATACAAGGTAGTAAGATGATTATTAACGGTTTGTATTAACTTGTCAGTCCAAAGCCTGAAAAAGTGTGATGAAAAAAAATGTACCTAATAAACTAAACTTTGACGAACGAAAACTGCCTTTTATTCAAAATACCAACACAAATCCCATATTAGGGAGCATCCATTGAATCGAAGCGAAGCAATGTTAATTTGGTATAACATGTAATAATAACGTTAGGTTTTGTGAGGGTTAGAATGCAGTCAGGTTGTTTTGAAATTAAAATTGATATTTTTAAAATGTTTACTTTGATTTGAGCAAATCAGCTTTGATTCTATGGAATTATCCTAGCTATTGAACAAGCTAAATACGCTTAATTTATCTGCATAAGCATTAGGTAGATTTTCTGTCTCAGCAGAGAAGGAACCTATGCAGGTAGCATGCGCAGCGTTCAGCGTAGGTAGATAAGACTCGGTTTTTATGCGCTCTAGTGAGTGAGTGGTGCGCAGCCGCGATCCCCCCGCGCACCGCGTACCGCGCAACATGAATGAAATGAGGGAAGAGACGGGCACGATTGAAATAAGAGAGAGCGGCGATGGCATGTAGGGATGTTTCAGAGTAGACAGGATGCTCTTAAAAATATTTTTTTTTTGTTAGGAAAATAAAAATGAAAACTAGCACGTTTTTAAAAATGAAAATCATAGGACCCGGTTTATCTAAAATATTTAGAAGTTCTGTTAAAGTTTTACCACTTTATAAAAGGCGACCTTATATAAATAAGAACACTGTGAGTGTTAAAAATATTAAAAACTATTGTTTAACTATTTTTTTTATATTTTTGGAAGCGTTATCAAAGATTTGTAATTATTATTGGTAATATTAAAATATCCATACTAAAATTTAAAATGGTAAGACTTTTCGTCGTGAAAAAAGAGCAAGAAAATTGGACATTACGAGACTGCACTCCGAGCTGCACCGGTGTACAGTATTTTATTACTGTGCTTGTCTAATGCTACAACTTTTTTTAAAGATCCGCCATTGAAATACGGATGTTTTTATTATTATTTTAGGCAGACATGAAACAACTGATAACAGTCATATGGACATAATAATCATATGAACAAAATAAAAGAATCATATGAACTTTTGGCCCTGTTCTTGTGTATTTTAAACCCAAAGTTTATTTAACATTGGCACAGCTAGTTAACTGTTTCCCGCGGTAGACGACGTACTCCGGGAAGCAGAGTCCCCCCTGCGAGGGCCGGCCGGCGACGGAGTGGTGTCCTGACGGTCTACCTACAGTCTGAGTGGCACTGACCTGCTCCCCGCGGTAGACGACGTACTCCGGGAAGCAGAGTCCCCCCTGCGAGGGCCGGCCGGCGACGGAGTGGTGTCCTGACGGTCTACCTACAGTCTGAGTGGCACTGACCTGCTCCCCGCGGTAGACGACGTACTCCGGGAAGCAGAGTCCCCCCTGCGAGGGCCGGCCGGCGACGGAGTGGTGTCCTGACGGTCTACCTACAGTCTGAGTGGCACTGACCTGCTCCCCGCGGTAGACGACGTACTCCGGGAAGCAGAGTCCCCCCTGCGAGGGCCGGCCGGCGACGGAGTGGTGTCCTGACGGTCTACCTACAGTCTGAGTGGCACTGACCTGCTCCCCGCGGTAGACGACGTACTCCGGGAAGCAGAGTCCCCCCTGCGAGGGCCGGCCGGCGACGGAGTGGTGTCCTGACGGTCTACCTACAGTCTGAGTGGCACTGACCTGCTCCCCGCGGTAGACGACGTACTCCGGGAAGCAGAGTCCCCCCTGCGAGGGCCGGCCGGCGACGGAGTGGTGTCCTGACGGTCTACCTACAGTCTGAGTGGCACTGACCTGCTCCCCGCGGTAGACGACGTACTCCGGGAAGCAGAGTCCCCCCTGCGAGGGCCGGCCGGCGACGGAGTGGTGTCCTGACGGTCTACCTACAGTCTGAGTGGCACTGACCTGCTCCCCGCGGTAGACGACGTACTCCGGGAAGCAGAGTCCCCCCTGCGAGGGCCGGCCGGCGACGGAGTGGTGTCCTGACGGTCTACCTACAGTCTGAGTGGCACTGACCTGCTCCCCGCGGTAGACGACGTACTCCGGGAAGCAGAGTCCCCCCTGCGAGGGCCGGCCGGCGACGGAGTGGTGTCCTGACGGTCTACCTACAGTCTGAGTGGCACTGACCTGCTCCCCGCGGTAGACGACGTACTCCGGGAAGCAGAGTCCCCCCTGCGAGGGCCGGCCGGCGACGGAGTGGTGTCCTGACGGTCTACCTACAGTCTGAGTGGCACTGACCTGCTCCCCGCGGTAGACGACGTACTCCGGGAAGCAGAGTCCCCCCTGCGAGGGCCGGCCGGCGACGGAGTGGTGTCCTGACGGTCTACCTACAGTCTGAGTGGCACTGACCTGCTCCCCGCGGTAGACGACGTACTCCGGGAAGCAGAGTCCCCCCTGCGAGGGCCGGCCGGCGACGGAGTGGTGTCCTGACGGTCTACCTACAGTCTGAGTGGCACTGACCTGCTCCCCGCGGTAGACGACGTACTCCGGGAAGCAGAGTCCCCCCTGCGAGGGCCGGCCGGCGACGGAGTGGTGTCCTGACGGTCTACCTACAGTCTGAGTGGCACTGACCTGCTCCCCGCGGTAGACGACGTACTCCGGGAAGCAGAGTCCCCCCTGCGAGGGCCGGCCGGCGACGGAGTGGTGTCCTGGCGGCGCGTGAGCCATCTTCATGGCCGACATCAACTGAAACGCTCGGCCTAGCGTCACGCGACAGAGGAGCATTTGTCTGGAATGGGAATTTGTTTGAGAGTTTAGGCAGTGGATTACACGTGGAGGGCGACAATGATAGGTGGAAAATAGGTAAAGTCAGAGCGCTTATAGCTAGGTACTTGCCACATCAGCTTTCCAGGTTTAGGTATCACTTCACAGGCCACAATCACTCGAAATGTCTGTAAGGAGCTTCACAGGATACACACGCGGCGAAAGCGCTCTGGTCGGTCTAGTACATGTGTCATAGGTAACGTCTCGATGTCGACTCGATCTCCGGGGTTCTCACGGTACGTTTTAAACAAATAAAAATAAGGCAGGTAGGCGTGTGAGTGTGCACGGCGCAGTATCAATAGGGTACACAAACAAATCAAAATATTGTAGTAAACAGAGTTTGAAGTTAGTAATATTCTACGCTAGTGGCTGCCTGCGACTTCGTCTGCGCAAATGTCGAATTACGGTTTAAAGACAATAGGGAAGATGACAGTAAGCAAAAATCTTCAAAATAATGTGTCTATCTAGTAAAATATAGTATTTAGATTTTGGGAAAAATCTTTTTTATTATTTTTAAGACGATTTTATTAGTTTATTTTAGAAAATAAAATTGCAAAATACTGAAATCCGCCATGTTTTTTAAAACACCTTTCAGATTCGAGTTACGTCACACCTCAGTAAATACTGTCACTGTCACTGAATTATAATACGAATTTCGATTTTATCACTAACGTTTGAAATATGTTTACTGAGGTGTGACGTCACAGCAGACGCCATGACACCCTGACCGCGTTTTTGCGCCAATTTATGAACATTTCATTTAAATTGCATTTTTTTAAATATTACCTTTGTTGATTGCAAAAATACTTTATTTTTTTGGAAATAGAAGATACTTAAGAATATTTTAAAACACTTTTTCAAAATCTCATCTTGCCTATTTTATTTTCCAAAACAAAAATGTTCGAAAATGCAACAATAAATGTCGATTTTGCCATACAAACTTCCAACCCCCTTAGAGGTTGATTTTATTAAAACCACTAACCGATGCTCTTACGGTGAGGGATAACACCGTGAAGAAACCTGGGCCCTTAGACAAGATGCAATCTTTCTATAGCGAACTTCGCTATCGCCAACAAAATGTATGCAACAATCACGTGATATTTCGATGGCTTATATCAGTTTCATACATATTGCTAGCGATAATGAACTTCGCTTTAGAACAGATTGCATCTTGTCTACGGGCTCTGCACATTCAGGCGACTGAATGTGTAACCATGATCCAAAAACTGGTCAGGTTCCCTATTAACAAGGTCACGGAGATCAGATGGCAGTCGCTTCACTGTAATTACCTAACCACCGGAACCAGGGCCCTCGCGTGCACAACCGGGATAACGCTAGAATGATGATGATTTATATTGATTTATCTTCAAGACTGAAGGAATTTCATACAAACTCCCCATTGTACCTCCTTTAAGAAATGAATTTCCGAAAATCCTTTTTAGTGCACTTCTAGACTACTCTATTACTAAGACCTGTTACTATAGAGACCTGTTATTAATACTAGGCTTACCTGTGACACAGGTAACAGCTGCGGTCCTTGTGCGTGGGGCAGCCAGAGCCACCGTCAAAGCAGTACACGTCACAAATAACAAAGACCTGTTACTAGAGAGCTGTTATAAATACTAGGCGCACCATTACTAAGACCTATAATTATAGAGACCTGTTATAAATACTAGACGCACCTGTGACACAGGTAACAGCTCCGGTCCTTGTGCGTGGGGCAATCAGAGCCGCCGCCAAAGCCGCGCACGTACTGGTTGCTCTTCGACAAGTGCTCCGCGAAGTATATGCTGGTATAAATACTAGCTCCTGTCCTTGCTAACTAGAGTGACCTGTTATAAATTCTAGGCGCCCCTGTGACATAAGTCCTTAAACCTGAGGCAGATCTGGTGCAAATTACAAAGACCTGTTATAAATACTAGGCCCACCTGTGACACAGGTAACAGCTCCGGTCCTTGTGCGTGGGGCAACCAGAGCCGCCGCCAAAGCCGTACACGTACTGGTTGCTCTTCGACGAGTGCTCAGCGAAGTATATTCCCGCGCCGAACATACCGCCTAGGAAAGGAGAAAAAAACGTATTAAAAATATCTTAGGTTATAGAAAAAAACATGCATATTTAGTTTAGTTTAAGTTTAAATAAGAAACCAAAAATTTGCACACGAGTAGGATTTGAACCTACGACCTTTGGCTAACAGGGCCAACGCTCTTACCAACTGAGCTATCGTACAGTCCATCCACTAGTGTGAAATTCTTGGTCTCTTTCTCTAGCTAGTTCTTTTGGCTAATATTTATTAGCTGGCAACTAGTAACTAATATTTTACTGCCGTTAACTTGTAAAAAATATTAGTTCATGGACGCATATTATTAGTCTAGAAATAGGACCCTGATGGTAGACGATGCGGCCGAGATTGGGTCATGTCTGTCTAGTAACAGCCTGTTTAATCTTTTCTTAAAGATATCCAGATCATTGTGTTTGGAAACACTTCAGCCGGCAACGCTTCGCAAACTCTGCATTCTTTCCGTATAATTAATAGAATTAGGCGTTACTTTGCTTTAAATTTCCGCTAAGAGACGCTAGCGCAGGCACCAAAACCACACCAACCGCAACCGCGTTGAGTACCAGTTCAGGCAAATGCAGAGTGCACCGCTCTCCCTCCCTAAATACGCATGCACTACAGCTAATACAGTTGTTAGTGACCAACACCAACGTGCAAAAAATTTAAAGCAAAATAATTGTATTTTATTTATCCCATTCTTTCCGTACGCAAGGGGAACGTAGATTTAAAACGTTAGGTGCGTACGTACACGGTGCGTATTAGTGGTGTGTCAACGACATAATGGTTGAAACCCCGCCTGTGACTTACATACTGACTTATGCGTTTTTAGGTGTTTTCTGATTGCAATGGATCAATGAAAAAAAAACACTTCTTATATTTAACACACCTGGCCGCGCTCGCTCGCATCTGAAAAGAGCTTGCTACACACCATTGGTGAGGCAGCCTTAACTTTCAACACCCTGACTACTACATACTGACCTATATACGCGTGTCGCTCGTCGAATCCCTTCTGAACGATGACGTTGATGAAGGGCGAGCCGTGGAACAGCATCCTCTCGTTAGGAGAGCCAGCTTCTTCGGACACCTCGCGTCGACCGTTTAGGTACTTGTTACGAGGTTTTTGTTCCTTAACCTAGTACTGTTCAGCTAACTCGGTTTTTTTGGTGGAAACGCTGGCTTAACCTAGTCGTTTCGTACTGCTCAGCTAACTCGGTTTTTTTGGTGGAAACGCTGCCGAAACCTAGTCGTTTCGTACTGCTCAGTTAATTCGTTTTTTTTTGGTGGAAACGCTGGCTTAACCTAGTCGTTTTGGACTGCTCAGTTGAGTCGGTTGTTTTGGTGGAAACGCTGGCTTAATCTAGTCGTTTCTTACTGCTCAGCTACCTCGGTTTTTTTGGTGAAAACGCTGGCTTTACCTAGTCCCTTCGAACTGTTCAGCTAACTTGGTTTTTTTGGTGGAAACACTGCTTGAACCTAGACTTAGGACACCCTGACTACTACATACTGACCTATATACGCGTGTCGCTCATCAAAGCCCTTCTGAACGATGGCGTTGATGAAGGGCGAGCCGTGGAACAGCATCCTCTCGTTAGGAGAGCCAGCTTCTTCGGACACCTCGCGTCGACGATGCTGGTAACGCTCCCAGAGTCGCCCGTTTACGATTTTCTGTATCTGTGGGTAGGAGAGGTTGGTTGAGAGATGAGAGACAGGGCTCGATTCCAATGCGCCCTGTCTGTTTGCACAAGGTCCTTCAAGCCGGATCGTTTTTTGTAGAAAAAGCAAAGAGTTTTTAACTAGAAAGAAGTCTATATGGTGTTGGAACGACATATCAACTTGACGGATTTTTCTGCTAATTAAAAATGGATGTCTATACGTTCTAGAATATATCTTTTGCTTCCTGATTCGGTATGCCTTTGCACACTGTCTAAGATAAAATTTAAGTTCAGTCTCTTTCTCTCTCTCTCTATCTCTGCCACACAAACAAAAAGTGACCGATTACGATACGTCAGACTAAACAGATGTCTCTTTTCGACCAGTGGCGTAGCTACCGGGTCGCCTAGTAGTTAAAGTTAAAAAGGTTCATTTAGTTCGCCTCACTCCACACGTTTCTGACAAAATGGGTTATGACAGACAGACAGTAAAAAGTCTGATATGGATCCTTCGTACTTTTTAGGGCACGGAACCCTACGTGCCTTTAATATTAAAAAAATAGAAAATCTAGACAACTACGAGTCGGACTCATCATTTTAACAAAATTAAAAGTAGAAACCTAATTAAATAAAATTTCACACACAAAAATTGATCGACCTTCACCATGACAATTGCTTAAATTATAAAAATAATTATAAATAGAAACCTATTTTCCTTTTTAAAAAAAAAATTCAAAAAAAATTGTTTCAACAAACACACCAATTACCTAGCCCCAAATTAAGCGTGAGCTTGTGCTATGGTGACCAGGATAACGGATAGAAATACATAAATACATATAAACATCCATGACTTAGGTACAAATGCTCGTGCTCATCACACAAACATTTGACCCTTGCGGGATTCGAACCCGCAACCGCCTGGTTTAGAAGTCCGGTGCGCGAACGACTACACCAAGACGGTCGTCAAAGCACCCTAAAAATAAAGCAACTAAATAACACTTACCCTAACAACATTATAGTGCGAAAACTGTCCGCCGGCGTGTTCCCGATGCGCGCGCACCGACGCTTGCATCTCTCTCTCCACTATCGCGTGCTCGCTCTCGCACGACCCGTCGGGCGTCGCCGTTACGTCTACCAAAGTCGTACCACCGTACCATTCTGTGGAAAAGTATTATTACTGTAAGGAAAAAGTAAGGTCAAATGCTATATTTAATTCTTCACTCCTTTTTTAGCCGACTGCGGAAGGAGGGTTATGTTTTTCGAGAGTATGTATGTATGTATGTATAATTGTTTGGCACGCCCTGCAGCCTAAACGGCAAGACAGTTTTTGAGGTGTCGTTGAATGTGTCAAAATTGTGAGAGTGACATAGGCTATATATTTTTTTAATTTAAATGGCGCCCGCAAATGAAAAGAAAAGGTGGGAGGGGGGATTGATTTTTTCCTTACTATAGTAATATGGGTATCAAATGAAAGCCAGTAAAAAGTCCATTTTAAAAATATAAAAATTTTTGCAATCGGGTGTTTTGCTTTTTCGAAAATTGTTTTTACTGAAATAGTTTTCACCGCCGTCCTAACTTTAATTTTCAACTGTCCTCTATCCGAAGGTTGCTTGGAAAATTTGCTTTGAGCAACAAGACCGCCTAAATTGTAATTCTGTAAACGTCAACTGTATGATGTGTGCAATAAAAAGTATATTTTTAGGCGAGGATTTCCACAATGATGATGAGTCGCTCCAATGTAATTACCTGATCTGCCACATCCTGGATGATGGTCTAAAGCGGAACAACCGGGATAACGCTAGGAGGATGATGATTTCATTAGACTTTGATTTTCCCTAAGCCTCTTGAATATGCACGTGTCGACGGGTCGATAGGGCTGTCACACGGCATTCCAACTAAAATTGCGGAGTGGATCAGGCCGGCTACAAGCCACAAGCACGCGTTACACTCACCGAAAACTTAACCATAGTACGCTATAAGTTACTTACTGACCGCTGAATCTCGGCTGGGCCGAGAGTGTTGGGTTGGTCTTGAAATTACTCAGACACAGCTCCGGAGTCAGGAAGTTGGTGGTGTTAACACCCCCGTGCCTCGGAAAGCACGTTAAGCCGTTGGTCCTGCGCCTGATCTCTCTACGGTCATGCCGGACTGCCGTCTCGCCGAATTATGAGAGTGAAGGAACAGAGAGTGCACCTGTGTGTTGCGCGCACACTTGTGCACTATAATAACTCCCGCGCAGTCGGCTAATCTCTGTTGAGATTGGCTACTGTAGTCGAAATTTAGAGGACATTATAAGCTATTTACCGGAAGCGGCGTGCAAGCTGTGCCTAGCTGCCTTGAGCAGGCGATGCCTGTGCCCGTACGCGGCCACGCCCACCGCGCGGAGATCTTCATGTGACATTTCGGACAAGATGTCTACTGTTATCTGTTCTCGCTCGAGGACTGGCGCTAGTTGCTCGAGGCCGATACTGTGAAAAAATATTTTAATTTAATTTTGAACATTTCACTGAAGACAATTTAACAAATTGTTTTGACAAACAATCACATTATGTAGCTTGGTTACAAGCATGACGAATACATATTCGGCGGGTTCGAGTCCCGCAAGGGGCAAATGTTTGTGTGATGAGCACTTGCATTTGTACCTAAGTCATGGATGTTTATAAATGTATAAGTATGTTTATCCGTTATCCTAGTCACCATAGCACAAGCTTACGTTTAGTATGGGACTAGGTAATTGAAGTGTTTGTCGAAACAATTTATTATTTATTTATATATATATTTATGGGAATCGAGGATATGAAGGGAAACATAAGATAGGATCCTCTGAAGTTATGCTTCCTCAATCAAATTAAGTCTTCGCTATCTTGCGGCCATCATCAAACAAAACAATCGAAACCCTCACATGTTCCAAACACATTCAAATCATCTGTCTCGCTCGCACACATTCTTTCGAAATTCGAAAAAATGACCACCAGAGGCGGGAATCGAACCCGCGTTCCTCGCATACCGGGCGATTGCCTAACCTCTCGGCCACCCTGGCGTTGGCAGAGCCTGTCGAAATTTTCAAGTGCTTCTTAACGCTGTAATGCCGCGTTGCTTTCATCAATGTTATTGGGATTACACCCTCAACACTCGAAAGAAATACTATTGCAAGTATTTAACATTCGAAAGATGAAGCTTGCAAATACGATGGATTATTGTTTTTAAGTGGTAAGCATTCACTTTGCAATCTAAATGTTGCACTTGAAATATGACTAACTATCCATGACTTGTACAAATACTCGTACTGATCGTACAAATGTAAGCCTCTCCTCAGACCTGCAACCGCTGGTTTTGTAGTCCGGAGCGGGAACCACCAAGCATTTTTCCGGGTTCCGTAGCCGAATGGCAAAAAACGGAACCCTTATTTTACCTTTTAGGGCTCCATACCTTAAAAGAAAAATGGGAATCCTTATAGGATCACTTTGTTTTCCGTCTGTCTGTCAGGACCCTTTTTCTCAGGATCGTGTGGATACCTCCACGCGTAGGTTGAAATTAATATCAGACACTTGTCTATGGTCCCTTAGAGCTGTAAAAACCGGCCAAGTGCGAGTCGGACTCGCGCGCGAAGGGTTCCGTACCATTAACTTAAAACATTAGACAGTATAGACAAAAAAAGTATATATTTTTATTTTATTTATAATTTCATAAGTATTCATCACAGGATACCCGGAACAATTTTAAATAAGAGTTTCCGAGGCTGTTTCTTTACGTGAGTGATTTGAAGTTTATAGGTTCAAGACTTTAGAAATTACAGGGGGGGGGGGACACCGTGTAAACGACTTTGGCGGGCTATATCTCGCTAAGGTAAAGCTGATAAAAAAGTGTTTTATGAAAACCCTATCTTATTTTCATAGTCCTTTTAACGATACCTCACACAAGGGGGTGCACCCAAAAAATAATTCACCCCCCCCCCCCTTTACATGTATGGGGAGGTACCCTTAAAAAGGGGTAATTTTAATTTTTTGTATTTTTAAAAATGAGATCTATATGTGAAGTATCCTGGAACCAAGTTACATGCAAATCAGTCCATAAACGTAGAAGATATTCTGCTGTGACAGACTAGGACGGACTGAACGATCTTATAAGGGTTCCTTGTCGGACAACGGAACCCTAAAAATCATGCTTTTTAAATAAAAAATACAGTTAAGTTAAAATATTTTTTTTAGGCCAAACGTTTTAAATTTAAAAAGTTCGCTTCATCACCGACTCTGTCGGTGTCACGTCTGGCTTAGTCTAGAGTCGAGAGCAAACCCATTTCAAATAAAAAAAAATAAAAAAAGTTGTTTTCTCCATCATTTACCTGGATAGGAACGTCTGTAGTGACTCCGAGGTGGAAAGGGCTGAGGCAGGTCGGCCGGCTGCGTCTTCTAAACTCCCTCGCGACCCCTCCGCCCAGTAGTTGCTTGGCACCACCTAAATCAAATCAATTATTTGTGAAACACAGGTAAATAATTTGGTGTTGTTACAAATAAAGTAAACAAAAAACATATTGTGATGAGCAGAGATAGGGAGTAGGGTGACTAATTTGATGAACTTTGATAGTGTTGCAATGATACGGATATACCTTTTGTTAAAAAGATAGCGCAAAGTTCCAGTTTATGTCATAATATCTTACACAATTTATATCACCTGAAATTACGTGGTTTTGGCACTTTACACAACGTTGTTCTTTTTATTTTTATGACTAAAACAGATAATATAATAATAATAAATTCATCATCATTCATTCAGATAATATAATAATAACAATTTCAACAAACACATCTATTACCTAGCCCCAAACTAAGCGTGAGCTTGTGCTGTGGTGACTAGGATACCGGATAGACTTACTTAAATACATTTATAAACATCCATGACTTAGGTGCAAATACTCGTGCTCATCACACAAACATTTTCCCCTCTCGGGATATGACCCCCAACCGCTAGTTTTGTAGTCCGGGGTGCTAACCATGACACCAAGACGGTCGTCCATATTAATAAGTATCAATGTGTGTGTATTAAGTCTTACGCACGTATTCAGAGACGTCAATCAAAGTAAATCCTTCATTAAGTCTTAGGCAGGCTTTTCTATTTCATTGACAAAGAAAGTGACAGCACTAGACCTAATGAAAGATTAAATTAAATTGACAACTCTGAGTGCGGCAGTTAGACTTGATTAATGAATACCATTTAAGTATATTTGTTTCTTACGTTTACGCGAATCGTTGAACTCATTAAAACACAATTTAACGGATTACTTCGCGATTTATTTACATTCTATTTAAAACCTGACGTTTCGAACACTTTACAGCGTTCGTGGTCACAGGGAGACTAAGGCATTATTTGTCATTACCATTTAAGTGAGGTGCTTGTGGCGCAGTGGCGGCAGCGCTTTGGTAGTGATACCAAAAGTTAAGCAACCCACGGCGCGGTCGTGATTGGATGGGTGACCATTCCGACCATTTAAGTGACGACCATGACAAGCATCTCCGTGCTTCGGAAGGCACGTTAAGCAGCTGGTCCCGGCTAATATCTGTTGGTATTAGTCGTTAAGCCTAGTCAGAGGCCCTAGGGCGGCTTGATAACATCTGATAGTAAGGTTTGACACTTGCCTTACAGACACCCCTCCACCAATCCGCACAGAGCCCGCGTGGTGGAGTATGGCTCGTTCCTCCTCACAGTTGAGGTGAGGCCTTTGCCCAGCAGTGGGATCTAATAGGCTGACTTTACCATTTAAGTACTTCTTTTTTTATTAATTTTGGCACAAACAGTCATATTTGTGTACTTTTGAGATTCTATACCATAGGCATGTCCTACTAATCATCAATCTACCTACTCCGATCTCTGGTCATTCCTATCCTAACTATGTGATACGGTATACTCACCGGAAGTGCCATGGGTACCGTGTCCCCGCTGGGCATCAGTATGGGGTGGTGCGGGGGCGGCAGCGGCGGCGGGGGCGGGGGAGGGGGAGGGGGTGCATCCCCCGCTGCTCCGGTCATCGCGTCCTGAATACAACAATCGGATTATTGTTTGAGACGATAGGTCCTGTCTAAACAGGAATTGCAGTGGGCGTTAGCGTTGCAACGAAATCATCAATCATTATTAACTAAAGACCTTTAAACTCAGAGTGAACAGGCTTCTTCTGAGTGAGCTCGCTCCATCATCGACTCTGTCTGCGCCACGTCTGGCTTAGTCTAGAGTCAAGAGCAAACCCATTTCGAATAAAAGAATTTGTTTTACGTCGCGGGGCAAAACAGTACTCGTTTCAACTAAATCTCTTATTGTTAACCCATTAACAGCCAACGCGAAACTAATAACCATGCACTGAGACTCCAACTTAAAATGAAGACAGAGAGCTTAATTATAAAACAAAAAGATGTTTTTATGAAGTACTATATTTTTACACAAATCAGTATTTTATTAAAATTCTGGCAATCGAATGGTAAAAACAGTAATTACCCTTTATTTAGCTCTTGATATTCACATTTTTACCAAATTACAAGATAATCAACCTACATTTATTAAGAAATTTACAAAAAAAATATGATTTTTAACACTGTACTCGCTTGGGTACAGCGGCTGCAAATGGGTTAAATACGAATTTGTACTCAACTATTTCCTGAACTCAACTCAAATATTTCCATTAGATACATACGGGTACATTCCCCAAGTATTGATGAGAAATCGAACGCCGGCTCACTGGCGTAGCAAGCACTTGCAAAAAGTCGACTGACTAACGTCCTCCGTAGCTTAGTTGGTAAGAGCACTCGCCCGGATAGCGAAGGGACGTGGGTTCGAGTCCCACCGGATGACACAGTCGATTAATTTTTGTAAGTGAAATTTGATTTAATTTTGTACTCAACGCCTAAATAAGTACAGTCGACGATGCAATGAAACGACTACTTGTCATATCGACGTTCATCTCGTTCGCAACGCGCGACCGTTCCACTCGAAGAAACAAACGACGATGAGGTATCGTTTAGGCGCTAGTTGTCGTGATCGCCGACCGTCCCGGCCGTCTCCGAACCAGTTGCGGACGATAACCGTTTCGACCACTAGTTTCAGTTTCAGAAAAAATAATAGTTTAAAAAAAACTAGAAAAACACGTGTTAATAAATGGATCGCTGGAGTTGTCTCTATTTCTGGGATGACGTGTAAATTATGTGCTTTTAACTATAATATTTGATTGTAAAAGCGTGGGGCGTTGAAACAGGAAATAAATTTCTTGTATACAAAGTGTCATGCTTTTGTGCGACTTCATGCAGCTTCCGTTAGGAAGGTAGTATTAGTATTTACTAATACTACCTTCCTGGTGGGTGGGTGGGAGGTGCCTGTGGCGCAGTGGCGGCAGCGCTTTGGTAGTGATACCAAAAGTTAAGCAACCCACGGCGCGGTCGTGATTGGATGGGTGACCATTCCGACCATTTAAGTGACGTCCATGACAAGCATCTCCGTGCTTCGGAAGGCACGTTAAGCAGTTGGTCCCGGCTAATATCTGTGGTATTAGTCGTTAAGCCTAGTCAGAGGCCCTAAGGCGGCTTGATAACTTCTGACAGTAAGGTTTGTCACTTGCCTTACATACACCCCTCCACCAATCCGCACTGAGCCCGCGTGGTGAAGTATGGCTCGTTCCTCCTCATAGTTGAGGTGAGGCCTTTTCCCAGCAGTGGGATCTAATAGGCTGACTAATTAATACTACCTTCCTAACGGAAGCTGCATGAAGTCGCACAAAAGCATGACACTTATGCCGCCAAAGGGTTACCAAAGGGAGTCATACAAAAAATATTTCCTGTTTCAGCGCCCCACGATTTTCAATAAAATATTATAAATAAAAGCAAGAGCAGTCACTCCTGAAAATTTGGCAACTCTTTGTAATGTAACCCTATAATATTTGCTTAAAGAACACCCCGCTAGCCTTCATGGTCTAGCTGTCAGCACGCTGAAACCTACCCACGAGATCTGCGGTTCAAATCCCGGGTCTGAAATGGAGCTACCGTCAGGCCTGTGTAACTCCCCGCGTAGGTAGCAAAAACGTACCTACGCGCGGCGACCCGTTGTAAGGGGCTAAGTAAACAAGTTGGGTGTCGCTAGCCGGCAGCGACATGCTCGCGCGTTTTATTCACCGGCGGTGCACGGCACTAGGTTGCTGGTTGGACGAGCGTGAATAAAGTCCTAGAAAGATGCGCTAGATGGCGTAAGTAGCTTCTTGTGGCAGTCAACCCTATCGCGTTGCGTGATAGTATGTCACTGAATAAATTTAGTGTATCATATATAAATCATATTCCAGAGTTATAAGAATGAAATTGTCTTGCAATGTATTTCTGTAGGTGTCTACACGAAAATGTGCTTGAGTCTAAGGCGAACTGAATTACACCATATCGTTGACAACATTGAGTAGATATTTCTTTGAATTTCATTGCTTAGTCAAACTTCTTTACGGAGTACTAGTACTTATTCTGTGCTACCGTGTTGTTAATCCAACCGTAAGAAACCGTTGGCCGCTTTTTTAATACGTCATTGAAATAACTCGAAAACAGTCCCTGAGTCAGGAATTTGATGGTGTTAGAGACACGTAAAATTGTTAGTCCTCCGCCTGATTTCTCCCCGGCCATGTCGAATGATGTGTCAATGATTTGAGGTGAAGGCACAGATAAAAAAAAACTTTAAAATCTACTTATTCAAAAATGTAACCGTGTCCATGAGGCAAGGAAGCGAGAATGCTGGCTGCGTTTCCGCGTTGGATAGCCATACTTAGCCTCTGAGCGAGAAACGAGCCAGCTTTTTTGTTTTCCAGAATTGTATTTAATTTAGGGGCTATTTTTCTAAAAGTAATTTGGCGTTTGGTCCCCACGATCCAAAAGTTTCAACGCCAAACGGTGCAAACACATAATCACCTGCAAGAGACTCGTATTTGCGCCGCTTGGCGTTTTCTGCCGACTCAGCGGCAGACCCAGCTTTAAAAGCTGATTCCCTGAGATGAGAAGGGGCCAAAGTATCAACACTAGTTGCGTCCCATACCAAGGCCCGTCCCCACTCCCAGGGAATGAGCGTGAGGCCATCAGGTCTCTTGCCATTACAACCAATTAAATGTAACATTTACATTTATAAAACTGGGTAAACACCCAAATGTTTACCTCGCAATAAGATAGGCACAGAACAAGTGAGTAGACATGGGTAGTTCCTGAATGAATGACACAATTGACGTACTTCACCTATCCAGTTCATATGTATCCTTCACTCACTATAGTCCAAAGCAGTTCATTTAGTTCAGTAAATCAGTGATATGAGAGTAAACCGTACGGATATATTTGTCAATACTGCATGAGCGAGACAGTTGCACGGCTCGGCTCGTGTGACCTCGGTAAACGTCAAGCTAGTTTCGCGCCTTACCCGAATCCCAAATACTTGAAACAGTGCAAGCGGAAATATTATTTACTGAATATTAAAAAAGACTCAGTATTTGTTTCCGATTTGTGCCGAAATCTTATAAATATTAATGTTTAGTCATTAGAACAGTCTGTAGTACACGATACATTTGAACTGAATGAAGTAGTGAGTGAGATTTTGATAGTAGATCTGCTGTACTAATTGAACTAGATGTGATACATATCTTCAACTCCCACTGAACTATATCACTCATTTCACTTCAGTGAACAATTTTGCGCAAGTCTACAAGTGAGTGATGAAAAAGACAGTGCATCTGTGTATTTTGCACACACATACACACACACAGGTGTAGAATAGGTTTGCATGCTACAGTAATTAATTTAAAAAATGTGCACTGGGAACAAAGCTGGCGCTTATAGCACAGGATTTTCCTAAGTGCCGGCTGCTCACTGTTAATTTGTGTTTCTAATGTACCTATAATATATATTTTACTAAAGTATTGTAACAAATATTGTTTATTGAAATAATAAAGTTTATTATTATTACTTTTGCACTTTAATAGCTCCCGCGCAGTCGGTTAATCTCGATTGAGATTGGTCGCCGTGGTCGTAATTCGGCTAGGAAGATATTATTTATCATTTACCTGGAGAAGCGATCTGACATCTTCAGCGCCGGCAAGATCTAACGCCGTTTGACCTTCCTGGTTTTTTAGGTAAGGGTCGGCTCCGTGTGCTAACTGTGGAATTACAAATAAATATAATATTAAAGATACAATAAACGTGCTATTAAATATTGAATAGACGTTTAATTCTGATTCGTTTGGGAAATATATAGCTTCAAATTGAAAAAATTTGAAGTCAAGTCAGGCCTGTGTATCTCCCCGCGTAGGTAGCAAAAACGTACCTACGCGCGGCGACCCTTACTTAGGGGCTAAAACAAGTTGCGTGTCGCTACCGGCCAGCGACACGCTCGCGCGTTTTTTTCACCGGCGGCCGCGCGGCTACGTTGCTGGCTAGACGAGAATGAATAAAGTACTAGAAAGAGGCGCTAGATGGCGTTAGAAGCTTCTCGTAGCAGTCAACCCTATCGCGTCGCGTGATATTACGTCACTGAATAGGTTTAGGGTATTATGAATCTTATTCCAGAGCAATAAGTATGAAATTATCTTGCAATGGATTTTTGTAGGTGTCTACACAAAAATGTGCTTGACTCTGAGGCAAACTAAATCACACCATATCGTTGACGACATTGAGTAGACATTTCTTTGAATACAATTGTTAAGTCATACTTCTGTACGAAGTACTAGTACTTATTCTGTGGTCAAGTCAAGGAGGACGGGTACTTTCGCGTGCGTAAAAATATTACGAAAACAACACAATATATAAAAATTTTACGAAAACAACACATAACTTGGTCGTAGCCTGACACGAACTTGGCCAATTTTTCATTTAATCTAAGTGCAGATACACAGGGCGGCCCGTTAATGAAGAATAATTCTTTAGGTACACATTAGTCACATCATGCCTTATTATATGCCAAAGATTTTTTCAAATTCAAATTCAAGTAAAAGTGTTACCCTTTTCAAGATATACACGTATATAATCAATTGTTATATGGCTTCTTCTATAATTAATGACATTTAAAATGTTTTTTTTAACTTTTACTTAAAATTTTAGTAAGGCCTCCAAAAATAGTAAAAACTCAAAATGTCAAAAATTACAACACTTTTATTTAAGGGGGTCCTGCACGAAATTGTGAAAATTAACGTATTTCTTAATTACTTGTACGATGAGCTGAATTAGTTTAATACATTAAAACAACGTATTTACGTTAGCCTAATCATTGCACTAGGTCCTGGTCTTGTTTGTTTACTACAATATTTTGATTTGTTTGTGTACCCTATTGATACTGCGCCGCGCGCACTCGCACGCGTACTTACCTAGTTTTTATTTGTTTAAAACGTACCGTGAGAACCCCGGAGCCCCAGTCGACATCGAGACGTTACCTATGACACATGTACTAGACCGACCAGAGCGCTTTCGCCGCGTGTGTATCCTGTGAAGCTCCTTACAGACATTTCGAGTGATTGTGGCCTGTGAAGTGAACCCCTGATGTGGCAAGTACCTAGCTATAAGCGCTCCGACCTGACCTATTTTCCACCTATCATTGTCGCCCTCCACGTGTAATCCACTGCCTAAACTCTCAAACATTGTTGATATTTGAAACAAATTCTTTATGATATAATAAACATGATTTGTATAGCTAATGATATCTAAGAGCATTTTTTTTCGAAAACTTGGTGATTTTTACGCATGAAACAATAATTTGTACATGAAAATGATTGTATTGATATTCCGCAGGTCCCTATCTTTGTAATATACACGAATAAAATATAAATAAGAAAATATGAACACTTTTCAGTTTTTAACACAAATGTCTGATGTTTTTGCGCATTGCGCAGAATAAAACTATTGTTCTAATTAAATCATAAAGTCTAAAACTTTAAAGCAAATGGATCTAATTACTAATATTAATAAGTTCGATTCTGTTTGAAGATCGCTTAGACTTACTCGACTTGCTTCGCGCTGCACCCCCTTAAATTTTGTTTGGCATATAGTAGAGCATGATGTAACTAATTTGTACCTAAAGGATTATCCTTTATTAAGGGACACTCTGTATAATCCAACTGCCCTTCAATATTTTATTTCGTACCAATAATGCACAAAGCTGTGTCCGCGCCTTGTGAGCCGCCTCATGTAGTGGTGTGAAGCCCCATCTGTAAAGTTTAAATTGTTGTAAATACGATAAAATAGTTTTTCTGACACGAACTCTTATTTATTGACAATACAGAGAGATAGTTTTTATACTTATTTTTGAGATAATGCGACAAAAGTGTAAAATAAACTCAATAGTGCATTATAAAAATGTAATGATGTAGCACTCTACTGGTAAAAGAATATTAAAAATAGATTCAGTAGTTCCACAGATTACTTCTTACAAACATACTTACAAACTTTACCTATTTATAATCTAAATACTATATAAAAGGAAAACAGACTTATTGATTAACCGACATATCAACGTACAGGAGGAGTACGAAACCACAAAGGAGACGTTTCAGATTTCAATGGAACTTTGGCCATCTCTTGTACATTATACCAATAAATAGGAAAAAGGCTATGAAACCTTACCTACATATTTATTTTTACAATTTCTCCATTGTTTTCTTGCACAAAGTAGATTAATGTTCATTTTACGGCAATACTATCTCATAATGACGGAACGGCACAAATCAATGACAGATGACAGCTACTTTTTTCACGCTTGGAACCAAACGTTTTGGCCGCTGATCGTTCAGAAAACATTTGGCTTTGCATGTAAATTCAAATTTAATAACATTTTCATCATTCGAGTTATATTTCTTTCTTAGTGAACTAAATATCCGCATGTATCCGATGGAAATATTTGTACAAATATTTAACCATCAGTTAAGATGAAATCGGCTGACTAACGTCCTCCGTAGCTTAGTTGGTAAGAGCACTCGCCCGGATAGCGAAGGGACGTGGGTTCGAGTCCCACCGGATGACACAGTCGATTTATTTTTGTGAGCGAAATTCAATTTGATTTCGTAAAAACTTGCAAAATAATTGCTTAAGTTATAAAAATAATTATAAGTTAAGCTGATTTCATCTTAATTGACGGTTAAATATTTGTAAAAATATTTCCATCGGATACATGCGGGTACATTCCCCAAGTATTGATGAAATCGAACGCCGGCTCACTGGCGTAGCAAGCACTTACAAAAATTCGTCGGCTGACTAACGTCCTCCGTAGCTTAGTTGGTGAGAGCACTCGCCCGAATAGCGAAGGGACGTCAGTTCGAGTCCCACCGGATGACACAGTCGATTAATTTTTGTGAGCGAAATTCAATTTGATTTCGTAATAATGTTTAAATACAGAAATTGTACTAGTGCGAGCTGGTCCACACGTTTACATCATTCAAATAATCGTCTACTTTATAATAACCTTTTGTCATTAGGGTATCCTTAATAAATGATTTAAATTTGTTAATTGGTAATTCTAAAATATTTTTCGGTAGATAAGCACAACTTTTTTTATTTAGCATCTTACAAGGGGGTAAAAAGGGAAGGCTGGGTAAGTTTTTATGAAACTCTGTCAGTTTTGAAGGTAAATCGATAGAAATGGTATTTAGCTATTGGGTTACAAAATAAAGAGTCATTCTAACTGCCGTACTCAGAGTCGTCAATTAAAGTTGATCCTTCATTTAGACTCATGCTGTCCTTTTCTATTTCATTGACAAAAAAGTGACAGAACGAAACTTGATCATAGATTTAAATGAATTGACGACTATGAGTGCGACAGTCAGTTTCCATCTAAATATAAAATTAAACCAAACCAAATATTTTACGAAATTTTAAGATTTTTGTAAAGTCAATCACTAAGGGCACGAACAGGCAAAATTTAAGGGAAATATAACATTTGCGCAGACGAAGTAGCGGGAAACCGTCTAGTTCTATCTAACCTGTCAGCAGCGTTCGGCGGAGTGCCAGCCCTGAGCAACAGGGCTGCCAACTCCAAGTGTCCGTATGACGCCGCATTGTGTAGAGGCACCAACCCTCCCTTGTCTCTCGCTGAGACCGCCGCTCCAGCTTCTAGTAGACTATTTGCGGGTACAAAGTAGCGGGAAACCGCCTAGTTCTTTCTAACCTGTCAGCAGCGTTCGGCGGAGTGCCAGCCCTGAGCAACAGGGCTGCCAACTCCAAGTGTCCGTATGACGCCGCATTGTGTAGAGGCACCAACCCTCCCTTATCTCTCGCTGAGACAGCCGCCCCAGCTTCTAGAAGTGCCTCTGCCACTTCTAAATTGTTGTACCCGGCTGAGGAAAAGGCATTAAGGAATAAGGTACTAGACACGATCCAAAAATAATTCTTAAACCTGATATTTTCTTGACAACAACAGAATTTTGAAAGTTAGGTGTTGTATCGTACTAGGAAGTCAAGGAAATGACACTGAATAGAGAGGAATGGAGAAGACTCCACCGACAAGAGCGTAGCTCTTAAATAATAGATAGAACAGAATTTTAAAACACTCGTTACCTATTAACATTTTTTATTTTCTGCAATATTTGATTTATATTTTAACTAAACTAGAAAAAAAAGGAACATGGTTCAGTATAGAAAAATGTCACAATTTACTATCCCCATACAAAATAATACATCGCAGAAAAGCGTTTTGACAGTTCATTAAAAGAACGTCAACAATAGGTAGTGTCAAATAGTCAATAAAAATACCGATATGCTACTCCGTCTATCTCTTTGGATGTGGGACTCGGATCTCTCACCACAGATTATATAATAGTTACTATGTAACATATAAATCACTCCAAGGAAAATCGTCCATACCTACTCTTATAATAGCCTACAATTTTTTGTCGCAGACCGCTGCGCCCGAAAATGTGCCTTAAGTTTCGAACATTACGTTATTATTCCTCTGCAGCTACGCGACCTTGGAGTAAAACTAATAAAGTCAGGGTTGCCTCTTTCGATACAAAGCCTATTTTATTTGTAGCTTGGTTTGAAATGTTTTACAGTTTTATTAAGTGGTAATGTGGAAAACAAGATCTAAGATGTTGTTCTGTGCTAAATTATTTTTAAAAATGTATTTATACATAGTTATAAAAAGCATCTATGAAAACTTTCAGTCTGCCGTAAAATTATGATGACTTATTAAAAGATTTAAAAAGTTCAAACGTTCGAGACTCTGATAAGTCCAGAATATTATTTAAATCTGAGACTAATTCAGGACATATTATGCTTCTGGTTGCATTTGTACAGTAAATATCATATGTATAAATTATATTACTTAATTAGTTTGCATAAAAACGAATCGACAGTAACACAAATAATTCAACAGTGCGTACGCGCGCGTCCGTCAGTTGTTGGCAGCCTACTGATTTACGCACCGCCGTCGGTGCGCTCGAGAATAGGCTATTAACGCGAGCAAGTACTTAGAGTGAGAGATGCCTGCTCTCGCTCTTTATACAACAGCACTGCGATGAGTGAAAGAGATAGAAAGATACACTCACCGGCTAAGTGTAGAGGTGTGGAATTCCTCCCGTGTGCGTCTCGACAATTCACATTTTGTGGCGTTATTAGTTTCCTGTGAACAAGAAGATTAAATGTACACTTGATAAAACAGGAATTTGAAATACAATCTTATATGACTTAAAGCAATCAGTAAATTTTATTTTTAATAATACGAGTAAATTTTTACGTAGGTAAGTAAATGCACACAAAAATGTATCTACCATCTTATGTTAAGAATTAGTCGAGTGGTTAACGTCCTCTGTAGTTTAGCTACAGCAGCAATCGCCCGGATAGTCAGGGGTCCTGAGTTTGAGTCCCACCATAAGAATGGTTGTGTGCAAAATTTACTACCGTAAAAAAAAAAAATGCATTTTTTACGTAAGTAAGTAATTACCTATACCCGGCCCGGCGAACCTTGATCCCTATGACAGTTCATGTTAGTGATGGGTCGTGTCGATGAAACTTAACTTTTTTAATCGACTTCAAAAAAAGAGGAGGTTATCAATTCGACCGTATGTTTTTTTTATTAACCGACTTCAAAAAAGGAGGAGGTTATCAATTTAACTGTATGGTTTTTTATTTTTTTTGTGGCAATGTTACCGCATATCTCGGATCGGAGTCGGTGCCAGAAATTCTAATTCTTATGTTTTTTTGCAAATAAGGACAGGATTAGGAAAAAGTTATTGGCGTCGCTGAAATCAGCTGATTTATTTAAAGGCGGTATCACTTCTGTCAGAGTCGTCATAAAAAAATGTGGATTTCGGTATGGAAAGTGTGACAAAAGGAAAGTGTTAATGGAGCGGAAGGTTAAAGCACTGATGAGATGTGATTTTCTACGAAAAATAAAGACTATTGAGAACTGGGACAATGTGGTTTACCTGCACGAAACGTGTCTCAACGCCAATCACACAGTCCCCAAAATATGGACAGACGACACAGCAAAATCCTGTACCAAAGCGCCAGAAGGCAAGGGTAAGCGTTTGATTATCTGCTACGCTGGTACAGCCAAAGGTTTTGCGCCTAATTGCTTGTGGGCCTACAAATCAGTTAAAACGACCGATGATCACGAGATGATGGATAATTTTAAATGAGCCCCACCATATTTTGATGGACAACGCCCCATACCATTCCGTCCAAGTGAATAAAGCTCTACCAGCAACAATAATAATGGGTAAATCCTAGAATGGTTGCAACGCAATGGTGTGGCAGCTAACATTCAAATGTTCAAAAAAAGGATTGGTCAGCAGACTGTTGAACCTGCAGAAACAGCAAACAAAGCGGACATATTTTTTTGATGAAATGGCAAAATCCAAAGGTCACGCAGTGATTTGGCTACCGCCCTACCACTGCCAATATAATGCTTTAAAACTTTGTTTTGATGATTGGGATCGAGACGTGCGATACGACAGCATTGTAGTTGAGCCGTTTTTGATAAACGTAGGCGACAGCAGCTGCAGTTTAGATTCCGAGTTCGTGACACAAACCCTAATGTCATTATCAGATTCAGATTAAAATATATAAATAAATGATCGCTGAACAGCTTTTGTTTTATTTGGTTTTGTCCTACAGTTAATTTTTAATTCTCTTAGGTATACAATCGTGACTGCATGTATGCCGCGCTCCGTTCTATGCAATAGAGAATGTAATAATACTTAAGTATGAAAAAGTAATGACATTCATAATTTATCACTTAATTGTGCCATACATGAAAACTGATACTAATAAAATCTTATCTTAAATAAAACAAAACCTGGTGTCCCCAGAAATATTTTATAAATTTGAGTGAAATAAAAACAATTTCATGCAACTTTTTAACATTCAGCACCTATAACTTAAATGATTATAAATCATGTACACTTGTTTCCATTATCGACATTTGTTTATCGATATTTTTCCGCACTAGTCGATATCTTCCAAACGAAGTAACTTTTGCAGGACGTAAACGTTAAGTCTGATTGAGATAATTTCTTGTAAATGTTAAAAATTGTTATAATTCCGACGGAATATCATTGTAATGGCATATATCTACCTTACCTTAATAAATGGAATTTTTAGAAGCCTCCAATTCAATTTTAATGTAACGGTGACGCCACTACAATGTTGTGTCGTAGGAATAACCGTCAATGTCATAGGAATCAAGGTTCGCCGGGCCGAGTATAGCTCTAGCCAAGTCTCCTCTCTTAGCCGCGTCCAGCAAGGCCGCGTCTCCTCTCAGAGCGTCTGCTGTGTCTGCATCTCCCGCTCTAACAAACTGTAGTGGAGTGAGTCCCTCGCTAACTTACACTTACCTAGCTCTAGCCAAGTCTCCTCTCTTAGCCGCGGCCAGCAAGGCCGCGTCTCCCCTCAGAGCGTCGGCTGTGTCTGTATCTCCCGCTCTAACAAACTGTAGTGGAGTGAGTCCCTCGCTAACTTACACTTACCTAGCTCTAGCCAAGTCTCCTCTCTTAGCCGCGTCTAGCAAGGCCGCGTCTCCCCTCAGAGCGTCTGCTGTGTCTGTATCTCCCGCTCTGACTAACTGTAGTGGTGTTAGTCCCTCGCTACCTTACACTTACCTAGCTCTAGCCAAGTCTCCTCTCTTAGCCGCGTCCAGCAAGGCCACGTCTCCCCTCAGAGCGTCGGCTGTGTCTGTATCTCCCGCTCTAACTAACTGTAGTGGTGTTAGTCCCTCGCTACCTTACACTTACCTAGCTCTAGCCAAGTCTCCTCTCTTAGCCGCATCTAGCAAGGCCGCGTCTCCCCTCAGAGCGTCGGCTGTGTCTGTATCCCCCGCTCTAACTAACTGTAGTGGTGTGAGTCCGTCACGGTTTCTTCTAGTTGGGTCTGCTCCGTGCTGTCAAAAACGTTTTTTTTTAGAAAAAATATCATTTTAAATCTTGATTTTTCAATCTATCCATACTAATATTATATATGCGAAAGTGTGTCTGTCTGCCTGTTTGTCTGTTACCACTTGACGCTTAAACTATTGAACCGATTGAGATGAAATTTGGTATGGAGACACTTTGAGACCCTGGAATGGACATAGGCTACATTTTGTCGCGAAATAAAAACATATAAACGCGATATATAAACGATATATAAGGGGTGAAACGGGGGATGAAAGTTTATATGGAAAAATCCAACTCTTGCGGGCGAAGTCGCGGGGAACCACTAGTATATTATAAAAGAAAGTTGTGTTAGTTACAACACTTATTACTCAAGAACGGCTAGACCATTTCTAATGAAATTTGGTAATGAGATAGTTTGAAACCCTGGGAAGGACATAGGCTACTTTTTGTCGTGATATAAAATGGGGGATGAAAGTTTGTATGGAAAATCCAACTTTTAGCGCGGGCGAAGTCGCGGGGAACTGCTAATACTAACTAACAGCCATGCACAAGTGTCCACTTGAGATACTAGGAGGTAGGGACTGCGGACCACTTAGGAGCACCCAAACCCAGACCCCAGAGTTGTTTCCATCCATATCCTGCAATAGTCCTACACGACCCGGGGACTGTCCTTGTGTGTACTTTTATAGTGCATACAGGGATAGTCGCCGGCTGGTGTCACAATGCTTTTAGATTAATGATGTCTAACGGGCCTCTGCGTGTTGGCTTCGGCCCCATGTAAGCCTTCCAAAGGTCCGGGACTTAACGAACGACGAATAATATTAGGTTGGGGGAAAAGTCTTTTCGCATTATAGTATGTATGAACTTGTTATAAAATTTCTTTGGCTGTACTATTTGTATCTGGCTGGTTTTGGTATCATTAAGAGTTTAAATTTTAAAGAAGATAATTCCAAATTTAAATTAAGAAAATGTGTGATTTGCATTGTACGTACTGTCAAGATGAGTGAATCAGTGAAAGTTGAGAGAATGCGGCCAGAATTAATCAACAGAAGGGGTGTGGTTTTTCATCATGATAACGCTAGACCTCAACACATCTTTAGCCACTCAGCAAAAATTAAAAGAGTTTGGCTGGGAGATGTTAATGCATCCGCCGTATAGTCCTGACCTTGCACCTGTTCTGAAGAGTAATCTGAAGATTACCACCTGTTTCACTCTCTTCAGAATTCTCTAGGCGGTGGCAGGTTAAAATCACGAGAGGACTGCCAAAACCACTTGTCGCGGTATTTTGATCTGAAGCCTCAAAATTTCTACAGCAATGGGATCATGTCCCTACCTACAAGATGGCAAAAAGTTATCGAACAAAATGGTACCTACATACCTTAGTTAAATGTGAATAAACTATATTAAAAAATGTTTTGAATTTTCTTAAAAAATGCGAAGAAACTTTTTCCCCAATCTATTAATATAGCTTTATTGGCATGTAAGACACTGTTCGCTACTTAAAATTTAGAACACTCGATGTTATCGAGACGAATACTGTTTCTTGAACAGCAAACTTTTATTTTCAGAAAATGTTTATCGGGAGGAGTATTCCCTAAATGTCTTAAAAAGGCAGTGGTAATTCCTATTCACCAAAACGGCAGCAAAGATTTAGTCACTAACTACAGGCCAATCTCATTACTACCCTCGATGTCTAAAGTTTTAGAGAAAATAATTAACAATAGATTAGTCAATTACCTAGAAAAACACAAGTTGCTGTCACCGGCACAATTTGGCTTCAGAGCTAGGGTATCGACGGCCGACGCAGTTCATAGTCGAATAGAATATGTCACAAAAGAACTTGGTAGTGGAAACAAAACTTTAGGAGTTTTCCTTGATTTAGCGAAAGCCTTCGATACAATTTTTATTTCAACGCTTTTAGATAAACTAGAGACACTATGTGTGAGAGGCACTCAGTTGAGACTTTTTAAAGACTACTTAAGCGAACGGTGTCAATGTGTTAGAATAGATAACGTAGTAAGCGATGAGCAAAAAACCTCTGGTTTTGGTATTCCTCAAGGAAGTATTTTAGGCCCAACCCTGTTTCTTGTTTATATAAATGACTTATGTAGCCTAATAATAGAACACGGAAAGCTAATATCTTATGCCGATGACACTGCAATCATTTTCACAGGGAAAACTATTACTGAGCTTTACAAAAATGCACAGAAAGGATTTGACATCGCAAATAACTGGCTTCAATGCAACCTACTAACCTTGAATATCGATAAGACAAAATTCATACACTTTGTCATGCGCCAGTTTCACAATAATGACACACACCTTCTGCATGCGCATCAATGTCTAAATCCCTCAAACAACACAATATGTAGTTGTCCGTCTATAAATAGCACCTCCACCATAAAATACCTCGGGATTACACTTGACGATACCCTTTCTTTTAGACCACACATACATAATTTAGCACTAAGGGTTCGTAAACTTATATATGTATTTAAAAAAACTTCGTTCAATTGCGGATACAAATCTTATTACGCAAGTATACCTAGCCCTTTGCCAATCCATAATACAATACTGTATTACATCATGGGGTGGAGCTCTGAAAACTGTTTTAATCCCTCTTGAACGAGCCCAGAGAGCTATTCTAAAAGTGGCAAACTCCCTCCCCTTTTTATATCCTACCAACTTATTATTTATCTGCAACGTGCTCACTGTCCGACAACTTTTTGTTTTACACACTGTACTAAAACAACACGCACTGGTTACGTATAGTTCTGATGTTACTAACAAAAGACGGATGGATAGAGTCTGCACTCCACAATGGACCTCGAAATTTATATTTACTAATCAGTTATTTAATTTTGCTGCCCCACTTCTGTACAATAGATTAAATCGTAAGGTATATATAAACCTAATTACTATAATTGTAAAATATAATTAGTAAGTTATCTACGAAGCTTGTCCTATGATGAGACAGAAGATTTGCTAGTAATAATAAAGTAGGTATATCTTATTAAATTGTGGTCGCTATGTATTTTATTCGTTATAAGATAAGTATTTAGATATAAGGTTGATGATTGCTTAGAACTAATATAATATTGTATGATCTTTCTAGTCTGAAACACAGGTTTAACCTAGTTCAGACTAAAATGATAATTTCTGTCCTTTTGTATTTTAAACTTAAGTTCTTTTGCTGTTTCTTTTTACCTTTGTATTATGAATAAATGATTTATTTATTTATTTAAACACACAAAGTCGATGTCTTCAAAAGTATGGTGTAATTCAGCTCGCCGTCGAGTGAAGCACCTTTTCGTTAAGACATCTAGCGCAATCTATTGCAAGCGAATTTCATTCTTATAACTCTGGATAATAGTGTCAGTGGCGCAGTGGCTAGCGGGTTGCCTCTCATGCGGGAGGTATCTTGACCATGTACCAATGACTTTTGGCGCGGAAAAACATCGTGAGGAAACCTGCACATTCAGGCGACTGCATGTGTAACCGTGATCCAAAGTGGTCACGTTCCCCTGTTAACTGGGTCACGGAGGTCAGATGGCAGTCGCTCCACTGTAATTACCTGATCTGCCTCATCCTGGATCATGGTCCAAAGCGGACGCCACAACCTGGATAACGCTAGGATGAGGAGCACAAGCTCATGCTTAGTTTGGGGCTAGGTAGATTGCTGAAACAATTTATTTATATTATACCTTGAGCAGCAGACACACGATGTCCGCCTTCCCCTTGGCAGCTGCCTCGTGCAGCGGCGTGAAGCGCCACAGGTCGGCGGCGTTGACGCCCGCGCCGCACGCCACCAGCAGCGACGTCACCTCGTAGTGGCCGTACGAACACGCGTTGTGGAGGGGGACTAGGCCGCTGGAAAGATAAGGAAGGATTGAGAACAATCGCCGATCATGATGTCCTTCTAGCCGAATTTCGACTACGGCGGCCTATCTCAACAGAGATTAGCCAACTGCGCGGGACATATTATAGTGCACAAGTGTGTGCGCAATACACAGGTGCACTCTCTATTCCTTCACTCTCATAATTCGGTGAGACGGCAGTCCGACATGACCGTAGAGAGGTCGGGCGCAGGACCAACGGCTTAACGTGCGCATCGAGGCACGGGGGTGTTAACACTACCAACTTCCTGACTCCGGAGCTCTGAGTTTTTTCAAGACAGAAAAACCCAACACTCTCGGCCTGGCCCGGAATTCGAACCCGGGACCTCAAGGATATTACCTAGCGTGCTGACCACTAGACCATCGAGGCAGTCGCCGATCATAATAAAGAGTGTAACACACACATCAACGCGAAAACAGATGATCATCGTGCCATCAAGTAGCTGTCGAAACAACGTAACTATAAGCGGATTGGCAGCTCCGATACGTCGACTCGGCTAGGCGACGCCTCTGTACACACCTTTGTGGTAAGTTTGCACAGAATTGCCAAATCTATCATTTGGCATATAAGTTTTTAATTTATTTTAATTTGAATGAGCGATTTTCCTAGTGTCAAAAATCAGTACTTAAAAATCCGCTAGATGGCGTTGATCAACGTAAGTCAGGTAGATTTTTATTCCTGAAGAAGGCAAGTTTTAGTGTTTTTAGATTCACGCGTACTGACATGTAATTTTTAACAATTTAGCGATTATCAAGCCGTTTTACCATTTAATTTTATTTTTAACTGGATTTTAAAATCCCCTTATTTTTAACGTAAGTACTCCCACTACATGTCTGTACACGTAATTTTACAAAATGTGTTTTTTTTTGAGCTCAATGATTTCGACGCAATGTTTATGTAACTTAGATGAATAGCGCCATCTATCGACATAAACTAAAACTTAAATATTGAGCTGTCAGAAAAACCCTCATTAAAATAATGTTTTTTGGTTTAAGAACTTCTAGTATTTGTATTTTTATACTAAACTAGTGGTTCCCAGCGACTTCGCCCGCAAGAGTTGGATTTTCCATATAAATCATCATCCCCCATTTCACCCCTTTAATGTTTTTATATCGCGACACATTTTGTCGCAATATAAAGCCTATGTCCTTTCCAGGCGAGACCCTGTCTGAGAACTGTCTCGGTAGCAAATTTCATTTCAACCGGTTCAGTGGTTTAAGCGTCAAGAGGTAACAGACAGACACACTTTCGCATTTATAATATTAAGTATGGATGGCGGTGTACGCTTTTATCTCGGGATATGACAGGTGGTATTCGGGGAACACAAATAGCCCCGAAAACCCCAGTGAAAAAATAAGTTCAGTCAACAAAGAGGTTTCATTTAGTAGAGAAGTGAAAATAAACCCCCGGAAAATGTGATAGGTACCCTACACTCGCAGGATTTCGAAAAGAAAGAAAGAAAAAAAAAAATATTCGACATTCACACACACGCGAGTTTACAAAGACAGTAATCACACAACTATTACTAAAGAGGCGAGTGCCAAAAAGGCATCCGCTCAGCATTATTCGTGGCAACCGTGCAATGGCATGCCACGAAAACTGATTTTCAGCGGATGCCTTGTGGGCAACGGATTAACACAACAAATACAGACAGACATACTCGTAGCATGGTAAACGTGAACATTACAACATGATCATCGCTAAAACTAGCCTCTTCTTTAATAAACTTATGTTGTTCACCGCCATCTAGCGGATGTTTAAGTACAGATTTTTGACACTGGGAAAATCGCTTATTTATAATGTTCAATACCAACCGATGAATCGATAAATCAGTACCTCCGTAACGAGTAAAAAAGGTGACAACACTAAAATTAAGAAGGAAACAGAATAGAACATGGCCGTTTGAAGAATTCGAATTTCAAAATTCAAATCATAAGCACCCGCCGCCCCCACCGCTCACCTCTGCACCCCGCAGGCGAGGACTCAGGCGGTCTCTACGAGTATAGTTTTTTCTTTGACCTGTTTCCATCCACCGCTCCCCCCTAAACAATAATACCGCAACATCGAATACTACACGGGGTGGTCCGATCCAATATGGTGGCAAACTTTATTTTTTAGTTTTGATAGTTCATGTTAGCTTGATTTTTGTTTCGAAATAGCTGACAAATAAGTTGATCGTCAATAGAAAATAAAAAGATACGGTGATTTTATGAAAGAAGAAAATATGGAAAGATTCAAAGGAGATCGCCCATTGCACTATGAAGCTTCGTCTCTTAAAAAAAACTACCTATTTAGTATGGTTACCAAAATTTGAGATAAAACAAGAGTGACGATATAAAATAAAACAAACCAAAAACCCCGATATTTTGTGGGGTTTTCTTGATAAAGAACACCTAAGATCAGTTTTGAGGTTAGTAGACATAGGACCTGATAGTAAGTGTAGAAATATCAAACTTAAGCCGCACAAAATTTTCGTTTGCAATAAACACACAATAATTATAAAAATATGACTTAAATATTGGTTTTTATTTCATGCTTATACCTGGCATAAAAAGTGGGCCAGAAACAGGTAATCACCTTTCAAGAATGTCATTTACTTATTATTGCATACTTATCTATAATGCTTACTTATCTGAAACTAGACATAGACTCACCCTTTATCTTTGGCGTGCACGTCTGCTCCTCTTTGAAGTAGCAGCTGCGCGAGTGGCAATCGGTTGTACCTGCAAAGTTATAAAGATTTTAAGTTTATTTCATCGTGCCTGCGGCTGTTTGCGCCAATTTCAGATAGTGTGTTAAGGATCGGGGTGGCGTAGTGGCTAACGGGTTGCCTCTCGTGCGGGAGGTGCCGATTTGGATCCCACGTGCCGCCATGTACCAATGACTTTTTCTGAGTTATGTACATTAGTTGTTTCACTAACCGATGCTCTTACGGTGAGGGAAAACATCGTGAGGAAACCTGCACATTCAGGCGACTGAATGTGTAACCATGATCCAAAACTGGTCAGGTTCCCCTGTGAAAAGGGTTACAGGGGTCAGATGGCAGTCGCTCCACTGTAGCTATCTGATCTGCTACATCCTGGATCATGGTCAGCGGACCCTTGGCACTTGAGAGTGCGTGTGCACAACCGGGATAACGATAAGATTATGATGATGTGTTAAGGATCGGGACCCGTAGACAAGTGGCAATTAATTCTCAACCGAAATTCGTTATCGCTAACAAAATGTATAAAACTGACACAAGTCATCGAAACATCACGTGACTTTTGCATACATATTTTGACATTTCGTTGGCGATAGCGGAGTTCGCTCCAGAAAGATTGGCATTTGGCTACGGGCCCGGACCTATTGATGGACGGACTTCCGATGCTTTATCCATGTCATCATATCAGCCTATTGCAGTCCACATAGGCCTCTCCAAAACGGCGCCAACTTTCACTATCCTCCGTTTCTCGAATCCAGCCACCACCGGCCACCTTCCTCAGGTCATCGGTCCATCTAGCAGCATCTTTATTCATGTGTTGTGTGTTAATTTTTTTTGACAAAAAATTCCCATACCTAACCCCTCTTACTTTTATGTTGTCTATTATAATTTAACTTTTTTTTTACGTAGTGTCTCGTTTTGTCCAATAAAAGGTTAGTAACTCTCTGATGTCACTATTTTTGACACGTTTGTCAGGTTTTTCTAGCAAAGTACTAGGAGCATATAACCTGCGAAGAGGTCTTTACCGACGGAGTAGTTCCAAAAGTCGTTCACCTGGCTGCAATTTAGCTGTAAGCTAGTTTCGACTCTAACACCACAAAGGTAAAGTAGCTATTCGAATCTTGGCGGCCTGTGGTGCCATAAAGACACATAGTTCCGACTCTAGTCACTAACATAGAGTAGCTTTTCTGGTGGTGAGGGTAACGGGAGGCCCTAGGTTATAGTGGCTATTTAGGGGGTCCCTTACCCCCTAAATGGGGGATTCTTAGGGAGTCAAGACACTTACCCAGCCGCGAAGTGAAGGGGCGTGGAGTGGCGGCCATCGACGTCTCGACAGTTGACGAGACGCGGTCTCGCGTCCAGTATAGTTCTGGCTGTCTCCGTGTCTCCTGCGCGAGCGGCTTCTAATAGGCGGAGGGCAGCTGCGTTTGCGCACGCATCTGTGAAGAGAAAGCACAATTAGGAGAGCACAAAAAAATATGTAATTAAGTTATTGTGATTAAGTATTTACCATACCCACAGCCTGTCTGGAAGAGATCGCTCCTAGCGATAAGACCGACTAATTTGTACATCTTTCAAATTCAAATTCAATCATTTATTTGGCACTCAGATAATTTTATAATGATTATAAAATTATCTGAGTAAATTGTATTGTTGTTAATTTTATGGTGTGCAATAAAGAGTTATCTATCTATCTATCTAAGAGCAGGTAATAAAAGGCTGAACTACTCGTCTGACATTTCAATTTTTTTTCCAGTAAAATCACTTCACAAAATAACAACAAAAACATGAGCCTGATTCCTGTTAGTACTATCCTAAGACTAACTTCACCTGTCTCTTCTTTTAAAGAAATTGTTTGATCTTCCAAAATTGTCTATGAATTCTGCAATTCTTAAGCTATTTAAATTGACACTCCCTAATTTTTGATTAATTAATTTTAAACTTTATTTGCACCAAAAAACATATTGTGCCGGGCAAGCGAATGATGATGAACTTACAAACTTGCTTTTACGAAATTAAGTTAAATTTCGCACACGAAAATTGATCAACTGTGCCATCCCATGGGACTCGAACCCACGACCCTTTGCTATCCGGGCGAATGCTCTTACCAACTGGGCTACGGAGGAAGATAGTCAGTAGACGAATTTCCGTTGACTTTCGTCCTCCTAAGTAAGAGCATTAGCCCGGATAGCGAAGGGTCATGGATTCGAGTCGCATCAGATGACACATTCGATAAATTTTCGTGAGCGAAATTTAATTTAATTTCTTTAAAACTTGGAAACAAATATTAAGTTATAAAAGTAATTATATCAATGGGCTGTGAGTAATTTGAATTTATGCGGTTATGGTCTAGTGTCGGCTCTATAGGCCAGCAGAGACAACGCGTTCTCGCCGCGAGTGTCACACGCGTTTTAAAGGTACCCTGATCAACGTTTAGAAATGACCAGTTTAACTCACAATCGGGCTGCAAATACAGTGGTTCCAGTCTACAATAAGTAACATTGTTATTGGCTGCCTGGTTGTTCTAGTAGACGGCACTCGCTTCTATCCACAAGGTCCCGGGTTCGAATCCCGGGTGGACCGTAATTAGTTACTAGGTTTTTTTTCCTTAAAACATATCAGAAAAACCTCCGGAATTCGGCAGCTTTTTAATTTTACATATGTAATGGACCAAAATAACTCACCAACGGGCTGTGAATACAGTGGCTACGGCCTAGTTTCGGCTCCACAGGCCAGTAGCAGACAACGCGCTCCTGCCCCTAACGTCGCAAGTGTTTTCAGGGTACCCTGTTTAATTGAACGTTTAGAATGGACCCGTATAACTCACCAACGGGCTGTGAATACAGTGGCTCCGGCCTAGTGTCGGCTCCACAGGCCAGTAGCAGACAACGCGCTCCTGCCCCTAACGTCGCAAGTGTTTTCAGGGTACCCTGTTTAATTGAACGTTTAGAATGGACCCGTATAACTCACCAACGGGCTGTGAATACAGTGGCTCCGGCCTAGTGTCGGCTCCACAGGCCAGTAGCAGACAACGCGCTCCTGCCCCTAACGTCGCAAGTGTTTTCAGGGTACCCTGTTTAATTGAACGTTTAGAATGGACCCGTATAACTCACCAACGGGCTGTGAATACAGTGGCTCCGGCCTAGTGTCGGCTCCACAGGCCAGTAGCAGACAACGCGCTCCTGCCCCTTACGTCGCAAGTGTTTTCAGGGTACCCTGTTTAATTGAACGTTTAGAATGGACCCGTATAACTCACCAACGGGCTGTGAATACAGTGGCTCCGGCCTAGTGTCGGCTCCACAGGCCAGTAGCAGACAACGCGCTCCTGCCCCTTACGTCGCAAGTGTTTTCAGGGTACCCTGTTTAATTGAACGTTTAGAATGGACCCGTATAACTCACCAACGGGCTGTGAATACAGTGGCTCCGGCCTAGTGTCGGCTCCACAGGCCAGTAGCAGACAACGCGCTCCTGCCCCTAACGTCGCAAGTGTTTTCAGGATACCCTGTTTAATTGAACGTTTAGAATGGACCCGTATAACTCACCAACGGGCTGTGAATACAGTGGCTCCGGCCTAGTGTCGGCTCCACAGGCCAGTAGCAGACAACGCGCTCCTGCCCCTAACGTCGCAAGTGTTTTCAGGATACCCTGTTTAATTGAACGTTTAGAATGGACCCGTATAACTCACCAACGGGCTGTGAATACAGTGGCTCCGGCCTAGTGTCGGCTCCACAGGCCAGTAGCAGACAACGCGCTCCTGCCCCTAACGTCGCAAGTGTTTTCAGGATACCCTGTTTAATTGAACGTTTAGAATGGACCCGTATAACTCACCAACGGGCTGTGAATACAGTGGCTCCGGCCTAGTGTCGGCTCCACAGGCCAGTAGCAGACAACGCGCTCCTGCCCCTAACGTCGCAAGTGTTTTCAGGATACCCTGTTTAATTGAACGTTTAGAATGGACCCGTATAACTCACCAACGGGCTGTGAATACAGTGGCTCCGGCCTAGTGTCGGCTCCACAGGCCAGTAGCAGACAACGCGCTCCTGCCCCTAACGTCGCAAGTGTTTTCAGGATACCCTGTTTAATTGAACGTTTAGAATGGACCCGTATAACTCACCAACGGGCTGTGAATACAGTGGCTCCGGCCTAGTGTCGGCTCCACAGGCCAGTAGCAGACAACGCGCTCCTGCCCCTAACGTCGCAAGTGTTTTCAGGATACCCTGTTTAATTGAACGTTTAGAATGGACCCGTATAACTCACCAACGGGCTGTGAATACAGTGGCTCCGGCCTAGTGTCGGCTCCACAGGCTAGCAACAGCCGACACGCCGCAGCCGAGTCGCGTCTCGCGGCTAGAGACAACGCGCTCTCGCCACGAGCGTCGCACGCGTTTACTTTTGCACCTGAAATAGTAAATATAAATAAGATATGGACACCTACATATTTCTAAAGTGAAGTAAATTCAAGCTTTTTCATGTTTTTAATTTATTTTAACTACAAAACCGCGAGCGGTATGATAACAATATTTTTTTATTGTGTCTGGAAATATACTAATCAATACTGTCTCGGGATATTTCGGATATAATAATACTATCTTTTGTATATTTTGTATAATACTTTTTACAGGTTACAGGTTTAAATGGGTTTGCTCTTGACTCTAGACTAAGCCAGACGTGGCGTAGACAGAGTCGACGATGGAGCGAGCGCACACGAAGGTTCTGGCACTGCCACTCGCCGACGGAACACAGCAAGCTGCTTGGCGCCGGGCTTCGGTGGGAGGGTGGTAGCTACCAGGTAGTGGATTATGTAACTTTGAATGAAATTATTTCAATCAAAGTTTTGTTGCTAAAGTTGGCCATTCACGGCCAGTAACACTAATTAGTTGGTCTGAGGTAGGTACGACCAAAATTTTAAGTTTTCAATATCGGTAATAAAAATCTAGGCTATAGGCATAAGTACTAAAACAGTAACTTAACGTTATAATTTTTTTTTCACAATTGCCCATATTTTACCGGTTCTAAGACATTCTCGCCCACTTTACCCACAAAATAAAAAAAATTAAAAGTCCCCTTCGCGTGCGGTAAAAGGTAATTGCCCACGTTCTAGCAGCACTGAATGAATGTCAGTTTTCAGATTATTTTTATGTTAGTGAGTGTAGTCATTTTTAATTGACCTTGAATGGCCAGCTTAACAGAGTAACTAAAGTTGTCAAATGTGACATTTTTAAGCGATTTCAATCCTAAATCGTTTGCAACAAACTTACGTAATTAGCCCCCAGGCGGCACCCACTGGAGCCTACCACCGCTAATAGAATCGTTCAGCCATCCAAAACTGGAGTTTAGCTGTTTTTTTTATTGATGTGTATAAAATAAAGCGCAAATACTTTATTTTATTTCCCACTCATATAAATAAGTCAGTCCTAGCACCCCGATTCACAATCACTCGGAAAGTTTCCGTGTCGGATCCTTTCCGAATTCGAATGTCAAACATTCTTTCCGAACGGATTTAAAATCCCTATATCTCCAATATCTCCACCCTTATTCACAAAGGTCGGAATCGACAACTTTGACTTTGCGTACACACACACAGAGAGACAAAGATAAGGACAATGTTGGTTCCGTAGTAAAATCTATTGTATTAAAGCAGTAACAAGTAAACATAATTATTACATACACACACACATACACACACACACACACACACAAACACACACACACAAACACACACACACACACACACACACACACACACACACACACACACACACACACACACACACACACACAAACATGCACGCACTTAAAAATGTAAATAATTAAAGAATTTACTTTTAGAATAATGTTTTGGATTAGTTTTAATAGTTTACCTGTTAACGAATTTCATAAATGGAAGAGCGTTGCTCCCTGGCACAGGATTATTAGCTTAAAAGGGCGCTACGGTCACTAATATAGTATACTGTACCGACTTTATAGAAATAAATTATTTATTATTATTATTGAAAAAAAACACCTGACTGTTAAAATTATTATACTTTTAAAATAGTCTCTTTACTGGCTTTCAATTGATACCCATATTGCTATGGTAAGGATAAAATAAATTCCCTCCCCCCTTTGTTTACATTGCGGGCGTCATTTAAAAAAATGTATATAGCCTATGCCATGTCATATGTCAAAAACTGTCCAGCCGTTTCAACTATCAAACAATTATACATACATATATGCAAAAACATGACCCTTTTTCCGCAGTTGGGTAAACAGCCCACTCAGGTGCAAGTGTTCGGTGGCGACGTGCAGAGGCGTCTGTCCCTCTTTGCTTTTCAGTTACCACCCTGTTTATTAATTTAACAGTAAAACAGGCCACTCACCATGCCGTAGAAGCAGGTCCATGGCGTCCAGGTGCGAGTGTTCGGTGGCGACGTGCAGAGGCGTCTGTCCCTCTTTGTTTTTCTCGTTCACTCGCGCGCCTTTGCGGATCAGCATCTCCATCACCTGATACAAGAGATATTATTGTTAGTTGAATTGAATTTGATTTTTTATTAGGATTCCTTCCCTGTAGTTGAAGTGGGGATGAAAATATTCAACCTAAGATTGTATTTGTTTAACCCAATGCGTGTGTGTATCGCTAAATAATCTTCTTAAAATATTGAAGATTTGATTATACTGCTGACGGCCGAGAACACAGCTGACTGGCAACAATACTGCATTCTGCCAAGAATACTGCTGACTGTCAAGCATAATGCTGACTGTCTAAAATACTGCTGTTTAACAACAATAATGCTGACTGCCAAGAATACTGCTGACAGACAAGAATACAGCTGACTGTCTAAAATACTGCTGTTTGACAACAATAATGCTGACTGCCAAGAATACTGCTGACTGTCAAGAATACTGCTGACAGACAAGAATACTACTGACTGTCTAGAATACTGCTGTTTGACAACAATACTGCTGTCTGTCAACAATACTGCTGACTGCCAAGAATACTGCTGACTGTCAAGAATACTGCTGACAGACAAGAATACTACTGACTGTCTAGAATACTGCTGTTTGACAACAATACTGCTGTCTGTCAACAATACTGCTGACTGCCAAGAATACTGCTGACTGTCTAGAATACTGCTGACTGTCTAGAATATTGCTGACTGTCTAGAATACTGCGGACTGTCTTGAATACTGCTGTCTGTCTAGAATACTGCTGTCTGACAACAAAAATGCTGACTGCCAAAAATACTGCTGACTGTCTGGAATACTGCTGACTGTGAACAATAATGCTGACTGCCAAGATTACTGCTGACTGTTTAGAATACTGCTGTTTGACAACAATAATGCTGACTGTCAAGAATACTGCTGACCGTCAAGAATACTGCTGACTGTCTAGAATACTGCTGATTGTCAACAATGCTGCTGACTGCTAAGAATACTGATGACTGTCAACAATACTGCTGACTGCCAAGAATACTGCTGATTGTTAACAATGCTGCTGACTGCTAAGAATACTGCCGACTGTTAACAATACTGCTGACTGCCATAAATACAGCCGAGTGTCAAGAATACCTGTTTCCGCTTAGGGTACACGCTGGCAGCGCTGCAGTGTAGCGGGCGGTCGCCGGAGCCGTGTGGCGTGTGGCGTCTGGCGCCGAGTGTGGCGTCTAGTGTCACAAGTGGCCCCGAGTGTCGTAGTGGCCCCAAATGTCTTAAGTGGCCCCAAGTAGCCCCAAGTGTCCTTAGTGGCCCCAAGTGTCTTTAGTGGCCCCAAGTAGCCCTAAGTGTCTAAAGTGGCCCCAAGTGTCTTTAGTGGCCCTAAGTGTCTTTAGTGACCCCAAATGGCACTAAGTGTCTTAAGTGGCCCCAAGTGTCCTTAGTGGCCCCAAGTGTAGTGGCCCGAAATGGCCCTAAATGTATTAAGTGGCCCCAAGTGTCTTTAGTGGCCCTAGAGGTCCAAAGTGTCTTTAGTGGCCTTAGTGGCCCCAAGTGTCTTTAGTGGCCGAAAGTGGCCCCAAGTGTCTTACGTGGCCCCTAGTGCCACAAATGGCCCCCAGTGCCTAATGAGGCCACTAGTGCCACAAGTGGCCGCTCGTGTCTGTCATGTGGCGGCTAGCGCCTCATGTAGCGTGTAGTGTGGCCCCCCTACACCCTGTATGTCACCTGTTTCCGCTTAGGGTACACGCTGGCAGCGCTGCAGTGTAGCGGGCGGTCGCCGGAGCCGAGGTGGGGGAAGTTGACGAGCGCGTCTAGTCCGCAGTCAGCCGCGGCGGACTGGCCGGGGAGGGACTGGGTGCTACCGCTTGTGGACGCCTGGGAGGACTGTCGAAAAACAGAGTTGTCCGATAATGGTTTTTTAATAAGTATAATAAGTCAGCCTATTAGATCCCACTGCTGGGAAAAGGCCTCACCTCAACTATGAGGAGAAACGAGCCATACTTCACCACGCGGGCTCAGTGCGGATTGGTGGAGGGGTGTATGTAAGGCAAGTGACAAACCTTACTGTCAGAAGTTATCAAGCCGCCCTAGGGCCTCTGACTAGGCTTAACGACTAATACCACAGATATTAGCCGGGACCAACTGCTTAACGCGCCTTCCGAAGCACGGAGATGCTTGTCATGGACGTCACTTAAATGGTCGGAATGGTCACCCATCCAATCACGACCGCGCCGTGGGTTGCTTAACTTTTGGTATCACTACCAAAGCGCTGCCGCCACTGCGCCACAAGCACCTCAATGGTTTTTTATTCGTCGATATTTCTAACCAGAATAAATTAAATATTATATGGAAGTGTTCACAAAAACCAGCCTTCCTGCATAAATAACATATATTTAGAGAAAATTTGAAATTAATTTTACTGTTTGTCTTTACATAAACCGCACCTTCGGCTAAACAATTAACGCATGAAAAAAAAAGAACTGTCCAAAAATTGCAGCGAATGAATGATTGACTGAAGAATCGAGAAAAGAAAACAAAAATATTTTTTTAATCAATCACCCATTCTGAGTAGGCCGAGGATTGACCCTAAACAGCCAGGAAATACAAGTGAGTGATCAATGGATGATGCCACATTACAAAAATATTTTTTCTCAAAAATGGAAGCGTTTAAAATTTTTGTAGCTTAAAGATAAATATAGTTTATTGGTGATTGGTGGTATATTGGAATATATATATTGGTCCAAACTGAACCCTGGGCCCTCGTACATAAACTAAGTCGGTGACCATTGGACCTTGGTCCCCAACCATAACAACCGGTCCATAGGCAGCGCTTCCCTTTGCCTTCCTAACAAGTTGCACCAAAGTTGCTAAGGAAATTAGAGAACCCATAGACAATTTAGTAAAGACGTCATTTCATGAAGACTAAAGTTAGACAGAACACGCGAAAACTTGTTAAAATATGTAAGAAATCGCATCACCAAATTTAAACGTCCAATTACTGCTACTATAGTCCGTGCCATTTAACGGTGCATAAAAAGTCATTGAACCGTCACCCCTGCAGACCGTCACCCGTGTACCACTGCACGCCAGTATGCGAAGCGCGGCGACCCTAACTATATGCCGTAGCGATACGAATCTGTCTAAGAAATGAACCTCGGTACGGGTCGACCTTGAACCCAAAAATCAAAAGTTGCAATAATCGCTAGTTAGAAAGACTTTTATGCACGTTTATCTGGCACGCACTTTAGTATTTAGCACAGAAAGAAAAGACTCAACTTAATATAAGTCTTAGACAGGGCACATTGGAATCCTGCCCAGTATTTCCAAAATGATAATACCTGGTGCTGATGCTGTCCACTGGCCGCAGACAACTGTTTCTTCACTCTGGCCGGCTCAGCCAACCGACATGCTTCCAGCAAGCAGTGCCCACGGTATTCGACTGTAACAAGCAAACATAATTAAATACCAGACAGCAAAAAATTTTATATTTTAAAATGGTCTTTTGACTGGCTTTCATTTGATACCCATATTGCAACGGTAAGGAAAAAATCAATCCCCCCCTTTATTTCCATTTGCGGGTGCCATTTTTTAAATGTATATACCCTACTAGTGGTTCCCCGCAACTTCGCCCGCAAGAGTTGGATTTTCCATATTAACTTTCATCCCCCATTTCACCCCTTTAATATTTTATATCGCGACAAAATGTAGCTTATGTCCTTTCAAGGGTCTCGAACTGTCTCTATACCAAATTTCATCTCACTCGGTTCAGTGGTTTAAGCGTCAAGAGGTAACAGACAGACAGACACGCTTTCGCATTTATAATATTAGTATGGATGACACTCACAATTTTGACAAATTCAACGACACCTCATATGTCAAAAACTTTCCAGCCGTTTGGGCTGTAAGGCGTGCCAAACAATTATACATACTCTCGAAAAACATAACCCTCCTTTCCTTCCGCAGTCGGGTAAAAAGTATGATAGCTTTTTATTGCGTATGGCAAAAGCACTCCACAAAATCTTTGGGCTATATTGCTAGCCTACGTAGTAAACGGCGGACTATATTGCTATCCTTTGTAGTATTCGGGGTTGTTTGGGTCAATCGTGACAGATTAAATATGGTGCCAGATTTATCCATCGCCAGAAATATGGCGCCAGGTCCTTATCGATTTTCACCCCAAAAAGTTTAGACTCCTGGCCTCATAATGTTTTCATAGATATTGTTTTTCTTATAAGAAAGTTCCTTAAAATGCCAGTTAAAGTTGAAAAATTTAGTAAAAATAAGATTTTGTTTACTACAATATTTTGATTTGTTTGTGTACCCTATTGATACTGCGCCGCGCGCACTCGCACGCGTACTTGCCTAGTTTTTATTTGTTTAAAACGTACCGTGAGAACCCCGGAGCCCCCAGTTGCCACCGAGACGTTACCTATGACACATGTACTAGACCGACCAGAGCGCTTTCGCCGCGTGTGTATCCTGTGAAGCTCCTTACAGACATTTCGAGTGATTGTGGCCTGTTGTGAAGTGACACCAAAAACCCCGGAAAACTGATGTGGCAAGTACCTAGCTATAAGCGCCCGACCTACCCGACCTGACCAATTTTCCACCTATCATTGTCGCCCTCCACGTGTAATCCACTGCCTAAACTCTCAAACATTCTAATTAGTATTTTTGTTGATTCCGTGTTTGTGTAAATATTTTTACACACACGGAAATGTCTTGAAATTACTCAGACATAGCTCCGGAGTCAGGAAGTTGGTGGTGTTAACACCCCGTGGCTCGGTGCGCACGTTAAGCCGTTGGTCCTGCGCCTGATCTCTCTACAGTCATGTCGGACTGCCATCTCACCAAACTATGAGAGTGAAGGAACAGAGAGTGCACCTGTGTATTGCGCAGACACTTGTGCACTATAATATGTCCCGCGCCGTTGGTTAATCTCTCTTGAGATAGGCCGCCGTAGTCGAAATTCGGCTAGGAGGACATTAATTAAATATTTTTAGTATTTTTTGTTGTAATTAAATTCGACAACCGTGATGCCTGCTAGATAATTTGAATAATAAATAAAAAAGGACCTTTTTTTATTAATAATTATTTATTAATAAGGTCCTTTTTTATTTATTATTCAATGTCTTTTTTTCGATAAAAACAGTTTGACATACTATTAATTAACTATACACTTACATGCCAACCTCTCCTGCAGTTCTCTCGTGGGAGCTACATCCAGCGCTGACTTCCCGTGGCAGTTCAGCAACGTGGGGTCGGCACCTTCGCTGAGCAGCAGTGAGCAAACCTGTGGTAGAATAGAATTGTGCCTTATACAGTCCTACATTAAGTTTAATTTTCCTGTACATACTTCTATTTATAGCGATACTTTGCTGAATTTTGAGCATTTTGATCAAAACCGATGAATAACAAAACGTGTTTGCGAGAAAACATATTTTTCACCTTTCATTTAATAAAATATTTAGGCAAGTATTTAACAATTTTATAACCCTGAATAAATGTGCCAACTTTTGGGCTAACTTGCCAGGATAGTGCGGTAATTTTATGTTCAGTACGGTCTTCTAGTTCAGTCTTTCTCGGCCAAACAAACGAAAAGAGACTACAATACCTAGTCAGGTCATAAGTTCTGTCACATGTGTAATATGAAATAATTTAGACATGTTTATTATTTATGTAACCATTTATATAGCAAAATGAACTTAATAAAACATAGATTCATATGGTAATAAAGTTTATTCAAAATGATCCCCGCGATTTTGAATCAGGCCTTCAATCTGCGCGGCCAGTCGTCTATCGCAGCACGAACGAGGTCCATGTTAATATCGGCGGCTGCCTTAATCAAGGGTGCCTAGAGTGACTCCAAATCAGGATGAAGCTTTGAGCACGCCTTTTCCTCCAAGTGTTGCCATATCTTGTAATCTAACGGACTCAAATCTGGACTGGAGGAGGGCCAGTCTTCGTGCCGGATGAAGTCGATTTCACGCGCCGCCAGCCAGTCTTGGGTACTTTTGGCTCTATGAGCTGGCGCAGAATCTTGTTGGAATACCCAGTGCCTGTTATTAAACATGGTATGAGAAACAGGTTCCACAAGGTTCTTGACGACTGTATTTTGATACACAACTGCATTCGTTTTTACGCCTTTCTTACAAAAATGTACCTCAGTTAAGCCTCAATAAGAGACTCCCAACCAAACCATGAGCGAGGATGGAAAATGACCTCGTTGGACACGCGGAATACGGTTGCTCGCTTCTTTACTGCTGTGTGCGTACACCTTATCATTTTGTTTGTTGTAGCTCTCTTCCACGGTAAAATTTTTTTTATCGGAAAAAAGAATTTCCCGATGCTTTTTTCCCGCGTACCGCTTCAACAAAGCGCGGCATCTCTTCAGTCTCAGGTCCATTAAACGAGCGTCCAAACGATGTCCTGTTTATCTTCGATATGCCCGAAGCCCTAAGTCTTCATTTAACACCCTTTTCACCGTGGTCCTGCTTAACCCCATCTGAAGGGCCAACAGTTTCTGCTTACGTATGGGATTTCTTTGAATTCGCGTCTTCACAGCTTTTATCACTGCTGGAGTCCTAACAGAGCGAGGGCGACCACTTCTTGACCTGTCATCTACACTAGAGTCTTCATTGTATCGTTTTATGGTACGGTAAACGAATCTTTTGGTTATATTCAAATTTTTCAGTAAGTCAAAAATCTGAATTGGCGCGTAACCGCAACGATGCAACGCAATAACCGCGACACGGTCTTATTTAGTGCCCACTCCATATTTAAAAATGAGGAAAATTCTAAAAAGTACACTTTTTTATTTTTATGAAAAATTCGAATTTCGAATTCAATAAACTTTTTTGTGGCCAGCATTCTAAATTTAAAAGTTTTAATTGTGTGACAGAACTTATGACCTGACTATGTATTAATTACGAAAAGTCAGACTAAGCAGCTGTCAATCGCTAAGGAAATTAGAGAATCCATAGACAATCAAGAATGGATGTTTTTCGATGACTGATGATGATTTCGATGAAAAATACGTAAGAAATCGCATCGTCTAATTTGACGTTTCTAAATTATTGTAGTCTGTCTCTTTAAGTTTGTTTATCAAAGAAAAGGAGAGCATTTCTGCAAAACCTTTGCCTGTATCATCCCTCTCACTCACACGATTCTCTTAGTACGCGGCGTCATATTTCTTGTGAATGAATGTGATTTATTGAAATGTGTTTTAACTGAGCGTACAGGAATTAAATTAAATCTTAAGGCACCTTGGTGGAATCGAGTCGTATGGATTTATCGAAGAGTTGTTCAGCAAGCATGGGTCATAATCAACATACCTCAATCCTAGCTTTGCTAGCGGCCTCATGCAGGGGCGTAAAAGCCCACAAATCGGTCGCGTTCACATCTGCTCCAGCCCGCACCAGCAGCTCCGTCACCTCGTAGTGGCCGTACGAGCACGCGTTATGGAGTGGTACGAGACCGCTGGAACAAAGGGCGTAAATCAGTATTTACAGTTTTTAAATTTTTTAAATCAATCAGCGTAGTTTTGGGGAGGCTTTCGCCTGGCAGAGGGATGACTCGGGCTACGTTGTGTATCTCATAGTCTCTCATCTCATACTGCACTGGAGGGCTACGACTACGAGGCCTCTGGGACGAAGAAAGTAAGTCAATATTTGCAGTTTTTATATTTTTTTAATATCGATTGGGGAAGATTGGGCTTTGCCCAGCAGTAGGATGACTCGGCTACGTTGTGGGGACGAGGTGAATAATGGACCAAAGCGAGTAAGTTAATTTTTTTTCAAAATGATCATTGAAGAAGTTAGGGGAGGCTTTTGCCCAGCAGTGGGATGACTCGTGCTAAGAAAATAGGTCTAGAAGCGGTTGTTAAGCATGCTATCGTCCGCTAATCAGTACCACCACTGTCGCTTCGCTTCTTCGTTTTCAGTAACGATGATCAAAGGAAGCCCAAAATCTGTAAGGAGGATAGAACACTCGTCTCCACTTGATAATCTAAGGATCCTGTTAAAGAAGTACAGTAATAACCAACTGATATGGCTTGCCGATGTACCTGCGCAGAAGATGAATTTTAATAGCGCGGGAAATACTGTTGGCGAATCACCACGCTAGCGCAACTAATGCAACACCGGCGATATAGACTAAAGGCCCATGTCCAAAATGGATGGGTCATTTGAACCACCAGGTGACGTATATAGGACGATATAAGAGGATAAAATAATAAGATTCAGCACTATGCTGTCACTTGCAAGCGTGAGAATTCAAAAGTGCAGGAGAAGAGTAAGTACATATTGGTCATATATTTTTGAGAAAATCAAAATTTACCGACTTTGTGGCGCACCATTTTTTTACGGCACTACGCGCTTTCTTATTATTTCTCATGAATCTATCGATGGTAAAAATATATGACCAAAATGTACTTACTCTTCTCCTGCACTTTTGAATTCTCACCAGCACTCAGTTGGACAGCTTACAAGTGACAGCATAGTGCTGATAATTATTTTTATAACTTAAGCAATTATTTTGCAAGTTTTTACGAAATCAAATTGCGCCGGCTCACTGGCGTAGCAAGCACTTACAAAAATTCGTCGGCTGACTAACGTCCTCCGTAGCTTAGTTGGTAAGAGCACTCGCCCGGATAGCGAAGGGACGTGGGTTCGAGTCCCACCGGATGACACAGTCGATTAATTTTTGTAAGCGAAATTCAATTTGATTTAGCATAGTGCTGAATATTATTATTTTATGCTCCTATATACGTCACCTGGTGGTTCATATGCCCATCCATTTTGGACATGGGCCTGTAGTCTAATAGCAAGGGACGCTACAGGGCCGCAAGGTCACAAGGCACAGCGACGCAGCAGAGCTAACCTAATGTCACTAAGAAGCAGGGCTACCCCAATGTCACTAGGGATAGGGAGGGACTAAAGCAACTTAGCAGGAACACCCGAAAGTCACTTAAGACACTCCTATCCTGAAGACGATCTAAGGATCCTATGCAAGGTCACCCCAAAGCAACCAAGTAGAATAATCTCGTGTGGCGAACGATGGATCCTCCAAAGAGCGCAAAATCTGTATAGAGATTAGACTAGCAAGCCCCGCGCTGCAGCCGTAGCCCCTATAGACCCATTTTTGGAGTATCAGGAGCCCAAAATCTGTAAGGAGGTAGAAAAAAAGCGAAGTCGCTCACCCATTGTCCATGGTGGCCAGTACCAGGAGCCTAACATCTGCAAAGAGGTACTCGCAAACACTCACCCTTTATCCTTAGCGTGGACGTCAGCCCCCCTCTGCAGCAGTAGCCGCACGGCGCGCGCGCGGTTGTAGCCGGCAGCGAGATGCAGCGGGGTGGAGCGACGGCCGTCGTGCGCGTGCACGTTCACGTTCAGCGGGGTGAGGAGGGAGGCGAGACGGTCGTCCGCGCCCGAACGGGCCGCTTCTAGCACGTCTGCGGCGCAGTATTCGCCTAGGGATGTGAAAAATTGGATGATGTTGGGTTAAACCTTCATGTCTCATTTTAAATAAGAAACCAAAAATTCGCACACGAGTAGGATTTGAACCTACGACCTTTGGCTAACCGAGCCAACGCTCTTACCAACTGAGATAGCTGAGATAGCTCGTGTGAAATTCTTGGTATCTTAGTCTTACGTCATTGCTTATATTCATGTATCGTGTTTCCAGAAAAAACAGTAAATTAATTTGTTATCGGCCCGCCCGGTATTATGGGGTTTGACAGGTATTCATGATTTGTATCACACGCCAGTCGAGTTCCAGTCGTTCTAAGGCATAGCGCAGATGGAGACAGAGGCTTTGACAATAATGACTGAGTTTCTTGCGCTGCTTCTTCTCAGCAGTAGCCCATAATTGTCCCGAAGCAGTGGTAGGACTTGAAAATATGTTAGGACGTGTATAAGTGCCACCGGTGGCGGCCACTCGCCATTTTGACAAAACAGCTGTCAAATGATGTAGCAGGTAAGCGTCAAATAGTAGCAGCCATCGACCACCTTCGCTTAATACACATAATTAAATGACAGTGACTGCCTCGTTGGTGTAGTGGTTATCATGCTTGCTTATATCCACGAGGTTTTGACGCAGTGGTTGGTAGTGCTAAAAATATCTTGGGACGTCGTGTATAAGTGTCCCCTATGGGTCTACATGCATAAATAAATTACATCCGAATGACTGCGGTTCGAATCCTGGGTCAGACCGAAATTTGTTTCTGGGTTTTTCTGTCTTAAAATAGCTCAGAAACAGCTCGAAGTCGAAAAGTTGGAGGTGTTAACAGCCCCGTGAGTGGTAAAGCACGTTAAGCCGTTGGTCCTGTGCCTAATCTCTCTTCAGACATGTCGAATTGCCGTCTCACCAGTCTAAGAGAGTGAAGGAATAGAGAGTGCACTGATGTATTGTGCACACACCTGTGCTTTGCTAATCTCCCGCGCAGTTGGCTAATCTCTATTGAGATTGGCCGCTGTAATCCAAATTTCGGCTAGGAGGACATTGTTGTTATTTATATATCTACGACAGTGACAAACAAAATGACAGTTACCTGTGAGTACGGGCCTGGTGGCGGCGTCGGCTAGGTCTAGAGGAGTCTTTCCTTCCGTGTTTCTGATGTTGGGGTCGGCGCCATGTTGGAGGAGTGCTGAAATAAATTTAGTACATTATTACCAATGTACCGCATGTCAATGAAAATCAGTGACATAACTAACTTAATAAAATTTTTATTTATTTATTCAAGAAAACAAATACAGAGTACAATCATATAAAGAAGCATACAGACAATTTTAAAATTCTAATAATTCTAGATTGCAATCCAAAAAGTGTTCCTAGCGTGTTAAAAATATATCTTATTTACACATAATAATATTGGTGCGTATTCAATTACAGAGAAATAAAATCAGGGTTTACGTATTACAAATTACAAACTTATGTTGTGGATGAAGCGAAATGAAATTAAAAAAAAAACATTTGGCTAATCTTCGAAAACACCTTTAAAACTTCTCTTAAAGACATTTGGACTAGCATTAAAGATATCGATGTCCAGAGTAAGCTCATTGTATTGGCGACACATACGGACTATGGGATTATAAAAAGACGTGTTATTACGGTATTTTCTTACAAAATTTTCTTACTTCTGGTGGGACTCGAACCCACGACTCCTCACACACATCCGTGTAATTGCTTTTCCAACTGAGCTACAGATGAGATTTGATTTGACTAATCAATGATTTTTTATAAGTAATTGCTATGCCATTGAGCCAGCGTTCTTACTTACTTTTTAAAACACTTGCACAATGTTAAAGATGCAATTCTTTTCTAAGCAGATATGTTAAACCTAAGTCATACTAATCACACCTGGTTGTTGTTTTTTGTAGTTAAAACCTCTTCACTCTTGCAGTCTTGCCCTAAAGAGACCGAGGTAGTAGTCTTAGGGAAGACATCATTATTAGCACATAGCTGTTCCCATCAGAAAGGTATCGGCGAAACGTTTTGTAAAAGCAGGTAGTCTATAACATAGGGATGACACGCTATCCTCAGGTTTCCCCATGATGTAACATAGCATCGCACTAGCCCCGTCAACCGCTTTATAAATACCATATAGCTGGACTACTCACACACCCAGTTGCAGGAGCAGACATCAATGATTCATTTCTAGCTACTATAATCCGTTAAGTTACTATTCCATATCAGTACACTACTCTCAATCCCATCGATAAAACCTACGACCCACACTTAGCTGATTCTTTTTACCTAACTGCATCAGTAAGAGTGTAATGGTTTTCGAATTTATGTATAATCAATTATTTGGCACACCCTTCAGTCTAAGTGGCTAGACGGTTTCTGGCATATGAGGTGTCGTTGAATTCCTCAGAATTGTGGTAGTAACATAGAATTTACACATTTTGAAAATGACGCCTGCAAATGATAAACTAGGTGGTTTTTGTTCTTGCCACAGGGTATTAAATGAAAATGTGTACTAACCTACACAGACGTCCTGCTTCCCCTTAGCGGCGGCTTCATGCAGCGGCGTGTACCCCCAGTTGTCCCTAGCCGCCGGCGCGGCCCCCGCCGCCAGCAGCGCGCGCACCACGTCCGCGTGCCCGAAGCTGCACGCGTTGTGGAGGGGCTGCAAGCCGCCGTCGTCCCGAGCTTGTAGCGCCGCCCCTGCTGCGATCAGTATCTCGACTACTTCGCGGCGACCGTAGCCTGGGAGATGGGGATTTTATTTTAGTCTTTTACAAATATTTATACCCTATCTATAGAGCAACAAGAATGTATTAGGGTCAATTTGTCAGTGATGTGATAAAAAATTATTTGCTGAAAAAATATACTTGTTTTTAAAGTGTCTTCCAATAAGGGGTCACTAAGGAAGTGAAGACATTTTAGCCTCTCAATATTTGCAGATCTCAACTAGGCAACAATGGGACTAGAAGGTATAACCTCTGGGTAAACATTTTTTTTTTTCAAATTGGCCCACAACTGACTGAGATAAGAGGTAACATAGCCACAAAAAAAAACTTCCATTAAAATTGATAACCTCCTCCTTTTTTGAAGTCAGTTAACAAAAGGTGTGTCATAGTCTGAGGAAAGAACCCATCTGTGCATATTCTCCATGCTTCGGCCAACTTATATCCGCAGTCTATTGAAGGACTTCTAAGATTGCCAAGGTAGACCCTTGACCAGAAGAGAGCTATGTTATTAGCAAAACAGGGGATGTGTTAAGAAATTACTTATCTAAATATTGAGAAAATAATAACCCCCCTAACATATAACCAATAACATATTGAAAGCATTTTATTATTATAATACAAAGCTAAAGTACTAGTATAAAAACAATATATTTTTGTTTGCTCTAGAATTGGATATTAAAATTTTGTACAACTTACTCAATAAAAATATGTAAGTAATTTTAAGAATAATATAATGTAAATAATGTAAGATAGTTTTGAGTCAAATACACAACGAAAATAAACAAAACCAACGCAGTCAGAGCACTTTTAGGAACAGTTTGTATAACTCTTGTAAAGATCAAGTATTACACAAAAACTCATTGAAATTCACTCATTAACAGCACAATTATATCAACGCCAGTCCACCGAGAACAAAAACAGATAAAGCACGAACAAACGAGACCAAACACCGTATCCAATTATGCAATAGCCAAAATTTATTACTTCCTCACTAAAAACAGAACCTTTCACTTGCGAATTTTGGATATTATTTGAATGCAATGAGGGTCAAAACTTAGGCACGTACCTGCAGCGAAGTGTAGAGGAGTCGATTTCCTGCCAGCTGTATCTCTAGCATTTACGTTTTGAGGAGTCACTAGCTTTTTCACACGAGGTGCATCGCCAGTTTTGCAAGCCTCAAACAACTCCCGAAGCGGATCTGACGGCGCAGGCAGCGCGTCCAGAGCTGAACCGAGTATCGAACGGCGGCTCGACATGTTTAGTTCGCGTTTCACATCTAATAGCTTGTTTATTGTGATCTAAAATGCCATTTTCGAGAAATTTTATTGTATGAAAACACACGTATAGGCACAGCTGCTTTCCTATTTTTGACAGATTCAGGGTTCCCACCACTGTAATTTTAAATGTCCCCAATTCCCCATTTAATTTGTGACATTTTAATCTGGAACTGACAACCCCAGTAACAGTATAGTAATTGCTTGGATTGGAATTAGTGGGTTTATGGGGAACCACTTGGTGTATGATTGTGTTGTTGTGACACACACCACATCAAAGGAAGGGTAGCTGAAACGAAGATAATTAAAAGAATGATTTCTTGAAGCGGGCGTATATAGATATTATTTATACACAAAAAATAAACAAAATATTAAATTTCGGTGGTCTAATCACTTCTCATCACACGTTCACTTACTCCTCAAGAATACCGCGCCATGACAAATGTAAACTATACAGAGTGTTGCTAGTACAATAATTTAAAACTATCTGAACATGTTTTTTATCCCTGCAACCTTAAAATTATACACATTTATCTTATGTTTTCAGTTTTTTCTACGATGTGCTGGTTATTGGTGCAGTGCTGGCATTTCGTACTGTTTCGTACTAACACTAGCCTTAAGTAACTCTGTTACTAACAATTTATTGATTGCACTTTCAAAATTTTAATTAGAAAAGGATTTTCAATAGGAAACCAAAATATAGACGTGTACCCACTGCATCTGTCTGACAAGAGCTTGTCTGTATGAGTATGATGTTGAGGTACATAATCCGTATAAAATCCATAATCATGGTTAATCCATATTCGACTCTTAAAATCCGTTTAGATACATATACATCTGTATTTATGTATGGCAGCCCTGCCTTAGCTAAGCATACCGTACACAACGGGTCTGCGTTGAGGTGCGGTATGGGAAAGTGGAAAGGGAGGTAACGGCCAACTTGAAATGAATGTCTAGTATGTATCGTTAACTCTAATTTAGGGAAATCCTTCACCAACTTTTCATTTAATAAATTATAGTAACATCAAGCATCGAGGATGGCTTGCGCATTTCAACATCAACAGGATAGTCATTGCATCATACCTCATCAAGAGGCAAGCTACAAGCCTCTCCCTTCATAAAAAATACCCTGAATCAAACATTATTTTCAGACATGGCAATAAAAAAAATAGACAAATTTGTTTTGTTGTTGTTTTTTTTTTGTCTTATCCAGTCAAGGTTAATTAAATATAAGGTTTTGTATTTTTGAGCTCTAGTGAACACGAATAATGATTATTCTTATCCAGTTGATTGATAGTCTTGTTGCATTGCATTATATTTTTTAACAAAGTTGATTGCTTTTTTTGGTAAAATATTGATTCAAAAACTTTTTAGAAACAGTACAATGCTGAAAACGAAGCGTCGTCGCTCTTTATTGTCTATACTCGTTAGTTGACGAAATCAAAATGGCGTCTTTCACGGGTTAGCGCATATCCGCCGCATTATCGTACAGTGTTCAATAATCGCGTGTGTGACAATAATTTTATGTTGCTGACAATTTGTGGACAATATATTTAGTGTATTTGTGTTTATATATAATCAACGAACTGACCAGATTAGTGTGTGGATTATAAATACAAGTTTTTGCAAAGGTATGTCTCCTTTCACCTATCGAATAATTTAGTAATTTATCGAGATATCTTACAGGTTTTGTGTTAATTACATTACGTGTAGGTAGATTATCTTAATGTGTGTCTGTGATGTCTGTTTGGTTTGCGCCGGAAGCTTCTCTGTAGTTCAGTGGGTTAGTCGTGAGGACGAGTTTTTTACCAGTGTACGCATTTCGATTTCGAGGCCGGGTGTCTTGTCCATCCTGAGCTCACTTGTGGGACGTCGCGCGTCGTTATATCCGGACAAACATAAGCTTTTATTCTCGTAATTTAATTAGCGGTCGCGTAATCTTACCAAGTGCTTTAGTTCAGTGTCGAGAACGTTTTCACCGTTGGATTGCAGTGTCTGTGTCTCGAATGTCAATTTGTTGACGGGATTCATGTTCAGTTTTACGAGCACGTAATTCTAAGGTACCTATGGATGAGTTGACTACTTAATCTTGATCTCATGTTTATCTAAGTTCTTGAAGGCATTTAGCTGTGATTCTGGTTTTATGCATTTTGCTCAGTCTTATTTAATTTTGAACCCAATCATTACATACTGTGGATATATTATTTGGGACATTAAGTTTTTTGCGGACAGCTATAGGTTTTTTTTACCCAAAACTGACTAATGGCTCTCTAGGATGAAATAATAATAAAACCCTCAACCAGATACAATTCTATCAAAATGTCGCGTCTATGATTCATACATCTAAGAGTTAACACATTACAATAATTGTCATGTTTCCGCATTGAATATTGTTTGACATTACAGTACAGCCAAAAGTGTTTAAAATATCCTGACGTCACAAATAACTGAAACAGCAAATGATACAGAAGACCTTACTATAGAAACGCATAGATGCTCTAATGAACAGCTACTGAGTAAATAATGGAACAATAAAAAAAGTCTGTTAAATGAGCATTAAATATTTATTTTATTTGTATTGACAAACATTTTTATCTAATAAAAGCTTTAAATTATATTGTTTTACATAATATTTTTTCTAATCTTTTAAATACTTTATGTACCTGTTGGTGTTCTAAATTAAATAAATAAATATTGAACAGCATCACATTCATTGTTCTGATCCCAAAATAAGTTGCTAAGGCACTTATGTTTTGGAAATCAGAAACAATGATGTTAGTTAGTTTGGCTGGGGTGGTTTCCGCACTTAGCCTCTTGATTGGGCCATTGTGCGTATGTCCCTTTATTCTTTTATTCTAACCACTTCAGGTGTTCCCAAAAGGCTAGCAACCTGCCCAGGTTAATACAGGCCTCTGGAAATGTTGTCGGGGATTTGAGGATATCTGCCCGCTGCTCCGCCACACCGGCGCACTCTATGAGCACGTGCGGTGTTTCTTCTGCCTCCATGCATCCTCTGCATAAGGGGCTGTCTGTGACACCTATGTTGAATAGGTGTTTGTTTAGAACAATGATGTTACTTTGACAACTGTCTTGGTGTAGTTGTTTGCACCCCAGACTTCTAAACCAGGCGGTTGCGGGTTTGAGTCCCGAAAGGGGCAAGTGTTTGTGTGATGAGCACGAGCATTTGTACCTAAATCATGGATGTTTATAAAAATCTATATAAGTATGTCTATCCGTTATTCTAGTCAAGCTCACACTTAGTTTGGGGCTAGGTAATTGGTGTGTTTGTTGAAACAATTTATTTACTTTAACTCCCATACATGGGACAATATGGAAAATATGAACCATTTCAATTAACAAACAAAATGATGTGGCTGTTGCCGCAGCACCACTGACTAAGATTTGATTCCCAATCAAACCCTGTCATGTAAACCGTAGAGGAAAATACTATGTCAAAAAAGGACATACTGATAGAAGCCAGATATTAATTCTTACGAAAAGGGAGCATGATTTAGGTCCACTTGCAGCAAATGCTAAATCCCGATTTAACGTCATGCTGTCTCTGTCATCGCCGATCATATGACTAGAGACAGATTAACGCTAATTCGAGATTAGGCATTTGCTGCAAGTGGCCCTTAATGGTCTAACGTACAGTTTATAGACCTAACTGAGACAGGCTCTTAAGAAAACTGGTTTCAACTGATAATAATGATAACAAAACTACATAATTTCGAATAAATACATTGCACATCAAGTTCATTTTGACTTGAACATCCTGAATATGTTTCTTAATCGATTTATTTTCAAGGTCGTATAGAAATGTTACTAGTTTAGTTATCACGGTCACCGCAAGTAGGTCAAGTAATTTGTATACATTTTGGGAGTCAATTTAATTTATAATTATGCAGAATATTCACTAAAATTATCGCCTCTATATTTTTTGCCAGCAACTTCCTTCATCATTGTGACTTGTGTTAGTAAAAGTTATTTTAATGTTTGACTCTTGTATTCTGGATGCAAGGATAAATAATTCCTATGTGTAAAATACAAATATCTTTTCTCATTGATTGTCATTCTGGCTACATTACATTAACCATACAGGTTGATAGGTAAAAAATAGGGTATAGGGTACATATTACATTCATTACCTAATAATAAGCCATTTTTTAATGTTAAGTTTAGGTTAGTTTATAGGATTAACTACCGAATCCCAGAGTTGGTAAGTGTTGTCTTATTTTAATTTTTCTCATGCAAGTGACACTGAGTAATAATTGCAAAGTGGACTAATTATTGAATTAGAGACAATTAACATTAATTAGTTTTGTACAGAGCTCAACTGGTCTAGTCAGTAGTCTAGTTGCGTTCCTATTTTAGGTTACATGTAATTTAAAATAATTTCCATGACATTATTTCAATATGAGATAGGTACTCCCTCTAATAATGATTACACAAAGATTAAACAAGCAAACATAATCAAAAAATCTTTCTGCTTTCATTTGATACCTATATTGCTTTGGTTAGAAAAAATAATTTTTATTTCATTTGCTAAAATTTAATTTTTTTAATTTATAATTGCCATCGAATCTGGCCAAAAATGTTTCAGATAGAATTAGATTACCCTTTCAAAACTTTACTTCAATTTTTATTATTTAGTGCAAAAAGTTTAACACTATTTTACTGATAAGATTTTGTTATCAAAGATAGATATACGATAGCGCTTGTCTGCACTTAAGATTCGTGTTTATCTTTCGTGTTCCCACCAAAACATCAGTGGCTAGTACATAAGGCTAAACATTTTTATTGCAAAACCACCCCTATTATAATATTATAAAAATAGTAGGGCTTGACTGGCAGAGAATGCTTTTAGCTTTAAGTCCATCTTTTGTACACTTTTATTTTGTATAATAAAGTTTTTAAATTAAAAAAAAAACATACTGCAGTGTATAGCTTGATGTTAAGATGAAGGGATGGATGGATGAAGATTGATAAGATGAAGGGAAACCTGTTATCGGCTTAACTTTTCTTAAGTACCTACCATGTCGGTATACCTTTTTATAAAGCTGTTGGTTTTTTAAAAAAAATAAATAAATGTGTGCTGCCATACATACAAGATATTTTATGATTCTTGACAGTTAGTTTTTTTATATGATTTTACACATTGAGTTATTATGTTGTACATATATAAAAGAGGGCTTAAAACTGATCCTTGTGTAAGTCTTGACGAAATCCGTGGTATTGTGGCTTGCACGCCGGTTTTTATTGTCTGTGGTCTGGGTGTTTTGGTACCACCGATATTTCTGAATTTCATGACACAAGGTGCTTTAACTAACTACTAATATACTTACGCTGGGTCAGAACAATGCATGTGATATTATTCTTATATTTTTTATTTAAGTTAAATCATTTATCTGTTTATGTCTTAGATGGATCAATATTTTATTATGGTCAAATGTAATATGTTACATTACTCATATTCATAATAATGACTAATCTGTCGTTCAATTCAATTATGTCATGGATGAGGCCTACAGCATATTAAAGGAAGTTAGTGCCGTACGGCCAAATTCTTAAGATAATGACTATTATCTATTCTAGTACATTGTGAGTTTGTGACGTAGCCGCCACAGTGGAGAGATGTTTAGAAGGCTCACTGAACATAAAATAATTCGCTAGCCAATCTTCAATCTCTCTTCTCTCTCATCGTTCGGTGAGACGGAACTCCGACATGACCGGAGAGAGATCAGGCGCAGGACCAACGGCTTACCATGCGCACCGAGGTACGGGGTCGTCAACACCACCAACTTCCTGAATCCGAGAAAGTATGGCTCCGAAGATTAACGAAAAACCTAAAATTTACAATAAGCCTTAGATTGCACTACTTTAAGGTCTATAGTACACTGTAGGTATTAGTTCCATCTCACTCTCTCGAGCGCTAGCTAATAAACCAATAGCGGAACAGAAATCAAACGTGCGAGCGTGCTGATTCGCCAACAGTATTTCTCGCGCTTTAAAATTCATTTTCTGCACAGGTACATTGGCAAATCATATCAGTTGGGAAACCATATAACTGTACTTGGTGACTAACGGAGCATTAGCAGTGCTGTACAAATCCTCACGTGTTCAGGTGTAGGAACACGCAGGGCAAGAAAGTGGTGCAATAGTCTGGGTAGAGACACCACACACACATGGCCTGTCTGAACTATCTACCCCAATATTATAAAGAGGAAATATTTGTTTGTATTGAATAAGCTCCGAAACCACTGGACCGATTCAAATGAAATTTGGTACAGAGATAGTTTCAGACCCTGATATTTTGGACAGTGTAATTCTACTGAATTTATTTATACTAGGCTAGTTTGCAACCAACGCAGCTTATCTTGTAAATGTAGTGTTTGAGATATCATTTTTATAGCCGCACAGTAGCTGTAAAAATGTGTTCTGATAGCTTAACATGTTCTCGGAAACGCGGAATCAGTCACTAGGCATTTCCTAAATGTGGAGGACATTACATTCCTAACCATACATTTTTTTAAATATAGATTTAATACCACAAACAATACACATACATGTGAACTCTTTATTTCTCTCACTCTTAAAGTTCGGTGATACGGGAATAGACCCACATGACCGGATAGAGTTCGCGCAAGACTTATGCTTTCCCAGGGACAGGGGTGTTAACACGTACTTCCCGACTCCGTGGCTGTTGAGTTATTTCAAGGCAAAAAAAGGCCAGAAACAAATTTTGGCGCGACCCTGGTTTTGGTACCCCTTGGATAAAAGGCGTGCCGTCCACTAGCCCAATGAGGCAGTCAATACAATAATAATAAATAAATTGTTCCAACAATCACACCAATTACCTAGTCCCAAACAAAGCGTGAACTTGTGCTATGGCGATTAGGATAACGGATAAACATACTTATATACGGTTATAAACATCCATGACTTACAAATGCTCGTGCTCATCACACAAACATTTGCCCCTTGCGGGATTCGAACCCGCAACAGCTGGTTTTGCGCGAACCACTACACCAAGACGGCCGTACACCAAGTAGTATAGTTACAGATAGAGAGTGAAATAATAAATAAACGCTAGTAATTAAGCATACACCGTTATTTATTAATATTCAATCGCTCTACAAACTAACAGTCGCCGTGAACGAACACGATAAAATTCATAAAATTAATTTATTTCTGTACATAGGCTCGCAAGGAGCACTTATACACGATATCAATATACAGGTTGAAATTCGAACCTAAAACTATTTTTATAACTTAAGCAATTATTTTGCAAGTTTTACGAATTCAAATTGAATTTCGCTCACAAAAATTAATCGACTGTGTCATCCGGTGGGACTCGAACCCACGTCCCTTCGCTGGCGTAGCAAGCGCTTACGAAAATTCGTCGGCTGACTAACGTCCTCCGTAGCTTAGTTGGTAAGAGCACTCGCCCGGATAGCGAAGGGACGTGGGTTCGAGTCCCACCGGATGACACAGTCGATTAATTTTTGTGAGCGAAATTCAATTTGAATTCGAACCTAAAACGTTAGAAATACTAGAATCTAACTTCTTATGACGAGGTTTCTTGAAGGTGTTCTTCTTCATCATCATCCTAGCCGTATCCCGGTTGTGCACTCGCACGCGAATGCCCAGAGTCCGCTGACCATGATACAGGATGCAGCAGATCAGTTATTGACAGTGGAGCGACTGCCATCTGACCTCCGTGACCCTGTTAACATGGGAACCTGACCAGTTTTGGATCATGGTTACACATTCAGTCGCCTGAATGTGCAGGTTTCCTCACGATGTTTTCCCTCACCGTAAGAGCATCGGTTAGTGTAACTACTAATGTACATAACTCAGAAAAAGTCATTGGTACATGGCGGCACGTGGGATCGAACCCGGCACCTCTCGCATGAGGGGCAACCCGTTAGCCACTACGCCACGGACGCTCTCATCTAATTACCGATCTATTAATAGTATAAACTTTGTAAGGACAATGCCGACCCGCCTAAGTGTATAGCACACTTAAGCGGGTCGGCATTGTCGGTTTGGCGGTATTTTTTGCTCAACAAAGCCGACCATAAGCAGTTATTGCACTTATTGTGCTTCATTCGAGACACTGGGAAGGGCATAGGTCACTTTATGTCGCGATGTCAAAAGTTTCTGGAGGTGAAATGGGGGTTGGGAAATTCGTCATATGCCGGAACGTAGCCGCTAGTAAAATATATTGTAAAGCTTTCAAAGAAAACCAATATTTTTCGAGTATAACAAATAAAGATTTCAACACGAGCGTACAGGTACAGGTCAGATCGAAAGCGTGTCACCGTGTGCAGGGACGCGCGAGTACACTCGATTACACAAGTTCGTTTCGATTAATTTCAACATAAATTAACGCTTTGTAGAAGTGGCTGAATAAAAATTAAAACGAAGGCATCGTTACGGAAAATAAGTAATGTGATTTTGTTCTTTGTATTGAAATAAATGTGGAAATATCACTCATCCATCAGTCTATTTTAAAGTTATAATTTTTTTATTGAAAATGATTAGGTACATAAAGTTTATGAAACAGTTAATTTTAATTTACATACAATCAAGCGTTGTCGGTGTTATTCTATCGCATTCCTAAGATTAGATAACTAGATATGTACAAATACTCATACTCACGTTTTGAATGTTAAATATTTCATTCAAGACTATGCCTAAAATAATTTGAAATATGTATACTAAAATAGGTGATTGAACATAGCTTTTAAGGGCGTAGATTTTTTCGTCCGCATTTTCTGAATTAGCTCGTATAGATGCACAATTAAATGTCAACAATCAAAGAGTACAATACTACCAATAATGAAAAAATGTACATAAAAGTCTGACAGTAAGGTTGGTCACTTGCCAACAATCCGCACTGAGGGTGGAGTATGGCATATACCTCCTCATAGTTGAGGTGTGGCCTTTGCACATCAGTGACATCTATGCAGGCTAACATTACTACCAATAAATAATAGGCGAGATTTTAATAATGTCAAAAATAATGTCGCAAAAGAACTTCCGCGCTCGACTGTACATCGTGTTGTCCAGTTAGCATCTATTTAGACATCGGGGCGGCAGTGCATTCCTAGCAACTCGTGAGGCTGTGTAATCATGTATAACATTCGGTTCCTTTGCTACATGTTATTTCAAAGAAAAAAGTATTTACGTTAAAAAAAAGTATTTACGCTGACAAAGGCGGCATAACGGTCGTATATTTCGAATGCGTTGACTTAGAAGCTTGATTTTTTCGGTTCCAATGGATTCTAGACCAGGAGCTCTATTTTTGAATCGCTCGTATGACATTTTGTTGGCGAATGTGACTTAATTCCACTAGTCTACCCAGTCGCATGACATATTTTATATTGACAGACACAAACAATTACAGTTCGAGCGATTCAAAAATCAGTAGAAATCTGCACGCGAGTGATTAAAAAATCGAGCCCTTGAGTAGTAGGTATTGGATATTAAATTCATGCTCTTATATATAAATACCACAACCACAACGTGTTCCTGAGAATGAGCGGGCTGACTGACAGACAGACAGATGGACGGACAACGAAGTCAAATTGAATTTCGCTTACAAAAATTAATCGACTGTGTCATCCGGTGGGACTCGAACCCACGTCCCTTCGCTATCCGGGCGAGTGCTCTTACCAACTAAGCTACGGAGGACGTTAGTCAGCCGACGAATTTTCGTAAGCGCTTGCTACGCCAGTGAGCCGGCGTTCGATTTCATCAATACTTGGGGAATGTACACGCATGTATCCGATGGAAATATTTTTACAAATATTAAACCATCAGTTAAGATGAAATCAGCTTAACTTATAATTGTTTTTATAACTTAAGCAATTATTTTGCAAGTTTTTACGAATTCAAATTGAATTTCGCTTACAAAAATTAATCGACAACGAAGTGATTCTGTAAGGTTCAGTTTTTCCTTTTTGAGGTACGGAACCCTATGAAATCCAAATCGTTTATCTAAAAGCGAGTTCAGAACGTTTAAAAATACTGGAGGAAAAAAAAACTAATGTATTTTTTATTTAAACAAGTGCGAGTCGGACTCGCACGCGAAGGGTTCTGTACCATTAGCTTACAACATTAGACAGTTAGGCAAAAAAGTATATATTTTTATTTTATTTATAATTTCAAAAGTATTCACCACAGGATACCCGAAACAATTTTAAATAAGAGTTTCCGCGCCTGTTTCTTTACTTAAGTGATTTGAAATTTATAGGTCCGAGACTTTAGAAATTACAGGCGGGGGGGGGGGGACACACACACATACCGTGTAAACGACTTTGGCGGGCTATATCTCGCAAATGGTAAAGCTGATAAAAAGGTATTGTAATGATACCCTACCTTATTTTCATAGTCCTTTTACCCCCCCCCCCCCCTTTACATGTATGGGGAGGTACCCTTAAAAAGGGGTTATTTTAATTTTTTGTATTTTTAAAAATGAGATCTATATGTGAAGTATCCCCGAACCAATTTACATGCAAATCAGTTTATAAACGTAGAAGATATTCTTCTGTGACAGACTACGGACGGACGGACTGAACGATCTTATAAGGGTTCCTTGTCGGACTACGGAACCCTAATAAAACAACTAACCTTCGCTCAAGAAGGCTTCTTTTATAATTTTCCCCATTCGATATTGCCTAACTTAGATTTAAACAACATTATAGTCGGAATTAATATTTTGGACATTCTAATTAACTAATGAGATGGTTCAATTAATCAGAACTAGTTCACTAATGTATAAAGCAATAGATGTTAGATACAGTAGTCTCAGTTTACAACTCAGTATGATTCATCCATACTAATATTATAAATGCGAAAGTGTGTCTGTCTGTTACCTCTTGACGCTTAAACCACTGAACCAATTGAGATGAAATTTGGTATGGAGACAGTTCGAGACCCTGGAAAGGACATAGACGTAAACCGTAACCAACAAGTGTTTTTTTTCTGTTTAGTGTTCCGTAGTCAGTCAGCAAGGAACCCTTATTGTTTCACCATGTATGTCTGTTCGTGGTTTGGCGTTGGAATTCTAGTTCTTTAGCTAAATCGATAAAAAATGGTATTATTAGGGTATTTGGTTAAATTAAGACCTGTGTGCACCGTTGTTTAAATAGCTGTTAAACCTCGATTGATGGTTAATTTGACAGACTTCTCATACTAAATATGTCAAATAATGCCTGCTGACCAGCTAATTAAAAATTAAAAATTGCCAGTAATTCTAATTCTAATGTTTTTTTGCAAGTAAGGACAGGATCAAACTATGTCTTGGCTGCTTAGAGTAGATAGAATATCTAGCTTGGTTGGCACCGACTCCAAAAAATAACAGATAATAAATTGGAAATAGGTTTCTTGTATGATTTCGTAGAACAGTTAGGTAATTTAAATATTATTTTGTACTTTTTAGTTTAAATTTGTTTTGAGTCAGTTTTGAAGTCTTTTTTTGTTTTTTTTTTAAATAATTTTATTTTTCTATTTTTAGTTGAAAGGGGTGGGGGGGAGGGAAAGAGGAGGGAGCTGCGAATTTGACTTTGTTTTGTTAGCATCATATACAGTACCTGACAAAACATCTGGTGTTTTAATTACTAAACTCCTAATTTTTAAGGAGTTCCACCATCAGCTCAGCTCCACATAATGACTATCAGACGTAACAACATGTCCACATTAAGATACTAGTACGAAAACACTATACGTGCCTTCAAAATTTGAGGGTTTCCCTCGATTACACCAAGATCCCATCGTCAGATCTCGACCGAGTCAAAATGGGACCAACTATAAGGTATAGCCTCTAGGTAAACATATTTTTTTTTCAAATCGGTCCGCAACTGACTGAGATATGCGGTAACATAGCCACAAAAAAAAACATACAGTCGAATTGATAACCTCCTCCTTTTTTGAAGTCGGTTAAAAACAGACAACGTAAAGGGCACGGGTATAAAACAAAAAACTCAGTAAAATTACAAATTATAGTGGAAATTCCAACAAATTCCAAATTTATTTTGCAAATTCCACCTGTAACGAATTGAAAAGGGGAGTGGGAGAGGGGATATACGACATGCGCGGACGAAGTCGGGCAACCGCTAGTCGAAGTATAAGCCTACTTCATCCGTGAACATCAAAATAGAAAAGAAAAAACGTCTTCCCTCCAAAACTGAGCCGAAAATAACGGGGCTTCCGTCGTGTGGGCGGCTAATAAAATATAGTCGTAGTTTGACAATAAATCTAACACAATATAGCTCCGACCGATGACTGGTTGGACGACATTCTGCGGAATGATTCGATTTGCATAAATTGTGCATCTGTGAGTAGGATCAAGCGGTAAATGTATTGTTGTGGTGACGTTTTTTAAATTACTAAAAAATTGAGATTTAAAGTTAAAAAATATTTTCTTAATTTTTAGGGTTCCTTAGTTTATTAGAAAAAGGGTCAATAAACTTTTCGTTGTCACTAGTGATGGGTTTTTATCCGGATAAATACTCAAAATGGATAAATACTCATAAATATCCATTTTTACTCGAGTATTTATCCAAAAAGACGGATAAATATTTTATAAACATGTTTTATGCTATATCACGCAAATTTATGATTATTATAATAGTAAGATAGTAGTTTAAACCAAACAAGTGCTAAAGAGTTTTTGAATCTAAATATTATATAATAAATATAACTCAAAGGTGACTGACTGACTTACATAGTGACCTATCAACGCACAGCCCAAACCACTGGACGGATCGGGTTGAAATTTGGCATGCAGGTAGATGTTATGACGTAGGCATCTGCTAAGAAATGATTTTGATCAATTCTGCCCCCAAGCGGATAAAATAGGGGATGAAACTTTGTTTAAAACTTTGTTAGTTTTAAACCGATCGGACTGAGACTTTGCATGCATAAAACTACTATGACGTAGGCAACCCCTAAGAAAGGATTTTGATAAATTCCACCCCTAAAGGGATAAAATAGGGGATGAAAGTTTGTATAAATCTTCTCTTAGATTTTTGACCGATTGATTCCGTATGCAATGTGAACGTCCATCCGTCATGACGTTATCCTGTATTTTGACGAATCGTCAATGACGGATCCCGTGTGAATGAGCCCTAACCTATCCAAAAAGAGTGCCTATTGACTTCGATTTTTCATTCCTCTCTTCTCCATACGACACGGTAGACTAAGAGATCATGATAGTTGGATGGCGCGACGGGAGTATAAAGAATATTGTGTATCATCGAGTCCACGCGGACGAAGTCGCGGGCAACAGCTAGTTCCATATAATGAGCTATAAACAAAAATAATCTATTTTAATTATTATATGACCAAGATTTCGGTTTCGGTTTCGACTGAGAATAATGTTGATGCTGCCGTAGGGTGTCCACCGCTGAACATAGGACTACCCCATGGTTTTCCACAACGACCGATTGCAAGCGGCCTGCATTCAGTTAAGTGTGATCCTGCAATCTTTACAAGGTCGTCTGTACATCTTGCCGTAGGAAGTCCGTCCTACGCTGCGCCTTTGATCAAAGGATCTCCAATCTAGAACTTTTCTGCCCCAACGGCTATCAGTTCTTCGTGCTATGTGCCCTGTCCATTGCCACTTGAGCTTACTGATTCGCAGGGCTATGTGCTTTACCTTAGTTCTTCTACATATTTCCTCATTTCTGATTAGATCTCGTAGAGAAACACCGATCATAGCCCTAGCTATTGCATGAACTTAAGCTTTTTTATGAGGCCCATAGTAGAGATCATGATTCAGATCCGTATGAGATCACTGGCAGCACACATTAATTAAAGACTTTCGTCTTAAGGCACTGAGGTACTTGATACGAGAAGGTGCTCTTGCGTAGTTTCCCAAACGCTGCCCAGCCAAATCGGATTCGTCGACAGACCTCTTTTCTCAAAGTTAGACCTACCTAATGGTTCAACTACTACCTAGTTGGACCACAACGTACCAATGCAAGTAACTACTTGTCTCAGGTAGACGTACTTGTCAACAACTTTGAGAGTTGACTTCTCAACAGATACTGGAGTGGGTACCATTCTAGAGCTAGACATTACTTTCGTCTTGTCCATGTTCATTGTAAGACCCACTTGTTGGGAGATTCGGTTGAGGTCTTCGAGTATAGTTCCAAGCTCCTCCAGCGTGGCAGCCGTTGACGTTGATCCAAATCCTTTCCGGAAGCTTGAAGGCGTCTTCTAATGTCGCTGTAAACAGTTTAAAAGACATTCGTCTCCCTGTCTCACAACTCACCGCAGTGGAATGGCCTTCGAGCTCTGCTTCAGTTCACGGACCGACGTGATAGCATTGTTGTACAGATACTCTAACACCTCTATATACCTATAGTCTATGTGACACCTCGGAAGAGACTGTAGCACCGCCCACGTTTCGATCGAATCAAAGGCCTTCTAATAATCCACAAACGCTAACAATAGAGGCATATTGTACTCCTCGGACTTCTGTATAATTTTCCTTAGCGTATGGATATGGTCTATTGTACTAAGCCTTTTCGAAAGCCAACGGGTTCAGGAGGTTGGAAGGCATCAAAACAACGTACGAGACAATACGCGATGACCCCTCAAAACAGTTGGTGGCTCAGGAGTGATATAGATCTAGTTTTTTTTAATAAGGTTTTGTCTTTTGTCAAAGGAACTACCTCTCAAACCTGTTAGTACACTAAAACTAAAAATAATAATTATATTCTGCTATATAGCCGAATTTCTAATACGGTACCAGAGATTAGCCAACTGCGCTGGAGATATTATAATGTAGTAGTAAGTGTGTCCACAATTCATAAGTGCAGTTATCTGATCCTTCACTCTCATAGTTCGATGAGATGGGGTGGATAACCAATTTCCTGACTTCGAGCTGTTTCTTAGTTATTTTAAAACAAACGAGACCCAGAAATCGGCTCGAACCGGGGCTTGAACCCGGAGCCTCTTGGATAAAAGCCAGCGTGCTGAAAACTAAATCAACAGGCAGTCTCAGTACACTAGAATGTTTAAAAAGGCGCAAACGGAGCAAGCGCGAACATTTATTCTCTCTGTGAAAATGGTAGCTTGTTGTCGGGGTGCGGCAGGTCGGTTAGTCCGGTGCGGTCCCCGGTAGTGGACTGTATTTGGGTGTGTGTTTGGGACTGTATTTGGGTCTCCCCCGCAGTGCGAAGCACTCCATCTCCTGGTTGCGACGATGCAGCAGGGACCAAAACTATGACTCGACGTGTCGGTCTTCTTAGGACTCCTCCCGGTGTTCGTACGTCGAGGATTCGCGTTCTTCCATCTGGTCCGGGGTAGACTTGTTGTACTTCTCCTTGAGGCCATGTATTCCTTGGCATCGAGGCGTCGACGATGAGGACTATATCTCCGACATGTGGGTCCTCTGTGTCTCTTCCGGTTATCTTCCTTGGCATGAGAGTAGGTAAGTATTCTTTTAACCATCTTTTCCAGAAGTGATCTCCGAGCCGTTGTGCTGTTCTCCAGTTCGCTTTCCCGATGAGGTCACGGTCTTCAAACTTCCCCGGAGCTGCCATCCTACATGATCTTCCAAGGAGGAAGTGGTTCGGCGTAAGGCTTTCTTCATCATTGGGATCCGCACTGGTTTCTGTGAAAGAACGCGAGTTGATGATGTGCTCTACTTCAGTAAGCAAGGTGTGGAGGACCTCTTCAGGCGGCGTTTTGGTTTCCAGGACCGCCATTAACGAAGTCTTCACTGAGCGAACCATTCGCTCCCAGGCGCCTCCCATATTCGGGCATCCTGGTGGGATGAACTTCCACTTGATCCCTTCTTGACGTGCTGCCTCTTCTAACTCTCGGTGTGCTCCGACGAAATTGGTGCCGTTGTCGCTGAAGATCACTTTCGGCGTTCCTCTTCGTGCTGCCATTCTTCGGAGTGCCATTATCATGGAGCTGGTGCTTAACGAGTTAGCTAGTTCTAAATGTACCGCTCGCGTAGTTAAGCAGGTGAAGAGGGCTCTGCGGTGTTCCTTTGCGTACCTTGCACCATTGACACCGGAAAATTATCCCTCTGGCTGTGGTGCGTAGACCCAAAATCCAATATCTCTGCCTTACTTAATTGATGACCATTGCAGTGTTGCCGTGGTAAAACTTCCTGTGGTAGAATTCTATTATCAAGCGGCAAATGTGATTTTTCCCGTCCAGCACCACTGGATTAACTCTTTGATCTTCAGTAATCTTCCTTGTTCGTGTTCTTAGCTTCATTATACCGCGGTTGTTTAAGTACACGTCTATCTTCTTCAGCCGACTTGATTTGTCTACTGGTTTTCCTTCTTCTAAGCAGGCTATTTCTTTGCCGAAACTCTCGCGTTGGCTCCTTCTGATGAGTTCTTCTTCAGCTTTCCGGAGGTGTTCGCATTCCAGCTGCAGGTAGCTTCTTGCTTCCTTTGTTTTGTAAGGCTGGGGAATACTATTCTTCTTCTTCGTGGCGCGTTTGTAGGGCTTCCAGTCGTCATGCCTAGCAGCGTTCACTTGTTGTTTATTTTTGACCCGTGTCTTCAGCGCATCGATGAACTGGAACACGCGTGCTGTGCTGCGTAGTAGCCTTGTCCAACTAGAGAACCTTTCCGGAGCCGGAGTGAATGGTGTAGTTGTTACTAATGCGGCCACAGTATGAGCGTTCTTCTCTTCCCCGGTGTTGGTTTCTGCGGCTTCGAAGCGCTGGTTGGCCAGTCTTCTTTTCTTTGATACAAGAAGGCGGGACCCTTGAACCATCTAGCGTTCTCGTAGAATTCATAGGGTGTACCTCTTGTTGCGTCATCCGCGGGATTTTCCTTGGAGTCTGTCCAGAAAACCTTCTCTTCTGTTTTCAGGTCAAGTTCATCTTCTATTGATGCAGCCAATCTGCTTCCTAATAGTGCTGCCTGAAGTTCCAATCGCGGGATAGACACTGGCTTGTTCGGTGTGACTCTGGCTTTTCCGGCGATTAATGTGATAAAGACTTCTCCGTTGGGTCTCACCGTCCTCCAATATACGGCTGCAGCGTATGCTTCTTCACTGGCGTCGCTGAAGGTATGGAGTTGTCCCCTTCTGGTGCCCGGTGACAAACATCTTGGTATCTTTAACTCCTTTAGGACGGCAATTTCTCAAGAATCTCCAAGTATCTCAGCCACATAGCTTGTTGTCCTTCCAAGATTTTGTCATCCCAACCAATCTTCGAGCGCCATATTTCTTGAAGAAGTTTCTTCCCTTGAATGAGGACCGGTAAGGCGAATCCAAGTGGGTCGAATGTTGACATCACAGCACTGGTGACTTGTCTCTTCGTCGGTGTTCTTTCCCCATTGAGGACTTCCACCGGCGTGTTTCGAAGTCCAACATTGAAGGCCAGAGCGTCTTCCGTAATTAGCCATTTGAGTCCAAGTGTCTTCTCTTCTTTATAAAGTTCTAGGACTTCCTCTTTTCGTTGGTTACAAGACCAACGAGACCCCTCGAGTACTTCCGGACGATTGCTTCCCCATCCTCTCAAATGAAAGCCTGCCTTGGCATGGATTAGTTGCACTTCTTTAGCTATCTTCCTTGCTTCTTCGATGGTTGAGAAACTTTGGAGGTAGTCGTCCATGTAGTGGTTTCTCTTTATTGCTTCCACGGCTTCTAAATATTCATCTCGGAAGTCTTTTGCATTTTTATTCATCGCGTAGATCGCTGTCGAGGGCGATGATGTTGCAGATTACTGATGCCATGCGATATTCCTCGGGTTTCCTGGTTCTTCTGTTTCCACGCCACAAAAATCGTAGGCTATCGCGGTCGTCTTCTTTCATCTGTATCTGTAGGAACATTTCTTTGATGTCTGCTACTACCGCGACTGGTCCTTCCCGGAATCTGACTAGCACACCGAAGAGAGACTGGAGCAGGTCGGGGCCTGGTAGTAGGGCGTCGTTGAGGCTCTTCCCATGGAACTTGGCAGCAGCATCGAGAACTATTCTTGGCTTCTTCTTGACAGGGTGCATCACTGCGAAATGTGGCAGGTAAAATGTTCTTCCCGGTGTGGAAGTTGGAGGCGCCTTTTCTGCATACCTGTTCTTCAGCAGGTTATTTATTTGTTCTTCATATGACGCCTTCAGTTCCGGATCCTTGTCTAGCTTCTTCTCGATGCTGACGAGACGCCGATGTGCTTGACTGTAATTATTCGGTAATGCCTCTTCTGAACTCTTCCATAAAAGTCCTAACTCGAATTTCCCATTTGATAGTCTCTTGGACATCCAAAGCTCTCTTATCGGCATCATTACTCGGGCGGCGTGGTTGTTCTCCGATCGATTCTAGCTCGAAGTGTTGTCTGACCAAGGCTTCCGTTTCATCTTCTAGGGTTCTGACGTGGCTGACGAATGTTACTGGTCTTTGGTTTCTTCCGTCACAACCGTGTAATACCCATCCTAGACTGGTGAGTGAGGCTACAGGTTCCGAGGGTTTCCCTTTGCGAAGTCTTCTTGTGACTATTAGCCCCCAGTTGTCTTGCCCGATCAACAGTTGTGGTTCTTCCTTGGCGTAGACCAGCTGTTCCTTGATCTTCTGTAGATGATGGCATCTTCGGAGAGTTTCTTCTTCGACTCCTTGCTTGGCTAGCTTCAGGTTGTCGATGGTTCGCGCTTCCATCTTGATACCGTTCCGGCAGTGGGCACCTTTTATCTTCAATTGAATCCTCTGTGAGTCACTCTTCTTCATGCCTTTCCCTCCGACTATTTCAATTGTGATTTCTTCCGTTCTTTCTTCTGCTCCAATCTTCTTAGCGACTGTAGAGTAGAGTAGCGAGACAGTGGATCCTTCATCCAGTAAAGCTAGTACACGGACTCTTCCTTTCGGCCCGTACAAGTCTATTGGGACTATCTTCAAGTAGGCCTTCCCTCCGTTAGTCGCGTTGACCGAGGATACTATTTCTTCTGCGTCGTTTTCTTCGACGAGAGCGTTGCAATTATTTTTCGCCGGGGGTTTGTTGGAGTGAAGAGTGGTGTGGTGCCATCTAGAGCACTTCTTGCATACGGGTGCTCTGCAGGTGTTCCTTGCGTGCCTGAAGCGTAAACACTTGAAGCAAATCTTCGCTTTCTTCACGATTTCCCACCTGTTGTCAATGCTGGCATCCTTAAACCTCTTGCATTCGTATAGCCAGTGTTCTTCTTCACATTCAGGACATTTCTTACCCTTTGGCTTCGTGTCACCGCCCGCATCTTCATTTTCTCGTACATTATGGACGGTTCTTCTGAATGTGCTTCTTCCCGATTTCGATCCCCAGGCCAGTCCAGGGGGAGCGTACTCACTGTTCATATCAGCTTCTATCTCCATGAAGTCGTACATCAGCTCGAGCGCGGCCTTTTCACTGCTGCGGTGCTCTCGCGAATACATTAACCATCTTGACTTCATAGTCGGCGGCATCTTCTGCACGATGCACTCTATTGCCCCTGGTGCATTGAGGTAGTCGAATCTCTTGAGCGCTTTTATCGTTGCTACAGTGTTGCGGATCCTATTGGCGAACGTGCAAATCTCCTTGGACACGTCGTTTACCTTAGGTAGCCTTTCCAGCCTCTTCAATTCTTCCAGAGCTATTGCTGACGGTCTTCCGAAGGTTGATTCCAGGCTCTTCATCACCTCTTCGGGTCCCTCCGCTGTGAACAGGAGGTTCTTGACAGCTTCTCTTGCTTCGCCTTTCAGGCATTTCCTGATCCTGGCTAAGTTCTGTGTGGGTGTGAAGGACTGCGCCGTGTCGTCGTATGACCTCTTGAACGCCAGCCATTCTTCGCAGTCGCCATCAAAATATGGTAATTCAATCAGCTGCTTTGTGAGGTTAGTCTTGCTGATAACCGCGGCTAATTCCCCTTATATCTACCCGCTTTTCCTCAGGTGGCACTCGGTCTGGCTGTGGTGGCTGCGTTGGTGGAAGCGGCGGCGCTGGTGGCAGCGTGTGCGCTGGCGGGAGCGGCTGCGCTGGCGGGAGCGGTTGCGGTGGTGCGAGTCGTAGCTGTGGTGGCGGAGGCAACTGCGGTGACAATGATGGCTGCGGTGGCTGCTGCGGTGTCCTCCCTTCCATTGCACTTGTCTGGTTAATCCAGTTTTCGACTTGCATGTGCTGGTATCGTAATTCTTCTTCTTCGTTTTCCAGCTGGATCAGTTCTAGTTCGGCTCTGGAGAGTTCCAACTCTTGCTGGGTGATTCTCATCTTTAGCTCCAATTCTGCCCTTCGTCTGGCGGAGCGTATTGAGCGCGTATCATGGCTCATCCTTGACGGCTGCGGTACCTGCCTATACCCTTCGAAGGCAGGCGGCGCGAACTGTCTTTCGTGACTAGTTGCAGTAGCAGTAGTACCCGCAGGAGTAGTGGTTGCGGCGGCGGGCGCGGCGGTTGTTCCCAAAGCAGCCACGGCTCGTCTCCTTTCTGCTTCTGCGATGCGGGCTCTCAGCTTTTCGTGCGGTTTCACAGTGTCTGCTGGTATTTCATAATCCGTCGTACTGGAGAAGGCCGGTTCCCTCCGTTCTGCCGGCACGGCGGGGTCCCCCAAAGAGTGTGTGGGAGATCCGACCCGGGTGCGAGCTGTTGCCGTGGCGTCCTCTGTGACGTCGCGTTGGGGAGAGGTTCTTCCGGGCGTCAGCGTCGACGAAGTCTCCGTATCCGTCGGCGTGTTCATACTCCAGTCCGTGGTAGACCCTGTTGCGGCCTCTCGTTGCTTTTCCGATCTCGTGACAGGCATCTTCTTTCTTCCGATATCCGGCTTCTCGAAGGACCACTGAAAATGTTAGCTCGTTGTCGGGGTGCGGCAGGTCGGTTAGTCCGGTGCGGTCCCCGGTAGTGGACTGTATTTGGGTGTGTGGTGTGCTGGCCGGTCTGAAGCTGCCTAACTGGATGTACTGGGCACTAACTATAGGGTCCTGATTGAAACACTATTGCACTATGCACTTGCAGACTTTATTCACTCACTATTGCACTTACAAAGCTGTTATTTACTACTATGGCACTTATTGTCACTACTATTGCACTGGTATTCACTGTTCACTGTTCACTTTCTTCTCTTCAGAAGTATTCTGAGAGCTTTTCAGAACTAAAACTTCAGAACTAAAACTTGGCATCCGGAAAAACCTTTTCTATATTTATATGGTTCCGGGATTCTTTCTCCCTCCCTCGGGTCATGCTATCTCCTTCTAATCAGTTTTTCGTTAGTTTTCCTGGGTGGCAGTTAATATTCTTACAGAAACTTATTTTTCTAAGTTGAGTCATTATTTTAGCTATCTAATAGCACTAAAATCATTACAATATTCTAATTAGTTTAGAAGTTATAGCTACAAAACGGCTTTCTTTACGGTATTGCCGCTTGCAAGGGACCTTTCGTGCGGGAAAGGGACAAAACATATCTGCCTTTCACGTTCTAGAATTTTCTTTCTGGGATTTCCAGCATTATCATCCCCTCCCTATCCGTATCTCGAATTTTCCACCATTTTCAAGAAGATGTGTGAAGAAAATAGCTATATACATATGTGTAAATGGACTAAAAGATATGTTTTCTCCCTAAGTTTCTAACTTGGAAAACTTGTTCTATGTACAAAGCATGAAACCTAATCATTTCACATTATCAAATAGATGCCTTCCTAACTAAGTTAACAAATCATAATTTTCTTTCTATAAAGCTACTTAAAACTAAGTTTTCTCGTCGCTAACACTCTGGGTTTCAGCATTAGATCCTGACTTGGTGACAGTGAGATAACCTCAAAAGAATGCTCTTTAAACAAGAAAAACAATAAATTATGAAATAAGTCCACAACAAACGAAGAACTCTGTGAACGTAGATAAATCGAAAAAAAATACATATGGTGGAACATAGAATTTTCTTCCTTTTTAAAATTGGTTAAAAACTTAAATGACAGGTATCGCACCTGTCGCGCTTGGTAAAGTAGGGCCCAGGCCCAAATAGTTATTTTTATCCGCCATTTCGAGTAAATATCCGATAAAAATGGATAAAAACGAGTATTTATCCATTTTGGATAAATATCCGAGTATTTACTCTGAGTATTTATCCACTGCCCATCACTAGTTGTCACGCGTTTTCGACTCTTTCTCAAAAGACGTCTATTTATGATAAGACCCGAAATACATTAAATACATAGCCCTTGTATTCAAGTACTCAGATTATTAACTTACTATTTACAACACTTTTGGACAAAATGTATCTTATATAAGTATCTTTAAAGTTAGTGACTCTGGGGACTTAATTGTCCCAGGATTTGTATGGAAAAAACGATTTGTCGACTGGGTCATCTCTTTTTTTCTATGATTCAGTATTGTTTTGACAGTATGACATATATTAACATACCTATTTAAGGGTTAATTAAATTATAAATGCTCTTTCACTTCACACAACAATCAAAATAACTTAATTCGGAAAATATTAAGAAACAACAAAAAGTTGAATGACCCAAAAACATTTTTTACGGTAGCTACCCTACATGTGAAGTGGGGATGATTTGATGTTTACTTTCGTCGTCTACCCCACCGTGTAGAGTATCTTTGAGTAGACCTTTTAAAATGACTTAGAGTTTCTAATACTATTTTTTGATTTAATGCTCCATTTACGATTTTTTTTACTTTAATCAATTGTTCTATATTGTGATTACGCGCGTGGCCTGACACGCACTATCAGGCCTGTGTATCTCCCCGCGGAGGTAGCAAAAACGTACCTACGCGCGGCGCACCTACGTAGGTGTGTGTCGCTACCGGCCAGAGCCACGCTCGCGCGTTTTATTCACCGGCGGCCGCGCGGCTACGTTGCTGGCTGGACGAGAATGAATAAAGTACTAGAAAGAGGCGCTAGATGGCGTTAGAAGCTTCTCGTAGCAGTAAACCCTATCGCGTCGCGTGATATTACGTCACTGAATAGGTTTAGTGTATTATGAATCATATTTCAGAGCAATAAGTATGAAATTATCTTGCAATGGATTTTTGTAGGTGTCTACACGAAAATGTGCTCGACTCTGAGGCGAACTAAATTACGCCATATTGTTGACGACATTGAGTAGACATTTCTTTGAATACAATTGCTAAGTCATACTTCTGTACGAAGTACTAGTATTCTGTGGCACTATGCCGGTTTTTTTTTCTCAAAATTACTAGAACATTTTTTAGAATTGCCTATTCAATCATTAAAGATACTTGAATGATGACAATGTGTGGACCAGCTTGCACTAGCACAATTTCTGTAAATATAAAAGAATATTTAAAAAAAAGGCTTTGACAATAGTGACTAGTTTTTTCCGCTGCTATTTCTATCGATTCAAATCTCACAATTTGTCCCGGAGCAGTGGCATGCCTACTATGAATATGTTGAGACGTGTATAAGTGCCCCTGTGGGTCTATATCCATCCATACATAAATGACTTTAATTCTTCAGCGCAAATATCATATTTTCCCCCCTTTTTAATTCAACCCTCGGGCTCTACTATGTAAATCGTTAATTCGTACTTACCACTGTTTTATAATATACGATATTAGTAAGGAGTGCTTCAAATACCTGTTAGCGCAAACCAACCAAAGAAATAATAATAAATTGTTTCAACAAATACATCAATTACCCAGCCCCAAACTAAGCGCAAGCTTGTAGTAGTAGTATGGCGACTAGGATAACGTATAGAAATACTTATATTCGTTTATACATCCATGACTTACGTACAAATGCTCGTGCTCATCACACAAACATTTGCCTCTTGCGGGATTCGAATCCGCAACCTCTTTGTAGTCCAGAGCGCGGACCACTACACCAAGATGGTCGTCATAATACGCTAGCGATTTAGGTACGTTACTTAAAAACTAAGTCTAGTCCTCCAGAAAGGTCAAAGGTGCGAGTCTTCAAACAGAACTAATCTAATCCAATTTCATTAACGCTATTTTAGGTCCTATTACGTCGAGTTAAGAACGTTGATGAGTTTTCGCAAATTAATCTGAGACTCGGATCAATTAGAAGTCAAGCCCCTGTCGCAGGCTCAATTGGATATTGTCTCTTTCACATTGGTACGTGATGAGCGAGAGCGGATGAGTCGAGATGACCTCAGATGCACCAGTCTGCTTTATCCATAACAAGTTTCACTGAAATTCTAATTTCTAACACAATTACGCAGTATTCCCGATAATTTATTAATTAAATGAAAATACCAATACAAAATTTAATTGAATTCCCTCTTACTTTTTGCTAAACAATCTGAAAGGAAAAGACTACAATCATTTAGAAACGTTAAAATTTATCTGAAATCCGAAATGCGTGAGGAACCCCATCACTTTATTTAATAAAGTGATGGGGTTCCTCACGCATTTCGGATTAAACTGTCGCTTGAAGTGTCTGTTGTCATGAAGTCAAAAGTAAAAAAATATTTAAATATATTATTGCACTTGAAAAAATGACCGCTCTATCGAACCCGCGTTCCTCGCATGCCGGGCGATTGCCTAACCTCTCGGCCACCCTGGCGTTGGCAGAGCCTGTCGAAATTTTCAAGTGCCTCTTAACGCTGTAATGCCGCGTTGCTTTTATCAATGTTATTGGGATTACACCCTTAACACTCGAAAGAAATACTATTGCAAGTATTTAACAATCGAAAGATGAAGCTTGCAAATATGATAAATTATTGTTTTTAAGTGATAAGCATTCACTATGCAATCTAAATATATTATTGCACTTGCAAAAATGACCGCCAGAGGCGGGAATCGAACCCGCGTTCCTCGCATGCCGGGCGATTGCCTAACCTCTCGGCCACCCTGGCGTTGGCAGAGCCTGTCGATAATATATTTATTCAATTTAGGACACAAAATGCCATTTATGATTGTCAATAATAATATCAATTAATATTGGCCCATATGGGGCCAGAACATGTTTCCTTATCTTTTAGGCCCTACTCATCATCATCAAATCTTAAATTTGGGCTAGGCTCTTGTCGGTGGAGTTTTTTCCATTCCTCTCTGCTTTCCGCCCTTCTCTTAACCTCCTGATACGACCCGACATTTATCTTTTCTTTTATTTGCTGCATGTAGCTTATTCTTGGTCTTCCTCGCTTCCTTTTTCCTTCTATTCTTCCTTCTATTATCGTTTTAATAAAATTGTCGTGTCGAATCAGGTGGCCTAACATTCGTCCCCTCCTACACTCTATTGTTTCCATCAATTAGGCCCTACTAGCGTGTCAATAATAATATCAATCAATAACGGCCTATGTGGGGCCAGAATATGTCTCCTTATCTTTTGGGCCCTACTAGCGCTTCGAGACAAAACACAAAAATCTGAAAAGAAACGCCGGAACAAACTCAGTCACTACTAGCTGCAACAAAAAATGTTAAAATCAAAATAAACAGTGTGCTATGTTTTGTTTGTTTACTGGCTTAGTAATTTACCTGTATTTACTCATCTAAGGCTGAATATAATAAATAAAGCGTTAACTCTGCTGACTTGGACCAAACGTCATGAACAAGCAATGATGTCATCGTGACTAACGTGGGGATGAGACGACCGCCCATTTTGTGCGTTTCCCTCTGACGTAATGTTCATAAAAAATATCATAATTATGGTAATAATAATTGGGATCGCTTACGGATATGTCAACGAGTTGGTTCAAAAATTCCGTTGTTGACTTCCCGTAGAACAGATTTAGTCATAGCAATGCCGTAACGTGTTCTTTTTGATATCGTATCTTACTTAGACCCGTGTTCACCATTTTTTAAACAGCAGGTAAACCTCGATTGGCGGTTAATTTACAGAATTGTTATATAAAATATGTCAAATAATGCTAAACCGACCGATGAAAAATCAAACATGTATTGGTGAACTTTAGGCTTAATCATCTTATGTCCGAAAAGGTAATGCGTGACCCTCCAGCGCCTAGCAAGACGTGGGGGGGGGGGGGGGGTGAGGAAACGCCAATCATACGCGATTCACAAATCAAATCCATTCCCAGCAACATCCCTCGTCACTCTATAACGTATAGCGTGGCTCGCGCACCTCTGGCAACAGCAGGAAGGTCGCGTTTGAACTTGTCGGACTAAAGCCTTATCCCGGTTGTGCACTAGCGTGCAAGGGCCCATGCGCCACTCTGGGCTATGATCCAGAATATAAAAGATCCGGTAAAAACATTAAAGTACCGTCTGACTTCCGCGATCCTGATAACATCGGAACCTGACAAGCTTTAATCACAGTGACAGATTCAGTCGCCTGGATCATGGTTAGCGGGCCCTGGGCACTCGCGTGCGAGTGCACAACCAGGATAAAGCTAGGAAGATGATGATGACACATTGAGTCGCCTGAATGAGCAGGTTTCCTCACGATGTTTTCCCTCACCGTGAAATTATCGGTTAATTAAACAACCAATGTACCTATAACTCAGAAAAAAGTCATTGGTACATGGCGGCAATTAGGATCGAACCTGGGGTACCTCCCGCATGAAAAGCTTAGAATGTTACGTGGCTATCGGTTTCATGCATTGGTATTGTTGATCATAGCTATCGGTATTGTCAAATTACGATCTTTTTCTTTCTAGCGAGTCGATGGAACACGAGAAAATTACATCGTAGCAGCCCAGAATTCAGCCACTTGTATTGCGGGTCGACTGCCGTCCATTAAATCCGCTGGCGTGCAGGTGTTGGGGCACGCCGGGCACGATATTAAGTGTGCCATAGTTTGCACTGCATCACAAACAAATTACGATGTAATGTATAGTATACATTTCGTAAACTTTTACCCGTGATCTCTCTACGGTCATGTCGGACATGCCGTCTCACCGAACTATGAGAGTGAAGGAACAGAGAGTGCACCTGTGTATTCTGCACACACTTATGTAATATCTCCCGCGTAGTTGGCTTATCTCGTTTGAGATTGGCTGTAGTCAAAATTCGGCTATGAGGGCAGTACTATAAACTTTCACCCATTTTCCCTTTTATTAAACAAAAGGTCACATCACCAAACAAATGTTTAGTTATTTGGACTTTTTAATCGCAAGTCGGTCAAGATCAAATGTCAAGGGAAAGCATTTGGAGGCATTCTTCAGTAAACATATCACGTCATGCGTGGCTGGGCTGTAAATGTATTTTTTTAAATACGAATGCCGTTAAAAACAATGGATCTAAAAAGTAAAATTTTCATTTTTAAAAAAAGGTAAATCCCTCCCATTCTCTTACTATAAGGATAATAAATAAATTGTTTCAACAAACACCTATTACCTAGCCATAAACTAAGCGTGAGCTTGTGCTATGGTGACTAAGATAACGGATAGAAATACTAAAATACATATAAACATCCAGACTTAGGTACAAATGCTCGTGCTCATCCCACAAACATTTGCCCCTTGCGGGATTCGAACCCGCAACCGCCTAGTTTAGAAATCCGGTGCGCGAAAGACTACACCAAGACGGTCGTCTATACTCTGTCTGTACTATAAGAATATGAAGTCAAAAACAGTATGAAGAAATCGTCATAGCGTCTTAAACAGTCGATTTTTTTACAAATAAAGTCACGAATACGATTTTATTTTTGTTACGAAATGAGAGTGCATAAAAAGTGAGTGTAAAATTTTAAATGTTACTAAATGAAACTGTGATTTAGAACGATCCGAAATAAATCATTTATTAAAATATGCATCAAGAAAAAATTATAAAACATGTGCCAAAAAAAACATACCGAATTAGTAGAATACAGGAATTGCTGGGATGATTCATTGATAACTATCCCATCTAACATTGAATAAAATAAAAGTTGGAACAACTCAACTGTCACAAACTTTGCAATTAATTATTTTTAGTCCATATCAGCTTGTTACCGGAAATGTCTCTGATAATGTAGTATAATGTGCAATGACATGAGTAAATTTTATGTTAAACTTTTGTTTTATTTAAATAAAAATGAATAGAATTAAATTTATCAAAAACTTGCAAAATAATTGCTAAAGTTATAAAAATAATTGAAAATGAATAGGTCAATGTGTTTCTAAGCGTAAAACTAGGTATCAGCTGGACCAATTAGTTTTTTTTTTAATTATTATTCCTTGAAGTCCAAAAAAGGTTTTTATGAATCGAAAATTTAAAAATTGTTAGATGTTTTTTATATTTCTCTAGGGACATGAACACATGGCCGGACGTCAGACTTCCCCACTTTGACTATGATGCCGCTTCTATTCCCTACGTAATAATAATAATAATAAATCTTTATTTATATTATGAAGAGTGCTATTTTTGAAAGTGATCATCACACGTCTGTCACCTACGCTGAACGAAAATAAATATTATTCGCTTGTTGTTTTCGCATATCAATGAACGGATTAAAGTAGAAGTAGGCATACCGTTAGATCAATAAAATAAGGTTTACCTAAGAAACTGACGTAAATATTTATTCAGAAAGATTGCTTAGGACAGTAAGGTTGGTCACTTACCTTACAAAAACACCCCTCCACCAATCCGCACTGAGCACGCGTGGTGGAGTATGGCTCATAGTTGAGGTGAGGCCTTTGCCCGGCAGTGGGATCAAAAATGCTAACTTTTTTTTACTAGTAATGATTAAATAGCAGTCGTGCGAAGCTAAGGTGAGTCGCGGGCACTGCTAATTCTTTAGTCATTAATTATATGTGTAGATTATGCTCTAGCTAAAGAATCTGAGCTATTTTACTATGTAACGCCGCCTGGTACCTACCATCGTACCACCGGAGCATCCGCCTAGCAGCTTGCTGTGTTCCGTCGCTGAGTGGGAGTGCCAAAGCCTTTTGGGTGAGCTCTCTCCACTGTCGACTCTGTCTACGCTACGTCTTGACTAATGTATAGTCAAGAGCAAACCCATTTCAAAATAAAAAGAATATCTAGTCTAGTTTAACGACTACCGTTTAAGTATAGTTGTTCACGCTTCTGACTTCAATTCTAGTGGTTGCTGGTTCCAATTCCGCAAAGAGCAAATGTTTCTGTGATAAGCACGAGCATTTGTATGTTGTCCTAGTAGTAGAATAGTTATCTGTCTTGAAATAACTCAGACACAGCTCCGGAGTCAGGAAATTGGTGGTGTCAACACCCCCGTGTCCCGGAAAACACGTTAAGCCGTTGGTCCTGCGCCTGATCTCTCTACGGTCATGTCGGGACTGCCGACTCACCGAATTATGGGAGTGAAGGAACAGAGAGTGCACCTGTGTATTGCGCACACACTTGTGCACTATAATATCTCCCGCGCAGTCGGATAATCTCTGTTGAGTTTGGCCACTGTAGTCGAGATTCGGCTAGGAGGACATTATTAATCTTAACACAAGCTTACGCTTAATTTGGGACTAGAATTGGCGTGATTGTTGAAACAATTTGTTACTTATCCTCTAATATACGCTAATATTTTGCGTAACATCCGAAATATCTTAATGTCATCCTTATTACCCGTATTTTAAACAAATAGCCTTTCTTGAACAACCTTGCGGCACGTCCTTGTCGCGATATCACAAGAAACAAGCGAAAATAGTTCTTATCATATTTGAAATAAAACAATAGTTAATAAGGAAGTATGTGAGCTGGGTGTGGCTAGTATGAACTATGAAGAGCGTGCTAGTTCGAATGTTTTACGAGATTTGTAGTTTTAGAATGAGTCAAATTCTTTAGAAAAAGGTATTTTATAGCGGCAGTAACGTAAGCTTTGTCGTATTCTGATCTGAACTAGCTGATGCCGGCGAATTCGTTTGTGTAGACTTGATGACACAAAGTTACTTGTATAGCCGTCCAGTAATCAAGACCTCTTGTTTATACCATGTCGTTTGATGAATTGAGGTCCTGTATCTACAGATGTAGGTTGAGAAGAAACATATCATAGATTTTGCACTATCTATAATTTAAGAGCTACGCTCAGCTGTCGGTGGAGTCTTCTCCATTCCTCTATATTCAGTGCCATTTCCTTGGCTTCTAGGTACGACACGACACCTATTTTTTCCTTTATTGGTCTAAATTACTACTTTTCCTAAATCGAGAACCTTTTCTCCACAACGACCACCAGTTCTTTGCGCAATTTGCCCTGCTACTTAAGCTTACTGATCCTCAGGAACACAATAAGGACCATCATCATGATCATTCATCATTATCAGCCGTAGGACGTCCACTGCTGAACATAGGCCTCCCCCACGGTTTTCCACAGCGACCGGTTGCAAGCGGTCTGCATCCAGTGCGATCCTGCAACCTTTACAAGGTCGTCTGTCGATCTTGCCGGTAGACGTCTCACGCTTCGCTTTTGATCAAAGGGTCTCCATTCTAGAACTTTTCGCCCCAACGGCCATCAGTTCTAGCGCTATGTGCCCTGTTCATTGACACCTTAGTTCTTCTACGTACGACTGCCTCGTTGGTCTAGTGGTCAGTACGCTGGGTACTATCCACGAAGGCCCGGGTTCGAATCCCGGTACGGGCCGAGAGTGTTGGGTTTTTCTGTCTTGAAAAAACTCAGACACAGCTCCGGAGTCAGGAAATAAGTGGTGTTAACACCCCCGTGCCTCGGAAAGCACGTTAAGCCGTTGGTCCTACGCCTGATCTCTCTACGGTCATGTCAGACTGCCGTCTCCCCGAATTATAAAAGTAAAGGAATAGAGAGTGCACCTGTGTATTGAGCACACACTTGTGCCCTATAATATGTCCTGCGCAGTTGGCTAATCTCTATTGAGATAGGCCGCCGTAGTCGAAATTCGGCTAGGAGGACATTATTTATCTTCTTAGTACTTCCTCATTTCTGATTCGATCTCGTATAGAAACACCGAGCATAGCCCTCTCCATCCCTCGTTGCGTGACCTCAAGCTCTTTTATAAAGCCCATAGTGGGGGACCATGTTTCGGATCCGTGTCGTCTTTAGGCGCTTAGGCAATAAGGACCATACATCATCATATCAGCCTATTGCAGTCCACTGCTGGACCATACATACTAATATGAAATAATTCTTTCTTCTTGTTACAGAGAGCGAGAAGCAACCATGAATAAAGACGGTTGAGCCCCGCGCGCCGGCAGACGGCGCGCAACACACAACATGTCGTTCTTTAATAATTTGAAGAAGGTAATTCAAATAACACATAAGTACAGAGGTGCCTGTGGCGCAGTGGTGGCAGCGCTTTGGTAGTGATACCAAAATTTAAGCAACCCACGGCGCGGTCGTGATTGGATGGGTGACCATTCCGACCATTTAAGTGACGTCCATGACAAGCATCTCCGTGCTTCGGAAGGCACGTTAAGCAGTTGGTCCCGGCTAGTATCTGTGGTATTAGTTGTTAAGCCTAGTCAGAGGCCCTAGGGCGGCTTGATAACTTCTGACAGTAAGGTTTGTCACTTGCCTTACATACACCCCTCCACCAATCCGCACTGAGCCCGCGTGGTGAAGTATGGCTCGTTCCTCCTCATAGTTGAGGTGAGGCCTTTTCCCAGCAGTGGGATCTAATAGGCTGACTTATTAAAAGTACACACGTCAGGATACCCATTTGAACGAAAACAGTTTTTATTACGTAGGGAATAGAGGCAGTCTCAATGTCAAATTGGGGTAGTCTGACGGGCGGCCATGTGTACTTCGTTATTAAAGTTGATATTGCGCTCAAAAATTCATTAATCGTCTTCAGGTTGGATTTGAACCAACGACTTTCGCTTCCCGGGCGAATGCATATCATCATTATGAAGAAAGTCATACCTGGGCATAATAATATTTCATACCTGGGCGACTACGTTTTTACTATTTAATTAAAAAAGCTTTATAATTCGTAAGTCTTGTTTAAAAAACAAAAAAAGCTTTAAACTTGAATAATTACAAAAAAAAAAACTAAAAGAAAAAAAAATTCGTCACCGAGCGAGATTCGAACCCACGTCTTCTAGATTTCTTCAGTCTCACATCCTACACACTGCGCCATGTGGCTCATGTTGACTGTGAACTGTGTTACATTTAAGCTTATGAATGCTAACATTAGTTTGTCTTCACCTACAAGTATAGTTCAGGCGGTCTGTTTTATATTAACACATTGAGCGCCATGATGGTCACCTGTGACCCCCAAACAATATAATTATATTGTGTCTAGTTCCATGGCAGTCAAAGGCTTAATAGGCAGACATTTAAGTGCAATTTTACCTGATGGCAGGCCTGTGTATCTCCCCGCGTAGGTAGCAAAAACGTACCTACGCGCGGCGACCCTTACTTAGGGGCTAAAACAAGTTGCGTGTCGCTACCGGCCAGCGACACGCTCGCGCGTTTTATTCACCGGCGGCCGCGCGGCTACGTTGCTGGCTGGACGAGAATGAATAAAGTACTAGAAAGAGGCGCTAGATGGCGTTAGAAGCTTCTCGTAGCAGTCAACCCTATCGCGTCGCGTGATATTACGTCACTGAATAGGTATAGTGTATTATGAATCATATTCCAGAGCAATAAGTATAAAATTATCTTGCAATGGATTTTTGTAGGTGTCTACACGAAAATGTGCTTGACTCTGAGGCGAACTAAATTACGAATTAATTTTTTGAATACAATTGCTAAGTCATACTTCTGTACGAAGTACTAGTACTTATTCTGTGCTGATGGTGAGCTACGATGCGGCCGAGGATTGGTCATGTCTGTCTATTCACTCTCGTCTGAAAGATTTGAGTCTGAAGATTATAGAATTTGTTAAGAAAACAATTCAGCCGGCAACGAATTCCTCTCTAGTCGTACGCTAGAGAAACGTACATTTATAGGTCCTATCACTATTATAAGAGATCTGAAAACCTCCACCAAACATATCACTCTACAACTTAACACCATTATGTTTCCAGGTGCTGCACCTAGGTGGCGGCAATGACGCGAAGAAGAAGAAAGTGTTCAACAACATCCGCGACAATAGCGACCCGAATGAGCATTGGGACATGATCGGGGAGCTGGGCGATGGCGCCTTTGGGAAGGTAATTAGCGGTTGCGTGGTGTACGAGCTGGTGGTGTAAAGCCGGGTACAGACTGCTGTAACGTAACATGCAATGTAACATGAAACGAACATTTCATAAGTGTGGACGCAGCGCGCGCTCGAACTGAGCATGTACGTGCTGGCATCTTGAACCGGCATGCGCGCGGCGAACATAGCTCAGTCTGCCGCGAACACGCGAAGATAATAAATCAGAACGACCAATTACTGGCTACGATGATTGTCGGTGCTTCATTCAAACCGACAAAGGAGCGGCACGGCGCGCACGAGTTGAAATGCTCTGTTCGTGCGCATAGTGTGCACGGTTCGTGCGCGCAAGGCGTCCACACTATGGGAATTTTGTTACATTGCATGATACATTACGACAATGTGGACGGCAAATTCTTTCATTGCGTGTTACATTGCATGTTACGTTACAGCAGTCTGTACCCGGCTTAAGGTCGATGACCGACCCGTTGGACTGACCAAATAAAAGAGGCCTCTTGGGTGACCTCGATCCTGGGTCCAGTGATGAGGGACTGACTGGAGAGAGGTGTAAGCGCTTCTAAGTAACTGTTTGGTGTATTCGCTTACGTCTCGCAAGGACGTATTCAAAAGAGACCAATAATTTCGAACGGGTGGATGGACTGCACGGTAACTCGGTTGGTAAGAGCGTTGGCCCGGTTAGTCAAAGGTCGTGGGTTCAAGTCCTACTCGTGCGCCAATTTTTGGTTTCTTATTTAAACCTTTTTCATCTCTCCTGTTCGGAAAGTTGAACTTTATGTGTAAATAGAAAGGTGTGGGGGTTGTAGTATATTATGTAGGTAGGTTAAGTGATAATTATAATAAAGGGTAGGACGCAAATTGTCAGCCTCTAGTCTGTAATAAATGGTGTACGGAACAGACGTGTTTCCTTTTTAATAAACATCTCAGTGGCGAACGAGGATTTCGCATTTTTATTTGTTTTGTGCGGGACTAGTGTGCACAAAAATGAGTACGATTGGTAAAATCGGTGAATTTAAAGTTGACGGTGGTAACTGGACATTATACGTGGAGCGGTTAGAGATGTATTTGGAGGTTAACAAGGTCGACAAAACCATGTGGCGGCCAACCTTGATTGCGGTTATGGGGGACGAAACCTACGAGCTCTTGAGTAACTTAACCAGTCCGGCAAAACCAGCAACAAAATCATATGAAGAAATAGTAAAATTATTGCAGGAACATTTACAACCAAAGCCAGCCGTCATGGCGGAAAGATATCGCTTTAGACAAAGGAGGCAAAAAGATGAAGAAACTGTGGCACAGTTTCTTCATCTTTTTATCAGAATTGAAACGGTTATCCAGATTTTGCGATTTTGGGGCTGGTTTAGAAGACAACTTACGAGATCAGTTTGTATGCGGATTACGGAGTGACATTATCCGGCAGCGATTGTTCGCGGAGGACAATTTAACATACCAGGGAGCGGTAAAATTGGCCTCAGCATTGGAAGCGGCGGAGCGGGATGCAGCCGAGGTGGATTCGGGGAATAATACGGCGGGGACGTCAGCGGCGACCGACGTGCACGCGATGAGGTCATTCTCGCGAGGGCGCGGCGGGCGAGCCGGGGGGCGCGAGCGGTCATCGCTAGCGTCGGGGCGTCGGGGCCTACCGAACTGGTAGTCTCCTCATCTCTGCTTGTATTGGGCATAGGCAACCCTTGCTCGTCTGGCACATCTAGCAGGGGTGAGTTAGGACAAATAAGTGAACTCCTTGACCTACGTTTAAGCTGATCGATATGTCTATGAGTCTCTTTCCCTAACGTATCTTGCACTTTATAGTCAGTAGCACCTAATTTCGCGTCGGGGCGTCGGGGCCTACCGAACTGGTAGTCTCCTCATCTCTGCTTGTATTGGGCATAGGCAACCCTTGCTCGTCTGGCACATCTAGCAGGGGTGAGTTAGGACAAATAAGTGAACTCCTTGACCTACGTTTAAGCTGATCGATATGTCTATGAGTCTCTTTCCCTAACGTATCTTGCACTTTATAGTCAGTAGCACCTAATTTCTGTGTTATCTCACCCGGTAACCATCTTGTAGCACCCTGATAGTTCCTATACCATACATCCTCCCCCTCGTGCAAATCTCGATTACTATTTCGGTGACCCCCGCTCTGCGCTTGACGCGACTGTACTACGCCGACCTTATTCTCAACGTTCGGTTTAAGGGCATCTAGTTTGGTTCGCAGTCGCCTACCTAACATCAGTGCTGCAGGGCTTTCACCCGTAGTGCAATGTTCCGTATTACGGTAATGTAATAAGAAGGTATTTAAAAATAAATTTACATCAAGGTTTTGTGTAGTTGCTTTCCTAATGACTTTTTTAATTGTGCGAACCGCATTCTCGGCCGCACCATTTGAGGCCGGATGATAAGGGGCTGTAAAGAAATGAGCGATACCACAGCCTTTCAGAAAGTCTGCGAATTCTTTGCTCGTGAACGGGGGGCCATTGTCGGAAACTAGCTGTTTGGGAAGTCCCCATCGCGCAAATAATTCTGAAAGTTTATGAATAGTACTCGAAGCTGAAGTACTCGATACTAGAAACACTTCAAGCCATTTAGTTTTTGCATCTACAACTACTAGGTAAGTTTTGTTAAAAATAGGTCCTAAAAAATCTACATGCAAGCGTGACCACGGGGCTGCAGGCCAGGGCCAGGGGCTCGGCGTGTGGCGCGGCGGCGCGTCTGCCTCCGCGGCGCATGCGGTGCACGCGCGGCACACGGCCTCCACGGCCTCGTCGACTCCCGGCCACCATACGTAAGAGCGGGCTGTTGCTTTGGTTTTTACTATACCCATGTGGGGTTCGTGTAGCTGTAACAGTACCTTGTGTCTACAATTCTCGGGTATGACTACTCTGTGACCCCACATTAAGCAACCTAACTCTTCATAAATCTCTTTTCTACGGTTAAAATATGGTTGTAAAGTTTTAATTTCCGAGTTACTCGGCCAGCCGTCTCTGACGTAATTGAGCACCCGCCCTAACATTGGATCGCGCTTTGTCTGTTTTTTCAACTCATTATGATCGAGCAACATCTCGTTCTGTGCAAAATGTAGGTAGGTTTGTTCCGGTAATTCCCAACCATCCACAGTTTTTGGTAATTGCAATGGGATTGGAAGACGAGACAAGGCATCGGCGCCATTATTTTTAGAGCTGACAAATTCTATGTCATATGAATAAGCAGTTAATTTAATCGCCCAACGTTGTAACCGGCTAGCTGCCATTTGTGGTATACCGTGTTTAGGGCCAAATATGCTAACTAACGGTTTGTGATCGGTACGTAATACGAATCGCCTACCGTATAAATACTGATGCAACTTTTCTAAGCAAAACACAATCGCTAGCGCCTCGCGATCTATTTGAGAATATTTTTTCTCGGCATCGGTGAGCGCGCGCGACACATAGATAACCGGTCGCTCCCCACCCGCGCCCGCAGCGCCGCCCACGACTCCCGCGCACCGCTGCGTCAACACCCCGCCTATCCCGCGGGCGCTGGCGTCACATGTTAAGAATAAAGGTTGATCGGGGTCGTAATGAGTTAAAACTTCCGCACTACTTAAGATTGACTTTATACGCAAAAACGAACTTTCTCGATCTTTGTTCCATTTCCATGGTACATTTTTCTTTAGTAATTCGTACAGAGGTGCTAAGATGAAACTAAGATTTCTAACAAATTTAGCGTAAAAATTCACCAACCCTAAAAAGGACCGTAGTTCCGATACATCTCGGGGCCTAGGGATTTTTGTAATAGCTTCTACCTTTTCTGGGTCTACTTTAATTCCCTCTTTTGATATTACATATCCTAAGTATTTAACCTCATCAACCATGAAAGAGCATTTACTTTTTTTCAACCTCATGCCATGACTATGTAATCTTTGAAGGACTTTATTTAGCGTTGCCAAATGTTCTTTCTCCCCTCCCCCTGTAGCAATAATGACGTCATCAAGAAATATTTCTACATACGGGATATCTCCTAGAAGATTATGCATAATACACTGAAAAATTCCAGGGCTCGAAGACAAGCCGTACACTAACCTATTGTACTTGAATAAACCCCTATGTGTATTGATAACGGTGAGTTCACTCGAGCTATCTAATTCTATTTGATTATAGGCTTGGGAGAGATCAATTTTAGAAAACATTTTCGCCCCTTTAAGACCCACAAGCAAGTCTTCGATACGCGGCAAGGGAAATCTATCGATCAGCAAAACAGGATTTAATGTAATTTTATAATCAGCACAAATTCGGAGTCCACCATCTGCCTTCCTCACCGGTACTAAAGGCGTAGCCCAGTCCGAGCAGTCCACGGGCTCGATGACGCCCTCCGCCAGCATGCGGTCCAGCTCGGCGTCCACGCGCCCCCGCAGCGCGTACGGCAGCGCGCGCGGCCTGCAGAACACGGGCGCCGCGCCCTCGCGCACGCGCAACCGCGCCGCACCCCCGGTAAACCGGCCCAGTCCTTCTTCAAACAACTCCTTATACCTATTAAGTAACAATGACAAATTATTATTATTACAATTCACTTGCAAATTATTATTACTTCTAGTAATTTCCTGAGTTTTTTTAAAACATGGAATAGTAATATTCAATTCGGCTAGCCAGTATCGACCTAAGAGGGATGTCGTTCCACCTTTAATCACAAATAATTCTAACTTTTTACAAATATTATTATATGTAACCTGCGGTTTGATAAGACCTAACGGTTTAATCTTACTGCCATCATAGAACTTAAGTACTGTATTACATGGTTCTATAGGATTACTTTTGAAATATTTACTATATGTCTTCTCGCTTATACACGATATCGCTGAACCCGTATCGACTTCCATAACTATATTGTGTCCATCAATAAGCAAAAACAGGCTCACCGGTTTATATCCGTTCAAGCTTAGCTGATACAGTTCCTCTTCAGCTTGTGTCAGCTGCTGATCCGCAGCATCCTCACCGGTTGAATCCTCTGTGCATTCCTCGACATGATGCATTCCCCTTTTGGCCTCGTCCTGTCTACCCCGTCCCGGGCACACTCGCCGCAAATGACCGCGACGATGACATCTACTACATGTGAACTCCTTATAACGGCAATCTTCATGGCGATGATCTTGCCCGCCACACGCATTGCACCCCGTGTTGCACTTGCCGTCAGCGACGACCGCACGCCCACTTTGGCGGCGCTCGCGGACCAAGTGATACGCCAAAATGTGCCGGTCTGACGCTTCGCGGATATCAAATGCAACGCACCTTCGATTGCACCACAAAAAATTAAATGCAGTATTCTTTCCTCACAGTCGAAATGAAAAATAGTATGTTTAACTAGGGTGAAAGCGACCAACTTCTCGAGTGGAATGGGTCGCTTTCTCCCCTTGTATAAAAATTTACTATTGTACGGAACCTTCATTGCGCGAAGCTGTTTCGCTTTTGCCCGGTATTTTAATGCTTAACAACAAATTAAATAATAAATAAATTGTTTCAACATACACACCAATTACCTAGCCCCAAACTAAGCGTGAGCTTATGCTATGGTGACTAGGATTACGGATAGAAATACTTAAATACATATAAACATCCATGACTTAGGTACAAATGCTCGTGCTCATCACACAAACATTTGCCCCTTGCGGGATTCGAACCCGCAACCGCCTGGTTTAGAAGTCCGGTACGCGAACGAATACACCATGACGGTCGTCAATTCAACTTTTAATTAACTTTTCTATTCCCAGGTGTACAAAGCCCAGCACAAAACGACCGGCCAGCTGGCCGCGGCCAAAGTCTGCATTCTGGACAACGAGGACGATCTAGCTGACTTCACGGTCGAGATAGACATACTGTCGGAGTGCCGGCATCCGAACGTCGTGGAGCTACATGAGGCGTACTTTATCGATAATAAGTTATGGGTGAGTATGACATTATTTAGTGTATATAATTCATTTCCTTCTGTACTTATCAAGCAGTGGCGGATTCGCCTTAAGTTCCAGTAAGCCATGGCCTAGAGCGGCCAGATATTGAAAAAAAAAACTTGATTTTAGACAGTGTGTCCATACAAAATGAAGATAAAACATTAAAATTGATTGATTGATTAAAATGCACAGTTGAAACAAAATAATAATTGAAGAACATAATATCAAAAAGAAATTAAAAGTCACTTATCATAATAAATTATGAAAAAGCTTTTTAGATATTTTCATTTCATTTCGCTGAAAAATTATCTGAAATTACTATCAAACCTAATTTCACAGATCCAAAATAATTGTGGTCACTAGGGGTGCTGTTATCGCGCACACAATGAAAAATTATTTATAACTTCCTTTCTTCTTCCAGATGCTTCTAGAGTACTGCGACGGTGGCGCCCTCGACTCGGTCATGTCGGAACTAGAGAAAGGTCTGAGCGAGCAGCAGATCGCGTACGTGTGTCGCGAGATGTGCCGCGGGCTGCAGTTCCTGCATTCCCGTCGGGTTATACATAGAGATTTGAAAGCGGGGAATGTGCTTGCGACCATGACTGGTGGCGTGAAATTAGGTGTGTATTCTGTTGTTTTAACAGTCAAAAATCATTTATTCAATTAAGGACAGAAAAGGCCACTTATGAATGTCAATAATCATAATTATATAGACCCATATGAGTATAGAACATGCCTCATTTATAGGCTCATAAATATGGGCGCTCTATGACGGCCTTCATTATCTATAAAAACTTGACCGATTTCGATGAACCACCTGGGAATATATAGCTTTTGAAAAAGAAAAAAAAGATTTTCCAAATGGGTTTAAGGTATAAGTTCATAGCCGACCACATGTCGCAGCGCCGGACCTCGTGTCGACGCGACATGTCGCAACCACACGTAGCGACGTCGTGTCGCTTCAGTTATGATTCCGAGCCCGACCGCAGCAAATGACAGACCGCCACTCACTCCACAGAGTAGGTCACCTACGCAATGAGCTCTATATAAAAGTATTCGAATTATCAATAACTTTATCGACTACTTAAGTACTCGATACCATATAATGATTGAGGTCGCTCACAGCGCCACCCTATCGGACATACTGGAAAAACCCTTTAAATGGGCCTCTTTAAGATTTAAATATTATATTAGCGGGAAACCACTAGTCCCGCGACTTCCTAGGTGAGACCCCTTCTTAGGTAAGATCCTAGTATATCTAACAGAAGTAACTTAATAGTTTATTCAATAAAAGAAAAGAAAACCAAGACATGCATGAAATAAAAATAAATAAACTTAAAACCTTCCTCAATCAAAATTAAACCCGTGTCCTTGAGGCAAGGAGGCGAGGATGCTGGCTGCGTTATCTAACTATCTCTATATCAAAGAAGATTGCCATAAATCGAACCAATAGATAGAGACACCGTACTAAGTGAGACACATAAAATATAAATGTCACTTTATTAGCGGGCTTTTATATGATTTTATGGTAATTAAAAAAGCAGGGAATTAAAGTGATTTTTAGAATGTACTAAATTATTAACAACTAAACGTCTTCAAGGATGCATAAAAAAACGAACGAGGTGAACTTTGACGTGTCAGTCACACATGAAGTATATGTTTTATATCAAACGTCAATGTTTAACGGATCATACATTGTTTTAATGTCAGACCGACATAATGCACCAAATAAATTGTCGTTCAATGTAAGTTATATTATTTTTTCTTTTTTCCTCTATACAGTTTGAGGCTTTTCACCAAAGAACTTTGCCGTTCTTCTTTCATCTAAATCGATTCAGTGGCTTATATTTTGTATGCCTTTGTTCGTCAAACAAGGACTGTAGCCATCATGACAACCGATTAATGTCAGCCAAAGAAAAAATAATACCGGCCCCCTTAGAATCAGAAACAAAGCAGTTTCTGAACCAGCCATGTTCCAGTATTCGTACCATGATCCTTGAATTAGCAGGCCCTAAGTGGGGCAGATTGTGTTAACCTGTCACCAATCGAATAAAATGAAATAGATATATGTGGATGTATAGCCCAATCTCGCTCTCTTATCTTGTAAACCTATCACCTTGTGTACGCTCATAGTAAGAGTTCTAGCTATCTTAAAGTTGGGTAGTTTCTGATTGGTGGCAATTTATTTTGGATTTGGATTTGAATCTGGATAGTTATTTTGATTTTTTCCCCAGAGATACACTTTCCCCGTAGGGACACTTTTAATAAAACGGCTCTTTTATTCCTGTAAGATACACTTTTCTACAACCCTACCAGTTTGTCCTCTTAGATACACTTTTCGGTACTGTTGTGTATAAAATAAATAAGAACTGAAGATAAATAATTTGCATGTGCAAAACACATCTACACTCTTATTTATATTATTTATACATGTTTATACCTTTTTTGGTAATGTCATATGAAAAGAGGAAAATTATAATTATGACATTTCATTTCACTTTACTGCCGGGCTTTTTGTGCAATACTTAAATTATTTTTCTGATTGATTTGAATATATTACATTAAACTACGAATTGAAAATGGATAATTCTGGAAGTTCTGGGAGTACTGGTGCATGTGCACCAGAATTCATGTTCGTACTTACTAAAAAAGGTAAACAAGCCCTCATACGAGCGGGACATCGTTACGTATTAAAGAAAATTAATAGAAGTGGTTCTGGTTTGTGGCGCTGTGATAATAAAGAACGCAACACTAACTTTAAATGTTGATCAAAAACAGTACAAAGAGAAAAGCCGCATATCTGTGAACCCGATTTCCAAAAGATGGAAATCGAAATAGCCTTACACCAAATCAAGAAAAAGGTTTGCCAAAACTTGACACCTATTCCATCACTATATGAAGAACACATGGCAAAATTCAAGGAAAACGAGGATTTTTTGGACGTAGTTCCAGATTTTCGTAAAGTGAAGAACGGTTTTTACAACGCAAGGCTCAAGTATTCTAATACAAAAAGAACAGTTTTTAAAAAACTAAGAGACGTCGTCATTCCAACAAAGTTAGCCGAAAATTTTTCACTTTGTGAAGACGGAATAAGTGACAAAATTTTAGTTTTTATGAGTCCAGATTCACAGGCATCTGTCTCGACGTTCAAGCACGTATTAGTTGATGGAACGTTCAAGAGTATTGCTAAATCGTTTTATCAGCTGTTTACAGTACACGGTGTCATTACAAATACAGATGAGGAAACTGTTATTGTGCCAATAATTTATGCTTTTTTACCGAATAAGCTTGAAGTAACATAATTTTTTTTTTTGGTTTGTTAAAAAAACATTTGCCTGATTTTAAACCTGAAATTCTTCAAAGTGATTATGAAGCTGGTGTAATGAGTGCTGCCAAAGCTGTTCCCTGGAATAGAAATAAGGGGATGTTAATTTCATTTTTCACAAGCATTATTAAGCATTATTGTTTCATTAATTTTAATAATAGTGTACAAAATTTAAACATCCATCATCAAGGACAAGTGATTAAACATGCAAATAGTACTAGATTTCTAGGTATACAAATTGATAGTAAATTGGACTGGAAGGAACATATAGAAAATGTATGTAATAGAATTAATAGATTTTCATTTGCTTTGTACAAATTGGCAAGAGCAGCTACAAGAGCAACGGCACTCACAGCCTATTATGGGTATGTAGAATCGGTGCTACGTTACGGGTTGATTATTTGGGGAAACAGCACTGACATGCGTAAGGCATTCATTGCGCAAAAAAGTGCATAAGGGCCATATGCGGTTTAGCACCAGATAAATCATGCAAGCCACTTTTTAAATTCTTACGTATACTATCCTTGCCGTGCCTGTACATATTGGAGGCTGCAAAGTTTGTCAAACAAAACCCCAAAATTTTTACACAGGCTAAAGATTTATATTCACGCTGTACTAGAAATTGTAACCGGCTCGTTCTTAATTTTATACCCAAAAGTGCACAGATACAAAAAAACTGCTTTTGTATGTGTGTAGTAATATTTAATAAGATTCCTGATTATATTAAAGACAAACCTATTAGTCAATTTAAGAAAATACTACATGAATGGCTGGTAGAACGTGGATTTTATTCAATTCAAGAGTTTTTGAATAGCTAGGAAATATTTTTGAACAATAAAATAGTTAACTTGACATTTCTGGATTTAATAATAATATCAATGTGAATGAATAATAAGATGTGAATGTGTACGTTTGAATTGTTTGTTAATAATAATTAATAAAATAGATAATTGACATTATTATAAAAACATAGTTATTGTAGATTGAGATATGTAATTATGGAAAAGAGCAAAGAGTTTGGGCTTAACTCAGAAAACACAGAAAAAAGCAGTTTCATTGTATGCATCAATAGCGTATTTACCCTTGGAATATTTTTCAGAAGCCGTAATGACCATTAAAAGCATTTCGACCAATGACGAAAAAATATCGTTATTTCGTGAATACTTTATGAAACAATGGATGAAGCCCAGCGTGATGCCTTCCATTTGTTTTTATGGTCAGAGACACCGCACCACATATTCAGTGGAAGGCTGGCATAACCGTTTAAATAAGAAAGTCTCGATTAAACATCCAAATGTATTTCTGCTTATTCAAATCTTGAAAAAAGAAAGCGTGTTTCAAGAATTTCGCATGAAGCAAGCACATACATATACTGAACGATTCACGAAAACACAACGTAACAACGATCGATTGATTGACTTGCGCATCAACAAAATTGTAGAAGATCTCCTTAACGACAAAATCGATATCGAGCAGTGCCTTAGACGCCTCTCATTCATCCGTTTGAAGAAACAATTCCACAATGTCGAGTGATTTTATAATTTGCTTAATTTTAGTTAATTTGGTTTAAGTGTTCAAGCCCAAAATTTATCTCTAGGAAATAAATGCTTTGGTTTTGTGTATTATAATTTATATATTTTTATTTAGAATGGGTTTGCTCTTGACTCTAGACTAAACCAGACGTATCGTTGACAGAGTTGACGGTGGAACAACGCCACTCAGAAGGCCATCTGGCACTCCCGCTCCCGGACAGAACTCAACAAGCTCTGCTTTGGTGCCGGGCTCCGGTAGGAGGGGGGTAGCTACCAGGCGGCACCTAACGCAGCCTACCACCGCCTGTTAGGATCGTTCAGCCACCATCACACAAATCAACCCTTTTTTCATTTAAAAACATTTCTAGCCGAAAGTGTATTTCTGGGGAATAAAAGCTTAATTTGTTTAATCCTTAATTTATTTCATTTTTCTTTTTATCTAAAAAACATTTTTATTTAAGTGTACATGCTGAAAATGTATCACTGGGGAACAAAAGCGTAGTTTTATTAAAAGTATATCTACAGGGAAAGTGTATCTCAGGGGAAAAAATCGTTATTTTGTTGATAGTACGGGCCCAGATGTTAAATAGTCATAGACAACGGGCAAAGAGAATTTAGGGCTGCATCATGCTGGCATGTGAGCTCATAGTTTATATTTTAGTCTTTGGTGAAAAACCTTATATTATTAGAGAAAAAATATAACTGTCACCTATGATGGCTGACATTGAATGACAAAAAAATCGTGAATAAAATATGACTAGCGGTTTCCCGCGACTTAGTCTGCGCAAAGGTCGAATTTACCATACAAGTTTTCACCCCCATAAAATATGATTTCTGGGATAAAAATGTCAATCTTACTTATGTCGTTTTTCGGGACTCAAACTATCTCAATACCAAATTTTGTCTGGATTGGTTTAGCGGTTTAAGCGTGACGTGAAAAGCTAACAGACAAATACACTTTCGTATTTAAAATATTAGAATGGATTTGGTGTGACAGATGTCGGCAACACATCAGATCCACAAATTAGAAAGAATATGAGTACTGATCTGCGGTCGAGCGCCAGTGTGGTCTACCGCTTGACGACGTGTCGCTAGCTTCATGTCGCGAGCTACGAATGGTATTTCATAGAAATACATTGAAACCAGTAGTGTCGCGTCGACACGTGGTTTGACGCCGCGACGTGTGGTCGGCTACGAACTTATACCTTTAGTCCTTATCGAGTAATTGGTAAACATACATAAAAAAGATTAAGACGAATTGTGAGCCTCCTTCTTTTAATTGTTGGTTAACTTAAAAGTTAAAATATAATTTTGCAGACCACTCTGTTACGGCGCAATTTTTCTCAAACAAAATTAAATGACATTTCATCCCTATAGGGTTAAAAATATACTAGATCTATCTAGTAGAATTTATCACCGAATGCTTCTGAATCGGTGCGCAGATATTTTTAAATATTTCTACTTACCTTTACCATTGTAAATCGTTAGTCGTAATATATTTATATGTCTTCATGTGTGATTCTTACCAAAAAGTTTTCTAAAAGTCAACCTATATAGATCCCACTGCTGGGAAAAGGCCTCTACCTCAACTATGAGGAGGTACGAGCCATACTACCACCACGCGAGCTCAGTGCGGATTGGTGGAGAGGTTACTTGAATGGTCGAAATGGTCACCCATCCAATCACGACCGCGCCGTGGGTTCTTTTGGTATCAATACCAAAGCGCTGCCGCCACTGCGCTACAAGCAAAAAGTTTTCTAACCAAACATTATCTTTGCAGCGGACTTCGGCGTGTCGGCGAAAAACAAATCAACGCTTCAGAAGCACGACACGTTCATAGGGACGCCATATTGGATGGCGCCTGAGGTCGTGCTGTGCGAGACGTTCCGCGACCATCCATACGACTTTAAGGTAATAGACATAAACGCTGTATTCGTTTGGCAACGCCTAGCAATCTTGATACATGTAAAAGCTTTTCATGCCTTTCACAAAAAATTATGACCACTAAAACCTTAAAATATAATTGGCTCTAAAAATATGACATAAGGCTGAGCCATATGAGCCAGCGTTATATGAGCAAGCGCTTACAAAAATTCGTCGAATAACTAACGTACTCGGTAACTCAGTTGAGAGAGCATTCGCCCAGATAGGGAAGGGTCGTGGGTTTGAGTTCCACCAGAAGATGTTTGATTATTTTTTTGCAATATTAACTACAAGCGGCTGTTCCCGACTTCTCCCGCGGCAAACAAACTTCCACCCTCCTATTACCCCGCTTAATATTTGGTTTCTGGGATAAAAAACTATACTGTGATCTTTACAAATTATACCAAATTTTATTTAAATCATTTCAGTTAAACTGTGTGTGTGAGTGTCTGTCTGTGTGTTACCTCTTAATCAACGCGTTATAAGAAACAGACAGACACTTTCGCATTTAAAATATTAGTAAATGTAAGTAAAGTTTGCCGATATAGATCCCACTGCTGGGCAAAAGCCTCACCTCAACTATGTGAAGGTACGAGCCATATTTTACCACGCGGGCTCCGTGCGGATTGGTGGAGGGATCTGTAAGGCAAGTGGCCAACCTTACTGTCAGATGTTATCGAGCCGCCCTGACTAGCCGCCTCTGACTAGGCTAAAAGACTAATATTAACATATATTATCCGGGACCAACTGCCTAACGTGCCTTCTGAGATGCTTGTCATGGACGTCACTTAAATAAAAAATATTAGTACGGATCTATTTTGTGGTTGTCAAATGAGTTTTATAATTTATAATTTTAATTTTCTGACTATCTATTTCATCACAGGTGGACATCTGGTCGCTAGGCATCACGCTCATAGAGTTCGCCCAGATGGAGCCCCCCAACCACGAGATGACCCCCATGCGGGTGCTGCTCAAGATACAGAAGAGCGACCCCCCCAGCCTGGACCAGCCGTCGCGGTGGAGCAAGTCGTTCAATGACTTCATAGCGAAGGCGCTTGTCAAGGTATGACTTTTTATTGGCCCCCGTGTGGGTCCCATTTTAAAGGTCCCCATGTGGGTCCCATTTTAGGTAAACAGTGGTGCAGGTTCAATGACTTCATAGCGAAGGCGCTTGTCAAGGTATAGTCCCCTTATGTCTCTGGGAGTCCCTGGGGGTCCCTGGCCCACGTTTAGATGAACTCCATTTTAGAGGCCCCCATGTGAGTCACATTAAATTGATTCAAAAAGTTGCAAGTCAAGTCGTTCAGTGACTTCATAGCGAAGGCGCTTGCCAAGGTTTGACTTCGTAGTGACCACCGTGTGGATCCCAGTGGCCTCCATGTGAGTCACAATAAAGTGACACACAAATTTCAGCAAGTCAAGTCGTTCAAAGACTTCATAGCGAAGGCGCTCGTCAAGGTATGAAGCCAGAGTGGCTCCTGTGTTGGTCCCATTTAGGCGAGACCTATTTTAAAAGGCCTCCATTTGGATCCCATTTAGGTGGAACTCATTTAAGAGGCTCTCATTGAAGTCCTATTTAAGTGGCCTACAAAGTTAAGCAGTGGTGCAAGTCGTTCAATCAATTCATAGCGAATGCGCTTGTCAAGGTTTTTGACATTACCTTGACCTTGACATTAATACCATGACCTTATTTCGTTGAAACCCATTTAAGAGGCCCCCATTTGGGTATCATTTAGGTGGAACCCATTTAAACGACCCCCATTTGGGTATCATTTAGGTGGAACCCATTTCAGAGACCCCCATTTGAGTCTCATTTAAGTAGAACCCATTTAAGAGACTCCCATTTGGGTCTCATTTAGGTGGAAGAGGCCCACAAAGTTTAGCAGTGGTGCAAGTCGTTCAATTAATTCATAGCGAATGCGCTTGTCAAGGTTTTTGACATTATTACCTTGACCTTGACATTAAACCATGACCTTATTTCGGTGGAACCCATTTAAGAGGCCCTCATTTGGGTATCATTTAGGTGGAACCCATTTAAACGACCCCTATTTGGTATCATTTAGGTGAATCCCATTTAAGAGGCCCCCATTTGGGTCTCATTTAAGTGGAACCCATTTAAGAGACTCCCATATGGGTCTCATTTAGGTGGAAGAGGCCCACAAAGTTAAGCAGTGGAGCAAGTCGTTTAATTACTAGCGAAGGCGCTTGTCAAGGTATGAAACCCTAGTAGCCCGCGTGTGGTCCCATTTAAGTGGCCCCTAAAGTTTATAGCCATCATGTGGGTTATTAATGCCCGTTTTCACCAACAATCCCTAAATTTTAGGTAACACCTAAGCTATTTTAAGGGACACCTAACAACGGTTTCGGTTTCACCAACTTTTAGGTGGCACCTATGACGCTAGGTATCCCTTTATTTTAGGGGCCCGAATGTCGGCCTCCTAACGCTAGGTGACTGTTTTCGTTTATCGAGTGTGCTTGCTGTGTCTTGCAAAATGGAAGGTTTAAGTGATTTCTTTGAAAATTGAGAAGCTATTGAGGCAGTTGAAATAATGTCAAATCCAAGTTTATTTTTTCGGCCCCGTATTTACCGCGAAAGACCAGATTATTTCATGAAGTATAATGAAAAATACTTTTTCATCAGATATAGGTTATCTAAGCTTGAGCGTGTTATTTTTATTGGAACAAATAGAACAACTTTGGAATATCCAGACAACACGTATGTTAAAAAAGTACAGTATACACTTTTAATAATCCTTTCTAAGTATATATCTTAAAATATAATTATAATATCATATATTTTACGCCATTTTATGAATTTAATAAAGATATTTACTAATGAATAATAATACTCGACTTGCCGAAAAACACCCTAAAGTCCTTAAATAAATTGTAAAGAAAACACCATGAACAAAATTTAAACAACAACGAACGAAAAATAGCACGCAAGTCGCAAGCGAACTTCAACAGACTTCAACTGCCACTTTAAGGCAGAGATCCGGTTATTCACCATACAGCCAACAAATTTGTAAAATAAGCCGATTTTGAAACTTATTTTGTGTTTTTACCCTTGATTTTAATTCATTACGATATATCATTTATTGCTTTCAATTTAATTCTTACAAATCTTAGTAAAATTACAAATAACCATATTTTAACGGTAAAAGTACGGTTTTTCGAAACACTTCTTAAAAATCAACTGTCACCTATGTAAGGGACCCGATCGTAGGTATCACTTACACTGGTGAAAATGGATTTAGGTAAGGGACCGGTTTAGGGACCGCCTTAGCTTAGGGATATCTTAGTAAGGGGTTCGTTTAGGGATTGTTGGTGAAAATGGGCATAAGTGTCCCAAAAAGTTAAGCAGTGGTGCAAGTTATAGGATATAGTGATAGAAGGCCGTATCTTCCAAACACAGGCATTATTTGGTTGAATGGAGGTTCTAATCTAAATACATATATTTTTGCACTTGAAAAAATGACTACCAGAGGCGGGAATCGAACCCGCGTTCTTCGCACACCGGGCGATTGACTAACCTCTCGTCCACCCTGGCGTTGGCAGAGCCTGTCGAAATTTTCAAGTGCTTCTTAACGCTGTTCTAATCTAGTAGCTTTTTTGGCATGAACTTTTTATAACGAAATAATTTTATTTATTTATTTGTTTAAATGCTCGCTCCACCGTCGATTCTGTCTACCACACTTCAAAAAAATCACAATCCCATATCTCTATTCCCAGGACCCAGAGAAGCGTCCTACGTCGACGGAACTGCTGTCGCACCCGTTCGTGTGTGGCGCGCTGGACGCCAAGCCGCTGCGCGACCTGCTGCTGGAGTACCGCGCCGAGGTCGTGGAGGAGGAGCTGCTGGACGACGACTCCGAGGTGAGTGGTGCTCATCACTTATTTAGCAGTATTATCTAGCGCAGGGTTAAGGGTCGAATTTATTTTAAAAAGCTGTGTGGCTGTCTATTTTTTTGAGGTTATGTATGATTCCAAGAAAAATATCTGGGGTAGATTGTAAACACTCCCTGATTTCCTTACTTGACTTGAATAGCGAATGGTTAATTCTATTGTTTCTCTCTTTATCTTTCTGTCATGTTTATGTTTAGATGTGAGTAACAGGAATGGAGACGAATATAGAGAAGGGTTTCTGACAGCAACTTTTGAATAAATTAAGAGTTGATTGACGACGGCCGCAATGATAATTTTCGGATGTATATGTAGATTGAACTAAGAAAAAGATCTATCTGGAAGTATCTAATAAAGTTCTTTAAACTTTATCAAAAAGTCGAGTAAATTAATCAGTATTTTACTGCTACAAATTAATAACACAACACGTATGTATGGAATAGTTTTAAGGAACACAAATCTTGTAAAACTTTGAAAAGAGGCTATGACAATAGTGACTGAGTTTCTTTGCTGCTTCTTCTCAGCACTAGCCCACATTTGACACGAAGCAGTGGTAGGTTTCAATTTTATGTTGGGACGTGTATAAGTGCTCCTTGCGAGCCTATGTACAGAAATAAATGAATTTTGTTTCCATAATTAACCCATATTGGATGGCTATTAAATTTGCGTTAATAAATCTTTACGGTGTTATTACAAAAAAATTAGACCAGGTTTAAAATGGGTCTAAATATTAGCTGACAGCAGAGGAATGAATGTCACATTCGTAACATAACCTTATAGAGAAGCGCTCTTCTAATTGGCTAGCTAATAGCTTAGTCCTGTCTTAAACCCGGTACTAAGTTTTTGGAATAACGGGGTTACGGCCTTATTACAAAAAATATAGTACCAGGTTTAAACCTGGATCAAAAATTAGCCGACCAATCAGAAAAGCGTTTCGCCATTAGGTAATGTCACGAATGAGTCATTAATTTCAAATTTGTCAGCTAATAATTAGTCATGGCTTAGACTTGGTACTAAGTTTTTTGTAATAAGGCCCATAGAGCCCACTTGTGCAAGTCTCGATTAGCTGTTCCGGATTTGCGCAAATGGGGTTTAAACTCAGATCATAGGCCTTGCACAAGTCCGAAGTAGCTAATCTGGACTTGGGCAACAGTGCCTAAAAAACTAAAAATCAAATAATATTTTTTATAACTTAAACAATTATTTTGCAAGTTTTTACGAAATCAAATGCTTAGAAATGGGTGATCTATCATATGAAACAAAATATGCATACGGTAGGAAATAGTGTGACGACTCTTTAGTAAAACTGTATTTCTGTGTAGTTGCACACACAATAATTCACACACAAGTGCTTAGTATAACTACACAGAAATACGTTTCGATTACACAAGTGCTTAGTATAACTACACAGAAATACGTTTCCATAACACAAGTGCTTAGTATAACTACACAGAAATACGTTTCGATAACACAAGTGCTTAGTATAACTACACAGAAATACGTTTCCATAACACAAGTGCTTAGTATAACTACACAGAAATACGTTTCCATAACACAAGTGCTTAGTATAACTACACAGAAATACGTTTCGATAACACAAGTGCTTAGTAAAACTACACAGAAATACGTTTCCATAACACAAGTGCTTAGTATAACTACACAGAAATACGTTTCGATAACACAAGTGCTTAGTATAACTACACAGAAATACGTTTCCATAACACAAGTGCTTAGTATAACTACACAGAAATACGTTTCGATAACACAAGTGCTTAGTATAACTACACAGAAATACGTTTCCATAACACAAGTGCTTAGTATAACTACACAGAAATACGTTTCCATAACACAAGTGCTTAGTATAACTACACAGAAATACGTTTCGATAACACAAGTGCTTGGTATAACTACACAGAAATACGTTTCGATAACACAAGTGCTTAGTATAACTACACAGAAATACGTTTCCATAACACAAGTGCTTAGTATAACTACACAGAAATACGTTTCGATAACACAAGTGCTTAGTATAACTACACAGAAATACGTTTCCATAACACAAGTGCATAGTATAACTACACAGAAATACGTTTCGATAACACAAGTGCTTAGTATAACTACACAGAAATACAGTTTTGCTAAAGAGTCGATAACACAAGTGCTTAGTAATAAGTTTATTACACCACCAAATATAATACAAAAGGCTTAATAACAACCTATTATTATGTATTTAACTAACAAATATCACGTGTATGCTTGTGCACGCTTACTAACACGCAAGACCAAGTCGAGGCGGGGCAAGGGGAGGCCCAACAAGGAACAGTACCAGAGAATTGGTTAGTATTTAATTTGGTATGTAAAATAAAAAACAACCTATAGTAATTTCAAAACCATTTAGAGATTTTATGCATATAAACACTATACAGTTACTTAAAATAGAAAGATGGGGCTTATTTTTACGAAAATACGGAGTATAATTTATCCTTCATATGTCCTCGAAACGCACCGGAAACCGACATATGGCGTTACTATTTGCATGTGTGAGAGTTATATGGGATTTCAAACTTTGTTGTTGCATTTTTAAACATACACTTCACGACACAAACGGGATTTAATGCAACTAATGATACTTATTTAAAAGGCAAATTTGTATTTACCTTCCCGATTCGTGCAACCGAATCGAAACGTCGGGAAGGTAAATACAAATTTGCCTTTTAAATAAGTATCATTAGTTGCATTAAATCCCGTTTGTGTCGTGAAGTGTGTGTGAGAGTTTACAGAAAAAAAGTTTGCTTCAAAAGACAATCCTGTTAATCTGAGAGAAAGTCATCATAGGCATGCTTATGACGTCACAAGTTTGAATTTTCAATAATTAATTTCAAAATAACTACTGAATAAAAAGTCAACAAACTCAAATTACTTTCTTAATTTAGTCTTTACTTCAAGAAAAATATAAAACATACCTTAAAATTTACTTTATATACCGAATTGTAACACTTAACACTTGTTTATCGACATTTCGGATGACAAAAGACAATTCTGCTCTTGTACAGGGTAACATTGCAAAGAGGTGCTAAAGGGAATTGAATTTTTTTATATGGAACGTGGCATATCGCCGCCGTTTTAGGTGCGTTCAAATGAGCACAAGGCCAACCATTGTACTCATATGTCGATATTTGCCTTCAATATCTCGGTATAACACCGACTGCCTCGTTGGTCTTGTGGTCAGCACGCTGGGTACTATCCACGAAGTCCCGGGTTCGAATCCCAGGTCGGGCCGAGAGTGTTTGGGTTTTTCTGTCTTGAAATTACTCAGACACAGCTCCGGAGTCAGGAAGTTGGTAGTGTTAACATCATCGTGCCTCGGAAAGTACGTTAAGCCGCTGGTTGGTTTAGGATGGCCGTCTCACCGAACTATGAGAATGAAGGAGCAGAGAGCGCACCTGTGTATTGTGCACTATAATATCTCCTGCCCACCTGAGGCCCAAGTCTGCTAAATTACATAATCAAAATCTTAATAGAATCGTTATTGAATAGCAAGCTTTTGACAGTTCTAGTATGGGCCAAATGTAAAAATCATACTATAGTCCGTGCCATTTAACGGTGCATAAAAAGTCATTGACCCGTCACCCCTGCAGACCGTCACCCGTGTACCACTGCACGCCAGAATGCAAAGCGCGGCGACCCTAACTATAAGCCGTAGCGATACGAATCTGTCTAAGAAATGAACCTCGGTACAGGTCGACCTTGAACCCTAAAGTCAAAAGTCGTAATAATCGCTAGTTAGAAAGACAAATGGTACGTGTCACAAGGTTTTAACTATCAAGGTGAACGACCTTTTATGCACGTTTATCTGGCACGTACTATATTACGATTCTATTACAATTTTGCTACTGTAATTTAGCAGACTTGGGCCCCTGGTCGTAGCCGAATATTCGGTAGGATAATATTATATATTTTTTAAGTTCCAAAGCTTAATAACTGGTGATTTACGTTAATGTTACGTGTTGTGCTTGGTTTACATTGCTTGCGAACCGGAACTGCAGCCGCGAGAACATCCGCCTGCGTCGAAGGTACTAATACTAACAGACCAACAACAAGCATTAAACTTTTAAAATATGTATATAGTAGCTATATAGTAGCTTAAGGGTTTTTAGTGTGTTATGCGTTAAATATAATTTATGTATACAGTTAAAAGTTAAGAGCCAAATCGTTATTAATATAAGGAGTTGAAAGTTATTTTCACTTAAAAACTGAACTGATGTTATCTGAGGGCCTACTAACCTACTATGGTCCAAAAGCTGATGTCCAAAAAATTTTATCCTTACTTATTCATAAAGTTTATAAATATAATGCTAGAAAAACTTCGACGTAACGTAATGAAAAGTGGAGAAATAATTTGTTCAAACTTCAAAATTTCAATTAAATAATTTGTTCAAACTTTGAAGACTACTGAAAATCGGGAAACATACATAGAGTGTGTTTGGAAAGCACTGGGTGTAAGGATTAAAATAAAAAATTTAGTTATCATCTTTTGAACCATCCTTTATACATAGGGATGCCTTCCCCCTGCCACTCACGCCATTACATTGCGAATCAGCGTAATTCAAAACATGCAAGCCACTTACTAAATGTTGATTGGCAATAGTTGACCATAATTTGTTTTTTTTTCAATTGCCCCATTAAAATAAAGGAGAAACGTGTTAGTGTGTTAATATTTGTATTTCTTTGTGTGCGCAGGAACATCGCAGTTCTCAGATGCAAATGGAGATGGAAGATGACTCGACGTCTGTCCGGTCCGCCGACACGCCGGACGTCAAGAGTGAGTACATTGATCATCATCATCATCAAATTTAAGAGCTAGGCTCTTGTCGGTGGAGTTTTTTCCATTCCTCTCTGCTTTCCGCCCTTCTCTTAACCTCCTGATACGACCCGACATTTATCTTTTCTTTTATTTGCTGCATGTAGCTTATTCTTGGTCTTCCTCGCTTCCTTTTTTCTTCTATTCTTCCTTCTATTATCGTTTTAATAAAATTGTCGTGTCGAATCAGGTGGCCTAACATTCGTCCCCTCCTACATTCTATTGTTTCCATCAATCTCCTTTTTTCCCTAACCATAGACAAAACTTTTTCATTTGTTTTCTTCTCCGTCCAACTTATACGCTCCATTCTCCTCCAGCACCACATCTCGAAGGCTTCCAGTCTCTCTCTGTCCCTCTTTGTCAATGTCCACGCTTCACATCCATAGAGTGCTATACTCCAAATGTACACTTTAACAAGTTTTTTGCGAACTTAGCTTGATATTCTGGCCTTGAGCAGGTGCTTTTTTGCATTATAAGCTTGTCTCGCCATCGCTATCCTTGCTTTTATATCTGGTGTACATCTGGAGTCACTAGTTATCAAGCTACCTAGATATTTGAAGGTTTTAACCTGTTCTATTTTTGTGTTATTTATTGAGATAGGGCTATATTTTTCCTTTTTAGAAGCAATTAGTGTTTTTGTTTTATTTATGTTAATTTTGAGACCAAATTCTTTAAAAATAGTGTCCATTTCTGTAACCAGTTCTTCCAACTCCAATCTGTTTTCTGCAATGGCTGCAATATCGTCGGCAAAACGAATGCATTTAAATACGTCCCCATTAATTTTGACACCTCCCTTTTTTGATTCCGTTATTCTGCGTATCGCACATTCTATGAATAAATTAAAAATATACATTGATATACAAGATGAATAGTAAACGAAGGATGATGTAGACTGGAATTTTTTCAAGTGAATGTCTTGTAGGCATTTTCTGTTTCCAGAAAGTATAATTTGGCAGTGAGATCAAGTATGCTATTTACACAATCTGACAGATGACTCTCCTCTATCTGTGAAAAGGATTCCGCTGTCTCAATATTCGATAGTAAAAAAAATAAAGCGATCTTTAAAGTACTTTAACCTAGTCCTTATAAGATTAGTCCTTACATAGTCCTTATAAGATTGCTAATACTAGCGCCAACTCTCGACGATTGCTAGCAACGGCTTGACAATATCTCCAGGAAAACTGCTAATTGCAATATGAAAAGTCGCATTATAAGTAAAGCTAAGGCTCCGCGCGGTTAGGCCACCGGTGACTGTCGCGCGTCACGCCTTTTGGGCCCGAGCAAACGAAGGTGGTCGGTGACCACTACAAATTGATTAGTGTTTAATATTTTTAACACTTGGTGTTCTTTCTTATTTTATAATATAAGTCAGCCTATTAGATCCCACTGCTGGGAAAAGGCCTCACCTCAACTATGAGGAGGAACGAGCCATACTTCACCACGCGGGCTCAGTGCGGATTGGTGGAGGGGTGTATGTAAGGCAAGTGACAAACCTTACTGTCAGAAGTTATCAAGCCGCCCTAGGGCCTCTGACTAGGCTTAACGACTAATACCACAGATATTAGCCGGGACCAACTGCTTAACGTGCCTTCCGAAGCACGGAGATACTTGTCATGGACGTCACTTAAATGGTCGGAATGGTCACCCATCCAATCACGACCGCGCCGTGGGTTGCTTAACTTTTGGTATCACTACCAAAGCGCTGCCGCCACTGCGCCACAGGCACCTCAATTTATATAAGTTTAATAAGAAACCAAAAATTCGCACACAGGTAGGATTTGAAACCACGTCCTTTGGCTAACCGGGCCAACGCTCTTACCAAATGAGCTACTGTGCAGTCTATCCAGCCGTGTGAAATTCTTGGTCTCTTTTGAATACGTCATTGTGTGACGTCAGCGACATCTACCCGAGCTGTATTACAACAGCAGTGGGCCAAGTAGTTATTCTTTACAGAATAAATTCAACTTGACACACAAATTGACACTCACCTGCTGTACAGTCTAATAATAATGTCCTCCTAGCCGACTACGGCGGCCTTTTTTTTTACGTCAGGAAATGCCTTACGCACCGTACCTCTCCGTCGGGGAACGAAGAGGCGTGTGTGGGACTCCCCCGGACTCGGGTATACCCACTAAAACCTGACGACGCCCGCCGCATGTGTTGGCTGTGACAGCAGGGGCCGCGGTATCTCAACAGTCCCGCGGCCCTGCCAGCGGCAACTTCCGCCCTCTAATTTAGAGGGCGGATCTCCACGGAGGGGGGAGTGGATATGTACCCAACCCCCCCACTCCAGACGGCGTACTGGGGGACAGTGCACCGTCTCTCAGGAGGGTCCCTGGTGATTGGGTAGAGGTGTCCCCACACCGTCTGCCCGAGACCTTCCCGTCGGGGCGCCGCTCGTTCTGGCACCGCGGGCGCCGAAGGCGGAGAGAGGCCGGGTCTCTTTCCCGGTCTGGAAATGGGCCACCGCCTTCCAAGACCCCTCGCTTCCGACCATCTTAGACACGACGGTCGGCAAGCTGAGGTCTCCGCCTCCGAGAGCTGCGGCCAACTCCGCCCGCGGCTCCGCCCACGCCGGGCAGTCCACCATTGTGTGCTGAGCCGTGTCTTCGACGCAGTCACAATGGTGGAATCTTGAGGTCGGCTCCTTTCCGGTGACTACACACAGATACCTCCTGAAGCACCCATGCCCCGAGAGGATCTGCGTCAGCCGGAAAGTAACAGACCCGTGTTTCCGTCCAACCCATCTGGACAGAATGGGATGGACGGCCTCCACTGCCCGGCGACGGGACTCGGTAAGATGGTCGCCGAGTCCCTCAACGAGTCGCCGCCGCCACTCTTCCAGAGCCACCTCGTGGGCCGCCTGTCGCCACCGCACTACAGTGTCGGGTGGGGGCCGGCAGCCCTGGCTCTGGGCATGCGCTGCTACTCGCCAGTAGACTGAGGACTGAACCTCGGCCTCCAGGTCCCACGGAAGGGACCCGGCGAAAGCGCACGCCACCGACTACGGCGGCCTATCTCAACTGAGATTAGCCAACTACACGGGACATATTGTAGTGCACAAGTGTGTGCGCAATACATAGGTGCACTCTCTGTTCCTTCACTCTCATAATTCGGTGAGACGGCAGTCCGACATGACCGTAGAGAGATCAGGCGCAGGACCAACGGCTTAACGTGCTTTCCGAGGCACGGGGGTGTTAACACCACCAACTTCCTGACTCCGGAGCTGTGTCTGAGTAATTTCAAGACAGAAAAACTCAAACACTCTCGGCCCGACCCGGGATTCGAACCCGGGGCCTCGTGGATAGTACCCAGCGTGCTGACCACTAGACCAACGAGGCAGTCGTTGTACAGTCTACAGATCCATTGACAGATGTTTTGTCGAACTGGCGAGTGGACGCCACTCGCTTTTCGTGTGCGGTTACTCTATACTAAACATATTGAAATACAGTAAGCAGCTTGTCGGTAACCACCGGTGGCAGGCCTGTGTATCTCCCCGCGTAGGTAGCAAAAACGTACCTACGCGCGGCGACCCTTACTTAGGGGCTAAAACAAGTTGCGTGTCGCTACCGGCCAGCGACACGCTCGCGCGTTTTATTCACCGGCGGCCGCGCGGCTACGTTGCTGGCTGGACGAGAATGAATAAAGTACTAGAAAGAGGCGCTAGATGGCATTAGAAGCTTCTCGTAGCAGTCAACCCTATCGCGTCGCGTGATATTACGTCACTGAATAGGTTTAGTGTATAAGTATGAAATTATCTTGCAATGGATTTTTGTAGGTGTCTACACGAAAATGTGCTTGACTCTGAGGCGAACTAAATTACGACAAATTGTTGACGACATTGAGTAGACATTTCTTTGAATACAATTGCTAAGTCATACTTCTGTACGAAGTACTAGTACTTATTCTGTGCCGGTGGCTGTGGTCGGTGGCACATCTGCGCGGAGCCTGAGTCGCGAGTGGACGCCACCTCTTTATTAAAACAAGTAAACATAATTATTGAAAAAAACATAACAACCGACCGAAATGGTCTTTTTACTGGCTTTCATTTGATACCCATATTGCTATGGTAAGGAACAAATCAATCCCCTCTCCCTCATTTATTTTCATTTGCGGCGCCATTTTTTAAATGTATATAGCCTATGTCATTCTCACAATTTTTGACACGACACCTCATATGTCAAAAACTGTCTAGCCGTTTGGGCTGTAGGGCGTGCCAAACAATTATACATACATACATACATAAACTCGAAAAGCATAACCCTCCTTCCGCAGTCGGGTAATGAATGTAAACATCTTGTCGCTAGCCACCGGCTGTGGTCGGTGGTCCATCTGCGCGGAGCCTAAGGTTGTCGTGTTATTGATATAACGTGTATATTCCTAGTACTATGAGTGTAGGAAGTTACTGACTGAATGGCTGAAACCAATGAATTATGATGATGTTGAGGCACTATTGGAATAACTCACATACACCAAATGCACACTCACACACACACACGTACACACACAAAAGCATACACACACGAACATACAGCGCTCACACAATCTAAAACTCATACTAATGTGATTGTTATATTACCTACATGCTACCTACTATCTATTTAAGGAAGAGCAGTGTCTCCTGGCACAGGCTTCATTTCAGCTTAAAAGGAGACACTGATCACTATTCCACGTTATGTACTATTTGTTAAAGCCAATAAACATTTTTCATTTTCATTTTTTCATTTTTCTTTCCAGTGTCGGAAGCGGAGCCAGGCGTGCCCGCCGCCGCCAAGCGGCCCCGGGACGACGATGCGCAGCCCGCTGACAGGAAGGCGCCTGTGAGTTGTATTTACGTCACTACTAGTGGTTCCCCGCGACTACGCAAGAGATGGATTTTCCACATAAACTTTCATCCCCCATTTCACCCCCTTAATGTTTTTATATCGCGACAAAATGTAGCCTATGTCCTTTCCAGGGTCTCGAACTGTCTCCATACCGAATTTCATGTCAATCGGTTCAGTGGTTTAAGCGTCAAGAGGGAACAGACAGACACACTTTCGCATTTATAATATTAGTATGGATTGCCGATTTGTTTATTGTTGATTTATATTTATCTTAAGGTACTCTTAGAAGAGCAACTAAAATGGCTCAAGCTATTTGACATCACCAATCGTTGACGTACTTTTTTGACGACGTTTTCCTAAACATAAGACTAATCTAGAACAATTTTTCACCCCAGATAACTCCCACATACAAGAGGACTTGTCCATTAATGGTTTTTTATTCGTCAATATTTCTAACCAGAATAAACTAAATATTATATGAAAGAGTTTACAAAAACTATCCTTTCTGCATAATCAATATATTTTTTAAGGCCTCCGATTTAGAGAATAATTGAAATTAATTTTTCTCTTTGTCTGTACATAAACCGCACCTTCGTCTATATCAATAAACGCATGAAAAAAAATTGTCAGCAAAATTGTCATTCCATTGACAGTAGTAACTATTATATAATCTGTGGTAGTACCTAGTAGTATTTACCCACCAGTGGAAAGGCAATGGTACATAGCCATACAGCCAGGAAATACAAGTAAGTGATCAATGGATGATGCCTCATTACAAAATATATTTTTTCTCAAAAATGGAGGCGTTTAAAATTCAGATTTCTATTACGTGTTACGTGTTCCATATTTTTGTAGCTTAAAGAGAAATATAGATTATTGGTGGTTGGTGATATCTTGGAATAAAAAACCAGCCTCCATACAAAAAGAGGACAAGTCCTTTTTACAAAATATAATAATATTATTGGTTTTGTTACAAAATCAACTTATTGTTACCTTCTATGTCTTCACTACTGTTCAACGCTTTAATAAAATTAAATAGGAGTTGGCTTATTTGGAATTGATAACAGATTGGTCTTACAACACCCTTACGCGACATACACACGTGTCGAGCGACCTCTTTTTATACTAAAGTTACACGTAATAATTTAAGCAGGCACCAGAAAATAGAAAGGCCTCGCCCGCGCCCCGCCCCGCCCCCTGGGGACACAATAAAATGACGTAACGATGATTGTAAGACAAATTTGTTACATACAAGAATCGTGATTTGGCCCGTGAGCGACTCTCCATCTTAAATATTTTTATAAACATATACGGTGGTAATACAAAAAAATTTGACCAGGTTAAAATGGGTTTAAATATTAGCCGACAACAGAGATACAAATGAAACATTCGTGACATAACCTAATAGAGAAACGCTTTTCTTATTGGCTAGCCAATAGCTTAATCCTGTCTTCAAAACCTGGTACTAAGTTTTTGTAATAACGGGGATAATGTCTTCGATTATTTAAAGCCTATCTGTTATCAATTCCAAAGCCATAGTATACTAAACCATTCCACGTATTAACTTGACCAGGCACCAAAAATAAGTGTTGAGCGACATCTCTTCATCATAGTGTACTAAAGTTACACGTATTTACTTGACCAGGCACCAAAAATAAGTGTCGAGCGACATCTCTTCATCATAGTATACTAAAGTTCCACGTATTTACGATACTTACTATCGATACTTATTTTTTGTGCCTGGTCAGGCATAAAAAATAAGTATCGAGCGACATCTCTTCATTGGAGATGCGAAAAATATTTCAATGAAAAGAAAAGAGTGATTCATATCATTGTGAGCTTCCGATATATATCACTCTTTTATATCTTCGGCTCTTTTAACTCAGTAAAACAGGATGCGAATCATCGATGAATTAGTGATTTATTTGCTTGCTATCCTGTCTATCTCTCTTTCACATACTAGCGAGCAGTAACACCGTCTCACTCAGTCCTGTAGTTCAGTTCATTTCGTTCAGTCGCTCGAAACGGAGTCGTATATCAAAAGAGATAAAGATATATTTGAGATGCAAGTGAGTTAGTGAGTGATTAGCTTCTTTGAAAAGATATATATCATTTTCATTCTTCATCATAGTACGAGTATACTAAAGTTGCACGTATCAATTTGATCAGGCACCAAAAAAAGAGAAAGGCCCCGCCCCGCCACCGCCTGCGACGCCGCCCTCCCCGCCCGCCCCGCCCGCCCCGCACGCCCCGCCCGCCCTACACGCGCCGCGCAAACCGCCCGCGCCGCCGCCCCCCGCCGTCGCCGCCCCGCCTACCCCGCAAGCGCCGCAAGCGCTGGCGCAGAGCAAGCAGCTTGTCGACCAGGTGAGTGACACTCACACACCACGCAGACTATACAGTATACAGTGTGTCCGTCGGCGACGCCACCCCGTCCCCGCCACGCAAGCCTCCCGCGCCTCCTCCCCCCGCTTCACTGCCAGCGCCGCAAGTGTTGGCGCAGTGCAAGCAGCTTGTCGACCAGGTGAGTCACACACTACACAGACTAAATACTATATGTAGTGTTTAAATGTATGTTTGTAGACTGTAGATTGGTGACAGTTGCACAGAATAAATACTAGTACTACATACTGTCGAGTTCATTATAATATATGAGCATTTCCAAGGCTTCATATTGGCTTAGAGGAGAGGACGCCCTACGGGACCAAAAAAATTTACTTTTAAGTTTAATATTTCGAAAACGGAGCATAAAATCTGAAAACTGTATTAGAAACCCCTCAGTCATTTTAAAAGACCTACTCAACGACACCCCCCGCGCTCCCTCCCCCCGCCACCCCGCAAGCGTTGGCGCAGAGCAAGCAGCTTGTCGACCAAGTGAGACACACCACACAGACTACAGTGTGTCCAGGTTTCGACTGGCGATAATTAATGGGATATTAGATCATCAAATATTACCGACAAAAAATGCTATTCTACTAACCCTCCCCCCCCCTCAAAATGGCAGCCATTTAAATTCAAAGTCACTATTTATATCTATGGTATCTATGAATCTGGAGGTCCTAAAAGTAATGATAGGTAACGCTATCGCCTATCAAGTGAAATATTAATTCAAAATTATTAACCGTCATAGAGGATTTTTTTAAAAGAAATCTTGCTAAAAATTTAAAGCAGTTAAATAGTTTTTTTAAACCCATTACAATACTAAACCCAAAATGCAACTTTTCAGTTTGTTTTTTCATTAGGATTATGTCTCTACAATTTGATAAATTAAAGGCCCTTAATTTTATCGCTAGTCGAAACCCGGACACACTGTATACTTTATGTAGTGTTGAATATATGTCTGTGGACTGTAGATTGGTGATTGTAGCACAGAATAAATACTAGTACCAGGCCTGCGTAACTCCCCGAGTAGGTAGCAAAAACGTTCCTACGCGCGTCGACCAACCGTGGTGGGCTAATCCACTTGGGTGTCGCGAGCGAACAGCTACACGCGCGCGCGTTTTATTCACCGGTGGCGCGCGGCTCTACGTTGCTGGGTAGACGAGCACGAATCGTCGCATGATAGTACTTCACTAAATAGGTTTTGTGTATTATGAATCATATTCCAGAGAAATAAGAATGAAATAATCTTGCAATGGATTTCTGTAGGTGTCTACACGAAAATGTAGTTGACTCTGAGGCAAACTAAATTACACCTTATCGTTGACGACTTTGAGTAGATATTTCTTTGTATTTAATTGCAAAGTCAAACTTCTGTACGTAGTGCCAGTACTTATTCTATGCTCGTAGTAGTACAGAAGCTGTACTTGTTAATGGTTTTCAAAGAAATGTCTATGCAATGTCTTTAACAATATGGTGTAGTTTAGCTCGCCTCAGAGTCGGGCACGTTTTCATTTAGACACCTACAGAAATCCATTGCAAGCGAATTTTATTCTTATATAGCCTGACCAGAAATATATGGGACCTAAATTAAGGGTGCTACGAATCCTCTTTATATGACAACATTTGATATAATCATACCAGCTTAGATTGGCAACTGAACATAAAAATTATACATTTTATATGTTTAAATGTATGTTACATTTCTAAGTCTGATAACAGATTCTAAGATACAAGAACAAGACAGAACATTTGCAAATTCAGTGGCTCTTGGTTATAATGAGCATAAAATTTGGACGAAATTGTAATTATTTTTGCAACACCACAGTCGGGTAGAAGTAAAACTACCTGTTGTTCTTGTGATTAATATTATTTATTATGTTAACAGACTATTGCAATTATTGTATATGAAATTTTAGTAAAATATCTAAGCGGGGTTAAAATATAGAAAAAAAAAACAAGCGTAAATAATTGTTATTTTTCAAAATCGTTTATTAAATATTCTTAGTTACCATCAATAGCCAATTATCACTGTTCGCACTATATGACGTACCAAAAATTGTGATATGACAACTAAATCAGTAATTAATTCAAAGAAATTATGTTGATTTACACATATTTCCTTAAATGTTTTTTTTATAACTTAAGCATTTTTTTTGCAAGTTTTTACTTATTATATTTTTTATAACTTAAGCAAAATTGCTTTATTTTATTTTTTATAACTTAAGCAAAATAATTGCTTAAGTTATAAAAAATATAATAAGTTAAGCTGATTTCATCTTAACTGATGGTTAAATATTTGTAAAAATATTTCCATTGGATACATGCGGGTACATTCCCCAAGTATTGATGAAATCGAACGCCGGCTCACTGGCGAAGCAAGCACTTGCAAAAATTCGTCGACTGACTAACGTCCTCCGTAGCTTAGTTGGTAAGAGCACTCGCCCGGATAGCGAAGGGACGTGGGTTCGAGTCCCACCGGATGACACAGTCGATTAATTTTTGTAAGTGAAATTTAAATGAAATAACTAAAACACATGTTAAACCACATTTCTTTTACGACAGCGAATTGATTTCGGGGTTTTTAACACATAATAATATCACATACTCGTAAATTAGATCACGCTTCCTCTTTGACACTAATAATTATGACATATAATGTCATGACAATGACGATTTGTGGTTTCTGTTACCAGTAAAAGAAATTAGTTCCTGTTATTTTCCGCAATATGGCGAGGTCCCATATGTTTTTGGTCAGGCTATAAGTCTGGATAACGATTTACAATACACTAAAACTTTTCAGTGACGTAATTTGCTGTGTGTGCGATGACAGCGCATCTAGTTACCACACTTATTTTGGACTTAAAATCGGTGAAATTATGGCAACTGAATGGTTTGATAACGTTTTTTCGGGTTATATTTCAGCTTAATTAAATTAACATATCTAAAAAGCTTGAGCATATTATTATCATAAGTGATGGGGATATTGTTAAAACGTAGCTGGGGCTCTCCTCTGCATCAGATTTTTTTCCCAAGTAAAATGTTCAATGCATACGTATTGTGTGTTGAAGTTTTGGATGCCATGGGGAAAATTGATGTAATTTTAACACGCAGGATAGTACATACAAATAATATATTAAGTAATATCATTTTAAATTAAATTGCTTACTTTTCTTTACAGCAACTGTCCATCAATTTCTTTGCTCCTATTTCGATTTTGATGTTGGAAACGAATAAAACTTGCACTTCTTTTCCTTAGGTATGTCGAGAAGCAGAGAAAGCAGTAGAAGACAAAAATACAGACGTAAATGAACCGGAAATAGCAAACGAGAAACCAAAGCAAGAGCCCAGACTGACGCCGGAACCAGTCACTCCAGAAAAACAGAAGGAAAAAGAAATAGAAAGAAGAGAACCGCACAGGACTGAGATTAAAGAAGAGATCAGAATTGAGAACGGAGATGATAGAAGTAAAAAAGAAGTTAAAGTCAAAGAAGAAGAAAGAAAAGAGAATAAAGAACAGAATAGAACTGAAAAGACCGATATAGTAGTAAAGATAGATAATGAAAAAGATAAGAGATATTCTAGATCTAGTGCGTCGGATGACAAAGTGTTGACTGAGGTGAATAGGATAGAACGTACTTCTAGAAGTTCGCTAGAACTAGACAGAACAAGCATAGAAGTAGCGAGAAGTAAGCTAGACAAAGACAGATCGAGTTCTACGGAACAAGTGGAAACTGTGAAGGTGAATGCAGAAGTAAATAGAATAGAGAAGTTCTCAAGGTCGAGTTCTATGGAAGGAAAAGAGAGAATTAGTATAGAAATAGATAGAAACGAGAGAGATGATACGAGATATAAGTGGGAGAAGAGAAGATCGCCGCAGAATTCGGTGGAGATCCGACCTGTAACGGTAAGACATAGGAATAAGTTTAATTTTATATTGTGTCCATTATAATCATTTCTCCTGGCGAATTAGACTTAGCAGCATCTACAATTTAGTAGGCACATACTTCTTTTACTATATTAATTAATAATGTAGCATCTTTTCTTGGGGGCCTAAGCAATATACAGGGTCCCAGAACGGGTTATAGGAGGTACTTTCACTATAGGAGGTATCACAACTGTTCTGCCCTCATAAGCCAAAAAGCGTTATCTCAAAAAAGTTACATTCGAGAAAATTAATGTTTTAAATTTTTTGATATCGCGTCATTAATAATATTACATACTCGTACCTTTATTTCTTATTGATGTTTTCCGAAAATAGAAAAACTATGTTTTTTTACCTCAAGTTTGAGATATACTCGTATCTAGCTTACTCGAGCTTCAAATAATTTGTTTTAGTGTGTTCATAGAAATTTTCATACAAATGTTTTTCTATGCATTATTGCTAAAAATCCTTATCAAACAATATAATACATGAAAAAATATCATTTTATAATAATTTTCATATACTTGAAGCAAACATACTACAAAAGTTTTCATTTTGGAAATAGGTATCTATGTTAAAAATCACTCAGAAGTAGGAAGGTCCTCCAGAAGGACAGTCTATTGGCTGGAATTATATTGTTAAGGGAGTTAAAGATATTGTTTACGATTACGCATATTTCCTTGTCGAATATGACTAAAACACATGTTGAACCACTTTTCTTTTACGACAGCGAATAGTTTTCGGCGTTTTTAACACATAATAATATCACACACTCGAAAATTACGTTACGCTTCTTCTTTGACACAAAATATTATGACAAATAATGACATGACAATGACGATTTGTGGTTTCTTTTGCCAGTAAAAGAAATTAGTTCCTGTTGTTTTCCGCAATATGGCGAGGTCCCACATATTTTGGGTCAGGCTATACATGTCTACATTACTACAATACAATGATTTGTATTTGTTTTATGCTCGATTAATTGTATAAACTTAGATAAATAGAGCGCCATCTATCGACATACAATATAACTAAAATTTTTAGTTGTCAGAAAATCCCTAATTGTAAATGGTTTCTCTATCTGATTGTATGTCTATGTAGATTTTTACCTCTTTTTCGAATAATGTTTATTTTGATGAATATGTGCCCCTTATAACATATTTTTTAGGAATAGAACATTATTCAAGCTACCTCCCATATCAGTTGTAATCACCCATTTGGGTCACCCTGAGTGTTGTTGTCCAATATTTGTTTTTATTTATTGCAGCCAACGCCTCTCGAGTCGCCATCCCACCACAAGTCGGTGGCGCCTCCCCCTCCGTCGATAGCGTTATCGGCCACCAACGTGGTGGTGCCAGTGGTGGCGGAGAGCGTGGTGGTGGTAGAGCCCAACTCGCTGGCCGCCACGCCGGCCGGGCTCGTCACCGTCACCACCACGCACCCGCCAGTACTCACCACCGCTGCTCAGGTTAGTTACTTTTGTACGTAGGTACCGTTACACTTACTCTCTCTCCCTTCCCCCTCACCTCTCGTGCCTATGTTAATCTCTTACCCTCTGACAATGTCACTTTCTCCTTTCGTCTGTCTCTACCTCTCGTTAGCTATTTCTCTCCCTACCCCGCTCCGCCTCTGGCTTCCTCTCCCTTTATTATTTTCTCTTCCTCCACTCCTGTCTCTCCCTCCGTCACTCTACCTCTCTAACTATGTCACTCCCCCTGTCTCCTCCGTCTCTACCTCTCGCTAGCCATTTCTCTCCTCACCCCTCTGCCTATTTTTTCTCTCCCCTTTTATCCTTCTCTCTCCCTCCGTCTCTCTCTTTTTTTCACACACACACACACACACACACATGATAATTTGAAATTAATTGCATAGGAAGATCGACGACATCAGTCACACTCATACTTATAATATGTTTAGCTTTATAAAATGTAAATCCAATTTTGGCTGTATGATTAGTATTTAAGAAACATGTAAAACTGTATTTTTGAGAGCTGTGCATTTTGTTGTAATAATAAAAAAAAATAATAATAATAATAATTTTCTTCTCGTCTCTACCTCTAATTCCCTCTACCTATCTCTCTCCCACTCTCACTCTTATACTTACTAATTTTTCTTTCTACCTATCTCTTTCCCACTCTTACTCTTTTATACTTTCAACGTGTGATGACCCTCTCTCGCCATCAACCCATTGTTTCCCCGCTCTTTCTTTCTACTCTTATATCTTCAATGGGATTTGACTCCATCGAGAGCTTAGTTCTTAAATTGGATGACCATAATACAATTTATAAGCTTATAAGAATGAGATTCGTTTTAATAAGAAATAGCTATACCTGAAATATGTTCTTTATTTTCTTTCTTTCTTTATTTCTTTATTTATGTTAAACAATTTACATTAAAGAAACATATTTCAATACCAACAAAAACCTATTTAGATTTATACGTGGTAATGAAAGCCACTACACTACTCGTTACAATTTAAGACAATATGTAGTTCTTAAGTATTTTTATACATTTAGCACTATTTTCTAAATTACTTATTTGTTCAATAATATTGCTAGGATATTCATTTAAAGTAGATGGCAGGAAATACTCCCACATTCTTTTACCATGAACATTGTTGCATGAAGGTATTATATATCTGGGTAGGTACAATAAGTTACGCAATCTGATGCTTCTAGTTTTTACTTGTAATGATTTAATTTCTAATAATAGGTTATTGAAATGCCTCTTCGGTCTAGTGGTTAGCACGCTGGGTACTACGCACGAGGTATTATATATTTTCGACTGAAAGTGTAAAATGAATCGTAATTTTCTACTGCTGACAGACGTTTTAAAACAGCCATGTTTTTTTTCTTTCATTTTAGTGTTGTCACCTTTTTACTCGTTACGGAGGTACAGATTGATTGATTCATCGGTTTGTATTGAACAAATAACATTTTCAGTAAGTAATTATGAGTTTGAAGACATATTTTCATTTGTTGTTCATAGAACGTAATTCTTAAACATACTGTTGAAATAAATAGTCACTAAAACTTAAAATAGTTCGTAATGATTAGCAATGTTTTGAATTGATTTGACGTCTCAATCGATTATTCTACCTACCGATTTGTAAACACCCGACCATATATGTCAACTGTCAAATTGAACCTATTAAATTATTTAGACATTAATTCATATCAATTTGTCCTCAGCTCCCGCCGAACGCAGTAACGATATCGACGACACCGCCCATCGCGGACGAGGTGGTCGTCGTCGGCGCCGGCTCCAGCTCCGACGACGACTGCTTCGCGCCCTCCTCGCTCGACTCGCTCGACACCACGCACGACTACAGCGGTCAGTACCTTACTTACTTCGCCTGACGACCCTCAGAGTACTGACTACACCCGTCAGTATCTTTCCAAGTACTTCTAGCGCCACCTCTAGACACTTGATGATGACGCCTTGACGATAAAAGTTAGCGACTGCTTCAAGGAGACCCCTCGCTGTACTCGCCCGACACCACACACGACTACAGCGGTCAGTATCTTACTTACTTCGCCTGGCGACCCTCAGAGTACTGACTACACCGGTCAGTATCTTTCCAAGTACTTCTAGCGCCACCTCTAGACACTTGATGACGACGCCTTGACGATAAAAGTTAGCGACTGCTTCAAGGAGGGCCCTCGCTGTACTCGCCCGACACCACACACGACTACAGCGGTCAGTACCTTACTTACTTCGCCTAGCGACCTTAAGAGTACTGACTACACCGGTCAGTATCTTTCCAAGTACTCCTAGCGCCACATGTGATGCCGACGCCTTGACAGTACTTCAAGACGACGACTACTTCGCGCCCTCCTCGCTCGACACCACGCACGACTACAGCGGTCAGTACCTTACTTACTTCGCCTGGCGACCCAAATAAGATCATGGCCTCCGACACCAGAAGACTCCACTCAATTTCTTACCATTAGCAGGATCAGGAAAATGTATCCCGCTTGCTGACGCTGCTGTGAATGTAGACCTGTCTGTGTGGGACACTCAAATTATCTGTCAAATTTGGCTTTTTTATTTGAAGTTAGCGCAGGTCCTTCTCCACCTCATCTTTCCAGCTGTATCTATGATGTCTCCCACCACCAGGTGTTTCCCACTTAATCGTTTTAGATATGTTAGTATGTTAGGCTATACCTATACGGGACGTACGTAGCGGGAGTTTCTTGCGCTGATTCTTCACAGCACTAGCACAGAAGTAATAACACAATTCAGAGATGGAAACAAAATGGCGGCACCAGGTAACCTTGGCCACAATAACCGTTAGACCTAAAAAGGTATATTTTAATTTATTTTCTACAAAAATCTTAAGTAGTTGCGTCCCGCTGCTATGTCACATCGAGGGTAATTGTCTATCTTTAAATGCAAATAAAATTGTTATTGAAATCAAAATGAAGGCTTCTTTAGGAAAAAAATATATCTGCAATATTTAGAATGTGACATACTCGCGGGACGCCCTGTCTACCTACTTACCTACTTAGATTGTTTTTAGAAAATATCTGAATAGAAACACTTAAATTGTATTGCTAGAAAATTTGGCAAAGTTATTTTAATGTTTTTATTTAAAAATGCCTCTTAATTATCTTGCAACTTAATTAAAATGAAACTTAATTCTCAAACGGGTATTATTTTTAACTATAAGGCTATCTAGAAAAAAGTAATATATTTTTTTCCTAAATTATACTTTTTTTTACAGAAAAGACCCGCGGCCGACGATTAGACAGCAGCGAAGTGCTGATTCTGAGCCCGGGCGCCGGCGGCGATTCTGGTGTCTTCGACGACAGCGCCAACAACCCGCTACATTTGGTAAGTGTTGGTGCTATTCAACTTCACGTAGAATTAATTTTTGCGAGCTACTTCCAGTTGGAATTTACGCCTGTTTATTACTAAATGTGTCTTTCTATAACTTCTCGCTTTTACGATTTTGTGATGACAATTTTATAGTTAAACAAAAAAAATGACCTTTTGAATAATTACAACAATACCCCATATTTATTCTATTCGTATTTATCACAAGTGAAAAATTAGGTTTTTAAACATTTTAACTTAGAACTACTACGGTGTTATTACAAAAAAATTAGACCAGGTTTAAAATCATTTGTTTTTCATTTGTTTTTAAGTATTTAAACTAGTATTTTAGCAGTACTACATATTTTGTATAGTAATAATTTATTTGATGTATATATAATATAAGTCAGCCTATTAGATCCCACTGCTGGGAAAAGGCCTCACCTCAACTATGAGGAGAAATCAATATTTGATGTAAAATTTATGAATACAAACCATCGCACCTAGACCTACTAACCCACGATCTATCGCTGACCTAAACAAATTATAGGAACGCATTGATGTTGCCCCAGTTATTAATTATGCTGAGGCTACCAACGCGCAATATGTTTTGTGTCATAGTGCTGACTTAGATATAATACTTTTACTTTAACCTTGTTAATCATTTTAGACAACCCACTTATAATGTGTTATGTAATGTCAATTTATTGTTAAGTTATAAAAGCCTAAAAATTCAATATGTAAGCTCCTTTTAGCCTGAGATACAGGTTTATCCTAGTTCAGGTAAAAGAGAACGCACCTTGTGTTATTTTAAGCATTGTAATTATTATCTGTAACAATGAAATTAATAAACGATTTATTATTATTATTATATTATAAAATAGGTCTAAATATTAGCCAACAACAGAGGAATTAATGTCACATTCGTGACATAACCTGATAGAGAAGCGCTTTTCTAATTTGTTATATAATAATTATTATTCACTTGAAGATTGCTTTTATTTCGTAGACAGTTATAACAATAATAAAAACACCGTTGTCATGGGTACACATGGACGTCATAACCCAATGTCATAATAACTAAGATATAAAAAGTAAATAGGTTGTATATTATAAAATAATTGGCTAGCTAATAGCTTAAACTAAGTTTTTAGAATAACAGGGATAATGTCTTATCTTTGACATGTACAAGAACATTAGAGGGGAATTCATTAAATTAATGCTCTCTTGACAAACAAAATGAATAATAACAATGTCAACATATGTCAAGTCAAGAATTCATTTAATAATAAACAAAACTAATTAGGTTTCGTTCGTTTCTTCATGAAACTTAGTGCTTTATGTTTCTTACTGCCGTACTCAGAGACTTCAATTAAAGTGAATCCTTCATGAAATCTCATGCCGTCCTTTTCCATTTCATTGACACAGAAAGAGACTTAATTGTAGATTAAATATAATTGACGTCTCTAAATGCGGTAGTTAGTACTTTATGTTTCCTAATACGTCTTTTAATAGGAGCGTCTGTGGCGCAGTGGCTAGCGGGTTGCCACTCATGCGGGAGGTGCCGGGTTCGATCCCACGTGCCGCCGTGTACCAATGACTTATTTTGAGTTATGTACATTAGTTGTTTCACTAACCGATGGTCTTACGGTGAGGGAAAACATCGTGAGGAAACCCGCACATTCAGGCGACTGCATGAGTAACTATGATCCAAACGGGTTAGGTTCCCCTAGTAATAGGGTCACGGAGATCAAATGGCAGTCGCTCCACTGTAATTACCTGATCTGCCACATCCTGGATCATAGTCAGCGGACCCTGGGCCCTCGCGTGCGAGAGCACAACCGGGATAACGCTACGAGGATGACGTCCTTTAATATCATACTGTCGGCAGGATACGTCGCACGTGTCGGTGGTGACGGTGGGCGAGCCTGCGCGTGCGCATGCCCTGCCCCCCACGCGCCTCAGTCCCGACAGCTTCGAGAGGTAACCTTTTTGTTATAATTATTATTATTTTACTGATTTGCATGTAACTTGGTTCGAGGATACTTCACATATAGATCTCATTCTTAAAAATACAAAAAATAAAAATTACCCCTTTTTAAGGGTACCTCCCCATACATGTAAAAGTGGGGGTGAATTATTTTTTTGAGTGCACTCCCTTGTGTGGGGTATCGTTGAAAAGGACTATGAAAATAAGGTAGGGTTTCCATACAACACTTTTTATCAGCTTTACCATTTGCGAGATATAGCCCGCCAAAGTCGTTTACACGGTGTCCCCCCCCCCCCTGTAATTTCTAAAGTCTTGGACCTACAAATACTTTTTTTGCCTATACTGTCTAATGTTTTAAGTTAATGGTACGGAACCCTTCGCGCGCGAGTCCGACTCGCACTTAGCCGGTTTTTTACTCAAGTAAATATTGTACACGAGCATCACGACCTTTAGCTATCCCGTCATCGGATACTTGTGGGTACGAGCTAACCAATGGAATCTTGATACAAAAGCTCATTTTGTCTAACCACCTAAATGCAATCTCACTGTGCGTGAACTGTTTGTTAGTATTTAGTAAAGTCAGCTTAATAGATCCCACTGCTGGGAAAAGACTCACCTCAACTATGAGGAGGTACGAGCCATACTCCGCCACGCTGGCTCAGTGCGGATTGGTGGAGGGGTGTATGTAAGGCAAGTGACCACCTTACTGTCAGATGTTATCAAGCCGCCCTAGGGCCTCTGACTAGGCTTAGCGACTAATACCACAGATATTAGCCGAGACCAACTGCTTAACGTGCCTTCCGAAGCACGGAGATGCTTGTCATGGTCGGAATGGTCGCCCATGTCTGTTAGTATTTAAAACGTCCTAATTGACAATCGTACACGACAGACCTTACAACATTGTCAGTTTTAAACGTAATCAGCGAAGTAGGTCATGATTCAGTTGGTTCGATATACATCCATTCTTCTGGTCGTTCCCTCAATGCTGAGGATCGTGACTGTACGAGTATGTCAATCTTCTCCACTCGGTCCGGTTCTGCGCCATATGTACCGCTCCCTGTATCTGGGACACGATTCTCATGTAGTGAAAAAAAGTTCACATTTGTAAAAATAGATGCGTTTTTACGAGTGTGAACTTTTTTTCACTTGGTCCACCCATATAGCTGGTGCTCTTCCTCTATAGAGTTGATGAAATCAAACGCCTGTTCATTGGTGCAGCACTTACAATGCTTAATTATTTAAAAAACAAAATACCCGAACCTCCCCCCCCCCCCATTTTTATCATTTGCGGATGCTAACTTCGAAAGGAATTTCTATCGAAACAAATTTATCTAATCGTGTTTCAAGATCCATAATTATCTTAACCTATATCACAGAATAGTACTAGTACTTCGTACAGAAGTATGACTTAGCAATTGTATTCCAAGAAATGTCTACTCAATGTCGTCAACAATATGGCGTAATTTAGTTCGCCTCAGAGTCAAGCACATTTTCGTGTAGACACCTACAAAAATCCATTGCAAGATAATTTCATTCTTATTGCTCTGACATATGATTCATAATACACTAAACCTATTTAGTGACGTAATATCACGCGACGCGATAGGGTTGACTGCTACGAGAAGCTTCTAACGCCATCTAGCGCATCTTTCTAGTACTTTATTCATTATCGTCCAGCCAGCAACGTAGCCTCGCGGCCGCCGGTGAATAAAACGCGCGAGCGTGTCGCTGGCCGGTAGCGACACGCAACTTATTTTAGCCCGTAAGTAAGGGTCGCCGCGCGTAGGTACGTTTTTGCTACCTCCGCGGGGAGATACACAGGCCTGCCTATATTACCAGAAATTTCTGGTTGAAATTATCACGATTCATTTCTTATAATACAACTTACCTACTTTACGCGTTCTTTCCTGACTTCTTCTTATAAAATTGCAAGGTATTAAGTATAATTCGCCCTCTACGTGTTAAAACAAATGTTACTTCCCCCAGGCGGTCGCAATCCGACAGTGGATCAGTGGCGTCGTCGTCGTCCCGCGCGGCTCACGACGCAGATTCGCTCGCCACCAGCGCCGAGCAAGACGACCACGACAGGGAACAGAATGGCGGCACCAGGTAACCGTAGATCCTCCACTCCTGATGGTTCCACTACCACTGTTACTGCCACCCCGTATCTTCACTTATTAATTTGTCTGTTAACACTTGTTGTGTGCTTGGATCCATAATGATGAATTAATATCCATCATCCCAATTAAAATTTTACATGCTGTATAGCCGTCTCACCAACCTGTAAGAATGAAGGAAGAGAGAGTACAAATATTTAAAAATACCCTTGTTATAACCTGTTTCGTCTCACTGCTTGAAACAGAAACGTCTCCGCCGATTCCTTCCTAAAAATATCTTAAGAAAATAAATTAGCTCTTTTTTGTAACATCCTGTATGGCCTCGCTACATAGATCGCTTACTTTCAGGGTGAATACAGAAATACAAGAGAACGGCGAAGCTGTCGTGCTCAGGAGGAAGACGCAAGATGGACAGCCAGTCAATAGGATACAAAGGTACCCATGCGAATCATCGATTTTGGTTAAAAAAATTGCCAAGTGCATTTCAGACCCGCGTATTGAGGGATCCGTACAATGTTTTTTTTTTTTATCTACGATGTTATTACTTGTGCAGTTAGACCTTTCTTTTTGCCTTTCATTATTCTAGGTCCCCTACCAAATGTTAGAAATGACTAATCGGATGCCTTTTAGGTAGATAATTTTCATAATTTGTCAATTGTTTCATTGTTCACCGATCTCCGAATAAATGCTTTTTCTTTCTTCTTTTCTTTCTTTCTAAAATACGGCTAAAATACCGATTCTTTGGATTGCGTTAACTCAAAGCTTAATTTTTCACAACTTCTTAGTTACCGCAGCGATAAGACTGTACTTTAGTTTTCAACACAAAATTTAATCCAGAGATTCCCAAACTTTTTTCGTTTAACGCCCACTTTGAAAAACAGTTATTTAGTAGCGCCTATCATTTTTTATCACCTCAAAAACTCAACGACATATTGGTCTCATCTGGAATTTAATTAAACCTATCTCATTCTTACCAGGGAAAGCAAGAATAATCCATCTTTATTAAATCACATCAGAACCCCAAATTTCTTCTAAGTCTTATCGCCCCTCCACTAGGCCTTGAGCGCTTTGGGAAAGACTGATTTATTTCAGTGGTACTATAGTCTGAATAATTTAAAAGGTTCAATTTGACATATGGGGTCGGGTGTTTACAAATCGCTAGGTGGAATAATCGATTCAGACATCAAATCGATTTACGATCGATTCAAAACATTGTTTAACTTTTAAAAAATACGTTATTTTATTAGTATGTTTTAGAATTACGTTCTATGAACCAAATATAAAATATTCAAACTCTAGAAGGCACACTAAAAATGTTATTTGTTCAATACCAACCGATGAATCGATAAATCTGTACAGGTGACAACACTAACATTAAGAAATAAACTGAATAGAACATGGCCGTTTTAAGACGTCAGTCAGCAGTAAAGAATTTCGATTAATTTCACGCTTTACGTGGAAAATATAATCTGAAATTGTTCGCATTACATACTTTTAAATCAGTGCTATCTTTATTTTCTTATTTTAAAATCAATATCTTTTTATTTTCATTGTTTTATGTGTTGTCTATGGAATCCCACCGCATACACTGCTACGTTCTGTGATAACTCTGAGCTGTCAAATTGAACCTATTAGATTATTCAGACTGGTACTCTCATGGTGTCACGTACGAACTTATTAATATTGTATGTCATTGTAGGTCAAAGGAGGACATACACATGGCGAACCTCAAGAAGAAAACTCGCAAACGGACGAGAAAGTTCGAGATCGATGGCGTCATCGTCACCACTACCACTTCCAAGGTAGGAAATAATCTTAGATTTTTTCATCTTGAGTGTGAGTATATTAAAAATATAGAGAATATATTTTTTTCATCTTGAGTGTGAATATATGAAAAGTATAGAGTATGTATACAGGGTGTTCCAATAAAAACGTGTTAAACTGACTTACTGGAGATAGCTATAGACATTTCAGATAAATCTAAAAAAAGATTTGATTTGGGAGATAATGGGCTCACTTCCAATGCGCCCTGTCTAAGATAAAATTTAGGTTCAGTCTCTCTCTATCAAACAAACAAAAAGAGACAAACCACAATAATTTAGAAACGTCAAATTAAGTGATGTGATTTCTAACGTATTTGTACAAGTTTTTGCGTGTTTTCGTCTAACTTTAGTCGTCATTGAATGACATCTCTACTAAATTGTCTATGGGTTCTCTAATTTCCTTAGCAACGGACAGCTGTTCAGTCTGACGTTTCTAAATTAATATAGACGACGACCGTCTTGGTGTAGTGGTTCGCGCCACGGACTTCTAAACCAGGCGGTAGCGGGTTCGAATCCCGCAAGGGGCAAATGTTTGTGTGATAAGCACGAGCATTTGTACCTAAGTCATGGATGTTTATAAAAGTATTTAAGTATGTCTATCCGTTATCCTAGTCACCATAGCACAAGCTCACGCTTAGTATGAGGCTAAGTAATTGGTGTGTTTATTGGAACAATTTTTTTTTTTTTTTAGTTATAGTCTGTCTCTTTTCGTTTGTTTGGCAGAGAAAGAGAGAGACTGAACCTAAATTTAATCTTAGACAGGGCGTATTGGAATTGAGCCCAATGGCTACTCTTTATCAATAATGGATGCCAAACTGGCGCTTGAGATAGCTTAGCCATAGTAAATAAATAAAATAAATTAATTAACATTATTATTATTATTCCAATAGTCAGGTTTACTGTGATTTATCAGTCACTTAGACACTTGTATTGGGAATAACTCGCAACGTCCCTTACGGCAGCTTAGACTATATTTTACTAAATCTATACATAGCCACCTTAAAATCATACGCAATTTTTAAATTCTCTGCATTTTTCTTCCTACAAGAAAAATACAAAAAGTTGCATTATCTTCCAAACCGTAAGATTTTCATAAGAGCCAAGTAATTTTTATTTAAAAGGTCTACAGATAAGCTATCTGTAGTGTCAGTCTGGCACGCTCTTTTTGGGACATCCTGTATAGTAAAAAATATAAATGTAAATTAAATTTAAAAATCTTTCTTGTGTACCTATTTTATCGAAGTGGTTCGCCATTGCTTTTTCTATTTCACACACTAGCTTACATCCCTAGAGTGCAGGTAGCGATGGGCGATTGTTCGAAAAAAAAAATAGAATGAATCGACCATTCAAACTATCGAATGTCGATTTAGTAATTCGGAAAAAACAATCGAATTATAATCTATACTCGGCCCTTCGATGCATTCGATTGAATTGCCGCGACAAGACAAGCAGCGAACGAATGATTAATCAACGCGACGAATGATGATTCATTCGTTAGTAGTACGGCCTGCGCATCTCACGCTCCGGTATTGCTCGCCGCATAATCGAAGAATAATCGAATGACTGCGGTTGCTTATCGAATACATTCTATTATAGGGACAATTCGAATAATTCGATTAATTTAGTAATAATCGCCCGTCGCTAAGTGCAGGTTACCTCACGATGTTTTCCTTCACCGTTAGTTTCTACGTAACATTGGTTGTTGGCATTTCTACATTTTAAATTTGTAGTGTTTTTCCTTCAAGTATTATTTATAGTAAAATAAACGATTCATTTTCCACCCTATTAGTATTCTTTTTGATATCACATTATAATTGTTTTTATAATCAAACAAGTTTATTTGCAAGTTTTACGAGAGTTAGTTTCGCACACAAAAATTCATCAACCGTGTTCTGGTGGGACTCGAACCCACGACCTCTCGCTATCCATGTGATTGCTCTTCCAACTGGGCTACCAAGGGACTTAAGTCACTCGAGGATTTTTTGTTAGTGCTTGCTACGCCATTGAGCGCGTTAGACGGAAAATCTGCTAAGAGAGACTGCTACTCTGGATATCACTATTGTATGAGGGACATGACTAGAACTTTATATAAGTTTAAATAAGAAACCAAAAATTCGCACACAGATAGGATTTGAACCTACGACCTTTGGCTAACCGTCACGCATGACTTAAGGACAAAAGAGACCAAGATTTTCATACGGTTGGATGAACTGCACAGTAGCTCAGTTGGTAAGAACGTTGGCCCGGTTAGCCAAAGGTCGTAGGTTCAAATCCTACCTGTGTGCGAATTTTTGGCTTCTTATTTAAACTTATATAAATCAAAAAGAACACTGTGAGTGTTAAAAAATATCAAAAACTATGACTAGAATTGTCATGCAAGGACTTTTACGATAATTGCTGTAATAAAACTGTGAAAAAGAGAGTATTATTCAACAATGTGTTCTACTTTTTAGGGTTCCGTAGTCCGACAAGGAACCCTTATAAGATCGTTCAGTCCGTCCGTCCGTCCGTCCTAGTCTGTCACAGCAGAATATCTTCTACGTTTATCGACTGATTTGCATGTAACTTGGTTCGAGGATACTTCACATATAGATCTCATTTTTTATAATACTTTGGTACTTACGTCCTCTGTAGCTCAGGGAGAGCAATCGCCCAGATAGCGAGGGGTTTGAGTCCAACCAGAAGACGGTTAATAAATTTTCGCGTAATTTTTTTTTTCGCATCATATTAGTTTCATAGAAAAAGTTGTTGCAATTTAACTGAAGGTCAAATGTCATGAGATCTCGTAAGTAACACCCTGTATTAATTTACAATAAAATCTAGGTGATATGGGGCGACGAAGAAAGCGGTCGCACCTGGGACGACCACGCGCTACGCAAGCAGGAGTTGCGAGAGATCAAGATGCTGCAAAAGCAGGAGCAGAAGCAGTTCCAGGACCTGAACGCTAAGGAGCAGCAGTTGAGGGAACAGCAGGACAAGAGGTGAGTGTGGTAGACTTTATTCAGCAGCTATACCTCTATATCTTTATGAGCCTTTGGGTTCGTCTTCGAACATAGGCCTCCTCTTCAACCTTCCACAGACTTCTGCCCCTGGCCACCTGCGTCCAGTTAATTCCAGCCTGTTGCTGGATGTCATCTGTCCATCTTTTAGGCGGTCTTGCTCTGCCGCGGGGTCTCCAATCTAGGATCTTTCTAACCCATCGATCGTGGTTAATCCGTGCCACCATGGTGGGCTTATCAACTTGGGTGTCGCGAGCGAGCAGCGACACGCGCGCGCATTTTTATCACCGGCGGCGCGCGGCACTACGTTGCTGGCTGGACAAGCATGAATAAAGTGCTAGAAAGGTGCGCTAGGTGGCGGTAGTAGCTTGTGGGAAAAGTCAAGATGCTGCTGAAGCAGTAGAAGAAGCAGTTCCAAGACCTGAACGCTAAGGAACAGCAATCTAAAGATTGTCATTAAAACACAATTTTACGGATTACTTCGCGATCTATTTACATTTTATAGTCTCCCTGTGACTACGATCGCTGTAAAGTGTTCGAAACGTCAGGTTTAAAATAAAATGTAAATAAATCGCGAAGTAATCCGTAAAATTGTGTTTTAATGAGTTCAACAATTCGCGTAAACGTAAGAAACAAATATCTAAAGATTGGAAAATCTAGAGATAAAGCAGATAAAAAGTACAACAGCTTCCTTACTAAGCAAGAGTGTAAGGCATGCTTTTGAACATAAAACTGGAAGTCTGTCACGTCCTAAAGATAATAAATACATTGTTCACACAATCACACCAATTTTATCTTTAGCATTCATCTCACAAACATTTTCCCTTTGCGGAAATCTTTGTGAATCTAAAACTTCAGATTAACTGCAGTAAATCAATTGCATTGTGTTCTCGAAATTTTCCCTAGGGCGGGAGAGCTGAAAAAATCGAGCAAAATTTTTTAAAAATCTCATCTTGACCCCATACTAAAAGTTGTTGTGTGATGGCCATATTCATTCCCTAAGTGAGTATGGGGCTAAAAAGTACTAATTATAAACCCTCTTACTAATAATGATTTTGACATTGCTATTTTGAGTACTTGAATATGAGATGGCTAATTCTTCTTCTTCTTCTCGAGTCAATGGCAATTAAACTTTCTGTGTGTGGCAACATCAATGGCTGGTTGGCGTTGTAAAGGTCCTCTTGCATGCAGGTGGCAGGAGAGGTAGGGCACGACATTAAGTGTGGCATAGATTGTAAGGCGCCACACTCGCACGTGTCGTTCTCAGTGAACCACCTTTTCCTGAGTTCAATTCAATTTTGCCATCTCTTGTACAGTTAACCAAAAAACTACGAACAATCGTTTTAACTCCCTAAAAATATTAAAAATATTTATCTTGCCGTTTTCTGATGCACAAAAATATTTTTCACTAGTGGTTCCCCGCGACTTCGCCCGCAAGAGTTGGGTTTTCCATATAAACTTTCATCCCCCATTTCACCCCCTTAATGTTTTTATATCTCGACAAAATGTAGCCTATGTAGCCTTTCCAGGGTCTCAAAAGGACTTGTGACTCTCAAACTGTTTTCATACTTAAGGATATTGATCAAAGCCCAGATTGCTTCTTTGCAGTTTATATTTCAAAAATGTTGTTTTGAAATATAATTGCACTGGTATTTTTAAAATAATCTAACTAATAGGGGTTTTAAAGTAACACTTATTAATCACAAAATTCTTAAATTAATCACGTAATTAATTCTGCCATCACAAAACATAACCTCAAAATGCCTAATCTGCCATTGAATTCCTCGTAAACCCCTGATTATTTTGTCAAAAATATATTTTTTGTGTGTATTCTTTCAAATATTTATATATTTTATCCGAACATTTTGTATTTTTTTTTTGTAATACAAATAAAATAAAAATAAAATAAAATACGCATGCTGACGTAAAGTGGGCCGAGTTTCTATAGAGTTTTATCTGAATTCACATGCAAACCCAAACAAGTTTTCTAAACGATTAGCGGCTAAAACATTTGGTTCCAAGCGTGAAAAAAAGTAGCTGTCATCTGTCATTTGTGACAGTCGCTTCCGCTGTTCCATCATTATGTGATAGTATTGCCGCAAAATATTAAAAAAAAACTCATTTGTGCACGAAAACAACGAAGAAGTTGTGGAAATACTCGTAAGTGTAAGAATGGGGTTTCATAGCCTTTTTCCTATTTTTTGGTGTAATGTACAAGAGATGGCCAAAGTTCCATAGTGACCTGGAACATCTCTTTAAAATTCACATTATTTTCAAAATTCAAATCACCCAATCAAATCGAACCGTCTCCGTTCTCGTCTATTCTCGCACCCTCGTACCGCGCAGGCGAGGTCTCACTTAGGCGGTCGGACTATTGAAACAATATTTCTTAATTTGTTTGTTATCCTAAAATTTTACCGTGATCAAAAGCAGCCAGGTGCAATAGTAGATTGTTATACGAGGGACGAAAGTGACTATTCCACTCGAGAAGTTTCGGTTCAATAGCTCGAGAGTGGAATGGGTGCTTTCACCCGGGTTAAAACATACTATTTTTCATTTCGACTGTGGGGAAAGTATCGATAGTATCGATAGACTATCGATAGTTGAGGCAAAAGTAATAGTATCGATAAAATATCGATAGACAATCAATAGTTGAGGCAAAGCAATAGTATCGAAAAATTATTAATAGTGTCGATAGACTATTGATAGTTGAGGCAAAAGCAAAAGTATCGATAAAATATCGATAGTATCGATAGTTGAGGCAAAAGCAATACTAGTATCGATAAAATATCGATAGTATTGATAGACTATCGCAAAAGTAAAAGTATCGATAAAATATCGATAGTCTCGATAGACTATCGATAGTCAATATCGATAGTGCAAAAGCAGTAGTATCGATAGACTATCGATAGTCTAGGCAAAAGCAATGGTATCGATAGAATATCACTAGTTGAGGCAAAAGCAATTGTATCGATAGACTATCGATAGTTGAGGCAAAAGCAAAAGTATCGATAAAATATCTATAGTCTACCGATAGTAATGATAGTATTGATAGACTATCGATACTATCGATAGTGTCAAAATTGAATATTAAAATCACTATCGATACCTAATACAGCTTTGACTATTGCAATAACTATCGACACTCTCGATAGTGGCCTTTTATTCAATTGTAGGAGGGAAAAGCTATACTCTCCGTACAGGTGAGATGAAAATAGTATCTATAATTAAAACCTCCATAACTTCCCAGGTTCGAGGCGGAACTAGCATCGCTAGCGCGAGCGCACGAAGCTGACCTCGACACACTAGCGCGAGCTCAACGAGCGGCCGCAGAGCGAGCGGAACAACAGCTCGAGACGGAACTGCGCCACGCCGGCAAGCGGCTGAGGACGGAGCACGAGCGCGACCTGAGGCACTTCCGGGACACGCTCAAGCAGGAGCTGAGGCTGCTGAAGCAGGTACGAAATTAGCGCCGACGGAAAGTACGAAATTAACAACGGTAAAACTGCTTTTTGATTTACAATGAAGGATTTTCTGACAACTCAAAATTTTAGTTTTATTTCATGTTGATAGATATTTATCTAAGTTATAAAAATATGGCGTCGAAATGATTGAGCCTAAAAGAAAAATAAATTATTGTAATATTATGTGTACAGACATGTAGTGGAAGTACTTACGTAAAAAATTAGCATGTTTTAAAATGCAGTTATAAATAAAATGGAATAAAAAAACGTCTTGATGATCACTAAATTGTTAAAATACAACCTCTTAGTACGCGTGAACCAAAAACATAATTAACATAAATATTAAACGCTAAACCATTATTTATCTTAAATAAAAATCTACCTATCTTAGATCGGTCAACGCCATCTAGCGAATTTTCAGTACTGATTTTTGACACTAGAAATATCCCTCATTATTTAATGTCCGTCGGGCAATTTTCTTAGTTTTTGAAGGCCCACATTTCCTTCATTAATTTGAATAGGAGAAAAAACGAAAAATAGCTGTGTTAAATGTAGATTTTATAGTAAAAAAAGTTTTGCCGCTAGCCATTATCGAGGGAGAAAAGAAGGAACTGCGTTTGTACAGGCCTGGTTCACTCCGCCTTAAGCTTAAAGCTACAAGTACATGCGCGGATCGACCGGTCGGCGGTTGGTCGTAATGGTTGTCACAAGCCGGCCGCATCGCGTGTAAGATCTACGACTCGCGCGCGCGTTTGGCGTTACGCGTTACGTTGAGACGAGGTTACGCGAGAGAAAGACAGGCAAATATGTAGTGTTTGAGAGTTTAGGCAGTGGATTACACGTGGAGGGCGACAATGATAGGTGGAAAATCGGTCTGTCTTAGCACTTATAGCTAGGTACTTGCCACATCAGTTTCCCGGGGTATCAGGTATCACTTCACAGGCCACAATCACTCGAAATGTCTGTAAGGAGCTTCACAGGATACACACGCGGCGAAAGCGCTCTGGTCGGTCTAGTACATGTGTCATAGGTAACGTCTCGATGTCGACTGGGGCTCCGGGGTTCTCACGGTACGTTTTAAACAAATAAAAATAAGGCTGGTAGGAGTGTGAGTGTGCGCGGCGTAGTATCAATAGGGTACACAAACAAATCAAAATATTGTAGTAAACATGTAGGTACACATGAAAACGGGGATTAACGCGACGGATATTAGGTAAAACATCGTTTACCTTTCATTTTGCCTGTCGTTTCGACCGGGTGTCACCTTATCGATCTGTGCAATCCGGTCGAAACGACAGGCAAAATTAAAGGTAAAAGACTTGTCCTCTTTGTCTATGGAGGCTGGTTTTTTATTCCAAGATATCACTAACCACCAATTACCTATATTTATCTTTAAGCTACAAAAATATGAAACACGTAACCATAGAAATCTGAATTTTAAACGCCTCCATTTTTGAGAAAAAATATGTTTTGTAATGAGGCATCATCCATTGATTATTACTTGTATTTCCTGGCTGTATGGCTATGTACCATTGCCTTTCCACTAGTGGATAAATACTATTAGGTACTACCACAGATTATATAATAGGTACGACTGTCAATGGAATGTCAATTTTGCTGTCAATTTTTTTTCATGCGTTAATTGATATAGGCGAAGGTGCGGTTTATGTACAGACAAAGAGAAAAATTTGTTTTAATTTTTCTCTAAATCTGAGGCCTTAAAAAATATATAAATTATGCAGAAAGGCTAGTTTTTGTGAACTCTTTCAAATAATATTTAGTTTATTCTGGTTAGAAATATTGACGAATAAAAAAACCATTAATGGACAAGTCCTTTACCTAATATCCGTCGCGTTAATCCCCGTTTTAATGTGTTCTTATAATGAAACGCGAAAGTTTAAGAGTAAAATAATATGTAGGTGTTTGTATAGGTAAGTTATTGGCGTGCCGCGATCTTAATTAGCACTCTATTGTGTCGTAGCAAGAGTCGCTATTTACTTAAATAACTGCGGAGTGGTCCTTCTGTACTCGTTCAATTATTTATTACTAGCAGTTCCCCGCGACTTCGCCCGCGCCAAAAGTCGGATTTTCCATACAAATTTTCACCCCCTTGATGATTTTATATCGCGACAAAAAGTAGCCTATGTCCTTTCCAGTGTCTCAAACTATCTTTGTGCCAAATTTCATTTGATTCGGTCCAGTAGTTTCGGAGCCTATTGGATGCAAATAAACAAACAAACAAATCTTTCCTCTTTATAATATTAGTATAGATGTGGTTTTGTATGGAGAAATGGTGCCTATTCTTTCGTCTTAATAATGTTCCTTCTTTGTCCACAGGAGGTGGAGTTAGTATCAAAAGACCGTCGCAAAGACGCGTACAGACAGAGGCGAGCAAGACTGGATGCGGAACACGCAGAGCGAGAGAAGGCATTCGTCGCTAGCTTGGCGGACGCACAGGTAATATACAGGGTGATCAAATTTCACTTACAAAAATTAATCGACTGTGTCATTCGGTGGGACTCGAACCCACGTCCTTTCGCTATCCGGGCGAGTGCTCTTACCAACTAAGCTACGGAGGACGTTAGTCAGCCGACGAATTTTTGTAAGTGCTTGCTACGCCAGTAAGCCGGCGTTCGATTTCATCAATACTTGGGGAATGTATCCGCATGTATCCGATGGAAATATTTTTACAAATATTTAACCATCAGTTAAGATGAAATCAGCTTAACTAATTATATTTTTACAACTTAGGCAATTATTTTGCAAGTTTTTACCGGATGACACAGTCGATTAATTTTTGTAAGTGAAATTTGATTTAATTTCGTAAAAACTTGCAAAATAATTGCTTAAGTTATAAAAATATAATAAATAAACAGGGTGGCTGAGGAAATTAAATAAGGTCAAATTAGAGAAAGGAGATGTTTCAGTTTTCTATGGAACTTTGGCCATCTCTTGTACATTACACCAAAAAATAGGAAAAATGCTATGAAACCCCATTCTCACACTTATTTCCACAAATTCATCGTTGTTTTCGTGCACAAATAAGTTTTTTTTTTTACATTTTGCGGCAATACTGTCTCATAGTGACGGAACAGCGGAAGCGACTGTCACTAATGACAGATGACAGCTACTTTTTTTTACGCTTGGAACCAAATGTTTTAGCCGCTAATCGTTTAGAAAACTTGTTTGGGTTTGCATGTGAATTCAGATAAAATAATAGGTACAACATTCAGGTGGTTTTTTCTTAGTGATTTGAATATTGATAACATAGTTTTTCTAATGGTTAAAGTAAAAGAGTAAAACTACGTTGATTTTTGAATCATTTTTAGAATATACTTCATTTTGATTTCAGAACGTTCACAAATATGGCGATAGAAATTGTCGTTATTTTTGAATGTGTAACTATGAAAAATATTTTTGTGCATCAGGACACGGCAAGATAGGGTGACGGACCCAATTATCAGCACTTTAAGAGATCATTAAACTTCAACTCTAAATATTTCAATATTGCAATATTTTATAACTATTGTGTTGCGTTATTAATATTGGCAATATAATCCCCTGTTGTGTAAAGTATGACTTTTAAATATTTTTTGGTAATTATTGAGTTAGAATTACAATTTATCAAAAAATAAGCCTATCTCCATTTATCAGCATAGTCATCACCAATCATGGTCACTTACTTACCCAGTTATCAGCACTGCGAATTGTTACACATTTTAAAGGGCGGAAAAATAAATCATCCTTAAGAAAAGTTTACTTTTTTATTAGTTATTATCTGTCTTTTTAATTTTTTTCTAATTATAGCACTTAAAAAAGTACCTTAACATCTAACTTGTTCAACTCCAGTCAATTATAATGGACAGATCTTTGGATAAGTAGGAACATTACCCTTGAACTAGTAAGATAAACTTTAAATAATTATTCTTAAAGAAAAACCACAAAACTATTTGAATAAAACTAGGAAAATAAGTAACAAACATAGTAAATGCTAGTAAATGCAAATACACACTGAACCTTAAAAATATTTTGCCTACATAAAACTGTTTTTCTCAGTCATTAGTTTAGCCTTCAGTCAATATCTTTTCTGTTATATGCTTACCCAGTTTCCTTCTCACATTTTTTTTTGAAGATTGTAACAATTTATTTTGTTATTATTTTTGTGTAAACAGTTTTCTGTTATCGAAGACAGGTTCTGCCACCTGTCCTCGGTTATTAAAGTGTCAGATTCACGGGCCTAAGCCAAGTGAACTGCACTTTCAGTTAAGTTTGTGGAATTCGAGTCGTCCTGCAAAAACTTTCTGACTATATGACAAGTATTTTAAATCGCAGTTTTCTGCATAGTCATATAAGTATACTCTGGTATATTAAGGTTGCGAAAGGCGCAGAGTAGGTGTCTTGGGATTACTCCAGTGCTGGAGCGGACAAGTGGCACAATGTATGCTTTATCCATTCTCCAAACATGTAATATTTCGTTTTTAAGTTCGGTTTATTTGTAAATTTTTTCGGTTATGGTTTTGTGAAAGTAATGGGTGGTAGGAACGGCCATGTCAATAATATGGGCTACTTTTGTTGTTTGTCGACGTCAGTGATATCATTCAGTAGATCTTTAAAAATTTACTTAAGGGTTTCTTATACAATTTTTTGATTTAATGCTGCATTTACGAAAATTAAACTTTAAAGTTCATATTTTCGGCACGTCCCCCCCCCCCCCCCCCAAAGCAAAATTGAAAGTGCCCAAATGAAAGCTGTAGCGGTTAAGATAACTTTAGTAGTTAGCAATAATAGTCGTTGAACTTTGGTGTTAGATAATTTTGTACCAAATACAAAACCCTTAGGATAAATTCTTTAATGTGGCAATGTGAATTAAATAAAATAATATCTATAATAAAGTCTTGTCCTGTGACTTTCTTTGTTAAATAAATAGAAAAGGACTGCATGCGGCTTAATGAAGGATTAACTTTAAGTTGACGTCTCTGAGTACGGCAGTAAGATGAAATAAATAATACTACGAAACCCTTCGTGCAAGAGTCCGACTCGCACTTGGTCGGTTTTTTTTTAAGTGTTTTTTGTTGTTTTTGATAGGTTCATCTTAAGAGATATGAAACACGCAGAAATAATTTAATTTTTTTTTTTTCAAAATATATTATTGCACTTGAAAAAATGACCGCCAGAGGCGGGAATCGAACCCGCGTTCCTCGCATGCCGGGCGATTGCCTAACCTCTCGGCCACCCTGGCGTTGGCAGAGCCTGTCGAAATTTTCAAGTGCTTCTTAACGCTGTAATGCCGCGTTGCTTTCATCAATGTTATTGGGATTACACCCTCAACACTCGAAAGAAATACTATTGCAAGTATTTCACAATCGAAAGATGAAGCTTGCAAATACGATAAATTATTGTTCTTAAGTGATAAGCATTCACTTTGCAATCTAAATATATTATTGCACTTGAAAAAATGACCGCAATCGCCCGGCATGCGAGGAACGCGGGTTCGATTCCCGCCTCTGGCGGTCATTTTTTCAAGTGCAATAATATATTTAGATTGCAAAGTGAATGCTTATCACTTAAGAACAATAATTTATTTTTTTTTTCAAATTTAATTGATTTTAAGTATGGGGCTGGATTTGGAAAACAAGGTTATTATCACTTTTTACACAACAATCAAACATTCTTGTAGTAACACACAGTCCGTTAAAAAAGAAAACATTATTTATGTCTATTTTATCTAAGTATTAGCAGGTAATTGGAGAACTTGAAATTTCAGTATCCAGTTATTGGTACCCTAAATATTTATTATAATTACTTTTATTATAATTATTATTATTTTTTTATATATTTATATATTTTTTTATATATTTTATTTTTTTATATATTAATTATAAAAATTAATTTTATTATAATTATTAAAATACCTCAAACTTAATTTAATGTAATATGCGCAAAACATTAAGAATGTGTTTAAATACCAGTATTTCTAAATAGTGCTTTAATCGAATTAATAAATGACTTATAAACGTAAGACAAATCTTAACATTGATGTGTCAGATTGCCCGATAATCACTTCTAATCACACAAAGTTCACTTCTCCTCAAGAATACAGCGCTATGATAAATGTAAACTATACACAGTGTTGCTAGTACAATAATTTAAAACTATCTGAACGTGTTGTTTACACTTGCAACCTTGAAATCGTAGTCATTTATCTTATATTTCAGTTTTTTCTACGGGATGCTGGTAACTGGTGCAGTGCTGGCGTTTGGTTCCGTCACCCTATATATTTTTTAATATTTTTAGGGAGTTTAAACGATTTTTAGTAGTTTTTTTGTTAACCATAATTGGAACATCTCCTTTGGAGCAATTAGAAGCAATCTTCCCAACACAATTACAAGCAATTGCAATTTATTGTGATTGATCCATGTAAGAGAACCTCTAAAGCCACTTGCGACATTCCGGATTAACTAATCTGGACTTGCGCCAATCGGCTCTCAACTCTGATCACAGGCCTTGCTCTAGTCTGGATTAGCTGATCCAGACTTGCGCAAGTAGGCTTTCAACTCAGATAATAGGTATTAAACAAGTCAGGATTGGCTAATACGGACTCGCGCAAGTGGCTGCGCAGGGTGCGCGCCAGCTCCAACAGCCTCCTGGCCGGAATTGCGGACAGGTGGGATAGTCGCTTTACTAAGCACTGGATCTCGCTACATGCCAGCGTGAGAAAAACTAATGTAAAATAAAATAAACATTGCATATCATTAAATTTAATTATTATTTTTAAAAAGTTGGATAAAATTAAATCAGATAAATTAAAATTAAACAAAATGACATTAAATTGAATTGAAATCGGGTGAATTGAATTAAAATTAATTTAATTGATTTAGTTAAAAATATATATAATTTAATTAAGAATGCACTAACATAGTTTAAAGTCATTTATGTATTACTAACAAATTATGGATGTAAAGTCTGAAATATAGAATTTTGTTTTTTTTATTATTTATTTTATAAAGGTTCTGTTACATGGGCAATTATTTTGGATTTTTTTCTCTTAAATGGATCTGTGCAGGATAGCTATAGATTTTCGGGAAACTAGAGCTCAAATATGGGAATTTTAAGGGAACTGGTCAAAGGCACGAAATACAGGGTGACAACTAGTTTTATTTTCAAAAGTGACAAAATCAATATAAAAAAATAAAATAAAAAGACAAAAAGTATTGATGTGCGTGCGGCACAGGATCAATCACAAATTGCAGCAATTGTTTCGGGAACATAATTGCTCCATATTTTTCTGTATGAATTTTTCTCTCGTGATGTGCTAATAAATGTAAATCTATTCTTTCAGGACGCAGTACTACGACGTATACACGAACACCACCGCGAGAGGCAGGCGCTGGCCGACCGACAGTATTTACAGCAGAGGCATCAGGTGAGTTACAGAGCGTGTGATTTTCACATATAGGGTGTCCAACTTATATAGAGTGTAAATTTCACAATTACATACAGAGTGTCCTCAAGGATCTACCTTCAACTGCATTCATGTTTAGTTACATGCTCTATTATATGCCACAATTGTTATAAAGTGTGTAAAAAAATATTTTTCATCTCACCTGTTCGGAAAGTTAAACATTCATTTGTAGATAGCCGGGTGGGAAATAGCGTTTTCCTCCTACTTTATAGGTACTCCTACTATTGAATAAAAGGCCACTATCAAGGATATCGATAGTTATTGCAATAGTCAGAGCCGTATCAGCTATCGATAGTGATTTTAATATTGAACTTTGATACTATCGATAGTATCGACAGTATTGCTATGTATCGATAGTGTCATTACTATCGATATTCTATCGATACTATTGCTTTTGCCTCAACTATCGATAATCTATCGATACTATTGCTTTTGCTTAAACTATCGATATTCTATCGATACTATTGCTTTTGCCGCAACTATCGATATCTAAAAACTATCGATAGTGGACTATCGAGCGGCAACGCCAACCACTTTGGCGCCGCTCGCGGACCAAGTGAAACGCCAAAATGTACCGTTCGGGCGCTTCGCGGATATGATATGAAAAGCACCTTCGATTGCACCACATAAAAAAATAATTACACTATTTCTTTCCTCGCAGTCGAAATGAAAAATAGTATGTTTAACTCCGGTGAAAGTACCCATTCCACTCTCGAGCTATTGAAACTTCTCGAGTGGAATGGTCACTTTCGTCCCTTGTATAACAATCTACTATTTCAAAATTGTAATCTGGCACTTTGTCAACGTAATTGGTATACACCTACAAAATGACTTTCTAGCACTAACGGTCTATTAGGGTCAATCAACTTTTCTTTGTTTCTTAATCTTTCCCAAATTATAAGTTACTCTAGTTCGTGTGTGAAGTGAAAAAGCTTTTATATTTTATTTTAAACCTTACATAGGTATGGTAATCTATGTCATACCATCAAAACAATACTAAATCATAGAAAAAAAGAGGTGACCCAGTGGACAAACCATTTATTCCATACAAACCCGGAGACAGTTAAGTCCCCTGAGTCACTAACCTTGCAGGTACTTATAGAAGATAAATTACGTCTAAAAGTGTTGTATAATAATGTCCTCCTAGCCGATTTCATCAGACATATTATAGTGCACAAGTGTGTGCGCAATACACAGGTGCTCTCTGCTCTCTGTTCCTTCACTCTCATAATTCGGTAAGACGGCAGTCCGACATGACCGTAGAAAGATCAGGCGCAGGACCTACGGCTTAACGTGCTTTCCGAGGCACGGGGGTGTTGACACCATCAACTTCCTGACTCCGGAGCTGTGTCTGAGTAATTTCAAGACAGAAAAACCCAAACACTCGGCCCGACCCGGGATTCGAACCCGGGACCTCGTGGATAGTACCCAGCGTGCTAACCACTAGACCAACGAGGCAGTCGTAAAAGAAAGAAAAGTGTTGTAAATGGTAGGTTACTAATCTGAGTACTTGAATGCAAGGGCTATGTATTAAATTTATTTCGGGTCTTATGATGATAAGACGTCTTTTGAGTCGAAAACAGGTGACAACGAAAAGTTGATTGACCCATTAGCAAACCTCATTCAAATTCAAACTCATTTATAGAACGTTGTATTTTCTATTGTAATTCATCTACCAACGAATCCTACAAGTCCCCCTAACTCCCCCAGATAATGCGCACCCGCGAGGCGGCGCTGTGGGAGCTGGAGGAGAAGCAGATCCACGAGCGGCACCAGCTCGCCAAGCGGCAGCTCAAGGACGAGTTCCTGCTGCGCCGCCACCAGATGCTGGTCCGCCATGATAAGGAGCTCGACCAGATTAAGAGGTCAGTGTTCGCTGGTCTACCGGTGGTAAGTTGAAGCTCGGAAACTTATGTACAAACTAAGTACATAAGTATATCTAGGTACAATGATACTTAAGTCGTGATTTTCTTATTTGAAACTACAATTTGTCAGTTTGTGGATCGCTAGTGCCTGTGGTAGGTGAAAAATCTCGGATGGAAAACATTTTACCTGAAATCAACAATTATAGCTACGTAATAGCAGGCCTGTGTATCTTCCCACGTAGGTAGCAAAAACGTGTATCTTCCCACGTAGGTAGGACTAAACGAGTTGTGTGTCGCTAGCCGGCAGCGACACGCTCCCGCGTTTTATTCACCGGCGGTGCGCGACACTAGGTTGCTATAATTGGCTATAATTTCGGATTTCGAACCCGCAACCACAGGTTTGGTAGTTCAGTGTTGTGACAGGACACGTTTACTAGATGGTGATCTGCGTATGGCCAACTCATCGAAATATAAATTTAAGTTGCAAAACTACCGCTATTACAATTGCATAAGATGCAACAGCGTATACCTAACTAGACGGTGTCGTCCTAGAATGCTAAATGTTGTCGTTTGCGTTCGTACAATTTGTTTTTACACAGTGAATCATTTTGTGCTATTGATTCTACGCAAAAAGGAATCGCAGGCAAGGGTATATACTCTATACAAAATTAAATGTCACCGGTCACTAGTATTACACAAAAGGATAATATGTCGATTTTAGTGGGGTTTACTTAGTGGTTTCAGCCTTTAGGGGCAAATATTTTTGAGAGCTGCTAAAGAAAAGAGACAGACTACAATCATTTAGAAACGTCAAATTAAGTTGTTTTCACTTTAAAAACAAAAAAATAAATTAAAATAAAATAAAAACCTTTAAGGAGCCGCTTAAAAGGTTTCATTTTATTGTTTGCCATTTCAAAAACTAAAAAAGGTCATAATATAGTCACTACTTGTACTTTGAACTTGTTCGTGTGTAGATAATCGTACAGTCAGACTTGCGCACTCGTACTTGGCCGGTTTTTTTCGTTTGTATGGTAGATAAAGAGTGACTGAACTCCCTTATTGTATGTGATGCCATATCGGGCAGTTTCAGTTTTTCGTCCACAGTTTGAATTTGAAATAAAATTTGTTAGTGTGGACACCTCATATCTAAAAACCGATAAATACCTGTCACATTAAATATCATAAACAGTGTCCTGCAATAGTGGAAAAAAATATGCCAGTTTGTTTTTACAGTTGAACGGAGTGGTAAGTCTTGCTCTTTCAGTATCGATTTTCAGTAAGTTTTACATTTAAAATTGCAAATGCTTCGGGTAGTTCTAAGAAATAGGTTCTTGAATAGTTTAAAAATGAAAAAACATTTAAGTTTCCTCAAGTAGTTTTTTAGAAATCTGGCTTTAAAGTAACGTTCCAGATATGGCATCCTATGCAGTTGTGCAAAAAATACAACTTCAAATATGTCATTCTATGCAAGTAAACCAAAAACACTGAAATTCATATATGGCATAGTATGCAGTATTGCATGATTTTTGCAAGAGTATTGCTTTTGATAGTACCAATTTTTTTACTTAATGACTAAACTACAATATTGTTAAAAGAAAAATATTACAATTTTGAAATAATCACCTGTGATTAGTAGTAGTACTTTGTGACAACTTGATATTGGTACTTTATCATTTGCAATCAATAGTTGATTTATTTACATAGGTATTCATCACAGCACACGATATAGTGCTGGCTTTTATCCCACTACTGCATGCTATGACATATTTGGAAAACAACAAAATGTATGCCGAATTGAATGAGATGACAAATGGGTTTTTGGATTTTTAGGGTTTTTTTCTGAAAATTAGTGGACATTTTTTTTCCTGAGTTGTGCATCTCAAGTTCCACGCTATATCCAAATGTCATCAAAATCCATGATCCCATGCAATAATCTTAGACAGGGCACTTTGGAATCGAGCCCTATTTCTAAGTTAAATAACCTAGAAACTAAATAGTGTTAGTGGCGTGTGAAATAACATTTTTAGTTTGACATTTCTCTTCTAATCTCTTCGTCAAAGCTTAGACTACGGCGGCACCTAGTTTTAGTGCGTGCCGTAGCACCTCGTAATTTAGCTCAGTTGGCTCAGTTAAAAGGAAACGTGGTCACGTGGCATTCGAAGAAATGGTACCTATTTGAATGAAATGTTTTTGTCTCGATGCAATCTCTGGCGGCTGCCGAAGCAAGAAAGGGACAAATAAGCTCAGACGATAAATCGCTTCTTATATTTGACCAAACCAGCATTTCGTAGTCTCCAATTTCCTCGTCCAAAATTTGACAAATAATAATACCTGCTTATTCCCAAAATAATTAATCAAAAGTTTGGACAATGCGCCTATGTTTTAGTTTCAGTGTTAATTCGCGTAGATTATTAAATTTTGTCGAGCGTCTGAAAGTTAAGTTAGAAATTTTCTTAGTTTTTGAAGGCTCACATTTTGTACAGGATGACTTTAAAGAGCGCGCGTAAAAAAGCAGTTACAATTCGTAAACAAATATTCATATTAGCTATACTTATAGAATAGATATAGCCGCGCTCGAATACAATAGGCGCTATACATCTATAGCTACGTACGCCTTATGGCGTACGGAATAAGGTCGGGTTTTTCGTTCCAGAATAAAGGCGGGACTTTTGAACTGCGCGCCGGACTATATAAGCCGGCGGCTCGGCCGCAGTAAGCATTACAGTTTTGAATTACAGGTTAGAATAGCGAATCAGTTCTCTTCTGGTAACATACCGAGTACTACAAAGAGCAGAAAAGCTCCCAGCGCCTTTGAACGAATCTCTACAGTGAAGACCTCCGCATCGATTATAGGACACCGATCCCTTCTACGACTTGGATACCGTACTTCGTGAGTTTATAGCAGACTTCCACCTTCTACGAGACGACAAACAACGATCCACCCACCGTCTACAGTGTGCAGCGACTGGAGACACCGTTCACCGGAGTACCTACCTACGGTTCCGTGAACCAGCGCACAGCCTACCGTAATACAGTCCACTCCTCTCACCAACTCCAGCCGTCCCGCACACATTTCCTTCGTTAATTCGAATATGAGAAAAATCAAACAATAAGAGCTGTTGTAAATAAATGTAGATTTTACTGTAAAAAAAGTTTTGCCTTACTTAAATAAAGGAGATCATTAGTCTGTGCCAAAAAGTCAAAGGGAAAATAGGAATGTGTATATTTAGGTCCCCCGTTCCCCTCAAGTAAATGACTTTAATAAAAAAAACAGTATCATATCGTTTGTTGTTCTTAATAAATGTAAAAAAAAAAAACAAAGAAAATGTAAAAAAATATAGACCGGAGATCGATCCCGACACCATCAGATTTGATATTTTCCACAACTCAACGAATTGCGCCATCCGATCATTACGTCATTAGTTGAAATGTTGATACTGTTGCCACTGTTTGTCAACCACTACAAACCAAGAGCACAATAGACACAATGTTTTCGTACGGTATTTTAATAAACGCCATCTATGACTTTTAAGAGTACTAAATGAAATTGGCAACAAGCATGGAAGTCCACTGATAGCAGACAGATAGACATTGCACGAAAATTAAAGCATTGGCTGGTTATATTAGCAACGCCATCTGGATGGTACTTAGATTGTTGTGAATTTCCGGGGAACGCTTTTTTGTATGGCGATTGTTGGTCCTTATATATTTCGTCCATGATAAATCGCACCTTCGCCTATATCAATTAACGCATGAAAAAAAATTGACAGCAAAATTGACATTCGATTGACAGTAGTAGGTATATTATATAATCTGTGGTAGTACCTAGTAGTATTTATCCACCAGTGGAAAGGCAATGGTACATAGCCTCATTACAAAACATATTTTTTCTCAAAAATGGAGGCGATTTAAATTCAGATTTCTATGGTTACGTGTTTCATATTTTTGTAGCTTAAAGATAAATATAGGTTATTGGTGGTTGGTGATATATTGGAATAAAAAACCAGCCTCCATACAAAAAGAGGACAAGTCCTTTTGTAGATCTTACACGCGATGGGCCGGCTTGTGACATCCATCACGACCAAACGCTGACCGGTCGATACGCACTTACACTCGTAACTTTAAGCTTAATTGTACAGTGAACCAGGCCTGGGATTACATACTACTTTATAAATAACTTTCTAATTCAATATTCTTGTTAATACAGGAAAAACGCGCGAAAAGAGGAGGAGCTAGCCAAGTGTCAAGCGTTAGAAAAGCGCTCCCTGCCCAAGCGGATCCGGGCGGAACAGAAAGCGAGGGAGATGATGTTCCGCGAGTCTCTTCGCATATCTGCTGCCCCGCTCTCGCATGAGGACGACAGAGAGAGGCTTAAGAAGGTAATACAATAATTCATAGAGTGGAAGTGGAACAAAAAATGGGGGAATATGTTACGTGAGTGTCTTTACATATCTGCTGCTCTGCTCTCGCACGAGGACGATAGAGAGAGACTGAAGAAGGTAATACAATAACTCATAGAGTTGGAGCGGAACAAAAAAAGGGGAATATATTCTGTGAGTGTCTTCGCATATCTGCTGCTCCGCTCTCGTATGAGAACGATAGAGAGGACTGAAGAAGGTAATACAATAATTCATAGAGCAGGAGCGGAACAAAAAATGGGGGAATATGTTCCGTGAGTGTCTTCGCATATCTGCTGCCCCGCTCTCGCATGAGGACGATAGAGAAAGGCTGAAGAAGGTAATACAATAATTCATCGAGCAGGAGTGAAACAAAAAATGGGGGAATATGTTTCGTGCGTGTCTTCGCATATCTGCTGCCCCGCTCTCGCATGAGGACGATAGAGAAAGGCTGAAGAAGGTAATACAATAATTCATAGAGCAGGAGTGAAACAAAAAATGGGGGAATATGTTCCGTGAGTGTCTTCGCATATCTGCTGCCCCGCTCTCGCATGAGGACGATAGAGAAAGGCTGAAGAAGGTAATACAATAATTCTTAGAGTAAGAGCTGAACAAAAATGCAGTACACGGGTGGCTGAGAAATTAATTAAGAACGGTATAAAGTTCAAAAACAATCTAAAGAATAAATTAATAATCTCAGTATTGCTATCAGTGAAATATCTTAAAGCGAGTTTGTTTTTTAAAATTCAATTAAGGTAGCATTTTGTAGGTTTTTGTATGATGATAATGATGACTGTTTTGTTCCCAGTTCCAAGAGAACGAGAAGCGTCGTTACCGCGCGGAGCAGCAGCGGTTGACCACCAAGCACACCAAGGCGCGGGAGGAACTCAAAGCTGCCGGGGAGGTAATTATTATCTAAATATGAAAACTGATTAAATGACTGACATATAAATTTGTATGAAACTCCGTCACTTTTGAAGCTAAATCTATTCGAATTTGTACTTAACCATTTGGTTGAAAACGAATAATGAATGACGTGTTTCAGGATTTCATAAAATTTTACCTTTAGAAGTGGGGTGCAAAATTGTACGGAAAATTTAACATTTGGGCGGACGAGGTCGCGGCAATCGGTTAGTTCCCGCGACTTCGTCCGCCCAAATGTTGAATTTTCATTAGTGAAGAATCCAAGAATTATTAAATAATACAAAATTTAACGTTGCTTTGTTTCTTTGATGAAGATGTGAGTTATCTACACTAATATTATAAAGAGGAAAGATTTGATTGTTGATTTGAATGGGCTCGTAAAATACTCGATCAATTCAAATGAAATTTGGTACAGAGATAGTTTGAGACCCTGGGAAGGACATAGGCTATGATACGATTTGTCAAGATATAAAATCATCAGTGGTGTGAAATAAGTTTGTATGGAAAATCTGAGTTTTAGCGCGGGCGAAGTCGCTGGAAACTGATAGTGAGTTATATGAGCTTAGATTGAACAGTTCTTCTAGAGCAAGGTTCTTAAACTTTTTACAGTCTTGAGAAACATTCAGATAAAAAGTTAATGTTTCGAGACATGTTGTCTTTGTCCTAAAAATGGCATGCCAGACTGACAAAAGATGCACAGACCTTTTAAATTTAACAACATCACTACATAATAAATGTCTTATGGCTTGGGAGATAATAAATGAGTTGTTTCAACTAATACATCAATTACCTAGCCCCAAACTAAGCGTGAGCTTGTGCAATGGCGACTAGGATAACAGATAGACATATGTTTATACATCCATAAATTTGGTATTTGTACCAAATTTTTGTTCCGAAGATTATTCACCAAGAGGGTGAAGTGATGTCTTACGTCACGGGCGTCATGTTTAAGCACGCCCAAGACGAAGGCATCTTTATCCCCGAGGAGAATACTCTACTTTTCTCACTTCTTACGAAGCAATAAAAAGAGATTCCACTATAAAAAACTTATTTTATCTATATCCATCCTATGACTTGTGGCAGTTAACAATACCAGCGGCTTTACATCTAATGGACATCCGGTGTCAAATAAATTCCGTCACTCGACAGTTTATTACGAAATCATTGGTTGGGTTGTAATTAATCATACTGTTAGTGATTTTAGATGCTCGCGCTTTTTGTTTTCTTCCATTCGTGCAGAATTCTTGGCTGCCAGGTTCAAATTTCAAATATGTTCTATTTGGCGCGGGACGGACTGGTGTGATCGTGCCTACGAACTCCTATTCGAAATTTAAATCACTTTAGGTACCTCCCTTGGGGCTTAATGAAATTTCATACAACATTACGTCCCATGGGACGCAATTACTCACTTTAAGTCAGGTTTACTTGATGTGAAATTGAACATTGCCGAGTAGGTAGTGTGAAAAATTTATAGTCGTGCTGTGTATCGTTCGTACAAAAAATTTAGGTTACGTTATTAACACAATATCTTCTCCTGCCAGGCGTTACTCCGCGAACTCGAGCAGTACCAGAACGAGAAACGCAAGGCGCTCATGAACCATGAAGCGAACAAGATGAAGGCCGTCGAGGAACGCTACTCCGCCGAGCTGAAGGAGTGGCGCGCCACCCTCGGGGACAGGAAGCTGGTGAGTGTTTGCAGTATTTGTAATAGGGGGCTAGGGTGGCGCCTTGAGGAACGCCTTTGGGAGAGCGGTCCTGAGATGGCTCCTTGGGGAAGGCCTTTGGGAGAGCGGTCCTGAGATGGCACCTTGAGGAAGGCCTTTGGCAGATCGGTCCCGGGATGGCATCTTGGGAAGACCTTTGGGATAGCGGTCCTGGATTGGCACCTTGGGGAAGGCCTTTGGGATAGCGGTCCTGAGTTGGCACCCTGGAGAAGGCCATTGGGATAGCGGCTCGCAAAATTTAAACTCCTAGTCTTACGTATAGATTTTTCTACTATTGTTAAGATTATCTAAATGTGCGTGAAGCATGTTTGTATATTATTTTTTTAAACTTACTATTAAAATCGATTATTGAACAGTTTTGATGAATTAAAATTGACAAACTATTAGTTCCTGCGTTCTTTATGCGTAATATTCGTTATTACTTGTCGACATTTAAATATAAATAGCTACTCGCCCCGGCTCATTCTAGCAATTAGGATTACATTATTATAACCAATCACTCAGTGATATAGCAGAATTCTGGTGTTGAAAGAATTTTCAAAAACTATTTCAAGATTTTCTACAAATAAGCTTATAAACCCCTTTATAATATGTTTAATTGTAGGTTAAGATTGTAGAGATTCCATTTAGACATGTGTAGTTCCTGAATGAATGAAACAATAGGCAAAATGACAGATTTTGAAAAAGTGTTCTAAAATATTCTTAAATATCTTCTATTTCCAAAAAATATATTATTTTTGCAATCAACAAAGGTAATATTTATGATGATGTTCATAAATTAGCGCCAAAACCCGGTCAGGGTGTCATGGCGTCTGCTGTGACGTCACACCTCAGTAAACATATTTCAAACGTTAGTGATAAAGTCGAAATTGGTATTATAATTCAGTGACAGTGACAGTATTTACTGAGGTGTGACGTAACTCGAATCTGAATGGTGTTATAAAAACATGGTGGAATTCAGTATTTTGCAATTTTATTTTCTAAAATAAACTAATAAAATCGTCTTAAAAATAAAAAAAAATAAAGATTTTTTCCATAATCTAAATACTATATTTTACTAGATAGACACATTATTTTAAAGATGTTTGCTTACTGTCATCTTCCCTATTGAACTACTTCACCTATCTAGTTCAAATATATCACTCACTCACTATAGTCCAAAGCAGTTCATTTAGTTCAGTAACTCAGTGATATGAGAGTAAAACGTACGGATATATTTGTTAGTACTGCAAGAGCGAGACTGCAGTATTCTGCTACTGCACTGCAGTTTTCTATGTAAAACTTTCGGTATTAATTAATACGTTTTTAATTCGTAACGTACGTAGATTACGTACATACATAACACTTTACATCCTTTGTCAATGTGTGTAACAATATCTTCGAAATTATTGAAAATGTTTTTAATTCGTAATTCTAGACTGCCTAAATATTATAAATGTTATTTTTAGTCATTAGAATTATCTGTAGTACACGACACATTTAAACTGAATGAAGTAAGTAGTGAGTAATATTATGATAGTAGATCTGCTGAACTAAATGAACTAATTGAACTAGATGAGTGATACATATCTTTAGCTCCCATCATCATTCGCTTGCCCTGTTCCCATTATATTTGGGGTCGGCGCAGTATGTTTTTCTCTTCCATACAATCCTATCACTCGTCATTATACATATCTTTAGCTCCCACTGAACTATATCACTCATTTTACTTCAGTGAACGATTCTGCGCATGTCTAATTACATTCGAATATAGGAACAGGACTGTAATAATATTGGCTTAATTTCGTTATTTATAAATTATTTAGTTTAAAATCTAAGTATATTATTGCACTTGAAAAAATGACCAGAGGCGGGAATCGAAACCCGCGTTCCTCGCGTATTTCTTTCGAGTGTTGAGGGTGTAATCTCAATAACATTGATGAAAGCAACGCTGCATTACAGCGTTAAGAAACACTTGAAAATTTCGACAGGCTCTGCCAACGCCAGGGTATGCGAGGAACGCGGGTTCGATTCTCGCCTCTGGCAGTCATTTTTTCAAGTGCAATAGTATACTTAAAATGCAAAGTGAATGCTTTATCACTTAACACAATAATTTATAGTGAAAAATCTGTTCAATGATCGATTCTAGCATGCCGTAAGCATGGCTACTAATGGTGGAGCATGCTTTTGCTTGGTCTATAAAAGGTGGTGGTACAAGCCTTTGCTATGAAGTTACTCGTGTTTACAGTTAGATTTCGGTTACTAATTGTCTTATGCGCTGTCTAGATTTTGCCCAACAAATTAAAAATTGACCTGTGGAGACGCATTTATATGAACCTCACCAAACAATGGCACTCCTACTGTCATGCCCTACGTGCCCCTACACCTGCATACGTGAGGAACTGTACAACGCTACTGATAACGCTTTGTTGGTCGCCGAGTTATTGGTCCTCAAAAATATAACGCCAGTGTCGACACGACAAGATGAAGAATATGAATGAGTTAATTTAAGTTCTGACAGAGCATTGTTTAGACAATTTCATTGATCATAAAACGTTACATTGAGTTAAACTGATACACTGAAGTAAGCTCATGGCAGAGGCAGCTCTGGTTGAAACAAGCAGAGATAATACACTGCTTCATTGTCAAATGCTGCTTTAAAACTAGGGTCTACGTCTCAAATAGGATATGATTTGATTCAAGAACCAGATTTTTGTTGTATTTTTTTTTATTTTCCAAATTGTTTTCAGCTAATAAGAGTTATATAACTTCATAGGACTATGATGTGTTAACTTTGTCTAAATTTTTAGCTTCATATTGAACATATGACAATCGGTACTGTCCTTAACCTTTCATATGCCGGAACGTCAATCCACGCAAAAAAATGTCTGTAAACGGTGACATACAAGCGGTTAAACGTCACTGTAGTATCAATGATCGACACTGTTAAGACAACACTATCCCCCCTCCCGTTCTCTCCTCGTTTCAACCACTCGTGTCGTTCCTTGTCTGTGCCGTCCCGCCGCCGCGTCACTAACCAGCCACTTTCTACCCAGACCCTCATAAATCTCTTCGCCAAGCATCTTGACGACCACGAGAAGAAATTCGGCAAGCCAATCAAAGACAGAGGTCTGTACCTCGACGCGCCGTGGCCGAAGAACGTCTTGCAACACGTACTGAACTCCTACCACCAAAGAACATCCTTCATCGGATCCCTTTCACGGTCTAGAACGAGCCTGAATTTCCTATCGGCAGCAAATACCCCCAACCTCGAACGAAGAAGAAGCATCAGCCCCAACCCGGACAGGGAAACGAAATCTGCGGCGACCAGCGCGTACAACACGCAAAAGAGAGTGACAAAAATGCAAAAGTACGGATCGACGTCAAATCTGAAATTGGTTTCCGAAAAGATATCCGGTTTTTCCGTGTTCAGCGGAGCGGATGATATCAAGCGCAACCCTATCATGGCGTACGGTGATGTGCCTAGAGAGATAGCGGAAGAACCGAGACGTAGCATTGAGAGAGCCAAGCCAGTAGATAAGGTGTCCAGTGCGAATCGAAAGCTGAATAGGCAGAGTCTTTCTGAGAATCTTTTTAAACAATTGAACGTCGAAAGCGACCCGGGAATGAAAAGGAGCATCTCCCAGCTCAGTCTGAAGCAAGATATAGCTTTGGAAGCGGTCATGATTGATCTACCGTCTGTGGAAAGCAGTAAATACAACACTGTGAAGAGTAACAGCACCTTTGGTACTGTGTCCGAAGATGGGAGCGAGACAGACGATGTGGAAACCAAATATTTCAGTAGGTGGGGACCGGTGCGCGGTTCCAACAGCTATTCTAATAACTCGAGCGTGCCTGTCAGTCAGTTGTCAACTTTAAATTTGAAAACTTCGATAGCAACGGAGAAAACTGATGTACCGCCCGATTCCAATGTATAAAATAGTGCAGAAGATACATTTGAAATTAACTTGAAAATTAGATATGTGGTATTTCATTTTACTGTCATAGCTTCGATAGTAGAATATCATGTTAGTGATTGGGTATTCGAACGCTTATTTAACAAAAGATTTATACCTATGGATTTAATATGTCTTTCCTATGCTTCTATCCTTTTCTGTCAGTCAGAAGCGTCATTAATTAGGGCGAGAAAAAAAAGAATTGCAATTGTATGCAGTTTTCTAGCTATAGTAAGTGATGCTTCTGAGTAATAGAAAAGGATAAAAACAGAAAAATTGTATTTGAGACTGTTATAAACATTTATAACAGTCTCAAATACAAGTGAACTACATAGTTCACAACCCTAAAGTAGGTTCGTACGATCTATGTCGGTCATAAAGGCATGACATCTTTTGCTAAAAAGCGCTCTATTACTTATTTAAAAATGTTACCTAAAGTTATAGCATATACGTTTTCGATAAACGTTTAATAAGATCCATAGATTAGTAAAATGCTTTGCTCATTGATATACTTCCAAAGTAGCCTAAGTTTTGTGTAAAAAACTGTAGTCAAGCGCTACATAACCGAACAGTATTTTATTGGTCACATACAGAAAAATCTACGCCAAGGCATGGCTTCCGTATTGCGGTATAATTAAATAAAAATGGAAATTTATTAAACAGGTTATGTTTAAAAATGTGAGATGTTGATAAATCTAAAGATTTAATAGAATTAGGTAGAAACAAAAGTGCCTATTCTGCAAAATTGCTCATTGACAAAATTGTGCTACATTCCATACTTTTTTATAGATCCATAGATTAGTAAAATGCTTTGCTCATTGATATACTTCTAAAGTAGCCTAAGATTTGTGTAAAAAAAACTGTAGTCAAGCGCTACATATTGTGGTAAAATTAAAAAAAAAATTAATTTATTTAAAAGGCTTTATTTAAAATGCGAAATGTTGATAAATGCTTAGAATGCTATAACTTGCCATTGAAAAAGACGCATTAATTAAGATTTAATAGAAGTAGGTAGAAACAAAAGTGCCTATTCTGCAAAATTGCTCATTGACAAAATTGTGCTGCATTCCATACTTTTTTTATAGTGTAGTGTTGCCATGTTCGCATTAAACTAGATGTAGGTGAAACCAATTTGATTAAATTAGGTAAATAATTTAAGTATTAATTACATTCCATTATAATAATTATTTACGCGGCGGGGTGCATTAAAATTGAAGTCAAATATTTGTGTGCTAATAAGCTTTCCAAACAATTGGGCAATTTACAGGCTATTTTAGATTAGAATTGATTTAAATATAGTTATTGATTTATATATATATATAGTTAGTTGTAGAGTCGATTGGGGTAAGTGTAAACATGGAATGAAAATTATACTTGTATAGCTTTTTTTCTCTTTATGTCTTTTTCTCTCCCGTATGAGTAAAAAAAACAGACTATGTTTTTGGTGGGACGCCAGGTATCGAAGATACATATATCATTAATCTGTGACGCAAGGTGTCATTATGATGTGTTATGTAATTTATTGATATGTCATAATAATGACAAATTCTTGGTAAAATAAAGGTATACGAGTAAAAACTTTTTTTACATGGCGTAAAGAAGTATATTTTCATGATTACATTAACTCCAATCGACGCAGATTCGATGTGCCTATACCCAAAGCCTTATATGTTAGTTTCGAGATTTTATAACTGTTGAAATTTTATATTTTAATGTTAAGAGGATGTTTTGAGTCATAGGTCTTGCTGATGATGATTAATTTTACCAATTTGTCAGCAAAATTATTCCAAATCATTATTAACCGGAGAAAAATTGCCGGCACGTTGCATTCTATGCATGGATACAAGAGCGTTTTAAAGACGCGCGTTTGAGACGCTTATCTTTAGCGTTTGTGTCGATTAAAACGTGTACAGTCTGATACATATAAAAACGCGCGTTGTAAGCGCATAATCAAATAGGTCTAAAAAGCCCCTGGCCATTGATTCAAATGTATAAAAAAATTTGATCTATCACTCAAATATCCGATTTATGCCCGAAATTGATAACCAATCGGCAATCAAAGCTTCAAGTCAATTCAGGCTATTATATACAGTATGTATATAATAGCCCGTCACCGATGTCGGAGCCTTCAAGAGGTGATGGATGAGTTCCCTTGAAATATTTTTCTCTATTACAAGAACCTCGAAAACAGACCAAAAAATATCACCTGTCCATGCAAATGTACCTAACCGATTTACTAAATAGTGTGGGGAAGTGAAAAAATAATTTGGGATTTTAAAGTTTATCCTATTAAGAAAGTGGTAGCAGTTTTGCTTTTTAGTCACTACATGAAGGCTCCGACACCGGTGCTGGGACACATTGTATATAGGCGAATACATTGAATAGTCTACCGTCGTTACGCCTGCCTATAGGCTTGATTCCAATGTGGCCTGTCTAAGAATAATTTTACGTTTAATCTCTCTCTCTTTCTCTGCCAAACAAACAGACAGACAGGCTATATTAATTTAGAAACGTCAGACTAAACAGCTGTCAGTTGCCAAGGAAATTAGATAATCCATAAACAATTTTAGAGAGATTTTTTTCGATGACGACTAAAATACGCAAAGGCTTGTAAAAATACGAAAGAAATCGCATCACTTAATTTGACGTTTCGTCTCGTTTTGTTTGTGTAGCTGAGAAGGAGAGAGCTGTACCAGGCCTGTGTATCTCCCCGCGTAAGTAGCAAAAACGTACCACGCGCGGCGACCCCTACTTAGGGGCTAAAACAAGTTGCGTGTCGCTACCGGCCAGCGACACGCTCGCGCGTTTTATTCACCGGCGGCCGCGCGGCTACGTTGCTGGCTGGACGAGAATGAATAAAGTACAAGAAAGAGGCGCTAGATGGCGTTAGAAGCTTCTCGTAGCAGTCAACCCTATCGCGTCGCGTGATATTACGTCACTGAATAGGTTTAGTGTATTATGAATCATATTCCAGAGCAATAAGTATAAAATTATCTTGCAATGGATTTTTGTAGGTGTCTACACGAAAATGTGCTTGACTCTGAGGCGAACTAAATTACGCCATATTGTTGACGACATTGAGTAGACATTTCTTTGAATACAATTGGTAAGTCATACTTCTGTACGAAGTACTAGTATTCTGTGACAGGATTGATCGAGTCGTGTCAAAAAAAATGTTCAATAGATACGAAAACAACCAAGATTAAGTTATATTATCCATAACGAATCGGTTATCAATATTCGGCGCTAGTTAGTCATAATAAATTGATGCTATGTTGATGAATTAAATACTATATTTATATTTTATATCCTTAGTTTTTAAGTTCATGATTGGCTAGTTCACAAAGTAATCTACTAATAGAACCATTTGGTATAGACTATTTTATTATTATAAAACACCATTTTACTAACTACATTATTTATTCTTCATTCAGTATTGTTACATACAAAAAATTGTTTTAGCTATTTTCAAAGTTAACAATAAGAAAGTTAAAAAGAGACGAGTTATTAGTAAAGTTGCCACACTTACTATTTTGTCAATTGATTGAGATAAAACAAAATATTTGTTTAAATATTTTTGGAATGCAAATAAGATTTTCATGATTTATTACTATCGTCTGAAAAGTTCCTGCGCGACCTTCCTGCGGTAGCCAGATGGTGGTGTTGCGGGAAGGGGGTATCTATGACAATCGCGTGCGATTGGCGCTTCCTTACCGCCCCCCCTTCACCCCGCACGCTTGTGGAGCCGCAAGGGGGTCGCGCCAGAATTTATCGGAGTACACACACCAAATCTGCCATTTTAAAACTGTTTGTGCTAAAAAGTGACTTATATAATTTTAACTGTGACTTTTTAAACCTTTTTACAAATTCTTATGATGTTCTTCCGCCAAAACACTAGTTTTTTTAGAAGTTATATAAAGATATAGGTACCGAAGCTAGCAGACAAAACTACCCATTTCGTTGCAATGTGGGATTTTCGGACGGCTCAAAATTTTAGTTTAATTGCATGTTGATAGATAGCGCTATTCATCTAAGTTATTTATATATTGCTTCGCAATCTTTGAGCACAAAACATAACAAATTATAAATTTAATAGAAAAAACGTCTTGATGATCGAGTAATTGTAAAAATAAATACGTGTAGAACGCGTTAATTTGAAACATGCTAAACATAAACATTTAACATAACAAATGCTAAAATAAGCCTTTTTCTTAAATAAAATTTACCTGACTTAGGTTGTTCAGCGCCATCTAGCGGATTTTTAAGTACTGATTTTTGACACTAGGAAAATCCCTTATTGTTACTAACAAAGGGGATTGAAACTTTCTGGCATATCGACCCCGCTGCCATTTTGTTTTTTCTTTTTCTGCCATTTTTTTGTAGTTGGATAAAGGATATACAAGACAAGTGTCACTATACCGAGATATTTGATGGTAAAAATCGACAAATCAGTGCAACGCTAATCATTGTAGGTAATATATCGATCTCTGCGTTCAAATATCTCGATAAAGTTATACTTTAAGGTTACTTGACATTTGTTGTTCCTCTACGTGTCCTCTATCCATATTCCATACATATAACTTTCATTATGCACTTCCGATTTCGAAAAAAAATCAAAATGGCGGCAGGTATCGATATGCCTAAGCTTCCATACGAAACGTTTCAAACTCCTTTGGATCACACACAGTCGTCTGAATTTATTATTATTGAAATCGCCGCTATTACGACTACCTACGTAAAGTGCTGCAGTTTGTGTCCCCTTGATGTGCTGTCGTCCGTACCTACATTTTCCAAGTATACAGGTGTCCCAAAAAGAGCGTGCCATACTCACACTGGCTTAGCCATAGACCTTTCAGTTAAACTTACAAAAAGTATTTTGGTTTCGGAGATAAGGCCTCTTTGCATGCTTTTGAATTGTTAACTCTATAGAAAGTATGTTTATATACCATAGCAGACTTTAAGCTCATGTTTATATGTGTATTAGCTATAAATAATGTAAATAAAGAAGTTACGTTTCTAATTTTGAGTTTATTTTTGAGGTGGAGGCTGTATAACATATTGTATATAATTTGCTTAAGATTTTATTGTTTTATTAATTGAAGATTTAAAGCTTCTTGTGAATAATTTAACAAAAAAAATTAGATTGAATATTGGTGAGATTGTAAATATTAAATTGTTTTTTGGTAGAAGCCTATGCCTAGCTTAAAGAGTTGTATTAAAAAAGGTAATTAAAAACCTGCAGGGACAATACCAAAGAAGCGCCAATAAGCGCTTGTTCAGTCACGCATTAGTATGTATACAGGAGCATACGATTTGAAACCTTATTACAATGATATGAAAAACGTCTGTTCTTTATACATTTAATTGCACGTGACTTTACATAAAGGTTGTCGCAAAAAATGGCACGCCGCACTGCCACTGGATATAGCTTAGCCATAGACCTTTCAAATAATAATAACATTACTTCTAAAATACAAATAAATACCCCCTTATGACAATAGTGTCTGAGTTTCTTGCTGCTTCTTCTCAGCACTAGCCCACAATTGTCCCGAAGCAGTGGTAGGGTTAAGATTGGGACGTGTATAAGTGCCCCTAGTTGGGTCTATATGCAGAAATAAATGAATTTTATTGAATTTTTTTCCTTACCGTGAGGATTTAATAAGAGTCATGTTCTTTTTGTTTAAAATATCTATGGCTAAGTCATCTCAGTGTCAGTCTGTCATGCCATTTTTGGACATCCTGTACTCGTATACATATACAGGTCACTGATAACAGGGTTGGCGCTCTATTTATTGCACTAAGAGTTCTGCAATGGAAAATTTTATTCGAAAACGTTATTATTTTAACAGATATCGATATACAGGATGATTGTTAAATCATATAAATCCTTTAAGATACCGTATCGGCTAATGCACAGTCACTTTAACTATAATAGCAAAATTTTAATCAAGATTTAGACCCCGTAGTTAAAATCCAATTGAATTTCGCTCACAAAAATTAATAGACTGTGTCATCCGTATGTACGAAATCAAATTCAATTTCGTACAAACTTGCAAAATAATTGCTTAAGTTATAAAAATAATTACCCGTAGTTAAAGTTACTGTGTATTACACATCACATCGTTACTTTTAAAAGTTATTAATGATTTCATAGTCACCCTGTATATTTTTCTGGTAAAAAATTTTTGCATGAGCTTCTAACCACCGCCTGAGGCAAATAACAAGGAAATGGACCTACGCCGGATCAGCATGGTATGTGGTCTTATATATTTTCTGCACTTTTTATATAATATTGTACATAAGCACATTCTGCATGAATTTTTTTTTTGCATTTTTGAAACTGCACCCAATTTTTTACACTTTTTTCTACAGTGTGAATAAATTTGTCTACGATGTTATTGGTATTTTTTTATTTCAGCCAAAATTCGATAGAATTAAGACAGTTTTGTAAAATTTACAGGTGTTGGAAGAAGAGTTCATGGCTCAGCTTGAAGAGCAAGAAAGGCTGGCTGCGAACGCCCGTCTGCCGCCGGCACCGCCCACCAACATGCCGCAACACAGCTCCACATTGCATTCCTCTAGAACTAGCCTTGCTTCTAGCCATTACGATTAGAACTACTTAAAAATTGAATTTCAAGGCTGAATGGATTGATTCCATGGCGCGGAAAAAAACATATCTGTCAAACTTTGCCGCCCAATTGTCTGTGGTAGGGGACTGCGGGGCTTTGCCTGTTCTTCTGTCAAAAGGGGGACGAAGAAAGAAAAAAAAATTACTGTGGTAGGTATAGGCGAAGGTCGTAGGAAATTAAATAAAAAAAAAGTCGATTTGATGCTTCAAAAAAAATGATGAAATTTTAAATGATGTTGAAGTTATGAATGTATTAGAGAGATGAAAATAAACTTAATATGCAAATAAAATTGTGTAGGAAAATATTTAGTGCCAAATTCGGTATTTGTACAGTCACCCGTTTTGACTACTTATTTTTTAAACTTAGGCATGCGGTTCTGGAGATGGTAAGCTGGCGCTACACCAGGGCAAATTAAAAATATAAATATTGAAATCGGCATAATCTTGTTGTTTGGTTGGTTGTGATTTTATTCACAATTTGCCTGATAATACATTTTGAATTATTTTGAAAGACAAGTTAGAGTATTTGATATACATATAATGGCCTAATATAATTACAGTGGTTATTTGAAGTGCATAACAAATGTACTTATTAGATCGCAAAAACGCTATGGATATAAACTGAATTGTTCAAGCAAAATCACTGCGTGAATCTCTATGCGTCGTCTTATATAGAATTTTTGCTAAATTGGCGTGATGATTTTTAATTTTTGGCGCTGTTTTTTTTTTATCTGAAGGAATTGAAAAGTAATATTAAAGGTGCTTTATCAGGTGAAATATAAGCAATTTTAGGCAATTTCGCCCAGGCGTGAGACTGGTCAATTTTAACACCAATTTGGTGCTTAGATGAGTAGTTTAGTGGTGCCTAGCTTAGTGTGCGTGAATTGGAACGTTTTATGCGTGTAATGGAATGCTTTTTTGTGAATTTGCAAGCGGGTTGGCCAAAATTATGAGGGATTAAAATAAATTGTAAATTTTTGGTACTTTAATTTTTAAATAGTCAGAGTAATAATAATCGAAAGAACTGGCGTAGAAATAGAATTTTAATAAATAAAATTAATATTCAATTATGATGGTATACAGTAGCCTTGCTGGTACTTAATCAGTTTTTGCACTAACAGAAAAAAAAATCATGAAAATTAAAATCTCTAGACATAAAAGACAACTGTCGCGCTCAAAAACGACCTTGTTATGTGTTTTTAACATTCCACTGTCGTATGTATTTTGAAATTTTAGCGTTTTTGTTATGTCAAATTGCATACTTGTGCACCTCTGGTTCAAAACAATGCATACGTATTGAAAATTGTATTTAAAAAAGCATCCTATCCAATCCAATGCATCCACGTTTTAGTACTTTTTGTCACCAGTATTAAAATAAAATTACTAAGAATTCAGTAAAAACGCGGGAAAAATATTGTGCTCAAAAATACATAAAAGATTCGACTGGTGATTTCTACCTATTGTTTTGCATGGCATTTTCTTTTTTTTTGGCAATTTATTGTCATTTCGTTAGTGTGACAGAGACAACGCTCTACGAAACCGGAAAAAGCGTATTGTAATGCGACTTTCTTTCTAAAATTTTGTTCATAATATATCATTATAAATCCCCTTTGTTTGACATTGCAAAATGGAAGTCAAATGTTTTAAATGAACGAAAAATACCCACTATGGCCAGTACATTCTAGCCAAGATCTTAATGATTTAAGCCACCAGAAAAAAATACGCTGAGGTAGTATTGACAATTTGTATGTAATTTTTACTGTAAAAGGTCAAAAGTGACAGCACAGTCGAGTGGATTAACTTTGTAACAGATGAATTAGTTCGAAAATCCCTATGTCTATGGTTATCTGGAGGCACGTGAGTGCCCCCGCCAAGTTGATGTTACAGTCACTTTATTACTTTAAGTAGCATGCAAACATTTTAGTTATAATTACCGACTCGAGTCCACGGCAATATTGTATGGTACGGTCATAGATTCGTTTACTTATGGCACCATAAAACGTTGGAATAGTCACTGCTGAATGCAAATGGATGTATATTTTGTACATAGCAACGTACAGAAATTATTATACGAAACTTAGTCAACTAACTGATTATATAGGTGACTGATGATGTAGATATAGGCGGAAAATTATATTTTTTCATGTAAATAACTTTAATTTTAATGTGCCTACTTAAGTTATGTAGCAGTTAATATTTAAGCACACGATTACTTTTCTTTTCTGTCTGCCATAACCTTATAGTCTGGTTACGAGGAGCTGGGGATTAGAAAATCTATGTTGTCTATTATTTCTAGCGAGTGGAGTTGCTGTGTGTCTCATTTGAGATCGTTGAAAACTATTCTGCGAATTGTTTTTTTGTTAGTTCGATAAATGCAAGAAACCTATTTTAAATTACTTTCTTATTATAAATGTTTGGTTAGCATTTTCATTAAACCTTAAAGATAAAACAAGATATTTGCATCAAAAGCAAAAAACTACGCTTCTGATAGCTAAGCAAGTGGTGCCCTCTACCGTTCGTATTCACGAACTAGTTAAAAAGTGGTGGCGCCCTCTGTCTATAACTAACTGCATCTCACGTGTTCTCGTACCCAAACTACCATGCATGGAAAACCAAAGAGTGAATTATTCCCAACATATTTTTTATTATCAATCAAAAATCACTAGTCTATCATTGGGCTGATTTTTAAAGTAAAAATAATTGTAGCTTCTCATTTTATTTCATTAATTTAAAAGTCTAGCAAAACTTTTTATAATTTAATTTAAGTTTTTTTATTATTGCATTAAGATAAACACGGCTACTGATATCTTTGCTTAAATAATTATGTTATGTATATTTTAAATAACTTCTGCATATCGCTGGATGTCTATTTAATAAAATGTCTTCATTGTATGAGGGACTTGCACAACACATTTTTTTAGTGGAAGACAGTTTATTCGAAAACTGTTTTTTGTAAAAAATATTCTTAAAAAACTTGCATAAAGATGCTTATTAAAATACACATGAATATGAATTCGCTTTTAATTATTGTCAAAGTAAAGTAAGATAATTTTCACGGAAAATAAGAATTTCTCAAGATAACATATGTTCCCATACAAGGTCATAGGATGGCCTAAATTTTGTGTCTCGTCAAAAATGTGTAAAAGTCCCATCCATTTACATATCTTCTTGTCTCGTACATAATGATATCATATGAATATAACAAACCCGCCAGGACTAAATAATGATTTATCTAGGTAAATAATTATCTCAGTAGATCAAAAGAGTCTTCTGAAGAAATAAATAGTAATAATATGTTTCCCATAACGGTTAAAAGTCTAAGATCTGTTGATTATATAGTCAATGATTAATTAATTTAATTTTTAATATCCCTTTTTTAAGATTTGTAAATAACTTAAAAAATAATATTTTCTACTTAGTGCATTTGGGAGTTTAACATTATTTTTTTAATTGAGATTACCGCAGTATTTTTTAACATTAGGTAATAAATCGATAGCCATACACATTTTAATGTTAATTTTGTCTATATGGATTAAAAAATAAATTATTGTTTAAACCTTTCAAGATATAAAGAACTTACTTTGTATTTTTGCGTTTTATTTCAGCCTTTAGATTATTTTATCTTATCTTATTATTTCTATCTTTTCAACCAACGAAGACGTAACAAGTAAAACATAATTTTCGATTGCAAATTTTTTTATATTTTTGAAATGGACTTTTTACTGGCTTTCATTTGATACCCATATTGCTATGGTAAGGAACAAATCAATCCCCCCTCCCCCTTTATTTCCATTTGCGGGCGCCATTTTTAAAATGTATATAGCCTATGTCACTCTCACAATTTTGACAAATTCAACTACACCTTATATGTCAAAAACTGTCCAGCCGTTTGGGCTGTAGGGCGTACCAAACAATTATACATACATACATAAATACTCTCGAAAAACATAACCCTCCTTCCGCAGTCTGGAAAAAAGGAGGAAGTTCTTAATGAGAAATTTTCTAACAACCCAAATCCTAGTTTTGTTTTATGTTCATATCAAAATATTACGTGTACAGACATGTAGTGGGAGTACTTACGTAAAAATAATCGAGATTCAAAATGTAGTTCAAAATTTAATGGAAAAACGCCTTGATGATCACTAAATTGTTAAAAAAATCTGTCAGTATGCGTAATCGAAAACATGCTAAGCATACCATGATCAATGCTAAAACCAGCGTTTTTCATAAATAAACGCCATCTAGCGGATTTTTAAGTACTGATCTAATACACTAGAAAAATCCCTCATTGGACTAGTTTTTATTTTACATAACTTTTTTACCCATCGACGTGAACAAGCTATCACTGACAGCACCGTACAGTAATGGGATCTATTATAGCCTGACCAGAAATATATGGGACCTGAATTAAGGGCGCCTCGAATCCTCTTCATATGACTACACTTGGTATAATCATACCAGCTTAGATTGGCAACTAAACATAAAAATATATTTATGTTTACATTCATGTTAAAATTGCAAACCTGATTACAGATTTTACGATACAAGAATAAGACTGAACAAACACTCGCAAATTGAATACTTATTAATGTCACTGGCTCTTTATGTTTTTGGCCTTGAGGACCAAATTGCAATAACCTATTTTTGCCAAACCACAGTCGGGTAAAAGTAAAATTGAAATTAATTTTTGTGAGCGAAATTAATTTCGATTTCGTAAAAACTTGCAAAATAAATGCTTAGGTTATAAAAAATATTAAAAGTAAAATTACCTAAAGTTTTAGTAAAATAATATTATTTATGATGCTAACATTCATACTATTAAATATTTAATTTTAAGAAGTATTTGAAACTTTCAAGAACTATTTTAGTAAAAGTAGTGTTGAAGAAATAAACAAAATAAAACTGAAACCCAGTGTTTAATATTGTCATTTTGCACAATTGTTTTTAAAATATTTTTCGTAGCCATCGGTAGCCAATTTTTACTGTTCGCACTTTATGACGTACTAACAATTTGCGATGACAACTACATCGGTAATTAATTTAAAGAAATCGTGGTGGTTACATAGACCTTCTTGTCGAAAAATACTACAACACAATGTAAAATGACTTTGCTTTTACGACAGCGAATAATTCTTGGCATTATTAACACATAAAATTATCATTTAATCGAAAATTAGATCACGCTTCCACTTTGACACCAATCATTATGACAAATTGATGTCATGTCAATGACGATTCGAGGTTTTTTGTTGCCAGTAAAAGAAATTTTTCCAGTTGTTTTCCGCAATATGGCGAGGTCCCATATATTTTTGGTCAGGCTATACTTTAGGCCTTCTAGGCACTAATATGAATTCGTGTTCTGCAAAAACTCAGTATCGAATCAGTAGGTATGTAAAAGTAATTATGTCCTTCATCTAGACAAAAAAATACCATGTTAAAGCTATCAATCACCGTTTCAGTTTTTTTATTTCATATTTACCGTTCGTATCGTTTAGGGGAACCCTCCGAAAAATATGTTTATTTTATTTTATGAAAAAGGTCCAGGCCCAGGGTCCGCTGACCATGATCCAGGATGTAGCAGATCAGGTAATTACAGTGGAGCGACTGCCATCTGACCTCCGTGACCCTGTTAGCAGGGGAACCTGACCAGGTTTGGGTCATGGTTACACATTCAGTCGCCTGAATGTGCAGGTTTCCTCACGATGTTTTCCCTCACGGTAAGAGCATCGGTTAGTAAAACAACTAATGTACATAACTTAGAAAAAGTCGAACCTGTACCTCCCGCAAACCGTTAGCTACTGCGCCACAGACGCCTACATGCGACTTATACAGGGTGTGGCGTAAATAGTGGTCCAAAGCAAAGGTGTGGATACACTGTACACTGAAGCACCACATACCAGTATTTAAAAAAAAAATATGTACAGGGATTTCAAAAAAAAAAATTTTTTTTAATTTTTTTAGAAATCGTTACCTTGCCTTACAAATTTGGTTATAATTTCCAAAAATGACGGTTTTTTTTATCCATTTTTTTATTATTATTGCTGATCACTTGTACTTAGTACTCCATTCGTTTTTTTTTTTTTACAAACTGAATTTAATAGAAAAAATTAAGTTTCTTTCAAAATTCAATACTCACTGCTAGCAAATCGTTTGACTTTCAATGCTTTTGGTGCAAAAAAAATGTACCACACTGTCAGTGCCCATTGTTTAAAAAAAATTCCCATCTTTTGCAGATTCTAAAATGGTGCAACAATAAGTGTTACGACTTACAGGAAAAAAGTTATTGCTTTTCGAAACAAAAAGGAGCCCAATTCAGAAAAACAATTTATTTGAAGTTCAAGGGTTTACAAGGGTTGTAATTTTTTTCTGTGTGGTCCAAAGCAAAGGTGTGGATACACTGTACACTGAAGCACCACATACCAGTATTTAAAAAAAAATATGTACAGGGTTTTCAAAAAAAAAATTTTTTTAATTTTTTTAGAAATCGTTACCTTGCCTTACAAATTTGGTTATAATTTCCAAAAATGACGGTTTTTTTTTATCCATTTTTTTTATTATTATTGCTGATCACTTGTACTTAGTACTCCATTCGTTTTTTTTTTTACAAACTGAATTTAATAAAAAAAACCCTGAAAACCCTGAAAACCCTGTACATATTTTTTTTTTAAATACTGGTATGTGGTGCTTCAGTGTACAGTGTATCCACACCTTTGCTTTGGACCACACAGAAAAAAATTACAACCCTTGTAAACCCTTGAACTTCAAATAAATTGTTTTTCTGAATTGGGCTCCTTTTTGTTTCGAAAAGCAATAACTTTTTTCCTGTAAGTCGTAACACTTATTGTTGCACCATTTTAGAATCTGCAAAAGATGGGCTTTTTTTTTAAACAATGGGCACTGACAGTGTGGTACATTTTTTTTGCACCAAAAGCATTGAAAGTCAAACGATTTGCTAGCAGTGAGTATTGAATTTTGAAAGAAACTTAATTTTTTTTATTAAATTCAGTTTGTAAAAAAAAAAAACGAATGGAGTACTAAGTACAAGTGATCAGCAATAATAATAAAAAAATGGATAAAAAAAACCGTCATTTTTGGAAATTATAACCAAATTTGTAAGGCAAGGTAACGATTTCTAAAAAAAATAAAAATTTTTTTTTTTTTGAAAACCCTGTACATAATTTTTTTTTAAATACTGGTATGTGGTGCTTCAGTGTACAGTGTATCCACACCTTTGCTTTGGACCACTATTTACGCCACACCCTGTGTAATCGGTACTCTAAACGGTGATGCCTACTTTTTACGTCATTTTTTTTTCTAGATGGTCATCCATTAGTCTTATCTTCTAGATTAGCACGCTCTTTTTGGGACATCCTGTACCTTTATGCGTTCACTGAGCCAACCTTTTTCAATACACAGATAAAAGATAATAGAACGAAAAAGGTTTCTGTTGTCATTTTCTATCAAAAGTAAATACGATGTGAAATTTTGGTGACATTGCAAACTATAAAATAAAATCGTTTGGGAGCCCAATTCATAAAATATGACTATATGTTCTTTATTGTAACTAAATAATGTATAACTAGCAATGAACGAGATGACTCAAGAAATCGGCACGTTGACTTTATTTAAAGATGAGGAGACTATTGAAGATAGATACAAAAGATGTGGGCTTCTGAATGTAATACAACATATTGATATATATGGCAAGTTACGCTCGAGCTACGTCGAGCAGTGTAAATCTAAAGTGCGAGGTAAGATACTTATTCAAGCGTGTTTTCAACTCCCGAAGGAAAAGGTGTTGCTATAAGTTTGACCGCTGTGTGTCTGTCTGTGGCACCGTAGCTCTGGACCGGGTGAACCGATATATGCGTTTTTATTTTAAAACAGGTTTTCTAGCAGTAGTTCTTAATGCATTATCAATAATTAGTTCAACAGTTTCAAGGTCTAAGAAAAAGTGTATAGTCAAAAATAGTACCTGTAGTTGAGTAATCCAATTCTGAAATGCTCTGCATAATTGAAGTGGCGCTATATTGTCGCATCCAGCCACCACCGGCCACCTTCCTCAGATCATCGATCCATCTAGCAGGGGGGCGTCTAACACTACGTTTCCCGAGACGTGGTCTCCATTCGAGAACTTTCCTACTCCAACGCCCGTCGGTTCTGCGACAGACATGACAGGTGGCCGGTGGTGGCTGGATGCGAGAAGCGGAGGACCGTGAAAGTTGGCGCCGTCTTGGAGAGGCCTTTGTCCAGCAGTGGACTGCAATAGGATGATATGAGTATATACATATTGTCGCGGCGGCCTACCCCACCACGGCTACGCCCGCGTAAATACAGGATTTCCCTTATAAAATTACTAGTTGGTTTTTCCATATAAACCTTCATCCCCCATTTCACCCCCTTAATATTTTTATATCGCGACAAAATGTAGCCTTTGTCCTTTCCAGGGTCTCGAACTGTCTTCATACCAAATTTCATCTCAATCAGTTCAGTGGTTTAAGCGTCAAGAGGTAACAGACACACACTTTCGCATTAATAATATTAGTATGGATATCCCCTTTAATAATATTGCATCAAAAAGTAGCCTATGTGCTTCCCAGGATCTCGGAACAATCTACCTACCAAATTTTATCTAAATCAGTTCACCGGTTTAAGCGTCAAAAGAACAGATAAAAGACAGTCTCATTTTTAACATTGGTATGGATCGTATTCGTTCGTAGTCATATTGCGTATTTGATTTTTCAACTACCCTCACATTCCAGGAAACGACTCGGCAGTGACGATCACATCTATATCATCATCATCAGGAAAATTTTCCAGCATCAGTGACTCGTTTAGCGACGATACTAAGGACAAAGATCTTAATACGAAGCTTAGCAAGTTCTCAGTAACAACCAGGGTGTCTGGACTCCGCCCGGGACACGACACGTTGTCACGGCGAGCCAGGAAATGCAGGTTGTCTGAGGATACAAAGAATTTTCGGTACACCGCTTATGTTGCTAGGTGATTGGTGTTAAAATAAAGTGGTCATTGTCAAGTGATGTTTCTTTTTGTGGGTAGTTTTATCGTTAGGTATGTATTTAAATTAAATTTCGCTCACAAATATCGATCAAGGGTGTCATCAGGTGGGATTTAACCCACGACCCTTCGCTATCCGGGCGAATGCTTTTAAAAATATTTCTATCGGATACGTGGGCGGACTCCCCAAGTATTGATGAAATCGAACGCTGGCTCACGGGCGTAGCAATCATTTACTATGTCGACTAATTTCCTCCGTAGCTCAGTTGGTAAGAGCATTCACCCGGGTCGTGAGTTCGAGTCCCACCCACCTGGAGCGGACGATTATTTCATGCCTTATTAGTAAATGGCCTAGCATACAAATAAAACGAATTAATAGTGTATGTATAATAAAACTTTATTATTTAGTGAATTATCGTAACAAAACTTATGGGATATTGGCCAAGTAGTCCTTTACGTGCGCGGGCTCAAGCCGGCGGAAGCCTGCCGCGTCGCATATGCCCACCTGTGGACAAAAAGTGGGAATATAGTGTAGCCACAGGAAGTTGTAATAATTTCCTAGCGTAATACGTCGACGACCGTCTTGGTGTAGTAGTTCGTGAACCGGACTTCTAAACCAGGCGGTTGCGGGTTCGAATCCCGCAAGGGGCAAGTGTTTGTGTGATGAGCACGAGTATTTGTACCTAAGTCATGGATGTTTATAAATGTATGTAAGTATGTCTATCCGTTATCCTAGTCACTAAAGCACAAGCTTACGCTTTGTTTGAGGCTGGGTAATTGGTGTGTTTGTTGAAACAATTTATTTATTTATTTAACACATTGAGCGCCATGGTGGTCACCGGTGACCCCCAAACAATATAATTCTATTGTGTCTAGTTCCGTGGCAGTCAAAGGCTTAATCTTAATCGTCATGGTAGACCTGTCTTGCTCTCCGCGTAGGTAGCAAAAACGTATCTACGCGCGGCGACCCACCATGGTGGGCTATTCATGTTGGGTGTCGCGGGCGAGCAGTGACGCGCGCGCGTTTTATACACCGGCGGCGCGCGGCACTACGTTGCTGGCTGGACGATCAAGAACAAAGTGCTAGAAAGGTGCGCTAGATGGCGGTAGTAGCTTCTTGTAGCAGTCAACCCTAGCGCGCCGCATGATATTTATTAATTTAAAAACTTTATTGCACAAATAGATGTGTACAAAAGGTGGACTTAATGCCAAAAAGCATTCTCTGCCAGTCAAACCTTTAGGTCACGCAGAAAGATGGCAACGAGTGCAGTGAGACATCAGCGAGAAAGAGCAATTTATATTATATATTTTTATATTTATAACAATACAACAAAAATAATAATGATAGAATGTCACTGAATAGGTTTAGTGTATTATGATTATGAATCATATTCCAGAGTTATAAGAATGAAAACAATATCTTTCAATTGATTTCTGTAGGTGTTTACACGAAAATGTGCTTGACTCGGACGAACTGAATAACACCATATCGTTGAGACATTGAGTAGACATTCAAGTCAAGCTTCTCTACATCCTACCCGAACAAGACAAATGTTAAACTACTTTCGACGACGAATACAACGGAAATACTGATGGAAATCAAAAAGCAATTGTTTTAGAATAAACTTGGACATTTCATCTAAATTGTAACAATACTGCTTTTTAATGAGGGATTTTCCTAGTGTCTAAAATCTGTACTTCAAAATTCGCTAGATGGCGCTGAACAAACTGTTAGGTAGATTTTTATTTAAGAAGGCTGTATAGCATTTATTATGTTATAATGTTTATGTGTAGCATTTTCAGCTTCACGCGTACTAACAGGTAATTTTTAAACAATTTATTGATCATCAAGACGTTTTTTTATTGAATTTAATTTTTAACTGTATTTTGAAATTTCGTAATTTTTAACATAAGTACTTCCACTATATGCCTGTACACATAATATTACAATTGTGGCCTTTGATAGCACTTCCTAGCAAGTGGACTGTATAATGTTCGGATGTAAGCACTAATAGGCCAGTGGTAGGTCCCCAGAGAGAAACTGCACTTTACTTTCACTGATTTTATTTACTAAACTGTACTAGAACTAGTCACTGAGCACTGCACAAACTGGAACAACTGGAGGAGCGTGAACGTGCTCGTGCCAGATGTAGGCTGTTTATCTATCATATTTTCAGTTCAGTAAGTGACTAATGCACTTTGCACACTTAACCATTCGTGGCCATAGAATTTCGCACACGGCACTATATACATTTCCTTTTTTAACCTATAGTTCTATCCTTGTCTAGCCAGGTAACTAATCTCTTTCTTTATTGTTACATGAAAACGTAAACAAAGGGGATCAATACAAGGGAAAATCAACAATAAACTTAGATCTAACGTAATTACATTTGGCGCAACTGGATTAGGAAGGCAAAGGGAAGCGCTTCCTACCGACCGGTTGTTATGGTCGGGGACCAAGGTCCAATGGTCACCGTCTTGGTTTAGCTATATGTAGTCAAGCTCGTGCTAAATTTTACATATCGCGGTTTGTGTTGTATGGAGCGGGCTAACAGCGCCATCTAGCCTGTAGAAGCCGAATCAGGGCGTCGCGTCTGGAAGTTGCTTGCTAATGTGGGCGACAGTGGTAAGATGTCGCTACATACATAAAAAAATAAATCATTTATGAAAAAAAACTTGCACAATAATTGCTTAAGTTAAAAAATATAATACATTTATGATCAAATTGTAGTTGTCGTCAACAACAATATTATGTTATTGTTTTATGCTCAATAATTTCGAGGCATTATTTATACAACTTAGATGAATAACAGAGCGTCGGTGGCGCAGGGGCTAACGGGTCGCCTCTCATGCGGGAGGTACCGGTTCGATCCCACGTGCCGCCATGTACCAATGACTTTTTCCGAGTTATGTACATTAGTTGTTTCACTAACCGATGCTCTTACGGTGAGGGAAAACATCGTGAGGAAACCTGCACATTCAGGCGACTGAATGTGTAACCATGATCCAAACTGGGTCAGGTTCCCCTGGCAACAGGGTCACGGAGGTCAGATGGCAGTCGCTCCACTGTAATTACCTGATCTGCCACAACCTGGATCATGGGCAGCGGACCCTGGACCAGCGGACCGGGATAGCGCTATGAGGATGATGAGATGAATAACGCTATCTATCAACATACAATTAAACTATAAATTTGAGCTGTCAGAAAATCCCTCATTGCATTCGGTAATTTGGTTGTATTCGTCGTCGTAAGTCGATGACATTTGTGTAGTTGGCTTGGTGGAGTGTACTAGACTTATTCAATGGTTAAGGCTATTGACCGTACCTCGATGTTATCGGCGCTCATCTGGCCCTCGAAGCCTTCCTTCAGAGTGAGGATCGCCGTGTGCACAGCGTCATCCAGCTCTAGCTCTTCTGTATATCTGCAAGTTTGAAATACGGTTTCAGTTGACAATAAAGTCTAATGTTCTAAAATTTTAGTGTAGGTACAGCCAGCAGCACGTCAATACACATTTGAACTACAAAAACAGCGTTTATTACGAAGGGAGTAGAGGCTGTCTCAAGTCAAAGTTGGGTAGTCTGACGTGCGGCCGTGTGCACTGACAGGGTATTTAAAAAAGAGGTAGACCTGTCATCGCCCACTGCACGGCGATTCGAATTTTATGTGCCGAGCACACGTTCTTTTACGTGACAAATGTCATGTGTATGAAATTAAAATGCAAAATTGAGCAAGTTGCTCAATTTAAGGCAATCAATTTCCGCGCGTTTATAACACATCTAGCTCTTTTTAAATGCACTATCATTGGCCGTGTGTAGCTTTTTGACAATTGCCTTGGACAGTGTCAATGTGATTCTTACAGTTTTTACGCAAGATAAGACCTAGTCTTGTTTTTGTACATTCAATTATAGACATAAAAATTAAATAGTAAAAAAGTGAATATAATGGTTTGACATTTAAAAATCTGCTTGCAGCGTCGCTGCCATTACCAGGCCTGTAAGACACTCCGCGTAGGTAGCAAAAACGTACCTACGCGCGGTGACCCCTTGGAAGGGGCTAAACAAGTTGCGTGTCGCTACCGGCCAGCGACACGCTAGCGCGTTTTATTTACCAGCGGCCGCGCGGCTACGTTGCTGGCTGGACGAGAGTGAATAAAGTACTAGAATGAGGCTATAATAAAGTACTAGGTGTCGCTAGCGAGCAAAGAGACACCCGTTCGTTTTATTCACCGGCGGCGCATGAATAGTGCTAGAAATGTGCGCCAGATGGCATAAGTAGTCTTGTAGCAGTCAACCCTACCGCGTCGCATGATAGTACTTCACTGAATTGGATTGGTGTATTATGATTCATATTCCAGAGTTATAAGAATGAAATTATGACGTGACGGGTGATGTTGCGGGGAATGGATTTGATTTGACAATCGCGTGTGATTGGCGCTTTCTCGGCCCGCGCACGTCTTTCGAGGTGCAAGGAGGATCACGCAAGCAAGAGCTTGTCGGATTATAACTCACCTCTTCTCGAGGAATGTCTTGCCATTGTTGAAGTTCTTGCCCATGGCCGTGGCCTTCCAAGCGAAGTACGCGCCGGACGGGTCGCACTGGAACAAGTACGGCCGCCCGCCGTCCCAGCCGCAGATCAGCAGGGACACGCCGAACGGACGGACTCCACTGTGCGAGCGAGAGAACGTAGGTTGGAGGAAATGGAAGAAAAATATAGTCATGATTTTAGAACAATGACTCCACAAAAATTGATTCTTATATATTTTTTTTATTAATAGGCAGATATTTGACCGCAATCTCACCTGATGGTAAGCAATGAGGGAGGATGGGTCATGTCCAAAGATCGGAGTACCTAGGTAGATTGATATGGGGTCAATAACTGAAAACATTGATATTAATATGGACATGCCGCCGGTATTTCGAAATCTTAAGTGTTAAACTTATGATATTCTAGTCGTTAAAATAAAAAGAACAAAATAAAGTGCCAAACCAAGTAATTGCAGGTGACATAAAATAAGTAAGTTATTTTGATATAAACAGATTTTTTGCAATTTCAGTTCTTTAAAAAAATAAGAGGTCATGATTACTGCTTGGTGGTGGTATCGGTCATTTTGTGTCATTAACTTCACAGGCAACAGCTAGTAAAGAACGACAGCATACCCAGACTGTGTGTACTCCTGCATTACTGTAGCCACTCGCTGCACCAACTGAGCGGTGGGGATGGGCTCGTGGTACATCAGGTAATACTGCTGAGCCATCTTGCGAGCTTGTGTGACGAGCAACCGGTAGTCAGGGCCCATTCCGGAGTATACCATGCCTGGAAGAATAATTTATTGAAGTTTTCTTCATCAGCCACATCCTGGATCATGGTTCAAAGCCTCGCATGCAAGTGAACAACCGGGGTAAGGCTAGGAGAATATGATGACAATTTACAAATCATTTAAAACTGATGCAAATAGGGTCAAAAAAATTTGGAGACATGTTCTGACCCCATATGGGCCAAAATTTATTGTTATGAATGATGTTCCTCTGTGACATTTTCTGTTCTATGTTAGTGATTTTATTTGATTGATAAAATATTTATTTATTTATTATCCAGTGTGATCCTGAAATCTTTACAAGGTTGTCTGTCCATCTTGCCAGTGGAAGGAAATTGGGTGGGATTACATATTTATATGAGCAACAAATAAGCAAAGTCACAGCATAGTGATTTATAGCAAATCTATCTATTGGTGCAAGAGCAATATCTTCGAAACAATGACAGTAGTCCTCATCAAGACTCTTGCGACAATACTAAGGATAGGTGCACACTGAATTTTATCAATAAATAAATAAAAACAGATACCTTACCAATATGGCCTGTAATCATTTCAACTTTGTTTACACTGTGTTCATCATATAAAATGCTTTTATGCTTGTTTTCTGTAGCAATCACCACGCCATTGGATGCTGAAAACAAACCATTTCCTAAGTTGATGACTTTGCATAAAAGTTTCAAGCTAAAAATCTAACAATATTCCATATTAAGAACATAACTGCATTGAATCACTGACTGGTATGATTTTTCACACATACGTAAACTTGAGCAATTATCAGTATAAAACCAAAAAGAAGTTTGTTAAGTCTAACCTCAAAGTGACTATTCAAAATTGAATGGAAATTTACCTTTTATGCCGACGGAGGTGCCACCGGCTGCTACAGCGGCTAGAGCATATTCGATTTGCACTAATTTTCCTGACGGGCTGAAATTGTAATGAGAATAAATGAAATTATTACCCTTTATAACAATGAAAAGTTTGAAGATCTATTGTCGGTCGATGTATCCGTTAGGGATAGGTTTTTTACCAAAATACACGCTCAGTGTTACTGTTTAAAGCGGTAACGAAATAAGTACCGAATTATACGTAAATAAAGCGAAATTACCTGAAAGTTGTAAGAGAAAAGCTGTAACGTTCTGACGCCATGATTACAAAGCAAATTGTCAAATATTTTTGTTGTCATGTTGGCATTACCATCAAATGTCAAAAAGGCGTTCAGAAATGCTAGCCGATTTTCATAAAGCTTCCTGTACACTTTAATCGATTCTTAACCGATTCAATTGAATACTCGGCTAAACTGCTGTAGCCCAAGTTTGTTAACGTGGCTTCCTATTGGCTGGAGTTTCAACCAATAGAATTTCGGCTGATCCTATTGGTCCGCAGCTTCGCTCAATAATTTGAGTTGTCAGATTTGTGGAAACATTCGGTCTATTTTTAATTTCCGTGATCTTGACCAAAATCTTGGATAAACAGTATTTTAGTATGTTTGGCGGCTTGCGTGGAGTCTCCCCCGCATCTGAAGCTATGTCGGAAAGTACACTTGAGAGGAACCGCGCTGAAAAAGCGCTTATCACAAAGACGCCTACTCAGAGTCAATTTTTCCTGAATAAATCGTCGGGAAATGTTAAAAATTACTCGGACAAGAATGGGAACGATGTTACTAAGTCTGTACACAAGGGGCGGAAGACTTTTGCCTTTTGGACGCTCGTTTGTTTACTATTTGCACTTGCAATCGGAAACTTGATTCTTACGTTTACTATTTTGGCTGTTTTGCGTCTCGGACAGGGTGAGTTTTCTCTGATAATCTACCTAAAATAAGTGCCTTTATTTGAATTCATTTATTGATTTCTAATCTATTTAATATTTACTGCTACCCAGATTATTTAATATCTGTATGTACTTGTCAACTACTAATTTATTATGAAAGATCTAGCTAGGTACTTTTCTATCTACTGTAACTCGATGCAATTTATATCACTTCGTGTCTTGATTATTGAAATAACAAAAAAACACATCTGGTACTCTGGGAGGGTATCAGGGAGGCTCTTACCTAAATAAGGCCCTCCGAGAACGACATATTTTTTGTTCGTGAACATTGACAAGATTGAATAGATGGTTCAAGTTCAGTAGGAGCATGCAATTCAGTAAAAAAAATATGATTTGATGAATGTACTTTAATTAGACTAGTAGCACAGATTATAAATAATTACTACATCTACACTGATATTATAAAGAGGAAAGATTTGATTGTTTGTTTGTATTGAATAGGCTCGATTCGAATGTTTGGTACAGATATAGTTTGAGACCTTGGGAAGGACACAGGCTACTTTTTGTCGCGATATAAAATCATCATGGGGGTGAAATAGAGGATGAAAGTTTGTATGGTAATTCCGACTATTTTGACCGAATATCTTGGCGCGGGCGAAGTCGAGGGAAACTGCTAGTAGTAAATACAATTGAAAGGTTAGGTTATAGTAGCAGGTGACAGGTCTCTTTTATTAACTCTACTCGTAATAATGATGAACTCTCTGGTCATTCGCTCGCTTATCGGTTTTCATGGTTTACCAGTCTCTGACTGGTACTACGGGATCTGGGTGTTGTGGTACACGACCAAGCTAACAGAGACTGGTGATCACCACGAGGTCTAGGTGTTGTGTTGTGTGTCAAACGATATTACGACGACGAATGCAATGAAAGAACCGCAAAAATCAAGGGCTCAATTCCAATGCGCCCTGTCTAAGATTAAATTTAGGTTCAGTCTCTCTCTTTCTCTGCCAAACAAACGAAAAGAGACAGACTATATTAATTTAGAAACGTCAGACTAAACAGCTGTCTCTTGCTAAGGAAATTAGGAACCCATAGACAATTTAGTAGATGTCATTCGATGACGACTAAAATTAGACGAAAACACGCAAAAACTTGTACAAATACGTTAGAAATCGCATCACTTAATTTGACGTTTCTAAATTATTGTAGTCTGTCTCTTTTCGTTTGTTTAATAGTGAAAGAGAAAGACTGAACCTTAATTTAATCTTATACAGGGCGCCAGCCCATTGTTGCAATTTAGATGAAATGCCTAAGTTTATTTCAACACCATTGCTTTTTTTATTTCCATCGGTATTTTAGGTGTATTTGCCGTCGAAATTCGTTTGACATTTGTCTAGTTGGTTTGGTCGGGTAGTACCAACGTTGCTTCTGATTTCCATGTCACAAGAGCAATAGCAACTGTTATGACTCTTTTAACCTTTGTCATTATGAAAAATAATTTATTTATTTACTAGTGGTTCCCCGCGACTTCGCCCGCAATGTTGGATTTTCCATATAAACTTTCATCCCCCATTTCACCCCCATTATGTTTTTATATCGCGACAAAATGTAGCCTTTGTCCTTTCCAGGGTCTCGAACTGTCTCCACGCCAAATTATATCTCAATCGGTTCAGTGGTTTAAGCGTCAAGAGGTAACAGACAGACAGACAGACACACTTTCGCATTTATAATATTAGTATGGATTTAGGACTTCTTTGGGTTTAGCGGAGTAATGTATGTGATTGTAAAGCTGTCAAATATTCATTTATTTTCGCCTGTATTTTCTCTGTTTGGGGCCTATGGTTGACTGGCAGAGAATGCTATTAGCATTAAGTCCGCCATTTGTACAATAAACTGTGTGCAAAACGTTTTAATCAATAAATTTATAATAATCTACTTACTCAATTCATCAGGCATGGAAAGCATGGAGTTCCTCCCGGAGCACAACGCGATCAAGCTCTTAGGTAACACAGAGCTGGAGCACGTGTACAAGCGGGATGGCACGATCGAAGGCTTCCGCGATGAGCCCATGAGCATCACCAGCGAGAACGGATCGGTCAACTTCAATTTGCAGACTAGGTCAGTTGTAATAATTTTTATTTATTTATCATACTTAGGCCTATTTGTGCACGTCCGGATTAACTGATCTAGATTTATTCTAGGCCTATTATTTGAGTTAAAAAATAATAAAAATCTTTATTTTCTCTCCACAATCTAAATGACAAAAGTTTTTGGTTAGTTTTAATAATATGTTTACAAATAACGTAAGATTGGGAAAGAATGGCATCTGAACTAGGCGGTTAACCTGTATTACAGAGCACCAGCACTCTCCTCTCTCGGTGCTACTCAGAGTACAGATAATTCCAAAATATTACAACTAGTCACGTGGCACGTGATACTAAAAAGCAAAAGAGAGATAGACCAATAATATCAACAAAAATCTAAAATGTGTCTGGATATGTGTTGTGTGTGTGTGTTTTGTGTGTATGTGTGTGTGTGTGTGTGTGCGTGTGTAATTACCTAAGGGGTATAACAAGATTTTCCGTATCGGAGTAGTTTAAAGGCCACTTCGCCATTCTGGATAAGCTAATCCAAACTGATGGTACTTACTTGTGCAAGTGGGCTTTTTCAACTCGGATAAAAGGACTTGAAAAAGTCCGGAATAGCTAATCCGGTCCGAACGTGCTCAAGTGAGCCTTTTACTATCATTACAGGATTGATCCAATACGAAAGAACGGCCAATATGCCTAATTTAACTATAAATTATTACTTGCTCTCACTATTAAATTAATTAGTATAGCAAATAACCGCTAGTGCTACTCTGTTAAATTCACTCAGGGTACAAATAAACACTTGCCTTGTTTGTGAATGATTTTAAGAATTAAAGGAAAAAAAAATCTTTAAGGATTTCAATACATTTGTTTTTATTAGTTATATATTTACTTAGTTGTTGCTTATCTTTTGTCTTTTGCATCCAATTCCCCTTTCCTGTAACTAAGGATTGCCTGCACCCAAAGTTTTTCTGTAAGAGATCGCTATAGCTATAAGACCGCCTACTTTGTACACCTCAATGTGTAACTTGCATTACTGTTTCTTCTATGGTGTGTAATAGTTATCTTTATATTAAATGTTTGCTGCCTTTCCATTCCTATCTGAAGACTGTTATTTAATTCAAAATATATTTAGAAGTACTTGCTAATAGCATATAGCAATTAAGCCTGAAGTATTCTTGCTAAATAATAATTTTACATCCTTCTGGAGTCTGCATTTTTACTACTGCACTGGACACGTATACATACACAGAGGACTATGTATGTATACGTACGTCAACACTGTATCAACTAAAATGACTTAGTCTGATGTGCTGGCCACGTAACTATGAGAGGTCAACTCACACTGGGACACTAGCTATATGTGCTATCCTTAAAGAAATCTATGCTGGCATTTTGCCCTTACTTTGGTTCTTATAAAAATGAAATATTCCAGGCTATCCCGTACCGATACGAAGTTAGTCGTCAACACTTCAGGCGTGTTCGTTCGCGGGGTGAATTCCCTCGAACTGACTGACCCTGACACCGGGGAGACAGTGTTCAGCACTGGGGCTGCTGCTATCAACGTGCCGACTGGGCTGAACAACATACAGGCTAAGGTGAGTCTTAGTACAGTTAGATTAGGTACAAGATACAACAAACGATGGTTGGGTGTGTACACCCTTTTGCGTAATATTGTCTCCATTGGCACGATTTTCTTACTACTTTACCATCAAATTGGTGCAAAGCAGTAATCAAATATAGTCCGTGCCATTTAATGGTGCATATAAAGTCATTGACCCGTCACCCCTGTAGACCGTCACCCGTGTACCACTGCACGCCAGTATGCGAAGCGCGGCGACCCTAACTAAAAGCCGTAGCGATACGAATCTGTCTAACAAATGAACCTCGGTACGGATCGACCTTGAACCCAAAAATCAAAAGTCATAATAATCGCTAGTAAGAAAGACAAATGATACGTGTGTCACAAGGTTTTAGCTGTCAAGGTAAACGACCTTTTATGCACGTTTATCTGGCACGTACTATAGTACGCATTCTACAACGACTTTAACCAAACCTAGAGTTTCCTAACTAACGTGGCGGACAACTATTTTGTCCGCCAGACGGTATTTAGTAAATTAGGTAATATAATTTTTAGATATTATTTAAAGATTATAAAACTACTGACGAGAGCCCAAAGCAAACCTATTTTACGTATCAGCAAAATCATAGATTAAATTTCTCAAAGAGGTCTATCTTCCACACTTGCCATAGGTGGAGATTGAAAGCAGTCGCAATTGAAAACTAAAATCTACCTCAATGAACTGTCTTAAATGTGACTTTTCTTCCGCTAATTCCAGCAAGTGTCAACCAAACGCATCACCGCACCAGTGGATGAGGACCTGACTCTTCGCTCCGATAACTCCGCCCATCTCCGCGGCTCGGAAGGCACGCACATGGAATCCAAAGAGTTATTCTGGAGCGCCGACCAGGACATATACCTCAAATCGATCAACGGTTCCGTAGTTTTGAGCGGGAAAGAGGGAGTCTACATCGATGTTAGGTTGCTACCAGTTGCTGCACCACTGAACAGGACTGATAGGATCCAGGGCCAGTTTAAAGTGTGCGTTTGTATGCCGCAAGGGAAGTTGTTTAGAGTCCCCGCACCAGATGGCGCTCGCGTTGCGTGTTCTCATGTCAATTTGACAGCGCCTAACAATCCTTGTGCGTGAGTGGATTTGAGTAGTATTAATTGTGTAGAATAAAAGCGTATTAGGATACTGTGATCTAATAATATATCATTGTGCTAACGATTAAATTGTCGACAAATAGTAGCCTGTTGCACCTTTTTTCAATAAATAGAGGTTTTATTAATTTTGCTTGTAGACTTCATGTCATATTTGCACAAAAAAAAAATAAGAAAAGGTAAACTCTTAAATGAGCAATCAAAATGCCTAATGTTTCAATGTTGTTTAGCTTTAAATACTAAGACTAAAGTATGTGTCTTGTCTTATTAATTTATATTATTAATTGTATAAAATTAAAGGCTTCACAATTATTTATTATATCTTCAGATTTGTACGTGAATCGGTATATCGGGCCATTGTAATTATGAATAACTTTAGGAATAAGCCTGAATATTTAGAATAATAAATGTTTTTAAAATATTAAATTGTGTACCTATTCCTAATCCCATACACTGCCTGCTTGCCTCAAGACCTCTTGGGTATATTAGCCTGAGTTACCTTTTAAGTTCCCAAAAATAAAAACATCTTCACAAATTCAAAAGAATATGTGTATTTGGCAAAATAGAACACTACCAAGTTTTTTTGGAATGGCTGTATACATGGACACATGCATGAACGTTTGTGAAAGCACAGATTGTTGAGTGAAAGTTCGTAAAATATCTCATGGCTCTCAGTTCTAAGGTATGGTTTCTCCAAGTTTATACAGGGTGGCTATGGCTATGGGAGGTAGCTTGACCTCAAAAAATAGCTAAGGCGATTGTTATCCCTTTAACGAATATTTTTTTATAGCCATGTGCGCCTTATTTTAGATGGCACATTAGTCAGGCTACTTCCCATAGCAGTTTGATTACCTACTCCACTCTGGGACATCTTTAATCAAGTATTCAAGTCAGATAGAACAACTGTTTTATTTTTTTAAACATTCGTTAATTTATTCATCTATTATTATTTATCATGACATGACAAAGTTAAACAACGTTTGTGGAAGGCCTATTTTGTTTTGACAACTGTCGTCATTGTCAACTAGACATGTGTCGTTATCGGTTTTTGAAATCACGCAACGCCAACGTTATCCGTTTGTAAATAACGTTATAGAAACTGTCTATTTTTGATAACTATCTATTTGCACAACGTCAAACTATACCAACATAGCAAGTGTCAATAGTTCAAAATAAAACAATCTATAATGGACTCTCGTACCTGCAAATAAGTGAAAAATTAATCATGCAACGAGGAGGTCCGAGTCAATCTGCCGAGTATACCTGTTTCATCCACACATATGCAAACGTTCTATAAGTTTTTCATTCGCACATCGTTGCGACACGTTAAGATTATTATTGTACGCTCGCTTTACATTGCCGGTTACATTCTTTGGGGTTGTTAGAATTATACTGCAGAGCGAGCAATGTAAAGCGTACTGCTAAAGAATCTCAGTAACGTATCTCAACGTTCGCTGTATTCGCCTGAATTTACATCGTTGTGGAAATAGATAGTTTTTTGACCGTTGGATAACTAGTGTAGCGTAGTACGTTGCGGGGCTTAAGAAGCGAGTCGAGTTATTCGCGAGCGCGCAAGCGAATGTTGCGATTAGTTTTTGGTTTCTGATTGTTGTCAAGTTGTCCATTGCTAGTCTTACATAAAGCGTTGTGAAAAATAGATAGTTTTTATGACGCCGGATAACGAGTGATCGTTGTGGAGCTAATGTTATGTATGTTGAATAACGCCCACCTCTATTGTCAACAAAGTGACAAACTATCGTGTCAAAAACCAAAACAACCTTATGGCGATTTGTTATTTTCACGAAGAGCTTTGAAATTTAGAATTAAAAATGTCAATAGATACATATTTCTGCTTCTGCTGTCTATCCACGAATGATTTAGTCAACATTTACAATTGTGAAGAAAACTATGGAAACCAACTGTTCAAGTTGTTCAGCGTAAGCGTAAGTCTTTCCAACTTTTTTAGCAATAATTTTTGAATGTCAGTAAAAGATTTAGCTTTATTTTACTTACACAGTAAAGAAAAAAAATTATTACGTTACCTACGGTATCGGACCGTTCAACGTACGTAACACCGTACGTACGCACATATTACAAAGTACTCTGTGGTACGCACGTAGTCACAAAAAAATTACCGTAAAAGCGTTAAAATTTTCAGAATAAACGTGTATAAAATTTTATCTTATAACCAGTACTAGTAGGTACTTATTCTGTGCCAAAACATACACAAGTACTTTGATTTGACTACAAATTAGATGTCTATTGTTCTTCTTAGAGCTAATTTTCAAGTAATATTCTAGAATAAAAGTGGTTATTCCACCTACCTAAGTTTGGTCATCCTAAATGATTTAGTTCAGTTCGAACTTCATTCAGTGGAATAAATTGTTCCAACAATCACACCAATTACCTAGTCCCAAACTAAGCGTGAGCTTGTGCTATGGCGACTAGGATAACGGATAAACATACTTATATACGGTTATAAACATCCATGACTTAGGTAAAAACTCTCGTGCTCATCACACGAACATTTGCCCCTTGCGGGATTCGAACCTGCAACCCCTGGTTTTGTAGTCCGGGGTGCGAACCACCAAGACGGTCGAATAGCAATTTATGAAACAAAACACCTTACCAAATGCCCTGCAAGTCAAGTGGAATAGCATTTATGGAGAGCTATTTCAAGACTGAATTTAATAGTTTTGACCTGTTCTGTGGCACTTTAAATAGGTCGCTGCATCATTATTTGATTGGTAAGGATTTTAGCCTACAGTTAAAAAATAATCTTAGAAAGATTATTTTTTAAGAGACCACAGACAGACAAAGAGTGCAGCCGCTGTTTGTATGTATTTTTAGGTGCTGGGATGTCTAATTCTGGATAATGATAATAAATATAAACACTCTACGTCCATTGAGTTTCTTGTATTCGGCGGAAGAGATAATGTTGCCTCAACACATATTACAATACCTGTATAAAGGGTGGTCCATCCAATGACGTCAAGAATTTTTTTTTGAATTCCTCCCTCCTAGGGGTACCCAAAAATACCCCATGTATGTTCCCCGATTTTTTTTAGTTTTTCGAGATACGATTTTTTTTATGCTTTCATCGAAAATTTCGCTAGTGTTTACATAAAAAAAACTGATCGGTTTTTTTATGCTTTTTTTTGAAACCTAATTCTCTTGAAGTGTTCTTTCACATGCATAAGAATTAACTGCCTAACATTGCTGCATGTTGTAACAATTTTGATCCAAAGTTAATAAATTACGTAAAAATACGTGTAAATTACGTGAAAATTTGTTGTCAATTTAATTTTATTAATAAATACTTTGATTTGATTTGTATTGTTTCATCATTAACCTCAAAAAATGATACACCAGTCATAAAAATAATTATTATTACCACCAAAATGGGTTTTCAGTAATTTGGAGCAATCACCTATTTAAAATTATGAAATTCAAGTTCCTCAATTGAAGTACAGTAGAACTCCAATTATCCGAACTCCGATTATCCGAATCGCCGATTATCCGAATCGTGACCTGGCTGCCCGAAAACGGTTGAAGACCGCAAAACAGCTTACATTGACGGAGATGTTTAAAAAACAATGATTTTTATTTCTAAACTTGTACATAAGTACATTTTATTTATATTTAAAACATGTGAAAATTTTCTTTCATTTCTTTCATTTAATTCAATAAAAAAATAGTGCAATATCAAAACGTAGTTTTTATTCTCTCCAATGGCATTTTTTTTTTAAAAAATCCGATTATCCGAATATTTGATTATCCGAATGGGTCCCGGTCCCCATTAATTCGGATAATTGGAGTTCTACTGTAACTTAATTGGCCAAATTTTCACCCCGCTACATTTGAAGCCCGATTACAGGACATAATGGCCCTTTACCTACCACTTTTTTGTACTTTTTGGAAAGCTTAGAGACTAGAGAAGTTTTTAAAATTTATAAGAATCTTTGCAACCTTCTTGTTTTTTTTTAATTTGAATTTGAAAATTTAACTCTAGCTCGCAGAAACTTAATTTATTAATTTTGGATCAAAATTGTTACAACATGCAGCAATGTTAGGCAGTTAATTCTTATGCATGTGAAAGAACACTTCACGAGAATTAGGTTTCAAAAAAAAACATAAAAAAACCGATCAGTTTTTTTTATGTAAACACTAGCGAAATTTTCGATGAAAGCATAAAAAAATCGTATCTCGAAAACTAAAAAAAATCGGGGAACATACATAGGGTATTTTTGGGTACCCCTAGGAGGGAGGAATTCAAAAAAAATTCTTGACGTCATTGGACGGACCACCCTGTATATATTTTTTTAATGTTCTTGGCCTGAAGTCCATTGGCCGACTAAACCTATAATGTATTTAGTATTGCCATGCAACAGACAGTTATTCTTAACTGATTTTACATTTCTCAGTAATAGCATCTGTTGACATCTGTTCAAATTAAATTACTCTACAGGCGGTTGCGGGTTCGAATCCCGCAAGGGGCAAATGTTTGTGTGATGAGCACGAGCATTTGTACCTAAGTCATGGATGTTTATAACTGTATATAAGTATGTCTATCCGTTATCCTAGTCACCATAGTACAAGCTCACGCTAAGTTTGGGGCTAGGTAGGTGTGTTTGTTGAAACAATTTATTATTATTATTATACATTTTGTCAACATCATTTCAGATCTCATTGGAAGACTATGAACATGATGGGTACATTTGTAAAGAATGTGTGAAGAAGCTGAAAGACGCTGCCCAATTCAAGGCTCAAGTATTTGAGATTCTAAACATTCTTCAAAGCAATGGATGTAAGTGAAATGATTTACCATTTTTTTTGTATTTATTAAATCATGTACTAGCTTCTTACTACCGAATAAATTTCCAGCTGAGTTAGTGGATTATCACACACAATCACACAGAAAAATATTAAATATGTATTGAAAAAATATTTCCTTATAATGTCCTCCTAGCTGAATTTCGACTACGGCGGCCTATCTCAACAGAGATTAGCCAACTGCGCGGGACATATTATAGTGCACAAGTGTGTGCGCAATACACAGATGCACTCTCTGTTCCTTCACTCTCATAATTCGGTGAGACGGCAGTCCGGCATGACCGTAGAGAGATCAGGCGCAGGACCAACGGCTTAACGTGCTTTCCGAGGCATGGGGGTGTTAACAGCATCAACTTCCTGACTCCGGAGCTGTGTCTGAGTAATTTCAAGACAGAAAAACCCAAACACTTTCGGCCCGTCCCGGGATTCGAACCCGACCTCGTGGATTGTACCCAGCGTGCTGACCACTAGACCAACGAGGCAGTAGAGGTAATATTACCTTAATAGGGTTTTGTAACATATTTCCATTGTATTGTTTCATACCCACTAGGTATAAACCTTTAATAGCTCAATCAAAATCAGCTCAACCTTCGTTGTTTTTTGTGACTATTATATAACTTTATATTGTATTGTGTTTATAATTGCCTACAATAGTTTTTCTTTTATTGTATAGACTGTTAACATGAGTAGAGTAGTATTTGTGTATGTGAGTAGAGTAGCTAAACACAGAATTAAATAAATATTTAAGTTTGTACCATACAATTAGAGATGCGCCGTATATTTGTTTGGTATTCGGTATTCGGCGTATTCGCCATTTTTTCCACTATTTGTATTTGGCCGAACTATTCGGTTTAAGTGCCGAATATATTCGGTTTGAGTATTTCTATTTTCCCGGCTACATAACATGGAATAGAACCGAAAGACAAGCTTCTTATGTAAGATTTATGTTTTTTATAAGTTACAAACACGATAAAGTTAATATTTTAACATATTTACTCCTTCCTTGTTCGGCGCATCTTTACATACAATAATCGTGACTTTTAGCCATTTGTAAAACAAATAAAACGCTTATAATATAGTGTCAAATGTTGTATAGATAATGGTACGGAACCCTTCTCTGTATGAACTAATAAATTTATAATTTCCAGTGATAGAAGTCAACAGTAAAGACAAACAGGTGATTGTCAGAAAGGTACTAAACACTACCTTTGCAGAAAGCGAAGAAAAGTATGATAAACTTTACAAAGATGACAGTGATCTTAGCAACTTTGTGCAAGGTATGTTTGTTGGGCTCTTTATACTTTATATTACATCTTATAGTGTGTCCGGCTTTCGACTAGCGATAACTTATGGGCCATTAATTAATAAAATATTATAGACAAAAAACTCCCAAGATGGGTTCTAACTCCCCCCCCTCCCCCTCTTGAAATGGCAGCCATTTTAAATATATAAAAAAATACGTTGCTGGAAGTCTTAAAAATTATGAAATAATTCATTTGATAGGTAACTCTATTGCCTATCAAGTGAAATAAAGATCAATTTAAAAATTATTACTGTCATAGAGAAAATAAATAAGTTATAAGAAATCTTGCTAAAAATTTAAAAAAATAATAAACCTATTACAAAACTAGACACTAAGATTTATATTTTTGTGATGAAAAAAAAAATTTTTTTGGAAAAAAAAATCATTAGGATTATATTCATTATGTCTCTATAATCTATAATAATTTGATAAATTTAAGGCCCTTAAATTATGGCTAGTCAAAACTGTATATTATATTATCCGACTGACTAGATTAGCTTTCAAATTGCAATAGTTATCGCTTTTAGGGAAGCAGTATTATAGTCAGACAAATTCCTGCGGTGACCAGAAGGCCAGAGGACCAGACCTGAGTTTGTTCCGGTGCTTCTTCTCAGCACTTACCTGATTGTCTGTCTTGACTCGAAGCACTAGTTGGGCTCAAAAGATAAGGAGACATGTTCGGGCCCCCTAAGGGCCAATAGTACTGATTTTTAAATTTTGACGTTCATAAGTGGCAGAGCGTCGGTGGCGCAGTGGCTAGCGGGTTGCCTCTCATGCGGGAGATGCCGGTTCGATGTACATTAGTTGTTTCACTAACCGATGCTCTTACGGTGAGGGAAAACATCGTGAGGAAACCTGCACATTCAGGCGACTGCATGTGTAACTATGATCCAAACTGGTCAGATTCCCCTGTTAACAGGGTCACGGAGGTCAGATGGCAGTCGCTCCACTGTAATTACCTGATCTGCCACAACCTGGATCATGGTCAGCGGACCCTGGGCCCTCGTGTGCTAGAGCACAACCGGGATAACGCTAGGAGGATGATGATAAGTGGCATTTTCTATCCTAAATTGAATAAATGATTTTTGACTTTGACTTGAGGTGGAGGGGGCGAGACACGCTAGACGTCGGCAGGTGAAGGGTGATCTTGCGAGGTAGTGGATTTTCTAAATCGCGTGTGATTAGCGCATCCTCGTCCCCCAAACAAAAAGTCTGTGGTATAATACTGTAGCCCGACAGCCTAACTGAGTCCTCGCCTGCGGGGTTCAGGGTTAATGGGGTAGACGAGAACGGGGACCGTGAGCGGTGTGGGCGGCGAGCGCTTATGATTTGATTAGGTGATTTTAAATTCCGAAACTCGCATTAAAAAAAAAAATGTTTTTAAGTGATAAGCATTGACTTTGCAATCTAAATATATTATTGCACTTGAAAAAATTACCACCAGAAGCGGGAATCGAACCCTAACCTCTCGGCCACCCTGTCATTGGCAGAGCCTGTCGAAATTTTTCAAGTGATTTTTAACGATGTAATGCCGCGTTGCTTTCATCAATGTTATTGGGATTACACCCTCAGCACTCGAAAGAAATACTATTGCAAGTATTTAACAATCGAAAGATGAAGCTTGCAAATACGATAAATTATTGTTTTTAAGTGATAAGCATTCACTATGCAATCTAAATATATTATTGCACTATATTAAAAAAACTAATTACCCAATCGATCGTCCACCGCCCGCACCCCCCACTCACTGTCCCCGTTCTCGTCTAACCCTGTACCCCGCAGACGAGAACTCAGTTACGCGATCGGACTATAGTTGAAATATTAACATTTCAATTCAAATTGTAATATATATTTTTTTAAATATATTTTTTAAGTGATAAGCATTCACAGAGATATTATGGAACTTGAAAAAATGACCATTAGAGATGGGAGTCGAACCCGCGTTCCTCGTATACCGGGCGAAATTTTCAAAGTCAAAGTCAAAAATTATTTATTCAATTTAGGACAGAAAATGCCACTTATGAACGTCAACATTTTAAAAATCAGCAATATTGGCCCTTAGGGGGCCCGAACATGTCTCCTTATCTTTTGGACCCTACTAGTGCTTCGAGACAAGACACAGACAATTAGTCAAATGCTTCTTAACGCTGCAATGCCGCGTTACTAATAGTGATAATTTGTGCACTATTTTATGCATATTATAGTGTTTTTGTTAATACCTCACTTCTTTATTTATTTTCATAACCAACAGAAAGTCCTTCATTAAAAAAAGAAATATCTGATCTTACAAATCAAAAAAGTACCCCCATCACTAAAAAGAAAGTCATCTGCAAGCCAGAAAGGGACGAAAAACTCTCCAGTTCTATTGGAAAGGGACAGGAGGTAAAGAGAGTGACACATTACGAAGTGACCGAAGATCTGAAGTGTCAGTTTTGCTGTAAACAATTGCAGAATGTGTATGTTTATCATCTGCACATGAATGAACATTTTCCAAATCATATTTGCGAAGCCTGTGGTAAAGGTAATTATAATGACTTGTTGTAAACTATCTATACATGTAATACACACACATACACACACACATATTCATCTAAAATTTCATTTTTTTAATAAAGATATTTTATTAAATGTTTTATTTAATTAAACTGTAGAAGGTCAACTGTACTATCCACGAGGTCCCGGGTTCGAATCCCGGGTCGGGCCGAGAGTGTTTGGGTTTTTCTGTCTTGAAATTACTTAGACACAGCTCCGGAGTCAGGAAGTTGGTGGTGTTAACACCCGTGCCTCGGAAAGCACGTTAAGCCGTTGGTCCTGCGCCTGATCTCTGTACGGTCATGTCGGACTGCCGTCTCACCGAATTATGAGAGTGAAGGAACAGAGAGTGCACCTGTGTATTGCGCACACACTTGTGCACTATAATATGTCCTGCGCAGTTGGCTAATCTCTGTTGAGATAGGCCGCCGTAGTCGAAATCGGCTAGGAGGACATCATCATCAGAAGGTCAAATTCATGTCCTCGATGCTACTGCCTAAATTAAATTAAAAAAAAAAAGTCGAATAAGGGTCATTTCAGGCATTAGTTTTGTCAGTAGAGTGCAAAAGTGTAGTTTTTGAAATGTTTTTCTGTAGGTACCATATAGACTGAAAATCTGTTGAATTAATATTGATGCTCATACCACAATTTGAACATAACATCATCGTGTAGTCTAGCCATGTAACCATGATTATGTTTCATGTCAATAGAATAAATACACCCAGTGATTTATCTTCTTACCTACTTTAGATTGATATTTATTTAATGCGAGCTACATTGGTGTTCACCAGTCTTTTCCAAAGTGGGCGATAACGCCCTTTTTGGGTGCTGGACGCCTAGGGTGGGGCGGTAAGGGGCCCAAAAAAATAGTAGGCGCTGATGTGATTAAAGCGGGCGATAGGTAAATTATAACTTCAGCTACATAGGTAAAATATACTCTTAATATTGTAAAGTTGTATTTATTGCTCTTTCTGGTATGAAAAGTCTCGTTTAGAACATTTGCAACAAGGCAAGTTTGAAGGAAAGGAAGAGGTAGAAGAAGAACAAAGTGGTAGGTTGTCCACCTAAAAACTTGGACAAAGACAAAAGACGCAGCTGTGCTCTGTAGAGCAGCTACAGATATAGTCCGTGCCATTTAACGTTGCATAAAAAGTCATTGACCCGTCACCCCTGCAGACCGTCACCCGTGTACCACTGCACGCCAGTATGCGAAGCGCGGCGACCCTAACTATAAGCCGTAGCGATACGGATCTGTCTAACAAATGAACCTCGGTTCGGGTCGGCCTTTAACCCAAAAATCAAAAGTTATAATAATCGTTAGTTAAAAAGACAAATGATACGTGTCACAAGGTTTTAGCTGTCAAGGTGAACGACCTTTTATGCACGTTTATCTGGCACGTACTATAGAACCGCATTCAGACGGATAGTTGCCGACGCCCGCTAGGGATGGCACATGAAGAAGAAGATCATTGGCTTAATTTAATGGGGGACGCTACAAAATAACTAATTTTTAAAAGTGGGCGTTAGACGAAATAAGTTTGGGAATGTCTGGTGTACACAAAGTGAAAAATAGGTACATGGTAATATTAGAAAAAAAATACAATGTAGCGCTCCAAGGGCACAGCAATAGCAGATTACATGCATAAAATTAACACCTTTTCGTTGACGACATTGAGTAGATATTTATTTGAATTTCATTGCAAAGTCAAACTTCCGTACGTAGTACTAGTACTTACGGCATAAGGTCGTAGCCGACCACACGTCGCAGCACACGACCACGTGTCGACGCGACTACTGTTTTCTATACATTTCTATGAAATACCATTCGAAGCTCGCGACACAAAGCTAGCGACACGTCGTCAAGCGGTAGACCACACTGGCGCCCGACCGCAGATCAGTGCTCATATTCTTTCTAATTTGTGGATTTGAAGTGTCGCCAACGTTTGTCTGACCAATTCGATACTAATATTTGAAATGCAAATGTGTGTCTGTCTGTTAGCTATTTACGTCACGCTTAAACGCTAAACTGATTCACATAAAATTTGGTATTACTAAAATTTGGTAAACTATCTCATAGTTTGTATCCCGAAAAACGACATAAGTAAGATATGTCATTTTTGTCCCAGAAATCGTATTTTATGGGGGTGAAAACTTGGTATGGTAAATTCGACATTTGCGCAGACAAAGTCGCCAGAAACCGCTAGTCATATTATGCACGTTTTTTTTTGTCGTTCAATGTCTGCCATCATAGCTGACAGTTATATTTTTCCTCTAATAATATTAGGTTTTTCACCAAAGACAAAAAAATAGCCCACACGCCAGCGTTATACAGCTCTAAATTCCGACTCTGTGGAGTAAGTGGCGCTGCGGTCTGTCAATTGCTGCAGTCGGGTTTGTAATTATGACTGAAGCGATACGACGTCGCTACGTGTCGCGTCGACACGTGGTCTGCTGCTGCAACGTGTGGTCGGCTACGAACCTTCATTCTGTGCTATAGGATTAAAGCAGTGTATGATGTTGTCCAACATTGACTTATTTTACCAGTATTAAGATAAATGTAACTTATTTCCAGGCTTTCTGACCGAGAAGAGGTTGAAACGCCACATGCCCTCACACCAGACGGGCCCGTTCAAGTGTCCGACTTGTGAGGTGGAGTTCACCAATCTCAACACTCTGAATTCACATAGGTGAGTATTTTTCTTCGTATTTATAGATTGCGCAAACTAATACACTTTTGTGCCGTGTGTCGTACACACGACCGCACGCCAGACTACTTCACTTTGACCTTGAAACCGCCTCTATTCCCTACGGAATAAAAGCTGTTTTCGAAGATAATTGGCTCGATTCCAATGTGCCCTGTCTTAGATTAAATTTAAGTTCAATCTCTCTCTTTCTCTGCCAGACAAACGAAACGAGACAGACTATAACAATTTAGAAACGTCAGACTAAACAGCTGTTAGTTGGTGTCAGTAAGCTGTCAGTAAGGAAGTTACAGAATCCATAGACAGTTTAGTAGAAATGTCATTCAATGACGACTTAAGTTAGACGAAAACACGCAAAAACTTGTAAAATACGTAAGAAGTTGCATCACTTAATTTGACGTTTCCTTTGTTTAGCAGAGAAAGAGTGGGACTGAACATTATAATTTAACTTTAGACAAGGCACATTGAATTGGAGTTCATTATGAACTTAAATTTTCGAATACTTTTGTTGCTGATCATACCAGTAACGTTACCCGTTATTCCAGGCAGCGCAAACACGGCTCGGTATCTCTTTACAAGTGTCCGACGTGTTTCGAACGTTTCGACACGCTCACGCGCCGCGCGAGGCACTTGGCACAGGCGCACGGCAAACCGGCGGCCAAGTACGAGTGCGTGGTTTGCGACAAAAAGTTTTTATTGGCTGGTAAGTGATAGAAGCATGTCATCATCCTCCTAGCCTTATCCCGGCTGTGCTCTCGCGCGCGAGGGCCCAGGGTCCGCTTAGGACCATGATTCAGGATGTGGCAGATCAGGTAATTACAGTGGAGCGACTGCCATTTGACCTCCGTGACCCTGTTAACAGGGGAACCTGACCAGTTTGGATCATGGTTACTTATGCGTAGTAGTAGCCTGAATGTGCAGGTTTCCTCACGATGTTTTCCTTCACCGTAAGAGCAGCGGGTAGTGAAATAACGAATGTACATAACTCAGAAAAAGTATCTGATACATGGTAGCACGTGGGATCGATCGGTACCACCCGCATGAGGACCAAGCAACCCGCTAGCCACTGCGCCACCGCACTTCATATATGTAATAGGCAAGATGACAGATTTTGAAAAAGTGTTTTAAAATATTCTTAAGTATCTTCTATTTCCAAAAAAATATATATTATTTTTGCAATCATCAAAGGCAATATTGAAAAAAATGAAATTTAAATGAAATTTTCATAAATTGGCGCCAAAACGCGGTCAAGGTGTCATGGCGTCTGCTGTGCCGTCACACCTCAGTAAACATATTTCAAACGTTAGTGATAAAGTCGAAATGCATATTATAATTCAGTGACAGTGACTGACAGTGACAGTATTTACTGAGGTGTGACGTAACTCGAATCTAAATGGTGTTTTAAAAAACATGGCGGATTTCAGTATTTTGCAATTTTATTTTCTAAAATAAACTAATAAAATCGTTTTAAAAATAATAAAAAAGTTTTTTTTCCATAATCTAAATACTATATTTTACTAGATAGACACATTATTTTAAAGATTTTTGCTTACTGTCATCTTTCCTAGGCAAGATGACAGATTTTAAAAAGTGTTTTAAAATATTCTTTAGTATCTTCTATTTCCAAAAAAAAATATTATTTTTGCAATCAACTGTCATCTTCCCTATTAACAACAATTCAATTTGTTTGATGGCGCCTTTTAATGTTTTAACAGGTCTTTTTGGCAATAGATAGTTTTCGAAATCCAAAGATCCGTGGAATGTTCCTGAGAGCTAAATAGCTTAAACGTTCTGTATTTTTCAGGTAACCTAAGCGCCCACATTCGCAACAAACACCAGAAAGTGAAGCGTCACTTTTGTAGCGAGTGTCGGGCGGGATTTGCCCAGAGGCAAGAGTTGCGCGCGCACGTGGCCGGCCACGCCGGTGTGCGCGCGCACAAGTGTACGCTGTGCCCGAAACGGTAACGATAACGGTTAACGTTATTTTTTCGTATAAAATAATAATTTATTTCGGGCAAGTTATTTTTTCCCCGCATAAAATAACCTAACCATAAATTTAAAATCTACTTATTCAAAAATAAATCCGAAAATGCTGGCTGCCTGTCAGCGTTGAATAGCTACGAGGGTCAAACTGAAAGTTCTTAGAACTGGCCACTTATAAACAATATAATAAAAAAAATATTCTAAAATTTGAAAATAGAACTCTTTGCCAATATTACTGAGTATATATTTCATTCATTTGTCATTTGTTTTACGACTTGGCGGCAAATTGAAAATTGTCTGTGTCACGTCAAAATGAATTTAACACGAGAAAATTTTCGTGCAATGATTTTTTATGACTTTCGATGTCATTTAAGTCAACAAGAAAGTTATGATAGACTACAATTGGCCTTTCACGATGAAGCCCCATCTCGTGCGACTGTTTACAACTGGTTTAATGAGTTTAAACGTGGTCGCACTAATCTCACTGATGATGTACGTGAGGGACGGCCTTCTACGGCGACGACTGAAAATAACATCTGTGTTGTGCGGCGTATGATAGAGACTGACAAAAGAGTGACCTATCAGCAGATTCGGACAAGCTTAGGCATCGGTATGAGTCAAGTGCACAAAATCCTCCACGAACATTTAGCGGTCAGGAAGCTTTGCGCCCGGTGGATACCTCATAATTTGACTAAGGCTCAAAAACTCCATCGTGTGGATTGGTGCCGTAAAATGATTGAAAGATTTAACGGAGGTGACTCAAATGCTGTGTTCGACATACTAACAGGTGACGAAAGCTGGATTTACTGTTATGATCCTGAAACCAAAAGACAATCTGCTCAGTGGGTGTTTCCTTTCGAGGAGTTGCCAACTAAAGTGAAGAGAGATCGAAGTGCGGGAAAAAAAATGGTGGCCTCGTTCTTTGGAAGGATAGGTCATTTCGCAACAATTGTGTTAGAGGATCAAAAAACAGTTTCTGCAGAATGGTACACTACCAATTGTTTGCCACTTGTCTTGGAAAAAGTTCGAGAGAAACGACCTCGCAGTAGGATCCTCCTTCACCACGACAACGCCTCGTCGCACACCGCCAAGCGAACGATCGACTATTTGGCGACATCAAACGTTGAATTACTGGGTCACCCGCCGTATAGCCCCGACCTCGCGCCTTGTGATTTTTATTTATTTCCAAAAATTAAAGAAAAACTTAAAGGAAAGCGGTTTATGAATGCTGAAGAAGCGGTGGCTGCGTATCGCGATGCCATTGAAGAGACCCCTAAGGACGAGTGGGCAAAGTGCTTTTCCCAGTGGTTACATCGCATGCAGCGGTGTATTGACGTCAATGGACAATATTTTGAAAAGATATAATAAAACTAATAACTGGCTAATGTAATCAGTTTTTGATTTTCTAAGAACTTTCAGTTTGACCCTCGTATACTTAAGGGCTGGTTCGTTTTCCGTTAAGCTGGTTAGGCTTAGTTGAATGTTATTTGTGAAAAACAAAAAGTTATTAAACTTGAATGAAAAAAAAGTAAATCTTCTCTAAACCAAGCATAATAACGATACCGTTCATGGTAATTATTGTCGTTATTTTGTTTAAACGTAACAGCAATACCGTTAACCATATTGATAAAAAGTACCGCATATTAATAATTTGTAACTATTTGAGTGTGATACAAATAAAGCGTCAAAATACACGATGCCTAACGCGCGCGTGAGTCGTACATCTTACACGCGATGCGGCCGGCTTGTGACATCCATTACGACCAAACTCCGACCGGTCGATCCGCGCTTGTACATGTAGCTTTAAGCTAAATTGCTGAGTGAACCAGTGGCCCTAGCATGAGTTAAACAACATATCATTATCGTGGCCGTTTATCGTATTTTGACAGCGTTATATCATTAGTCTACCGCTGCTAACATGTCATGCCATTTATGTCATGTCTAACTGTCAAAATACGAAATACGATAGAAAACGATAAAATTGTCTACACACTCTAACATGAGTCTCTTTTATTTGTCTATTTTAATCTATTTTTGACATTTTCGCATGACATATTATCGTGGTCACTTGGTGCTAACGACAAAGGAAAAAACTTGATTAAAGTCGGTGAAAAACTGTGTAAAAGGCGAAAAATATGTTCGTACCATAATACCATTATATATTTTGTGTTAAACGCATATGACGAACGACCACTGTAAGAAATACGACAGAAACGCATCGGTGATATTTGCGATCAAGTCGATTTTTGAGAGTGTATTTCAGTCACTTTGGCGAATATTTAAGCCCATGGATACTGATATTTCACATCATTGACAGGCTTAGCTTGGCCCCAACTAGTCTATAAGTCTTCTAGCGGCTAGAAGGCTTATAGAATCTAGCCTATTTGAAGGTGAGATCTCCAATATAAACACTTACGGAAATCATTTATCACAAAGAGCTCTTTCACCTACACAAAAGCAAAGAATAGCTGTTATTGTTGTGTTTTATAAACTTACAAAATACTGTATTGAAAACAGAACCTAACCTTTTACAATGTATGTTATTTTACATAGGTAGGATAGGTTAGGTAATCATTATTTTTGTTTCTTAGGGTCTACCTATGTTGCCTCCTTTTGACCCATGAAAACAACAGCAAATTGGACAACACCGCTCTCTGTGCTAAGCCCAAACTACTGTAAGCAGTGTCTACAGTCTAGGACCAGTAGTAGGAAGCATATATTAAGTGTATGTAAATCGGTGAAATAAATTGTGAAAACTTGCACACTAAAATATCTTAGATATGTAAACTTCCTTAATGTAGCTTTGTGCACTAAAAAGTATTCCAGTCAATATCTGCGCCTAACTTGCTTTTGAATAACTTATGGGGAGCCTACTTTTACCTACGTACTTATATACCTTATTATATATAAAGGTGGATAAAAGTAAAATTAATTGAAGTAGAAAAATCATTAGTCAAATAAACAATAATATGTAATTTTATAGAATAATAATAAGATATTACAAACGATAAACCTTTTCTTAAAATTTTAATATGATAAGTCTTATCACCATAGTCTCCACTGCTTCTTACAAGTCAACGTTGACTGCGATGACATTTTCTGAAAAATAATACATACTCTTTACTACTATGTTTTTCATGATATCTTTTGATTTTGTTACAGGTGACTTAAGGTATCTATTAAAGGTGGAAAATGTTGAAAGCAATTAAATCATAATAATTATGAACAATCAAATGAACATGTCAATAGAACCTGCATATTTACTAACATATCACAAGCTTGAAGGGATCAAAAATTATTCACAATTACTATCAAAGTGATGCATGTTGGTACTACTACAAGTATTCTGTGAAATAAACTTTTCCTTACATTTGAATCCAATTTTGTTCTGTTCCAGCGTACCTTCCAAAATTAAATCCTGAAATACAATGTAAACACATATTATTATTTAATAAACTAATATGTATTTTCTTTCTGTGCATACTTAAACGTCTAAGTATGTAGGTATAGTTGGTTTAGTTACTACCAAATTTTCAAATACCAAAGAAAACACTATGACAAAATGTTGCATGTCTGCTTAGATGCTTCAATACTTACTGTGTTTCACTGCTCTACTGAGCGATACGGACCCAGTTCGTCCAACCAATATAGGCCTAAGGTAATCCTACTGGTTGCTCCACCTTAGCAGCTCCTTGAGGAGTCAGGAAGGTAGCAAAACCCAGGTGCGCTTTCATATATGATAAGTAATCTGTACCTATATTACATCACAGTTTTCTAAAAGTAAATGATCATATTAGTTTCTTTTCCATTTGTTAGTTTAATAACACAATTTGTTGGAAAATATTAATGGGTACGCCTTTGACTTTGATTTATTAAACAGAGGCCCTACTCCGATTGACGTTGTCCGTATTGTCGACTTTAGCCGTCCCTGTCACTCACGCCAGAATGACATCGCTACCGAGCGAGATGGCTATCGGACATCGTCAACTAGAGTAGGGACTCGGCTGTCAAAACTGTCAATGTCATGTCAAAAACAGATGTAAGTAATTTAGTTTTAAATCGATAGTCGTGCTTGGGATCAAGTGTTTAAGCCAAATCGGTAGTAAAATTGAACGAATGGTTGAATATCAACGAAATGTTGTATATAATCTGTGGTCGTGTGGATAAAGGCTTCTCGTGGGAAGTATTTCTATCGTAAGTGGTTGCCATGTTAGGAAAAATGATAAAATAAGACATGATGACAAATTTTCTTATGTCTAACGACAATTTAACGATGTTGTATATCTTAGCCCAACAGGCCTGGTATGACGACAACGTTATTAAAAACGCTATTTATTCCTCATTTTTACCCGACTGCGGAAGGAGGGTTATGTTTTTCGAGAGTATGTATGTATGTAGAATTGTTTGGCACGCCCTACAGCCCAAACGGACACTTTTTGACATATGAGGTGTTGTTGAATTTGTCAAAATTGTAAGTGACATAGGCTATATACATTTAAAAATGGCACCCGCAAATGGAAATAAAGGGGGGAGAGGGGATTGATTTTTCCCTTACCATACCAATATGGGTATCAAATGAAAGCCAGTAAAAAAAACATTTCAAAAATATTATAATTCTTGCAGTCGGGAAGTTTTGTTTTTTCAATAATTATGTTTATTTTTATTTTACAGGTATCCTCGCAAAAAGGCTCTCATAGTTCATATGAGAACGCATACAGATGACCGGAGATTCGCTTGTGATGTGTGCGGGAAGCGGTTTATACAGAAATGCACCTTATTAGTACATGCTAAGGTCCATAGTCGTGAAGCAGAGAAGAACGCTGAAGTGAGTTGAGGGTAGTTGTACAATACAGGGTGGAATTTAATATTGTGCGTCAAATATTATTTGAAAGTTACTAGATACATTTTGATAAAACCGTACTGTGATAATATGATGACATCAGAATTTAATGAAATTAAATTCTCAAAATTAATTTATTTCTGTATTTTGACTAATACGCGTCCTAAAATATACCTTAACCCCGTTATTCCAAAAACTTAGTACCGGGTTTAAGACAGGACTAAGCTATTAGCTAGCCAATTAGAAAAGCGCTTCCCTATTAGGTTATGTCACGAATGTGTCATTCATTGCTCTGTTGTCGGCTAATATTTAGACCTAGCTTAAACCTGGTCTAACTTTTTTGTTATAACACCTCTTTGTCTTACGTCATTGCGCGACGGCAGCGACTTCTGCCCGAGCTGTGTTGCAAAAGCGGTGGCCAAGTAGTGCAAAAATGTGCGAATTTTTCTTATTTAAACTTATATTAATAAGAAAGAACACTGAGTGGTAAATATATTAAAAGCTATCACATATGTATCTCAGTCCGGCGTGAGTGATTAAATGCGAGTTGCGAGAATACGAGAAACGCGGGTTCAATTCCCGCCTCAGGTTGTTATCTTTTTATTGATCTTTAGATTGAAAGAAAGAAAATACAATGTATTAATGAATGGACATCACATAACACACGAAAATAGACAACGTAAAGGGCACGGGTATGAAACAAAAAACTCAGTAAAATTACAATTTATACAGGTAAACCAGTCGGACTGTGCAGTTGTGCGCCTGCGATGTCCATATTAAAAGGGCCCCTACTCAGCTTAAGTCGTGACCCGCTAGGGGCCCCGACGCTGGTTTTCAGTAGACCCTAGCCGAGTGAGGGCAGGGACATTTACGCCAAACATTATTAAAAATAACAATACATGTAAATAAATAATATGAGGTGCTTGTGGCGCAGTGGCGGCAGCGCTTTGGTAGTGATACCAAAAGTTAAACAACCCACGGCGCGGTCGTGATTGGATGGGTGACCATTCCGACCATTTAAGTGACGTCCATGACAAGCATCTCCGTGCTTCGGAAGGCACGTTAAGCAGTTGGTCCCGGCTAATATCTGTGGTATTAGTCGTTAAGCCTAGTCAGAGGCCCTAGGGCGGCTTGATAACTTCTGACAGTAAGGTTTGTCACTTGCCTTACATACACCCCTTCATCAATCCGCACTGAGCCCGCGTGGTGAAGTATGGCTCGTTCCTCCTCATAGTTGAGGTGAGGCCTTTTCCCAGCAGTGGGATCTAATAGGCTGACTTATTATAAATAATATGATAGTAATTAAAGGGTTATAATGTGTATATGTATAAAAAAATATAAATACAGAAGCATAAATAGCACGGACAGATATTTATATTATATTTCAGATTAAATGCGAGTTGCTTTCATCAATGTTATTGGAATTACACCTTCAACATTACAGCATGAAGTAACATGCTTTGCCAACGCCTGGGTTGCCGAGTGGTCAATCGCTTGGTATACGAGAAACGCGGGTTCAATTCCCGCCTCAGGTTGTTATCTTTTTATTGCAATATTTGATCTTGAGATTGCAAAGTGAATGCTTATTACTTAAAAAAAAAAACAATAAATGTAGAGGATTATAAAAAATCGTTTATGAACTATAAACGATTTTACAAAAAAATAAAAGCGGTTCCCTGGTAAAGGCATTGTAAGAGAATAAATATACACTCGTGTATTTGTCGCACGATTTCTTTTTACCTTGTATTGTAATGTAGATATGAATGTGAGATGTTTTGCTTTGATTAGATTAGTAAATTATTTTGACGATAAACAGGGTATTATAATATAGTTATTTTGTAACAAAATAAAACATAAGATGACGAAGAAACTGCTATATTTTTTGTTATAATAAAATCACTGAGAAAAAATTGAATTAATTTGATTTTTGCATGCATCACCAACTGGATGTTGAACTAAAAGAAAATTAATTATAACATCTACCAATTTTAAACATTTTTACACGAAAAAAGGCTGTGTTGTTTTCATGGTTCATGTACGTATGTATGAGTACTAATAAAGATTATTTTTGCCTGTACTGTTTCATCGAGATCTGACACCTTACAGACATACAAACTAACTGCCGCACTCTAGAGACGTTAATTAAATTTAGTCGTTAATTAAGTCTCTTTCTGTCACTTTCTTTGTCAATGATATAGAAAAAGACGGCAGGAATGTTAATAAAGCATTAACTTTGATTGACGTATCTGAGTACGGCATTAAGATAACAATTCGTCAAATAACGTCATTTGATTTTACATTGTCATGATTGTCAGATGTCATTTCACGGTAATACGGTATCGGTAGTCCTGTGTATCTCCCCGCGTATGTAGCAAAAACGTACCTACGCGCGGCGACCCTTACTTAGGGGCTAAAACAAGTTGCGTGTCGCTACCGGCCAGCGACACGCTCGCGCGTTTTATTCACCGGCGGCCGCGCGGCTACGTTGCTGGTTGGACGAGAATGAATAAAGTACTAGAAAGAGGCGCTAGATGGCGTTAGAAGCTTCTCGTAGCAGTCAACCCTATCGCGTCGCGTGATATTACGTCACTGAATAGGTTTAGTGTATTATGAATCATATTCCAGAGCAATAAGTATGAAATTATCTTACAATGGATTTTTGTAGGTGTCTACACGGAAATGTGCTTGACTCTGAGGCGAACTAAATTACGCCATATTGAAATTGTTGACGACATTAAGTAGACATTTCTTTGAATACAATTGCTAAGTCATACTTCTGTACGAAGTACTAGTACTTATTCTGTGGTATCGGCTCGGATTCGGATCGGACGTATATTTTTACCTACATATATATTTATGAACACGGAAACGGCTCTAACGATTTCGCTGAAATTTGGTATGTGGGGGTTATCGGGGGGGGGGGGGGGGGAAATCGATCTAGATCAGTCTTATGTTTATGAAAACGCATGCTTTCTAGTCTTGGTCGACGCAGAATATAGTCGCTAATTTCGCACCGGTAAGCATGAGCGTCGTGGCATAAGACGTACCTAGGTATGATTGATAGTACTATGTGTAAGTGGTTTTAATCCCGCTCGATGACGAAACATTTTTTACTTCTGTTTTTTTTTGTAGTTTATAGGTTTTTTTTTTAATAAGACTTACGAATCATAAAGCTAATAATAAAACTGCAATATAGATATGAAAGAGCAAGGTCACCTGTCACAAACATTTTTTGCTTAAAAGGTGACTTCGATCACTTTTTAGGGTTCCGTAGTCCGACAAGGAACCCTTATAAGATCGTTCCGTCCGTCCTTGTCTGGCACAGCAGAATATCTACGTTTATGGACTGATTTGCATGTTACTTGGTTCGAGGATACTTCACATATAGATCTCATTTTTAAAAATACAAAAAATTAAAATTACCCCTTTTTAAGGGTACCTCCCTATACATGTAAAGGGAGGGTGAATTATTTTTTTGAGTGCACCCCCTTATCGTTGAAAAGGACTATGAAAATGAGGTAGGGTTTTTATACAACATTTTTTTATCAGATTTACCATTTGCGAGATATAGCCCGCCAAAGTCGTTTACACGGTGTCCCCCCCCCCCCTGTAATTTCTAAAGTCTTCGACCAATAAACTTCAAATCACTCACGTAAAAAAACAGGCGCGGAAACTCTTATTTAAAATTGTTTCGGGTATCCTGTGATGAATACTTTTGAGATTCTAAATAAAATAAATATATATACATTTTTCCAAAAGAACAGTATAAACTTAAAATGTTTTTTTGCCTATACTGTCTAATGTTGTAAGTTAATGGTACGGAACCCTTCGTGCTCGAGTCCGACTCGCACTTGGCCGGTTTTTATATACTGTAATGTTTTTGATGAAATTAATTTTATTATTATTATGTTGTTGCTTTTCCTATCTCGGGACCATGGGGTCCCGGACCTTTGGAAGGCGTACATGGGGCCGAAGCCAACACGCAGAGGCCCGTTTGACAACATTAATCTAAAAGCTTTGTGACACCAGCCGGCGATTATCCCTGTATGTACCTACTATAAAAGTACACCCAAGGACAATCACCGGCTTGTGTAGGACTATTGCAGAATACGGATGGAAACAAGTCTGGGTTATGGGTTTGGGTGGTAGATGGACCGGGTAATTGGGACTATGGAGGGAGAGACTACGGGACACCTGCCTAGATCATAGCCTCATGCTGAATAAATTGGCAGGCGGTGACTCGCCAGCAACTGAATGGGCTCGGCGTCGTGGGTCGTATAGACCGGACTGAGGGGCAACATTGGCGTTGCCAGCTTACTATTATTATTATTATTATAGCTTTTTATATTAAATAGTAGTTACCTGGCACAGCGCCGTCGCCCAGGTACTATCATTCTAAGTGACAAGGGGAGTATAGCTTAAGCGAACTTAGCCATCGTTATGCTTCAAGTGGTTAGTTCGTTCAAGGATTATTGTCATGGCCTTGACAAATTGTCGATAATGTTTATCACACATACCTTATGTAATCTTTCCAGGTTTTCTTCATGCCCAAAGAACCCTAATAACACTGACGTTCACAGATTAGATATACGACAAGTTTATCGGGTTTTTAGGGTTCCGTAGATCTGACAAGGAACCCTTACCCAGTTATTACAAAAACTTAGTACCGGGTTTAAGCCAGGACTAAGGCTATTAGCTGGCCAATCAGAAAAGCGTTTTGTCTATTAGGTTATGTCACGAATGTGTCATTCATTCCTCTGTTGTCGGCTAATATTTAGACACAGTTTAAACCTGGTCAATTTTTTTGTAATAACACTGTTATAGTTTCGTCATGTCCAGACGGACTGTCTGTCTGTCTAAGGTTTGTTTTGCTAAGAGACCGTTAGTAATAGAAAGATGTCAGAGTCAAGAATATTTTATTCAATTTAGGGCAGAAAATGCCACTTATGAACGTCTAAATTTAAAAATCAGTTATATTGATTTTTAGGCTGTAATTTTGTAGGTATTTATACCGATAAGCCGATAAAGTTGTAAGAAAAAAATAATGAAAATATTTTTTTGGGGTAGCTCCCCAACATGTAGAGTGGGGATGATTTTTGTTCGTTGTCTACTCCATCGTGACGACCGTCTTGGTGTAGTGGTTCGCACCCCGGACTTCTAAACCAGGCGGTTGCGGGTTCGAATCCCGCAAGGGGCAAATGTTTGTGTGATGAGCACGAGCATTTGTACCTAAATCATGGATGTTCATAAATGTATATAAGTATGTCTATCCGTTATCCTAGTCACCATAGCACAAGTTCACGCTTAGTTTGGGGCTAGGTAATTGGTGTGTTTGTTGAAACAATTTATTATTTACTAGCTGTTACCCGCGACTTCGCCCGCGTAAACTACTATTTCTGTATCCTACAGGAACTGTGTTTTTTTCCGGGATAAAAAGTAGCCTATATGTTATTCCAGACTATAATCTATCTCTGTGCCAAATTTCATCCTTATCCGTTCAGTAGTTTTTGCGTAAAGAAGTAACAAACATACACACTCACACTCTCACAACTTTCGCATTTATTATATTAGTGGGATTAGTGGGATTATTATCGTGTGGGGTATTGTTGAGTTTTGGGGTGAAAATGATTTAGGGGTTTCGAAGACATTTTTTTTATTTAATGCTCCATTTACGAAATATCAAATCTTCAAAGTGTATTTTTTTATCCAGTAAGAAGTCTAAGAGCTTCTGCTGGTTCGAAAAATCTGAAATGAAGTCGTGGGCACTTGCTAGTCTGAACATAATACGATTGCCACCGGCAAAGATGCCTGCGCAAAGTCACTATCAACAATAAAATTGTTAAGTGTCGATATTATCTGTGTTAGATTGAAGACTTGTAGGTACTTGTTGACGCATTGTAATAATCTCTTTATCGACGAGAGGAAGAGACGGTGATTTTTTTACCTATTTAATTTATACCAGGTATTAACGGCAAAGACTAGGCGTCATTTCTACATACAATCGTAGTCCTCTGTTTTGTCCCTGGATATAAAAGGCTAAAGGTAAAACTTTTTTTACCATAAAATCTACATTTACCACAGCTATGCTCCTATTTTATTCGTTTTTTCTCATATTCAAAATAACAAAGGAAATGTGAGCCTTCAAAAACTAAAAAAAATGCTAATTTCAAACTCAACTTTCACGACGCTAGCCCAAAAAATCAACGCAAATTAACACTAAAACTAAAACATAGGAGAATAGTTCAAGCCTTTAATGAATTATCTCAGAAAAAAATATTATCATTTGTCAACTCTTGGACGAGAAAATAGGGGACAACGAAATGTTGTTTTGTTCAAATTTAAGAAGCGATTTATCGTCTGAGCTTATTTGTCCCTTTCTTGCTTGGGCAGAGATTGCATCGAGACGGCAACATTTTATTCAATTGTCACATAACCGCGTTTCCTCTTAATATTTTTTTATTCAGTTGCTGAGACACAACATCACACATAATAAATTGTTTCTACAATTATCTAGCCCCAAACTAAGCCTTAACTTAAGATATGGCGACTAGGATAACGGATAGACATAATTATATACGTATATGAACATCCACGACGTAGGTACGCTCGTGCTCATTACAGAAACATTTGCCCCTTGCGGGATTTGTAGCCGCAGCCGCTGGTTTTGTAGTCCGGAGCACTAACCACCACACCAGTACCGTTACCATGTGTTTACGGCGGTTTTGCTCGCTAGCGACGACGTAAAAAAAGTGTATGGAAAATTGCACAGCGCCTCTAGCGATTACTTGGAGAACTAAAATTCTCCATACACTTTTTTTACGTCGTCGCTAGCGAGTAAAACCACCGTAAACTCATGGTAACGGTACAGGACTTAAAATAGATTAACAAAATGTATTAACTGACATAAGCCATCGAAACATCACGTGACTTTTACACACATATTTTGACGTCCTCCTAGCTTAGTTGGTAAGAGCACTCGCCCGGATAGCGAAGGGACGTGGGTTCGAGTCCCACCGGATGACACAGTCGATTAATTTTTGTAAGGGAAATTCAATTTGATTTCGTTAAAACTTGCAAAATAATTGCTTAAGTTATAAAAATAATTATATTTTGAAGATTCGCTGGCTATAGCGAAGTTCGCTGTAGAAAGATTGCATCTTGTCTAAGGACTGAGATATGTCAGTGGAATCGATTCCAATGTGGCAAGTCTAAAATTAAATTAAGGTTCAGACAATCTCTTTCCCTGCATAACAAAAGAAAAGAGACAAATTCCAGTAATTTAGAAACGTCAGATTAAGTGATGAGATTTCTTACGTATTTTTACAAGTTTTTGTGTTTCATCTAACTTTATTCGTCATCGAATGACATCCTTACTAAATTGTCTACTGGTTCTCTAATTTCCTTAGCAACTGACAGCTGTTTAGTCTGACGTTTCTAAATTATCATAGTCTATCTCTTTTAGTTTGTTTAGCAGAGAAAGAGAGCAGCTGAAGTTAATTTTTTTTTAACACTCAGTGTTTTTCTTATTTATATAAGTTTAAATATAATAATAATTTTTGGTTTCTTATTTCAACTTAAGTTTAATTTTACACAGGGTACATTAGAATAGTACCCATCGTGCTGGCCACTAAACCAACGAGGACCCGGGTTCGAATCCCGGGTCGAGCCGAGAGTGTTTGGGTTTTTCTGTCTTGAAATTAATCAGACACAGCTCCGGAGTCAGGAAGTTGGTGGTGTTAATACCCCCGTGCCTCGAAAAGCACGTTAAGCCGTTGGTCCTGCGCCTGATCTCTCTACGGTCATGTCGGACTGCCGTCTCATCGAATTATGGGAGTGAAGGAACAGAGAGTGCACCTGTGTATTGCGCACACACTTGTGCACTATAATATGTCCCGCGCAGTTGGCTAATCTCTGTTGAGATAGGCCGCCGTAGTCGAAAACGGCTAGGAGGACATCACATTAGAATCGAGCCTAGTTTCATCCATTTTTGTTAGCTATAGCGAACTTCACTTTAGAATAGATTGCATCTTTCATGTCATTCAGAATAGGTTGTCTGGAAGAGATCGCCTATAGCGATAAGACCGTCTACAACGTACATATTTCTGTGTATATCGTTGTATTTACTGTATCTTGTCTGCGGAACAAGATCACTACCATGTACCTATTATACGTGAGTAAGTTTCCGATATTCCGGCAATGTTATTGAAAGGCAAGCTGATAATCACGCTCTTAAATATCTATTTCAAAATTTGGATCATTATTAAAAAAAAAACTTGTATTTTCTAGGCACTACATCAGAGATGTTCCAATTTTCTTAGTGCTTTTCAGAGTACCTACTTAAGTGTCCACTTGAAATAGTCCTTTAGATAGCCGCAAATATTGTGAAAATTGGATTTCTAGTTCAAGTATTGTATAAATAGAACACGAGAGATAAATAGGAAAATAAATATGTCAGAAGTAGGTTCAGGTCCTTTGAAAAGGACAGTTGAGTTTATTTTAATAAATACGATAATTTTACGCTGACTAATATACTCAGTAGCTCAGTTGATTCAATGACATTTACACCCGCACTCGTAAGAAAATGTCGTGGGTTCTATTCCCGCTTGATATAGGCGTAGTTTTCGAGTATCATTTTGATATATACTTTGCTTAAAATATATATAGGTATCATCTGAGCAAGTAAGTATTTTAAGAGTGTAATCATCAGTAAATTAAAATAAATTGATTATAATTCAGTCGCAAATACCTATTTATTTAAAAAAAACCTTGATCAAATAATTACTGAGCAAACAATTGGGTAAGACTATTAACAATTGTATCAACAAAATCTGATTATAGTATTAAATAGATGCCATCGCCATATAATAACGACAAATACTATGATTTATTAATGTTGATATCCCGAAAATACTTACGCAAACAACCTCAAACGTATCTTATTTGAAGAGGTTATTGTGTCGGCAAGGCCGCGAGTGAACTATCCAACAAAAGGTGTATTTTAAACAGCAACATAACACGGCAGGGTTTTAGATAATACTATCTACACTCGTGAGTTTATCTTTGAACCGAGCGGTCTGAAATCGAGTCAATATAAATACTCGTTCGCGCCTACCAAAGTTCTTTCCGCGCGAACTTCCGAGCGGTAAACTCATATCGCGCGTAACCGGCGTCTGAGTGACATGGCAACCTCATTACGGACTAGTGGTTTATTCCTGCTATTATTTTTAATAATAAACACATGTGCTGTGTCCCCGCCATGGATATTTTCATTGGTTAAACAGTGTGTTGATAATAAATGTGGTGTAAAAGTGTTGAGTTCAGATGTTTACGAGTGGTCATTGACCGATCGGCCGGGCTTAAGGGGCGAGCCGTGCGTACCGCCTTTTAAATATACACAAAAATTATTGGACGTGGTAGTTGAAGTACCGAATGAGAAGTTGTACCTCTGTGCGAAGGGCGAAGATGGTGTGTGGGTACATCAAGGAGACGGGATCTACCTGTCGGCGGATGACGTCACACGGTGAGTGGATTCCAAATTGGAACGCGGGAGTCTCGATTGAGCAATTACGTAACGTTTCGAATGCGTTTTTAATGTATACAGCTGTTTTTGGACGGCTCGTTTCGGAAAAAAAATATTTAATTTTTTTATCATCAAAAAGTTGCCAGCAATATTTTGAATGGATCATTTTAGGCAAAGATGAGTATGACATTTTTGCATCACGTGGGTAGTCGCGTTAGACATTGCCAAAAATGTATATTAAAATAGTAACGAAATACGTCATCCAAATCAAAATAACAGCAGGAAATTCCAGAAGGCTTCTTGACTCATACATTACGCCACCGTTGTCTGGTTTTCAAGGAGCATTTATTTTGAAAATTACGGTAGTTGAAAATTAAGTTTGACCTGATTTTTATGAGGGCGCCACAAATCCGTTGCATTTTTGATATAAAACTATGTCAAAACAATCATTAAATAGGCTTAAAGTTGGACACCAATTATATTGATCTCCATTTGTTAAATATAATCAACTTTTACCTACTAACAGGTTTTTATTTTTTTATGCACAGTTTTACGAATAGATCTGGCAATGTGTTTTCATTGTAATAAAATTGAAAAAATATAGTTATTTATAATAAATAACATTGAAAGAATAACTACACGGTGACAATGCTTAGTTATTATTATGGAAACAAAATAAGTCAGCCTATTAGATCCCACTGCTGAGAAAAGGCCTCACCTCAACTATGAGGAGGAACGAGCCATACTCCACCACGCGGGCTCAGTGCGGATTGGTGGAGGGGTGTCTGTAAGGCAAGTGACAAACCTTACTGTCAGATGTTATCAAGCCGCTCTAGGGCCTCTGACTAGGCTTCACGACTAATACCACAGATATTAGCCGGGACCAACTGCTTAACGTGCCTTCCGAAGCACGGAGATGCTTGTCATGGACGTCACTTAAATGGTCGGAATGGTCACCCATCCAATCACGACCGCGCCGTGGGTTGCTTAACTTTTGGTATCACTACCAAAGCGCTGCCGCCACTGCGCCACAAGCACCTCAATTATGGAAACAATTGAGTAATAATTAATACTCAGTATTCAGTTGTCATAAATTAACACCGGTTTGAGTTCGTATCTTTTAGCCGTTCTTCAATCTAGAATCATAGGAATCTAGAAAGATTTTTTTAATACAAGTGCTACCACTGCTTGTCCATACAACCAATTCTTCAGATTTTCTTTTTCTTTTCATCATTAAATCTAACTAAATTACAAAATTCTTAAGAAAGTAAAATAATGCTAAAGAAAGTTTTGAGCGGGAACAGCAATCCAGATATAAGTAGTACACTATCACACAAGCATCTCCGTGCTGCGGATGGCAAGTGAACCCGACTAATATCGCTTGATATTAGTCGTTAAGCCTACTCAAAGACCCTAGGGCGGCTTGATAACATTTGACAGTAAGATTGGTCACTTGCCTTACAGACACCCCTCCACCAATCCTGAGCCCGCGTGGTGGAGTAGTACGGCTCATTCCTCCTCATAGTTGAGGTGAGGCCTTTGCCCAGCAGTAGGATTTATAAGCTTAACTTTAGGTACTTTTTACACTATAGGATAGTATACTAGTTACTATAAAACCTGTTGTAAGTTTCCGCCGAGCAGTCTCATTGATCAACGCCTGTTTGTCTGGTTCCGAGTACGCGATCGTAAAACCAAACAATATGTCGTTACGTGCAATGGAACGTTGCTAGGCTCTTAGGAAATGGTAATATGAAGACGTCAACAATACCGTTTAAATTGTGATTTAAAAGCCTTTCCCGCGATTTCAAATAGGAAATGTCATATTGCATCAAGATGCATTTACAATTTACAACATTTTAAACATTTACAGTTCCTTACTCCTTTACCAGGAACTGTAAATGAATAGATAAACTTAGTATTTATTCTTTTGTTTTTTTTTTTCCGTATTTTTACATGGTCCTTTTAAAAGGACTAATCCATAATACAGCCGGCTCAAAGAAGAATATATGACTAGTTTCCAAAGCCATTCCCTACTATATTTTTTACACAAAAAGGTTGGTACAATACAGGATAGTCAGTATTTTATCTCATTCTCATTTGCCTAAATATATAATACGTACAATAAACTAACCCTAACTAAACTCATTGAGGTATACTTAATTATACTGCAATGCCTAAACTAAGCATGAGTTTGTGCTATGGTGACTATCTAGGATAACGGAACGGATAAACTTAGATATACTTTTTACCGACATAATAATGTCTATGACTTAGGTAGGTACACATAAAATTACCCTGATCTGTCAAATTTCCGCAGCCATATTTCAACCTTATTATTAATATTAATGAGTTTCATATCATTTGAGATATTTTGATAGATTTGGGTACGTTGATGAGTGGCCCACTGTACGCCGCACGTCAGACTACCCTACTTTGACGTTGAGATCGCCTCTATGGCCTGCATAATAAAAGCTATTTTCGTATTCCACATGGGTAACCTGACGTGCTGCCGACAAGATCCTCGTGCCGTGCTCATCTCACAGACATTTTCCCGTTGTGGGTTTCGATTCAAATACAATAGGTAATATAACTTTATTTATCCTATTCCATTCAAAGAATACGAATGAGTCAGCTGTTAAAATAAAGTTACCATGCCTACTAAGTGTTTGGTTTGAGGAAAATAAATTATTCTAGAGTTTAGGTACATACCTAACCGCATGTTGGCGTCAATACGGACAGCATTTCAAGGTCAACACTGTGGCATCTTATGCATTTTTCAAAAAAAAATCTAATATGCTAGCCTATTAGGCTCGATTCCAATGTTTCTAAGATTAATAAGTTCAGTCTCTCTCTCTGCTAAACAAACGAAAAGACTATAATAATTTAGAAACGTCAGACTAAACAGCTGTCAATGGCTAAGGAAAAAAAATCCATAGACAATTTAGTAGGGATGTCATTCGATGATGACTTAAGTTAGGTAACGAAAACACAGATCGAAAACGCGCAAAAACCTTTCAAAATTATTGAAATCTGACTCTTTTCGTTTGTTTAGCAGAGAAGGAGAGAGACTGAACTTACTTACTTACTTCGCTGGCTCAGCGACCCGAAGTGGATCTTGGCCTCCGACATTAAAGTGCGCCATTCTTCCCTACTCTGTGCCAAATCTGACCAGTCGGGCACTTCTAGCTCTTTCAGGTCTTTGGCGACTTCATCCTTCCAGCGATATCTTGGACGCCCCACCGGACGGTGGCTGGAAGGTTGACCAAGATAAGCTCTCTTTACGGCTCGATCCTCTCCCATCCTCTCCACATGTCCTAGCCAGCGAAGTCGGGAAGATTTTATTTCTCCGATGATGTTCGGCTCAGACACTAGCTCTTCTATCTCTCAGTTGTACCTACGCCTCCATGTCCCATCTTCTCCTCTTGTTGTTGGTCCCAGAATCTTTCGCAATATCTATATTATATATTACTAGCTGTTGCCCGCGACTTCGTACGCGTAGACTCGATGATACAAAATATTTTATACTCCCGCCGCCATCCAGCTATCTTGATCTCTTAATCTAACCATGTTGTAAGGAGAAGAGAGGAATGAAATCAAGGTCAATAGGCACTCTTTTTTAGATAGGTTACTATCACCTCGCCATCCGCCTCTGGTAAGATCATTTCAATGGCAGTGACACCGACTCCAAAACTAAATAAGTATATCTTTTGTTAGTAAAAGTGTAAAGGTAAACAGACAAACAGATAAACAGACAGACAAAAAAATTTAAAGTTGTAGATTCCTATTCTGTTACTATTTTAACATCACCCTCAATTAATTTTTTGTAAAAATCGGTATATTTAAATATCGGTTCAGTTGTTACAGAGATTACTTCTTACAAACTTTACCTCTTCAGAATATTTGTAACAATTAAGTACCTTTAGATTTCGTTGTTCTAATTCAACAGCTTTAGTAGGTACTGCCTACAGGACCAATATCTTTCGACGTGGGCATGGGTATATTGGAAATTTTGACAATGCGCCCAAGGTTCCTATGAAGAAGACGTCAGACTATGTATGTAAATAAATGAGCGAGTATGTATGTAAGGAGCGTAAGTGATGAGACGGTAGAAGATTAATAATGTCCGGCGTGCCATAGGCCCCTACCTAATACTATGTACATCAACCTACTCTGACAGACGGAACGCGAAATCTGCAGTGTGTGAACATGCCTTAGACAAACCCTGGTTGGATTCATTCGTTTCGACCAACCTAAAATACTTGCAAAAGAACGGCGTTTTATTCCTCGAATGCTACGCGAAGCCATTGAAATTAGAAAACATCCAAATTTCAATAGAGAAGATGGTTGGAAAGTTCCACCGGCATGGGATCCTATCAAAAACCAAAGCAACTCCTCACACTGCAAGATCTCAAGACACGGTAAGCTCTTTCTGCGTAAATAGGAACGTAAATTAATATTAATGAGTGACGTTAGTTTAATTTTTCAAAACTTTGTAATGACAAATAATACCTTAGTCTCCCTGTGACCGCGAACGCTGTAAAGTGTTCGAAACGTCAGGTTTTAAATAAAATGTAAATAAATCGCGAAGTAATCCGTAAAATTGTGTTTTAATGACTACTCTGATCTGTCAAAGGATCTTGACCAAAACTCTAAAGAATCTCGGCCCTCTTTGCGTCAGCATGCGTCTTTACAAAATGTTCGGATAAAATATATAAATATTAGAATACACACAAAAAATTAAATTTGAAAAATAATCAGGGGTTTACGAGGAATTCAATGGCAGATTAGGCATTATGAGGTTATGTTTTGTGATTGCAGAATTAATTATGTGATTAATTTAAGAATTTTGTGATCAAGTGTTACTTTTAAACCCCTATTAGTTACATTATTTTAAAAATACCAGTGCAATTATAATTCAAAACAAGATTTTTGAAATATGTATAAACTACAAAGACGCAATCTGGGCCCGGCTTTGGTCAATATCCTTTCTGCAACCATATTTCAACCTTATGATGATCAAATAGAGTTCCATATCATTTGAGATATATTGACAGATTGAGATATATGGTGTGGCTTTCCGGTATCCTAGAGCCATAACACAAGCTCACGTATTATTATTTTTAATCTTATTTTTTAATTTTGGAGATTTTGATACGACACATGCCAGCCCCATCGTACCTTTATATACATACAGAATACACACAGAAAACAATAGAAAAAAGTTGCGCAGGCGGCGGTAATTTAAGGGTTCAAAATCATGTCTGCTAAATATTTCGCAGCATCAGATGAGGAGTCAGCTAAAATTTTATTGAAAGCACCTACATCATACATATTTATGTTAAACTTCTAAATCATTAAATTCCTCCCCCCTCGGATATTTCTCACATTCAACGAGTATACGAGTATGTTGAATGTTGTCAATAGTGCCACCAATGTCACAATTTGGGGAAGGGATTTTTTACCTTAAACAAAATGTCTTATTATATCGATAGCAGTCGCTGCACTTATTGGTGAGTTTGTAGTACAGTCCCAACGAAATGTGGTGGACCAAATCGTGGTTTTGTCATCGTGATAAGGTCCTAAATCAAATGCGCCTGTCCGAGTATACATGTCATGCTCCAGACTGTACAGCTAGCGGCCTCATGTCCCAATCTGTTACAGCAATCATTCAACTGATTTGGCTGACAAAGGGGACTGAATATTTGCATCGCTTCTTTTGTTAAACAGATCATATACATAGACATACCTATAATATACCTACATTTATGTAATTTTCCATTCTTATGACATTTCCATTTTCATGTTATAATACCTAAGTAAGACAAAATATAGATATTACTAGTGGTTCCCCGCGACTTCGCCCGCAAGAGTTGGGTTTTCCTTATGAACTTTCATCCCCCATTTCACCCCTAAATGCTTTTATATCGCGACAAAATGTAGCCTATGTCCTTTCCAGGGTCTCGAACTGTCTCCATACCAAATGTCATCTCAATCGGTTCAGTGGTTTAAGCGTAAAGAGGTAACAGACAGACACACTTTCGCATTTATAATATAAGTATGGATTTATTTTTACTTTCTGCTTAAATTAAGAAAAAATACAAATGGCGGACACAGCGGTGTATGTGGTGGTTATCGGGGTAAAAAATCAATCTAGATTAGTCTTATGTTTGGAAAAACGCGTGTTTTCGTGTTTGTATGTATGATTTCTTTCACATTGTTAGACTCAGACAGCATATAGTCGCTAATTTCGCACATGACGAAACATTTTTTACTTCTGTATTTACGGACTTTTTTACATAAGTACATGTCAGTCCTATATTAATCTTTAAATGGTAAACTACATAAATGCTAAATATAATTAAATCAGTGGATCTCAATCTAATACACTTAACAACAAAATTCAGTAGAACTCCCACTGACTGAGATGTAGGTTCCGTACCATATAATCTGTGATACCGCTAAGATTTATTTTTAAAAGAGGCTTTGACAATAGTGACTGAGTTTCTTGCGCTGCTTCTTCTCAGCACTAGCCCACAATTTGCCCCGAAGCAGTGGTAGGACTTAAAAATAATATGTTGGGACGTGTATAAGTGCCCCCTGTGGGCCTAATACATAAATAAATGACTTTTATGACTTTTACTTTTTATTTCCTGAAACATGCTGACATGAAATTGGTTTAACTTTATTGGTAATTATTCAAGTTTATAACTTCCTTTTAGTTTTTTTAAATAAGATTTACAAATTATAATAAAGCTTTTTTTATTAAATAGGTAGGTCGCCTAGGTACTATCCTTAAAAGAAAGACAGCCCTCAGAAAATCGAACAATAGGATAGTAAACAACTGTTCTCAGTGCTATTAACATTGTCAAAACAAACACGCATACCGCTGTTATCAATGTTAATTTGCTTTAGGGAGTGAGTCAGCCATGATGGCCGCTAAACGATGATTCAATTGACACGAGAACTCAATAAATGTGCATTTGTGTGGGTACAGGACAACGGACAACTTAGCGAGATGGATGTTGCGAACCAGCTTTATTGGTTACTTAAATTTAAAGAAATAAACATTTAAATGATTAGGTACTTATGATAGGCTGCTCGAAATTCGGCTAGGAGGACATTATGAATGCAAAGGTGTGTTATCTCTTCACGATTAACCGCCGCTGAATCGATTTCGATGAAAAGCATAGAGATAGTATGGGTCTCTGAAAAAATCATAGGATAGTTCTTGACCCAGAAATCATCCTTTAAATAAGGGAGAGAAAAGGGATGATAGTTTGCATCGAAAGTATCAAATTTGCGCGGGTTAAATCGCAGGGAACCGCTAGTAGAATGAAAAAAATATTCTATTTGTTACTAAGTATGGATGAACAGGTCTAAAATAAATCAATATTCAATTGGTCCGTCGTGGGCCCTAGTGTCTTACTTGGTCCGGTGCCCCTAGTGTCTAATAATTTATTATTGGTCCGTGGCCCCTAGGGTCTCAATTGGTCCGTGCCCTCATGTGTCTCAATTGGTCTGTGGCCCCTGGTGTCTCAATTGGTCCGTGGTCTCTAGTGTCTTATAATTGGTCCGTGGCCACTACTGTCTCATTTAGTCCGTGGCCTCTAGTGTCTCAATTGAACCGTGGTCCCTAGTGTAGTGTCTTACTTGGTCCGTGGCCCCTAGTGTCTTATAATTGGTCCGTGGCCCCTACTATCTCAATTGGTCTGTGGCATCTAGTGTCTCAATTGAACCGTGGTCCCTAGTGTAGTGTCTTACTTGGTCTGTGGCCCCTAGTGTCTTATAATTGGTCCTTGGCCCCTAGTATCTTATAATTGGTCCGTGGCCCCTACTGTCTCAATTGGTCCGTGGTCTCTAGTGTCTCAATTGAACCGTGGTCCCTAGTGTAGTGTCTTACTTGGTCCGTGACCCCTAGTGTCTTATAATTGGTCTGTGGCCCCTGGTCAGGCATCTCTCACTCAATGTACTAGCGCGCGTTAATAGCCTACTCTCGAGCGCACCGACGGCGGTGCGTAAATCAGTAGGCTGCCAACAACCGACGGACGCGCGCGTACGCACTGTTGAATTATTTGTGTTACGGTTGATTCGTTTTTATGCAAACTAATTAAGTAATATGTTTTATAAATCTGGTATTTACTGTACAAATGCAACCAGAAGCATAATAATATGTCCTGAAAGTGTCTCAGATTTAAAAAAAAATCTGGACTTATCAGAGTCTCGAATGTTTTTAACTTTTTAAATCTTTTAATAAGTCATCATAATTGTACGGCAGACTGAAAGTTCCCACATTATGCTTTTTTATAACTATGTATGAATACATTTTTGAAAATAATTTAGCACAGAACAACATCTTAGATCTTGTTTTCCACATTACTACTTATTAAAACTGTTTGTACGATTCCGATTTGTTTTTCGGGACAACCGAAAATTTTGCACAGGTAAACATTTTGTAAAACACTTTATCATTGTAAAACATTTCAAACCAAGCTACAAATAAAATAGGCCTTATATTTCGAAAGAGGCAACCCTCACTTTATTAGTTTTACTGTAAGGCCGCTTTGCTGCAGAGGAATAATAACGTAATGTTCTAAACTTAAGGCACATTTTCGGGCGCAGCGGTCTGCGACAGAAAATTGTAGGCTATTATAAGAGTAGGTATGGACGATTTTCCTTGGAGTGATTTATCTGTTACGTAGTAACTATTTTATAATCTGTGCCCTGGTGTCTCAATTGGTCCGTGGTCCCTAGTGTAGTGTCTTACTTGGTCCGTGGCCCCTTGTGTCTTATAATTGGTCTGTGGCCCCTGGTGTCTCAATTGGTCCGTGGTCTCTAGTGTCTTATAATTGGTCCATGGCCCCCCTACTGTCTCAATTAGTCCGTGGGTATCTTATGTTACGAGTATGAGATAGCCAATTCGGTATTTAAAGTAAATTTTAAAGTATATGTTTTATATTTTTTTCTTTAAGTAAAGACTAAATCAAGAAAGTATTTGAGTATTTTGTCTTTTTATTCAGAAGTTATTTTGTAATAAATTATTAATAATCTAAACTTGTGACGTCATAAGCATGCCTATGACGACTTTCTCTCATATTTACAGGATTGTCTTTGGAAGCAAACATTTTTCTCGATTGGAAACTCTCACACATGCTAATAGAAACGTCATGTCCGTATTTTCATAAAAATAATCTTTTAATTTTAGGTTGTATAAGTAAATGTATAGTGATTATGGGCTTAAAATCCCTATATGGTTCTGTAATTACCATAGGTTGTTTTTTACTTGACATACCAAAATTCGGTCATTCGAAAGTTTAAAAGAATTCTAGCGACCACCAGTAGCTAGTCTAGTCCGTTCCATACATAGACGGCTAGTCACTAACTTGTCTGTACGCTTGTGCTAATCAAAACGCAAACTATGGGTGAGATACGAGTAATATAGAGTTTTATTTTAGCTCGATTCTCCAAAACTGAGCGCGTCTTGTACAGGTCAACGTCCTTCAAAAAGGCTGTCCTTTTCTCATTTTGGTATTATGATAAAGATGACATCAGGGACCTTGGTCGTATCGTGTAATGAATGCAGTTCCAATGAATTTTTATATTTAGTTAAAACGTTCCCTGCGACTTTGCCCAAGGAAATGTCGGTTTTCCTATATACATTTCTACTTACCAATTTACCCCCTTGAAAGATGATTTTTGAGATAAAATGTCCTTCTCCTGGACTCATACCTACTATCTCTATACCAAAAGGGAGTTGCTATAAATGCCTGAAATGAACTGAAACTACTGGTAACTATTTAATTTAATCTCGTAAAAACTTGCAAAATAATTGCTTAAGTTATAAAAAAAAGTTATGCTGATTTCATCTTAACTGATGGTCAAATATTCGTAAAAATATTTCCATCGGATACATGTGGGTACATTTCCCAAGCATTCATGAAATCGAACGCCGGCTCACTGGCGTAGCAAGAACTTACAAAAATTCGTCGGCTGACTAACGACCTCCGTAGCTCAGTTGGTAAGAGCATTCGCCCGGATAGCGGGACGTGGGTTCGTGTCCCACCGGATGACACAGTCGATTGATTTTTGTGAGCGAAATTTAATTCAATTTCATAAGTACAGATTTTTAAGTTGAATAAGGTAGGTAGGTACCGACTTACCATAAATACTAAAACAGAACTAATATCTGAAAAATAAGTATGCAAGTTTGTTTTTCGAATTTTTAAAGTATTAACTAGTTCGTTTAAAATTGCTATTTTGTTACCAAACACAACGATTAAAGTCGATTAAAAATACTCAAGTCGTACAAACAGATGATACGCCGCCATTGTAATTCCAGAGTAAATTGGGATCAATGAACGGGTCGCAACAAAAAAGCGGGCACTTGACGACCATAGAACTGAAGATGAAAGTCATGAAACCTATATTTTATGGAGTTTCTAGAGTTCCTTTATGGGTTCCGTTTGAACTAAGTACACCTCAAGAAGCACTTGAACATTTTGACAACGCCAGGGTGACCGAGAGGTTAGGCAATGGCCCGGCATGCGAGGAACGCTGGTTCGATTTTCGCCTCTGTTGGCCATTTTTTCAAGTGCAGTAATATCTAATATTTAGATTGCAAAGTGAGTGTTTATCACTTAAAAACGATAATTTATTTGACGAGTATTATTTAAAACATTTCGCAGTGGAATCAAAACCTATAGGGTAGGTAGGTACATCCCATTGTTCCCATAGACTTGGTAAGAAGGAAGGTCTTCTTACAACACAACTAGGTATGGTATGGTAATATATAGTAAGTAACAAATCCGGAAATCTTTATTTTTTATTTTAATCATAATTTGTACGGAACTCTTGCCGTGCACGAGTCCGACTCGCACTTGTCCGGTTTTTTTATCATTGCTAGTCTATTTTTTAAAACTTCGGTTAGAAGCTGGCCTCGAATATCGAAGGTATTGTACGTAAGTTAGATACAAGTTTTGGAAATGGGACCAGTTTAATTGGTACGGATTTCACAAAAATTTCGGAATCCTTTTTTTTGTCTCATAAAGTTGATGTAAGCGTTAAACAGTAGATTTAAGCCCTTTACTTCTGAACGAAACGGTTCAGACAGATCAATCTGGATCTGGAGGTTCAACAGAAGGAATTTGGGCGGGAAATGAACCGTGACGGATGGGCTTCGTTTCTTAATTTTCTAAATTAGTTTTTCGTGGTCATTATTGTGATTGTGAGGTGGAATAATCTTTATAATGTGCTGCAATGGAGATTTAAAATCAAGTGAAAGTAAGAAACAAAGTAAGGCGCTCCTATCAGATCCGGTTTGATTTCCTGCTCAAAATTTCCTTGAGAGCATTGAAATGTGAACCATCCTCACATTTCAATGAGTTAGGTTAGGTTAGTTTGTAGTTTAGTGTTAGTGTAGTTGTGTAAGTACATAAGAAGAAGATTCTAAAGAAAAGAAAGAACAATGAAATGATACTGAAGACGTGGCTGTATGGACTCGATCCTTTGCCTACCCAGACTGGATGAATTGAACAAAAAAAAATGGAGGTTCGATCCGATTATTAGTAAGGTAGGTAGGAATTTGTTTTTCTGATTGTCCCAAATTGAAATTATTGTATGCAATGTATTATAATTATGCGTATGTATAAATAAGTACTTGCATTTTCTACCGACAAAACTTAAGTCGCCCCCTTTCTTTTCCATGACCACGGTATGTAGGTGGTATAAGGTGTCTTATATCACCCCGACTTTTTGATCATTTACTATAATTACTAATAATGAGCTCTTTTATAAAATTATTATACTACGTAACACGTCTGAAAAATTTTAGAATTTCCAGCGCTCACTGGATTGGACTGACGTGAACCAGTGACACTTGAAATTGCTGAAAATAAACAGATGACGTCATCTCGCGCCATTTTGGCGTGGCGCCGAAATTTTTGCTAGGGCTGTTTAAAATGAATTTTTGGTCATTAAATCTGATACAAATTCAAAATAATGACGATTGGGCAATTGTCAATTTTTTTTCAGCTACGCTTAGATGTATTAATATTCTAAACTACGCTATACAAAAACAAATCCTAAACACGCACACACACACACTAGACTAATATACTAAAGTTACCTACATTTTAAATTGTAAAATGTTCTTGTTTTGCTGTTAGTATGTTTTTTAGAAATGTTATACTGTTATCCATGGGAAGTAGCGAGTCATTCCCAAAACAAGTTTCACAACTGCTAAGCAAAAGAAGAAGTGACAAAGTAATAAACGTTATGAGGGTTAACTCTAATTTTGCAAAAAAGCAATTTATAAAACAGTCAACTCATCTTTATAATACCATTAATAAATATCTTAATATCTATCCCCTAACACTGTTTGGGTGCAAAAATATAGTCACCAACTGGCTGAAAACCCAAAACTATGATGAAATTGAGACTCTGATCAAAATATCCTCTTAATATTATCCTGGTCCAATAGGTAAGGTATAATATAATTTTCCAAGTTAGTGGTAGGTTTCCTTCAAGGCATCTACTGATCCCAAGATACTTATGTGTTAGGGCTAACTTAACATAACTTAACCAACCTATGATAAAAATGTATCTATACTCTCACTCTCTTTCACATATTTCCACTTATACGCATACCCACACACCACACACACCCACCCACACACACACACGCGCACACACACACACACACACACACACTTGTGCAGAAAAACAGTGCATATACACTGTAAAAATTGTATTATATAATAATTAAATAAATAAGTAATACAAAATAAGTAATAAGTAAAATACATAAATTTATGTTACTTTGTATCAACTTAAAATGATGACATAATGCTAGTGCTACTACAATCTAATGTATACTGCCGTAAATTCTTGTTATGGAAGAGAAGATCCTCCTAACACAAGCATTTATATTGCTTAAAAGGAGTTTCTAAACCTTATGATGTATGTATTCTAAGTTGATGAAATAAACAATTTTTGAATTTTGAAATTTGAATTTTGAATACTTACCTAAGTCTTCCCAGACTCCACCACAAACTTTGTAAAACAATCTTTGAATAAATTAAAGCAATTATTAATAAAGTAACTTTATTAAACTGATATTTCAAGTGACAGTCCTCCAATACTGGTTACCAACAGATGCTAAGTATTTCTTAAAATTGTAGTTTTAGTGGCAATGTAGGAATACGCAAAATTGGATTTAAAGTCCCCAAATTTAACAAGTGGAGACTTGAAAATATCCCGCGCTTGGTACCCACATGTATGGTTCATCTAAGAGTTGAGGACCAAAAAAATTTGTATCATCTTTACTTAATAAAAAAAAATACTGATCCCTGAAATGCCTAGTGGCGCAAATACTCTTAGTTTGCTTGGTAGATACTTTTAATTATTGTTTGTTCATGCTAGTGTTTTATTTTGTACTTTTTGAAACTTTATTGGTCTATTGGTTTTGTTTTGCTCAAAGTGCAACTTTATCAGTGGAAACTTAATGGGTTTTAGTATTTTTTGTTTGTAATTTTGTTCTTTTTTCTATATTAAAACTGCATGTGTCCCACCCAAACATTAATAAAATAAAAATACCACTTTTCAATGTCAATATTTGTAGTAAGTAATAAAAGTGATACTAATAAATTTGCTCTTTGTGGTCCGTCTGTCTGCCTCCTTGTTTTCCTGTACAATCAGTGTTAACAGACGGACACAACAACGCAGACAGATAACCAAGTTGCAAAATAATGCATACATACAGAATTATTTTAAACGCTACGTTAGGTAGGTACTTGCCTTCTTAAACCATAGTAGGTAAATATATTATTGCACTTAAAAAAAACGACCACCAGAGGCGGGAATCGAACCCGCGTTCCTCGCATACCGGGCGATTGCCTAACCTCTCGGCCACCCTGGCGTTGGTAAACCATAGTAGGTAGGTAGATATGTTAACCATTCTGAGATCATGTTTCCAGACACAATAGAAAATCTATTGTTATGCGACCGCCGGCGGTCTTATGATCCTCAATGGACTAAGAATACCAAACAGTTACTCGGACGTCGAACCTATAGTAATTATCAAATTATGTCTGTTTTTACAACACAACATTGCTGCCGCCAACTCAAAATAATGAAACTAGAGCCTAGAATTATTCGTGGATGCAGAAATATTTTAGGCAGCCCTGCTTTTAGCTGGATCGTGTTTATGACAGTTGTAAAATAAAAAAATAAGATGGCCGCGATAAACTCACGATGGCGCGAATCAAGAGCCATAAACTAATTTTATTGCACTTTACCGAGATGATTTTGCAGCAACCAGATAAATTAGGTATTATTAGATTATTTTCATTTTTTATTTGAATGATTTATTTAATTTATGAGAAAATATATTATCTAATACTGTGATTATTTGCTTTTGATCCTCTGAATTTTATATTCTTCTGCTCAAATGCAACAACGTTTTTCTATGGAGTCAATATGTTGCGGTATTTTTTTTCGATACTATACATAATAATTAATAATATAATGTTATTATAAAGAGGAACGATTTGATTGATTGTTTATATTGAATAGGCTCCGAAACTACTGGACCGATTCAAATTTCATTTGAATTCAGTTTCGGAGCCTATTCAAAACAATTGGTACAGAGATAGTTTGAGACCCTGGGAAGGACATAGGCTACTTTTTCTTGCGATATAAAATCATCTAGAACGTGAAATTAGGGGATGAAAGTTTGTACGAAAAATTAATTTGACTTTTGTCGCGGGCGTTTTCGTTTCACGGGGAACTGGTATTCATAATAAAAACTTAAGTTCTCCATGAGTATTATATTAGTTTCAAACTTATTATTGAACGCTGTACGCACATCCCCAAAAAAGCAGTTAGAACATTCATCCAAGAATATAACCCAAGAAAAGCTCCGATACAGATAAAAGTAGGTACATACAGTTTAATTTGGTTTTTCTTCTCCGATCAAAAAAAAAATCGTTAGAATATTTGCCAGTCAGAATACCCCACTTTAAGATTGAGACCGCCTCTATTCTTTACGTAAATACGTAATAAAACGTTACTGCCTCGTTCGTCTAGTGGTCAGCACGCTGGGTACTATCCACGAGGTCCCAGGTTCGAATCCCGGGTCGGGCCGAGAGTGTTGGGTTTTTCTGTCTTGAAAGACTATTTAGTTAAGCAAGAGAGAGTGCACCTGTGTATTGCGCACACACTTGTGCACTATAATATCTCCCGCCCGCGCCGTTTTGCTAATCTTTGTGAAGATAGGCCACTGAAGTCGACATTTGGCTAGGAGGACATTACATTACGTAATAAACGCTGTCTTCGTTAGCGATGGGCGATTATTACTGAATTAATGGAATTATTCGAATGGTCTCTGTAATCGAATGTCTTCGATAAGCAACCGCAGATTATCCTTCGATTATGCGGCAAACAATACCGGAGCGCGCGGTGCGCAGGCCGTACCTACTACTAACGAATGAATCGTCATTCGTCGCGTCGATTATTGATTCGTTCGCTGCCTGTCCTGTCGCGGCAATTCAATCCAAGTAATAGATTATCATTCGATTGTCGATTATTTCTTTTCCGAATTACTAAATCGACATTCGATAGTTCGAATTGTCGATTGTCCATTCATTCGATTATTTTTTTCGAACAATCGCCCATCGCTAGTCTTCGTAGTTAAAATGGCTGACGTGCTGTCGCTGTACCTAAACCACTACAATTACCGAACGTTTCGGCCAAATTCAATTAGACAGTCCGCTAGTGCCCCTAAGTGGTCACTTACCGCCACTGGCCTTGTACTTTAGACAGTGCCACTAGGTCTGTGTATAACTATCTAACACTTAGCAGTTCCCCGCGACTTCCCCGCGCCAAAGTCGGATTTCCATACAAACTTTCATCTCTCATTTCACCTCCCTGATGATTTATATCGCGACAAAAAGTAGCCTATGTCCTTCCTAGGGTCTCAAACTATATCTGTACCAAATGTCATTCCAATCGGTCCAGTTTCAACAACATTAAGGGGGTGAAATGTGGGATGAAAGTTTATATAGAAAAACCAACTCTTGCGGGTGAAGTCGCGGGGAACCACTAGTAAATAATGGTACAAACCCGAAGCATTACCCATACAATTAACATAAAATCATTTATTAAAACAGCAGATAAGCAAATAATTCGTTATGCCCACGGAAGCTAGCCACGCCCGTGACCACTACGAGTATAATGAACCGCGCCCTGGATCCACTAAATTGTTATTATTCGGAAGTGGCTAGTGTTGCACCACATCAGAATGTCGATATCGATGTTGTATTTCTGTTTCCGCTATAATACCAAATACTAAAAACAAAAAAATCAACCAACGTGATATATCGGTATATATTGATTGCACTGAATAGTTAACCATTTAACTATTCAGTGATTGATTGAGCTGAAATACGGTTATTTAAAACTAATTTAAAATGTTATAAATTAATATAGAGTCTAACATTGTATAATGATACGGAGTGCTTGGGTCCGACACGCAATTAAAAAAAATCATTTAACTACACCCGTGCTACGCCAGGCAGGTGGCTAGAAATACTTATAAATAAATTATAATAGTACTGACTGACTGATTAATAGTATAAGATTAAATAAGAAACCAAAAATTGAATGTGAGTGTCAAAAATAGAAAGATAATAATATAATAATAATATAATAAATCATTTATTGTAAAAAACAAAAATCGTGTACAATATCAGTGGCTGATGCCTCCTTTTAAGCTTGCAGAAGCCTGTGACAGGAAGGACCGCTCTTCAGTAACACTTTCGTACATATGAATATACTAAGAACAGGTAATTTAAGACTTACTAATAATAATAATAATAAACCCCGCAGGGCAGCTTTGTGGCGAGCTGTGGTGAGTAGCGACACCACGGGGTCAGTCGTTAATCCGAGTGCTCCTGAGAGTCGGTCTAGGCCCTCGTCTTCGGCTTGCCGAAGTGGAACCCAAGGGGATCTGTAGGACTCTCACCTCTGGCTTGCCTTTACCGGCCGGTCAGAGTGGAGTCGCGAGAGCGTGATGCTCGAAGGGTGGATGTGGTTGCGTAAGTGGCGAGTGGGCACGTGATGCTGGACCCTCAGGGAGCGCGTGATCGTCGTTTAAAGTCCAGGGCCACCTCTCCACCCTTAGCTGGCAACGCCAATGTTGCCCCTCAGTCCGGTCTATACGACCCACGACCCCAGGGGGGGCCCATTCAGTTGCTGGCGAGTCACCGCCTGCCAATTTATTCAGCATGAGGCTATGATCTAGGCAGGTGTCCCGTAGTCTCTCCCTCCATAGTCCCAATTACCCGGTCCACCTAGCACCCAAACCCATAACCCAGACTTGTTTCCATCCGTATTCTGCAATAGTCCTACACAAGCCGGTGATTGTCCTTGGGTGTACTTTTATAGTAGGTACATACAGGGATAATCGCCGTGTCACAAAGCTTTTAGATTAATGTTGTCAAACGGGCCTCTGCGTGTTGGCTTCGGCCCCATGTACGCCTTCCAAAGACCCCATGGTCCCGAGATAGGAAAAGCAACAACATAATAATAATATAAACAGTTTTTTTAAGGGTTTACAGTTCAAGAAGTGCCTCTATTTCGTTGTAATTTTTAGTTTGTAACCAGTTACTTAAAGTTTTCTTACATTCATAAAAAGGTTTACTATATAAATCTAATTCCCTATTAATAAGCTTGTAAAGATAGCTATTTATTACTTATTATCGTTTAATCAATCGTCTTCAGTGTTTATTAGGCTCCGCGCACATGGACCACCAACCACAGCCTACGGTGGCTACCGACAAGCTGTTTCATTATTTTAAATACGTCGCACCGTGAAGCGAGTGGCGGCCACTCGCGACTCAGTGTTCGCGACACGCCACCGGTAGCGGCCCTTCACCATTTTAACAAAACATCTGTCAAATAATCTAGCAGATGGGTGTAAATTGTGAATTGTAGCGGCTATCTTCGCTTGCGCGGGACCAAAGGGCGTGGCGCGCGACAGCTACGGTGGCTGTGGTCGGTGGTCCATCTGCGCGGAACCCTAGAATAGATAAGCTATAAATAGAATGAAGCGACATTGTTTACATGAATTAACTTTATTGGCTTGATTTACATTATGACTCATGCTTCGGCCTATATTTATTAACTGATTGATTATGTAAATATTGATATTCTTGCATAACATTGTGATATATTTAATTAATACTATAAAGTTATTAAGCTCATATTTATTGATTAAGATTAATAAGTGCCAAATTACAGCTTTCTAATCTTATATATAAACAAAATTCAACAATTTTTTGTGTGCAAATAAAATTTGCTTTTATAAAACTTGAAAAAAAGTTATTAAAATTTAAAAAAATAGTTTTTAATTTCTAGGTGTTAGTGCGCTAGGCCGCGAAGATAGTCTGTCCGTCTTGTTGTCGAAACATGTCGGCTTGGCGAAACTGTAAGGGTGATGAGGTTGACTACGGAAAAAATAGTTTAAATTCTACTTACCATTAAAAAAAATCAAAACATCGACAATATCGTCTAGCAGCGTGTAGCACAACACTACGCTTATTGTTGTCCAATATTCGCGTTTATAGTTATCGATGAAACGTATTTCATGACAGAAATAAGGTCAGACTATTAATACTGATTAGTTCGTAATAAATGGATTGATTTGGACAACACGCGATGGTCAATTTATTAAGAAGCTAGGTTATTTACTTGAAAAATTACTTACTGCGATACAGTTTGATAAAGTGATTACGTAATACTCGTAGCCTGATCAAATATAAAATGGGGATCCACACGCAAAGCTTGATGCAGATGGCGCTAGCATTGATACGGCTATGTCAAACATTTTTCTATTGTTTATCGGGCTTTTTCGTATCTACTTTACAGTTTTTCGTGACTATCTAATGTTATTTCATCATAATGTATTCGTCAATGAAGTTATCTGAACTAAAAGAAGAACTTCGGAAACGAGGATCAAAAATATCTGGTAAAAAAGCCGATCTTATTGCGAGGTAAACATTTGGGTGTTAATCCAGTTTATTACTGTAAATGTTACATTTAATTGGTTGTTGAAATTGTTTTTATTGTATTTGTGTTACAAATTGACTACATAAAAAGGTTTTTAATAAATATAACTAAAATAATAAAACACGTAGGCATGTTTTTTTAGGTTAGAATTCTACGATATTTCCGAAAATTAATAAATTTTCTTCTTATAGCTGTGTCAGACTTCTTTTTTAAAACTGGGTCTTTTGAAAATAAATAAACACCATTATTGTAACAACCTGGCACAGCACATAACGACATTATGCTTTCGATTGAAAACACAAAAAAAAATACTCAAAAAAACACAACTTCTGTACTGGAATGACAGATAGCTTTGGCCGCATCAACAGTGCGCCACCTACAGGCACAGCTTATATAATAGTTACTTGCTACAGGGAGAATTTGGCATTGTGGATCCCCATTGTAGATACGCAATAGATTGACGCTAATACTTTAATGTTATAAAAGGTTATCATCTGTTGTTAACCAGCGATGGATACTACTTAACTGTCACGTAGTGTCAATAAAAGTTTGCAATGTTTGGTTATGATCTTAAATCCTAGTGTAAAATGTATGTTATCCGACAATAAAGAGAACTGTTTTAGCAAGCTGTCGTTAGTGATCCTATTTAAAATTGAAAAATCGGCTCTAGAAGATTCGAACCCACACGTCATCTACATTTCTTTTGTCCTACGTCTTACGGACTGCGCCACGAAGCTTATGTCTACCGCGACGGAATTAGCGACCTTAATCTGCGTCGAACAATTGCGAATGGAAAACGCATGAAAACTCGCATTTTCCCAAACATAAGACCAATCTAGATCGATTTTGATGACCACACCAGCGATAACTCACACACACACATTTTAGCGAAATCATTAGAACCGTTCCCAAGATAGCAAATATATAGGTAATAAATAAACAAAAATTGCTGTTTAAAGGTATAAAGATTAAATTGTTTTCAAACAAACAAGATGTCCGATCGTTACGTTAATTATTCATTAGAAACGGAATGCAAATGAGAGAAGTCTCGTGCTGTTTGTTTATAGCCGTCCTCCCGTCTCGACTGTCGGCCATTTTAATTTTAGCGCGCGAAAACCCGCTAGACGCGCGTTAGGGCAATCCCACATTGACGGCGAATAAGTATTTAACAGAAATAAAGGCACGATTCAAAAAATAATTCTAAGAAAAAAAAGATATTGTGGCGATTTCTCCGCAAGAGTTGTCCGTTACTTTTGGATTAATTCAATGCTTCTGAGAGACATGTCACATCCTCGACCGCATCTTCGCTTACCATCAGGTGAGATTGCGGTCAAATGTCTGCCTTATATTTAAAAAAATGGCGTGGACAATCAGATTGATGCAGTTCACACAACAACTATTGATTGTGATCTTCACTAGTATTTCGGGCTATACTCGAAAGAAAGAGAGGCAAATATCTAGGTCACGGTATTGTGTACCACCGTGTCTAGGGCACTACACTACGTGGTCCCCATCTCTTTCACCTCTAAGATATCCCCCATTTCGCTCTTTCACCTCTAAGAGAGCGAGATGAGGGATACATTTAGCCATTTAGCCTGACTGAATACCGCGTAGTGTAATAGGTGTCTAGGTGTTAATTCAGTTGGTGATTGGCGTTCCGCGATCTGAATTTGTACTCTATTGTGTCGTAGCTAGAGTCGCTATTCATTAAAATAATTTTGCGGAGTGATCCTTCTGTACCTACCTAGTCCACATTGCCAAAGAGTAGACCCTTACACTTAATAAAAAATAAACCTACCTAGGCTTTTAAAAGAGTATGTCTCTGTGCCTGTGGCGCAGTGGCGGCAGCGCTTTGGTAGTGATACCAAAGTTAAGCAACCCACGGCGCGGTCGTGATTGGATAGGTGACCATTCCGACCTTTAAGTGACGTCCATGACAAGCATCTCCGTGCTTCGGAAGGCACGTTAAGCAGTTAGTCCCGGCTAATATCTGTTGGTATTAGTCGTTAAGCCTAGTCAGAGGCCCTAGGGCGGCTTGATAACATCTGACAGTAATGTTTTTCCCTTGCCTTACAGATACCCTTCCACCAATCCGCACTTAGCCCGGGTGGTGGAGTGTGGCTCGTAGGTACCTCCTCATAGTTGAGGTGAGGCCTTTTCCCTACAGTGGGATCTATATAGGCTGACTTTACTTTTACTCTGTGCCTAGCATTGTTATTCACAGCACGGCTGTTATTGTTTATTTTCAAACATGAATAGGGATAGGACTGTGGCATATCATTGTCGATATTTACATTAAAATATTCCGGTCCAGTTGCCATTGTGTATATTTTAACTCAAATATAAAATAGGGTTGTGCATGCATTATGTAACATTTTATCTATAGGATTTTTTTGGCAGGTATGTTGGGGATTCCGTATTTCAATATTTAAATATGTACTACTATCACAAAATCATTAATCTTTCGTAATCTCATTATTAAACTTCTTCTAATAGTGTATAGGTTATTTTACAAGACTTTTAAATTAAGAAACTTAAAAATTGTAAGAGACATCACTTTTATCCTTCTCACTTAGTAAATTCTGTCCAGTAAACATTTCCTTATGAACAAAGCATTCTTGTATAGAGACTGCCTCGTTGGTCTAATGGTCAGTACGCTGGGTACTATCCCTGGGTCCCGGGTTCGAATCCCAGGTCGGGCTGAATGTGTTGGGTTTTTCTGTCTTGAAATAGTTCAGACACAGCTGCGGAGTCAGGAAGTTGATGGTGTTACCCATCACCCCAGTGCCTCGGAAAGCACGTTGAGCCTGATCTCTCCACGGTGATGTCGGACTGCCTTCTCACCAAATTGTGAGAGTGAAGGAACAGAGAGTACATCTGTGTAATGCGCACACACTTGTGCACTATATCTTCCACGCAGTCGGCTAATCTCTGTTGAGATTGGCCACTGTAGTCGAAATTCGGCTAGGAGGACATTATCATCATTATTGTATAGTACACATGACCATGATGACCCATCCTCGGCCACATCGTCGCTTATCATTGATGAAATTGTGCCCTTATATCTGCCTATTTAAAAAAAAACTAATCTCATGGACGCCTTAGCTCACTCAAATGTTGCAGTCGCTCGCAAATTTTACAGCAATAAATTAGCAATGTACCTACAAGCTACGCGTCTACGTCATATTTCATATTTAATCGTTCTAAACAAACTGCAGAGCGTCTGCTCGTTGCCAGACGAATGTCTATTTTAATGGTCGCTTTGCCTTGTGTTATCTCTTATTTGTTTACTGTTGAACATTCAAATCTTTGGCTGCAGCATGACTTAATGACCTGCTATCTTTTTTAACCTAGCCCCAAAATAAGCGTGAGCTTGTTCTGTTTTAACAAATTTCGAAATTTGTGTTTTGTTTCTAGGATAACGGATATACGTATAACATACGTACAGACAAAAATTTTAAAAATATATTTTTGTTTTTTACTACCGAAACTAGTAGGGTATTTTCAAAATAAATATTAAATTATTTGACTCTACAGTTTGATTGTAAAAATATGTCCGATTTTTCCGTATATTTATTATTTAATACCTACATTCTTTATTTCACCTTCAAATCAGTATCGGTCTTCACTGTCATACTGTCGCATATTTATTTATCGTTATCATAAATCGGATCGAAGGCTTGGTTCCTTGATAAGTAAAGTATGTCAACATAGAATTTTGCTTGTGTAATATTTAAGCACATTAATGTTTGCTTCTGATTTAAGATGTTTACAAAAGCTGGTTGATGTCAAGCCAAGTGTTATTTCAATCTTACATGAATTAAGATCTTAAAATTACTGTCCTAGAGTAAACAAACGGCGGAAAGTACCTGGGTTCAATTTCAAAAATAAAATATAGCCTACATCATTCCCTCAATAATGTAGATTTCCACTAGTAAAACAAATTTTGAAATCGGTTCAGTACTAGAATGTAACGATGGGCGATTGTTCGAAAAAAAAATCGAATGAATCGACAATCGACCATTCGAACTATCGAATGTCGATTTAGTAATTCGGAAAAAAAAATCGAATAATAATCGACAATCGAATCATAATCTTATAATTGCCGCGTCTGTGCGCACAGGACAGGCAGCGAACGAATGATTAATCGACGCGGACGGATGACGCTTCATTCGTTAGTAGTTAGTAGTACGGCCTGCGCACCGCACGCTCCGGTATTGCTCGCCGCATAATCGAAGGACAATCGAATGACTGCGGTTGCTTATCGAATACATTCGATTACAGAGACCATTCGAATTATTCGATTAATTTAGTAATAATCGCCTATCGCTACTAGAATGTACTTCCTACGAACAAACTCACAAACTGTACCTCTTTATAATATTAGTATCAATTTATTATAGCGATTTCCAAATTTATCAACAAGACATAATTTAATCAGGTGTTAATTACTTACATTTATTGTTATCTGTTTTTGATGATACGATCACATTTCGTTATTGTTGTGTTATGTAACTAAACTTGCGTGTCTTTGAAATTTTATCAGTAAAATGTATCCACTTAGTAAGTTAGCTTAGTACCTACTTAAATTAATTTATTCTGATTACTAATATAGTAATATAACACTAGCATAAGTTGATTATTATTTTTCATGTAACTGTATCAAGAAAACATATTTCTTATAGCTTTTCTTAAAATATAAAAACCCTGTAATAATATTATAATAACAATAATTTGTTAATAACAATAATTTGTTATTATAATATTATTACAGGGTTTTTATATTTTAAGAAAAGCTATAAGAAATATGTTTCTTGATACAGTTACATGAAAAATAATAATCAACTTATGCTAGTGTTAATACCTATGTTATGTTATGATATCGTTTACCGTAACATAGAAGATTTTTATTTTTCAAAGTGATCGCAAACTTTTTTTGAGGTGTGTATGTCCTATGCTACGTTGGATCAATGTGGTTTGTTGAACTAAATCGCCCTCTTCTGGTTGTATAAAACTTCTCTATTTATAAAAACCGGCCAAGTGCGAGTCGGACTCGCGTACGAAGGGTTCCGTACCATTAACTTACAACATTAGACAGTATAGGGAAAAAGAAGCGTTTGTATGCGAGCCCCCCTTTAAAGCCTGGTTACATACAGACAGACATCGGAGGCTAAGTAATAGGGTCCCGTTTTTACCCTTTGGGTACGGAACCCTAAAAAGTGTTTTCTTTCTGTTGCAACACCTTTTGAAAAAAAAATATCGATAATTTTTCTCTGATGTCACATCACTAAATAAACAAACAATCCCGAATAACCTTCACACAATACCGTATCGAAGTTGAAAAGAACTGGTAATATTACTCAATAATACCAACCCGTTATCAGCACAGTTGGCTCAAAATATACCTAGTAATTTACTTAAATGACCGTCAAATACATATACGTTGCATTATGCAGGTAAGTATTTATTTTAATCCTTATGATAACAATAATAAACGCTTAAATTCGTTACGTGTTGTTATCATGTGATTAGATATCTGATGATTATGAAATGCACTAAAAACGTAAGTATTACAATTATTATAATTAATCCCGCCCGATGGATGGACTGAAGATGGGGATTCCCTATCCCTACATACATACATCACATGCATTGCTCTGATCCCAAAGTAAGAGTACACTAATATTATGGAAAACAGAAACAACAGTGGCATTAGACAAGCGCAAAATCGTTCACTGAATCAAATCAAATCAAATCAAAATCCGTTTATTTACCCATCACAATGGCGTTACAACATCACTTAGATACTAATTTAAATAGTATTAAAGCATGCAATCCTACAATAGGCCAAAGTGAGGGAGCGGAACCTGAACCTGAGCTGAACTGAAGTGAATTGAGTGATATAGTTCAGTGGGAGCTAAAGATATGTATCACTCATCTAGTTCAATTAGTTCATTTAGTTCAGCAGATCTACTATCAAAATCTCACTCACTACTTCATTCAGTTTAAATGTATCCTGTACTAAGAGAATTCTAATGACTAAAAAATTACATTTATAATATTTAGGCAGTCTAGAATTACCAATTAAAAACATTTTCATTAATTTCGAAGATATTGTTACACGCAATTAACAAAGGATGTAAAGTGTTATTTATGTACGTAATGTTCGTACGTTACGTATTAAAAACGTATTAATTAATACCGAAATTTTACATAGAAAACTGCAGTGCAGAAGCAGACAAAATACTGCAGTCTCGCTCTTGCAGTATTAACAAATATATCCGTACGTTTTACTCTTATCACTGAGTTACTGAACTAAATGAACTGCTTTGGACTATAGTGAGTGAGTGATATAGGTGAAGTAGTTCAAATTGTATCATTCATTCAGGAACTACCCATGTCTAAGTGGTATCACAACACCCAGACCCGAGACAATATAGAAAGTATGGATTTCTATATTGACCCGACTGGGGATCAAACCCGACACCTCGGAGATGGCGACGCCTTAAAAACCAGGCGTTGAGGTCGTCAATTGCACTCGCATGGATACAAACACACTTACTAAACATGAATGAATGTAAGTAACGTAAAAACCGGCCAAGTGCGAGTCGGACTCGGCACGAAGGCTTCCGTACTTAAACATATAAAAACCGCCAGAAAATCAGGTTTATTGATGGGAGTCCCACTTAAATAATACTTTTACATCCCAACGCTATCTCTTTTTTTAAAGAGATTTCCAAGAGGCTGATTGACATCAGTGGTGACCCAAGAGCTGGCAGCTACCTTGAACAGCGTATAAGCATCGCTATCCAGCGGGGTAACGCTGCCAGCATCCTGGGAACCTTACCACAAGGACCCTTTTTATAATTTTAATTTTGTACATAATCATGTTTTATAATATCTCTAAGTTGCCTGTAAATATTTATTACCTTGAATAAAGATGTAAATATATTCTTTTACATTGTTTTTAATATTTATTGGTATAGCGGCAACAGAAATACATCATATGTAAAAATTTCAACTGTCTATAGCTATTACGGTTCATGAGATACATCCTAGTGACAGACAGACATACAGACAGACGGAACCCTAAAAAAAGCATGACTTTTGAAAAGTGCACGCAAAAACTGTGAAGATGAATTATGGAAATTTGCAAGAGTTTTTGTGTTTGTGTCACAAACATGCAAACTAGATCCACCTATTAGTCTGTATATTCGTCTGACATTGGATGTTAGTCACACTGAGTCATGTTTACAAGGAGTGCATTATTATGACCTCAGATTACAGAATTATGTTATGACTAACATTTTCATAGTAGAGGGCTGTCTGAAAGTAAAAGTATCGTTAAAAAATCAAGCTTGTAGGTAGCTATGTACTTATTTCATTGCAATGTCAAAACTGTTTGTACAAGAAAAAGAATGAGAAATGAATTCTTAGATCAAATAATGAATTAACTATATATACAACTTATTAATAAAAATTAAGATAAATTACTTAATACAACACACAAAAAAAAATTATAAAAAGGGTCCTTGTGGTAAGGTTCCTAGGATGCTGGCAGCATTACCGCGCTGGATAGCGATGCTTATACGCTGAGCAAGGTAGCTGCCAGCTCTTAGGTCACCACTGATGTCAACTAGCCTCTTGGAAACCTCTTTGAAAAAAGAGATAGCGTTGGGACCCCACGAACCCAGTGTTTCGACTCCAAACGGTACAAAGTGGTACCGGGAGTCGATCTGCCTGTACTTGTTCTTTCTAAAGTTTTCGGCACCTTTCGCAATTATGAATAATGAATTAAATATGAAATACCCACATAACAAGAAAAATGGGATTTAAGACTTCAACCTAACATATTTTTTTCAATATTTTATGAATTATGTTATGTAGTTCATAAGCTTTTTCTAAAATATTTTATCGATAAACATTACTAAACCAAATGAGTTTTTTTCACAAAAAATCTCATAATTATTTTTATAACTTAGCAATTATTTTGCAAGTTTTTACGAAATCAAATTGAATTTCGCTTACAATATTATGGTTGGTTGGTAATATTTGTAAAAATATTTCCATCGGATACATGCGGGTACATTCCCCAAGTATTGATGAAATCGAACGCCGGCTCACTGGCGTAGCAAGCACTTGCAAAAATTCGTCGGCTGACTAACGTCCTCCGTAGCTTAGTTGGTAAGAGCACTCGCCCGGATAGCGAAGGGACGTGGGTTCGAGTCCCACCGGATGACACAGTCGATTAATTTTTGTAAGCGAAATTTAATTTGATTTCGTAAAAATCTCATTATCTGATACACAAAACCAACTAAGTATATTAAAAACACTAAAATCAGTCCCCATGAGGTTAAAATGTGTTGTTTTACATAACCCCGTATTTATCATTTTGTTGTAGCTCATTCGGACGAATTTTTATCTACATAACCGGCGTCTGGCCTAATCTAAATCCACATTATGTGACATGCCATCAGCGAGTGTTTGTTCAGTTCACGTATCGTTTATTACAAGCGTTAAATACTTTAATGTTTGAATCTCTGATAAAAGTCGATTGTATTGCTTTTTTATTGGGTGTGGCATAATACCTATAAATCCTCCTGCAGTATTGAGATACCTACTTAGATCATACATAGGATAAGGTACGTAGGGATAAGTTACGTACTATCGGGGTCAATTGCGCCTTACCAATTTGCAGTAAGATGAAAGAAAGAAAATACATTTATTAATAAATTAGAGAATCCATAGACAATTTAGTAGGGATGTCATTCGATGACGACTAAAGTTGGACGAAAACACTCACGATGTTTTCCCTCACCGTAAGAGCAGCATCGGTTAGTGAAACAACTTATGCACTAACTCAAAAAACAGTCATTGGTGTATGGCGGCACGTGAAATTGAACTGGGTACCTGCCACCGAGAGGCAGCCCGCTAGCCACTACGCCACCGACACCCGTGAATTCCTTTCCTGAAAACTTATTTCAATTGGTCCTGGCGCTACACAATCTTTGCGTGACGCTGTCTGTGTCTGTCATTGAATATCACTTCAGTCTAAAAAAAGCGTGACGTAATCGTGTCCGAATAAATATTCAGTCTGATGACGTCATAGCACATTTGGCATGCCATCGCCACGTGGGGGAGGTGTAGAGCTGCGTGCACACTTTCTGACATTTTTAGGGTTCCGTCTTGTACGAATAAATATTCATTTTGGTGCGTGATGACGTCATAGCACATTTGGCATGCCTTCGCCACGTGGGGAGAGGGTGTTAAGATACGTATAGGTACACTTTTTCCGTCATTTTTACGGTTCTGTACTTCTGTCCGTACCTGCAGGATAAAAACGGGACCCTATTACTAAGCCTCCGCTGACTGTCTGTCACCGGTGTATATAAGTCAGCCTATTAGATCCCACTGCTGGGAAAAGGCCTCACCTCAACTATGAGGAGGAACGAGCCATACTTCACCACGCGGGCTCAGTGCGGATTGGTGGAGGGGTGTATGTAAGGCAAGTGACAAACCTTACTGTCAGAAGTTATCAAGCCGCCCTAGGGCCTCTGACTAGGCTTAACGACTAATACCAAGAGATATTAGCCGGGACCAACTGCTTAACGTGCCTTCCGAAGCACGGAGATGCTTGTCATGGACGTCACTTAAATGGTCGGAATGGTCACCCATCCAATCACGACCGCGCCGTGGGTTGCTTAACTTTTGGTATTACTACCAAAGCGCTGCCGCCACTGCGCCACAAGCACCGGTGTATGTATTTCATGAACCGTGATAGCTAGACAGTTGAAATTTCCACAATGCTACTATAAAAACAAAAACGTATAAACTTTTCTGTCTAATTGTTTGCGTGGCACAAAACGTGGCTATGTAGACGCGCCCTTACATTAATTTAGTTTCGCGATCAAATAAACAAGAGTGGATGTGTTTGTGGATAATTATTGTGACTGTTCGGCCGCGTCCTTGCCTCGTTATTTGCAAGGCCCTTGAATTGTCTTTTTATGTCGTGTGTTGTGTTTTCATGTCACTTGTCACTAATATCTTTTAGGGTTCCGTCACAGAATAAGTACTAGTACTCCGTACAGAAGCATGACTTTGCAATGAAATTCAAAGAAATATCTACTCAATGTTGTTAACGATATGGTGTAATTCAGTTCGCCTCTGACTCAAGAACATTTTCGTGTAGACACCTACAGAAATACATTGCAAGATAATTTCATTGTTATAACTCTGGAATATGATTCATAATACACTAAACCTATTCAGTGACATACTATCATGCAACGCGATAGGGTTGACTGCCACAAGAAGCTACTTACGCCGTCTTGGGCATCTTTCTAGGACTTTATTTACGCTCGTCCAACCAACCTAGTATCGCGCACCGCCGGTGAATAAAACGGGCGGGAGCGTGTCGCTGCCGGCTAGCGACACCCAACTTGTTTAGTCCCTTACCGGGGTCGCCGCGCGTAGGTACGTTTTTTGCTACCTACGCGGGAAGATACACAGGCCTGGTTCCGTGCAAAGAAAGATATTACAGGAACACCCACTTGCGCACGTTCGGGTAATCTTATCTGGATTTATTAAAGGCCTATTATCTGAGTTGAAAGTCCTCGTGCGACAGTCGAGATTAACTAATCCGGACTTGCGCAAGTGGATCTTCCTAAATTTAATCTTAGACAGGCATTGGAATTGAGGAATTATCTCAAAATTACTGGGAATGATAGACAGCTTCTGTCGAACCCCGTGGCGTGGTCACGTGCCTCGCACACACGTTTTCAAGGTCTGGTCCCGGGTTCGATACCGGTCAGGTCAATAGTCATCCACTCTTTCAATACCTTCGTATTGTCTCGGGTCTGGGTGTTGTGGTTTCACCGTTGTTCCTGATTTCCATAACACAAAAATATTAGCAAAAAAATTTGGAAATAGAGCAATGTTGTAAAAGTCATTTATTTATGTATGTAGGCCCACAGGGGGCACTTATACACGTCCCAACATATTATTTTTTAAGCCCTACCACTGCTTCGGGACAAATTATGGGCTAGTGCTGAGAAGAAGCAGCGCAAGAAACTCAGTCACTATTGTCAAAGCCTCTTTTAAAAATAATGTTTAAATACAGAAATTGTACTAGTGCGAGCTGGTCCACACGTTTACATCATTCAAATAATCGTCTACTTTATAATAACCTTTTGTCATTAGGGTATCCTTAATAAATGATTTGAATTTGTTAATTGGTAATTCTACAATATTTTTCGGTAATTTGTTAAAGTAATTGACACATTTTCTGAAAATGTGTCAATTACTTTGTGATTCAGATGTTGTAATTGTTTATTTATGTATTTTAGGAAGATTTACAGTTTCAATACAATAAGCAACAACAGTATACTGTTGTTCTATACTAATTACAAATCTTTACGTATAGATAATAATAATAAACATTACTTATTTAAAGCTCAGGCCATAATAAGACAATCGACCTAAAATTTCCAATCATCGTTCGAATGACTGAATGAATCCACGTCGTTCATTCGTTGTATTGTAATGCACAGATTATGTCAGGCGAGATCAACAGATGACGTCACTCATTCTGAAATAATATGCTAAGTACACACATGGCATAATTATGTGGTACAGGTATTTTTAGACCATAAACATAATACCGTAGTACAGAGAAACAATTGGTAATGTAAAAAAAACAACATGTAATATCTACCTAAACCATTATTTTATTGTATGCCCCTAAGCATTTTAATCAATTAGATAAGTAGGTACATTGATTTATTATATATGTATAGGGATATCTTATCACACTGACAGCTATGGCACATGCTTTCATGGCTTTGATTTTGTATGGCGTAGTGCATCCTTATATATAATAAATCAATGAGTAGGTACTTAAAATTTTAAGAAGTGTGAATGCAGACGATTACTAGCCACTAACCAAGGATAATCGCGTTAAAAGTTACTACACTCCATTTAAAATGTGTGCCAATAGTACCTATTGGCCCAATACCAAATAGGTAGGTTTATTGGTAATGCGACAATAGGCTCTTTGCCGCACTGTACCTACTTTAACTAAGGGTCAATGACCTCGGTTTCGAAATTCAAATCAACTTGTATGCGCCGTTACGTAGCTCATTTGTTTTTGGCTTGCGCAACGATTACTACTAATTTAATATTTGCAGCGATTAGCACTGTCATTTTTTTCATCAATAAAAAATACGTTGGATTTGTTACATCTCACGACTGTTTAAACGATGGGTAAAAATATTTTAGGCTAGAGTTTCTGCCAACGCCTATTAACGCTATTAGGTTCTTATTTCTGCACCGAACCTTACCTGTACCGTTACATAGTAAGGCGGAGGTGTGGCGAACTGTGCCGTGTTTCAGGAAGGGTAAGTCTTGTAATACAAGTGTGAAACCATAGTAACACATTGTATCTCTTAGTGCTACTAGTTACTACAGTACACACTCGTATTACAAGACTTGTTCCTTTACTAAAACACTGCCCTGGACGCGTGAAATAAAGACTAGGAAGCAATGCCCCAAAATTGTGGAAAGTGGGAAAAGGGTAGGGAAGCGTTTGTCCTGCAGTGGGACACCACAGTCTCCTAATATTGAAAAATTTGCATTATGTAACAGTAAACATAAACTTCATCCGACTTACCTACCATAATAGCACAAACCTTCTGGATTCATAGGAATTTGCCACATTTGATTATTTACCTTTATTAGGGAAACAAACAGCTGTTAATTTTACATCTAATTTACATAATGTTTAGTGCTGAAGCCTAACAAGTTTCCACCAGTGGTTTATGCATAATGTTGACGAGATAAAAACACGAAGGGTCACAATAATCATACCTAAAACTTATGCCTACTATGCTTAGATAAATTACACTAGGATATACTACGCCCTACAACATCAAAAAAGAAAGAGAAACACTTGAAACATTACCAACATCTCTTGTTACAGCTCCACAGAAAACGACGCGAGCGAAGAGGAAGCGAATGAAGTAGCCCCAATTGAAGACAACAATATAGAAACATTTGAAACGGACGACAAATTCAGTCTCCACAACGATGTGGACGTCAACAGGAACGCAGAAGAAGAGGTCGTTGACATCGAACGTCCAGAACTTTCTAGATGGAAACGTCAGGCGGAGAACGAAACCGAGACCACAGAAGCAACAGACACTTCTGCTCTCCCTGAAGAAGCTAACAAAACTGACGAATCAAGTCTTGGTGCTAAGAATGTGAACATTGTCAGTGGACCGGTAGGACCAGTTAGACTGATGGGTCTGAGGATAGATGAGGCAGATAAAGAACCGAAGGTTGTAGATGGAATGATCCCCAGCGTGCTGAGGGAGACGAATTTCATTTTAAGACTTTTCGGTGAAGGTTTCACCAATAATACTGAGATCGCGTTCACTCATTACCCTGAGGCGTATGGCACCAAATGCCACTTTTTGCTGGCTGGGATTTATAAGGTAATTTTACTTTTTGACTGCTAGACATTTTTCTCAGCATTACGTAAATTATAATTGTTTCGCTCGGCCATACATTATAGTCTGTTAAGTCCATACGCGAGCCTTTTGAGCGCTAATCGTGTCTGACTGCCAATTCCCTTCCCTGCAACTGAACCCGTCCCCGTTATCATCTAGCATGCCTCGCCCCCTGCACTTCTGCTAAACGGAAGCAGGTCGCGTACCAACTTGTCGAACTATAGGCTGTTCCCAAAAAAATGTATGACAATTAGGTAAAAGTGGAAGCATTCAGTTTGTAATCTAAAGATATTCAGAAGTTCACTCAATTCCGCAGGTAGAACAAGCTGATGTGGACTCAGCAGAGCTCAAATTGCACGCTCCACCTCCGCTAGAAGATTACAAATTCTACATTTGCGCTAGAAATTCGCCTAACGACGAATTTGTGCATCAAGGTAACGAAGACTGGAAGATTTTGGCCACACACAACAAGCTCTTGCCCCTGTGGGCATCACTCGTACTGATCGTCATATTACTCATGCTAGCTTCGCTGTTTTCTGGATTGAATCTTGGTCTCATGGCCCTAGACCGAACAGAGTTGAAAATTATTGCCAACACTGGCTCAGAAAAAGAAAGAAAGTACGCTAGGGCGATTATGCCTGTGCGTGCGCATGGAAACTACTTGCTGTGTACGATTTTGCTCAGTAACGTTGCTGTCAACAGTACTTTTACTGTCATCTTGGACGATTTGACGTCTGGGTTGGTGGCTGTCATCGGCTCCACACTGGCTATTGTGTTCATCGCTGAGATCACCCCACAGGCCATATGTGCAAGACACGGTCTGCTGATTGGTGCTAAGAGTATTTGGATCATGAAGGTTAGTAATAAAAAACTTGAATGCTAGTCTTAAAACGAATGTTAAAATATAAACTAGTTTGATTGGCAATAATTCAAAACATGTATATCCGTGTCTGTCTATGATTTGACTCAACATTTTTATATCATGTAATATAAGGCAGTTTGTTTAAAGATTTTTACTGTCCTTGTGGAAATGCTTTTAAAACAATTTGTAATAGATAGTTTAAGTAATTGATGCTTTAGAGAGTGGTTATTCAATCAATCAAATATTTTTTATTTATCGATCTATGGTTCCTTGTAAGCATAAACACGTATATAGTTGATTTAACACCCTATGCTATAGATCGTGATGGGCATCTGCGCGCCGCTCGCTTGGCCGACCAGCAAGCTCCTGGACTACTTCTTAGGCGAGGAGATAGGCACCCACTACAACAGGGAGAGGCTTAAGGAGCTGGTCAAGGTATGTCACTGATCGTCTTAGGCTGGGTTGCACCATCTTAATTTAACCACTCGTATACGGTATAACAAACTTCAAAAGTCTGTCAAAGTATATAAAAATCACCGGTTATTTGTTACGGTTAAAGTAAGCTGGTGCAACTCGGCGTCGTTGTTCTTGTTTCTTCTTTTAGTTGTTCTTCCAATCTGGTTTCGAACTTTATGGCTATCTTTCTCTTGATGACAGATTTTAAGAGCAATGACATAGCATGTGACAGAATAATCAATTAGAAGCTGATTTTCCAAAAAAAAATATATTTTTTTTTTCAATATACAGTACAGTAATATTTTTTTTCATTTATTTTGGCAATTTTATAATGATATCACCTCATCTGTGACATTTCCATTTGAATGGCATGGTTTTAAAATGTCATCAGCCCATTTGTGCCACTTCTAATTGAATGATATTTTAAACAGATCGTTGTAATATTCGGCGAGTAACATTATGTCTGACAGTTACATAATCGGCCGTTAGGTCGATTTATCAAGCACTAACCTAATCGGTTATTGTCACATAAGTGCAACTATTTTCTATTGGTGGTATTAACGTTTTTGCCATTTTTAACTGTACTGTTTAAATGAAAAAAATCCACCATCTGAGAATAGTGCCAGAAAGACTACCTATATAGTAATCAATTAAAAACACACAAAAAGACACTTAAATTTATTATTTTCTTTTTCCTGGTCAATCATTATGCTTTCTATAACTCACTCACTCACTCTTTCCTTCACTCGGATGAAAACTTGACGTCCATTCGAGTCGTACTAATTTCCCATTACAAGCCTGTGTTTCTGTAAGAAAGTAACTTCGCAACTGAACTCACTTGAGATAGATGAAGGTAACAATGGGTAAATAAATAATGAGTCCGTATTTCTTTTGCCAATTGTAACAATAATGTATCACCTTAGGCAATGAATGAATCTTTCGTTTATTCGGTAACTGATGAAAGAACGAATAGTGACCGCATGGGTAAATGATATTTTTGGTCACAAATTAGAATGTCACAAAAAAGTCCCTTGTTTTTTTAATTGGGGTGTATAGATCTAGGTAACGAAAACGATATTGAAAAACGTGTACTATTATTTTAAAATGTCTTGAGTGATTTCAGCAGTGACTTTCAGAATCACAAGGCATTTTTAGTGTCACTAACCAACCCATTCATTCATTCAGTTTCAGGTAACCGACAAAGCTGACGAATAATTAAATAGACAAGTATATTTTCACTCATTCGTTCGTAATTTAATTTAGTAACCTCGCTCATTCGTTCTTTCATTCACCAGGTCACGAATCACGTGAACGATTTGGATAAGGAAGAGGTGAACATCATTTCGGGAGCGTTGGATCTTCGCAAGAAGACTGTTAGGGATGTGATGACTAAGCTTAAGGATTGCTTCATGCTGCCAATGAATAGTGTCCTCGATTTTGAAACTATGAGCGAGATCGTGAAGTCTGGTAATTATATATTTTAATCCTTAAAATATAAAATTTCTTTAGCAGATGGACCCAACAAAGGCTACTATACACTTCCCAATATTGACCCTCCTATTTGATACAGGTTAAGTTTTTCTTCACGTGGCGATCTCATAAACTATCGCTTTTCATAAGAAAGATCTGATTTTATGAGCTATATTACCTTATTTGTGAAGGTTGATAAATGTTTAATTCACTTCTTATTTAAATAATCGTTTTTTTCGTTCGAATCCCGCAAGGGGCAAATGTTTGTGTGATGAGCACGAGCATTTGTACCTAAGTCATGGATGTTTATATGTATTTAAGTATTTCTATCCGTTATCCTAGTCACCATAGCACAAGCTCACGCTTAGTTTGGGGCTAGGTAATTGGTGTATTTGTTGAAACAATTTATTATTATTTTTAATGTATATTAAACTAGCACTATACATTAATGTGTACGCTAATTGAACTTCAAACTACATAGCAATAAAACATAATCCCTCTTCATAAACAGTTGGGTAAAATGTTATTTACTTCATACTGTATTTCGCCATCACATAACAATGATTCAATCAATTTAACTCAAAACGTTTTTAAATTGAGAAGGTTTTCTTGTTGTTAGTTGTTGCATAGCTATAACTTTATAAACTACGTTTCAAATATGTTAAGAAGTGGCCTTTATCAAAACTGCTATCATTCATCCACCAGGCTACTCCCGTATCCCAGTATACGATGGGAACCGCGGCAACATAGTCACAGTGCTGTTCATCAAGGACCTGGCGTTCGTGGACCCGGACGACAACACGCCGCTGCGCACGCTCTGCCAGTACTACCAGAACCCATGCAACTTTGTCTTCGAAGATGTCACGCTGGACGTCATGTTAAAACAATTTAAGGAAGGTTAGTTGATCGAGGGTAGGGGCAAAGCACTTATTACACCAACCTATTTGTAGCTTCTTAACTAGGGTCCTACTTAGGATCCTAACTAGGAAGGTAGGATGGATAGGCAGGTGCTCTACTCTGATAACGGATTGTCCGTATTTTTGCCTCTAGCCGTCGCGCTCGCTCGCGCTGACATGCTGGCATTAGTGACAGGGACGGCTACAGCTTCTACCACGGATATCGTCTTACATAGTGGGGCCTAAGTAGTAAACTGCGGTTATATCTTTCTATTTCCTAAGTAGAATGCTACACAAATAGGACGATGTAATAAGTGCTAAAGCTAGAGCAAGTTTTCTAAAGTTCAAGTTTTCTTTTTTAAAGAAAGGCGACTGACTTCACATTTTTGTGAAGTTGTGGAAAAAATCCGAAAAATTAACGGTTTGTTCTGATTTTACAATGAACAGGCCGAAAGTCGATGAATGACCGAAAAGCATGAAGAGTGAGTGAGTGAACAAAGTCGTGAAGAATGAATGGACGAGAATGTGGAAACGTGGGAAACATGGAAAATGAGTGAGTGAATGACGGCGTGAAAAATAAATGGGAAAATATTACAATTTTTTTAAAGTATGCCTTTCACGGCTTTGGGCAGTGTCCATGACGGCCAATCTTTAGTTTGGTAATGCCAATATTCATCTATTTCCATCGTTGTAGGTGTTTTCACAACTTCAGGGAGGATCTTAGTGTTATCTTTTTGGCTTCACTACTGGCTTGATTTTACAGTTTCATGATCTGAATTACATGTCTTCAAATGTAGATGTAATGTATTCATATAAGTATTGATAGATGTTTTCGTTTTCTATGAGAGATGGCAAGAGGCGGGAAATGTCTTCATGTTCATAGGACTTCTGTAGGCCATCTATCAATAAAAGCCGTTGGATGTTGAAGGCGGGGCACTGAAGAATCAGGTGTTCGAGAGTAGCCGAAAATATTATAACATATGACAATTGAAAATAAGAAATTGATTAGGGTCCAGAAAAAAGCGCGCCATTACCGCCAAATGGTACACATGGCCGCACGTCAGACTACCCGAGTTCGAACTTGAGACCGCCTCTATTCCATACGTAATAAAAGCTGTTTTCGAAGTTAGCATGGCACCCGTACCGTTACCATGAGTTTACGGCGGTTTTACTCGCTAGCGACGACGTAAAAAAGTGTATGGAAAATTGCACAGCGCCTCGGTTACTTGGAGAACTAGAATTTTCCATACACTTTTTTTACGTCGTCGCTAGCGAGTAAAACCACTGTAAACACACTGGACGTGCTGCCGACTCTCCATGCACCTCACCTATTTATAGAATTGAGCTCCTGAAATCATAAAACCTGAATTCATAATATATTATTTGTAAAGTAAGTGTACTCCTGTCTTGAACACTTATCCAAAACACAGGAAACCAACAAGGTCTGCATCTGGCCTTGTTTCTGTTGCTATTTTTAATGAAAACATAATTTTTACATGTGTGAAGTAGGTCATCTTTATACGTGAAAACATTTACTACAAATAAACGAAGTTAGATGCGATTTTTTTATATTCGGGGATATTTTTCATAGCGACAGTCTGAAATGTGACCTAATTTTGCAATTCCATTTTTAGGGTTCCGTACCTAAAGGGTAAATAAAAACAGGACCCTTTTACTCGTACTAAGAGTCTAAGACTCCGCTGTTGTCTGTCTGTCTTGTCACCAGGCTGTATCTAATGAACTGTGATAGCTAGACAGTTAAAATTTTACAGATGATGTAGGTATTTCTGTTGCCGCTACAACAACAAATATATACTTAAATAAATATTTACAGCGGTCCTGCACGTAATTGTGAAAAATTACCGTATTTCCAAATCCATTGTACGATGAGCTGAATTAGTTAAATACAATTTATTTACGTTAGTCTAATCATTGCACAAGGTTATGGTCTTGTTGAAATTTGAAACAAATTCTTTGATATAGTAAACATGACTTGTAGCTCATGATAATTATCTAAGAGCATTTTTTTTCGAAAACTCGCTGATTTTTACGCATGAAACAATAATTTGTACATGAAAATGATTGTATTGATATTCCGCACGTCCCCTCCTTTTTAATATACACGAATAAAATATAAATAAGAAAATATGAACACTTTCTGTTTTTAACACAAATGTCAGATGGTTTTGCGCATTGCGCAGAATAAAACTATTGTTCTAATTAAATCACCAAGTCGAAAACTTTTAAGCAAATGGATCTAATTACTAATAATAATAAGTTCAAATCTGTTTGAAGATCGTTTAGACTTAGGTACTCGACTAACTTCGCGCTGCATCCCCTTAAGTGTAGCTCCCATACAACAAAGAAACGTCATTCTTTTTTCCGTTCATAAACTGAAAAAAGGTTTTAATATTGTGTCTTAAGTTTTACAGATATTGGTACGGAACCTTTCGTGCGCGAGCTCGACACGTACTTGGCTGGTTTTTCAGACTGTTTTTAAAACACTTTCGTAATAGAATAAATTCAAGATTCCGTTCCGTGAGAAGAAAATTAACAAAAGATTCCACTCTGATACAACTTTTTGATCAATGTAGTCGCCAGGACGTGGTAGACCCCGACTGACATGGGATGGGAATCAGTCGTCAACAGGGATTTGCGAACAGCCCAAATAGATCCGCAGACGATCCAGGATAGGATGTCCTGGCGAAACATAATTAGGAGAGCCGACCCCAATTGAAACGGGATAAGGCAAGGATAAAGAAGAGAGACAGTCGGCAGGACGTTAGCTTATCTATTTGAACGAAAACTGTTTTTATTAAGTAGGGAATAAAGGCGGTCTCAAGGTTTAAGTGTGGTTGTCTGACGTGCGGCCGTGTTTGCAGTGGCCAGCACGTCAAGCTAGACATTTTTGTTGAAAGTACCTACAGCATTCGACTTTCTATAGTTACATACAGATACAGATAATTTAAGGGCCTTTTATTTATCAAATTTTAGAGACAAAATCCAAATGAAAAATTTTTTTTTTCCAAAAATTGCATTTTTAGTTTTAATTTTGAGATAGAAAACTATTTAACTTTTTAAAATGTTTAGTAATATTTCTTAAAAAAATTTTTTTCCTCTATGACGGTTAATAATTTTGAATTGATCTTTATTTCACTTGATAGGCCATAGCGTTACCTTCCGAAAGAATCATTTTCATAACTTTTAGAACCTCCAGATCCATAGAAATAGCATTTTAAAAACATAATTAAAATGGTTGCCATTTCAAGAAAGTTATGGGGGTGGCAACATGGGTTTTTTTTTCCATCACTTTTGATGATCTAATAAGCCAATAAATTTACGCCACTTGAAACCCGGACACACTGTAGATAAAATTCATGTGGGCAGTAATATATTGGATAATTTTAGCTCACTTTCACACTTTGGGCATTTGCCAAAATATTTGACACCTACATTAATAATATGATTGCTGTATGACGATAGTAGAGTAAGTGACATGTAGAAGATTGAAAAAAACTTAATGACGTAGGTAAACAATTTAGGTTAGTTTGCAGTAATTAGTGTTAGTGTAACTAAGAAAAGAAGAAGAAAAAGTACGAAAATAAATACTTCTGAATACTTGGCTGTATGGACCTAGTTCCTTCGCCCACCCAGGAGGTTAAATAATAATAAATCGTAATTTTTAACCGGTGACTGAACGGATACGAATTTACTTTGGATTTTTTGGAGTGAATCTCTCTCTGAGTCTACCCTAGCAACCTATATCTTGGCTCATATCCCGCTGGAAAAAAACATAGTTTTTAAAATGAAGCGAATATGTAAATTCAATTTAATTCGAATCGTAATCGCGACAGCGTTCAAATTAGGCAGTATTGCAGATCCAGGCGCTCTAAAATAGTGATTTACGTGTCCTTAAAAATCTTCAAACGTGCGGGGCACGTGAAAAAAGTCGTAATTCAGTCTGGCCGACCATGAATCATGTAAAAATTAGACATCGGCATCGTCTAGCGATCTTGGCATCGATTCAAATGACGTACAAGCATCGATTTAATCTGAGAGGCTGGCTTTTTATTGCATATTATCTTGGCACGTCCCAATTTTAAATAAGAAACGGCTGGATTTGCGGTTGGATGATGCAATACATATTATTATGGTTAGATAGTAGGTATTATATTATGACTGCCTCGTAGGTCAGCACACTGGGTACTTACCACGAGTTTCCGGGTCGGGCAGAAAGTTTTGGGTTTTTCTGTCTTGAAATAACTCAGACATAGCTCCGGAATTAGGAAGTTGGTTGTGTTAACACTCCCGGCCGTGACTCGGAAAGGACGTTAAGCCGTTGGTCCTGCGCCTGATCTCTCTACGGTAATTCATGTAGACTGCCGTCTCACCATATGAGAACAATGTGTATTGCGCACACACTTGTGCACTATACTATCTCCCGCGTAGTTAGTCTAGTAGTAATCTCTGTTGACATAGGCCGCTGTAGTCAAAATTCGGCTAGGACGAAATTATTCTGTGCTATAACTGTGTTGAGGTGAGCCCTTGGCCCGGCAGTGGCATATAGGCTAACTTTACGTTTACTTAGAACTGTGTTTTTTTTTACTCTTACCCTCAGGTCACAAAGGTCACATGGCGTTCGTGCAACGCATCGAAGAAGGCGACGGTGATCCAGTGTACGAGACCGTGGGCCTGGTGACCCTGGAGGACGTCATCGAGGAGATGATCCAGGCGGAGATCGTCGACGAGTCCGATGTCATCAGTAAGTTCTTCTCTAAAGGCATATGAGGCGAATAGCCACTAGCCCAAACCTACTTAAATAATAGACTGTCTATGATTCGGCCGGAAGTTGTTATGATTGGTTGAGATTTTCCAGGAATCTATATTCTCTAGGGCACGAATCTCAATATAATTTCGTACTAAAGAACTTGCTACATTGACCCAGTATGTAAAAGTAATTGTTACGACTCAGCGTGTGATATAAGTCTCCTACACACAATATACCATTCGCAGTTGCTCGGCGTTTCATTAAGGAACACCTGCACTGCCTGGAACGACCAAACATATGTCAGAACAGGATAAAAAAAGAGATGCCCTAGAATGTGTGCCTATGCCAGATCCATGTACACCATACCTAATTATAGGCACACACGTGTGGAACAGTTTTCAGCACATCTGTTTCTATAAAACAGCTTTGTTTTTTGGTTGAAATCAAAAATTTAAAAATATTATTGCAACACAACAAATTATGCCGTCATTTTGACTATGTTTGTTGTAGATGTTTTTGGTTACTCCAAACGTCAGTACAATGCAGTTGACATTGACAGTTTTTTTTTACTGGGATTTAAAGCTAGCGCTGTCAGGTTACGAGCAACCTAAAAGGGCCTAAGCCTATTAGCAGAGCTGACCCCACTTTGTCATTACTAAAAAGGGATCAGAATAGGATTAAAGATTTCTGGCCACTACACCTTACCATACCATGACTGTGCTAGGACCGTGTAAAAATACACATTTGAAGGACCTTTTATTTGCCTTTTAAAGATTTTTTTCAGAACCTCTTTATCGATTAATGGACCCTCAAAAAAAAAGAAAAAATGGAAATGTAAAATGTGTACACAAAAACATGGTGATCAACTCGATAAGAATTATCACCAGAGTCTAAATCAAAGTTCAAATTCTAATGTTACCTTAAGAAAAAAAGTTGCTAGTACGATACTTGCATCTTCTTCGTCGGATAGTATAGACACCATCCTAGATACTCACGCGGATACTTTACTGAATAGAAGCTGCCCGGAAACTACTATACACATCTGGGAAGAGCTGGAAGATCTAAAGTCGAGAATACTGCTACTGGAAACAAAGTTGGAAAGTGCTGATAATGAAATCGAGAGATTGCTAACAGAAAACTATCAATTAAAAAATATAATATCAAACAGAGACGCTAAAATTAATAACTTAACACGCATTTATCAATCACCTCTTTCAAGCTGTAATAAGGGAGCAATAATGCCATCTGGAAAACTACTGAATAAGAAAAATGAACCACCCGTGGAGAGATCATCAAGCGCTTTAAATGATTCTGCATCATCGTCATCGACCGCAATAAAGGACCTGGAAACGACACCAGATAACTTGTCCAAGTCTCCCACATCGTCCAAATCCACTAGAAGTCTCGATAGAATGATGGCTTCGACAGCCTGCAGCACCGACTATGACTCACAACAACACAAGATATGTCTTCTGAGTTCTAATAAGTACAATAAAACTAAAGAGATTGCGATGTCAAATCTACAGGGATATTTTTGTCACTACCTTATGCCCGAATGCGGAATTATACAACTAATAGACGGAATAGCTACTAAGCTTGCAGATTTTAGTATAGATGATTACTGCATCATATTAATAGGTGATGAGGATTTCAAAACCACCACTAAATATCACGAATTGATTTCTTATTTATAATATGTTTGCCTACTTACAAATGTAGTAAAGTTGCTGATCTATTTAATTGGAGAGTAGAATTATTCAACAATATTCTTCATCTTGATGTGTCGACTCACGAGTATGCGTATTTAGTAGACTCAAATAGAAATTTAAAATATTACACCGAACAGTGACGCTAAAATAAATACCTTAACACGCAATAATCAATCGCCTCCTTCAAGCTGTAATAAGAGAGCATCAACGTCATCTGGAAAAAAAATAATAATAAAAATGAATCACCTGTGGCGAGATCATCAAGCGCTTTAAGTGATTCTGCAACATCTGCATCAGCTGCAATGAAGGACCTGGAAACGACGCCAAACAACTTGTCTAAGTCTCCCACATCTCCAAAATCCACTCAAAGACTCGATAAGGTGGCTTCGACAACCTGCAACACAGAATACGACACACAACAACACAAGATATGCTTGTTGAGCTCTTATAAGTACAATAATACTAAAGAGATTGCTATGTCGCATCTACGGGGATATTTTTGTCACTACCTTATGCCTGAATGCGGAATTAAACGACTAATAGACGGAATAGCCGCTAAACTTGTAGATTATACGATGGATGATTACTGCATCATATTCATAGGTGAAGAGGATTTCAAAACCACCACAAAATATCACGATTTGATTTTTTATTTACGTGAATCTCTCATCAGATTAACTAATACTAATATTATAATATGTTTGCCTACTTACAAATGTAGTAAAGTTTCTGATCTTTTCAATTGGAGAGTAGAATTATTTAATAATCTTCTTCATCTTGATGTGACGACTCACGACTATGCGTATTTAGTTGACTCAAATAGAAATTTAAAATACAACAAAACAATGTTTCACTCAAGTTCTGGTATACTGAACAACTATGGCTAAAATGTAATACTACAAAATGTTAATGACAGAATTAAAGCAATAAAAAAATGGAAGTTAACTAGTAAAACTAATGAATTATCCGAAGTAAAAGAATTTCACCCAGAAAGTAAACCGTACAAATCTGTGAATTCAGGAAATTTTTTTCGTAGGCTTTCAGTCTAGTAATAGTTTGGGTATTTTACACCAAAATATTGCAGGGGTGCTTAACAAACAAGTGGAGTTAAATTGTGCGATATCCGAACTTGAGGGGAATGGTATCCATTTAGATATAATTTGTATGAGTGAAACAAACATTGCCAGAGGTTTAGAATGTAATTAAAAACTAAAAAACTTTAATGTTGCTGCTTCATTTTCTAGAAGGAAATGTAGACGAGGAGGTGTGGCCATACTATTACGGAACAATATTGAGTATAGTAACATAAAAGAACTAGAAAATATTTCAGAGCCAGGGTTTGAATGTTGTGGAATTAATGTTATTAAATACGGAATAGTAGTTATATGTATATATACAAATAAAACGCCATCATCGACCTCATCTATATTTTTCTATAAACTTTCTGATACGAGGGTCAAACTGAAAGTTCTTAGAACTGGCCACTTATAAACAATATAATAAAAAAAATATTCTAAAATTTGAAAATAGAACTCTTTGCCAATATTACTGAGTATATATTTCATTCATTTGTCATTTGTTTTACGACTTGGCGGCAAATTGAAAATTGTCTGTGTCACGTCAAAATGAATTTAACACGAGAAAATTTTCGTGCAATGATTTTTTATGACTTTCGATGTCATTTAAGTCAACAAGAAAGTTATGATAGACTACGATTGGCCTTTCACGATGAAGCCCCATCTCGTGCGACTGTTTACAACTGGTTTAATGAGTTTAAACGTGGTCGCACTAATCTCACTGATGATGTACGTGAGGGACGGCCTTCTACGGCGACGACTGAAAATAACATCTGTGTTGTGCGGCGTATGATAGAGACTGACAAAAGAGTGACCTATCAGCAGATTCGGACAAGCTTAGGCATCGGTATGAGCCAAGTGCACAAAATCCTCCACGAACATTTAGCGGTCAGGAAGCTTTGCGCCCGGTGGATACCTCATAATTTGACAAGGCTCAAAAACTCCATCGTGTGGATTGGTGCCGTAAAATGATTGAAAGATTTAACGGAGGTGACTCAAATGCTGTGTTCGACATACTAACAGGTGACGAAAGCTGGATTTACTGTTATGATCCTGAAACCAAAAGACAATCTGCTCAGTGGGTGTTTCCTTTCGAGGAGTTGCCAACTAAAGTGAAGAGAGATTGAAGTGCGGGAAAAAAAATGGTGGCCTCGTTCTTTGGAAGGATAGGTCATTTCGCAACAATTGTGTTAGAGGATCAAAAAACAGTTTCTGCAGAATGGTACACTACCAATTGTTTGCCACTTGTCTTGGAAAAAGTTCGAGAGAAACGACCTCGCAGTAGGATCCTCCTTCACCACGACAACGCCTCGTCGCACACCGCCAAGCGAACGATCGACTATTTGGCGACATCAAACGTTGAATTACTGGGTCACCCGCCGTATAGCCCCGACCTCGCGCCTTGTGATTTTTATTTATTTCCAAAAATTAAAGAAAAACTTAAAGGAAAGCGGTTTATGAATGCTGAAGAAGCGGTGGCTGCGTATCGCGATGCCATTGAAGAGACCCCTAAGGACGAGTGGGCAAAGTGCTTTTCCCAGTGGTTCCATCGCATGCAGCGGTGTATTGACGTCAATGGACAATATTTTGAAAAGATATAATAAAACTAATAACTGGCTAATGTAATCAGTTTTTGATTTTCTAAGAACTTTCAGTTTGACCCTCGTATGCTAGATTTGATATGTCAACACAAGAGAAGGAAATATATAATTTGCGGGGATTTAAACATTGATCTGATGAGGACAACAAAGATTTCGACTGAACTGGTGAGAATATTTCAATCTTACAACTTGCATCCTGTCATTAGAGATCCTACCAGGTTAACTGCAAAATCTAAGACTTGTATAGATCATATATTCACTAATATTAAGGAAGGGAAGGCTTTTATCCATGACTTAGGATTATCAGATCATACAGCTCAATCGTTCCATATGTATATAAAAAAACGTCATCAGCCACCCATAAAGTGGTGGTATGAATATCGAAGGGACTACAGTAATGAGAATCGGCACAAATTCAATTATTACCTATCGTCCCTTTCTTTTAGTGAAGTGTTTGATGAATGCAATGCATCGCGCGCATTCACTATTTTTTACGAATTGTTTACTCTTTTCTATAATCTATGTTTTCCTGTCATTAGAACTAAAATATCTAATAAAAACTGTAATTATAGATATCTATCGAAAGGAATAAGAGTATCATGTAGTAATAAAAAGAAAATATACCTTAAGAGTCGACATAATAAATGCTTCAAAAATATTTACAAAAAATACTCACAAATTCTAAAAAAATGCATAATATCCATCCAAAAATCGGGAAATGCAAAATATATAACCAAGTCCAATAATACATGTAGAGCCGTTTGGGAAGTAATAAAGAAGTACACCCAAAATGATTGCGCACAAGACGGTAAACAGAATAACAATTGATGACAAAGATATCTGATTCACAGCTTATATGTAATTCATTCAATAAATTTTTCATAGACGCTATTGAAGGTAATTGTACACCAAATATAACCGATACTAATAATATTAAAATAGACAATACCGAGACGAGTATCTTCTTGAACCCAGTAGATATAAATGAGTTGTTTAAAATAACTTTGTCCCTTAATAATTCGTTCTCAGTCGGATATGACGGAATTAGGACTGATATAATAAAGGGTGTAATATCGATTATAGCACTACCACTTGTCCATATTATGAATTTATCTTTGATTCAGGGGACTTTTCCAGTTGATCTAAAGCGATCTGTTGTGAAACCACTATATAAGAAAGGAGACAAATACAGAATGGACAACTATAGACCGGTCACCCTTATACCTATATTTTCAAAATTATTTGAGAAATTTATGTATAATAGATTGAGTAAATTCTTAAATAAAAACAATATCATTGCTGAAGAACAACATGGCTTCCGCAAATGCCGAAGTACCTCACTCGCAGCTTTCAAATGAATTAAAAGCGTAAACAACTGCATCGATAAGAAAACGCCTGTGACTGTGTTGCTATTGGACATGAGCAAGGCCTTTGATTTGGTTTCACATGAGCGACTCCTTACTAAATTTTTAAAAATATGGTATACGAGGTCCTGCATTAAAATGGTTAAAATCATATTTGAAGGAACGGACTCAAAGCGTTGAAATTCAAAGATATTGCCCGATTCAAAAAACTGTTATAAAATATAAATCGACATATTTACATAACAATTTTGGGGTACCGCAAGGAAGCATTCTGGTCCCCTTCTCTTCCTTATATATATAAATGACTTGCCTAGACATATATCACAGGAGTGTATTTTATTTGCGGATGATGTTAGTATAATTATAAAAGGTAACGACTTATCTAAATATGATGAGGACATCAATAAATCTTTATCTGAGGCAATTTCATGGCTAAAAAGCAATAATTTAAAACTTAATACCAGTAAAACTAAGTATATACAGTTCCGAACAACCAGAGGTAAAGCTTAACGCCTATGTATATCACACGCCGATGATATCATAGAGGAAGTTACACAGAGTACCTTTTTAGGACTTAACTTAGACTCTAACGTTACCTGGAAAAATCATATTAATGTAGTTAGTAACAAAATAAGTAGGTTTGTATTTGCACTGAGAAAAGTCAGTAGATTAGTATCTCGGCAAACAGCTTTAATTGCATACAACGGATATATAGACTCCATTTTGCGGTATGGAATCGTGTTATGGGGACATTCTGTTGACATACCAAATCTGCTAATATTGCAAAAGCGATGTATAAGGGCTATGTGTAGCATCGGGAAATAAGAATCATGTCGGCCACTATTTAAAAAACTTTATATACTCCCGCTGCCATGCTTGTATAAATATGAAGTATGCCTATTTGTATTCAAGCATAAGTATCTCTTTAAAAAAATACAGGATACAAAACAGAGAAGAATTCGCAACCAATACATACACAAATTATATAAACCCCATGTCAATCTATCATTAACCTCGAAAAATGCTTTTATTATGTGTATCTTAATATTTAATAAATTGCCAGATAGTTTTAAAAATGTGAATATAATGTGATTTAAAAAACTAGTCAAGGCATGGCTACTGGAAAAATGTTTTTATAGCGTTAAAGATTTTCTTGAAAACGATTAATTTTAAGATAAAATTGAGCCAATTAAATCAGTATTAGTTTTAAGTATGATGTGAATACACCTGAAAAGGTAAAGTTTGGCGGAAATACCCCAAATGCAACTGTAACTGCTAACATTGTACCCAAGTTTTTGTTTACAATAAATTTCATTTCATTTCAATAGGTTTTCGGAATTATTTGTTGATAGTGTCAAGTACCCAATTGGTGTATTGGCAAAGCTTCGAACCGCAGTTCAAATCAAGGTTTGCTCACATGAAGTGACCAAGTCTGTGGTTCAAGCCAAGTGCGAAATATATTTATTGTCCATTTCTAATCCCATACATAGGTCAAAGAACTCTATAAGTATACTGTATTCTCGTCACAGTTACTTGTAAACCAGTGTTAATATTATCTGTTTACTCATAAACGTATGTATTTATAATTTTGCTTATTCCTTCACAGGCGACAACAGGACAAAGAAACGTCTTACCCGTCCCGCCAACAAGGTGCAAGACTTGGCTGCCTTCGCCGGCCACCACCATCACCAGCGGGTCCACGTTTCCCCACAGCTTGTGATGGCTACCTTCCAGTTCCTGAATACTAGTCAGTATTACCTAGATAAAAAGGTTTAAATTGGCTAAGACTCAGCTTCTTGCGCCGGCCACCACCACATCAGCAGATTCACCTCTCCCACAACTTGTGGTGGCTACCTTCCAGTTCCTTAATACTAGTCAGTATTGCGTAGCCAACAAGGTTTGAATTAGCCAAGACGCAGCTGCTTGCGTCAGTCACCATTGCTCTCACAGCTTGAGATGGCCACCTTCCAGTTTTTGAATACTAGTCAGTATTACCTAGAGAATAAGATTTAAATTAATACTGGCCAGTATTGCCTATGCCTATGTGATGGTCCTAGGATAGCACCCTGCGGAACTACCACTGTCGTTAGTTATGTCAGAGACGATAAGTTTAAATTGTCAAAAGATTTCGTTGAACGAAATTTATATTTGAAATGTCGGATTTCACATGTAAATTTTCATCCCCTTTTCACCCCCTAATGTCTTATAATCGCGTCAAAAGGAGCAATTTTCCTTTTCCCTTTCCAAAATTCTTCTTCATAGTCGTATACCTCATAACTGAGGGTCGTGATCATTATGTGGAATGAAACACACACAACGACTTTCTTGGCAAATTTTGATGGGGTGGTTTGCCATTGCCTTCTCCATTTCACACACTAGCCAACTAGTGTGCAGGTTTCCTCACGATGTTTTCCTTCACGGTTAGGCAGCGATATCTTTGGAAATACTGTACTTAAGTTTTTATTAAAACTCAATGGTACAGGTGGGGATCGAACTCACGACCTCACGGATGAGAAGTGAAGTTTTCTCCGTTCGGCTATCGCGCCATTTTCAATTTTCAAAATTACATTAGCAAAATTGTAATAGAATCGTAATTGAATAGGAAGCTTTTGCCAGTTCTATCATAGGCCTAATGTCAAAATCATGCTATTTAATTAGAATCCTATTAAACATTTTGCTTGTATAATTTAGCAGACAAGGGCCCAGCCCAGGTTTCCTTACGATATCATCTTAAATTAAAATTATTTATATCCATTTAAACGTTCATCATATCAGCCTATTGCAGTCCACTGCTGGACATAGGCCTCTTCAAGACTGCCCCAACTTTCACGGTCCTCCGATCACCGGCCTCCTTCCTCAGGTCATCGGTCCACCTAGCAGGGGGGCGTCCAACACTACGTTTCCCGAGACGTGGTCTCCATTTGAGAACATTTCTACTCCAACGCCCGTCGGCTCTGCGACAGACATGACCAGCCCACTGCCACTTCAGCTTACTGCACCTCTGAACGATACGATTTTGGCGGCATTGAACCGTTATTAATGTTAAATTTCTTATCCTTCCCAGGCGTCGATCCGTTCCGTCCGGAGCTAGTATCGGAGACGGTACTTCGTCGGCTGCTTAAGCAGGACGTGATCCAGCACATCAAGCTGCGCGGCGACGAGGGCCGCGACGACCCCAAGAGATACGTCTTCCAGGAAGGGAAACCGGTATGTGATGAATAGGAACGGGCCTAGGATGGACCCTTGTGATACACCCGTAAAAGGATTGGGCTTAGAATAGACCGTTGTGGGAGTCCCCGTAACGATGATAGACACTCGGTAGTCTTAAGCTGGGCGGCGCCGAAATACGAATTCTAGGTGGGGAAACCGGTATGTGATTAAATAGAAACGGGCCTAAGATGGACCCTTCTGAAACACTTTAAAGCATCGGTCTCAGGATAGACCCCTGTGAGACACCCTTAAAAGCATCGAGCTTAGGATAGACCGTTGTGGGAGTCCCAGTTACTGTAATAAACACTCGGGAGTCAGAAGCTACGCGGCGGCGAGATACGAATTCTAGGATTGGAGTAGGTAGATCGATTTAGTGTCGATGTCCGCAAACATTGATATTAATATGGACATGCCTCCGTTAATCCGGATATTAAAAGTATTAAGACTTAAATGGTATTCTAGTTATAAAAGTAAAAAGAACATAGCTGTGTAAAGTGCCAAACCAAGTGATTTCAGGTGACATAAAATGAGTAAGGTATAATATAAACTGGCATTTTGCGTTATCGGTTCTTCAAAAACAGGAATATCCATATTATTCCAGCTTTGTCGAAGTACATCAAATCAATCTACCTACTCCGATCTCTGATGATAGAAAAGAAACTGGCCACCCATAAAAGTATCGGTTTTACGATAGATCCTAGAATGACTCCAAAGTATGTCAGGCACCTTTTTAAGAATGGATTCTTGAGAAAAACCTAAAAAAGGGTCTGCACTTAGAATAGACCCTTGAGAGACACCTTTTAAAGAATTGGTCTTAGGATAGGTCCTTGTAGAACTCCAGATTATGTCAGGCAACGGTCTTGGGGTAGACCCCTGTTGAACCCCTACCTCATAGCTTAAGTAATAAATAGACTTAAGAGTCTAAACTAAATTTGGTTGTACGTACAAGTAACAAAAATATACCCATATAGGATTCCAGGAATACATACGCCCGCACGTCAGACTACCCTATTTTGAGATCTCTATTTCCGACGGAATTAAAGCTGTTTTTCGCAGTTCTAATGGTTACCCATTAGAACATGCTGCCGACTGTACATTGACATTTAAATCTTTGCAGAAAAAGGCGCAAAATTGATCCTTGTCGAACTTGTTTTTTCGGCATTACATAAAGAGCCCTGCGTCATTATTCTTAAAGTAAATTTTTCCATGCGTTCACTGATTTTTCCACATGGTCACCTCTACCAGTTTCTTTAGCCATTCGATAAAGGATCCTATTTCCTAATAATTAGAGTCCCATTATGTCTGCAGGTGGACTACTTCGTCCTGATTCTTGAAGGACGAGTGGAAGTGACAGTTGGCCGTGAAAACCTCGTGTTCGAGGCCGGACCGTTCACATACTTCGGCGTGCAAGCGCTCACACAGAACATTGGTGTCGGTAAGTTTATTATTATTTATTTACTAGTGGTTGCCCGGTATATTACATAATGTACAAAATATCTGAAAAATTGCAGAAATTGCTTTTTTCGTATGCATTTGTTTCGGAATCTACAATTTTCATTAAAAAAAAAAATGATTTTACATTGACCATAATAAGTAGATCTATGATAGTGCCATCTCTATTTTCGCGCCTAATCGGTAATAGCTCTAATTGTTGGATGTTCCCTCAAGTAGGCGTGGTTTTGATCAATATAGTGCGTCCTCAGACAAATCCCGAGATAAAGTCCATTCCCGATAGGACGAGAAAATACAACTAAAATTATCGACAAAAAAAATATATAACAAGATAGAACAAATGGCTCGCCAAAAAGTAGCTTATTTTTTTCAATTACTTCAGAATATTTTAAACATTACACTCATTATACTAAAGAATAAAAAACAGTTTGGATGCCGGCTGAACGATCTTAACAGCGGCGGTAGGCTCTGTTAGGTGCCCTGGTAGCTACACTTTCCCACCCTCCCCGGCGCCTAGCAACTTGTTGTGGTCCGTCGGTGAGTGGGCGTGCCAGAACCTTATAGGTAAGCTCGCTCAACCGTCGTCTGTCTACGCCTCTTTGGTTCACTTTTTATCATAAAATGACAGCAGCTAGCTGTCATTTTATGATAAAAAGTGAAACAAATATTATTTTGTCGATGATTTTAGGTCTAGTTTAACCTCCTTTCGGGACTGCAGTTTATTGCGGGGCACACTGTACAGTGTACACTGTGTCTGCCTCGTTGGTCTAGTGGTCAGCACGCTGGGTACCATCCACGAGGACCCGGGTTCGATTCCCGGGTTTGTGTTGTGGTGTTGGGTTTTTCTATCTTGTAATAACTTAGACACAGCTCCGGAGTCAGGAAGTTGGTGGTGTTAACACCCTCGTGCCTCGGAAAGCAGTTGGTCCTGACCAGATCTCTCTACGGTCATGTCAGACTGCCGTCTCACAGAATTATGAGAGTGAAGAAATAGAGAGTGCACCTGTGTATTGCGCACACACTTGTGCACTATGATATGCCGCCGTAGTCGAAATTCGGCATGAAAATGTACAAGAACGAGTATTCACAATAATTTTCATTATTGATAAGTAATTCTCTCTCCACAGCTGAAGCGCCGGCCCCGTCCACCCTGGGCTCCCTGCAGAACCTGAACATGGACTCCATGCTGCGTCACACCTTCGTGCCTGACTACTCCGTCAAAGCTATCGCCGAGCTTTACTACCTCACCATCAAGAGGTAACAATAGTTTTACTTGACTGCGGAAGGAGAGTTATGTTTTTACCCGACTGCGGAGAGAGGGTTATGTTTTTCGAGATTATGCATTAGCGCTGGGCGATTGTTCTAAAAAAAAACGAATGAATCTAAAATGGACCATTCGAACTATCGAATGTCGATTTAGTAATTCGGAAAAAAAAAACGACAATCGAATGATAATCTATACTCGGCCTTTCGATGCATTCGATTGAATCGCCGCGACAGGACAGGCAGCGAACGAATGTTTAATCGACGCGACGAATGACGATTCATTCGTTAGTAGTACGGCCTGCGCACCGCTTGCTCCGGTATTGCTCGCCGCATAATCGAAGGATAATCGAATGCTGCGATTACTTATCGAATTACATTCGATTACAGAGACCATTCGAATAATTCGATTAATTTAGTAATAATCGCCCATCGCTAGTATGCATGTATATATAAATAATTGTTTGGCACGACGCCCTACAGCCTAAACGGCTGGACAGTTTTTGTCATATGAGGTGACGATGAATATGGTTGAATATAGGCTATGCACATTTTAAAAATGGCGCTGCAAATGGAAACAAAGGGGAATGGGGGATTGATTTTTCTTTACCATAACAATATGGGTATTAAATGAAAGCCAATAAAAGACCATTTAAAATATATATATAAAATTGCAGTCGGGTGTTTTATTTTTTATAAATTAAATTAATAATTATGTTTGCTTGGTAATGTATTGGCACAGACTAAGCTTGTCTTTGCAATGGTATTCATAGAAATGTTTACTCAATGTCGTGAACGATATGGTGTAATTTAGTTCGCCTCAGAGTCAAGCACATTTTCGTTTGGATACCTAAAGATATCCATTGCAAGATAATTTCATTCTTATAACTCTGGAATATGATTCATAATACACTAACTTAACCTATTCAGTGATGTCCTATCATGCAGCGCGCTAGGGTTGACTGCTACAAGAAGCTATTACTGCCATCTAGCAGACCTTTCTAGTACTTAACTCAAGCTCGTCTAGCCAGCGACGCAGTGCCGCGCGCCGCCGGTGAATAAAACGCGCGCGCGTGTTACTGCCACACCCAACTTGAATAGTCCACCACGGTGGATCGCTGCGCCTCGTTAGTCTAGTAGTCAGCACGTTGGGTACTATCCACGAGATCCCGGGTCGGGCCGAAAGTTTCTGGGTTTTTCTGTCTTGAAATAACTCAGACTACTCCGGAATCAGGAAGTTGTGGTGAGGTGTTAACACCCCTGTGCCTCAATAAACACGTGAAGTACGGTTATGTCGTCTCACCGAACCACGGATGCACCGAACTATGAGTGCGTGCATTCACTTGTTCACTACCTACACTTATAATATTATCTCCCGCGCAGTTGGCTAATCTTTGTTCAGATTGACCGCCGTAGTTGCAATACGGCTAAGAGAACATAATTATTTATTTATTACTAGCAGTTCCCCGCGACTTCGCCCGCGCCTAAAGTCGGATTTTCCATACAAACTTTCATCCCCCATTTCACCCCCTGTTGATTTTATATCACTACAAAAGTAGCCTATATCCTTCCCAGGGTCTCAAACTATCTCTGTACCAAATTTCGTTTGAATCGGTCCAGTAGTTTCGGAGCCTGTTCAATACAAACGAACAATCAAAACTTGTATACCTAATTATTGTGGATTATTAGGTATATATTGTATTGTATAGTATATTCTCCACAGATCGATGTACTTGGCCGCCAAACGCGCCACCCTTATGGAGAAGGGGGCTCTCAACAAGGGAGGCACCAACGAGCAGATAGAACCGGAAGTGGACAAGGTAACTGTCGTTGAGCTCAATGAGCAGGTTCTATTTTTTCCGATTTTACGGCCATGGAACAGGGGTCCATACAGCCTATTCTTAAGACAATAATTATTTCTTTTTACACTTAAACTCCTAAACTTACACTATAGGTTAGTGTGAGTTACATTATAGCTAACTGATGATAGAAGACAAAAAATGGTCTCCACTTCACATGTAGGAGAGCTACCCTAAAAAAATATTTTTTTAAATTTTATTCTACCACGTTGTCGGCGTAATTGGTATATATACATACACCTACAAAATTACAGCTTTCTAGTACTAACGGTCCCTTAGCAAAACCAGGGACAGACGGACGGACGGGCGTGACGAAACTATAAGCGTTCCTTGTAAGGACTACGGAACCCTAAGAACACTAGCGTTGTAAAATTTTAGACGTAGGTACTACACTACACAAGGTACAAGTTGGTACTTACACTTTTAAAACACGCAGGGGATTTTTTTGGATTAAAATATTATAAATATATTTTTTTAATGAAAGTACCATTGGTTCTTTCTCTAAATAACAATCTCCTAAAAAAACAATTTAAACAAAATATGAGCTCTTTCTGAATCAAATCCTGGATCATGGTCAGCGGACCCTGGGCCCTCGCGTGCGAGTGCACAACCGAGATAACGCTAGGAGGATGGTGATGAGATCTTTCTGAATAATAATTGTTGTCGGAGTATACCAAATCGACTAGAACCTGTTATTAGGGACCGAAGAGGCAATACCAGTTATTAAAATGTAAATAACGTGTAAAACTATTTTTAAATGTAAATTTTCTTATTTTAAGTGTTTTTACTTTTATATATAGCCTGACCAGAAATATATGGGACCTGAATTAAGGGCGCTTCGAATCCACTTTATATGACAACACTCGATATAGTCATGCCAGCGCAGATTGGCAACTGAACATAAAAAAATCCTTTTTTTATATGTTTATATCCATGTTATTTTTTTAAGCCCGCTGCCTAATGATAACAGATTCTACGATAAATAACACGACAGAACACTCGCAAATTGAGTACTTATTAAATTCAGTAACTCTTTGTAATATTGGTCTTGAATTTTGGACTTTTTGCAAAACCACTAATGGCTAACAGAAACATGAATCCATTGTTTTTCTAAATGATATTATTTATAATGTTATTATAATTTTATATAATAATTTATAGGAAATATTAAAAAACTCTACGAACTATTTTAGTTGTTATATCCAAGTTGGATTGAAATAAAGAAAATAAAGCTCAAACCAAGTATTTATTATACTCATTTTTCAAATCGATGTTAAAACATTCTCTGTAGCCATCAATAGCCAATTTTCACTATATGCACTATATTATGACGTACCAAAAATTCATGATGACATATATATCAGTAATTAATTTAAAGAAACCGTGGTGATCACAAAGACTTTCTGGTCAAAAAATACTTCAATACATGTTAAACCACTTTTCTTTTACGAAAACGAATAGTTCTTGGTAATTTTATATACTACTACTACTGTAGTACTTTCATTTGCCGGTCAGTGTACTTGCTATCAGACAGATAATGGATTTGATTCTCTTTTTTTTATTTCAGCTGCTGAGAGAAGGGGAGGGCCTTGAAGATATAACAGAGAAACCGTCACAGGTAAGAATAAAATATTTTTTCCTCCTCTTTAATTATTTTTCAAAATTAAATAAGTACCTACGCTACGTAAAATATTTTAATTATACTAATAAATAAGATGTTTTTTTTTCAATTTATATTAGTACCTACCCGCATCATACTAGTAATAAGAGACCGTTTTATTTGCTTGGCGAATATTGTAAACAAACTTTTTATGACTTCTAAAATAATATTTGTGAAAAAATATAATTAACCTATAGATAAAAAAAGTTTTATGTGTAAGATGATAAATTACCATAGTAGATTGTTGTTACTTGTATTGTTTTACTTTTTCAATTAATAATTTCGTTAAAAAGGAATGTCAATATTGTAACAATATTTGCCACGCAACGAAAAACAGACTTTATAAATAAAAGATTTTGTATTTACTAACAAATAAACTGAATCTCAATTTTGTATTACACGCTGCTAAAGAATACGGAAGAAACAAAAACGAGATATTAAATGGTTTGTATTATAGGTATAACACAAATAACGTACAAAAAACAAATTTTAATGATTTTTTCTTTTTTCGCAGTTTTCACCGAAAACTAAGGAAGAACTTAGCAACCCAGAGGAAGAAAAACTACTGAAAAAGTAGAAAAACAAAAGTTGGCAACACTAACCATTATGACAAAGTAGCATAGGTTTGCGCAGCATGAACACAAAACCAACATATCATATTTTAAATATTGTGTGACAATTGTAAAATAAATGTTACAAATCACAGATTAAACAGTCTTCCAAATAACTGCTAATTGTTGTCACATTGTATTAACTTTTAAATAAAAAGCGTGTTCCAACTTTTTTGATTTAAAATGCATGTTATTTTATATAGTTACTTAAGAATAGTATTTTAATAGTTTTATAGTATTTAATGAAGCATTTGTTGCTATTTAACAATTAGATGTAACATAGAAGTTTTACGCATTAGTACTTATTTTCGTTTTGAATGTGGTAACATTTTACGCGCCAAAGTGTGACGTTTTGATAGTGGTGGGCAATTGTGAATTTTGCAGTAAATTTTATTTAAATGCAGTGTAATCAATTTAAGATAATATATGTATTATATTGATTTGCTGAATACGTAATGGTTGCATAGTTTCCTGTACATCTTTATATAAATTGTTACTATGTTTTATTCTTTAAACATGAGTTATTATTGTTTTAACTAAACAAATAAAATAGTCGAATTTTAAACATTTATGATCGTCCACTACTATTTTATATTAAATCGAACGTTTTATATTATTTCTAACTACCCTTAAGTTATCTTTACTATAAAGTTATTTACTGTTGATAGAATCAAACTTCAATGATATAGGTTTTATCATTTTGTACTTATTAAATTGACTTTTTCAATTGTTTAATTGAAAAAGCATTTCTCTACTTATAACCTGTTTTTATTTTGTAAAAAATAGTAAGTAATTACATATTTTGTATCCATGCTATTTGATTTCCTATTTTAATTTGAATTGTAATCGAATAATTAAAATCGAAATTTTGCACTAAAGTTTTGTTTTAATTTAACCTGATCGCTGATGTTATTTAAAATATTAACAACGTAGTAAGGTTAACCTAGTCACAGAATAAGTACTTGTACTTCGTACAGAAGTATGACTTAGCAATTGTATTCAAAGAAATGTCTACTCAATGTCGTCAACAATATGGCGTAATTTAGTTCGCCTCAGAGTCAAGCACATTTTCGTGTAGACACCTACAAAAATCCATTGCAAGATAATTTCATACTTATTGCTCTGGAATATGATTCATTATACACTAAACCTATTCAGTGTCGTAATATCACGCGACGCGATAGGGTTGACTCACAGAACAGAAAAAACGAGTAGAAATAGCATCCTCGCCTGTTAGTATGTAAACCAGTGTAACCAAACTAACACATTTGTAAGAATATCACATTATGATCCACACAAAAAATATTAAGTTGTGATTGGTAATTTTTAGCGATGACGAAAGAGCTTAAAATACAAATTCGATTAAATGAGTCCCATCTTTATTACTAAGCTAATAAGATCCTAAGTTGTGCTTTCCTGATTCTAATGTGCTTTTATGTTTTGTTATTCTACTCCCTACTAGATGTCCCATTTTAGTCATGCTTTTCCCTATTACGATACATTAAGGTCCATAATTGTGCCTGCCGCCCATTTTCCTTGCTTTTGAATACCAAATAGTTTTGCCACCCAACGCCAGATGGAGACACAAACTAAAGAAGTTTCCTGTCAAAATTAAGGATAGGGTGTACACGATAAACTGAACAAAAAGTATCGATCTAGCTAGACATCAAATTATGTCCCGGAAATAAAATGTATGCCCACTTCTTACTATCTTTATGTTTATAAAAAGAAGTAATGTTCGTTAAACGAGTTATAAAGAAACGGAAACTTTTGCAATAATTTTGATTTATCCTCCATACAATATAGGCATCAAAAGAAAAGGCTTGTCTAGTAAAATACTATACGATATTATTAATTACAAAGAAGCCGCAATGGCCGCCACCACAAAATGGCGAATTGATTTTTTTTTCACAACTCTTTCAATATTTGTTTCAAATGATATAGGGCTTGATAAGTAAGGTGCAATATAAAAAAGTCCGGTCTGGCGATTAAAAAAAAATATTATAATTTTTAAAAAAACCCCATCGCAACAAAGAAGCGATTGAGATAACTTTATTAATTTGGCAGTAATATTCGTAGAACTTGTTTGTTGAATAATTTTGTACTAAATACAAAACCCTTAAATTCTCTAAAGTGACTAAGACGAAGTAGATAATGACAATACGAAACCCTTAATGCGTTAATTCGATTCGCAAGTCAAGAAACTCCAAATTTGGTGGTCAATTATTTATTTATAAAATATATATATTTTACAAAGATGTTGTGTGGTCTGAAGACAGATGTTAAATGACAGCGCTCTCGGTGAAGTCAAGGTGTTTTATAGTACTAAGTTGCCAGGGTCTTGGTGGTGGAAATGTTGACGCTCGGCTTCAGATGTCCAGGGCATTAGGCTTTTCTGGAAAGTGTCTCGTCCGTCTATTGTGTTGATAACAATGGGCCTCGGAGGAGGTATTCCAAGTACCGTTTGTTCACTCGCACTTAGCCGGTTTTTTCTTATTACGGGATTAATTTCATTATAATTTAACGATATACGGATTAATTTCACAATTTATATTAAACATTTTAATGATGACGATGCGAATCCTTTGATAATTAATTAGGTACCTAGCAGTAAAGTAATCCGTGAATTGTGTTGAAAGTAGTGAGTAGTATGAAAATAGTTCCAATTTCGGTTAAAATAAACTTATCGATATTTTATCGAGCGCACGTTAAAATATCGCATCTCTAAATGAGTAGCGTGTGGAATTAATACGGAATAAGGTAACGGTACAAATGAAGTTTAGACCTTATCACCTTTGTGGTGGATTGGTTTTAGATTGTAATTTTAACCAATTGCTATGAACTGAAAATTTTCAAATTTCTTTTAAAATAACGCGATAAATTACCTAATTATGGTATATTACTCCTCTTTTTGATAAATTTATTGTTTCACTGTTGTTTTTCCGTACAAAAATTGTACAATTAAGCATTTTTTAAGATTTTCGTCAATATTTGAAGACGTCAGCATCCTGTCGCAACTGTCGCCGACTAAAGCGCGTGAAAGGGGACGGGAACATTACATGCGCTAAGCTCATCGCACTTGAGACCGCGTATCTCAAGTGCGATGAGCTTAGCCCACTTAGGATTTCTACTCGTTTTTTCTGTTCTGTGGGTTGACTGCTACGAGAAACTACTAACGCCATCTAGCGCATCTTTCTAGGACTTTATTCTTGTTCGTCCAGCCAGCAACGTAGTCGCGCGGCCGCCGGTGAATAAAACGCGCGAGCCGGTCGCTGGCCGGTAGCGACAAACTACTTGTTTTAGCCCATGTAAGGGTCGCCACGCGTAGGTACCTACGTTTTTGCTATCTACGCGGGGAGATACATAGGCGTGACCTAGTTAAGTTTGGATACGTGGTAATTGACAACATTTCATTTGTACAAAGGTGCTAAAATTCGAAAACCATTTCGATAATTGGCGAAGCTTAATACGTTAAAAATATTTTTTTACGCTAAAATTACAGAGATATTTGAAAAAAACTGAAAGGTACTATGATACTGGCATTATAAGGGTACCTTTGCCTGGTTGTCTGGCCTTACGTAAAAAAACATACATTTAAGCAAGCTGTCATTATGACATTGACATTTGACGTGAGTTGTTCTATAGAAGTATCAGTTCGATAGGAAGTCCATCTAGTTATCGATAGTTTCAGTACAGTAATTTTAGGATTCCTAAAAATACATGCATTATCTGATTTGGTGACAAAGTCATAAAAGTTCCTTTAGTTACATTATAAACGTTTTTGGTTTTGATGTGGCTTTAGAATCCATAAAAGTAAGGGAAATTGCAACATAAGCTTTTGTTAACAAGATTGTGTTTGTAAAAAAATTATTTACTAAGATTATACGTCTACTTCTTTACTTAAACTTGTGTATTGAAATACGTTCTTACAGTCGATTTCGATATCTTACTGCTACCAAATACAACCCTATAGACATCAGTTATTTATTAATTTTAAAATATGGCAAAGGCGTAAAGTCCCACATCCTTACTCTTGTACTTACGCTCTTTTGGAATGGAAAGTTTTTAATTAATTTAATTCAAGGATAAATAATGAAAAGAAATGAATGAGAAAAAAATACGTCTTTTTTTTAAAGTTCTTTGAGGAAAAAATAAAAATGTGCATGTAATTTTTTTGAAATGTTGTCAATTCTGGATCTTAACTCGAATATACCATTGATAAAAGTGCATAAGTTCATGTTAATTATAATTGCCTCCTAGGTATTACAGATATAAGAAAATAGGAAACCTCTTTCCGCAACACCATCTGTCCCCTCTGACATCTAGCACCCTCCCCTTTGTTTTAGTCCAGCGTACTTTTATTATGGAGGTCAGTAGGGGCGAGGCATCCGCTAGATCTGGGTTGTAAATGACAGATAATTTTTGTGGCGAATCAAACCGCCCCTACCGAGTGTCTAGCGAACTAAAATAGAGTAACTTGCATATGTTTATGTCGTGTCCATTACCGGGACGGCATGTCGACTCGCATCGAGATGAAAATATATAGAAAAATTAGAGCCCATGAATGTGCCCCAAAAATAAAACTTGTGCCCATTAAGGTCTCAGAGTAATTATTGATTTTTGATAAACAAAAAGCAAATTTGCTTTTTGTTAAAAAATCAATAATTTATTACTTTCGATATTTTTATTCATCAAAGTCAAAAAATATTTTTTTAATTTAGGACACAAAACTACACTACACTGTAAATAGCGCACGCAAGTAGGTACCTGGAGTGAAAGAGGCCTGCTTTTACTTAATCAAGACTGCCCAAAATATTTCTGTTAAAATGGGTGGATAGTGAATGTACTAGTATTTTTTTTAAATTTGATGTTGGTCCAGCTCCTTTTTATGCGCACACTGAGTCTGACGTCTGAAGTCAGACGGACATATCGCGAAATGCAAGGGGCAGTTAAAGCATAATAATAAAACTTTGGTAAGCGTGCATTAGTGTAAAAATATAAGCTTTCATAAGTTATGTTCTCTATGAAAGCTTATCTAGGTAGCTACCTAGATGTTCTTTTGCAATGATACTTTACGTTGTATTGTAAGTTAATGATTTAATCTTTTTTTTGCTCTCTGTTTGGTATTTTTTAAAGACCTGGCAACCCTGGGTGGTGGGCGAGCACTAACCTCTATAAAGTACACTGGACTGCATACTGTCAACCAAAATGAAGCCATGATTATCGCCATTTTGGCGCTGACGGCTGAAGTGAGCGTGTGGTGACCGTCCACGGTCGCCACGGAACTATTGATACCTTTCGTATTTGGTCGGATAATTGTCAAAAAAATATTGTTACATTGTTTTATTTATTAACGGTTTATTATAAGATGTAGAAAGCTGAAATTTAGTGTGCGTATATATGAATATAATAGAGCCCTATTTATTGGAAAATTATGATAAGGTATTATGTTGTTTAAATGCTCTTATTTAAGGGATGAAATAAGCATAACCCTCTTCACAGATAAATTGATTTATTTCGACGAAAATTAAATATAGGGTTCCATAATTTTGCCAGATGATACGTATACCTAATAGGCATAGGGCACTGAAATCATAGCGCACTATTTTGTATAGTTCAAGAGCTAGAGCCTATTTTCGATTTTCAGAAAATCTCATCCTATTGATACACCTTGCATGTTTTTAAATAATTTCTGAGGCACTTTTGGCACATATAAAAACACACCAGCGCACAAAAAATCATATCTGTTCGTCCAGTCTTTCCGCAGCTACGGAAATCCGCCAAACGTTTCTCCAGCGGCATTTGCAATTACACAAAATCCACAAGGAGCACAAATGCCGCTGCGCGGCCAAGAGAGGGCACATATATAAGCTACCTTTTAAGCTAGTTTAAATCTGGCTAAGACCGATAGGAAAAAAATATGCCGCTGGGGTAATGTTACTTGTAATTTTTCTCAAATTACTCTGAGACCTTAATGGGCACAAGTTTTATTTTTGGGGCACATTCATGGGCTCTAATTTTTATATATATTTTCATCTCGATGCGAGTCGACATGCCGTCCCGGTAATGGACACGACATAAACATATGCAAGTTACTCTATTTTAGTTCGCTTGACACTCGGTAGGGGCGGTTTGATTCGCCACAAAAATCCACCCATTTTAACAGAAATATCTCGGGCAGTCTTGATTAAGTAAAAGCAGGCCTCTTTCACTCCAGGTACCTACTTGCGTGCGCTATTTACAGTGTAGTGTAAGTGATTAATATAAATTATTGACGTTCGTAAATGGCGTTTTGTGTCCTAAATTAAAAAAATATTTTTTGACTTTGATGAGTAAAAATATCGAAAGTAATAAATTATTGATTTTTGATAAACAAAAAGCAAAAAGAAGCTTTTTGTTTATCAAAAATCAATAATTCACCTCCCCCTTCCCCTGCCTGCGCAGTATATCGATACCTATAGGAACCATCACTAGTGACGATATCTCTTTTATCGACTTTCGTAAGCCCTACCTGACAATGTGAAACGATTTTGTCGATGTCAGGTGTCCAAGGCCGTAAAACTGAATAGATAAAAAAACGATTTTTCATGTCAAACAAAATAGGCGACTACAGCGCCAAAACACAGGATTTGGAACTATCCTAAAAGTCACTCACTTTCGCATCTGTCTGTACTTGTACAAATAGTTTATCTGTGGGTTGGTTTGGTTCTTCAGTCTAACGCCAAGGCCGTAAAATCACTATTAAAAAAAAAAAGGTTCTTCAGTCAGTGAGTGACTGTGCGCCGGCGCAGGTTATCGCGTGTGACATTGTGTGTGCATCAGTTAAATTAGTTATTTTCTAGATTACCTAGCTTCCTACTGCAGTTCCGTATAAACTATTTACTCACTTTAAAAACATGAAGGACTGAAGGTGCTTCTGCACAGATCTGGTGTTGTTTGTTCTTGTGTGTTACCTATTTGTGTGTGCCGGTGTTTTTACTTGGTGCCGGTCAGCTGTTTTGGTAAGTTTTAAAAGTTACAGACACGTTACATACAGCCGGCTTAGAATACTTTTTCGTTGCTTAGATATTTCCAAAACTTAGATCATTCAAATATCTATCTACCAATGCAACAAAAATAACGATGGAAATTAAAAAGCAATGGTGTTAAAAAAAAACAGGCAATTCATCTAATTGTAACAATATTGTTTTTTAATTACCTTTGGTCTAGGCCCAAACTAAACTCTGGGTTGGTCGAGTACCTAGTAAGTTTTGAAATCTCAATTTAATAACTTCAAGTTAGGAGTTCCTTATATCCTGCGTCTGAGGTCATATTTTACACACAAAACTAGGAAACTGAAAATCAATCTCTTGCTTTTACATAAATTTATAGAACAGGAAAATGAGAAACAGTTGTTATGCGTGCATCAACCTTGGAATTGGGCTTGTACTTGTGTTAGTCGACTCCACTTGATCCACACCTTAACAAATCGAATGTTACCCCACAGAACACATTACATTACAAAGGAATTAATACATTACACTACCTAGGCTGAATGAAAAGTTTTGGCCTAAAGCCCTTTTAAATATATCTTTAATAATAATAATTTATTAAAGATTTATTTGGACATCACAGACACACAAAGGCACTGTTTGGCTAGCGTTGACTGTTACTGATTTGTTTTTGTGGTTTCTATTTTGTATTGTTGTTTTAATTATTTTTTTGTGATCTTTGTAATTTTTTTTTTTTAATTCTGTACAATGTTAGTTTGTGATGTCCCAAGTGTCTTCTTTCTTTCTTTAAAGGAACTCTTTATACAAGTGTCAGTTTTAACAATGGATCTTATAAACTACTTAAATATGTTCTTAATAATGAACTTGCTTCCTAAGTTAGGGTAAACCTAAAGGTAAAGTTAGGTTAAGCAAAGCTCGTCCCGTTTACACAAACTCTTAAAAAAATACAATAAAGTGAAGGTGAGCATACAAAGAATATAAGTAGTGAGAGTAAGGGGATATTGTACCTCTAGGTCAAAACGGTTCCATAAGAAACTATGGAGAGTGATATCCAAATGAAATATATTAACCTAGACTTGGGGGTAGTATGTGTATAATACTATGTGTATACTCATTTGATAGTTTAATTTTTCATAAAGCTATGTCCTGTGTTTCGTTGCATCAGATTGCATAAATAATTTTTCTGAAGAGTCTGCCACTCTTCCCTCATAACAGTGATGTGATAGCCATGATGCAAAATATATCACTTGAATAAGTATTCATTTATTTAGCCACAGCGTTAATAGCCTATTAACACTACATTTTTTCAAATATTTTTTAAAATGTTCATATCGATTCAATAGTCAACTGATATTTTTATATCCTGGAAATAATATTTTTTAAATTCAAACGATAAATGTTTGCGCCGAAACAACAGCCTCCGTTTTGTGACATCATAAGAACAGCAACAAGTAAAGTGTAGTGCCTGAACTTTATAGGTCCCGTTTTTACCTTTTGGGTATGGAACCCTAAAAACTAGTTCAAAAAGGACAACAGGACAATGCTTCCATAACAGTTAATGTTAAAGATGAATAGCCTCGTGGCGCCCAGAAACTTTTTGACTCTTCCTTGAAGATGGCCCGACTGTCCTTCTCATAGGACATAATATTTGTAGTCTTAAACGCCCAAGGTTTGGAGTTGTAAATTGTATGTGTTAGAGTTACCATATAGAAGTAAAACTTTTAGGGTATAGTAATGATTATACATATTAGCATATTTTTTCAATTTTAATTATTTATCTATCTTTTGTACTATGCAAAGACCATTGGGCCACAGTTACTATACTAAAGAGGAATAAGAAATTGATGTAAATGCCAAATTTGCGAGATTTATGTGTTTATTTTAATTATTTTTTTAATTAAATGACATCCCTTAATTTATATCTCTTCCAGGATTTTTTCTTATAAGTCTCCCATTACAAGTTTTAGGTTTTACTCTTATAGTAATGAAATATTAAATTTTTACTATCGCATATCTTTTCTTTTTTCATAAAAATTAATCCTTATCGCCAAAAATATTAATTAAAAATCATAAAATCTAGAATAATACTCTGAACCAGGCTTAAAATACTGAGTTAGAACAGTGCTAGATAAGTTTACACAGACTGGAGACGAATAGCTAGTAGTGAAAACTATATTCAATTATTCGTCAAAGGTAAGTAGGGTAATTTAAGTAGGTTATATTTCAAATATTTCAAAAATCACACACAAAGTGATAAGCAAAACAATTATCAAAGATTTTTTTTATACTAACTTCAACCCAAAGGACTTTACAAAGGTCACTTTTGGTTTATCAAAAGGCGCGTGGGCGCCACGAGGATAGGGTAGCAGAGGGTAGTAAGATGACTTTGAAATCACATTATTATTACACTATGAACCTTTGTACCTTTTTGCTCCACCTCTACCTACATAAGATCTCTCTTACCCTCGCGAGTTCATAGACACTGTTTAGCCTGACGTTTCTAATGTCTCTTTTCTTTTATTTGGCAGAGTAAGAAAGGGACTGATCGTAAATGTAATATTAAAAGGGCACATTGGAATAGAGCCCACTGTGAATCGTCCGTTAAAAAGGTATTGGGATCTTAGATTCTAAGTCAACTAAGGCCTGACGCATAATAATTCATTCGTTCCCGGGGGACCGACGATCAAGGTCAGCCCCGGCTGCATTCCCGAACGGATCGCCTCCACTTGAGTCGGGGTAAAAAGTTTGTTATTTCTACCGCACTAGTGCGTAATAGGATTATCACTAGAAAGTTAAGTTAGTGCCTAGCTGCGAATTGTTTTCTAGTAAACAAAGCATTTTCAATTTACCCGGGTAAAACCATTAAAATATAGAAAATATGGTTTTTATATCAACCCTACCGAGGATCGAACCTGGGACCTCACATATGACGACACCTTGAAAGACATACGCATGAAAACTTGAAAACACGCGTTTTCCCAAACATAAGACTGATCTAGATCGATTTTACAATTCTGATAACCCCCTACATACCTAATTTTAGCGAGATCTATACAGCTGTTTCCGAGATCATAAATATACTAATACTAACACAAATATATAAATACTAGCAGTTCCCCGCGACTTCGCCCGCGCCAAAAGTCGGATTTTCCATATAAATTTTCATCCTCCATTTCACCCCCCTGATGATTTTATATCGCGACAAAAAGTAGCCTATGTCCTTCCCAGTGTCTCAAACTATCTCTGTGCCAAATTACATTTGATTCGGTCCAGTAGTTTCGGAGCCTATTCGATGCAAATAAACAAACAAACAAAGAAACAAACAAATCTTTCCTCTTTATAATATTATTTATATAAATAAATACATATACAAGAATTGCTCGTTAGAGGTATAAGATAATCGATTCGTTCTTAGTTTAGTCTTATGTTTGGAAAAACGCATATTTTCGAGGTTTAATGCGTTTTTCTTTCGCATTGTTTACCCAAAGGTTGTCTAGAAGAGATCGCTCCCAGCGATAAGACCGCCCACATTGTACCTACTATTAAGATAAAACACTGTTTCCAGCTATTATAACTGTTTAGTTAATATATTTGCGATACTACACAATATTGCGCGCGAATCGTAAGTCCGCCTCGATGACAGATGTCAGTCGAAGTAGGGAGGGGCACACTCAGTCGAGAGAATAGTGCCGTGCCGTCCCATGCTTGTCGATTTTCTTGCCGCTAACACTACCAATATGGTTTTTCTTTTACTATATGTTTGTAAAGTGTTTTTCTGGTTGCTATAAAGAGTATCTAATCTATCTATCTATCTATTGTTTGACGCAGAATGTGGTCATGAGCAGAGCACGAGTGTTGTGGCTGAATGGATTAGACTTCCCACAACCTACTTAGAGGTCCCACAACCCACGCAAGAACACTCACACTACGCACAATTACAGACAAAAACGTTCACGCAACCATGCGTACACACACAGTCTCTATAACTCACACTCTCACTTGCGTACACACTTGCTGTATAAATTTAAAGAACCTTATTTTATTACAAAGAAATTACGGCAGGAAGAGCGGGTCTCCCCTAACACAAGTGATAACGCTTAAAAGGGAAGATCCAACCATTGTTAAAATTGTAATTTGTAACGAATAAAGAACATTTTCATTTTCAGACTTAGGTAGGTAATATGTATCTGTAGTTCAAATTTCGCTTAATGACGTCACAATTGTTTTTTTTATTTATACAAGCTTATAGCTTTTTTTAGTTTTTATTGTTATAAGACAGATTTACGTTTGGTGCGTATTAGTGGTGTCAACTAAGGGCTGACGTATAATTCACCCGTTCCCGGAGGGCCGACGACCAGGGTCAGACCCGGCTGCATTTCCGAACGGATCGCCTCCACTTGAGTCGGAGTAAAAAGTATGTTATTTCTGCGAAAGAAAAAGCATGAGATCATCTATCATTCTTGAAGAACGTCACATACGAGTACATTGCTCTGATCCCAAAGTATTTTAGTAAGTGGAAAAATATGTCTACGAATGTTACTGCTAAACTTTATGAAGATATCTTAATCGATATAGTTTTCGTTTAAATTTTATAAAATGCACTTTCATCATGAATTTTTTAAGATTAGACCAGCAGTTAAGCTTTTAGAGGTACTCGACCGGGGTACGACCAAAAAAATGCAACGATAACCATTTTGTAGGCGTAGTTGGTATACATACAAAGCATTTACAGCTTTAGAATAGTTATTTACGGGATTGCTACCATGTACCTTTTTATTTTCGAGTTTCCGATATTTCGGCGCTGTTGCAAGCGCCATGATCACGGAATAACTAAAGATCTAAATATAGATGAATAAAAAAAGGTACATGGTAGCAATCCCGTAAATAACTATTCTAATGATATTCTAAACTAAAATACAGTTAGTATACACACATAAACTTAAAAATAAAAAACTTAAAACTAAACTATTTACATGCCAGTAAGTCAGGTATTTTAAAAATAGGAAAAAAACCTATAGATAAAATACTTGACTTAGGTCGCTGTCCCGCGGGAAGGTGCCCATAAGGCTGGCCACATTACCCCGTTGGATGGCCAGGCTAATCCTCTGGCCGAAGTATAGGCCAGCCTTCGTATCGTGAGATGTCTCAACTAAACGTTTTGAAATCTCACGATAAACTTTATAGGCGCTTGGTCCCCACGGCCCCAAAGTCTCGACTCCAAACGGTTGAAATATGAAAGACTCACCGAGACCTTCATACTTCCGCCGTTTGAGGTCTTCTGCAGAAGCAGCAGCAGAACCCGCCTTGTTGCCAGTGAAAGGAAGATAAGAGGGCGCCAGAGTGTCAACGCAAGTAGCGTCCCACACTAACGGCCTACCCATCTTCCAAGGAACGAGTGTCATACCATCGGGGCGCTTGCCATCGCTACGTGATAGCCCATTCGGTTCCAAAACAGCCGGAATACGTGCACTGGTGAGCGCCCGACGAATGACATCGTTTAAGCTGGCATGGCGAGGGATCCTGCCGGCACTTCGGCTGCAAGAGAGGCCATGGTGAGCAAGTTGGTCGACTAACTTCCCACAAGGACAGCGATGGGTTGCTGAATTAAAAGCACCCAGGCGAAGACTTACTGCTATGCGAAAGGATATGTTATCAAAAAGTGTGCCTAGGGCAGGAGAGGGAAGCGCTTTAAGCCATAAATTTGATTCCCATTCACCAACAGCTAAAAGACGAGCACGGTCGTAGTCGACAATAAGAGATTTTCACGAACTACTCTACAAAGAGGCTCGTCCCATAGCCGCTGAGTTGACTGGGAACCGGGGAGGTCTGCGGAGGTCAAGGCCCTCTAAGTGTCAACAGCTTCAACTAAAAAAGGGATGTGAATGTTGTTACACTGATGAAATTTTGATAAAATTTTAAAAATTAAGCCAAAATTTTTATGACAGGAGGACAAAAAGGCTGGAAGGCCGATGCTGGAGATTGATCTTATACCCAGGCCTCCATGCCGAATAGGCAGAGATGCCCGAGTCCTCCAGCCTTATGTTTAAAGTTGATGAAATGGTATATTGTCCAATTTTGAAGTCAGATGGGGATGCTTCCAAAGATGACAAGAGCGTAAAGTATACATGAAATTTGGTACGAAGAGACAGAACCGGATTATTGTGTAAGCAATGTGACTGTTAATTTTGAGAAGACGCTCCGAAAAGGTATTAAATTTTAAAAGTTTTTCCTCAACAAAGGACGAAAAAGACTCATCTAAGACTGGTGAGCCAAGTAAACGTAGGGAACATTCGTCAATAATTTTGATGTTAGGCGCTATCTGTGTAAAACTGTTAATTATATCGGCACGGTGAATGCAATTTTGGGGTACAAAAAGTTCACATTCAGAGTAATTTAGCTACAATTTTTAAAATTATGAATCAAAAATGCAAAGTCTTCCAAAACAGTTGTGGGATTTCCACCTAAGGTTCCGTCGTCTAGGTACCAAACATTGAAATCCGACTTTTAATTTTGAGATGATGGTGTGAATTGCCAAACTAAATATTGCTGGACCAAGGGGGTCGCCTTGTTGGCAGCCAACAGCGGAAGAGAGTTAATGTTCCCTGTACATTAGTTTAGTTCCCACTAAACTAATGTACAGGGAACATGAACTCTGTCACTGTAGCACTGCCACAAAAAACTGTACAGAGAAGGCAACTCTCTTTTAACTTCTGACAACAAAACACCCCGATCCACTGAATTAAAAGCATTTTTCACATCTACCTTAAGTAAAATTTGATTAGAACACTGAAAATTTAGAAAGGAGCGGACAGCGTGGATCGTAGCCTCGCACCCACCCGAGACTATAAAACCAAGTTGGGTTGGTTGAAATATCCCGCTAAGAGTGTCTGATATAGCAAGACATCCAATTTTTGCTGCAAGGCGACGATAAGTCATGCCCACAGCAATGGGCCGAATTCCTCCATCTTTTTTTTTTAGAGCACAGAGATTAGCCCCGTACAAGACTTGTATTATATTGTCACTTACCTTTCCCGACAGCATTAAATTTATTTAATCAGTAAGAGCCTCGAGCAGTGCCATACTGGCCTCACCGCCAGCATTCAAAAGGTCCTTTAAATGCTGTGCAGTGAGTCCATCGAGACCTGCAGCTGTACCGCTCCGAAAGCTGTTCACAGCTCATTAAAACACAATTTTACGGATTACTTCGCGATTTATTTACATTTTATTTTAAACCTGACGTTTCGAACACTTTACAGCGATCGTGGTCACAGGGAGACTAAGGTATTATTTGTCATTACAAAGTTTTGAAAAATTTTAACTACCGTCACTCAATAATATTAATTTACGTTCCTATTTACGCAGAAAGAGCTAACCTCGTCTTGAGATCTTGCAGTGCTAGGTGTTGCTTTGGTTTTTGCTAGAATAGGATCCCATGCCGGTGGAACTTTCCAACCATCTTCTCTATTGAAATTTGGATGTTTTCTAATTTCAATGGCTTCACGTAGCGTTCGAGGAATAAAACGCCGTTCTTTTGCAAGTATTTTAGGTTGGTCAAAACGAATGAAGTGGTTGGGTTTGTCTAAGGCATGTTCACACACTGCAGATTTCATGTTCCGTCTATGTTTTACGTCAGCTATGTGTTCTTTTATCCGCACGCCTATACTTCGCTTTGTTTGCCCGATGTAGGAGAGGCCACAGTCACACTCCAGCTTGTACACCCCTGCATCTTGAAGAGGTATGTTGCACTTGACAGGTGGTAGGAATTGGTTAATCTTCTTTTGCGGCTTGAAGTAAGTTTTGATTGAAGCACGCTTCAAGATATTCCCAATCTTGTCAGTGACTCCCTTCATGTATGGTAGTACTGCAGGTTGGCGTTCAACTGTCGTAGGCTTGGCACGGGGTCTGCAACGACGTGGTACTGGAAGCTGGTTGTCCCGTAGTACCTTCCTTACATGCTGAAGCTCAGCAGCCAGGTGTCGGTCGTCACAGATGCCCCTCGCTCTCTGAAACAAAGTTTTGCCCACGGTAGCTAACTGTGAAGGATGATGGTGAGACGCACCATTGAGATATTTATCGGTATGGGTGGCTTTTCTAAAGACTGTGTGGCTAAGGGTATGATCCGAATTCCTAGTTAGTAAAATATCTAAGAAAGCTAGTTTACTGTCTGCCTCAATTTCCATAGTAAATTTAATTTTTGGATGTATTGAATTAAGATGATTAAGAAAAGCAGAAACACTATTGGTGGGTAAAATTGTGAAAGTGTCATCTACATACCGCTTATTAAACCTTGGTGATATAGGTGATGTGCTCAGAGCTCGATCCTCAAAATCCTCCATGAATATATCAGCAACAACTGGGGATACCGGAGAGCCCATTGCTACACCATCGGTTTGCAGATAGAACTCATTATCCCACAGTAAATAGCCAGATGTAAGGCAATGTTCCAATAGTTCCGCATATTCTATTGGCATGTCGAGTTGAACCAGCTTCCTTTTAGTAATTTCAATGCAGTCCTGTACTGGTAAGCTTGTGAATAGGGACTGTACATCAAAACTAACCATAGTTTCATAATCTGCTAATTGTAAGTTCTTAATTTCGCTGATGAAATGGTAGGAATCCTTCACATACGCCGTTGTTTCTCCCCTTAGCTTTGATAATGTTTTAGCTAAATGCTGAGCCAATCTGTAGGTTGGGGTATCAATTTGACTCACAATGGGACGTAGCGGGATATTAGTCTTATGAATTTTTGGCAACCCATACAATTTCGGTGGTTTTGCACACGTAGGTACTAACTGTTGAACATCTAGACTTAAACTGTCACTGTGTTTTCGTACTAAGTCGCTGGTTTTCTTCAGGATTTTGTTTGTTTGATCTACTTTCTCGCGTTTGTAGGTAGATTCGTCCGACAGCAACTGCGTTCACAGCTTTGAGGACCTCATCCGAAGACGTCTGCAAATTTGTTTCATCATTACTGGGAGGAGGTGGAAAGATGATGTTAGCAGAAGGATGAGGGTGTTTGTCTTGTAAGGATAAAAGTGTTTCTAGGTTGTTTGGGGCCATAGCATCGTCTGAAAATAAGAGGCGGGCAGCACCTTTAATATCACCATCACTTGCTTTGGATTCAACATAAAAAAATCTGATTTTCTTTTGATATTAGGAGGAGGGTCATAATTAATATTGACAAAACCGGAAGAGCAATTTTCTTTTATGCGCGTAGTAAGAGTTACGGATTGATTGTTTTTAGATGAAGATTCTATGTGTAAAATTCTATATGGGAAAGTTAGCAGATGTTCCCATGCCTGTGTAGAGTTCAGATTGACAACAGATCTGATATCTGTTGTCAAATTCTGAGCTACACAGACACGGGCCCCGCGCGGTACTCTTTTAAGGATGGAGGTGCTATGTTTTAATTAAGAGATTCGTTTTGAAAATGGTTCTAAAGAAGGTGGTGAATGGAGCTGTGACTGCACGGAGGATGAAGGCACGGATGGGGATGGAAGCAGGGGTACCTGTGCAGCGACGCCTGACTGCAGATCATTGGGATTGTTGTGGCAACGGCGGTGATGAATTTTAAGCCCTCTCTGCCCTTTGAAAAAACGAGGTATTGCACACAAATTACATTGTACAAAGTCTGTGTTCATATGGGAAACTTTACAATAATACTACACACTCGAATACTATAGGTGCACATAAAACTATGAAGAGGTTATCAAACAAATTCAATTAAAATATACACAAAATACAAAAATGAAAATTTTGTGTTGATTGTTTGTGCACTCGAAAAACAAACATGCGCAAGCTGTCCACACTTCAAAATTGTGACTTCTCATTGGTGCAATAGAAATAAGTTGTAACGATGATTGGCTGGCTTAGGGAGCGCATCCAATGTATACATAGCAACTCATATTCCAGAAATGGCGTCCTTGGCAACCACATTGGCATGGCACAAAATAACACATTTCACTAGTTAAGGGACCAGAGGAAGGCAGACCACATATGAGGATAATCCCAAAGCAATACTAATTATACAGGGTTAGACCCGTTCACACGAGGACGATTCGTTTCACATTTAAACGAATAAAACCCCTTCTAATGATAATGACCATGAAAGTTTAAAACAGTGAATTTTCAGCTTTATCTTAGCAAAACTTCGGACAGACAGACAGACGGACATGACGAAACTATAAGGGTTCCTTCATCATCATCAAATTTAAGAGCTAGGCTCTTGTCGGTGGAGTTTTTTCCATTCCTCTCTGCTTTCCGCCCTTCTCTTAACCTCCTGATACGACCCGACATTTATCTTTTCTTTTATTTGCTGCATGTAGCTTATTCTTGGTCTTCCTCGCTTCCTTTTTCCTTCTATTCTTCCTTCTATTATCGTTTTAATAAAATTGTCGTGTCGAATCAGGTGGCCCAACATTCGTCCCCTCCTACACTCTATTGTTTCCATCAATCTCCTTTTTTCCCTAACCATAGACAAAACTTCTTCATTTGTTTTCTTCTCCGTCCAACTTATACGCTCCATTCTCCTCCAGCACCACATCTCGAAGGCTTCCAGTCTCTCTCTGTCCCTCTTTGTCAATGTCCACTTTGACACTTTGTCTTTGTCAATGTTGTCAAGGGTTCATTGTAGGCATGAAAATGATTGCTACTTTTAATTCATTTTCGTTTCATGAAATGATGTGTTTTTTTTTTCATATGAAATCACATGTGAAATTTCATTGGCAATGATTTTTTTTCGCAGTGTCATAATGACACTTTTTGCTATTTGCTACTTATAATGAAATATGAATTATTGTGAACGGTTGCTAATTTGCTACCATATGAAATGCCATATTTAGTTTGTCATATTTACTTTGTCATGAAAAATTAATGACTATAATATATCAGACAACTAGCGACCCGCCCCGGCTTCGCATGAGTGCAATGCTGATACTAAATACACTACAGAAAAACTGTGAACGTTGTATATAAAAACATAGCGGCCCGCTCCGGCTTCGCACAGGTAAATATATAGCCTATGTGATTAAAATCGATCCAGTAGTTATGATTTATTCTTTACTGCCCGTGGCCCACACGCGTTAAATTTGGAGTAAAACAATCCCCCTTTCCCTATACCATGAAGATTTCCTGCTATCTTTGGAATATCTAAATTCATACACTACATTTTTACTTATTTACTTTTACATTTTTAACTATTTATTTTATTTTTACAATTATAATATATATATTTTGAGGTCACTCTTGAAAGGGCGACATACAGTTGTCCATGTGAAAAACAGTCAACGCTCAAATCTAAGCCTGCAACGTTGAAGGTTTGACCCTGCGATTTATTAATGGTCATTGCAAAAGATGTCTTTACCGGAAACTGTAAACGTTTAAATTGGAAGGGTAAATCCGATGGTATCAGAGGGATTCGGGGAATCAATACATCTTCTCCGGTACCACATCCTGTGAGTATTGTGCACTCTATTATGAAAGTTTTCAATGATTTTACCAGCAAACGCGTGCCATTGTAAAGTTTAGGTGGATTCAGGTTTCTTAATAAAATAACAGGACAACCTACTTTCAACACCATTTGTGAGGAGGGTCCATACGGGTTCAAAGAATTTAGAAATTCTGTAGGAAAATGAACAACTTCTTCCAAATCGAGAACAGTATCGACCGAGTAGTATATTTTCGTCGGCGCATCAATCTTTGAAAGAATCAAGTTATTTACTTTATCTACTTGTTTGTTAGTTGGTGACAGAATCGCTCTTTCTTTAAATTTATTTGTTTATTTATTTATTTCTTTATTAAGGAAACAAACAGCTGTCTTATAGTACATTTAAAAAGGTAACAAATTAGCTTATACACTAGCATTTAAAGTTTCCAATGCTAACTTTTACAATAAGTGCCAATAAGAAGACATAATATGCGAAAAGTAAGGCAACATGCAACATTTTTTGCAAACCAAGATATTGTCTTATAACTTATGTTATCAATGTCAGGATAGACATTGTTGACTTACTCTTGGATGTTGTCTATCAAAACGCAAAGGTTTTCTAGGTCAATCCTTCCCTCACTTTGTGTTAACTCTCCATTGCCAACTTTTAGCAGCATCTCTGGAAATAGCCTGTTCTCACGTGAAGATTACGAAACCCTCATATTAGTTTTAAGTCTAATTTATTGACATGTGGCCAAAGGTTGGATCTCTTTAGGCAAGCATTTATTTCAGCACGTGTTCCTCGAGTCACAACTGGTAACAGAATTGTACATCCACCCATAGGTGAATTTTTATTGCGCAAATCGCGCATTGTCCTATCCACTGCTTCCACAGACGTCTTGTTTGACATGGTAGCTTCGTCCCAGCCTATTAATGAGCAGTTACGCATCAATTTTCCTGTATTGCTCTGTTTAGAAACACTACAGTCGCTGTTATTATCATCGGTGGCGATTTTCAGCGGGAGCTTGAATGTGGAGTGTGCGGTTCGGCCTCCTTCCAAAAGCGTAGCGGCAATGCCGGATGATGCAACAGCTAACGCAATTTTTCCGATAGATCTTACTTTTTTTAAAAGCAGATTGATTAAAAATGTTTTTCCTGTACCTCCTGGGGCATCAAGGAAAAACAATTTCCCATTTCATTGTTATCAATTGTTGATAGTAATGCAGTGAATACTTTTTTCTGATCGATGTTTAATCGTGGCTCATCTTGAGCTATATTTTGTAAAAGTCTTGTCTCGTCTCGTTTGACCGTATGATGTTTCTCTTGTGTATTCGGCACTGTTAGTTAAATCTGAGTTAGTAGTATTAGCTGGCATCGGCAGCCCAAAATCCTTGATCGATTTACCCGAAAGTAATTGCACTACTTTGTTCAATTCCAATAATGCTTCGTCAAATATGTTTTGATCATATTGTACATCATCTGAGTTTAACTCTCGCCGTCGCCGAATCAGAATATCACTGGCCATATTTTCTTGAAATTTATTCCATAGATTAACAGAATCAGTTACTTGACAAAACACTACTATGACGGCAAATAAATATCTTAATGATGTAGCTGAACTACAAACAGCTGCTTCTGATAATGTGTTTTCCCAGTGAGAATCGTCTTCCAAGAGCCCTATAGCTTTGCATGCTGCTTGATAAATATTGTAAACAACACCTTGTACAGTTCTTAGGTGTGCAAAGGATGTCAGGCCTTTTACAATATGCAGTAACATTCTCAGATAAAAGCATTCGCTATTGTTGGGATGAACCACGTAGACTCTGCCAAGAGCATCCGTTTTTTTACTCCGGGAAAACCATCAACCGCAGTACCTTGTTTTCGCCGTTGAAAAGTTTTAGAACTCTGGTTCCATGTATAGTAACCTGGAACTCTGTCATATGTCAGTGTTTACGCGAAATCATCTTGAGCACATAACTTGAAGAATGCTGTCAATGTTGTATCCCGCGGGTTATTAACAACTTCTTGTATATTGTTCTCTGTGAAATATACTCTTTGTCCATTTTCTAAATGAACTGCAAGGTGGACAATTGTGGGAGCCCGGTCGTGCACTTCGAATGATAAAATCCTCCATACAGCTTCAGAGCTGCAGATGTAACGTCCAGACTGATATTTTTCCACTTCATTTGGTGATTGTATGCTGAAAGTGGCTTGATCACTGCCTTTATTAATGTACTTAGTAACATATTGAATTGACTTTATTGAATTGCACAACTCTACGTTGATGTGGGCATCGAAAATTTTCAAAAGGAGCGGATTATAGGGAACGATCCATCGGTTATCAATATCATGGTTTTTGACGGTAGCATTTTGCCCACCCTGTTCTGGCGATCGTCGACGATATTTGGGATATCCGTCATCGCTAGTACTTGTTTGAGTTTGGAACGACTTCGGAATTTTTTTGCTGCATTTAGAATCTCGCATACATGGTGAATTCGGGTTCAAAGTCCCGCTAGGGCCGTGTACCATATGTTTCTTTACGATTTCGTACAGGATAGGATCTTCATCTTTATCCGGTAATTCAGGTGAAATAACCCTCATTAAAACACAATTTTACGGATTACTTCGCGATTTGTTTACATTTTATTTTAAACCTGACGTTTCGAACACTTTACAGCAATCGTGGTCACAGGGAGACTAAGGTAGTATTTGTCATTACAAAGTTTTGAAAAATTGAACTACCGTCACTCAATAATATTAATTTACGTTCCTATTTACGCAGAAAGAGCTAACCGTGTCTTGAGATCTTGCAGTGCTAGGTGTTGCTTTGATTTTTGCTAGAATAGGATCCCATGCCGGTGGAACTTTCCAACCATCTTCTCTATTGAAATTTGGATGTTTTTTAATTTCAATGGCTTCACGTAGCATTCGAGGAATAAAACGCCGTTCTTTTGCAAGTATTTTAGGTTGGTCAAAACGAATGAAGTGGTTGGGTTTGTCTAAGGCATGTTCACACACTGCAGATTTCGTGTTCCGTCTATGTTTTACGTCATCTATGTGTTCTTTTATCCGCACGCCTATACTTCGCTTTGTTTGCCCGATGTAGGAGAGGCCACAGTCACACTCCAGCTTGTACACCCCTGCATCTTGAAGAGGTATGTTGCACTTGACAGGAATAAATCGCGAAGTAATCCGTAAAATTGTGTTTTAATGAGTTCAACAATTCGCGTAAACGTAAGAAACAAATATGAAATAACCCTGTCAATTTGGTTTGGTCTAATTTTGTTCACTAACCACACCAACAGGTGTACATGTGGCAAGCCACGTTTCTGCCATTCTATTGTGTACATATGACAGCGCGGCGGACCGAATATATGAGACTTGTTAATGAGGTGCAGGAGTTTCTGTACTTTTAAATGGAAGACTCTGTTAACTATATCGTATCTGTCTTGTGGAGTTAAATTGGTGTTAATATTTTCTTTGATTTCCGGCCAATTTGGGTTACATGTTGCAGTTATAAATAAATCAGGTTTGCCGTAATTTCTTACGTAAGTCATGGCGTCTTGCGATTTTTCGTGTAAATATCGAGGTCCACCTGTGAATGATGAAGGTAGTATAACCAACTGCCCAATGCCGTTGCGGTGTTCATTCGCCTGTAAAGCATCCTGAAGATGAACGTAATTTTCAGCTCTCAATTTAGTTTGATTATTACGGATGTAGGCCAATCTCTCAGATTCAATTTTCGCATAATGATCTACCAAGTATTGGTTTGTTAACATTCCATATCTAAGCAAAGTATTGAAATTGTTACGTCTTGTCATTATACGGTAGCAATAGTAGTTCATACATGACACTGTTTTACGCAGAGGTGTACCACCGATTGGGTCAACTTAAGAAATATTAATGGCATAACCATTTTCTCCACGACATAGCATCAAAGGATATTGTAAGCTGTCATAAGATCTGTATAACTCTGAAATTTTTTGCAAATTATCATCACGACTATGCAATACAATATCTCTTTTGTCAAATTGCTGTCCAGCTATCACCACTGCTACTTCACTCGTGGAAGGCGCATTGTATCGTCCTCTGAGTTCTCCAACAGGAAGTTTATTTGCATGGATTACGACATAAAAGTCAGGAGTATCTGCTGGAACACTCTCAATCGCAGTTTTGAAAGACTGTATGTAGCAATTATGAGAATGTAACATATCTTGGAGAGATCTGATCAAATCTCTATCAATTGGCTGTGCAACACTTGTACACCGCGTAGATGCTTGTGTATCTGGATCTGCAATAAAATATATTTGCAGAAATTTGTGATCATCGGGTCGAAGTGGTAGCAAGCTCCCAGCTAAGTGGTACACTTGCCCTTGAATTTTAAATGTAGGCATGAACCCACGCTCAACGACTTGCTTACTCTTAAAAGAGGTCATTTGAAATGCGTTATTATAACGGCGTATATTGCGCATGAATTGCTTGGATTTCTGATGATCACCCGTAAGAAGAGAGTGAAGTGGTTCAGGTGGAGGGAGAACTTCTTCTAATTTGACTTTTCCTTGTAAGCAACACATGCCTTTCGATTCGTCCTTGAATTTCAATGCCAAGCAATGTTCACACACTACTGACATAGTACCTATTGATACGAAACGATCGTCCTTGTAAGAAATCGAAGTATCGTAATTCATGGCAGAATTTTCTTTATTCACCCATGAATTAGTAACTCGTGCTGATGATTCTCTGGCTCTCTGTATTCGATGTCTTTCTCTATCTCGGCTGCGGTGAACCTCACGCTCTACTGAAGATTCTCTCTCTCTCTCTCAGCTCTATATCTATCCCGAAGCTGACTGAGGCGAGCCTCACGCTCTACTGACGATTCTCTGTCCCTCTGAACCGTATGCCTATCTCGATCCCGGCTGCGGCGAATCTCACGCTCTACTGAAGATTCTCTCTCTCTCAGCTCTATATCTATCCCGAGCCTGACTGAGGCGAGCCTCACGTTCCGTTGACGATTCTTCATCTCTTGCTTGTTCTTCTGGCATTCACTGTACTACGACCTATGTTCGAACGACGACGTCTTCCAGACATGACTTTATAGTTTTTGTACAAAATTTACTCAGTTCTATATGTATGATTACCTATGCACAAATTGCCATATTATTAGTATGTGCCGCAGTAAAAAATATTTAAATTCTTACCATTTAGAAACAAAATATAATCAACAATCATAAAAAACAAAAGATACCTATTCTATTCAGTTCTTTTTTTTTACTGAAATACCTTAACTAAAACAACGATTTTAATTAAATTAAAAGTACTTAAAAATAATTTGCTATTCGTGCGACTAAAAACAAAAGATAATCGACAATCATCAACAACAAAAGATACCTATTCTAATTAAGTACTTTTTCTGAACTTACATATCTCACCTTAAATCACGATTTTTGAAAATAATTTCCCTAATATTAAATTGATCTAACTGTAAATTTTAATCAAGATCTTAATAGAAAATTACAATCCATAAATTATGGTTTTATTTAATCTAATCTTATCTCACCTTATGTAGGTACTTATAATTACTATAAGTGCGATTTAAAAATTAACCTTAGAATAGAATATAATTTAAATTTTAAAACTACTATCATACAATTATTTTTCGTAACTTACTTATATTACTGATACGTTGTCGCGCTGGAAAGCACGTTTTTATAATAAACGCGTTCGATCGCTGCTAAATTCAAAGTGCTACAGGGAAAACCGCGGCCTCAGACGCGCTATTTATAGGCACGCTCTTGCCGCACCGGGCGGCCGGCCGGTACCGCCGCAAACGCTACGTCCCGCAATTTTTAAATCTGTAATATCTTCGAAAATAAATCATACGGTGTAAGGGGCCATATAGACTGCCTTGTTGGTCTAGTGGTCAGCACGCTGGGTACTATCCACGAGGTCCCGGGTTCGAATCCCGGGTCGGGCCGAGATTGTTTGGGTTTTTCTGTCTTGAAATTACTCAGACACAGCTCCGGAGTCAGGAAGTTGGTGGTGTTAACACCCCCGTGCCTCGGAAAGCACGATAAGCCGTTGGTCCTGCGCCTGATCTCTCTACGGTCATGTCGGACTGCCGTCTCACCGAATTATGGGAGTGAAGGAACAGAGAGTGCACCTGTGTATTGCGCACACACTTGTGCACTATAATATGTCCTGCGCAGTTGGCTAATCTCTGTTGAGATAGGCCGCCGTAGTCGAAATCGGCTAGGAGGACATCATAGATCTATATTAAATGAACAATTTATTAAAGGTATTTAATTGGTTAAGGAATAATGCTGTATTGGTTAAAATCGCTTCGAAAATTAGCCATTATTTGTCGTAAAAAATAAATGACAAAAAAAAGTTATTGTGGGTTATCCATAAGAGATAGACATACCATCACGGACTTTTCTGTAGACCTTTTCAATGTGTACAATACTTAGTACATTATTTTGATAAAACTCGTAGGGTTCAGCCTGCGTTTGCAATGTCAGCGGAAAAAATGTAATTATTTACGACATCACATTCGAAACCTCAAAAATAACAGTAATATAAGTCAGCCTATTAGATCCCACTGCTGGGAAAAGGCCTCACCTCAACTATGAGGAGGAACGAGCCATACTTCACCACGCGGGCTCAGTGCGGATTGGTGGAGGGGTGTACGTAAGGCAAGTGACAAACCTTACTGTCAGAAGTTATCAAGCCGCCCTAGGGCCTCTGACTAGGCTTAACGACTAATACCACAGATATTAGCCGGGACCAACTGCTTAACGTGCCTTTCGAAGCACGGAGATGCTTGTCATGGACGTCACTTAAATGGTCGGAATGGTCACCCATCCAATCACGACCGCGCCGTGGGTTGCTTAACTTTTGGTATCACTACCAAAGCGCTGCCGCCACTGCGCCACAAGCACCTCAAAAATAACAGTACTTCTCCACTATTTAATGGATGTTATTATACATATAAACCTTCCTTTTGAATCACTCTATCTATTAAAAACAACCGCATCAAAATCCGTTGCGTAGTTTCAAAGATTTAAGCATACAAAGGGACATACGGACAGAGAAAGCGACTTTGTTTTATACTATGTAGTGATGATACTACTTTGTTAGAAAGATGATGAATTTGTCTATTAAATGTTTTTTCATCTCACCTGTTCGGAAAGTTGAACTATAATGTGTAGAAAATAGCTTTTCCCTCCTACTCTATACTCCTACTATTGAATGAAAGGCCACTATCGAGAGTATCGATAGTTATTGTAATAGGCAGAGCTGTATCAGCTATCGATAGTGATTGTAATATTGAACTTTGCTGTGTCGATAGTATTTATATTAACGGAGCTATCGATTCTATCATTACTATCGATACTATCATTAGACTATCGATATTTTATCGATACTACTGCTTTTTTCTCATTTATCGATAGTATATCAATACTATTGATATTCTGTCGATAGTCTATTATTGCTTTTGCCTCAACTATCGATATCGAAAAACTATCGATAGTTGACTATCAGGCGACAACGCTACCCACTTTGGCGCCGCTCGCTAGACCAAGTAAAACGCCAAAATGTACCGGTCGGGCGCTTCGCGGATATAAACTTGGAAAACATCTTCGATTGCACCACATAAAAAAAGAAATGCACTATTTCTTTCCTCACAGTCGAAATGAAAAATAGTATGTTTAACTCGGGTCCCTTGTATAACAATCTACTATTAAAATGATTCCTAGTAAATTATTACTTTTTTTTAATTAGTCGTTCACTCAATGGGTAATAAACGATTACATGTCTTGTTGTTACACATGTATTACCTAAATAAAAAACATAACCCTCCTTCCTCAGTGACTAAAAATTAAAAATGAACAACCATTTTTTTCTTCTTTTACGAGTACCTAGATGATTGTTTGTATCTAGGTCAATGCGAAAACGCAAATTGTAATACATTAATGGTTCCTGTTGAAGACTGATTGAATTGCGTAATGGGTAATCCCAACTTAAAAATAATGAGAAATAAAGTTTATTGTGAACTAGCAGTCCCCGCGACTTCGCCCGCGCCAAAAGTCGGATTTTCCATACAAACTTTAATTCCCCATTTCACCCCCCTGATGATTTTATATCGCGACAAAAAGCAGCCTATGTCCTTCCCAGGATTTCAAACTATCTCTGTACCAAATTTCATTTGAATCGGTCCAGAAGTTTCGGAGCCTTTTCAATATAAAAACAATACATCACACATTCCTATGGCAGAACAGTTCCCCTCTGGGCATGGTATACCTTGGCAAACTTGGAAGTCTTTAAATAGACTTCGGACACAAGACGGCCGAAGCAAGGAGACCATGCACCGACAGGGTTACGCTGCGGACAGCGAATGTATGTGTGGTGTCTCTCCCCAGACAATGGCACACCTACTGTCATGCCCCACGTGCCCCTACACCTGCACACGTGAGGACCTGTACAACGCTACTGATAATGCTTTGTTAGTCGCCGAGTATTGGTCCTCAAAAATATAACGCCAGTGTCGACACGACAAAGAAGAATATAAAAAAAAAAACAATCAAACCTTTCCCCTTTATAGTATTAGTCTTCTCAGCACTTGCCAGATTGTCTGTGTCTTGTCTCGAAGGGCTGGTAGGGCCCAAAAGATAAGGAGGCATGTTCTAGCCCCCTATGGGCCAATATTGATTGTGTTTTGTTATTTTGTGTCCGAAATTGAAAAAATAATTTTGAACATTACGTTTTGACTTTGAGTGAGTACAAAAATTGGGGTACCTACAATGTTAGCTATCACCATTTGCTTTTAGGGTGTTTTCGCTAAACTTTACCTTTTCTGGTGTAGGTATTACCTATCCAATACCTATTATTAAGTCAAATTAAACTTGATATTAATCCTTGTAATTTAGAAATTAGATTAATAAAACAGTTTTTCTTACTGTTTAGTTATTTTATGCATACTGAAGATTTTCTTCAACAAGCCAAAAAACGGCCAAGTGCGAGTCGGACTCGCGCCCGAAGGGTTCCGTACCTTTATCTATATTATGACACCCCGGTGCCTCGGAAAGCACGTTAAGCCGTTAGTCCTGCGCCTTATCTCTCTACGGTCATGTCGGACTGCCGGACCCGAATTATGAGAGTGAAGGAACAGAGTGCACCTGTGTATTGCGCACACATAATATCTCCCGCTTAGTTGGCAAATCTCTGTTGTTATTGGCCGCTGTAATCTAAATTCGGCCGGTAGGACATTATTATAACTAAAAAACTAACAATTGTTTCAGATCCGCATAAGATTCATACACCATGGACTGGTGGTGTATGGCCAAGATACCCCTGCTACTGAGTTTTGTAACTCAGACAGTGGGTGGCCAGTACAACAAGTGGCCAGACTGCAGTGCAGCGGTGTATGGGCCTTTTATGTTCAAAGATTACATAGTATACAACGCTACGAATGCTGGCTGCAGTATATCCCACCTAAAATTGAATTGCACAGACCACGGGCGCTTGCAGTTAATGAAAATCGCCATAGTTGATTGTAACGAGGTAAGCACGTATTGTATTTTTACCCGACTGCGGAAGGAGGGTTATATTTTTCGAGAGTATGTATGTATGTGTGTATAATTGTTTGACACGCCCTATACTATAGCCCTAACAGCTGGACAGTTTTTGACATATTATGAGGTGTCGTTGAATTCGTCAGTGACAAACGACGACCTCTATGTTACACAGACAGGCTGTTCAGAACAAACTTTGTGGTACAGTGAGTTGAGGCCAGATGGAGCATCCGCGTTTAGTCTGTTGCCAGAAACTACCATGTCAAAACGTCGCCTAAGTCAAAAGACGAAATTAAAAAACTACTTAAATATGCGTTATTGAGCCATATTTACACATAGTTTGTACGTGATATTTTTGTTTGATTGTGTTAAGTAAATCTAAGTGATTCGAAGTTTCATTTGAGGCGTAAAAGTATTAATTTTAGTTTTCTCACTACTCACACAAATTCTCACAAAGATTAATATGAAAATTCAAAACAGACATGCCAAAAGTCTTATATTATAGGTAGAAAAGGAATTAAATGTTTTTTCTTTAAGATCAAAAGGGCCTAGGTAATATACAAAAGTATAAGTACTTTATTCAAAAATGCCAACGGTTGTAAAAACAACTCAAAATATTTCGAAGTTTTTAGTTGTTAACCAAATGAAACTTAAAGTTATTGTAATTTTATTATATTGTTATTACGAATCATGTGTTTTATTTCAATGGACTTTATCATGAAGTAGGCAAATGAGGTTCAAAAAATACGTTACTGAATAATATTGTAAGATAGGTTTTGTTCCTGTCTAATTATGTTGTTATAATATTAGTAGGCATATAACACTTTTTTGTGGATACAATATCATATTTTTCATGAACATCATAACTCGAAATTAGAAAATAGACGTAAGTAGTAATATCGAAGTATAGGCAAAAACTAAAAACCAGCAACGTGTCATATCTGTTCCATTACTCTTTGCTACCTTTGACAGCTCAGTGCTACCGTTTAATGGCGATTGTCTTGTTTGGTAGGAATGGGAAAAAATAATAGACGAGTTTTCTTTTTCGGAAGTGTTTGTTTTTACAGTAATTAGTTTTCTCTAATGCTTGAAAATGATTTAAAAAATCATGATGGATTATATTTTTTTGCTACAGCAGCTTAAAATTTGATTGTTCTAAGAAACACGGCAATAATTTGCATCAAATAAAAGAAAAAAAAAAGAATAATGGCAACACTTCATAATTCTGTCATTTTAGAAAATGTGATACAAAATTTGTTCTGAACAGCGTGTCTAGTATAAAATACATATAAATCTATGGTGACAAAAGATATATAGCCTGACCAGAAATATATGGGACCTGAATTAAGGGCGCTACGAATCCTCTTTATATAACAACACTTGATATAATCATACCAACGTAGATTGGCAGCCGAACATTTAATAAAAACGTTTTATATATTTACATATTATGTTACATTTCTAAGTGTATTAACAGATTCTACGATATAAGGACAAGACATTATACTTGCAAATTAAGTTCTGATTAAATTCCGTGGCTCTTTGTAGTATGAGCCTTGAAATATGGACCAAATTGGAATTAATTTTTGACTAACCTCAGTCGGGTAGAAGTAAAATCACCTGTTGATCTTGTAAATTATTTTATTTATAAAGTTATTACACTATTGCAAATATATTTTAATTTATGTTTTTTTTAAACTACTACAAATTAATATATTATTGCACTTGAAAAAAAAAACGACCACCAGAGGCGGGAATCGAACCCGCGTTCCTCGCATACCGCATACTCGCATAGTATTTCTTTCGAGTGTTGAGGGTACAATCCCAATAACATTGATGAAAGCAACGCGGCATTACAGCGTTAAGAAGCACTTGAAAATTTCGACAGGCTCTGCCAACGCCAGGGTGGCCGAGAGGTTAGGCAATCGCCCGGTATGCGAGGAACGCGGGTTCGATTCCCGCCTCTGGTGGTCGTTTTTTTCAAGTGCAATAATATATTTAGATTGCATAGTGAATGCTTATCACTTAAAAAACTATAATTATACTACAAATTACTTCAGTAAAATATCAAAGCAGAGTTGAAATAAAGAAAATAAAACTCCACAAGTATAAAAAATTGTTATTCCTCGAAATCGTTATTACAATATTATCCATTGCTATCAATAGCCAATTCTCACAGTTGACATACCAAAAAGTGTGGTATGACAACTAAATCGGTAATTCATTTGAAGAGATTTGTTGATTACACAGATTTCCTTGTCGAAAATGATCAAAACACATGTTAAACCACTTTCAGCTAATAGTTTTTGGCGTTTTTATCTCATAATAATAACACATATTCAAAAAATTTATCACGCTTCCTCTTTGACACAAATTATTATGACAAATAATGCCATGACAGTGACGATTTGTGGTTTTTGTTGCCAGTAAAAGAAATTAGTTCCTGTTGTTTTCCGCAATATGGCGAGGTCCCATATATTTTTGGTCAGGCCAATGTGTCCCGGCACCGGTGTCGGAGCCTTCATGTGGTGACTAAGAAGCAAAATTGCTACCACTTTCTTAATAGGATCAACTATGAAATCCCAAATTATTTTTTCACTTCCCTATACTACTCTAAGCGTAGTACACCTGTATGGCGTGTTTTCTGGACCTTTCGAAAGCTTTCGACCTGGTTTCATACGATTTGCTCTGGCGGAAGCTTGAAAAGTCACAATTACCAACAGAGCTTTTGAATATCTTTAAATATTGGCACAGAAACCAGGTCAACAATGTGAGATGGGACGGATGTATGTCAGACCCGTACAGGTTGGAGTGCGGGGTGAGGCAAGAGGGGTTGAGCTCACCAACGCTCTTTAACCTGTACGGAATGAGCTGATAGAGGCACTCATCAGCACCAGAGCCGGTTGTTACATTGATGGCGTCTGTGTGAATAATATAAGCTACGCAGATGATATGATTTGGCTGAGTGCTTCCGTATGTAGACTTAGGAAGCTCATGGCTATTATGTGAGACATACGCTAAGTCCCATGGATTGGTAACAACGTGCAAAAGAGCCAGGTGATGGTCTTTGGGGAGGGATGCAGGAGGCCTTATTAGCAGAGGTCGGAATTAGGTAGAATTATTTATGTACTTGCATCAAAATGTTGATATTAATGTGGACCTTCCCGGGATTTCTTGGACAATCCCGTGTGGCCAACAATATTACAAATGAAAAAAATAATAGAAACCTCAGAGATAGACAAATAAAACAGATAATTAACATACAATTTTTATTAGTTAATTAGACGAACGCGCCTATTGGAATTTTGCAACTTCAGACATCCGATGTCATTGATGCAAGTTTGGCAACGTCGCTCGAGCAGTAGTTTAAATTGTGTAAAAGTAAATAACTTTTTATATAAAAAACCGGCCAAGTGCGAGTCGGACTCGCGCACGAAGGGTTCCGTATTCCCTAGGGTGGCTACACCCTTATCACTTATAACGCTTTCACATTTAGGCGACTTTAGTAGCGCGACTATGGCGTATACAGTCGCGCTGTCGAAGCTTTTTAAAAGTGCCTCCAAAATGGTTATTGTTGTCCTATAATCTTCGTCGTCGTATCCTATCTTGTCCTACACAACACTAGCTCAGCGCCTTGATTGAATGCAGAGAGCGCATGCGAATGTCGCGCAGCTATACCGCGCGGTTGTTGCGCTCCGCTGATAATTTCATACTATAAAAGTATGAAATTATCAGCAAAGTCATCTAAATGTGAAAGCGCTCAAGTGATAAGTATCCACTGCAAAAAAAGGCAAAACAACGTTCGCCAGGTCAGTTAGTAGAAGTATGAATAATAAAAATTAATTGTTCATTTCAAGACCTTTCTAACAAGCCCAAATACGGCTATGATACGATATTCCATCATGGAATACCAGTGCCTATATTCCGGCTTCATCATCAGCCCTTAAAAACCTAATAGTGGTCAGAGTTCGTTACAAGACTTTTCTAACAAGTTCAAACACAGCTAGATACGATATTCCATCATAGAGTGACAGTGCCTATCTTCCGGCTACATCATCAGACCTTGAAACTTAATCGTGGTCAAAGTGCACTACAGGACCTTTCTAACAATTCCAAACACGGTTATGATACGACATTCTATCATGGAATACCAGTGCCAATCTTCCGGCTTCATCATCAGACCTTAAAACTTAATCGTGGTACAAGTGCATCACGAGACCTTTCTAACAAGTCCAAACACAGCTATGATACGATGTTCCTTCATGAAGCTTTAGTTCATCTTCCGGCTCCATTATCAGATCAGTTCGACAGTTGTATTGACATCAGAACTACATACAGCTGCTATTTTCCATGACGCCACGATCCTTGGAAGATGGTTAAATTAGTTAACTTAGATTCCATTATATAGTTACGTACAGGACTACAGGTCGACCTTATTTTTAAAATAATAAAAGCGTGTTAGTAAAGAAAGTAGAAATATAATTTTCGAAAACATCAACAAAAACGACCAGAATACTTATTTTACCAGTCGTGCTTAATTGATGCCGCCGAAAATTGATTATAACTTGCTGCTTTATTTACCTATTTCAGAAATATCGCATCTTATCGCGAGTTAAAACCGAACAACGCCATCTATTGAGATTTTTTTGAACCAGAATTGTTTGTTCTTCGCGATAACTTCGCAAAAAGTTCTTTTTGTATTTGATTTAACGACAAATTAAGGGTTTTCGGACTTTTTCCTCAACTAATGATGTAAGACCTTCCTTCTTACCAAATTTCATGGTTCTAGGTCTATGGGAAGTACCCTATAGGTTTTGATTCCCCTTAGAAATGGGGAAAAATGTTAGAAAATAGGACTTAATTGGCCGTATCTTTTGTTTGCACTAACTTAAAAGCTTGATTCTTTTACAGCTTTAAGGGACCATAGATATAAGTATTTGATATTAATTTCAACCTTATACCTCCACGCGTTCCTGAGAAAAAGTGTCTTGACAGACAGACGGACAGACGTACAGACGGACAGACGGACAGACGGACAACAAAGTAATCCTATAAGGGTTCCTTTTTTCCTTTTGAGGTGCGGAACCCTAAAAATCACAGGATTTTTTCTGCTCTTTAAAATTAATCTCGGGATTAGAGGCATATCCACTTTATTCTTTCGCTGTATGAAATCAGTGTAAGTACATGAATAACTCTACCTAATTCCGACCTCTGCTAATTAGCTACCGAAAGTGTATCTTAATGGATGTGCGATATAGCGGGTTAATAAATTAAAATACTTAGGGCATCTAACATTTAAATACTTAGGTCATCTATTAACTCCTGATCTTAAAGACGCTGATGATGTTGAGAGGGAACGCAGAGCGCTGTCGGTAAGGGCGAACATGGTGGCTCGCAGGTTTTCACGTTGCTCCACAGAAGACGGACAGATGGCCAAGAAAGTTCTCTTTTGAGGGAATCCTTTTTAGGGTTCCGTAACCAACGTGTAAAAACTGTACCCTATTACTAAGCCTCCGCTGTCTGTTGGTCAGTCTGTCTGTCACCAGGCTGTATCTCATGAACCGTAATAGCTAAACAGTTGAAATTTTAATTGATGATGTATTTCTGTTGCCGCTATAACAACAAATACTAGAAACAGAATAAAAATATTATTTAAGGGGCTTTCCTTGACAAACATGATTTATTTGGCTGTTTTTACTCTATATTAATAACGGCAACAGGTAGACGCTTGAAATTGTAACAGATAAATAATATGTATATAAACTTTTAAGATAAATTATCAAATTTAAATAAAAATAGATACTAATAGGGGAAAACAAACGTAACTTTTTTACCGTTTTAAAACTAACAAAAGATCATAGTATAGTGTCTAATGTCGTATAGATACGGAACCCTTCATGCTCGAATTCGACGCGCACTTGGACGGTATTTTTTTTCTATCATTGTTCCTAAAAATTCATTTGACCACACAACAACCTTGTTTCATAGTACATAATGTTTAAATTTCGACAAAACTTAACAACAGCCCTGTTTTATAATATGTTTAATTTTTTTGTTTCAGCAAAACTCGAACTACGTTGCTATTCCTTTCGAGATCTCGACGCTGAACTGGATGGATCTGGAGTTTGACAGGCTGGTCATGGCAAACGTCAAAATGGCGGGACCCATAGAGCCGGTCGCGCGGGCGCTCGGCAGCAACAATACGCAGCTGACGACTATAGAACTATGTAAGTGTGATGGTGACTGGTATAGGACCACTGATCTGCACAATACAACTACGATGAACCAAGCATTCTCTAATAAATCAAAATCAAAGCGCCTCCATCAAGTGTCTAGGAAACGAAAATAAAGTAACTTGCAATGTTTATGTCACCTTTAATAGTTCCGTCACAGAATAAGTACTAGTACTACGTACAGAAGTATGACTTTGCAATGAAATTCAAAGAAATATCTACTTAATGTTGTCAACGATATGGTGTAATTCAGTTCGCCTCAGACTAAAGCACATTTTCGTGTAGACACCTACAAAAATACATTGCAAGATAATTTCATTCTTATAACTCTGGAATATGACTTATAATACACTAAACCTATTCAGTGACGTACTATCACGCAACGCGATAGGGTTGACTGCCACAAGAAGCTACTTACGCCATCTAGCGCATCTTTCTAGGATTTTATTCACGCTCGTCCAACCAGCAACCTAGTGTCGCGCACCGCCTGTGAATAAAACGCGGGAGCGTGTCGCTGCCGGCTAGCGACACCCAACTTGTTCAGGCCCCTTACCTAGGGGTCGCCGCGCGTAGGTACGTTTTTGCTACCTACGCGGGAAGATACACAGGCCTGGTTCCGTGGACGGTCACCACACGCTCACTACGAGGGCGGTTTGATAAAAAATATGTTTTATATTTCTATACATTTACCTCTTATTTCAATGCAATTATTTAATCTGTGCTCAAGTGCTTTTATAAAGGCTTTGAATAATCACTCCCTACAGGCTATTACCTCTTCATCTACTAAAATTTTCTTTAATCTTGTTAAATATTTTTGAATCAGAAAACACTTAATAGTCGAATAATGCAAAATTGAGAGAAATTAGGGAATAGTTCAATACTTGGAATCAAAGTTTATGAAGCTTTTTGACTGCCTCGTTGGTCTAGTGGTCAGCACGCTGGGTACCCGGGCCGAGAGTGTTTGGGTTTTTCTGTTTTGAAATTACTCAGAGACAGCTCCAGAGTCAGGAAGTTGGTGGTGTTAACACCCCCGTGCCTCGGAAAGCACGTTAAGCCGTTGATCCTGCGCCTGATCTCTCTACGGTCACTGCCTGCCGTCTCACCGAATTATGAGAGTGAAAGAACAGAGAGTGCACCTGTGTATTGCGCACACACTTGTGCACTATAATATGTCCTGCGCAGTTGGCTAATCTCGTTGTGATAGGCCGCTGTAGTCGAAATCGGCTAGGAGGACATTATTATGAAGCTTAGCCTTGCCATGATTGACTTGTGCACCGGTTGCATTATCGTGATGAAAAAAGGATCATTTTCCTATGCAATTCTGGCCTCCTTTATAAATCTTTTGGGTAAATATATTTAACAATTTAGTATAGTTTGAGCCTGTCATAGTTGATGCTTTCGTAAGTTAACAATAAAAATAATTCCATCGTATAACACATAGTCTTAACGCGATAACGAAACAGTTTGAAGGTAAAAATGTTTACCTCTAAATTCAAAGCCCGAGGTTTCGAACGCGTTGTAGCGTCTGTGGTCGCGGGTAAACGTCACAACGCAACGCGTTCGAAACTCGGCACAGAATAAGTACTAGTACTTCGTACAGAAGTATCACTTAGCAATTGTATTCAAAGAAATATCTACTCAATGTCGTCAACAATATGGCGTAATTTAGTTCGCCTCAGAGTCAAGCACATTTTCGTGTAGACACCTACAAAAATACATTGCAAGATAATTTCATACTTATTGCTCTGGAATATGATTCATAATATATTCAGTGACGTAATATCACGCGACGCGATAGGGTTGACTGCTACGATAAGCTTCTAACGCCATCTAGCGCCTCTTTCTAGTACTTTATTCATTCTCGTCCAGCCAGCAACGTAGCCGCGCGGCCGCCGGTGAATAAAACGCGCGAGCGTGTCGCTGGCCGGTAGCGACACGCAACTTGTTTTAGCCCCTAAGTAAGGGTCGCCGCGCGTAGGTACGTTTTTGCTACCTACGCGGGGAGATACACATTTTTACCTTCAAACTGTTTCGTTATCGCGTTAAGACCTGTATGTATGTGTTATGTGTGAAAATCGCGAATCTTTAAAAGTGACTATTCCATCGTAGTCTTGGAGCACTGGATGCCATTCCTTTCCTGCTAACTGTCGCGCCTTGACTTTCTTAGTGGGTCGAGTAACACATTATTTTTATTGTATTGTAAATTTTTTCGATCCTAGAATATAGTAGAGAAGCCAATTTTTACAGTTTGTAACAAATCATCTGAAAAATTTGACCGCAATAACGCCAGATTCTCACTTGAGATTTGAACTCGGTTGAGTTTGCGTTCGACGGGTGACAAACGCGGCAAGCATCTTGCTGACGCCTTTTTCATTTCAAATTCGCTGGTCTAAATATACATTACTTACATAGTTAAATCTGCTATAAGGTCACTTATTTTATGCACATTTAATCTTAGATCTTCTCGAACCATTTTGTAGATTTTATCGATGATTTCTGGCGCGGGAGACGTCTACGGCCTTCCGTTCCTCAGATCATCTTCATTGCTCATTTTGCCTTGATCAAACAAAGCTGCCCATATTTTTTACATGGAATAAGAAGGCACAGTTTCAACTTATGTAATAATCTTATTTACTTCGTTTTAGTAGGGCGTAATATATTTCTTTACAAATTTTTTTACGGCTATCACATTAGTTTTTTACATTTTGATGGAAGAGTGGCAGACTCCCATAACCACTTCACTGTCCGCGCTAGCAGATTTGGGGAAACCTTCCGGCGTTATCCGCTCGAAAATTGCTTAAAAAGTCGCGTGACCTGTCCCGATAAAAACGTTTGTAGAAAGAAAAGTATAGTTGTGATTACGAAAACAAAAATACTGGTAGATAGGTTATAAAATAAGGCATCAATAAAGTTGAAAATATCTACTTCGAACTTACAATTTCATGTAAAAAAAATGATAATACATAAGCAGCCATGTTTACTCACGAATAGTAGTTGACAAGTCAAGTGGGTAAAGAAAAAAATCATTAAAAAATATTATATTTTTATAACTTAAGCAATTATTTTACAATTTTTTAGTTGGTAAGAAGAGCACTCGCCCTGATAGCGAAAGGACGTGTGTTCGAGTCCCACCGGATGACACAGTCGATTAATTTTTGTAAGTGAAATTTGATTCAATTTCATTAAAAATAGTTACGAAAGATGATGCAATGAAACGCAGTACATCATCTAATGAAAAATCGAGCTATCAAATGCATATATATTTAATAACGTACTACCCTCAAATCCGGGTTAGGCCGAGAACTTTTGATAAGTTCAACAATATCGATCAACCAAACGAAAACGAAATAAATCAATCGGAAAAACCGTCAGCTGATGCTTTGGTAGGTATAACGCAGGACGTGGGCGGGAGCGTATATCGCCTATTGAAATGCATCAGCTGACAAGGTTTCCCTCGACTTACTGCTAGCTGATTATTTTATTGCTTACAGCATCATTTTATCAACCAGCTTACAAATTTGTATCTGCTAGGAAATACCGTACCGGTTTGGGTTATCTATTTAATCTAAGTTGCTGCTCTGCTGACTGCCTCGTTGGTCTAGTGGTCAGCACGCTGGGTACTATCCACGAGGTCCCGGGTTCGAATCCCGGGTCGGGCCGAGAGTGTTGGGTTTTTCTTTCTTGAAATAACTCAGTCACAGCTCCGGAGTTGGTTGTGTTAACACCCCCGTGCCTCGGTGCGCACGTTAAGCCGTTGGTCCTGCGCCTAATCTCTCTACGGTTATGTCGGACTGCCGTCTCACCGAATTATGAGAGTGCAACTGTGTATTGCGCACACACTTGTGCACTATAATATGTCCCGCGCAGTTGACTAATCTCTCTTGAGATAGGCCGCCGTAGTCGAAATTTGGCTAGCAGGACATTATTTTTATTTATACGAGGGTCAAACTGAAAGTTCTTAGAACTGGCCACTTATAAACAATATAATAAAAAAAATATTCTAAAATTTGAAAATAGAACTCTTTGCCAATATTACTGAGTATATATTTCATTCATTTGTCATTTGTTTTACGACTTGGCGGCAAATTGAAAATTGTCTGTGTCACGTCAAAATGAATTTAACACGAGAAAATTTTCGTGCAATGATTTTTTATGACTTTCGATGTCATTTAAGTCAACAAGAAAGTTATGATAGACTACGATTGGCGTTTCACGATGAAGCCCCATCTCGTGCGACTGTTTACAACTGGTTTAATGAGTTTAAACGTGGTCGCACTAATCTCACTGATGATGTACGTGAGGGACGGCCTTCTACGGCGACGACTGAAAATAACATCTGTGTTGTGCGGCGTATGATAGAGACTGACAAAAGAGTGACCTATCAGCAGATTCGGACAAGCTTAGGCATCGGTATGAGTCAAGTGCACAAAATCCTCCACGAACATTTAGCGGTCAGGAAGCTTTGCGCCCGGTGGATACCTCATAATTTGACTAAGGCTCAAAAACTCCATCGTGTGGATTGGTGCCGTAAAATGATTGAAAGATTTAACGGAGGTGACTCAAATGCTGTGTTCGACATACTAACAGGTGACGAAAGCTGGATTTACTGTTATGATCCTGAAACCAAAAGACAATCTGCTCAGTGGGTGTTTCCTTTCGAGGAGTTGCCAACTAAAGTGAAGAGAGATCGAAGTGCGGGAAAAAAAATGGTGGCCTCGTTCTTTGGAAGGATAGGTCATTTCGCAACAATTGTGTTAGAGGATCAAAAAACAGTTTCTGCAGAATGGTACACTACCAATTGTTTGCCACTTGTCTTGGAAAAAGTTCGAGAGAAACGACCTCGCAGTAGGATCCTCCTTCACCACGACAACGCCTCGTCGCACACCGCCAAGCGAACGATCGACTATTTGGCGACATCAAACGTTGAATTACTGGGTCACCCGCCGTATAGCCCCGACCTCGCGCCTTGTGATTTTTATTTATTTCCAAAAATTAAAGAAAAACTTAAAGGAAAGCGGTTTATGAATGCTGAAGAAGCGGTGGCTGCGTATCGCGATGCCATTGAAGAGACCCCTAAGGACGAGTGGGCAAAGTGCTTTTCCCAGTGGTTCCATCGCATGCAGCGGTGTATTGACGTCAATGGACAATATTTTGAAAAGATATAATAAAACTCATAACTGGCTAATGTAATCAGTTTTTGATTTTCTAAGAACTTTCAGTTTGACCCTCGTATAAGTTATTAGTTGGGAGGTAATGACTAAATATATTTAATTTTCTTCGTTCTTCGTCGTAGGAGGGCACCACCGCTTATCGAGGCTATATTATTATACAGTTGTCTCATGCTGCTCTAACATACTCAGTACTAGTACAACAAGGCCATTTACTGGTACTCTACAAATTTACCAACTTACATGGAATAAGACCAATCCTGATATTTTGCATACCAGACGATTAAGCTGCAGTGTTTGTAAAACAAATCAAATTTGCTCACATTATGAAATTGGACTTATTTACGTTACTTACAAAGAACAAGCAACTAATAATATACCAGCTTTGGAGACATCAGCTCGGGGTCGCCACAAACAGACTATGATGAATGCAAGAACCCAATAGCAACAACCTCACGTGCAACTATGGATTTTTATCGAAAATGCTATGGTTCTGATAGTTCATCTGATAAAGAGATTTTTGAAATCAGGAAACAGGCACCCCTTAGAGAAAACGTTATTAATAATAAATATTTAGACGGTAAGCTACAGGGTCTGTCAAATAATACACCTTCGGAAGATGAAAATATTTTCTAATGTTCGTTTTCAATATTACCTTTTTATGTTCCACAGGAAAGTAACGATAACGTCACTTCTGGAGAAAATTTTGGTTTATTTTTCAGAGTGTATGTTTAATTATTTTGATTATTTGCAGTAGTACTATTAATAAATTAATACCAAAAGCAATAAAGACTGATGAATAATTTTAATTTATTTTTAAAGTTTATAAGTTCAATGAAAGATTCTGACACTTATGTCGAAATTAGAATCACTTGTGTCGAAGTGATAATACTAAAATGGGCACATATTTCTCATAATGTGAATGATTGATCTCTGATTTTATTTTGAAGGTAATAATTACAACTCTTTATAATAAGACAATAAAAAGCTGATTCTGTGAAATTCATAAAGTATTTTATTGATTTATCACTCGGTAGAATTACCCATTATGGTCCATTTGGTTAGTAACAATATAGCTTACAACTAGGTTAGTAACAAGACAATTCAGATAAATTACATTCACAACAAACACAGCACATTTAATTTACATAATAAATAGGGTTCGGGTTTATGAGTGCAGTGATCCAGTGCCGTAGTAAAGCACTCCTCCTCCCCGCCAGTACCCTTAGAATCCTGTTGGGACTACCGACCATTCTGTTTTTAATGGACAGGATCTTCTTCCTTTCTTTTTTAATGTATGTGTAATTTGTATTTCTTGGCTGATTATGTAACTTTGAATAAATATAGGTTACCGTGTGATTCAGAAAAAAAATAACAACAAATCGTGCTGTATGTATAGAAATTAATAATAAATTTAGTTATCGCTTTAAACTTTGCAGTGCCCCATATTATTTTTGATTTTTTTAAGTTTTTTTTTCTTTTTTGCGTTCTGGGTTATTTTTTTTCATTAATCTTCATCACATTAGCCTCCAGCTGTCCACTATTAGACGTAATAATCTTAAGTTCAATAAACAGGTTATTAGTAGGTTCCTACATATAAATATTTATGTGCTCAATGTGCAACTATTATTACTATGTCAATAATGGCTGTGTAAGTATGTGGTAAGCTTTTCTTTAAGATATTTAAGTTACCGTATTCTTGGAAATAAATGAGTCGATTTGAAGAGATTTCAACTCTTGCTCGACTGGTTTTTCACTACGCAGAGAATGCAAGTAAAATATGCAGATCTTAGAAAACATAACATCATCGAAAATGCAAGTATATCGAGTGTTGCGGCTGGCAGCCTTGACTAGGCCGAGGTGACATCATCACGGTTCAATGGAGTTCATTCTCAATCGATTTTCTGACAGCTCAAAATTATAGATGTCGATAGATGTCACCATTCATCTAAGTTATATAAATATTGCGTCGAAATCATTGAGCATAAAACAAAAACAAATAATTGTATTATTATGTATTGTTGAATTAGTGATAGTACTTACGCGAAAAATTATCGACTTTCAACGTGCTGTAAAAATAATAATAATAAAAAAACAACTTCTTCATTATCAATAAATAGTAAAAAAGTTGCTCGTCAGTACGCGTGAATCTAAAATATACTATACATAAACATTATAACATAATTAACGCTAAAACCAGCCTTTTTCTTAAATAAAAAATCTATGTGACTTAGGTTGTTCAACGCCATCTAGCGGATTTTTAAGTACTGCAATTTGACACTAGGAAAATTCTCTCATTCATGGCAACCGGCATCATTTTACTACGAGATACTGCAGATTTAAAAAAAAAAACTTTCTTTATCGCTTGTGAGAGGTGCTTGTGGCGCAGTGGCGGCAGCGCTTTGGTAGTGATACCAAAAGTTAAGCAACCCACGGCGCGGTCGTGATTGGATGGGTGACCATTCCGACCATTAAAGTGACGACCATGACAAGCATCTCCGTGCTTCGGAAGGCACGTTAAGCAGTTGGTCCCGGCTAATATCTGTTGATATTAGTCGTTAAGCCTAATCAGAGGCCCTAGGGCGGCTTGATAACATCTGATAGTAAGCTTTGTCACTTGCCTTACAGACACCCCTCCACCAATCCGCACTGAGCCCGCGTGGTGGAGTATGGCTCGTTCCTCCTCATAGTTGAGGTGAGGCCTTTGCCCAGCAGTTGGATCTAATAGGCTGACTTTACTTTACTTTACTTACTCTTTATCGCTAAGTAAAAGAAACAAGGAAGGAATTCGGTGCAAGCATAGACATAATAATGTCCTCGTAGCCGAATTTCGACTACGGCAGCCTATCTCAACAGAGATTAGCCAACTGCGCGGGACATATTATAGTGCACAAGTGTGCGCGCAATCAGGTGCACTCTCTGTTCCTTCACTCTCATAATTCGGTGAGACGGCAGTCCGACATGAGCATGACCGTAGAGAGATGAGGCATAGACATACACGTAATACAGGTCACACGTTCATATACTTTGCATTGGCATATCTTTATACAGGGTGGCAATGTAAATCGTGGATCAAACGAAACAGGGAGATAAAGGCGGTTATTCCCGACGAAAAAGCCATCTACGGTATGACTTTAAATCGACTATTTTTAGAGATCCACGATATACATCTTATGTTATGTATAAATTATTGATTTTAAGTGATAAGCATTCACTATGCAATCTAAATATATTTTTGCACTTGAAAAATGACCGCCAGAGGCGGGAATCGAACCCGCGTTCCTCGCATACCGGGCGATTGCCTAACCTCGTGGCCACCCTGGCGTTGGCAGAGCCTGTCGAAATTTTTAAGTGCTTCTTAACGCTCTGTAATGCCGCGTTGCTTTCCTCAATGTTATTGGGATTACACCCTCAATATTATTTATAGTATATAGTACCTATGTATATTTTATGTACATAGTATAACTATATTTTCTTTTCTTATTAACATGAACGTTTATGTATTCAGATTTTTCAAATTCAAATGCGTTTATTGCCATTTAAATTTGATTAATTATTAGTATGAGTAATTTATGTACGAGTATTGTATGAATTGCATATCGTCTCTTTATTTATTGAATTCTTTACCAATTTCAATTTAATTTTTAAACTGTCCTCTACCCGAAGGTTGTCTGTAAGAAATTGTTTTAGCAATAAGACCGCCTATCATCATTATCATTCTCTATGAACAGTAAATGTAAACAGTGTGTGGAGTGCGGTAAAGAGTATAAAGAAAGAAAGAAAATACATTTATTAATGAATGGACATCACATAACAAACAACGTAACGGGCACGGTTATAAAACAAGAAACACAACAAAATTACAATTTATGTGGGCAAGCCAGTCGGACTGCGCAGTTGTGCATCTGTGATGTCCATATTAAAAAACAGCCCCACTCAGCTAAGTCGTGACCTGCTAGGGGCCCCTATTTCTACCTATCTTCCTTCCACGTCTCTTTCACTTGACGACATAGAAAGTTATTTCGCACCTACGTTTGAGTGCGTTTTAAGGCGTTTGCTTTTTTGCTATTTTTGGAGCGAGTCCGACTCTTGCTTGACTGTTTTTCACAATGCAGGTTAAAGTCTAAACAATTTATTAGGTTCAATTTGACAGTTGACATATAGGGTCGGGTGTTTACGAATCGTAAGGTAGAATAATCGATTCAGACAAATTATTTACAATCGATTCAAAACAATATTAATCATTACAAAATATTTTACGTTTTAGTGGCTATTTATTTCATGAGTAGGTTATAGTAGGTAGGGTATGTTTAAGAATTACGTTCTATGAACTAAAAATAAAATTAGATCTGAAAGCTCATAATTGCATACTGAAAATGTTATTTGTTCAGTACCAACCGATGAATCGGTAAATCTATACCTCTGTAACGAGTAAAAATGTGACAACACTAAAATTAGGAAAAACAGAATAGAACATGTCAGTTATAGGACGTCTGCCAGCAGTAAAGAATTTCGTCATTAGGGTTCCGTAGTCCGACAAGGAACCCTTATAAGATCGTTCAGTCCGTCCGTCCTAGTCTGTCACAGCAGAATATCTTCTACGTTTATTTACTGATTTGCTTGTAACTTGGTTCGAGGATACTTCACATATAGATCTAATTTTTAAAAATACAAAAAAATTAAATTATCCTTTTTAAGGGTACCTCCCCATACATGTAAAGGGGAGGTCGAATTATTTTTTTGAGTGCACCCCCTTGTGTGGGGTATCGTTGAAGAGGAAAATAAGGTAGGGTTTCCATACAACAGTTTTTTATCAGCTTTACTATTTGCGAGATATAGCCCGCCAAAGTCGTTTACACGGTGTCCCCCCTCTGTAATTTCTAAAGTATTGCCAAATCATATCAAATCACTCACGTAAAGAAACAGGCGCGGAAACTCTTAATAAAATTGTTTCGGGTATCCTGTGATGAATACTTTTGAAATTATAAATAAAATAAAAATATATACTTTTTTGCCTATATTGTCTAATGTTTTAAGTTAATGGTACGGAACCCTTCGCGCGCGAGTCCGACTCGCACTTGGCCGGTTTTTTATTACACTTTATGTAGTAAATATAAACTAAAAGTCTCATTAATACTTTTAAGTCAGTGCAATATTTTTTTTCTTATTTAAAGTCAACAGCATTTTATTTTCAATATTTTATGTGTTGTCTATGGAATGCCTCCACATACTCTGAGAAGACACAGACAAAATGAACCTATTGGATTATTCAGACTATAGATACAAATATCTTAGGAAACATAACATCATCGAACGAAATTGTTTATTGAGTGTTACGGTAACGACTGGCGGCCTTGACTAGATCAAGGTGACATTATGGATGGTTCAAACGAGTTCAATCTGAGTTAGGCGGGCATATTATTTCCGAATGCATGATATCATGAATTGTAATATAATAAGATGCAGCAAGAATGCTTCATTTATTTCTACCTTAAGATTGATTAGTACTTGCTTATTTATAATTAATATAGACAATTTTTTACAATAAGGTTACGAAAGGATTGTAGGTTATCTCATGTAACAAAATCCTGTAAAAAAAAATTAAAAAAAGTATTCACTCAATTGCAGGTTAACTGCTAGCTTGAAAAATCTAAAAAAAACATAATGATAGTCAGTGAATTTCAGAAACTAAGGAAAACGATAGCGGTGAGATAAATTAATTGGATTTAGCAGTAATATTCGCTAAACTTGGTTATTGGATAATTTTGTACCTAATAAAAAATCTTTAGAATAAATTCATTAGTCCCCACACAACATTTCAGCGAAATCGTTAGAGCCGTTTCCGAGATCACAAATATACATATACCTACAAGAATTTCTAGTTTAAAGGTGTAAATATATTATTGCACTTGAAAAAATGACCGCCAGAGGCGGGAATCGAACCCGCGTTCCTCGCATGCCCGGCGATTGCCTAACCTCTCGGCCACCCTGGCGTTTTTGGCCGAGAGGTTAGGCAATCGCCGGGCATGCGAGAAACGCGGGTTCGATTCCCGCCTCTGGCGGTCATTTTTTCAAGTGCAATAATATATTTAGATTGCAAAGTGAATGCTTATCACTTAAAAACAATAATTTAAAGGTGTAAGATATGAAGATCTTATAGTTATCATGTTAGCATTCAGCTGTTGTATAGATTTAGTATTTTGATGCGCCACACGGGGCGCGGGAGGGGAAGACGGATATTCAAACGTTAACTAGCAGATAGTATTACTGTGCTATCCATTGTAAAATGTTTTTTACAATGTTTTAGTGAAAACTAGTTAAAATTAGTGAAAACTATTTGATGGCTTTGAAGCCGTCATTCGCAAAAAAACAAGCTCGCTGATCAGTAGAGTGAGGAACAGTCAAAGGGTGACAAACACGGGGACGTACCCCTTTTTGTAATAGTTTTAATAAATGAAACATTTAACTTTTCAAATAAAATACTAAAATATTTTCTAAGTCATGCTTTATTTCAATAACATTCTATAGAGTATTTTGGTCTGAATTAAAATATATTTTATTTTATTTATTTATTTGAAAACAGAAAAAGGATTTAATTGAAGAACCCCTGCAACAATATCACAACGGTTATTACATTACAACTAAACTTGTTATAACTACTTGTTATAAGCTGACACAGAGGACTAAATCCTTACTAGTTATTGAGTACTAATAATAGTGTGTAAGTTTTGCTGTTACTAACAATTGGACCATTTCTGTTGTCTTGAATAAAAAATATTATTATTATATAAATATTTTTTCGTAAATATTTCCATTGGATACATATTGGATATTGGTACATTCCCCATAGTAGCCACCATAGACCATAGACCATAGTTATTTTGAAAATAAGTTTTTTTTTATTTTTTTTTTAAAAAAGGATGAATGTTATTAACTAAGTTTGGTAATTTATTAACTGTTTTTTTCTAAGTCCTGTTTAAGTGTAGCATTTGTTAAAAACTATAGCTAGCCACGTGTGAACTACTGCCGACAAACTGTTGCACAGTTTGGCAGAAAGCTAAACATTGTACACTTAGTAATTATGTTAAATAAATAAAAAATTGTTGTAACAAGTACGTAACGTACGTAAGTTGTAAGTAACCAACACAACGGAATTGAAATTATATGTGTCAGTGCTGCGGATTGGCGGCCTTGAGTTATCGCGCTTACATCAACACTGTTCAAACGAGTTCAGAATGAGTTGATTGTATTCCGTCAACCACACAAAAGAAAATAAAAACAAAGACATGCATGATTTTTTAAATACCATTCTAAGCAGGTATTTGACCGTAGCCACACTGATAACACAAGATTGGTGCGAGGAGTAGACACGTTCTAGGGTGGTTCATATCTGCCTAGTGAAAACCTATTCACTCTTGCCTTAAAGAGACCTAGATCGTAATCTTAAGGGAATATATTCGCAGGCAGCGAGTTCCAGTCCCTAAAATACATTATTTCAACTTACTATACTTAGCCCTAAACTAAGCGTGAGCTTGTGCTATGGTGAGTAGAATAACGGATAGATACTTTAATACGTTTACATAAACACCCATGACTCAGGCACAAATGGTCGTGCTCGTCGTGACCTCTTGTTTTGTAGTCCGGAACGCGAACACTAACCGATGCTCTTACGGTGAGGGAAAACACCCTGAGGAAACCTGCACATTCAGGCGACTGAATGTGTAACCATGATCCAAAACTGGTAAGGCTCCCCTGTTAACAGGGTCACGGAAGTCAGATGGCAGTCGCTCCGCTGTAATTACCTGATCTGCCATAGCCTGGATCATGGTCAGCGGACCCTAGGCCCTCGCGTGCGAGCGCACAACCGGGATAACGCTAGGATGATGATGATGGGAGATTTCCTTTTCAAAAATCCCTGAAATCCTCTTCCTGAGGCTTGGTCTAACTTCGCCCTCTTTGCAATGAGGGCTTTTTTGACAGCTCAAAATGTTAGTTTTATTTTATGTTGATAGATGGCGCTATTCATCTAAGGCATATAAATATTGTGTCAAAATCATTGAGCTTAAAACAAAAACAAATTAATGTAATATTATGCTTACAGACATGTAGTGGAAGTTATACGTAAAAAATTGGTGAGTTTCAAAATGCAGTTAAAAATAAAATTCAATGGAATAAACGTCTTGGTGATCATTTAATTTTCATAAATTACCTGTTAGTACGCGTCAATTTAAAGAATGCTAAACATAAACATTAGTAAACAATAAACGCTAAAACTGGAATTTTTCTTAAATAAAAATTAACCTGACTTAGGTGGTTCAACACCATCTACCGGATTTTTAAGTACTGATTTTTGACACTAGTAAAATCCCTCATTGAATGTTTAATTATTGTGTTTGCTGGTGTGAAAACAGGAGGATTTTCTACCGAACTAAATTCCTGTAGTTTTAAAATAGGGTAGGGGGGGGGGGGGGGGGGCATGGTGGAACGAAAAACGCATTTAGATTTTTAGAAAAATCAACTTTAATTGAATCATAAAAGAAATATCACTTGTGTATTAAGCAGTTTTTGCTCTATCATTTCCTAACAGAAATGTTATAAAAACCGATTATTATAATATTGGCACTTTTTCGAGATCAAAATTTTGTTCCACTATGCCCCGGGTCTGGGGTTGAGTGGAACAGACCTAGGGGCACAGTAGAACAAACAAAATAAATCTAGAAATCAATAAATAAACTAATTTAAAATAAACATTTTATGGATACGTTGTGGAAAGTAGAATAGGTTGGCCTGTCTTTTAGTTGAATTTTTCCTTATCTGTGGGAATACTTGTACTATGTCATTTTTGGACACAACTGCCATATCTGGTTCTAGAGGAAAGTGAAATCCGTTAAACTTGCCACATTTAGCTGATATCATATTCGTTCTTTTCAATGTCACAGTCAGTTAGAATTTGTCCAATAAAGTATTTAATTGGCCCACTTTTAGGCTAAGACCTTTTCATGGCCCTTACAATACTATTCTATATGAAAAAAATGTGACTCGGGGCACAGTAAACATGTTCCAGTGTGCCCCGTTCCACTGTGCCCCTCATCTGATTTTATGAAAGCAAAAATCCTTATAATTTTTAGGTAACCTTTTTAGGTTATGTTATGTTTCTTAATATATTACCAATTACGTACTTAAATAGACAGTATTAAATATTACTTACCTGAGCTACGGTTTTTGCATAAATTAGAAAATACTACACGTAAATTTTAAAGAAGTTGATGTCTGAAAAACGATTTTCCAAATTATTTAACACACGACCTACACAAATTCACTTTGACAACTGAATTAATATGGCCGTTTGACCACGTGATTATACAGTCAAATGAAACTAATCAGAATATTAGAAAAGGACAGACTTATTGCCTGTGTTTCACTCTGCCCTGCGTTCCACCCCTTACACAGTTAAAAATAATATGTAATGGTAAAAACTTCTCGATGATCACTAAATTGTTAAAAAAATACCTGTCAGTACGTTTGAGTCTGAAACATGCTAAACATACAAATTAGTAAACAATAAACGCTAAAACCAGTATTTTTCTAAAATAAAAAACTACCTGACTTAGGTTGTCTAACGCCATCTACCGGATTTTTAAGTACTGATTTTCAACATTAAGAAAATCGCTTATTGTCAGTATCAGCACAGATTATATAATAGTTACGTATCAGTATCATATTCATAGTATTAAACAGAGATATTTTATTTGGAAAACACTACAGTATCAAAAGCTTAATTAATTGCCAACTACAAAAATAATAACCATTTACGTGTTTCCACATATAGATAGCTATGGCTTATTCAAAAGATAAACAGTAAATCCTGAAAACGCGGAAACGCAGCCAGCATTCTCGCTTCCTTGCCTCATGGACACGGTTACATTTTTGAATAATTAGATTTTTAAGTTTTGTTAAGTGTACATATTTAATTAATTAAATATTTTTATGTAAATCCTGAATAAATAAACAACAGTCGATTTTTTTGGATTCAAACGGAATTGAGCTAAAGTTAAACCGAATAGAAACTAACTGTTAAAAAAAAGAAACTAAAAGTCAGTCAGTGCAAATCAAACCAGTCCTGAGATAAACGCCTTTTAATACTATTTATGCTTGAAAAAATAAAGTCTATTTCAAGAATCGCCAGCCAATTTTTATTTATTTATTATTATTTATAATTAATTTGGTTATGATTACTTTATTAGTTTAACAGTAATAGTCAAGGTCAACCTTGTGTGTTGAATAACTCTTAATACGTCGTTTTATATATCATTAATAAATTATGTATGTATATAAAAATTAAAATTTATTTTTGAATTTGTTCTAGACACTATAAACTTTTAAATAAAAGTATTTTTGTAAACAATTTTATGAAATGAAAGGGATGTTTTTCCTAGAACTTTTTACTTCCAGAAATAAAACAATTTTTTTGAAAAATAAAAAAAATACACCTACTTTATATTAACAATAATTTAAATTAAAACACATTTTTATAGGGCATATTTTTTTGAAATAAAAAAATATTTCAAAAAATAAACTTTTGATAATTATTTAAAAAGGGGGGCATTTTATTCCATTATTTAGATTTTTGCTTTTTTTTCTATAAACAGCAATTTTTTTTTATTTTTCTCGCAGTATTTAATTGATAATGTTACGATTAATTAATGTTTAATTAAGAAATAAAAAATCGCGCATTTAAGGGATAATTTTGTTTTTAGCGACGAGAAAACTTAGTTTTAAGTAGCTTTATAAAAAGAAAATTATGATTTGTTAACTTAGTTAGGAAGGCATCTATTTGATAATGTGAAATGATTAGGTTTAAAAATGTTTCATGCTTTGTACATAGAACAAGTTTTCCAAGTCAGAGAGTTAGGAAAATATCGGGATAAAACATATCTTCTAGTCCAGTTACACATATATAGCTATTTCCTTCACACATCTTCTTGAAAATGGTGGAAAATTAACGAGATACGGATAGGGAGGGGATGAAAGTGCTGGAAATCCCAGAAAGAAAATTCTAAAACGTGAAAGGCAGATATGTTTTGTCCCTTTCCCGCACGAAAGGTCCCTTGCAAGCGGCAATACCGTAAAGAAAGCCGTTTCAGTTTTTTAGCTATAACTTCTAAACTAATTAGAATATTGTAATGATTTTAGTACTATTAGATAGCTAAAATAATGACTCAACTTAGAAAAATAAGTTTCTGTAAGAATATTAACTGCCACCCAGGAAAACTAACGAAAAACTGATTTTCTCGCATTATAAGGAGATAGCATGATCCGAGGGACGGAGAAAGAATCCCGGAACCATACAAATATGGAAATGGTTTTTCCGGATGGCAAGTTTTAGTTCTGAAGTTTTAGTTCTGAAAAGCTCTCAGAATACTTCTGAAGAGAAGAAAGTGAACAGTGAACAGTGAGTACCAGTGCAATAGTAGTGACAATAAGTGCCATAGTAGTAAATAACAGCTTTGTAAGTGCAATAGTGAGTGAATAAAGTCTGCAAGTGCATAGTGCAATAGTGTTTCAATCAGGACCCTATAGTTAGTGCCCAGTACATCCAGTTAGGCAGCTTCAGACCGCACACACCCAAATACAGTCCACTACCGGGGACCGCACCGGACTAACCGACCTGCCGCACCCCGACAACACGCCTACCATTTTCATTTGTACCAAATACAAAATCTTTTAATTCTTTAAGGTGACTAAGATCTAGTAGGTATTTGCTTGTTTAACAGGCTACTATGTACGAAACCCTACACTGCGCGTGGCCTGACTCGCACTTGGCCGGTATTATTGTTTTTTTTACTCTAAGATAATTTAATTTCTCTTTTTAATGTTGCAGGTAATATCCGAGGCGAAATAAGGCCCGAACATTTCAAGGGCCTTGACACTGTCAAAACAATCACTGTTACGAATGGTTAGTGAATTTGTTTTATTTTACGACTAATCCTAACTATTATACAACTAGTGGTTCCCCGCGACTTCGCCCGCATGAGTTGGATTTTCTATATAAACTTTCATCCCCCATTTCACCCCCTTACTGTTTTTATATCGCGACGAAATGAAGCCTATGTCCTTTCCAGGGTCTTGAACTGTCTCCATACCAAATTTCATCTCAATTGGTTTAAGCGTCAAGAAGGGGGATTACTAGCAGTTCCCCGCGACTTCGCCCGCGCCAAAAGTCGGATTTTCCATACAAATTTTCATCCCCCATTTGCCTATGTCCTTCCCAGTGTCTCAAACTATCTCTGTGTCAAATTTCATTTGATTCGGTCCAGTAGTTTCGGAGCCTATTCGATGCAAATAAACATACAAACAAACAAATCTTTCCTCTTTATAATATTAGTATAGAAGTATAGATTATAGTATGGATGTGTCCTAGCACCGGTGTCGGAGCCTTCACGTGGTGACTAAGAAGCAAAATTGCTACCACTTTCTTAATAGGATCAACTTTGAAATCCTAAATTATTTTTTCACTTCCCCATTCTATTTAGCAAATCGGCTAGGTACATTTGTATGGAAAGGTGATATTTTTGGTCTGTTTTCGAGGTTCTTGTAATAGAGAAAATGTTGCAGGGGAACTCATCTATCACCTCTTGAAGGCTCCCACATCGGTGACGGGACACACTGTATATAGATAGAGAGACAAGGGAGGTAATTACGTAACTCTGTTGCTAACAATACAGGATTGAAATCGCTCGGAAATGGCACATTTGACAACTTGTCCCCGTTCTCGTCATACCCCCGCGCCCCTGTACCCCGCAGGCGTGGAGCTCGATTAGGCGATCTATAGACATGGGTAGTTCCTGAATGAATGACACAATTAAAGTACTTCACCTAACTAGTTCATATGTATTATTCACTCACTATAGTTCGAAGCAGTTCATTTAGTTCAATAACTCAGTGATATGAGAGTAAAACGTACGGATATATTTGTCAATACTACAAGCAAGAGCGAGACAGTTGCACGGCCCGTCTCGTGTGACCTCGGTAAACGTCAAGTTTGTTTCGCGCCTTATCTGTATCCTAAATATTTGAAACAGTGCTAGCGGAAATATTCTTTAAGGAATATGAAATAAGACTCAGTATTTGTTTCTGATTTGTGCTGAAATCTTATGAATATTAATGTTTACTCATTAGAATAGTCTGTAGTACACGATACATTTAAACAGAATGAAGTAGTGAGTGAGATTTTGATAGTAGATCTGCTGAACTAATTGAACTAGATGAGTGATACATATCTTTAACTCCCACTGAACTATATCACTCATTTCACTTCAGTGAACGATTTGCGGTCTAGCGGTCTACCGATAGCAGCCCTTTGGTTGAGGTCGAGGTTCATCTTGATCGCAGACGGAGCCTGCTGTTGTGACACAACAGAGGCCTAACTCCGGCTGATGCTGTCCGTGTTTTTGAATGCAGCCGTCCCTTTCACTCACGACAGAATGACAACGCGAACGAGCGTGATGGCTAGACTCGAAAATACGGACATCGTCAACAGGAGAAGGGCCTCAGAACACAACCGTGGTGTCATATTAGCTCATGGCTTAGTCCCTCAGTGCCTCAGTCATGCATGAGGTAATAAACTGCCAACAATGTGAATCAGAATAAAGTCAGCATCATTATGTGGAATGAACAACAATTTTTGACCTCAAACATTTGTTTTGTTTTAGTTTTTATTAGTCAGCATCGACCAATATCGATCGCACTCCACAGCTTAATTAAAATCCGCTACGAGACGGCACCAGGCACCAAACCACACCAACAGTAACCGCGTTGAGTATTATTTCATTATCGCTCAGCTGAGGCTACAACATATCCAGAGGATGCCGCGTGGAGTGGTGTGACCCGAGGTATTCTTGCACGTTATTGTTGGTGATTGCATTAGCTGTAGTGCATGCGTATTAAAGGAGGGCAAGCGGTGCATTCTGCATTTGCCTGAACTATTACTCAACGCGGTTACGGTTGGTGTGGTTAGATGCCTACGCCAGCGTCTTTTAGTGGACATTTGAAAGCCAACTTTTCCTATTTATTAATGAATTTCCGCAAAGTAACGCCTAGTTCCATAATTTTTATTATTACATTTCAGCTGATCTAACCGCCTTTCCATTCGACGCTTTGGACACTCTACCGCAGATCGAAGAGTTCTACATGATGCGTTGCCACAATCTCAAACTGGAAGCAGGTGGTGGGGCTATCACCCCCCACCCTTCGCTGCGATCACTTGTCATCATGTACTCCGGCGTGACGGACGTGCCGCAGGCCGCGTTTGCCCGATTGGGCAATATTATTTTTTTGCATCTTAACGATTTGGAGGTATTCAACCGTGAAGCTTTGCAGGGTAAGTGTTCATTAGGTTACCCGATGCCTGCTTAGAAAACTAAAGGTCTAAGTTCTTAGCCCGTGGCAGCAGCAGACGATGTGTCGACGCGACACTTTGGTTTGTATGTGTTTATATGAAATACCATTCGCAGCTACCACACGAAGCTTGCATAGAAATACATAGAAAGTAGAAACCAGAAGTTTCGCGGCGACATGTAATAGAAATAGAAAACATTTATTTGGCACAACACACAAGACAGAGTAAAGAAAAAAAACAACTGACAAAAAAATAACAGAAAATAAACACATAAAACTTATACTTACATGTCGTCTGCTGCTGCCTCGTGTGGTCGGCTAGGAACTTATCTACCTAATAAATATATACCTAAATTAATGTAACAGATATCAGATATTCACTTTCCTATTATAAATGATCGTTCGATTGATTCTACACTAAACAAGTTGTCGATATTGATGATTCGATACGATATACTATACGTTACGAGGTGCTACTCAGCCAGGATCAAAGCCTGATCCGGTAAAACCGGCACACCGAGTAGCACAATTTTTGGGGAAAGACACGCTCTGGGATGGGAAAGGAATACCGACTAGCCGAAACCTGTCACAACCAACTAGATATGCATCTTAAGCTTGGTACAGGAATATAGGTAAAGACGGGTATCAGTATTAGGAATGAGCGTTGGCGAGATGGGCGTCTGGCCTTACTTCTTTTTTCATGTTGTATATTTCGGACCGGGCTGGATCATTTCTTTGTTTAAAGCCGGGTACAGACTGCTGTAACGTAACATGCAATGAAACACGCAATGAAATAATTTTCCGTCCACATTGTCGCAATGTATCATGCAATGTAACAAAATTCCCATAGTGTGGACGCCTTGCGCGCACGAACCGTGCACACTATGCGCACGAACAGAGCATTTCAACTCGTGCGCGCTGTGCCGCCGTGCCGCCGTGCCGCTCCTTTGTCGGTTTTTTCGCCGAACACAAAGGGACGCACAGTGTGCGCGGAGCGCTGCGTCCACACTTATGAAATGCTCGTTTCATGTTACATTGCATGTTACGTTACAGCAGTCTGTACCCGGCTTATGACGTGGCGCTGAAATCGGATTCGCTGTCTCTGCTAATACGGTCTCTGCTAAGTCAAATATTTCTTGTGCTGCTTTTCTTGGTTCTGATTTGTTTTTTGCCGCTTCAATCCACTCTTCGCTAGTCCTGTTGTAGTAATTGAGGTCTTGCGCTAAGGAATCTTGCCATGTATATATTGGTCTACTAACTTTCAATCGCCGTGCCCTAAATTTAGTTGTAGATATTGATGGTTCCATGCAAAAAGTTGTTGTACTTGAGCATTGCATCATTTGAAAGGGCAATGCACGTCCGTCTCATAAAATTCTTGGAAAACTATAATAAATGACAATAAGTATCATCAAAACAGAACAATGCGGATTTCAAAAACCGGCCAAGTGCGAGTCGGACTCGCGCACGAAGGGTTCCGTACCATTAACTTATAATATTAGACAGTATAGGCAAAAAAACACGTTTGTATGGGAGCCCCCTATTTTTATTTTATTTTTATTTAATTATTTTTTTCTAAAGTGAAATACAACATAATATTATGTAAATATTTTAAGCGTAACAAAATTTGATTCGGCACAAAAATTATCTGTCATTTCTTAAACAATGTTTAGTCCAGCGTACTTGTATTATAGAGGTCAGTGATTCGAGCAATTTGTAATAGTATACTTCGGAACAATGCGGCTTGCGGCTTGCATCAAGTCGCATGCGGCTCTGGTGGCCGCGCGACTATCACGGAACTATAGGCTTGTACGAGTATGGAATGGCCGCATGCGGCCAAGACGCGTCGCTAGGAAAGGGTTTCACACACTCCCATAGTTCCATGATAGTCGCGCGGCTCCGTGGGGCTGCATGCGGCAAACCGCATTGCATAATTTACCCTAATGCAAACATTGAAACATGATGCAGGCCACCCTTGCATTTACATCTATGAGACATGCATGTTTTTCAAAACATAGTGTGTCCGGGGTCCGATTAATAATTTATGGGCTATTACTTCATCAAATGTTATCGACAAAAAACCCCCATGTTGGCGGTTTCCCTCTTGAAATGGCAGCCATTTTAATTACTTTTTAAAAATGCTATTTCTATGGATCTGGAGGTCCTAAAAGTGATGAAAATGATTCTTTTAGAAGGTAACGCTATGGCCTATCGAGTGAAATAAAGATCAATTGAAAATTATGAACCGTCATAGAGGAAAAAAAATGTTTTTTTTTTATAAATCTTACCAAATATTTGAAACATTTAAATCGTTTTTAAACCTATTACAGAACTAAACCCAAAATGCAATTTTTTCAAAAAAAAAATCATTAGTATTATGTCTTTAAAATACGATATATAAAACACCCTAAATTATCGCTGTATATTCACAATATTCTTCTTCTAAAAAAAAGATCTATGAACACACGGCATCCAAACAAATTGAATATACCTGTTAAATTGACAGCTCTTTACAGCACAAATGCGTATTAAATGGCCATAAAAAATTACAATAGGTCAAATCATGAAATAATAGTAGATTATTCACCAAGGGGGTAAAGTGATGTCTTACGTCACGGGCGTCATCTTGAATCTTGAGCGTAACGAAAGATTCGTGAGTTAACTCCCTCGCTATGCTCGGGAGTTAAAAGTAGTATCCTGAGTGGAGCGAGGGATTTAAGCTTGCCCAAGACGAAGACATCTTTATCCCCGAGGAGAATACTCTGCTTTTCATACTTCCTACGAGGCAATAAATAAATGTACTACAAAAAAACTTATTTTATCTATAAGTACTTATACAATGTGTTAGGTAACCAACCCGAAAAACTTAAAGGGCTTTTTCTACATTCAATTTTAATCATAAAATGTCCCATACATGTGGGGTGAAAAATCAACTTAAAATTTTTGAGATGAATTACAGCAACTTAAATTTTGTCTGTATTTTTTGGGTAAAAATATTTTTTTAACAGTCTACAATATTGTTTTCGATACTTAAGTGATATTTATTGGATTGCCACTCGTTTTGAGTTATCCGAAAATATTTTTCCTACACGATGACCAAATAATTAAAATGCAGCCATTCCGAAAAGGTTGAGTTTTCACCCCACTTATATAGGACATTTTATCATAAAAATTCACTGTAGAAAAAGCCCTTAAAGTTTGTCGGGTCGGTTCCCAAACACATTGTATATCCTTTGACTTTTCTGGCAGTAAATTATTACTATTAACAATACCAGCAGCTTTACATCTACTGGACTTCGGTGTCATAAACTTCGTCACTGGGCAGTTTTACGAAAATGGCTTGTAATTTCTTAAAACACATAGGTTTTTTTTCTTAATTTTTTTTTAGAAGCGCGCGCTTTTTTTTTCATTCCATTCGTGCTGAAATTCTTCGCTGCCAGGTTCAAATTTCAAATATGTTCTCTTTGGTGCGGGACGGGCTAGTTTTTTTTTATAAGTTCTTTATTAGGATAAGTTTACACTTAATATTATTGCTCAATAACATTAAAACATATAAGCTACCGATTTTGTTAGGCTATAAGCGCCTTTATAAAACATATTACATAGGACAATTATTTTCTAGTCATTATACCTACTACTAAATGATTTAATTTAATTTTGAACACATTTAAATATAACTATTTGACTTAGTATGTCAATAAATAGTTGCATCTAACGATATTTTGTTTTACGAGTTAATTTGTAGACAATATAATAATATCCACGGTATACCAATCCTGACAACAGGTAAAAATTACGGGTCCGATAAGAAAGAACAACTTCGTGCATAATGATATGAGTAGTTAGTTGGTGCATTGTGTGTGATCGACGGCCGGCGCGCGGCAGCGGCCAAACCGTACCTGTAGTAGGATTACTAGCGTCAGCTGTACTCGAGAAAATAGTGATGGGGCAGTCGGTATCGACAGTAGCTGTCGGCGTAACTCAAGCCGTGCAGCCGCGACTTACCAATATTTGATACTAAAGCATTATTATGTCTGGGATTTTTATATAGATATAATCTTTTAGATAATTTTAAAACATAATCTTTAATTAGAGGAAATTTGATATTATAGTGTAGTTTTTTTAGATTTGTGCAATACGGCGTATTAAAAGAAATTTTAAAAGCTTTATTTTGGATAGTTTGTAATTTACTATTAATTTAAATCACGCGTGCTACTCCAGACGGGCGCAGCGTAAGTTATGCAGGGTCTCACAAATGTGAAATATATGCGTAATATGGTTTTAGGACTTAGATTACTTTTTCTGTTAAGAATAGGGCTTAATGCTTTCATCGCTTTAATTCCCTTTGTATGAAGTTCTGTAGTGTTAGCTGACCAGTTGAGTTTACTATCGAGTATCGTACCAAGGTATTTTACAGTTTTATTCCAAGTGATTTTTGTGTCTTTGTCAACTTGGATTTCTCGATTTGGTGTTGAACGACTACGAGAAAATAGAATGGCTTCAGTTTTGGTAATATTTAATTTTAATTTCCAAGTGGTAAAAAACTTCGTCAGAGAATCGAATGACCATTGTAATCGAGTAATTATAGCATCCAAGTCGTTTGACGTAGTAAAACTAGCAGTGTTGTCGGCAAAATTTGCCAAATGTGTATGGTTTTGCTTAGTTATGTCATTTATATAGAACAGGAATAAGTGAGGTCCCAATATTGAACCCTGAGGCACACCAGCGGGTATGCAGTGCGATTTTGAAACGTCTTTATAAAATTTTACAAAAAAGGTTCGCTCAGATAAGTAAGACTGGATTAATTTAACAAGTTGCATCGGCACGTCCATCGAAATAAGCTTATGAAGAAGCCCATTGTGCCAAACCGTATCAAACGCCTTTTCTATATCTAATAGGATCATGCCCGTTGACTGCCCTAAGTTCAAATGATGGGTTATGTGTTCAGCAACCCTAGTCAACTGCTGCACTGTCGAATGACTCCGACGAAATCCAAACTGCTCAGGGATAAGCTTATTGTCAACCACTTCCAAAAGTCTTTTGGCAATTAAAGATTCGAAGACTTTAGCTAATGCTGGCAGCAAGCAAATAGGCCTGTAATTTTGTGGGATACCATCATCTTTACCGGGCTTTTTGATTGTAATGACTTTTGCTTCTTTCCAGGCCTTTGGAAAGTAGTAGAATTTTAAGCAAGCATTAAATACTTTTGATAGCAGGACTATTGCTTTCTGCGGCAAGTGTTTTAAGAGAATATTGGTAAGATTGTCATATCCCGGGGCTGTACGACTTTTCAATTTACGAAGGGCTTTACTAACTTCTTTAGGAGTAACATGACGAAGGCTAAATGGGCCATCAAATTTTATTAAATCGTCAACACTTTTTGAGACAGTGTTCTCTGTTTCAAAATCACTAACCCAGTTATGTGTAAGCAACATGTTACTAGAGAAGGCCTCAGCGAGTGCTTCACATTGCTCGAGTGTATTAGTCGTAAAGCTATCGTCATTGCGCTTTAGGTGGGGTATAGTAGTTGGCTTTTTGTTCATCGACTTAACTATCCGCCACAAGTCAGCACTAGGGTTGTCAACTTTTGCAAGTTTGGTATTCCAAAGATGATCATGAAAAGTGCTAGTGTGATTATGCTTACGAACTCTTATTCGAAATTCATATCACTTTTGCCTCCCTAGCTAGGGACGTAATGAAGTTTCATACAACATTACGTCCGTTGGGATGCAATGACTCACTTTGACTCAGGTTTACTTAATGTGTAATTGAACATTGCCGAGTAGGTAGTGTGAAAAGACATTTACGCTAAATATATTAAAAAAATACCTGAAAATTTAGTTGTTACATAAAGTGTTTATTCTATAGGAAATTTATATTTTAAGTTCTTTCAAATTTGATTGTAACCCACTTAGTTACCCGACTGCGGAAGGAGGGTTACGTTTTTCGAGACTATGTGTCTTTCGCAGGATCTCAAACTATCTCTGTACCAAATTTCATTTGAATCGGTCCAGTAGTTTCGGAGCCTATTCAACACAAACAAACAATCAAATCTTTTCTCTTTATTAACAAAAGAACACTTTGTGTTTCTCGGTCTCAGAGACCGGTCTTAAGCCGAACTCCCGCCCCGAGACCCTCAGGGAAGAGGAGGTCCAGCATTGTTACTATTGCTTATAAAAACGGTGTCTCCTAAAACTTTGCTAACGATAGTGCACGTGTGGATGGCTGCTTGTTTCTTTATAATAATAATTAATGATATAATTTTACTTATTTTCTAGGACTGGATTACCTGGAAACACTAGATCTATCGGAGAGCGCAATATCTTCGCTCGAGCCGGGCTCGTTTTCGCTCGCGCCCCGCCTGCGCACTATTACCCTCGACGAAACCATCCTTGACAGGATAGAGGCGTGGGCCTTTGAAGGACTGCAGTATTTGGTAGAGGTATGATTAGTTGTAAATCGACCGTAGCCTACCAAGGCGTTTGGTAGGCTACGGTAGATTATGGCCGGCCCGTCTCACTTCCCGTGTTGGTACCAATAACGTGCCTATGCGCGGCGTACTGCCACGGCAGTATAATCTTGTAGGGACTTGCGAGCAAACGGTGACACACGCGCGCGCTTTTTGTACCGGCGGCGCGCGGCGCTACGTTGCTGGCTTCAGAAAAAGCCATTGGTACATGGCACCACTACGCCACCGAGGCTCGATTATATGTCATCTTAAACAGGGTGTTCCACGTTTAATACTTATACAGAATTCCACCACCATTTAGGGCATATTGTAGACAAAAAGAGAGAGAGATAACAAATCGGGCTTAAAGTAAATAAAATAGGATAGGGATATTCTCTATTGTTTAGGAGCGTCGGTGGTCGCCTTTTACGCGGGAGGTACCGGGATCGCCACCCGTGTCGCCATTCACCAATTACTTTTCCTAAATTAGTTGTTTCACTAACCGATGCTCTTACGGTGAGGGAAAATATCGTGAGGAAACCTGCACATTTAGGCGACTGACTGTGTAACCATGGTCCAAACTGGTCAGGTTCCCCTGTTAACAAGGTCACGGAGGTCAAATGGCAGTCGCTCTACTGTAATTACCTGATCTGCCACATCCTGGATCATGGTCAGTGCGACCAGTGATTCTGAGCCCACGCGTGCGAGTGCACAATCAGGTTACAGCTAGGATGATCATGATATTATCTTTTGTTTGAGTGTGATCATAATGGGTATTTGCAATACAGAATATTAAAGAAAATAGGAGAATTTAGTCACAGAATAAGTACTAGTACTCCGTACAGAAGTATGACTTTGCAATGAAATTCAAAGAAATATCTACTCAATGTTGTTAACGATATGGTGTAATTCAGTTCGCCTCTGACTCAAGAACATTTTCGTGTAGACACCTACAGAAATACATTGCAAGATAATTTCATTCTTATAACTCTGGAATATGATTCATAATACACTAAACCAATTCAGTGACGTACTATCACGCAACGCGATAGGGTTGACTGCCACAAGAAGCTACTTACGCCATCTAGCGCATCTTTCTAGGACTTTATTCACGCTCGTCCAACCAGCAACCTAGTGCCGCGCACCGCCGGTGAATAAAACGCGGGAGCGTGTCGCTGCCGGCTAGCGACACACAACTTGTTTAGCCCCTTACCAAGAATGTCGCTGCGCGTAGGTACGTTTTTGCTACCTACGCGGGAAGATACACAGGTCTGATTTAGTCCCAATTTTGAATACTTTCCATAAGCACGGGGCTCCCAAGAATAAGTAGTTCTAAAAATTGTTCATTGACACTCTGCTTCATAACATCTTACGGTAAGGTTGGTCACTTGCCTTACAAACACCCCTCCACCAATCCGCACTGAGTCCGCGTGGTGGAGTATGGCTCGTACCTCCTCATAGTTGAGGTGAGGCCTTTGCCCAGCAGTGGTATTTATGTGGGCTAACTTTACTTTTACTTTATAGGTATCCATTGAGAGAGGAAAACGTTCAATCAAATTTGAGCCCAAGGCTCTTGCCGCGGTGCCTGCGTTGAAGAAAATCAGTTTCCATTCCACCCCGCTGGTTGAACCTCTACCTTCCGACTTGCTAGAGGACTCCACAGCTGTCAATGACATAAATATGAGAGATACAAGACTGTCGGCCATACCAAAGATATTTCAGGACCAAAGTATTATAAAGCTGGACATCAGTAAAAACAATATCGAGAATTTGTACTCTGACGACTTTCAACAGTACAAACATATTGAATATGTGAACATGGATGAAAATGAACTTGAAGAGCTTCCTAAGTGAGTTTTATATACAGTGGGCTTAATTCCAATACGCCCTGTCTAAGATTAAATTTTGGTTCGGTCGCTCTCTTTCTCTATCAATCAAACGATAAGAGACAGACTATAATAATTTAGAAACGTCAAATTAAGTGATGAGATTTCTAACGTATTTGTACAAGTTTTTGCGTGTTTTCGTATAACTTTAGTCGTCATCGAATGACATCCCTACTAAATTGTCTATGGGTTCTCTGATTTCCTTAGCAACGCACAGCTGTTTAGTCTGAAGTTTCTAAATTATATAGTCTGTCTCTTTTTGAAAGAAAGAAAGAAAATACATTTATTAACGAATGGACATCACATAACTCACGGAAACAAACAACGTAACGGGCACGGTTATAAAACAAGAAACACAACAAAATTACAATTTATGTGGGTAAGCCAGCCGGACTGTGCAGTTGTGCACTTTTCTATTGTTTGGCAGAGAAAGAGAGAGACTGAACCTAAATTTAATCTTAGACAGGCCGCATTGGAATTGAGCCCAGTGTCCGGGTTCCGACTAGCGAAAATTTAAGGGCCTTTTATTTATTTAATTTTAGAGACATAATCCTAATGAATGTGTTTTTCCTTTATAAATATTTTTTTACACTATGACGGTTGATAATTTTGCATTAATCTTTATTCTACTTGATACTAACCCAACTTAACCTAGCGATGGGCGATTATTACTAAATTAATCGAATTATTCGAATGGTCCCTGTAATCGAATGTATTCGATAAGCAACTGCAGTCATTCGATTATCCTTCGATTATGCGGCGAGCAATACCGGAGCGTGCGGAGCGCAGGCCGTACTACTAAACTAACGAATTAATCGTCATTCGTCGCGTCGATTAATTATTCGTTCGCTGCCTGTCCTGTCGCGGCAATTCAATCGAATGCATCGAAGGGCCGAGTATAGATTATCATTCGATTGTCGATTATTATTCGATTATTTTTTTTCCGAATGACTAAATCGACATTCGATAGTTCGAATGGTCGATTGTCGATTTATTCGATTTTTTTTCAACCAATCGCCCATCGCTAATCCTAATGAAAAAATTTTTTTTCCTCTATGACGGGTAATAAATTTGCATTGATCTTTATTTTACTTGATAGGCGACATAGTTACCTTTTACCTTTCAAATGAATCATTTTCATAACTTTTAGGATCTCCAGACCCAAATAAATATTTTTTTTATATAAATAATTACAATGGCTGCCATTTCAACAAGGAGTTAGAACCCAACATGGTGGTGTTATGTCGATAACATTTGATGAACTAATAGCCCATAAATTATCGCTAGTCTATAGTACGTGCCTGATAAACGTGCACAAAAGGCACCTTGACAGCTAAAACCTTGTGACACGTATCATATGTCTTTCTAACTAGCGATTATTACTTTTGATTTTTGGGTTCAAGGTCGACCCGTACCGAGGTTCATTTGTTAGACAGATTCGTATCGCTACGGCTTATAGTTAGGGTCGCCGCGCTTCGCATACTGGCGTGCAGTGGTACACGGGTGACGGGTCAATGACTTTTTATGCACCGTTAAATGGCACGGACTATAAACCCGGACACTGTATATTGAGACTATTATCTATTATTGAGATTTTGCTAAGTTCGTGCCCCTTTTAGCTAACTTTCAATTCTGTGACGTGTGAAATACAATACTTTTATCATTGATGGAATCAGGCGTTGCTTTGCGTAAATCCATTGTTAAATAAGCAAAATAAAATTATTTTGCTTTACTATATTTACCCGGCATGCGAGGAACGCGGGTTCGATTCCCGCCTCTGGTGGTCATTTTTTCAAGTGCAATAATACATTTACTTTTTCTATTTAATACTTTTAATTTTTATCGAGCTTCGAAAAAGGAGGTTCATGATTCGACTGATATTTTTGTTACAGTAACCTGATGCTGGAGTGTCGCAACCTAAAATATTTCTCCGCAAACAACAATAAATTAAGACAAATAGGCTACAATACTTTTCCGTCGTCTCTTGAATATTTGCATCTGAGAGAAAACGAGCTGTCGCACATAATGCCAGACGCACCGAACCTACACAGTTTGAAGCATTTGGATTTGGTTGAGAATAATTTTACCGAACTCCAGGTATGTGCTTTCCAATCTTATGCCTATAAATGAGCAATTCCTGTATATTTATTTATATTATTTGTTGACTGCCTCGTTGGTCTAGTGGTCAGCACGCTGGGTGCTATCCACGAGGTCCCGGGTCGGGCCGAGAGTGTTTGGGTTTTTCTGTCTTGAAATTACTCAGACACAGCTCCGGAGTCAGGAAATTTGTGGTGTTAACTCCCCCGTGCCTCGAAAAGCACGTTAAGCCGTTGGTCCTGTGCCCGATCTCTACGGTCATGTCGGACTGCCGTCTCACCAAATTATGAGAGTGAAGGAACAGATAGTGCACCTGTGTACTGCGCACACACTTTTGCACTATAATATGTCCCGCGCAGTTGGCTAATCTCTGTTGAGATAGGCAGCCGTAGTCGGAATTCGGCTAGGAGGACATAATTATACTATTTGTAATCTCTGAAACGGCTCACACGATTTTGCTGAAATGTAGTATGTGAGGGTTGGGGGTGAAAAACTATTCTTCTCTAAATTAGTCTTGTTTGGAAAAACGCGTGTTTTAGAGTTTTTATGCGTTTTTCTTACGCAATGAGGGATTTTCCTTGTGTTAAAAATCAGTACTTAAAAATCCGCTAGATGGCGATCTTTCAAAATAAAATAAAACTCAAATTTTGAGTTGTCAGAAAATCTCATTGGTCGAAGCAGAATATGGTCGCTAATTTCTATATTTTTATATTTTTACAGGATGCTCACCTTATCTTCAACAGCCCAAATTTGGTGGTGGATCTAAGGAACAACAGCATCACCACGATCAAACAGAGTCTGGTCACAACACAATTAAAATATCAAGCAACTATAAATCTCGAAAACAATCCTCTATCATGTGATTGTCATCTGTACCCATTTTTGACCAACCATAACGTACCAATCAAGTTGCTGGACGGAGATGCAAAATGCGCGACCCCATCAACTTTCCAAGGGAAATACATCCGAAATTTGATATTGTCGTCGCTTACTTGCCCTATCCAGGACTGCCCGGACAGCTGCACCTGCATAATCAGTCCTACAATGACTTCTCTCGTACTGGACTGTAAATATGAACCATCGATTTATCCCAACCCAAAAGATTACGGTCAAAAAACCACACACCTCCGTCTTGGTACTGTACCTAATCAAAAACTGCCGTGTCACGTTCTGTTACTAGACTTATCCGGGCTAGGCCTCGAGAATCCGCCATCTTTGAACACGCTGACGTGCGTGCAAAATTTAGATCTATCTGACAATAAGCTGGTCGACCTACCAAAACATTTACTTAACACAGACATGGTATTACGACTAGCCAAAAACGTTTTCAATTGCAGTTGTGATCACTGGAATGTTAAAAAATTACAGGGATATAAACTACGTATTACAGACGCAGATGACTTGGTCTGCAGTGGAGGGCAGAACTTGGTGCAGGCAACTGAAATGTGTGCTATTAAGATGAGGTTGCATAGTTCAATTGTTATAAATACCATACTGGGCTTACTTGCCTTTGTGTCGATAGTAATTGCAGTATTGTATCGTAAAAGACTCTTCCCTCGAAGGCAAACCGATGACAACGCTATAGAATTACAAGATCGAACAAAGGTGCCAATGTAACAAAACGCATTTTTAAAATTATAAAAAATAACGTTAAAAAAATACATGTCTAGTTTCTTCGAAGGAAATATTATAGGTATATGCTGTTTTGGTCAATTATTCGAAATAAGCCTGAGCCACAATTGCTGCTTTTTTGCTGTTTTAAGGAGAGGTTTGAGGCAGCTAAATTTTGTTCGAATACCCACTCTTTAAAATGTGTCTTCTTCCGTACTCAGAGATGTCAAATATAGTTAATCCTTCATTAAGTCTCATGCCGTCCTTCTCTTTTTCATTGACAAAGAAACTGACAGAACAAGACTTAATTATAGATCAAATTTAAATGACGTCTGCTTGCGGCATTAGATCCCTTTTATTCTTCATTAAAGACTTATGTAAACTTAACCGAATTAATCTATACTTAGGTAGTTATGATCCAATTATAAGTAATATTAGTATTAAGAAATTCGTTGTTCTAGTATTTAGCACGTTTGTTACTATCTAAAAGGTTCGAATCCCGGGTCGGGCCGAAATTCGTTCCTGGGTTTTTCTGTAAATAAAATAACTCGAAAACAACTTGGAGTTAGGAAGTTGATGGTGTTAATACCCCATGCCTCGGTGCGCACGTTAAGCTGTTGGTCCTGCGCGTGATCTCTCTACGGTCATGCCGGACTGCCCTCTCACCTAACTATGAGAGTGGAGGAACAGAGAGTGCACCTGTGTATTGCGCACATACTAGTGCACTATAATACCTACCACGCAGTTTCCTGATGCTGGCTGAGATCGTCCGACAGCCAGCAGGACATCATGTAACAATTGTGACATAAATTTAGATAAACCATATTGCCCCGGTTTCATAGGTACTACTATCTGAGTCCATTTCGCCTTACCACTTTGCAGAAATTCTTAAGGCGGGCCTCAGAAAGGCCTTTTAAAATACGAATTACCAGTCAATTTCATGTCAGTGTGCGTGTGTCATTGCGACCAAGTTTAAATTTTATTGTTACGCGCGACATGAAGAGATATTTGGTTTGATTTGTCCTTAGTAAAACGTACGTCCAAACGGTTTTTGCCCTAAAGTTGGTAATAAGCACTTGTCCTCGAATAGTACCTACACTGTTAGCGGTAGGTATCTCATTTCGTTAGCTATACAAAAAGCATAGATGCACACATTCCGTCTATATTTTTTTTATCTGTTATTTACGGCTTTAATTTAAAAAAAAACTATTCAAAGAAAAAACTTATATGTATATCGATAACAGCCCCAGATCTAACGAGGCAGTGGGAGGGGTTGCCTATTGAAACGCATAACGTTTTTCGTCATAAACTGACAATGCATAATGTTAATGGCCATAATAGTAATTTGGCATAAGCCTTTATAGCATAACTTCATAGTGCATACCATCAAATGGCCGAAATCTGGCAGGCATAATCATAGAAAGGCATAATTTTGAAAAGCATAACTATTAACAGGCATACTTTTTGTTTGCCATAATATTCAGAAGACATTACATTTAAAAACATACATGCATTAAGCATAACCTACAAAATCCCTAACCTCTTAGGGAATGATTACTTTCACACTTTAGTATGAAGTAAATAAATTAGGTCTTGGCGATTCGCCGGCCGCTGGCACCGCTCGCTTCGCTCGCTCGGCTCGCGCGGCGTTGTGGTCAACACTTCTAACCTAACCCAACCTAATGTAATCGAAACTTTTTTTTTTTAGCGTGGTGGAAACGCATTTACGCGCGATACCCCCCCCTGGGGAAGGGAAGGGCCTGTGTGGGACTCCCGCCCTCAAAAGGGCGTCCTACCCACTAAAACCACCACGGTGTTCCCTCAGCTCGCCTCTGTGCCAGTGCCACAGGATCGCTCCGCGCATTCACTACGCGACCCTGGCGGCAATGTAATCGAACCTAACCTAACTATTCCGCATTCTTATTTATTACCTGTTATTAGTTCAAAATTATTTTATTTCATAATCAATATAAGTTACATTGTTATGAAGTGAGTTATGATTTATAAGATAATGTCAAATAAAATTATAAATACGGCGCATGCCATTATTTATTAATTATACATAATTTTATTTAGCATACATATGCTTAGTAAAATTATGCGAGTTTAATGTATGCTTTATAAAATTATGACTTAGAATAATATGGATTTCAACCATTACGGTTTTTAATTTTATGTCTTTGAACAATTCTGCGTTATTATGTTTATGCTTGCTTAGTAATAAGTTTGCCAAAACCTACTATGCTTTTTGATTCGTCTGCCATATGATGTATGTCAATTGAAATTATGACGATAAACATTATGCGTTTCATTGTGTCACCAGAGGGAGGATTACAAGTTTCTGCCCCGGCTTGTAAAATCGAAGTGATAGAGAAAAGTATTTGAACTACTTTAAAGAAAATTGAATATCATACATTTCTAATTCATTGCAATGCCAATGATGGTTTGGATGTATGGCTAGTTACAGAGCTGTGAATCTTATCCATTAAAAATCGTAGTACCGAGGCTGATTGATAAACTCTGAAACTAAATTCCGTCCGTATCAGTTTTAATGTTCGAACCGTTTTAGATAGAAAATATATTAAGTTTGCAGCTAATTGCTGACTTGTCGTAGACCTGCCTTAAATGGTCGTTATTGAATAGATAACCATTTGAATATTATTCGTAATTAGGTTAAGTCCAAGCTTGCTATGCCATTTATGTATACCAAAAACAGCACAGGTCCAAGTATGGATCCTTGGGGGACACTATATGTAATATGCATTGCACTGCTCTGAAAACCGTTCATTTTAACCACCTGTGACTTATTAGATAAGTAGGACTCGAATTGCGTATTAAATGCAGCCTTTTTTTATACTTATGTAGGTATACGTACTTATGTTAAAAAATAATACTAAATTGAAAAAGCCAAATTCCCAAACCGAGGTCGACTTTGAATTATACTGACAAACATAAGTATTTTGTTACTCTTTCCCTCTCTAGAAAATCGAAAGAGACAGACAACATTTTATACGTGGTTGTTGTGACTAATATTTATAACGTAATTTTAGTAACTTACAGTTTAGGTACGTGATTGGATGGGTGACCATTTCGACCATCAAAGTGATGACCAAGACAAGCATCTCCGTGCTTCGGAAGGCACATTAAGCAGTTGGTCCCGGCTAATATCTGTTGGTATTAGTTGTAAGCCTAGTCAGAGGCCCTAGGGCGGCTTGATAACATCTGACAGTAAGGTTTGTCACTTGCCTTACATACACCCCTCCACCAATCCGCACTGAGCCCGCGTGGTGAAGAATGGCTCACATCTCCTCATAGTTGAGGTGAGGCCTTTTCCCAGCCGCTGGATCTTATAGGCTGATTTTAGTATGATGTAACAAGCACCTTTTTACTTTGCTCTCTTTTGTTTTTTTGGTAGAGAAAGAGACAATGCATTTAAAATTGTTTTAGATAAAATGAATAACTCGGTGAAATTGGCGTTTTCAGTAAAAATAAGTTCAATACCCTGCTATGGCGGGTACCTTTGATTATATTAAAACTATTTTTAGAGAAAACAAATATTTATATGAGATATTTTCTGTTTAATGCTTTTAAAAGTGCAATTTTTCTTGTAAAGCTAATTGTATTTATAAACAGTATTTAAACATATTTTGTATGTATTTGTTTACTTATTTTTAACATCGTTATTTTGCCACTAAGAGATTAGATTTATAATATATTAACAATTCCGAAATTTTTCGCTTAGAGCAGGGTTAGAACATTTCTCTGTTCCTACAGTTGACCACCTAACAGCTATAATACACCTAGAAAACGATATCAAATGACGTATAAAAATACAGAGGGCCTAGTGCGATAAAAAACCAGCCTCCATACAAAAAGTGGACAAGTCCTTTCTATAGAAAAAACAGGTTTCACAAACGTGCCGCTAGGGGCGCTGACCACATTTCCATACAAATTTTCGTCACACTGACGAAGGTGAGAGCATGAAAAAACTCGTACATAGCGATGGGCGATTGTTCGAAAAAAATAATCGAATGAATCGACAATCGAACATTCGAACTATCGAATCTCGATTTAGTAATTCGGAAACAAAATAATTGAATAATTATCGACACTCGAATGTTAATCTATACTCGACCCTTTTCGATGCATTCGATTGAATTGCTGCGACAGGACAGGCAGCGAACGAATGATTAATCGACGCGACGAATGACGATTCATTCGTTAGTAGTAAGGCCTGCGCACCACGCGTTACGGTATAGCTCGCCGCATAATAGAAGGATAATCGAATGAATGCGGTTGCTTATAATGAATAATTCGATTAATTTAGTAATAATTGCCCATCGCTACTCGTACAAAGCCCTCAGATCAAGTAAGCAATACGTGATCTGTATTTTATACGTGGTTTGATACACCCTGTGAGGAGTTTAGCAGTTGCCATATAATAAATCAAACTGCAACAGTATTATTTTCAAAAACACAAGTTTGATTTGCCATATTATTTGTAATTTAACAGTAATATTGCTTACTTTTCTTACACCCGTACAAAACGACGGTCTACTGACTTAGTGACCTCACCTTATAATTATTTATAAGTTCTTACACATTGTATTATCTACTCGTAAAACTAATTTTAATAAGTCATTTCTGTTCAGACTGTATATTTTATGCTTTCTTTAAGTGAATGTTATGATGATGCATGTGTGTGTGGGATAGAAGAAGTGGAGTCACATTCCAAAGGAGATGACCCAGAATGTATGGACCCTCAGCCAGGTACATGTACACCGTACCTAATTATAGGCACACACGTGTAGGACAGTTTTCTGCACACCTTTTTCTATAAAAGGTCTTTGTTTTTTGGTTTAAAAAAAAACAATAATTAAACAACATTTTTGCAAGACAACAATGCATGGTGGATGACGCCATTTTGATAGTGACGTTTGTTGCCGACGTTCTTGGTTACTCTAAATGTCAGTACAGTTCTTATAATTGTTGACTTTGACAGTTTCTTTATTCCACTAGGATTTACAACTAGTCTTCTTAGTTTACGAGCAAGCACATGGCTGCCCAGAGCCGTAATTCCTAGTAAAGAAAAAACAAATGGTAACATATTTAAAACGCTAACTGATCAAATAGGGGGTTGTTTTTATGTCTTGTTTGATACTAAAGTATCTGTTATATCGAATTATTTGTATTTTTCCTGTAAACAGTAATAATTTATCTAGTTTTTGGAATGGTGTACATACACCTAGCTGGGGATAGGACATCTCATTAACACGTAAAATTTTAAGGCTGTGCGTTTTTGTTGGTTATCCACAGAATAACTAATAGCCCCTACAAGTAGTTGTACAACGAATCATACTGTATAAGTGCTTAAAGACCTATAGAGGTCTGCACGTCAGGCTATACATTTGAAGTCAGAAAGCAGCTTTTAATACGTAAGGAATAGAAGCGGTCTCAAGTTTAACATGTATAGTCTGAAGTGGGGCCCGTGTGTACCAACTCCTATAATGTGATACTAAGAGTGAGAACGAAATATGTATGTGATACTTTGTTGTTGTTAAATTAATTCTGTTGAATGTCATATTCTCTTTATTGTTGCCAAAATGGCGCTATTTGATCGTTTTCGCATTACATCCGAGTCCTTCAAAATACGGTCCGGCGTATTCGTAGAACTATTTGTACGCACAACGTCCGTCATTCACGGTACGATTTTCCATATTTAAAATCAAATGACATTTTGACGGATTCGGATCAGACGTAGTGCGAAAGTGCGGACTTGAGCGTATACGTGTGTATATAGCACCCTGTTAACGATCAAATTTGCTTAGCGTTTGTGAAACTTCGCATCTTCATCAAACATAGCAAAAATGATCAAACTAAACATCAAACAAATTTGACAGCTTGTCCGTACATTCCGCCATAATGCCAATACAAAAACTGAGATTTGTCTGACAAACACCGCCGTTCACGTCCACACTTGCTTGTCAAAACTGTCATCTATCAAGATTTTCTTCAAACGCATCAAACACGTATATTGTTTGATAAACGCGTCAAACACACTATCAATAATTTGACAAACACGTAAAATTTTACAAACAATTTGATCGTTAGCAGGGCCCTTGCTCAATAAGCGATTTTCCTAGTGTCAAAAATCAGTGCTTAAAAATCCGCTAGATGTCGCTGAACAACTATTATTAGTTATGATTATTTTAAAAGGCGGGTTATAGCTCTAATTATGTTTTAATGTTTATGTATTGCATGTTTTAGATTCACGCGTACTGACAGGTATTTTCCTTATATATTTAATGAGTGCATTTCGAAACTCGCATATTTTTGACGCAAATAGTTCCACTACATGTCTGTAGGTACACTTAGTAGGTATTACAATTTTTTGTTTTAGGCTCAAATTATTAAGTTCGACGCAATTTTATATAACTTACTGCTGTACTCAGAGACGCCAATTAAAGTAATCCTTCATTAAGTTTCATGCATTCCATTTCTATTTCATTGTCAAAGAAAGTGACAGAACGAGACATTTAAATTAACGTCTCCTAAAGCGGCAGTAAGATAAATAGCGCCATCTTTCAACATGAAATTAAACTAAATTTTGAGCTGTCACAAAATCCCTCATTGTATCAATCAAAAATTGTTTGCGCATCGACTCTACTGTACTGATTTTAACAATAGGAAAATCGCTCATTAATGATGCATGTTCTGACAACTCAAAATTTAAGTTTTATTGTATGTTGATAGGTGGCGAAGTTATACAAATATTGCGTCGAAATCATTGAGAATAAAATAAAAACAAATGATTGTAATATTATGTGTAACAGACATGTAGTGGAAGTACTTACATTTAAAATTAGCAAGTTTCAAATTGCAGATAAAAATAAAATATAATAAAAAAAACGTCTTAAAGATCTCTAAATCGTTAAAAACGTCCTTTTAGTACGCGTGAATAAAAAACATGCTAAGCATATACATTATGACATATTAAACGCTAAAACCGGTCTTTTTCTTAAATAAAAATTAACCTAACTTAGATGGGTAAACGCCATCTAGCGAAATTTTGAGTACTGATTTTTGACACTAGGAAAAGCCCTCATTAACAGCGACATCGTAAGTTTGGGTATCATTCACCGGAGACCATTTACGAGGCGCTATGCCGTATCGCTCTTTTTTGATTGAATCTAAGTTAAATAAGTTAAAATTTCGCTTCCCTTTGTGCATTTTCTCAAACCAAATACTTAGCATGTTTTTACTAAGAGTTTTTTAGCACTTTTATTTAGCAGTAAGTTTTTTTTTAAATATGAGAAATTTAACACTTTTGATTACCTTAATTTAAGTTAAATATGTACATAGTTATTACTTTTTCGCTTTCCTTTTGTATCTCGCATTTTCCCAAAATAAATAGTATGTAGGTATTATTTACTTTTTAGAGTTAGGTATTCTACTTCTCTATTCTACTTTTCCAGTATTTTTTTAATGGTTACAAATTATTATGAAATCGAAATAATATTGCGTTGAAAAATATGAGCTAGTAGGTAGTACTTAACAGTGCATTTAGATTTTTTTGGCAAATTCATGTAGTTAATTAAGCGATGGCTTTGGATATGTAAAGGTGTCTATACACTCCGTCGTTACGATCTGACATTTTATGACACATTTCATAAAATGACAGATCGTAACGACGGATCGCTCCGTGTATGGAGGCCTGAGCCAGTGACTGCCCTAACCTAGAGGTAGCTTATTATTAGATGATTAATCCTAGTAAACGATTGCATTTAAAAAAAGAGGTAAATGGGTTATTAGCGCGCGGAAATTGACTGCCTCAAATTGTGTAGTTTGCTTAATTTTGCATTTGACACGTAAAAGAACATGAGCTCTGGGCATAAAATTCGAATCGCCGCGCAGAACATGACAGATGATGAACAGAGATGACAGATCTACCTCTTTTTAAAATAAATACACTGTCAGTGAAGTAAACACTAAATCTCATCGACATAGTGGCACCACTTAGCGTTTTGATATTGTTGTGGCCAGAGGGCTTAGTACAGGTTTTTAACGCGCAAACCTTCGTCCTTGAGACGAAAATTATGTATGGAAATTGTTAAAACACAATTTTACGGATTACTTCGCGATTTATTAACATTTTATTTTTTTATTTTAAACCTGACATTTCGAACACTTTACAGCGATCGTGGTCACAGGGAGACTAAGGTATTATTTGTCATTACAAAGTTTTGAAAAATTTTAACTACCGTCACTCAATAATATTAATTTACGTTCCTATTTACGCAGAAAGAGCTAACCGTGTCTTGAGATCTTGCAGTGCTAGGTGTTGCTTTGGTTTTTGCTAGAATAGGATCCCATGCCGGTGGAACTTTCCAACCATCTTCTCTATTGAAATTTGGATATTTCAATAGATCTCGATCTAGAAAAATGTAAATAAATCGCGAAGTAATCCGTAAAATTGTGTTTTAATGAGTTCAACAATTCGCGTAAACGTAAGAAACAAATATGTATGGAAATTGATCAGCGCGTTTTTATAGAAAGGACTTGTCCACTTTTTGTATGGAGGCTGGTTTTTTATTCCAAGATATCACCAACCACTAATAAACTATATTGATCTAAAAAAAAATATGAAACACTTAACCATAGAAATCATAAACGCCTCCATTTTTGAGAACAAATATTTTTTGTAATGTGGCATCATCCATTGATCAGTAACTTGTATTTCCTGGCTGTTTGGGGTCAATCCTTGGCCTACTCAGAATGGGTGAATTGATAAAAAAATATTTTTGTTTTCTTTATCCATTCTTCGCTTACGTTTTTCTTTGATGTTTGGTTGCAATTTTTTTGACAGTTTTTTTTTCATGCGTTAATTGTTAAAGCCGGAGATGCGGTTTATGTACAGACAAACAGTAAAATTAACTTCAATTTTTTCTTAATCGGAGGCCTTAAAAATATTGTTATATATGCAGGAAGGATAGTTTTTGTGAACTCTTTCAAATAATATTTAATTTTGGTTAGAAATATTGACGAATAAAAAACCATTATTGGACAACTCCTTTCCGTCACTCTGTCTATCGTGAGCGCGTGTGACTGACAAATGACAACTCGTACTAAGTCCTCAGAACCTGAAAGTTTTCTAAGTTTCTGTTCCAGTTGGTGCCAAATTAACAAGCATTTAGTTATACTATTTATTTTAGTCTCAAATGATACATTCTTTATAACCATGTGAATTTTAAATGAATAAATATGCATTGTTTATATGCCTGCATTTTATTACCTTATTTGACCTATATATCATGTGTAAGTGTCCTTTATATCAATTAAAAAGACTTATACCTACTAGCTTTGCACGCGTTTGCTGCACAAACGAACATACAAATTGTACCCTCATATAGTAGTGTACTTACTCACTGATGTCTTTGCTGATGTAAATGATGTGATGTTTGTAAATGAAACAAGTTTGATTTAAATAGTTATGTATGTTTTATTTAATTACAAAATACAGGTTAAATAAATAATACATTAGTTAATATATTATATCCTTGAGAAATTACTAAAATGGAATAGTTTAGATTTTTATTCAGCAGATTTCTAGTCGGTAGGTATAACATACACACATACAGAAAAATATACATTTTTGTACTCTACTGACTTATAAACTAGTTCCGCGCTATAGTCCGTGCCATTTGAACTTGCACAAAAGGTCATTGACACCCGTGTACCACTGCACGCCGATACGGGATCGCGGCGAACCAAAACACAAGGCGTAGCGATAGAAGTCTGTGAAAACAAACGTTTATTGGTACGAGACTACCTTGACCCGAAAAATTGACATGTATTACAAACATTTGGCTACTGCATTACAAAACAAGCAATATGCTGAGGGACAGCCGACATTTTATATAACTGGACATGAATAATGAAATAAAAATAGTTGCATCATTCATTGTAAGTAAAAAAATGTATTTTTCTATATCCAGCGTTATATCGCGGAAGCAGTTGGTAGGTATTATTCAAAAATTCATTTTTTTAGCAGATATCTTTAACCGATTAAGCTGAAATTTTGCATACACGTTTAGTTTGGATGACAATGCATGGTAAGATGTGTGACGTCATTCTTAATTCAACATGGCGGAGCATCCAAGATGGCTCGTTATTTTCAATGCATTTCTACAATATGGGTATGAATATGAAATGAAAGGGTTTGCTAAGAGTAACTCGATATATAAGGTGACGTAATTCCAAATCCAATATGGTGAACTTCTAAAGATGGTGGACTAAGTTTTTTTTTTGCTTTTGTACAATGCGGGTATCAATTGAAAAGGCTTGCTGAGAATAACTCAATAAATAGGGTGACGTCATTCCAAATCCAATATGGCGGACTAAGTTTTTTATCTTTCCTGCAATATGGGAAGCAAACGAAAGGACTTGCAGAGAATTAGCATGCGAGTTTAACTCCGTTGCTCTGATCCGTTTAGAAATTTGGTGTATTGGGTTTTCTTTACGTGAAAAAAAGGCGTGTTAAAACCTATGCGGTGAAAACGGTGAAGGAAAGCACCGTGAGGAAAAACCTGCACACTAGTGGCTAGTGTGTGAGATGGAGAAGGCAATGGCAAACCATTCCAATAAATATTGCCAAGAAAGTCGTGTGTGTTGTAATGATAAATATCTATGAAATCAGCGATAGGTCGGGATTATCGCTATTTTATACGATGTGCGACACGTGTCGTAAAGTTTGGGCATCATTTTGGTACAGGTGGGGTCAATAACCTTTTTTGCAAGTTTAAATGGCACGGACTATACATCCGATCAAAATACATTATTTGATTTTAAATATGGAAAACCCACTGACCTCTATAGTACAAGTACGCTGGACTACACATTCTCTAAGAAATGACAGAATGAATTCGAATACATATATGTATAATTAGAGTAACTTCCTTATCGATGGTTATAATGTCAAAGGGCTTAAAGGACAAATCGCCACTTTACAGGAGAGCCGCAAAACAAAAAAATGTAAAAAAATTAACATAACTTTTTTGTTTTTTAAGCTATCGGTCTCGATTAAAGGCCATTTATTCTATTTTCCCGAGCCGAACCGTATGCGACCGTTTAATTTATTCTATATAGCGTAGTTTTCGAGATAGATGTCCTTTAAGAATCGTATTTTGAACATTTTGACCTTTAAGCTAAAGTTTTTTTTTAGATAGTTGTCAACTATGGCTTATAGGACTGCTTTAAAGTAGTGGTGGTATTAAAGGAAGGTATATTTTTAAATTTGTCGTATAAGCAAAAATGTTTTTTGAAATTATCCTTAATAAATGAAAGTGGGTTCTTTAATATGGAATTTCGATTTAAAATATTTTCAAACTAACATACATTTTGTCCTTTAAACTGTTTTTGCTTTGAAATAGTATTGATTATTGAGAAGTTTCGTGATGCTGAATAGAATAGAAAAGCATCATCAACGTGCACTGTACTTTACTTTTTTCGGTTCGAGTATCAGTTAAATAAAATATCATAGGTTAAATAAGATTTTGATGTGTTAGAATGTAAATAAATAAAATAATCCGTGTTTTAGAAATGTTTGTTTGTTGTTGTTATTGTTTATTCGTTATAAAAGATCTAAGAGACGTAAGGATCTTCAATCTAGAATTTTTCTGCCCCAACGGCCATCAGTTTTTCGCGCTATGTTCCCTGTCCATTGCCACTTGAGCTTACTGATTCGCAGGGCTTTGTCCATTACCTTAGTTCTTCTACGTATTTCCTCATTTCTGACTCGATCTCGTAGAGAAAAACCGAGCATAGCCCTCGCCATTGCATGAACTTTAGCTGTTTTATGAGGCTACATAGTAGAGACCATCAGATCCCTATGTCATCACTGGTAGCTCACATTAATTGAAAACTTTCGTCTTAAGGCACTGATGTAATAGAGACGAGAAGGTGATTTGCTTAGTTTCCTAAACGCTGCCCAGCCAAATTGAATTCGTCGATAGACCACTTTTCTCGAAGTTGGAACTACCTAGTTGGACCACTAGGTGCCAATCCAAGTAACTACTTGTCTCAGGTAGACGCACTTGTTAAAAACTTCGAGAGTTGAGTTCTTAACAGATGCTCTAGAGTGGGTACCACTCGGGAGCTAGACATTATTTTCGTCACGCCATGTTCATTTTAAGACCTACTTGTTGGGAGATTCGGTTAAGGTCTTGTAGCATAGTGCAAAGCTTCTCTAGCATGGCAAGCCTGAGCCGTATGTGATGTGTTCGCTATTGACGTTGATGCCGAATCCTTTCCATTTCGGAAGCTTGAAGGCGTCTTCTATTGTCGCTGTAAACAGTTTCGGAGATATTACGTCTCTCTGTCTCACACCTCTCCACAGTGGAATGGCCTTCGAGCTCTGCTCCAGTACACAGACCGACATGGTGGCATTGTTGTACAGACACTAACACCTAATACCATTAGTCTATGTGGCACCACTGAAGAGACTGTAGCACCGCCCACGTTTCGATCGAACCATCAAAGGCTAAGCATAGAGGCATATTGTACTTCTCGAACCTCTGTAGAAATTTTCTTAGCGTATGGATATGGTCTATTGTACTGTAGTCTTTCCGGAAGCCAACTTGTTCAGGAGGTTGGAAGGCATCAAAATTACGTACGAGATAGTACGCGATGACCCTTGAAAAAATTTTGTGACTCGGGAGTGATATTATAGATATATAGTTTTTTAATAAGGTTTTGTCTCCTTATTTGAAGAACAACACCACCATAATCCTTTTGAGTTTGGTGCCTTGTTGTTTTTTAAGCTGTTTCAGGGCCATCCTAATTTCGTAGAGGCCGATGTCCGGGATGTCTTCAGTGTAGTATCGTGTCAATATAGCTCTTAAATCTCTGGCCGAGCTATTTACAGGTTTGGCAACTGAGGTGTACAACACTGAGGTGTGCCCATAGAACTTTTCGATCTTTCTTAAAACATCTGCCTTTGTCGATACTACACTTCCGTCGAAAGAAAAATAGTGATAACATTGATTTACGACAATTTTGACAAAGGAACTACCTTTCAAACTTGTCAGTACACTAAAAATATTAATTATATTCTGCTTTATAGCCGAATTTCAACTACGGTAACCAATCAATAGAGATTAGCCAACTGCGCTGGAGATATTATAGTGTACAAGTGTTTGCACAATTCATAAGTGCAGTTATCTGTTCCTTCACTCTCATAGTTCGATGAAATGCGATGGATTACCAATTTCCCGATTTCGAGAACTTCGAGACTGTTTCGGCTGCTTAAACCGGGGTTCGAACCCGGGACCCCTTGGATAGAAGCCAGCGTGCTGAAGTCTAAATCAACAGGCAGTCTTAGTACACTACAATTTATAAAAAGGCGAGAGCGTAGCAAAGGCGACCATTTACATAGTCAGGTCATAAGTTCTGTCACACAATAAAAATTGAATTTAGAATGCTGGCCACAAAAAAGTTATTGAATTTGAATTTCGAATTTTGCATGAAAATAAAAATGTGTACTTTCTAGAATTTTCCTCATTTTTAAATATGGAGTGGACACTTAAGAAGACCGTGTCGAGGTTATTGCGTTGCATCGTTGCGGTTACGCGCCAATTCAGATTTTCGACTTACTGAAAAATTTGAATATAACCAAAAGATTCGTTTATCGTACCATAAAACGATACAATGAAGACTCTAGTGTAGATGACAGGTCAAGGAGTGGTCGCCCTCGCTCTGTTAGGACTCCAGCAGTGATAAAAGCTGTGAAGGCGCGAATTCAAAGAAATCCCATACGTAAGCAGAAACTGTTGGCCCATCAGATGGGGTTAAGCAGGACCACGGTGAAAAGGGTATTAAATAAAGACTTAGGGCATATCGAAGAAAAACAGGACATCATTTGGACGCTCGTTTAATGGACCTGAGACTGAAGAGATACCGCGCTTTGTTGAAGCGGTACGCTGGAAAAAAGCATCGGGAAATTCTTTTTTCGGATGAAAAATTTTTCACCGTGGAAGAGAGCCACAACAAACAAAATAATGAGGTGTACGCACACAGCAGTGAAGGAGCGAGCAACCGTATTCCGCGTGTCCAACGAGGTCATTTTTCATCCTCGCTCATGGTTTGGTTGGGAGTCTCTTATTGGGGCTTAACTGAGGTACATTTTTGTGAGAAAGGCGTCAAAACGAATGCAGTTGTGTATCAAAATACAGTCCTCAAGAACCTTGTGGAACCTGTTTATCATACTATGTATAATAACAGGCACTGTGTAATCCAACAAGATTCTGCGCCAGCTCATAGAGCGAAAAGCACACAAGACTGGCTGGCGGCGCGTGAAATCGACTTCATCCGGCACGAAGACTGGCCCTCCTCCAGTCCAGATTTGAGTCCGTTAGATTACAAGATATGGCAACACTTGAAGAAAAAGACCTGCTCAAAGCCTCATCCTGATTTGCAGCCGCCGATATTGACATGGACCTCGTTCGTGCTGCGATAGACGACTGGCCGCGCAGATTGAAGGCCTGTATTCAAAATCGCGGGGGCCATTTTGAATAAACTTTATTACCATATGAATCTATGTTTTATTAAGTTCATTTTGCTATATAAATGGTTACATAAATCGTAAATATGTCTAAATTATTTCATATTACACATGTGACAGAACTTATAACCTGACTCGGAATTTTCTCTGGGTTTCAGCAGTGATGCTAAAACTTTTAGCGTCAGATCTTTACTTGGTGACAGTGGGACCACCTCAAAAGTAATCTCTTTCAATAAAAAAAAGACAATTATGAAAATCAGTCCACAACAAACGAAGAACTCTGTGAACGTAAATAAAAACAAAATGAAAAAAAATACATACGGTAAAAATAGAACTTGCTTCCTTTTTGAAATCGGTTAAAAACTTTAATGACAGGTTTCATACCTGTCGCGCTTGGTAAAGTAACGCAGGCCTAAGTAGTTATTTTTATCCGCCATTTCAAGTAAATATCCGATAAAAATGAATAAAAACGAGTATTTATCCATTTTGGATAAATATCCGAGTATTTACTCTTTGAGTATTTATCCACTGCCCATCACTACTTACAAACAGACTGCTAGGTATAGTTGCGCGCGAAGAAGTGCGGGGTGGTGCAAACTTTTACTCGTAAGCGGGAATTTCAAAGGTGAATGATTGAAGTAATACGTTAAAGATGTCGCACGGAACTTGTATTGATATAAGCGATGTTCTGGTCAGAAACATAGCTGATCTGTTAATATTAATTTGAGTTTTATTATTGTTGAACATATTTTAATGATGCATCGATTGAAATTGTTTCTAAATCAATCTTATTCTTCAATTAATCACCTGGATGATAACCGTTGCATTTGTCTTAAAGTACATTTGGTAATATTTTAGTTCATGTTGTATCAAAAATTACAAGGAAACATGTTAGGGTTATGTACCAGGTTGACAAACATGTGTCCTTTAAGCTTAACAGGCATGTCTTAAATTATGTGTGTGTAGGCTGTAAAAGCTATATTGGAACTATTGCTCTGTCCTTTAAGAAAGTATGTGATTAATGTTAGTACTATAAGATGTTTAACCATCAAACCAAGGCTTATATTACCAAAAATGCAAAAATGGCAGATTTTTTTCCCGTTAATATCTTGCTCAATATTGGGAATAGAAGAACCTTATATATACCAATCGATAGAGCTCAAAATACTCAATAGAACTGCATTAAAAAGTCATTTTCGCCAAAATGTCCTTTAAGCCCTTTGACATTATAACCATCGTTATGTTTATCTCAATTCTCATTAGTTCCGTGGACGGTCACCACACGCTCACCACAGTATTACACAGTCGTCAGCGCCAAAATGGCGATAATCAAATGGCCTCATTGTTAGGTTAACAGTATGCAGTCCAGCGTACTTGTACTGTAGAGGTCAGTGGTCTAAATACAACAATTGATTTTAAATATGGAAAACCGGACCGTTAATGTTCAATGACGGGAGGTAGTGCGTAAACTGTCAGAGCGACAAAAAATTATTAACTTTATCAAATGCAATTTTTACACACATAATTAATTATTTATATCGGCATGGAAATTATAACCCTCTTACTTATAATCATGACATACCATTGATATAATACTTGGATAAATGAGACGGCGAATTTAAAATGTTTGTCTTCACTATGTCATGTTACTTAGCTGTCATTAATTCCAAATTAGTTGACACAGGGATCAATTCCAATGCGCCCTGTCTAAGATTAAATTTAGGTTCAGTCTCTCTCTTTCTCTGCCAAACAAACGAAAAGAGACAGACTATATTAATTTAGAAATAAGCTAAGGAAATTAGAGAACCCATAGACAATTTAGTAGGGATGTCATTCGATGACGACTAAAGTTAGACGAAAACACGCAAAAACTTGTACAAATACGTAAGAAATCGCATCACTTAATTTCACGTTCCTAAATTATTGTAGTCTGTCTCTTTTCGTTTGTTTGATAGAGAAAGAGAGAGACTGAACCTAAATTTAATCTTAGACAGGGCGCATTGGAATTGAGCCCATTCACTTAGATAAACAAGTGTTATAATTAGCAGTGGCAAATTCATTATTAGTAAGAGGCACTAACCTCCATAGTACGCGTGCGATGGATTGCATACTCTAAACCTAACAATGAAGCCATTTGATTATCGCCATTTTGGCGCTGATGGCTATAGTTAGCGTGTGGTGACCGTCCACGGAACTAATGAGAATTGACATAAACATATGGAAGTTACTTTAAATAACACGTCTTTTTTTAGTTCCCTGTACACTCGGTAGGGGCGCTTTGATTCAGCACAAAAAGTATATGTCATTTCTTAGAGAATGTTTAGTCATGCGTACTTGTACTATGGAGGTCAGTGGTAAGAGGACAAAAATCGATTTAGTAATTAAATTAGTGCAGTTAAATGAGATTTTGTGTCGGGTACATATTTACAGCTTTACCTAGCTACCTTATATTGTTATATTGTAATAAACATGTGTTTATCCACACATACATACCTGTACCGTTACCATGAGTTTACTGGGGTTTTACTCGCTAGCGACGACGTAAAAAAGTGTATAGAAAATTGTAGTTCTCCAAGTAACCGCTAGAGGCGCTGTGCAATTTTCCATACACTTTTTTTACGTCGTCGCTAGCGAGTTAAACCGCCGTAAACTCATGGTATCGGTACTGTGCCGTGCAGATGCTGAGAATAAAATTCATTTTTTTTATGAAGGATTTTCTGACAACTCAAAGTTTTAGTTTTATTGTACGTTGATAGATGGCGCTATTTATCTAAGTTATACAAATATTGCGTCGAAATCATTGAGCACAAAACAAACACAAATTATTGTAATATTATGTGCACAGGCATCTGGTGAAAGTATTTCCGTTGAAAATTAGCAAGTTTTAAGTTGCAGTTGAAAATAAAATGTCATAGAAAAAACGTCTTGATGATCACTAAATTGATAAAAAACGACCTCTTAGTACACGTGAATCAAAAACATGCTAAACATAAACAATATAACATATTACCAGCCTTTTTCTAAAATTAAAATCAATCTGACTTAGATTGGACAACGCCATCTAGCGGATTTTTAAGTACTGATTTTTGACTCTAGGAAAATCCCTCATTCTTTAAAACGAACTAACTTTAGCTGTAAAAAAAATCACAAAAATATACATACAAGCCCTCAATTTTGCACGCCTATAAAGTAACATCAGTAAAATGAGAATGTAATAGTTAAACAATGTTTTAAGTATACTGAAATTGTAAAGAGTGTATATTTTCTATTGAGGTGTATATTTTCTATTACCTACTTAGTTGCATATTATACAGAATGCGCTCAATTCCAATGCGCCCTGTCTAATATTAAATTTAGGTTCAGTCTCTTTCTTTCTCTGCCAAACAAACGAAAAGAGACAGACTATATTAATTTAGAAACGTCAGACTAAACAGCTGTCCGTTGCTAAGGAAATTAGAGAACCCATAGACAATTTAGTAGGGATGTCATTCCATGACGACTTAAGTTAGAGGAAAACACGCAAAAACTTGTACGATTACGTTAGAAATCTCATCACTTAATTTAACGTTTCTATTATTGTAGTCTGTCTCTTTTCGTTTGTTTGATAGAGAAAGAGAGAGACAACCTAAATTTAATCTTACACACGGCGCATTGGAATTGAGCCCATTGTCCAGTAAACTGTGGAAAAATAATCTTATGTCTGATCGATATAGAATAGTTGACCATATAGTGTTTTTTAACTTATTTTGTTTGATTAGGTAATACTAAGGATTAATAATAATATTTTCTCCCACTACATACTTTCTTTATATTTCAACTACGAAACCTTTGTACTAAAGTGTCGTGCAATAATCACGTGAGGCTCGAAAGGGGGGTTAAAAAAACACGAAATATCAACAGAGGGAGGAGAGGGGGTTAGTAAAATATATAGTGTGTCCGGGTTTCGACTGGCGATAATTTATGGGTTACTATAGATCATCAAATGTCATCGTGTAACAAAATAAAAAAAAAACATTTCTATTTTGTCTTTAAAATTTAGTAAATAAAAATCTATTATAGCTAGTCGAAACAAGGAAACCCTGTTTAACGTACACTGGGTATTTTTATCATGGCCATGCGTTATTTTCTAGAGTTAATCTAGATTCTATGTACCTGGTTTTTAAGGAAAAAGGTACAAAAATGTCGTGTTTTTGGGTTAGTTTAAATATTAGGGGGCCACCAGGGCCCTATTTCACCAAACCGACCGACATATGTCACTGACATATGTCGGCTAAAATTGTAAACATTCCTAGCATTTATGTGACAATTGTCAGTATCAGTACAGTAGAAATATTTTTACAACTACATATTTGTAGAATTTTCGGGGATTTTTGACATGAGGTTGGAGCTGTGTCTGTTTTGCGTGACTGTAGTGTTTTCGCCGTGCAAACAAAAGGTACGGCTGTGATAGCGATTTAGACGGGTTCTCATACAGAAGAAATAATAGAGAATGGATAAATATTTTAATTGAAATCAGTTTGGCATAGCTCAAACTCGTACCTACTATTCAATGAATGTGTGTTCAAAAGGTGACAGGTTTACATGCAGGATGTACGAGCGTCTATTTCGTACGATTGATTGGTGGCGACATATCAGGTTAACACAAACTGCCCTGCTGCGGGCCTGCAAATTTACTCAGTCGATCGTGAGCGCATGCGAGTAACAAATGAAAGTTCGCACTAGGCTCTCATGTCTCTTGCTTGTTCTATATTGTTTTTAACGTAATTCATATCCTTTTTTATTTTTTGTGTAATGTACATAAGAATTTACCCCAGGCATCCGCTGAAAATCAGTGTCGTCTGTCGTGGTTTGCCCTCGGCTACTACGACTAATGCTGGGTCGGATGCCTTTTACGGTAGATCATTTCATAATATTTTGTAAACTGTTTTGTTGTTCACCGAATAAATGCTTTTTCTTTCTTTCTTTCGAAAAACTATTGGGTAATGTCACGAATGTGTCATTCATTTCTAATTTGTCTGCTAATATTTAGTCCTGGTTTGAACCTGCTGCCATTTTTTTTGTGATAAGACCGTATGTGATTATGGCACGGCCCTGTACAGCATTTGAAACTACCAAAAACTACTAAAGCTACCATCGTCGGAGTCCCCGAGTGGGCGGGGGTGCGCGGGCGCCCACGGGAGGGGGGCGGGCTATGGTGGCGTCATGCTGCCGCCATACTCAGGGGATGCACCACGGCCTGAGGATAAAGAAAAATATGATAAGATAGGTAAGTACGGTCGGCTAAGAAAGTGGTCTTCCAGTTGGTTGGACTCACTCATGGATTTATTAAGAACTAGTGGTTCCCCGCGACTTCGCCCGCAAGAGTTGGATTTTCCATATAAAGTTTACACGTGCACTCTGGGGGTCAGCTACACACGAAAGACGCGGTACTGCGGTGCATCGGGTTTGTTCGCCGAAGCTCATACTGATGGTTTTCATGCTATCCTTCGGAAGAGAGCAGCCTCGATGCTGGGCTGTGTCCGTGGGAGTGGCAATAGCATTCTGCGCGTTGTAGCTGGGCGTATGGACTGTCCATACATGAAGCAGTGGGTTCGGATGCATATTCTTGCCTAGATAGTAACCTACTTCATTTATGTTTTCTGTCTTTTTGTATTTATATATGAGCTAACTAAATAGGTACTTTATCGTATATATATTGCTGCACCTAAGGACTATGTGTCTGAAATAAACGTTTGAATTGTATTGAATTGAATATAAACTTCCATCCCCCATTTTACCCCCTTAATTTTTTGTCGTCGCGACAAAATGTAGCCTATGTCCTTTCCAGGGTCTCGAACTGTCTCCATACTAAATTTCATCTCAATCGGTTCAGTGGTTTAAGCGTCAAGAGGTAAGGGACCGACAGGCAGACAGACACACTTTCGATTTAACAGATTTATAATAGAATATGGAGTTTGGATAAAAGAGAAGCACATGAAGTATTATCACAGATTATATAATAGTTACTGTATTATTACTACTTAGTAGTATCTTATTTTGTAACACCCTGCCTGTATCAGGCCTGTGTATCTTCCCGCGTTAGTAGCAAAAACGTACCTACGCGCGGCGACCCCTTGGTAAGGGCCTAAACAAGTTGGGTGTCGCTAGCCGGCAGCGACACGCTCCCGCGTTTTATTCACTGGCGGTGCGCGACACTAGGTTGCTGGTTGGACGAGCGTAAATTAAGTCTTAGAAAGATGCGCTAGATGGCGTAAGTAGCTTCTTGTGGCAGTCAACCCTATAGCGTTGCGTGATAGTACGTCACTGAATAGGTTTAGTGTATTATGAATCATATTCCAGAGTTATAAGAATGAAATCTTGCAATGTATTTCTGTAGGTGTCTACACGAAAATGTGCTTGAGTCGGACGCGAACTTAATTACACAATATCGTTGACAACATTGAGTAGATATTTCTTTGAATTTCATTGCAAAGTCATACTTCTGTACAGAGTACTAGTACTTATTCTGTGCCTGTAATACCTTTACATTATGGAGAAATAAAGAATTAAATCGAATTTACACTTCATTGTATCGTAGCAAAGGCTATAATAATACAGAATGTTAGTGTAAGCAGTCTTATCCTTTAAGGGACTGAATATGACCATCAATACCTACAACTTATATTATGAAGTCAACACTGAAATTGTGCGGGACGGCTGGAGTGGGTGAGCGGAGTGGACTGTATTACGGTAGGTTGTGCGCTGGTTCACGGAACTGTAGGTAGCTACTCCGGTAAACGGTATCTCCAGTCGCTCGCTGCACACTGTAGACGGTGGGTGGATCGTTGTTTGTCGTCTTGTAGTAGGTGGAAGTCTGCTATAAGTTCACGAAGTACGGTATCCAAGTCGTAGAGCGTTCGGTGTCCAATAATCGATGCGGAGGTCTTCACTGTATGTAATTCACTGTAGAGATTCGTTCGGAGACGCTGGGAGCTCTTCTGCTCTTGGTAGTGCTCGATATGTTACCAGAGAACTGCTTCGCTGTTCTAAACTGTAATTCAAAACTAATCAAAACTGTAATCGAACTGTACTGTAAACTGTAATTCAAAACTGTAATTTAAAACTGTTATCCAAAACTGTAATCTAAAACTGTAATGCTTGCTGCGGCCGAGCCGCCAGTTTATATAGTCCCGCGCGCAGTTCAAACGTCCCGCCTTTTTTCTGGAAAGTGCTGTCAACGTCGACCCGCCTCGATTCGGGAATGCACGCGAAAACTCTGTATACATCTCGTGCCGAAACTCCCAGTCAAAACCCGACCTTATTCCGTGCGTTATAAGGTCGTCATCAGTTCGCACCGGGCGGCGGTCGTCGCGTCGATGCGTGGCGTATATATTCTATAAGTATAGCTAATCCGATTGTTTTTGTTTACTATTATTTTAACTATTTTCGCACACTCCTTAAACGTCGTCCTGTACATACTCCCGCCGTGCAGGAACGGTCACGTTGCTGCAGAAAAACCGGTTTCAGGGCGACGACTGTAACTGTTACTGTTCTGTTCTTCGGCGCTGTAGTTGCTGTGTGGACTGTATGTTCTGTATTGTCTATTGCGGTCTTGTTGCTCCCGCCGGTGTTGAGCTCCCTTCTGTTCTATGTTATCGAAGTGGTGACGGAGATAACTGTTGTAACATCTCTGTGGTGCTGTTTCATCCGCCGGTGTCGAAGTCCGTGCCCTCCAATTTTCTATGTATATTCTGTTTATGGTGATCCTCTCTATTCTTCTTGCTGTACGAATCCAGTTCTTGTCGACGCTGTCTGACTTGTCGATTCTTCGGTATCCCCCGCCGGTATGGCGGTAAGGAAGTCTTCTCTTTTCTAAGGCAAACAATTTTGCCTGACGGATTACTAGCGGCAATGTTTATGCTATGCACCCTGGCGATAGTTGCGGTGGTAATTTCTGTAGGCGCTGGGTCATGGTGCAAAACTGGGTGGTGAGTTTTCACGCACCCTCGGATCTGGCATGGTTTTCCGGGACACTTGTGTCCTTTTGACCAGCCACGGAGGCAGCGGTAGCAGAGTCGGTGCTGCTTGGCTAGATCCCAGCGACCTTTGCTGTCGGCCGACTTTATTTTCTTGCAGGCGGTAATGACGTGGTTTTCTTGGCATATAGGGCACAATTCTGTCTTGACTATTTTGGGTTCCTTCATTTCTTCTACGTGGAAGGCTCGATGTTGCTGTATCGGTTGTCGCGGATGCTGTTTAAAGTCAGGGCGGTAAATTGGTTCCGGTGCGGCGAATCGGGCGCACTTCGTGGCTTCGGTTTCTATGTACCGGCTGAATAGTTGTAGGTCCGGCTCGTCTTCAATATGATCTAAGGCGAAGTCGTACCAACGGTAACGAAGCGCTGGGGTAAGCTTCTCGGTAAGGCGGTAAACTATTTCGGGGTTGTACAGGTACCTTGTCCTGCCAAGCGCTTGAAGTACGGCGACACTATTCTGAATCTTGCAGGCGAATTCGCAGACTTCTCGCGGTGTGTCTGTAAGTTTCGGAAGGCTTCTGAGCTTCTCGATCTCGGCTATAGCGATAGAGTCTGGTCGCCCAAAACGAATCTCTAGCGTTTTCATGATTGGTTGCGCCTGACAATTTGTGAAGAGCAACGATTGGACAGCATTCTTAGCTTTTCCTATAAGAGATTTCCGGAGCCTCGCAACATTTTCTATTTCGGTGTAATGGTTCTCTGTTTCTCTGTAGACTGTCTTAAAGTAAAGCCATTCTTCATGCGCGCCGTTGAACTGTGGTAGATCGAAAAAGCTGTCGCGATGCGATAAGGCGCGCAATGCGGTTGCGATAGCGGTTCCGAAGTCGGTGAGGTCGATTTGCGCGTTGGCGGGAACTACTGTCTGACGATTTCCTGTTTTTGACTGTCGTTGACAATTTGGTTCTACTGGCATTTCACTATACTGTGGCACGAAGGTTTCTGTACTATGCGATTGCGACGCTGCCGGCGCGAATGATTCGCAGTATTCTTCCTCGTCGGACTCGTCTTGAATAGTCTTGCCGCGGGCGAGGGCTAACCGTAGCTTGAGGCGGGCTATTTCCTCTTCGGCCTTACCCAATCGACGGGCGCTGTCGGAAATTACCCGTGCGTATTAAGTAGCCCGTGCTGGCTGCTTCTGTCCTCCAACATCGTCTGTTGTTTCTGTGGCCGACTGTACTGGAAGGTGAAACTGTTCTTCTTGGTCGATGACAGACGGTGATGATGTCATCTGATCGGCGGTGACGAGCTGCGATGCGGACTTCTGACTTTTACTTTTCTTCGATTTCGTCATGATGCCGACTGTACTATTTTTTATGCTGACGGTACTATAATCCTCCACGAAGACGGTCGGTGTTCATGAAGGTCTGTTCTTCAAGATGGAAACAACGATCCGGCTCAAAGGACCAGAAAAATGTGCGGGACGGCTGGAGTGGGTGAGCGGAGTGGACTGTATTACGGTAGGTTGTGCGCTGGTTCACGGAACTGTAGGTAGGTACTCCGGTAAACGGTATCTCCAGTCGCTCGCTGCACACTGTAGACGGTGGGTGGATCGTTGTTTGTCGTCTTGTAGTAGGTGGAAGTCTGCTATAAATTCACGAAGTACGGTGTTTACTACAATATTTTGATTTGTTTGTGTACCCTATTGATACTACGCCGCGCACACTCACACGCATACCTACCTGCCTTATTTTTATTTGTTTAGAACGTACCATGAGAACCCCGGAGATCGAGTCGACATCGAGACGTTCCCTAAGACACATGTACTAGACCGACCAGAGCGCTTTCGCCGCGTGTGTATCCTGTGAAGCTCTTTACAGACATTTCGAGTGATTGTGGCCTGTGAAGTGATACCTGAACCCCTGAACCCTGATGCGGCAAGTACCTAGCTATAAGTGCTCAGACCTGACTAATTTTCCACCTATCATTGTCGCCGTCCACGTGTAATCCACTGCCTAAACTCTCAAACATTTTGGTAGCAGAGCATAGTTTTTTATTAGGACCCCTTATTAGTAACGTAATTTGTTTAATTGAAAGTTATTTATTTGCTACTTTCCTTTGTAATTGATTTGTTCCTTTACGCATTCTATTGGAATCTTTTGTGAGTTTAATTTACCTACCTTGTTTCTTGCGATTTAAAGTAAATAAAATGTCGGATACCGAAACCGGCAACGAGACCGTAAGGGCCGTACTTTACACGGATACAGCTGAATACCGTGAAGCTATAGGTCAACTCCGTTATATTAGTGACTGGGTTGATGATTCCCACCGAGTTCTTGAGACCTTTTCCTCCAATCGTATGCGAGCGCGTCTTTCCGACCTGCCACTTATGTGCGATAAGTTTTCTGCCGCTTGTTCCAAGCTGTTAGGTAATCTCGATCCTGCGATTTATGAACAAGAATATGTACAAGTTAAGAACGAGATGCGCGTAGTAAGGGACAAAGTAGACGACTTAAAAATTAAGTTAGACGAAATACGACCTTACCAATTTAAGACGTACTAGCACCCCTTTCAAGGAGAATAAATCTCTGGCTATTGATAACCCGGCTAGTAAATTGCCTGACCTACCTATACCTAAGTTTCATGGCCGACCCGATAGTTGGATCAGTTTTATAGACCAGTTTGATAGCGTGGTGGACAACCAGCCTAGCCTTACCCCGACTTTGAAGCTACACTATTTAGTAGGAGCCTTATCGGATGAACCTCGTCGATTGATACAACACCTCAAGATTGAGGCGGGCAATTACACCGTGGCCCGTGACCTCCTAAAACGTAGGTACCATAACCTTCGTGTTTAAGCGGATACCCACATAGCTCAAATAATGATGCTCCCTATTATAACGCCTAAACTTTCCGGGTTACTTGTGTCGTTCCTGAACCCGCTGCTTTCGGCTTATCGATGCTTAGAGAGATTGGAACTTCCTGTTAAGCATTGGTCATACCTATTAGTTCACTTATGCCTTGCTAAACTGCCTTCAGAGTTAAAATCGAGATTTGAACGTCGTTATGGCGATAATCCTAATCACCTCCCTACTTTTGATCATCTTATTACCTTCCTTGAGGATGAATGTAGGCACCACGACAATGTAGGTAGTGCTTCTGTCGTTGACACTACTACCCCCCCTACTGTGAGCTCCCCTCGTTTGCCTAAACCTAACGCGCGTTTCCCACCTCCTGCGAGAGCCTTTGTTACTTTTGCGACGACATTTAAATGTCACCTTTGTAATAGTACTTCGCATTACTTACGCGAATGTCCCGATTTTATTCGCCTTCCTACACGTCAACGTGTTACCTTTGTAAAAGAAGCCCGACTGTGCTATCGATGCCTGGATAAACACTCCATATCCCAATGCACGCGAAATTATCGCTGTCGCACGTGCCGCCGTTCCAGTCATCTCACGTCACTGTGTTATGATGACTCCTCTCCTGTGAATTGCGATCGCGAGCGCTCATACCGAGACGTCGCGGCCTTAGCTTCTAACCAACCGCGACAATCTCCACAAAGTCACTTAACGGACCGTGCGTCGCCCCCACGTACTGAATGGCGCCGTGTTCGTACCCCGCCCCCTCGTGACTCCCGTAGAGCATCACCTCCCCGTTCGGGCGGGTGATCCCCACCTGCACCCAACGGTAACCGTACTTATAATGCCCCTCTAGGTCAAAGAACCCAGGATGAACGTGCATTTCATCATAAGTACAATGAGGCCCCACAATTCTGACTAGATAGCCCCCCTTCTATACCCGCTTTTACATCTTTACCTCGCAATTCTCTCGTTCTTTTACCTACGGCCTTGATTCATGTTAAAACCTCGTCTGGATATTATGTGGAAGCGCGTGCCTTATGTGACACTGGTGCTTAGGGCTGCCTTCTTACTACTGAGCTTGTTGTTGACCACATGAACTTACCTATCATTCCTTCTCCAGTTCCTGTTCGTGGAATAGGTAATGTTCAAGCGATTAATTCCCCGGGCATTGTATCCTTTTCATTTAAGCCGGTTAATTCTGCCTTTCCAGAAATCTCTACCAGTGCAATAGTTGTTGATGTGATTGCTGGTACCCTCCCAGAGGTAGACTTACCTAAAAGTGTAATTACCTGTACTAAGCACCTTCCTCTTGCTGATCCTTTATTTTACAAACCTGGTACTATAAGTGTACTTCTTGGAGCTGACGTCATTGGTCGCCTTTTAAGGTCCGAGTTGTTTGTGTCCCCTGATGGCCTTACTGCTATCTCGACGATATTTGGTTATGTCCTGTGTGGTCCTGTTTATGGAGGATTTACTGATTTGGAACCCCCCATGACTGGAGTCTCGCTGTCCCAAATTGTTGAAAAATTCTGGAAAATCGAAGAGGCCCCCCAATCTCTAGTTGCGAACCCCTTGGATATAGAATGTGAAACCTTTTTCAAAGCAACTACCACTCGTGAAAGCGATGGTCGATTTATGGTTAGACTCCCTTTTCTTCATGATCGTCCACCTCTCGGTGATTCTAAAACCAATGCCTTACGGCAATTCCATAATCTTGAGAAGCGTTTGCAAGCCAATCCTAATTTTCGAGAGAAATATATTTCCTTTATGCGCGAGTACCTTGACCTAAACCATATGTCCCTTTCTTCATATGACTCGACCCGGGAACATTATTTTATCCCTCATCATGGAATTTTTAAGTCTGTTAGTGACAAAATTCGTGTTGTGTTGGTTAAAAACCACTCCTCACCTCCTTCAGACTTTTGAGGCTAATCGTGTCTCCCAGAGTAATAATAGTCCTACATCTAGTGAATGGAGGCACGTCCCAGGCTACATGAACCCTAGTGACTGTGCATCGAGAGGTATGTCAGTCACCCGACTGATCGACCACTCCCTTTGGTTTTCACCTTTGTGGTTGACGCAGTCTCCTGACAACTGGCCCGGTGTTTCGGAACCTAGCCCAAGTGGTGATCTCCCTGGACTACGTTGTTTGGTGGTCTCTGCCGATGTTCCTGCCCCGGATCCCTCTTTCTTATTAGAGCGGTATAGTTCTTTCAACAAGCTAATAAACGTGACTTGTTACCTAAGGTGGTTTTTATTTCCTAAATCTTACTTGTCCTACCTGAGCCCTGAGGAACGGAGAGATTCCCTTTTGTTTTTAGTGAAAATTGTTCAATTTACCTCCATTTCTGATGAACTTGATCGCTTACGGCGTGGCGATCCTATCACTAACTCCCTGAGAAAATTAAATTTATTTCTCGATGACGGAGACCTAATTCGAGTTGGAGGCCGATTACGAAACTCCGATCTATCCTTTGATGCGCGCCATCCCCTTCTTCTACCTAAGAATGGTAATTTCGTGAACATGCTTATTTCACATTACCGTCGCGAGAATGCTCATGCAGGTGTTAATGCAATTCTTGCCATGTTAAATTAATAGAGAGTTTTGGATCTTGTCGGCACGCAGAGCTATTCAGCATGTGATTTTTAAATGCCTTCCCTGTTTTCGTCTCAAGGCGGCTGTGTCTCAACCCTTCATGGATGACCTACCTAAAGACCGCGTCACGGCTGCTGGACCGTTTGACGGTGTAGGTGCCGATTTTGCAGGACCCTTTTTTACCAAAGTCCAGGCCTATAGGAACAAAAGGTTAGTGAAAAGTTACCTGTGTGTATTTGTCTGCCTTTCTACTAAAGCCGTTCACCTTGAGGTTGTGTCAGACCTAACTACTGAAGCCTTTATTGCGGCTTTTTCCCGATTCGTGTCGCGTCGTGGTGTACCTCGCCTAATCCGATCTGATTGCGGTCGAAATTACATCGGTGCCAACAATTACCTGAAGGAGTTAGAGTGTTCCCTGTCTCAAAACCAGGCGGCTAATGGTTCTGAACTTTCAAAGCGGAACATATCCTGGGTTTTCGATCCTACTGTTTGCCCTCATTGGGGAGGTCTTTTTGAAGCTGCGGTTAAATCGGCGAAATCGCACCTAAAACGAGTAGTAGGCGATACCCCCCTTACGTTTGAAGAGCTGACCACTGTTTTTACTAAAATTGAAGCAGTTTTGAATTCACGCCCATTGTGCCCACTTTCTCCGGACCCTAATGATGTCGCAGTGTTAACTCCCGGCCATTTCTTAATTGGACAACCCTTAACTGCACTTCCGGAGTACCCTTATAAAGACGTAAAATTGCATCGCCTTACACGGTTTCAGCTAATCCTACAAATTACCCAGCGCTTTTGGTCTCGCTGGCATTTATAATACTTAAATACATTACAAATTAGAAATAAATGGACCTCTCCTTGTGATCCTCCTAAAGTGGGTGAGCTAGTACTCATAAAAGATGACAACCTTCCCCCTTTGCAGTGGCGTCGTGGACGCATTATTAATTTATACCCTGGCCAAGACCAAGTTGTTCGTGTGGTAGATGTTAAAACTCCTACCGGTAGCCTAAAGAGATCTTTGACGAAATTAGTTCGTCTTCCTGTCCAGTGAACTTCCTTTCCCTTAGCTTCCTAACCTTCTCGTAAACACTTGACGTGTTTAGGGCGGGCGATATGTTTACTACAATATTTTGATTTGTTTGTGTACCCTTTTGATACTACGCCGCGCACACTCACACGCATACCTGCCTTATTTTTATTTGTTTAAAACGTACCGTGAGAACCCCGGAGATCGAGTCGACATCGAGACGTTCCCTATGACACATGTACTAGACCGACCAGAGCGCTTTCGCCGCGTGTGTATCCTGTGAAGCTCCTTACAGACATTTCGAGTGATTGTGGCCTGTGAAGTGATACCTGAACCCCTGAACCCTGATGCGGCAAGTACCTAGCTATAAGTGCTCAGACCTGACTAATTTTCCACCTATCATTGTCGCCCTCCACGTGTAATCCACTGCCTAAACTCTCAAACATACGGTATCCAAGTCGTAGAGCGTTCGGTGTCCAATAATCGATGCAGAGGTCTTCACTGTATTTAATTCACTGTAGAGATTCGTTGGGAGACGCTGGGAGCTCTTCTGCTCTTGGTAGTGCTCGATATGTTACCAGAGAACTGCTTCGCTGTTCTAAACTGTAATTCAAAACTAATCAAAACTGTAATCGAACTGTACTGTAAACTGTAATTCAAAACTGTAATTTAAAACTGTAATCCAAAACTGTAATCTAAAACTGTAATGCTTGCTGCGGCCGAGCCGCCAGTTTATATAGTCCCGCGCGCAGTTCAAAAGTCCCGCCTTATTTCTGGAAAGTGCTGTCAACGTCGACCCGCCTCGATTCGGGAATGCACGCGAAAACTCTGTACACATCTCGTGCCGCAACTCCCAGTTAAAACCTGACCTTATTCCGTGCGCTATAAGGTCATCATCAGTTCGCACCGGGCGGCGGTCGTCGCGTCGATGCGTGGCGTACGTAGCTATAGATGTATAACGCCTATTGTATTCGAGCGCGGCTATTTCTATTCTATAAGTGTAGCTAATCCGATTGTTTTTGTTTACTATTATTTTAACTATTTTCGCACACTCTTTAAATGTCGTCCTGTACAGAAATCGTGAAAAAATAATTTGCTCTCCATACATTATCACCGAGGTAACAGAATTATTTGTATGGAGCATAAGTTTTTTTAAGAATTTCGACCATGGTCCCATAGTAAAAGTTGTATGTACGTCCGATCAGTCTCCGTCAAAATATGTCATTTAATTTTTAATATGAAAAAACCGGATCGATAATGACGGACGTAGTGCGTAAGCTCTCGTACTCTACTACGACTATGCCGGACAGCATTTTGACGGATGCGAATCGGATGTTGTGCGAAACCGCCCTAAGACTGCTATGACTACTGACTAAAACCTTGTATATTAAGGCTATAAGGTGCTTGTGGCGCAGTGGCGGCAGCGCTTTGGTAGTGATACCAAAGTTAAGCAACCGGCGGCGCGGTCGTTATTGGATGGGTGACCATTCCGACCATTTAAGTGACGTCCATGACAAGCATCTCCGTGCTTCGGAAGGCACGTTAAGCAGTTGGTCCCGGCTAATATCTGTGGTATTAGTCGTTAAGCCTAGTCAGAGGCCCTAGGGCGGCTTGATAACTTCTGACAGTAAGGTTTGTCACTTGCCTTACAGACACCCCTCCACCAATCCGCACTGAGCCCGCGTGGTGGAGTATGGCTCGTACCTCCTCATAGTTGAGGTGAGGCCTTTTCCCAGCAGTGGGATATAATAGGCTGACTTTACTTTTTTAAGCACCAACCGACCGCATACAGCATCATGCCGTACGCTGCGTCACGATGATTACTATAGACGTACTGCGTTTAAACCAGGCCTGGTTCACTCCGCAATTTAGCTTAAAGCTACAAGTACATGCGCGGATCGACCAGTCGGCGGTTAGTCGTAATGGATGTCACAAGCCGGCCGCATCGCATGTAAGATCGTCGACCCTACGCTGTGCGTCGGTCGACCCTACGCTGTACATTGAGATGAGGTTACGCGAGAGAAAGAGGAGCAAATATGTATGTGCTTATAGCCGTTGGCTCTTGGCGTGTCACGATCTCAATTTGAGATTTATTCGGCGTAGCAAGAGTCGATAAGAAACCAAAAATTTTTACATATCGGTAGATGTCGCTGATGTCATTTAATGACGTATTCAAAAAGAGATAAGGAGTTTCACACTTACCAATTGAGCTACCGTGTAATTGATCCACCCGTGTTAAACTCCTTATCTCTTTTTTTAAATAAAAAATAAAAAATTTAAAAACCCCCGACGCAAAATAATAGATGTACATAAAATCCTAAAACAAGGTTTTATAACTATGGAATTATAGCTAGATACAATACAGTTGGTTTAAATGGAAACCCTATAAAAAGCAAAAAATAAAACTGAAATTTTGTAACGTAAACGTAAGTACATAGGTATACAATTTTTAATACTAATGTTGCTGCGTCGGGGGACCGCACTAATATTAGACTAACTTTGTGTTAAAGCACACAGTTACGTAACATTTATTATAAAGTTTTTGCATAAGTCTTCAATCCATTTACTTAAATAGCTTTGCTTACCGAACGCGACTTGCGCAAATTTTGGTGGACGGCAAGGTCTAATATTTGTGCGGTCCCCCGACGCAGCAACATTAGTATTAAAAATTGTATACCTACGTACTTACGTAGGGTCAAAATTTCAGTTATTTTTTTTACTTTTTATAGGGTTTTCATTTTAACCAACTGTATTGTATCTATTAAAACACAATTTTAACCCGGATTACTTCGCGATTTATTTACATTTTATTTAAAACCTGACGTTTCGAACACTTTACAGCGATCGTGGTCACAGGGAGACTAAGGTATTATTTGTCATTACAAAGTTTTGAAATATTTTTAACTTCCGTCACTCAATAATATTAATTTACGTTCCTATTTACGCAGAAAGAGCTAACCGTGTCTTGAGATCTTGCAGTGCTAGGTGTTGCTTTGGTTTTTGCTAGAATAGGATCCCATGCCGGTTGAAACTTTGAAATAAAATGCAATTCGCAATTTTGTGATAGCGACCATCTTGGATTTGAAATTTAGCATAGCGTATTATAGTATTCTACAAGTCAGCCCTTTCATTGGATACCCATATTGAAGGAGTTTAAAAAAATATGTAATTCGCCATTTTGTTACGGCGGCCATCTTGGATTTGAAATTTGTCATAGTGTATAGTATTCTACTAGTCAAGCCCTTTCATTTGATACCCATATTGAAGGAGTTAAAAAAAATATGTACCTAATCCGCCATTTTGCTGCGGCGGCCATCTTGGATTTGAAATTTGTCATAGTGTATAGTATTTTTATAGTCAAGCCCTTTCATTTGATACCCATATTGAAGGAGTTTTAAAAAAATATGTTATCCGCCATTTTGTTACGGCGGCCATCTTGGACCGATTTTCATCAAACATAGCTAAGAACACTTCCGACTTATAAATCATTCAAACAAAAAAAACTAAATCAAAATCGGTTCATCCGTTCGGGAGCTACGATGCCACAGACAGACACGTCAAACTTATAACACCCCGTCGTTTTTGCGTCGGGGGTTAATAACACTGTACGTGTTACCTACTATTAATTATTAAGTGCCTCGCCCATCCCTAGTTCTTACCTCGGCCTCTGCCTCGGCCCCGACCCCTGCCCCTCCCGCGACCGCGTCACCTTCGTCCATCTCCCAGACCCACCATATCTGAAAAGAAAACATTATTTTTAGTAAAAAAAACATTCTTCCATTCCATTTTAATTTGCATTGGGTACAGTGGATATCTAAATATATTATTGCACTTGAAAAAATGACCGCCAGAGGCGGGAATCGAACCCGCGTTCCTCGCATGCCGGGCGATTGCCTAACCTCTCGGCCAACCTGGCGTTGGCAGAGCCTGTCGAAATTGGGTTCGATTCCCGCCTCTGGCGGTAATTTTTTCAAGTGCAATAATATATTTAGATTGCAAAGTGAATGCTTATCACTTAAAACAATAATTTACAGTGGATATCGTTGCAAAATCATCTTGCTCAAGATAAATAATAATAACAAAATTGTTCCAACAACCGAACCTATGCCCAAACTAAGCGTGAGCTTGTGCTATGGCGACTAGGATAACGGATAGACCTTGTACAGGATGTCCCAAAAAGAGCGTGCCAGACTGACACTGGGCTTAATTCCAATGCGCCCTGTCTAAGATTATATTTAGGTTCAGTTTCTCTCTTTCTCTGTCAAACAAACGAAAAGAGACAGACTACAATAATTTAGAAACGTCAAATTAAGTGATGCGATTTCTAACGTATTTGTACAAGTTTTTGCGCGTTTTCGTCTAACTTTAGTCGTCATCGAATGACATCCCTACTAAATTGTCTATGGGTTCTCTAATTTCCTTAGCAACGGAAAGCTGTTTAGTCTGACGTTTCTAAATTCATATAGTCTGTCTCTTTTCTTTTGTTTGTCAGAGAAAGAAAGAGTCTGAACCTAAATTTAATCTTAGACATTGGAATTGAGCCCACTGGAGATAGCTTAGCATAGTTACCTGTATAAAAATAACATGGCTCTACGAAACCAGAAGGACTACAAAACCGGAGGTTGCGGGTTGAAATCCCGCATGGGGCAAATGTTTGTGTGATAGGCACGAGCATTTATAAAGTCATCGATGTTTATAAATCCACTAGCTGTTGCCCGCGACTTCGCCCGTGTAAACTACTATTTCTGTATCCTACAGGAACTGTGGTTTTTTTTTTCGGGATAAAAAGTAGCCTATATGTTATTCCAGACTATAATCTATCTCTGTGCATGGATGAAATTTGATCCATATCCGTTCACTAGTTTTTGCGTGAAGAAGTAACAAACATACACACTCACAAACTTTCGCATTTATAATATTAGTAGGATTATCCTAGTCGTCATAGTCAAGCTCACACTAGGTTTGGGAATAAGTAAGGTGAGTATGTTGAAATAATTTATCTAGGTACACTAATATTTAATGAAAGACTTGATTGTTTGTTTGTTTGTATTGAATAGGCTCGGAAACTACTGGACCGATTCAAATGAAATTTGCTGCAGAGATAGTTTGAGACAGAGATAGTTTTTTTGTTGTGATATAAAATCATCAGGAAGGTGAAATGGGAGATGAAAGTTTCTATTGAAAATATTACTTTTAGGGCGAGCGAAGTCACGGGGAACTGCTAGTTATTCATATCATCATCCCCCTAGCGTTATCCCAGTTATGCTCTCGCACACGAGGGCCCAGGGTCCGCCGACCATGATCCAGGTTGTGGCAGATCAGGTAATTACAGTGGAGCGACAGCCATCAGACCGCCGTGACCCTGTTACCAGGGTAACCATGCAGTCGCCTGAATGTGCAGGTTTCCTCACGATGTCTTCCCTCACCGTAAAAGCATCGGTTAGTGAAACAACTAATGTACATAACTCATAAAGTCATAGTACATGCCGGCATGTGGGACCGAACCGGTACCTCCCGCATGAGAGGCAACCCACTAGCTACTGCGCCACCGACGCTTTTAACTGCTCGTTATTTATATAATTTACCTATATTAGTGGCAGTCTTCTCCAGATAAGCCAAAGGACCCTGCAAGGGAGCGCCGGCGTACGCGCCGCGGCCCCCTGCCAGGAACATGCCTTGAGCCAAGCTATTCTGCATCTAAAATACATGGGATAAGGTTGAATGTGCCATGGACCACTATAACAATAAAAAAGTTTGTAAAAAAAATTAATGAGATCTAATCTATTATAACTCTGCAAAATATCCGCTCGGGCAGCGCCACTGCCTCTGGACACCTATCAATCTGTCAATCGCTTAGTAGTTCTTTTTCTATAAGTTTTAATGGGAAACAAAAAAATCGCACACGGGCAGGATTTGAACCCACGACCCATTAAAAAAGAAGATGAAGACTATTATTATTCTTGTTAGATGGTACCATTTATAATTAAAATATCACATTCACAGTTCACACAACATCTAAGCGTTTGACAGGTCTCCAGGACAGAAGCGCTGCCCAAGCGGATATTTTCAGAACTGCTCAGATATAAACAGTGTGTCCGGGTTTCGACTGGCGTAAATTTATGGGCTATTAGATCATCAAATGTTATCGACAAAAAACCCCCATGTTGGGGGTATAACTCCCCTCTTGAAATGGCAGCCATTTTAATAATTTAAAAAAAATGCTATTTCTATGGATCTTGATGATTCTTTTGGTAGGTAACGCTATGGCCTATCAAGTTACTTAGATAAATTTAAAATTATAAACCGTCAAAGATAAAATCATTTTTTTTAAATAAATATTGCTTAAAATTTAAAAAAAAAGTTACATAGTTTTTTAAACCTATTACAAAACCCAATAATAAAAAAATCAGTTTTTTTTTCTCAAAAATTATAAAAAAATTGTCAAAAAAAACATTAGAAAAATTTCTTTAAAATTTGGTAAATAAAAGGCCCTTAAATTATCGCTAGTCGAAACCCGGACACCCTGTATTGACCTTATTCATTGTGTGCATTCCCTCAGTGATATTTGATGAGATATCCTCGTACACGGTGGGAAAAGAGTAGGTAGCCCAGCAGATTTTAACAAACAAATTCAAATATTATAGTTAAAGTAAGATAGTGCGCAAACCTACCTTAATAAATAAACTAAAGTTAGCCTATACAGATACCACTGCTGGGCAAAGGCCTCACCGCAACTATGAGGAGGTACGAGCCATACTGCACCACGCGGGCTCAGTGCGGATTGGTGGAGGGGTGTCTTAGTAACTAAACAAGCAAACATAATTATGGAAAAAACAAAACAGCCGACTGCAAAAATTATTATATTTTTGAATTGGTATTTTTACTGGCTTTCATTTGATACCCTATGGTATGGTTGCTATGGTGAGGAATAGTAGATTGTTATACAAGGGCCAAAAGGGAACATTCCACTCGCCAATAGCTCGAGAGTGGAATGGGTGCTTTCAACCGAGTTAAACATACTATTTTTCATTTCGACTGTGAGGAAAGAAATAGTGTATCGTTTTTTTTTTTTATCCATATAATATCGATAGTATCGATTGACTATCGATACTTGAGGCAAAAGCCATAGTATCGATAGTCTACCGATAGTAATGATAGTATCGATAGTAATGATAGTATCGATAGCTCCGTTAATATTATACTATCGATAGTATCAAAGTTCAATATGAAAATCACTATCGATAGCTGATACAGCTCTGACTATTGCAATAACTATCGATACTCTCGATAGTGGCCTTTTATTCAATAGAAGGAGGGACAAACTATTTCCCACTCGGCTATCTACACATGAAAGGTTAACTTTCCGAACAGGTGAGATGAAAAAAATCAATCCCCTCTCCCCCTTTCATTTCCATTTGCGGGCGCCATTTTAAAAATATGTATAGCCTATGTCACTTTCACAATTTTGAAAAATTCAACGACACCTCATATGTCAAAAACTGTCCAACCGTTTGGGCTGTAGGGCGTGCCAAACAATTATACATTGTCATAGGACATACATACTCTGGAAAAACATAACCTTCCGCAGTCGGGTAAATAGCAAAACAAAACAAAGCAATTGCTACGTAAAATAAATAATGTACATACCTTATGTGCATTGCGAAATCAAAGGTCTAGGATCAAAAATAAAACAAAATGTGGATTAAAAACGAAATTATATTTACCATGAACAAAAAATAACTTAAAAATAAGCAATATCACTAATAACTTAAAGATATTCGTATTCCTAAAGATATTGTCGGCGTTTAAGGTAAAATTGAAGTGAACTTCAATGCAGTTTATCGAAATTTCTATTTAGAATACCTAAGTATTATGTGCTATAGATATAAGTTGGTTAATTTTTATGTACAGAAATAAACATCAAGAAACCTAGTTTATTGATATAAAATACTTTTAACCCACTAAAAGGTCTAGTTATAAGAATAATCTAATATATTTCTGATTTCTCAACAAGATCAATATTGTAAATTACATCTTTTATCAAAATTAGTTTTGTTTATTTATTTATCTATGAAATATTTTAAAATTAGCGTTTAACAATAGTATTTCCACATTTCAAACTGTTCATTAAAATACTCTATTAGTGAACATTAACTGGGTTTTTAGTAAATATTTAGAAAATACACATTTTTTATAATACCTAAATCACTTATCGTGTGAAGATTATCGATATCGATAGTATTGATAGGCTATCGACAGTTGATACATGGCAATAGTATTGATATACATATATTATCGATACTATTAATACTATCGATACGTCATCGATAGTACTAGTTTAAAAGGTCAACCTATCGATAGTTTCGCTATCACCTATCTACTACCAGACCGACCCAAAAAGACGAATGTCAAACAACTTTCGACGACGAATACAAAGAAAATACCAGCATTTCATCGAAATTCGGTATGTAAAGTAAAAAACCACCTATGGTAATTTCAAAATCATTTAGAGATTTTATACCCATAATCACTAACAGTTTCATACCACCTAAAATTGAAAGGTTTTTACTAAAATACGGAGTATAATTATCCTTTGTATGCCCTCTAGACGCACCGGAAACCGACATATGACGTTACAATAATGATGGGTGCGAGTTTCCAATCGAGAAAAAAGTTTGCTTCCAAAGACAATCCTGTAAATCGATGTGTGGGAGAGGAATAATAATATTAATATGAATACTTTTATTTTTAAATTGCTATGACTTTAATGTAAAATATCTGTAGTTTTATTTATCGCAAAAGTTAGAGTTAGACGGAATGTATAAAAAATATATATTTTATAATGAATGATGTATTTTTAAATTGTTGTGACTTGATGTAATGTATCTGTACTAGTTTTAAAAATTGACCTTATAATATTTGTATATCAGTGATGGTTGCTTATAGTGGACATCTTATGAATTGTTGATATCTTTGTATTACCTATAATCACAAATATAATAATTTGAATTTGAAGTGTTCGTAGGCATGCTTATGACGTCACAGGCTGAAAATTTATTGTATTCATCGTCGTAAATCGGTTGACACCCGTCTAGTTGGCTGTGTGTACTATGCAACTCTAGCACGTGCCCTACCGTCCCTACCGGCGAGGCCCGGTGGCGGGGTAGGCGGGAGGGTGGGGGGGGCGCGGTACCTGTTGCTGCTGCATCGCCGCTTGCTGCTGAAGCGCCGCTTGCTGCGCTGCCGCTGCTGCTGCCATCTGCTGCGCCTGAAGAGTTTAGGCGATTTCAACCGGGAGTTTACTATAGCTCAATTCAATTTAGCGGCTTTATGAGCTTCTGAATACTAAGAAGTTATAATTTATTTTTGTTTTTGTTTTTAAATTGTTTTTTATAATTCTTGTTTGAAATATAAGGTTGTTTCATTAACTTTGCAAAGGTATGTTTGAAACTTTTCATCTAATTATTTACTTTTGTTTTGTCATACACCAATGCTGTGTAAGCCTATAAAGGTTTACGTATAATATGGTAAACACTGACTATGGCTAATGCGCCCTGTCTAAGATTAAATTTAGGTTCAGTGTCTCTCTTTCTCTATCAAACAAACAGAAAAAGACAAATTACAATAATTTTGAAACGTCAAATCAAATGATGCGATTTCTAACATATCTATTTGTACATGTTTTTGCGTGTTTTCATCTAACTTTAGTCGTCATCGAATGACATCCCTACTAAATTGTCTATGGGTTATCTAATTTCTTTAGCAACGTACGTGCTTTTTAGTTTGACGTTTCTAAATTAATACAGACTGTCTCTTTTCGTTTGCTTGGCAGAGAAAGAGAGAGACTGAAACTAAATTTAATCTTAGACAGGGCACATTGGTATTGAGCCCTATGTTGTATTAAGTTAAGTGTGTGTGTATGTGTTAACTGTTGGTGTGCCTGTTTAAATAAAATAAAAAAGTAAAATTCCAATGCGTCCTCTCTAAAACACTTATTACACCATCCTTTTTGTGTAGCATCCTACTTAGGAAATAGGAAGATGTAATCGCAGTTCACTACTTAGGTTCCTACATTCCTAGTTATAATAATAATGTCCTCCTAGCCGAATTTCGACTACGGCGGCCTATCTCAACAGAGATTAGCCAACTGCGCAGGACATATTATAGTGCACAAGTGTGTGCGCAATACACAGGTTCAGTCTCTGTTCCTTCACTATCATAATTTCGGTGAGACGGCAGTCCGACATGACCGTAGAGAGATCAGGCGCAAGACCAACGGCTTAACGTGCTTTCCGAGGCACGGGGGTGTTAACACCACCGACTTCATGACTCCGGAGCTGTGTCTGAGTTATTTCAAGACAGAAAAACCCAACACTCTCGGCCCGACCCTTCCTAGATAGGAAGGTAGTGTCTCGGGCCACACTCTCTAAGACAATATCCGTAAGTTTTGGCTGTCCCTGTCACTAATGGCAGCATGTCAGTGCGAGCGAGCGCGACGGCTAGACGCGAAAATACCGACAATGAGTTATCAGAGTAGCGCACGTGCTTATCCATTCTTCCTTCCTAGTTAGGATCCTAAGTAGGATGCGACCTTCCTAGCTAGTATCCTAACTACGATGGTACCTTTTTAGTTAGGATCCTAAGTAGGATGCGACCTTCCTAGCTAGGATCCTAACTAGTCTAGTTAAGATCCTAAGTAGGATGCGACCTTCCTAGCTTGGATCCTAACTACGATGGTACCTTTCTAGTTAGGATCCTAAGTAGGATGCGACCTCCCTAGCTAGGATCCTAACTACGATGGTACCTTTCTAGTTAGGATCCTAAGTAGGATGCGACCTCCCTAGCTAGGATCCTAACAAAGATGGTACATTTCTAGTTAGGATCCTAACTAATGTTATGAGTGCTTAAGATTAACTACTACTGTTCTACTTGTTATTAATTCTGTGAATTTTTATTTCTGAAATCAAACACCGGCAGTAATCGTAGTACGCCTAAACGGTCTCGATAGCTCGGTAGCTTAATCGCCCGGATAGCGAAAGGTCGTCGGTTCGAGTCCCATCTGAAGTCGGCAAAATTAACTTGAAATTCCAAACATCGTGTACCTGCACAGCTTGCACGCTAGGCTGCTGCTGGCGCGGCGAGGGCGAGGCGGCTTGCTGGATGCTTTGCTGTGCGGGCTGCTGCTGACACTTGTTGTACACTGTGTGGCCCTGGAGTGAGATTTATTTCATTATTAGTGGTTTCCCGCGCCTTCGCCCACAAGAGTTGGATTTTTCCATATAAACTTTCATCCCCTATTTCACCCCCTTAATGTTTTTATATCGCGACAAAATGTAGCCTATGTCCTTTCCAGGGTCTCCAACTGTCTCCATACCAAATTTCATCTCAATCGGTTCAGCGTCAAGAGGTAACAGACAGACAGACACACTTTTGCATTTATAATATTAGTATGGATTAGTATGGATAACACAAAACAGCATGACAGCAAAAACACGGCCAAGTGCGAGTCGGACTCGCTCATGAAGGGTTTATCTATACCTACAACACATCGAGCACGTAACCTATGGAGGCAAGTAAGCGCGAGTTTTCTCCGAAACCTATCAGTGCTTGGTACTGATACGAATAGTGTCAACTTAAGCGTGTATTTTATAATCGATATTATGAAATATAAGACATATCGGTTTTGACCGTAAATAACAATATTTTAAACAGCACCTTTATTTTAAAATATGTAAAGACATGAGTGAATTTGTTTGACAAAATGTGTTGATGAAAAAATGGAGGCGTTCAGTGCCAAGGGATTTTGACGGAATTTTTCTGGAATAAAATTAATGACATTTCGTCTGAATAGGTAATGTGCTCGGTGATGCAACATTAGAAAATATAATTAGACCTTTTTGTAGTTTTAAAACGGCAAAACAAAAGTTTGAAAGGGAGCCCCTTTAAAATATTATTATTTATATTTAAAGTAAAAACACAACGAAATAGTCTGTAAATATTTCAAGCGTCTACCGGTTGCTTTATTAATAATGAGCAAAAACGCCAAAAAAATCACGTTTGTTGTATGGAAAATTTCAACAGTCTAGTGCGGTTAACGATATACAGCCTGGTAACAGACAGACAGAGAGCGGAGGCTTAGAAATAGAGTAGTTATTATAATATCAGTGGTAATAGGGTCCCGTTTTTACCCTTTGGGTACGGAACCCTAAAAACAACAAAAACAGTAACTGTCAACGCCAGCCACACAGAGTGCCGGCTGCAGCTGTGTGTCTGTGCCATCACAGACAGACATCCATAAGTCCAAATCAAACCGAATGAAATTAGGCGGTACTATTGACTATCGATAGTTGTTTGAGAGTTTACGCAGTGGATTACACGTGGAGGGCGACAATGATAGGTGGAAAATTAGTCAGGTCTGAGCACTTATAGCTAGGTACTTGCCACATCTCGCTTTCAGGGTTTAGGTATCACTTCACAGGCCACAATCACTCGAAATGTCTGTAAGGAGCTTCACAGGATACACACGCGGCGAAAGCGCTCTGGTCGGTCTAGTACATGTGTCATAGGGAGACGTTCGATGTCGACTCGATCTTCGGGGTTCTCACGGTACGTTTTAAACAAATAAAAATAAGGCAGGTATGCGTGTGAGTGTGCGCGGCGTAGTATCAATAGGGTACACAAACAAATCAAAATATTGTAGTAAACATATCGCCCGCCCTAAACACGTCAAGTGTTTACGAGAAGGTTAGTAAGCTAAGGGAAAGGAAGCTCACTGGACAGGAAGACGAACTAATTTCGTCAAAGATCTCTTTAGGCTACCGGTAGGAGTTTTAACATCTACCACACGAACAACTTGGTCTTGGCCAGGGTATAAATTAATAATGCGTCCACGACGCCACTGCAAAGGGGGAAGGTTGTCATCTTTTATGAGTACTAGCTCACCCACTTTAGGAGGATCACAAGGAGAGGTCCATTTATTTCTAATTTGTAATGTATTTAGGTATTCTAAATGCCAGCGTGACCAAAAGCGCTGGGTAATTTGTTGGATTAGCTGAAACCGTGTAAGGCGATGCAATTTTACGTCTTTATAAGGGTACTCCGGAAGTGCAGTTAAGGGTTGTCCAATTAAGAAATGGCCGGGAGTTAACACTTCGACATCATTAGGGTCTGGAGAAAGTGGGCACAATGGGCGTGAATTTAAAACTGCTTCAATTTTAGCAAAAACAGTGGTCAGCTCTTCAAACGTAAGGGGGGTATCGCCTGCTACTAGTTTTAGGTGCGATTTCGCCGATTTAACCGCAGCTTCAAAAAGACCTCCCCAATGAGGGCAAACAGGAGGATCGAAAACCCAGGATATGTTCCGCTTTGAAAGTTCATAACCAATAGCCGCCTGGTTTTGAGACAGGAAACACTCTAACTCTTTCAGGTAATTGTTGGCACCGATGTAATTTCGACCGCAATCGGATCGGATTAGGCAAGGTACACCACGACGCGACACGAATCGGGAAAAGGCCGCAATAAAGGCTTCAGTAGTTACGTCCGGCACAACCTCAAGGTGAACGGCTTTAGTCGAAAGGCAGACAAATACACACAGGTAACTTTTCACTAACCTTTTGTTCCTATAGGCCTGGACTTTGGTAAAAAAGGGTCCTGCAAAATCGGTACCTACACCGTCAAACGGTCTAGTAGCCGTGACGCGGTCTTTAGGTAGGTCACCCATGAAGGGTTGAGATACAGCCGCCTTGAGACGATAACAGGGAAGGCATTTAAAAATCACATGCTGAATAGCTCTGCGTGCAGACAAGATCCAAAACTCTCTATTTAACATGGCAAGAATTGCATTAACACCTGCATGAGCATTCTCGCGATGGTAATGTGAAATAAGGATGTTTACGAAATTACCATTCTCAGGTAGAAGAAGGGGATGGCGCGCATCAAAGGATAGATCGGAGTTTCGTAATCGGCCTCCAGCATGTGATTTTTAAATGCCTTCCCTGTTATCGTCTCAAGGCGGCTGTATCTCAACCCTTCATGGGTGACCTACCTAAAGACCGCGTCACGGCTGCTAGACCGTTTGACGGTGTAGGTACCGATTTTGCAGGACCCTTTTTTACCAAAGTCCAGGCCAATAGGAACAAAAGGTTAGTGAAAAGTTACCTGTGTGTATTTGTCTGCCTTTCCACTAAAGCCGTTCACCTTGAGGTTGTGTCAGACCTAACTACTGAAGCCTTTATTGCGGCCTTTTCCCGATTCGTGTCGCGTCGTGGTGTACCTCGCCTAATCCGATCCGATTGCGGTCGAAACTACATCGGTGCCAACAATTACCTGAAAGAGTTAGAGTGTTTCCTGTCTCAAAACCAGGCAGCTTTTGCGTCTGAGCTTTCAAAGCGGAACATATCCTGAGTTTTCAATCCTCCTGTTTGCCCTCATTGGGGAGGTCTTTTTGAAGCTGCGGTTAAATCGGCGAAGTCGCACCTAAAACGAGTAGTAGGCGATACCCCCCTTACGTTTGAAGAGCTGACGACTGTTTTTGCTAAGATTGAAGCAGTTTTAAATTCACGCCCATTGTGCCCACTTTCTCCGGACCCTAATGATGTCGAAGTGTTAACTCCCGGCCATTTCTTAATTGGACAACCCTTAACTGCACTTGCGGAGTACCCTTATAAAGACGTAAAATTGCATCGCCTTACACGGTTTCAGCTAATCCAACAAATTACCCAGCGCTTTTGGTCACGCTGGCATTTAGAATACCTAAATACATTACAAATTAGAAATAAATGGACCTCTCCTTGTGATCCTCCTAAAGTAGGTGAGCTAGTACTCATAAAAGATGACAACCTTCCCCCTTTGCAGTGGCGTCAAGGACGCATTATTAATTTATACCCTGGCCAAGACCAAGTTGTTCGTGTGGTAGATGTTAAAACTCCTACCGGTAGCCTAAAGAGATCTTTGACGAAATTAGTTCGTCTTCCTGTCCAGTGAGCTTCCTTTCCCTTAGCTTCCTAACCTTCTCGTAAACACTTGACGTGTTTAGGGCGGGCGATATGTTTACTACAATATTTTGATATGTTTGTGTACCCTATTGATACTACGCCGCGCACACTCACACGCATACCTGCCTTATTTTTATTTGTTTAAAACGTACCGTGAGAACCCCGACGATCGAGTCGACATCGAGATGTTCCCTATGACACATGTACTAGGCCGACCAGAGCGCTTTCGCCGCGTGTGTATCCTGTGAAGCTCCTTACAGACATTTCGAGTGATTGTGGCCTGTGAAGTGATACCTGAACCCCTGAAAGCTGATGCGGCAAGTACCTAGCTATAAGTGCTCAGACCTGACTAAATTTCCACCTATCATTGTCGCCCTCCACGTGTAATCCACTGCCTAAACTCTCAAACAGACGTGTAAGATTTAGGAAATAAAAACCGCCTTAGGTAACAAGTCACGTTTATTAGCTTGTTGAAAGAACTATACCGCTCTAATAAGAATGAGGGATCCGGGGAAGGAACATCGGCAGAGACTACTAAACAACGTAGTCCAGGGAGATCACTACTTAGGCTAGGTTCCGAAATACCGGGCCAGTTGTCAGGAGACTGCGTCAACCACAAAGGTGAAAACCAAAGGGAGTGGTCGATCAGTCGGGTGACTGACATACCTCTCGATGCACAATCACTAAGGTTCATGTAGCCTGGGACGTATCATATGAAGAAAGGGACATATGGTTTATATATTTCTCTCGAAAAAGTAGGATTGGCTTGCAAACGCCTCTCAAGAGTATGGAATCGCCGTAAGGCATTGGTTTTAGAATCACCGAGAGGTGGACGATCATGAAGAAAACGGAGTCTAACCATAAATCGACCATCGCTTTCACGAGTGGTAGTTGCTTTAAAAAAGGTTTCACACTCTATATCCAAGGGATTCGCAACTGGAGATTGGGGGGCCTCTTCGATTTTCCAGAATTTTTCAACTATTTGGGACAGCGAGACTCCAGTCATGGGGGGTTCCAAATCAGTAAATCCTCCATAAACTGGACCACACAGGACATAACCAAATATCGTCGAGATAGCAGTAAGGCCATCAGGGGACACAAACAACTCGGACCTTAAAAGGCGACCAATGACGTCAGCTCCAAGAAGTACACTTATAGTACCAGGTTTGTAAAATAAAGGGTCAGCAAGAGGGAGGTGCTTAGTACAGGTAATTACACTTTTAGGTAAGTCTACCTCTGGGAGGGTACCAGCAATCACATCAACAACTATTGCACAGAATTGACTGGCTTAAATGAAAAGGATACAATGCCCAGGGAATTAATTGCTTGAACATTAGCTATTCCACGAACAGGAACTGGAGAAGGAATGATAGGTAAGTTCATGTGGTCAACAACAAGCTCAGTAGTAAGAAGGCAGCCCTGAGCACCAGTGTCACATAAGGCACGCGCTTCCACATAATATCCAGACGAGGTTTTAACATGAATCAAGGCCGTAGGTAAAAGAACGAGAGAATTGCGAGGTAAAGATGTAAAAGCGGGTATGGAAGGGGGGCTGCTATCTAGTCAGAATTGTGGGGCCTCATTGTACTTATGATGAAATGCACGTTCATCCTGGGTTGACCTAGAGGGGCATTATAAGTACGGTTACCGTTGGGTGCAGGTGGGGATCGCCCGCCCGAACGGGGAGGTGATGCTCTACGGGAGTCACGAGGTGGCGGGGTACGAACACGGTGCCATTCAGTACGTGGGGGTGACACACGGTCCGTTAAGTGACTTTGTAGAGATTGCCGCGGTTGGTTAGAAGCTAAGGCCGCGACGTCTCGGTATGAGCGCTCGCGATCGTAATTCACAGGAGAGGAGTCATCATAACACAGTGACGTGTGATGACTGGAACGGCGGCACGTGCGGCAGCGATAATTTCGCGTGCATTGGGATATGGAGTGTTTATCCAGGCATCGATAGCACAGTCGGGCTTCTTTTACAAAAGTAACACGTTGACGTGTAGGAAGGCGAATAAAATCGGGACAGTCGCGTAAGTAATGCGAAGTACCATTAGAAAGGTGACATTTAGATGTCGTCGCAAAAGTAACAAAGGCTCTCGCAGGAGGTGGGGAACGCGCGTTAGGTTTAGGCAAACGAGGGGAGCTCACAATAAGGGGGGGTAGTAGTGTCAACGACAGAAGCACTACCTACATTGTCGTGGTGGTGCCTACATTCATCCTCAAGAAAGGTAATAAGATGATCAAAGGTAGGGAGGTGATTAGGATTATCGCCATAACGACGATCAAATCTCGATTTTAACTCTGAAGGCAGTTTAGCAAGGCATAAGTGAACTAATAGGTATGACCAATGTTTAACAGGAAGTTCCAATCTCTCTAAGCATCGATAAGTCAAAAGCAGGGGGTTCAGGAACGACACACGTAACCCGGAAAGTTTAGGCGTTATAATAGGGAGCATCATTATTTGAGCTATGTGGGTATCCGCTAAAACACGAAGGTTATGGTACCTACGTTTTAGGAGGTCACGGGCCACGGTGCCTCAATCTTGAGGTGTTGTATCAATCGATGAGGTTCATCCGATAAGGCTCCTACTAAATAGTGTAGCTTCAAAGTCGGGGTAAGGCTAGGCTGGTTGTCCACCACGCTATCAAACTGGTCTATAAAACTGATCCAACTATCGGGACGGCCATCAAACTTAGGTATAGGTAGGTCAGGCAATTTACTAGCCGGGTTATCAATAGCCAGGGATTTATTCTCCTTGAAGGGGGTGCTAGTACAGGACGTCTCAAATTTGTAAGGTCGTATTTCGTCTAACTTAATTTTTAAGTCGTCTACTTTGTCCCTTACTACGCGCATCTCGTTCTTAACTTGTACATATTCTTGTTCATAAATCGCAGGATCGAGATTACCTAACAGCTTGGAACAAGCGGCAGAAAACTTATCGCACATTAGCGGCAGGTCGGAAAGACGCGCTCGCATACGATTGGAGGAAAAGGTCTCAAGAACTCGGTGGGAATCATCAACCCAGTCACTAATATAACGGAGTTCACCTATAGCTTCACGGTATTCAGCTGTATCCGTGTAAAGTACGGCCCTTACGGTCTCGTTGCCGGTTTCGGTATCCGTCATTTTATTTACTTTAAATCGCAAGAAACAAGGTAGGTAAATTAAACTCACAAAAGATTTCAAAAGGATGCGTAAAGGAACAAATAGTAAGGGACGGCACAGATGCACCGGGTATAGCAAACGTAACTCGTAAACAACTCGCACGCGGTCACGCGGTAATGGCGTGATCAATAGGGAAACAAAGCGCTCGCGCACCTCACTTGCACTTAAAGGGTAGGTAATTAACGCGCTAATCGATTTATTCGACACTTATGTAAAAGGGGTTGTACTCGAATGTTATTAAGGAATTTACTGTAAATAGGTTAGGTATATGACGAGACGTTTTGTTCAAATTACAAAGGAAAGTAGCAAATAAATAACTCTCAATTAAACAAATTACGTTACTAATAAGGGGTCCTAATAAAAAAACTACGCTCTGCTACCAAAATGTTTGAGAGTTTAGGCAGTGGATTACACGTGGAGGGCGACAATGATAGGTGGAAAATTAGTCAGGTCTGAGCACTTTTAGCTAGGTACTTGCCACATCTCGCTTTCAGGGTTTAGGTATCACTTCACAGGCCACAATCACTCGAAATGTCTGTAAGGAGCCTCACAGGATACACACGCGGCGAAAGCGCTCTGGTCGGTCTAGTACATGTGTCATAGGGAAAGTCTCGATGTCGACTCGATCTTCGGGGTTCTCACGGTACGTTTTAAACAAATAAAAATAAGGCAGGTATGCGTGTGAGTGTGCGCGGCGTAGTATCAATAGGGTACACAAACAAATCAAAATATTGTAGTAAACAATAGTCGAGTATTGCTAAGCTGTCGATAGTTGACGTCATATCAATAGTATTCATAGCCTATCGATAGTTGATACAGGGCAATAGTATCGAGAGTATCGATACTATTGCTTGCGATCAACAGTATTAGCTAATTTGTGCTGTCGATAGTGGGCTCAATTCCAATGCGCCCTGTCTAATATTAAATTTAGGTTCAGTCTGTCTTTTTCTCTGCCAAACAAACAAAAAGAGACAGACTATATTAATTTAGAAACGTCAGACTAAACAGCTGTCCGTTGCTAAGGAAATTAGAGAACCAGTAGACAATTTAGTAGGGATGTCATTCGATGACGACTAAAGTTAGACGAAAACACGCAAAAACTTAATTTGACGTTTCTAAGTTTTTGTAGTCTGTCTGTTTTCGTTTGTTTGATAGAGAAAGAGAGGGACTGAACCTAAATTTAATCTTAGATGGGGCGCATTGGAATTGAGCCCAGTATCGCAACTATCAATAGCACTATCGATATTGTTACTAGTTTAAGGTAGGTAGCTATTAATAGCGAAACTAAAGATAGCATCCATAACAGTATGCAACTCTAGGCGGTACGCCTGCAGGTGACCTGGTAGTGGATTATGTAACTTTGAATGAAATTATTTCAATCAAAGTTTTGTTGCTAAAGTTGGCCATTCACGGCTAGTTAAACTAATTAGTCGGTCTGAGGTACGACTAAAATTTTACGTTTTCAATATCGGTAATAAAAATCTAGGCTATAGGCATAAGTACTAAAAAGGTAACTCAACGTTATCATTTTTTTTCACAATTGCCCATATTTTATCGGTTCTAAGACCTTCTCGCCCATTTTACCCACTAAATTAAAAAAAAACTAAAATTTGCGTGGGGAATTGCCCACGTTCTAGCAGCACTGATTGAAAGTCAGTTTTCAGATTATTATTATGATGGGGAGTGGAGTCATTTTTTGAACTGACCGTGAATGGCCAGCTTAACAGAGTAACTGAAGTTGTCAAATGTGACATTCTGAAGCGATTTCAATCCTGAATTGTTAGCAACAGAGTTACGTAATTAGTCCCCTGGAGTTCTATTTTTGAATCACTCGTATGACATTTTGTTGGCGAACGCGACATAATTTTCACTCAACGTACTCATTTAAGCGTTTATTTATATAGCTCGTCTTCTGCGACGAGTGGTTAGGGCCACTTGTAGCGGTTCCGAGCGATCGTGTGTTTCAAAGATGCGGAGTTTTAGATGACGAACGAAAAACAGTAGAAATCTGCACGCGAGTGATTCAAAAATAGAGCCCCAGAATCGGTTCAACTACTGGCCCCGGAAAAAAAACCACTGCTAAAAAATATATTTGAGAGCGACTTCAAACCGGTGTATCAAGATATCAAATAAAAAATCAAGCGTACACGGCCGGGCTAACAAGACCCCTTGAACAAGGGTATAAAAAAGTACCTGTAAATCGGCCAGGAGGTTCTGCCACTGGCTGATCTTGTCGTAGTGCCTCCTCAGCAGCTCCTCCTTTCGCTGCAGCTCACACTTCAGCTCGTTATTGTCCTCCTTAACTAGGAGTTCCGGCTTCATCGCTGACAGGAGAAACCTGGGCATTTGTAATGTAAAGTTAATAGCTTTAAGATTTTTTAACACTCACAGTGTTATTTTTATAGCTGGTAAACTACCTCGTTGGTCTAGTGGTCAGCACGCTGGGTACTATCCACGAGGTGCCGGGTACGAACCCCGGGTCGAGCCAAAAAGTGTTGGGTTTTCTGTTTTGGAATAACTCAGACGGAGTCAGGAAGTTGGTGGTGTTAACACCCCCGTGCCTCGGTGCGCACGTTAACCCGTTGGTCCTACGCCTGATCTCCCTCCGGTCATGTGACTGCCGTCTCACCGAATTATGAGAGTGAAGAGAGTGCACCTGTGTATTGCGCACACACTTGCGCACTATAATATCTCCCGCGCAGTTGACTAATCTCTGTTGAGATTGGCCACTGTAGTCGAAATCCGGGTAGGAGGAGGACATTATAGCAGGTAGGTAGGTCAGCTATTAAAAGTCTTATTAACAAACGAATCGGTTTTTGATACATATTTTTCTTTTTTACAAAAGTTTTTGACATCGTCCGTTTTCCTTATTTTAGTTAGGTAGGAATAGGATACATAATAAAAAGAATTTGATAAACTTGAAATTTACAAGGTTTATTAAAATGTTGCGAGTTGTTGTCTAATTTTTAGGATTCCGTCCGTAGTCAACAGAAAAACATAAGTTTCGTCACGTGTCCGTCTGTCTGTATGTCCGCAGCTTAGTGCTGAGATGTTTATCTAGTATTAGAAAGCTATATATTTTAATTATTTATGCAAAGAAAACTATAAGTTTTTTAAACTATTTTTATTGAAAAACATGGTGCGTGCAAAAAAACATGAGAGTAAGTTACCTAGAGTACTTATAGTAAGCTGGGTCAAAACGTATTTATGTAAGTTTATCTCAATGGGTTCAGTGGTTTAAGCGTCAAGAGGTAACAGACAGACAGACACACTTTCGCATTTATAATATTAGTATGGATTATTATCCAACGAAACCTAGAAGTAGAGGTTAGTACGAAACAGAAATACATACACATGTTAAATGCTTATAATCGCTTCGAGGTGAGTTAGAAGGTTATAAGATTACCCGATATTCAGACAGTCTTACACTACGCTGAGTCTTAAGAGGTTATGACTACGCGATATTCAGAAAGTCTTACACTACGCTGAGTCTTAGGAGATTATGACTACGCGATATTCAAACAGTCTTACACTACGCTGAGTCTTAGGAGGTTATGACTACGCGATATTCAGACAGTCTTACACTACGCTGAGTCTTGGGAGGTTATGGCTACGCGATATTTAGACAGTCTTACACTACGCTGAGTCTTAGGAGATTATGACTACGCGATATTCAGACAGTCTTACACTACGCTGAGTCTTGGGAGGTTATGACTACGCGATATTCAGACAGTCTTACACTACGCTGAGTCTTAGGAAGTTATGACTAAGCGATATTCAGACAGTCTTATACTACGCTGAGTCTTGGGAGGTTATGACTACGCGATATTCAGACAGTCTTACACTACGCTGAGTCTTGGGAGGTTATGACTACGCGATATTCAGACAGTCTTACACTACGCTGAGTCTTGGGAGGTTATGACTACGCGATATTCAGACAGTCTTACACTACGCTGAGTCTTAGGAGGTTATGGCTACGCGATATTCGAAGAGTCTTACACTACGCTGAGTCTTAGGAGGTTATGGCTACGCGATAGTCAGAGAGTCTTACACTACGCTGAGTCTCAGGAGGTAATTAGACTACCCGATATTCAGACAGACTTTACCCCAGTCTTTTTTCACAGGATGATAGAGCGAGATGGGGCAGACAGACTTACGGGCTAACTCTTATTACACTACGCCGAGTCTTAGTAAGACTGTCTGAATACCGCGTAGTCTAATAACTGCCTTAGCCCCATCTCGCTATTTTATCCTGTGAAAGAACGAGATAGGGCAGACAGACTTACAGCTTACAGGCTAAAGCAGTTATTAGATTATGCGGTATTCAGACGGGATTACTGAGACTCAGCGTAGTCACAGAATAAGTACTAGTACTCCGTACGGAAGTATGAATTTGCAATGAAATTTAAAGAAATATCTACACAATGTTGTCAACGATATGGTGTAATTCAGTTCGCAGACCTACAGAAATACATTTCATGATAATTTTATTCTTATAACTTTGGAATATGATTCATAATACACTAAACCTATTAAGTGACGTACTATCACGCAGCGCAATAGGTTTGACTGCTACAAGAAACCTACTTACGCCATCTAGCGCATCTTTCTAGGACTTTATTCATGCTCGTCCAACTAGCAACCTAGTTCCGCGCACCGCCGGTGAATAAAACGCGCGAGCGTGTCGCTGCCGGCTAGCGATACCCAACTTGTTTAGCCCCTTACAACGGGTCGCCGCGCGTAGGTACGTTTTTGCTACCTACGTGGGGAGTTACTGGCGTAGTGTAATAACTAATAAGTTAGCCTTTAAGTCTGTCTGCCCCATCTCGCTCTATCACAGCATGTGATAATAGCCTCCTTGCGTCTTAATAAGGAAACTTGTAAATAACTTATTGTCTATGATGTTTGACATTTTCTGTCGCTATGTTATTCTATCAACAACTATGTTTCTTTAACATGTCCTATTTTATTATTGAATAAAGCCAATACTCTATTCGGTCTTGTCTAAACTTGTAACAATTTATTCAATAATAGTTTTTTGTGTCGCCAAATATGACTGACGGAAAAGAAAATTCATCTATGACACGCTATTTGCGCCCCGAACGGTTTGACGTGGAACCTTCAATGACAGGTTCAGACCTCAAATGGGCCCATTGGAAATATTCATTCGAAAATTTCATCGCACGGGAAGCTGCCCCAGCTGATAAAATACTTAAGTACCAACTCCTTGTCAATCATATCTCTCCGCCAATTTACAATATTATTCAAGCAAAGACCTCGTACGACGAAGCCATCAAAACTCTCAATGATGCCTATGAAAAGCGACAAAACATCACCATAGCACGACATATTCTAATTTCAAGGAAACAACAGCCGGGCGAGTCAGTAGCTGAGTATTCGAGAGCCTTAAACGTACTGGCTCGTGACTGCAAATTCACGGATGTCACTGCAGCTGATTACCAAAACGATGTCGTACGTTTAGCTTTTATTGCCGGGGTATCATCGCAGAAAATCAAACAAAGACTTCTAGAAAACTCCACTGACACTCTGGAGAAAACCTTGAACCTGGCTTTGTCTCTAGAATCTGCCGAAAGCACTTCACAACTACTTACAGTGTCACCTTCTATATCTGCTCATGCTAATGCTGCATCTAAAGCTCCAGAACACTCGCCAATGACCAATTTAGCAGCTACAAACGCTCCAAACAGACCTCGACCTGATTCTTAACCTAACCAAACCAGACGACGATGTTTCTTCTGTGGTGGCAGTAATCTTCATCAGCGAATTAAATGTCCCGCGTTTAACGTTGAATGTCAGCTTTGTTACAAAAAAGGGCATTTTGCAAGCGTATGCCGTAGTTCTGGGCCCAACCCACGATCTGCTAATGCTATCGCCACAGATGACGAACAATCTCAACCTCAAGCTACTTACTCTAACTTGTCTAACATCTCCGCTGCTGCTCCTGCAAGTCTAAGAAAAGCAACTATACCTATCACAGTCGAATATCGTGCTGATGCACTTCTCGACACCAGTAGCTCAATTAGCTTTATAAACAAAAACCTAGCTCGCATAATCAACCTCAAACAAAAGCCATGCAAGCAAGCAATAACTCTAGCATAACTCAATAATGTCTCTCATGTCGACGGTCTATGTTATGCAACAATTCAGATTAGTGAACACAAGTACCAACACCAACCACTGCTCATTATCAACGATCTATGCGCGGATATCATCATCGGGCACGATGTTCTCGGGAAGCATTCGTCACTCGTATTTCAATTTGAAGGAGACAAACAACCTCTCAAAATCTGCAACGTTTTAGAAGCGTCAGTCCCGCCAGCGTCAGTGTTCATCAACCTCTCGCCAGACATAAAGCCTATAGCTATGCGCTCAAGACGGCATTCTCAAGAAGACCAAGACTTCATATCGAACGAAATAAACAACCTACTTAAGGACAAAGTAATCGAACCCAGTATCTCGCCATGGAGGGCACAAGTACTCGTTGCCGGCGGAGGCCATCACCGTAAGCGCCTAGTCATCGACTACTCGCAAACAATCAACAGGCTTACTGACATAGACGCTTACCCTCTCCCAAGCACTGATTCTATCATAACAAAAGTGGCAAAATACAACGTTTACAGTCAAATCGATCTGAAAAGTGCTTACCACCAAGTCCCAATCTTACCGAAAGAAAAAGTTTACACTGCATTCGAAGCTTGTGGTAATCTCTACCAGTTCACAAGAATACCGTTTGGGGTAACGAATGGAGTGGCGGGTTTTCATCGAACCTTGCAATACATAATTGACACTGAAAAACTTAAAGGTACCTTTGCTTACCTTGACTACGTAACTGTCTGCGGTAAGGACAAATCCGACCATGACAAAAATCTTGAAATGTTCATGAAGGCCGCTGAAAAATACAAACTAACCTTAAACATGAACAAATGCACATTTGAATCAGAATCCATCAACTTGCTTGGATATACTATAGCGCACAACGTTATAAAGCCTGACAAGTCTCGATTGGAACCGCTAACGAATCTTCCAATCCTCACTGATACTGCTACACTGAAGAGAGCACTCGGTCTCTTCGCCCATTATTCAAAGTGGGTCGACAACTTTTCTACGAAAATCAGGCCCTTAATCAAAGTTACTTTTCCATTATCTCAAGAAGCTATCACTGCCTTTCGAAACCTTAAAACTGATATATCAAAATCAGCATTAGCAGGAATCGACGATAATGAAATATTTTCAGTTGAGACAGACGCTTCCGATTTTGCTATCGCAGCGACCCTATCACAAAAGGATCGTCCTATCGCATTCTTCTCGCGTTCTCTCAACGACTCCGAGAAAAGGCAACCTTCAATTGAGAAAGAGGCCTGCGCCATAGTCGAAGCTTTGCGAAAATGGAGACATTTCCTGATAGCAAGACACTTCTTACTCATTACAGACCAGCAATCTGTCGCATTCATGTTCAATCAAACACACTCTAATAAAATACAGATCGAAAGGTGGCGGTTGAAGCTCTCGTGTTTTAAATATGATATAGTCTACCGACCTGGAAAACATAACTTCGCCGCCGACGCACTTTCACGAGTATGCATGCAAATGAATACTGCCGCTTCTAACTCTAAACTAGTGGCACTACACCGAAATCTCTGCCATCCAGGGGTCACGCGCATGGTTCATTGGGTCAGATCAAAGAACCTACCGTACTCCGTAGAGGATGTAAAACGAATGACGGCCGCATGCCCAACTTGTGCGGAAATAAAACCACGTTACATGAAACATGAAGGGCATCTTATCAAAGCGACAGCCGCGTTTGAAAGATTGAACATTGATTTTAAGGGACCAATACCATCTAGCTCCCATAACCGATACATACTGACAATAATTGATGAGTTTAGTCGTTTTCCCTTCGCTTATGCGTGTAAGGATGTATCTTCAAGAACGGTAATCAATTGTCTCGAAGACTTGTTCTCTACTTTTGGTACTCCAGCGTACATCCACTCCGACAGGGGTACATCTTTCTTATCGGATGAACTTAGACAATTCTTGTCTTCCCTCGGGACATCATGCAGCCGCACTACGCCCTACAATCCCCAGGGAAATGGACAGGTTGAACGTCTCAACGGCACCCTGTGGCGAACGATCCAACTAAACGTCAAATCAAACAATAAAGATATAGTAAACTGGGAAAAGGCACTGCTACCGGCGCTGCACTCTATAAGATCTCTCCTGTGTACGAGCACTAACACAACGCCGCATGAACGCATGTTAAATCAACAAAACGGAGAGTCTTTGCCGACTTGGTTACATTCGCCTGGACCGGTGTTTATGAAAAGACACGTAAGAAGCTCCAAGTATGACCCCGCCGTACAGGAAGTCCAATTGTTGCAGAGTAACCCAGAATACTCCTTTATAAGACTGCCTGATGGGCGAGAGACAACAGTCTCCAATAGATCGTTAGCTCCAGCACCACGAGCTGTTGACAATGACTTTTCAGATGATGAAATTGACGATAACCAATCCGAAGAAATCTCTGCTATTCAAGACCCGCCTGCCAACATCGATCCGGATGCAGGAATCAGCCAAATTCGGCGTTCGGGCAGAGATCGCAGACCTCCAGCCTTCATGCATGACTACGTCTCTTCGTAGAGGGGGCGAATGTGATAATAACCTCCTTGCGTCTTAATAAGGAAACTTGTAAATAACTTATTGTCTATATTGTTTGACATTTTCTGTCGCTATGTCATTCTATCAACAACTATGTTTCTTTAACATGTCCTATTTTATTATTGAATAAAGCCAATACTCTATTTGGTCTTGTCTAAACTTGTAACACAGCATAAAAGAGCGAGATGGGAATTAGACTGTCTTAGTAAGCCTGTCTGATTACCGCATAGTCTAATAACTGCCTAACCCTTTAGTAAGACAGTCTGTATATAGAGTAGTCTAATACTAATAACCCACTAATTAGAATCGAGTCAAACTATATTTCTGTGAGATAGACCGCAGGGAAGTCTATTATATTAATGTGTGTAGGTGTATAATACATAGCTAGTCTTATATATAATTGTTCAATTAAGTAGTGTGTTGTTCTTTTTACGCCGCCACGACTATTTCTGCCTCACCCACTGGTTGACTGGTAGAGAATGCCTTAAGGCATTAAGTCCGCCATTTGTACTACTCTGTTTGTGCAATAAAAGATAAATAAAAAATAAATATGGGAATGTTCTCTTGTCGCTTCCCGCGCGTACACAAATTCATTGGGATGTTACCAACCTTTTCTGTAAGAAGAACGCCTCCATCTGCCTGGCTAGGTCGATGAACCTTTCCACCTCGACCTTGACTTCCTCCTTTTCGACGCTCGGAGATGCCTCCTGCTTCGTCAGCACGTTCAGGCATGCCTGCGGGTGTCATCTTGGTAGTAATATCAACATAATAATATCATAAAGATGAATTTGATTGTTTGTATTGAATTAGGCTCCGAAACTACTGGACCAAATTCAAATAAAACTTAGTACAACGATAATTTGAGACCCTGGGAAGTACACAGGCTACTTTTTGTCGCGATATAAAATCATCAAGGGGGTGAAATGGGGCTCGCGGGGACAGCTGGTTTCACCATATAAAGGGTGCTTTTTTCAGGGTTCTTCCTTTTTTTAAAGGTTTAAAATAAGAAACCAAAAATTCGCACACGGGCAGGATTTGAACACATGACCTTTGACTAACCCTGCAGTCTATCCACCCATTTCTCTTGTATTGAATAGCAACAGTGTCATCATTCAAGTTGTTGCTGCAATATGCAGATCGGGTAGATGTCGCTGACGTCACGCAATAACGTATCCGAATAGACCAGTACCGTTACCATGAGTTTACGGTGGTTTTACTTGCTAGCGACGACATAAAAAGTGTATGGAAAATTTTAGTTCTCCAAGTAACCGCTAGAGGCGCTGTGCAATTTCGCTAGCAAGTAAAACCGCCGTGAACTCATGGTAAAGGTACAGGAGTTTCGCATGGGTGTAACGGTAGCTCAGTTGGTAATAGCGTTGGCCTGGTAGCCTGGGATCAAATCCTGACAGTGCAAATTTTTGGCTTCTTATTTTAAAAATATACATGGTGGTTTGATTTGTGTTACGGAGACCCCCCTCCCCCTTTCTCTATTCTGTGGTAGGAGTTAAAGGTAACAGGTAACCCAACAGGACCCTATGCTTTCCTATTCTTCCGTCTCCGGTGTGTCCACTCTTCAGTAATTTTTTTTTGCTAGGCTAATATTGTGTAAACAATTTTTTCATGACTTTATTTTTAAGTCATGAAAAAATTGTTTACTATACTATACATACTATACTATACTATACATACTATACTAGTAAAAAGAAATACTATTAGATTTAAAAAGTTGTATGTATTAAATATAACAAATTATCATAGTAGGTTGTTATTTGTGTCTTCTACCTTATTTTTAAAAGAATAATTTCGTTAAAAAGGGAAGCTGAAGTATTCCCTAAACACTACGATTTGGATTCCTTTAAGAAAAGAGTGAATAGGCTGCTTCTAGACAGACATGTCCCATCATCGGTCGCAGGTCAAATGTCTGCCTTTTAAAAAAAAGGGATGTCAAGATTGTATACAAAGTTTGCCAAGCGAAGAAATACAGACTTTAGCTGTGATGGTTGACGTTACAAATTCGCACGTTACGTGTTTAACTTGAGATGCTATTCTGCACCTAGTATTGCACCGTTGGGTCTGGCTCGAATGAAAAACCAAAAATATTTTTATCATACTTTTATTGACAGAATTCCATTTAAAACAGTTTTTTAATAACTATTATTTAATCTACATTGAACAATTTGTACTCTTAACCAAGTGAAAGTGTCTAAAAATGTGGCCTGAAATAACACTATACCAAAACTGTGCATAGTAAGTCTTGATACTTGCTTAGAACTAGCCTTACTTATTATATATTCAAATACTTTATACGGCTATTCAAATAAATAAATACATTAGAAGATTTATTCAATTGCCCTTAGTGGACTTACGACTTTTTCAACAAGGAAAAATATTTATAATAACAAAAAGTTCAAGATTGCTTGGTTGCACTACAATATTATTGCTTTACATATTTGTCGCAATATCACCTCTAATGCAACTTATTAAGATGCCAGTGTGTACCACGACAACATACTACTTAATCTATGTGGTGTCTTAATATACAGTTCACTTAGTTAAGAGTCTTAAATACGTTATGACTAAGAAATCACTTTTTACAAGCTTTATTACCTTAGAGTATCCAAATCAAATGAAATGCCTTCACATTCTTCGGAGAACACCGAACAAGCCGTCTATTTCTTTTTTATTAGCACAACTCACATTTCTGGACTATAAATACAATAAAAATCTCACATCTATATTAAATATCTATAATTTGTAATTATTATAATTTTACATACAAAAGAAAAATATTATATTTCTATAAATTAGATTTCAAACATCCAGTTTGAATAGGTAGGCATTTTAACATATCACTCGTGAAACATTTTTGTGGGGCAAGATGAAAAACATGATTTATTTTTTTAGTAAGTGTTCCCAGAGAAGGAACCTGCGAATATTTTTTCATTATCATGGATAATCCATTTTACCCCAATCAGACTCCATTACTAGCTTTTGAAAAAAAACTGCTATTGTAGCAACTAATGCAATATTACAGTGTTGTTACGGCTAATAGCCGAAGTGCGGCTACACCTAGTTTTAGCCGGCTACAACTAGGTGCAGCCCGCCACATGCGGTTAATCTTAGGTGTATCCTACTTATCTTCGGTTACAACTAGGTTCAGCCTTCATTATAGCGGCTAGAACTAGGTACAGCCGCACACTGGTGGTTAAACTTAGGTGCATCCTATTTATTATCGGCTAGAACTAGGTTTTCAGTTCAGTTAAGGATTTTGATTTTATTTTGAGACTAGCGGTCCTCCGCGACTTCGTTCGCGTAAATTTAGGATTTCCTGTGGGCATTGTTAGGAGCGGAGTATTTTTTAAAACTGTGATATCTTTTAAGATAATAATCAAAACGCGTGTGAATAATATGAACATATTAATTATAACGGTCCCCCGCGACTTCGTCCGTGCTTTTTGATTTAACTGCTTCCCCGTTGATTTCTAGGTAGGTATCATGCATTTTATAGCTCATACAAAGCGTTCCCCGAGAAATAAGCTATCTAACACAAAATATTCTTTCCAAATCGGCTCAGCAGTTACCGCTAGTCTCAAAATAAAACCAAAATCCTTAACTGAACTGAAAACCTTGTTCTAGCCGATGATAAATAGGATACACCTAAGTTTAACCACGAGTGTGCGGCTGTACCTAGTTCTAGCCGCTATAATGAAGGCTAAACCTAGTTGTAACCGTAGATAAGTAGGATACACCTAAGTTTAACCGCATGTGGCGGGCTGCACCTAGTTGTAGCCGGCTAAAACTAGGTGTAGCCGCACTTCGGCTATTAGCCGTAACAGTGTAATAAACCCACTGTTTCAAAAAGAGGTAGACGTGTCATCTCGTACTGTGCGGCAATTCGAATTTGATGCTCCGAGCACACGTTGTTTACGTGTAATTTGCACAATTTTGCATTCAAATATGACGTATATTTGAATGCAAAATTGTGCAAATTACACAATTTGAGGCAATCAATTTCCGCGCGCTAATGACCCATCTACCTCTTTTCAAATACACTATCATTGAATAAACCTGTATAAAGTATTAGATAATACAGGTTTTTACACCTGTAATATTATCTCACCTTAACAACTAATACAGGTGTAAAAAACATGCCATGCCTATTGTTAAACATTTTACAACACTTGTTAACATCTTGAGTTTTATTACAAAATATCATTGGCCAAGGACATTATTGTTATTTTTAGGCATATAAAATTACGTCAATAATTTTGTTGATAAACTACTGAAACACTGTAATCAAACCATGATGATAAATCAGACTTGACAATTAGTTTTTGTTGAAAAAAACCAAGAACTGAATGATTTCGGAGATTTGAGTAATGATCTTGTTGGACTTATCAAAACGAAAATTTCAGAAGTGAATGGAGTCAGTGCATAAAATAAAACCTTATATTTAAACACTGTGGTGTAAGAAGACTAAAATTATAGTAAAGCTGCTATTTATAGCTAAGTGATCCTTAATTACAAACTTAGTGTGATTTTAACACTAAAATTAGGTATTGAATCAGTCGATATAATGGCTAAGAATTATTAGGGCGGATTTTTCATTGTCTGATAAAAAATATTGGCCGAATAAAATACAATGTGACCTAGTTAATATGAAATTCATTCAGGAGTGCCGCAGATGCGAATCGCGCTGTATCTTATTCGACGAATATTAGTTATCCTACTAGAAAAATCTGCTTTTAAATTATTTTAAAAGTGACTTGAATAAAAAGACGAGTTTAATGATTAGTTTTTTTAAGTTTAGTTGTTTTAACAGTTTATTTCTTACAAGCTATGGCTTGAAAACCAGAACTACATACAACAGCAGTGCAACTGACCACATTTTTAAAACAAAACATTTTTAAATGACTTTGTTTTGGTGCACAACTTCTTTTTGTGTGTTTTAAGGTTTTACCTTGTCTAAGGCGACATTTGTGAGTTTGTTTGCAGGACGAAACGAAAATGATTAATAAATATTCTAGTCACCTTTAAAATCATGTTAGGAAATTTGAAAGATATCATACAAAAATATTTAGCAATAACTCATAATTCTAATTCCGACTTTTCAAATAAAGTAAGATTGTTTAGAGAATCTAACACATCATTTTGTGATAAGCTGTCTGTTTTAAGTTCTAAAATCATACTACATTTTATTTGAAGTTTAAATTATTTCTATGAAAAAACAATATTTGAAAATGATGCTACATCTCATGTTATTGCCGTTCCAGATGTTGCGATTTAATATTTTATAACAATTGTTTAATAAATAAATGAATGAACTAAATTTTGAGAGACACGGGATTATATTGCAGTAAAAAAAATTTGGTACTTACACATACAATCTATGTATAGTTTTTTATAACTATTTAAGTATTAGGGCGTATGAAATATCCCAATCTCCACTTTAAAATTTAGTTATAATTTTATTGTTTACTCAAACAATATTATTAACAACTCGAATTAGGAGTTTCTTTTGTACCAATTAAACTATTTAGTCAACATTACTTTTTTAAGCAATTGTCTTCAGTGGAACAGTTTTTATACTAAAATCGAAATTACTATTACAATACTGATTATTTATGGTAACCATACCATGGGGTTTGGTGACTTCTATAGTAATCATCATTTGTGTTCATTTGATTGAAGATATTGTGGATGTTTTGGTACGGTTGTTGATGTTGGTAGTAATCATCTGCTCTCCACTCTCGTTGTGGTTCAGGGTTTGGTAGTCGCTGCACCTGGTTGAACATTGGGGTATACGTCCGGTAATCTAGCGGTGAATTGACAAATATATTGTCGTTGTACTGGCCAACTGGCATCGCCCAGTCTTGTGGTTGAGGCTTTTCTATTGGCTCCACTTTTCTTGGTGGAGATTTCTTTTTCACGGGCCTCTTCTCTACTACATGTGGGGATATGGGAAGGACTTTCTGTTTAGTCACCATGAATTTATGGAATTCTCCTTGAAAGGCACTGGGATTTTTATTTATAGGTTGAACTACAGCCGGAACTCGGGTGGCCTGGTCCATAATGATACTAGTGTATGTTTTAGTATCCGGGTTGATCTTTGGTGGAGGTTTAGGGTTGGGTGCGTAGTTCAAATTAATGACTTTAGGAGCAGTATTTAGTGGTGTTAGCCGACTGTATGAAGTAACGGTGGACGTTGGAGTGGTTGTCGTGATAGCTGATTTTGGAGGCTGAGCGCTGTAAAATTTGTGTGGCCTTGACATGATGGGTTCCAGTGGTGAATTGTATTCGAAGTTGGGATGTTTCTTCGGCGTCCGCGGTTTGCGTGGCTTCTTCACTTTAACCTCATCAGTTTTTACTTTGGGTTCTTTTTTGACTCGTTCTTTTTTCGGCTTTTCTTTCTTTTCCGCGTCCGATTTTGCTGAAGGTTTTCGCTTTTTGGGTTCTTTCTTTACTTCAGGACATGGCTGTGTCGTACTCGTATCTGACTGTGGGGACGTATTTGGTTTGATTTCGCTAGTTTCTAAGGGATCTCCAGATTCTCCAGTTGCCTTCACAATGGCAGTAGGGCTTAACTCTTCAACATGCGGCGGAGAGTCCCAATTTGAGACAGCTGCTGCAAGGTCTTCGAGCTGTTCTTCAGAGAGTTTCTTCGTTTTAACTTTCTTTTCCCTCTTTTGTTTGGGTTTTTGACTAGCTTTCGTTGGAGATGCTTTCTTCTTCTCTTTATTACTTTGTTTCTCAGATGTTTCATCATCAGATTTGTCCTCACCGTCTTTTTTAAGGCTTTCTTTTGTCTTTCGTTTAGCTTTGGATGCTTTTTTACTTTTCGGTTCCTCATAATCTGAATCCTTATCTGAGTCCATGTATCCTACATCAGGCAACTGAGCTTCTGAGGGATCCATTTCATCACCCTTCAGCCAGATATCTTCTAAAACGTCAAGTTGTGTATCATCCGGTTCCATAGGCAACATTGGCCGTTTCATAGAGGTCATCATGTCCAAGTCGCCTTCAGCCATTGTCATTTCATCATCATCCATAACATCATGACCTAAAATGGACACAGCAATTGCACCTTCTGATATACTTTTACTAGCCATGGCTCGCTTCAGATGCAGCGGATGACGTTTCTTTTTCTTTGAGTTCTCAACTTCAGCTTCTATAAAGGATTCAGGCAATTCAGTATTATTTTTGTTACACAGAATGTCTTGGCCAGAAGGATGCGGTGCTGGCACCATCTTCTCAGGCTGCTCTGGGTGACATCCTATATCCTGGCCTTTCAGCCAAAGTTCGTATCTGTCTGGTTGGAACCGTTTAACAAATGTATCCATAGAGATTTTGACCATATCATTACTGCATGTACATTGAGTGGCTCGCTTACCATATTCAACCCAACGTGGAGCAGCAAAATTGGTTGACTCTGCACAGTTAAACCCGTGATTAAAACCTGCATGGTAACCAAATGGGAATGTAATCATGATCTCGCCAGCTTCCTGTGTTATTTTGTTGACTGGAACAGAGTATTGCTTCAAGATCTGAGGGGAGATGAGTGTCATTTTGTGACGCAGAAAAGCTTGGCATGTCTTCGCAGAGGTGGGGAAGAAACCCGAAGCAATTCTTTCAAACCGTTTCCCGTGTTCTGGAGGTATTGCATACCATGTTTTCGGTTCTCCAAAGTGCAGATAATTTATAGAGTATAAGTCCATGTCTTCTGTGTGCCAGGCGAAGGTTGTCTTCCACATTCCGAAATAAAGATAAGCTGTGTTCACTCCATCAATTTCTATACCGTAATCAGAGTTGACAAAGTCAAGAATTGTGCCAAGATGGTTAATGTTCCATTCCTTGACGTCTGGGTCTGTGATGCTGCCGTTTACATCAGCTCCATATATTGGGGCAACATATGTTACATTTTTCCAGTATTTCCTTTCAAGGTCGTCATAGCTACTGTGGCGCGGAGTGCAGTACTTAGCAGAGTTAGCCATCACAGCAAACTGCTTTACAGTCATAGATTTCTTTTGAATATTTATCTGCTGGAACAAACCTTGCTTTCCGGTCACAACTTGGCAAATCGGCGAAGGGATGGTCACGTTTAGCTGGTCAAGATCGTAGCCGGACTTGCGAGGCACCCATTCGGGCGGTGGGATCACTTTTGCCAGCCCAGCTTTGTGGGCACCTTTCGACTCCATATACTGGATATATTTGTTGAAATCCTTAAACTCTTCCCATGTCGGCCGAAACACCTGTATTGCCATACCACCTGCCGCGCCTCCAACATCGTCAGGGACCGCAGACATTGTCTTATTTTATCAACACACGATGTCCAAAATCAACAATATTTCATCACTTATCCACCATTCGTACAGTATTTCAAACGACACTTCACCACTATAGTCGCCATTCACGATATTTTGTAACGCCAATTATTGTCCAAAGTCCGAAATTTCTAGTTAAAAACCACGCGATACTTTTCTCGTAATTAGTGAAAACATTATTAGTAAAATGGCCGACTTGAATGAGATGCGCTAGCTTTGCTTGCATCAAAAATCCCTTCACACAAATCGAAGTACACTTGAAGCTACATAAGCGAAGTTTGGTCACGTACACACCAAAGTGTATGAGATTAGGTGAACGATAAATAAATTTTGGCTTGTGCAGCTTCAACTGGATCCACACCGGGCCACTCGCAAAGTGGACTTGTTTGTTTCTGAATGTTGGTCATATAATTTTGACAGTTGTCAACACAATCTCTAATTTGTGCACAGAGGTTATAAATTTACCAAATTCGTATCGCAAAATAGCTTGATTTTTTAGCAAAAATCTTACCTGAAATGATTCTTCGAATTCCTCAACTAAGTTTCCGCTTCCATTTGAGGGTGTGGCCATCTTATGTGTTTGATTGATTACACAATTTTGTGTTATTATTACTAAACTACTGTTTAGCGTCCCTGACTCCCAGCAGAGTGAAGGAAGGAACAAATTAGGTAGGTAGTGTATGACAGTCAGTAGTCACTAAGAAGTAAAACTGCGCGATTGCGCGGGCAAGCACGCAAAAGAAATTGCGTTGCGAGCGTTTAATGCTTATGACTTCCCAAGCTGCGCACCGCACCTACTCGCCGCTTTCGTTGTGTTTGTTGTTTACTTCCGCGCCGGCCGGTACGCTGGTCACTATCATTCGTTCTTTTAGGACTGCCTGCAGTGCCTGTCTGTAAACTAATAATAATTTGTTGTTTTGCTTGGTGGGCTCCCATAAACGCGATTTTTGCTCGATATTAATGAGGACAATAGGCAGATGCTTTAAATACTCACAGAATATTGATTTCAATATAAATTATTAAACGAAAATTTTTAAAAAATATTTAAGGGGGCTCCCATACAAACGTGATTTTTTACCGTTTTAAAACTAAAATAAGATCATTAGTGCTTATGTTGTATAGGCACGGAACCCTTCGTGAGCGAGTCCGACTCGCACTTGGCCGGTTTTTATTCATTTTATAGGAAATTTTAATTTTTGTATGGTCCATCCGTTGTATGGTTGTACAACCGCGATCTAAATAACTAACCGTCTAACTAATAAATAAATAACCGTCCCAAGATGACAACCCTATATATAACTTCCAACAAGATTGTCAGTTTTATATTACATAGGTATACATTTATAGATAACTCTCTTTATTGCACCATAAAAGAAACATCGACTTGAAAAAATATATGGACTCCGTACCGCGATACTAAAGAGTGAAGCAGGGTTCTAGCCTGTGTGTGTGAGATCATAGGGTTACGATGGCGGCCGATCGGCTTACTTTGGTGTGAGTGTGTGCGTGAGAAGATCGTGTATTTACGAAGATGACTGGCTTACTTTGCTGCTTCAGTTTTAATGTAGGCGACACGGAGTCCATATTTTTCTTCACGTCGATGAAAAGAAATAAGAATGCAATAACACGGAAAGATGTACATACAATAGATGGGCCCCGCATCAACTTACCCAATTCTATCAAAATAGACACTTATGTTCAACTTAAGGTTAAAAAATATGGTTGCGGAAATTTTACGAATTGGGGTAGGTTGATATGGGGTGAGGCCGTGCCCGTGTGTACTTACACAGTAGGCGGTCGGTTATCGCTAAGAGCGATCTCTTCCAAATTCAAACAACCGTGGTTACAGGAACTAATGGTGTAAAAGTCATGAAATAGGTGCTACATACGTAAAATTATAAAATATAATCATACAGCCAGCATACATACACACACATACAACATTAGTAATAAACATAGTCATACAAAACAACTTAGTGATCGTTCATTCACTCATTCAAAGTTTCTAGTGGTTGTCGGTACTGCGCTGTCAATAACAGCTGATTCTTGTAAACATGTCAAAATCAGCTGATAACGTTAACTTTTTGTAAACAGTAGAACCGGTTTAACCGGCGTAGGTCTTTTTATAAATACTTTCTTTATGAAAGAAATACCTATAATTTTGCGAATACGCGATACGTCGTTGTACATCAACGAACGCTTCAAACAATGTTAATGTTAGCTTAGGGTTCCGTAGTCGTGGCACAAAAACGGAACCCTCAAAGATTCGTCATGTCTGTCTGTCTGTCTGTCTGTCACAGCCACTTTATACTGAAACTTTTAGGACACATTTGAAACTCCGTAAGAAAAACCGAGATATTTGTGAACCGCTTTACGATTTTATACAAATACTTACATAATAAAAATATCATACCCGTTCCCGTACATAAAAAAATCCCCATATCGAGGCATCCCTAAAAATATATGGGTTAATTTTAAAATAAGACAACGAAAAATCTAAAAATATACATGTAAATATCCATGTATATCTTACTACTTTCAACTTTCAAATAGTTTAAGTGAGATAAAATAGTTATTTTTTAGATATAGCACATTTTCAACAACTGCAAATAGTACTTCATACACTTTCAACTTTGTCTCAATTTTTTTTTGCAGGCGAAAACTTATGGTGATATTTTGGTAGGTGTAAGTGGACTCTATGAGTAATTTAGCTTCGAAAGTTGGTACGGCGTGAGTTCAACTCGCACTCGTTTCGTTATTCTTGCAGTGCAGAGCATCTAAGAATGTAGGTAGGTTTCTTTTTTATTTCACAAGTTTTACAGCTCTAGTAAAGTATACCTACTTAAAAACTTGCCAAGTGCGAGTCGGACTCGCGCACGTAGGGCTCCGTACCATTATCTATACAAAATAAGATAATATTTAACCTTTCTTTTAGTTAGTAATAACACTCTTTAATATATTTTTTTATTTAATTTGATTAATTATTCTTAAAGTAGGTAAATATACAACTTAATAGGTATGCTTTGAGTGCTTCAAGTGTCTACTTACCTGTTGCCATTATTAGTATCGAGCAAAAAAGGCAAAAAAACACGTTTTTTGTATGGGAGCTAAAAACTCGCTTTACTCGTAAGTATTATGTGACCAAAATGACGGTCATCATCGTATCGTAAGTACATCAAATTTTCTAGCTAGGGTCTGCTAGGGTATGTTTTGTCTTGATAGTAACATTACATCAAGAGATACAGGTTGACCCCTCTGTGCCATACTTCACGGGACAAACAAGAGGTCATGATGACTGGACGGTTACGGTGTACAATTTATTTACCTAGTTAAAAGATAAGTTTATTATTTTCAATCAGTTAAGAATTATTTGTGTTACGGTCGATTCGTTTTTATGCCATCTAATTAAGTAATATGATTTATACATCTGGTATTTACTGTACAAATGCAACCAGAAGCATAATATGTCCTGAATTAGTCTCAGATTTATATAAAATTCTGCACTTATCAGAGTCTCGAACGTTTGAACTTTTTAAATCTTTTAATAAGTCATTACAATTTTACGGCAGACTGAAAGTTCCCACAGATGCTTTTTATAACTATGTATGAATACATTTTTGAAAATAATTTAGCACAGAACAACATCATAGATCTTGTTTTCCACATTACCACTTATTAAAACTGTAAAACACTATATCATTGTAAAACATTTCAAACCAAGCTACAAATAAAATAGGCCTTGTATCGAAAGAGGCAACCCTGACTTTATTAGTTTTACTCCAAGGTCGCGTAGCTGCAGAGGAATAATAACGTAACGTAATATTCGAAACTTAAGGCACATTTTCGAGCGCAGCGGTCAGCGACAAAAAATTGTAGGCTATTATAAGAGTAGATATGGACGATTTTCCTTGGAGTGATTTATCTGTTACGTAGTAACTATTATATAATCTGTGACTATGTGACCGAAATAACGTGATTACGTGACATTCCAGCCCTTTTGCTTTTTGTCGAACAATGATGATGACGAATTTTGACCGAGCGATTGTCAAAATTGACAATTGCACATCGAGACGGTCAATGGCTACGTGCTCGCGATTTTCAATGGGCTTCAATCAAAATTTCCATGATTGGCATTCAATGACGTTGTGAATGACAATCGCTTCAATGTTCTCTGTAGACGATCATTCGGCCCATCAATAATTTAAAAATTTACAATCGGGCTCGGGGCCACTTATGACGTCACCCTTGCGGTCGGTCGGTCATTACACTTACAAGTTACACTTCGCTCATTGTAATAGAGAAATATCAATGTGCCTCCTTAAGGTCATGGCACAGGCACACTACACTATACCGGCACCGCAACAGCACGGCTGCAGCACGGCGTTATCTTTGTATATTTTCGTTATAGTCGAGTGCCCCCCTGCCGGCTTAATAGTTGGTTAAAGATATATGAAAAAGAAAAAAAAAGCAATAGCTTATACCGAAATCAAAAGAATCGACAAAGTTGTAAAGTGTAGGTATAAAGGTAGGTACTTGTATGGTGTTAGTTGGTGAAAGATAATTTTGTACGTGTTATTAATATGTAAAACAGTAATAGAGACAAACAAATGCTGTGACATTAATTATTTAAAAGAAAGGAAACCATCTTAATAAAACCGGCCAAGTGCAAGTCTGACTCGCGCACCAAGGGTTCCGTACCATTCAATATAATTAATAGAATTAGGCGTTACTTTGCGGAAATTCATTATCAGATGGGAAAAATAAATACAATTATTTTGCTTTAAATTTCCGCTAAGGGACGCTTCTTCCGTACCATTATCTACATCATCTTAGTCACTTTAGAAAAATAATTCTAAGGATTTTGTACCTATTTGGTACAAAATTATTCGATAGGTACCCAATTAGTATTAAGTTATTACTGCTATACTAATAAAGTTAACTCTTAGAATAATAACAATATTTATTATTCTAAGAGTTAACTTAACCGCTATAGCTTTCCTTTAAAGTTTATAAAATGCACTATCATCATGAATTTTTACAGATTTTTCAAGCAAGCCAGCAGTTAAGCATTTGGAGGAGGGGAGGGGGGACAGACAGACAGACAGACGGACATGACGAAACTATGGGGGTTCCTTGTCAGGACTACGGAAAACCATTGTAGAATTTATAGAATCGCGTTTGGTGAAATAGGCTAAGGTGTCGTTGATTTGTCTAAAGTCAATGATAGTGTACTAAAGTAAAGGTAGATATGTCATCTACTACGCGGCTATTCGAATTTGATGCACCGACCACACGTTCGTTTACGTGTCAAATGCCAATAATGCCATACTTATGTGTACGAAATTTAAATTCTAAATTGAGCAAATTGCCTCCATTTCCGCGCGTTAATGGCATATTTAGCTCTTATGTAATGCACTATCATTGGGTAAAGTTACAAAATAATCTATACGTGTTCTTGTCTTGGCAATAAATATGGCTATAAATAAATACTACGACATTATAATACAGTATACAGGCAGGATGTATTAAGCTCCATTTTCACTACGGGATATATGTTTAAAGAGATGCTTGCCGTAGGGATTACCCGAGATATCATCCAAAACATTGTCATATAATATAGCTCTAGTGAAAGTAATTCCTTAAAATCCATAGTATGGTGAATTTGTGAGCGATATCTCAGAGATGAAATAATATATATCTTATAGTTAGAATTCAGCCTAAGGGATGATTTTGGAAGTACCAACATGACGCGCAACCGGAAGTCACAATATGCTTGTACCATTTCAGCTCGTTCGTTAAAAAAAAGTGAGAGAGAATAAATATGGCGTCGGCCACCTAACCTCTCTGACATTTGTTTTGTTGATGCGTAAATATTCCAAGCTTTAAGTGTTTTTCCAGAGTTTTTGATGTTTTATGTGATTTAAAGTGATTATTATTCGTGCATAAAGATACAAAACTTACACCACAATGGCTGACGCAGCCGCCAGGCAATTGCAGTATGAATACAAAGCTGTATGTATTTTAATTTTTATCTCATAATTATTTAACCGATATCTTTATTGAAATATACTAGTCTACTCTTAAATTGCATATGTTGTTAACGGTCCTCGAATTTGCCGTAAAATAAGTTGTGAATAGCTATTTTTGTTACTAGTTGTTGAGACATCCTAACCTAAAATTTTCAGAACTCAAATCTTGTATTGCAAGCCGATGTCCGGCTAATAGAGCGACGAGGCCGTGATGAGGCAACCGGAGAGGTCTTGTCTTTGTCAGGAAAGCTCGGAGGCACCCGCATGGGGGACCGCGCTCAGCGTACCAAGCCTGACAAAGCGGAAGAGAGGAAAGCCAAGTGTGTGAATGTTTTTTGGTATTTAAATTGAAGTTATGAATTTGATATCATGGTTTATGTAGCTGTACTGTGCTGTACTGTCATTAAGAGTGGTGCAGATATGCATAGACCCACAACGCATCAATCATTTGTCAGTAAAGATGTGGCCAGTAAAAGTCTATGCTCACTGCATTGTTCAATACTATGGACTGGGTCATAGTATGATATGGTGTTGTGGGCACTGACCTGAAAATACTTACATAGAAACTTTAATTAAATTTATCTGTAAAATACATTGATACATGAACATCTGCATCTAGGTAAACACTGTGGCATCTATCTAAGAGTTATTACATCAAATTTTGGTTTTTTGTATTTTGTTCTAAGATACCCAAACAAATTCTTACCTACTTATTTTGTTAACTTATAAAATATTTATTTGGGAGTGAATAATGATGATTATGACAGAAAACCAGTGTTGATTTTAATAATAAACCTTAAACAGTTTATTGCATAATATTGTGCAACAATTTTTTAATCAGTCCAGTTGATTTGTTTGTTTGTTTGTTTCTCTGTTTTTTTTAGTTCTTTTAAATTGCTGCCACTATTTTACAATATTATAGTCCATGCCATTTAATGGTGCATAAGACCGTCACCCGTGTACCACTTCACGCCAGTATGCAAATCGCGGCTACCCTAACTATAAGCCATAGCAGTACGAATCTGTCTAACAAATAAACCTCGGTACGGGTCGACCTTGACGGGAAGACAGCTAAAACCTTGTGACACGTATCATTTGTCACAAGGTGAACGACCTTTTATGTACGTTTATCTGGCACATACTATAGTACAGATTTTCATCTTTATGAGTATGTAACCAATTTATTGTATTTAAACAGTGGCAGACTCAATGCAGACTTGCTTAGTGCGGTACGGTTAGCTTAAGCAGCGTTGCCATACATAAATACGGATTTATCTGTACCTATACAGATTTTAAAATTCAATACGGATGAACATCATACCCATGCATACAAGCTCTTATCATACATATGTATTTTTGTTTCCTAATAAAAATACTCTTTTAATAAAAATGTAGAAAGTGCATAGTTTAAAATATAAAATCACTTTTTTGGTTATTAAATTTGTCAAAACACATTACAGATTTATAGGCCCTACAGACTTTGCACAGATTTATAGGCCCTACAGACTTTGCGTAGGCAAAGTCAACAGTCTTAGCCTCCCCACCAGTAGGGCGCGGTATGGGAGGGTGGGAAGGGCAATAGCGGCCAACTTGAACTGAATGCGTAATAAAAGCGCCCACTGCCCGCTCCACTCAGTCTCCATTCTTGTTTTACCCCCGCAGGCAAGGAGTCAACCAGCCAGTCTACCTATAGACATAATTTTTTCACATTATTTATTAGGGAAGTCTGTTTGTTTGTATTTTTCAATCCAAAATTTTGGAAAACACGAGCTGAAATAAATAATAGGCAAACTGGAGCTAGAATCATGAACAAATTATATAATCCTACTTGCCATAAATTAATCATCATCCAATTTAAGAGCTAGGCTCTTGTCGGTGGAGTTTTTTCCATTCCTCTCGGCTTTCCACCCTTCTCTTGACCTCCTGATACGACCCGACATTTATCTTTTCTTTTATCAGCTGCATGTAGCTTATTCTTGGTCTTCCTCGCTTCCTTTTTCCTTCTATTCTTCCTTCTATTATCGTTTTAATGAAATTGTCGTGTTAAATCAGGCAGGTGGCCTAACATTCGTCCCCTCCTACACTCTATTGTTTCCATCAATCTCCTTTTTTCCCTAACCATAGACAAAAGTTCTTCATTTGTTTTCTTCTATGTCCAACTTATACTCTCCATTCTCCTCCAGCACCACATCTCGAAGGCTTCCAGTCTCTCTCTGTCCCTCTTTGTCAATGTCCACTCTTCACATTCATAGAGCGCTATACTCCAAATGTACACTTTAACAAGTTTTTAATAAATAAATATATAAGATAAATGTTTATAATATGAGTATTGTGTTGTTCAATAATTTATCAGACTACTTCAGATTAATTCATGACATAAATACATTTAAAACAAAGCTGACAAAATGGTAAAAAACCACAGCTTTTACACTGTTAAAGAATTTCTTGAATTTAAAGATAGAACATAATAAATTAAATCTTCATTAATATTAATAATTATTATTGTAATAGTGTATTTGCACGCTAGTATTACGCTGAATGCACTGGACTCATTCTATCATTATCACCTGGTAGTGGATTATGTAACTTTGAATGAAATTATTTCAATCAAAGTTTTGTTGCTAAAGTTGGCCATTCACGGCACAGAATACTAGTACTTCGTACAGAAGTATGACTTAGCAATTGTATTCAAAGAAATGTCTTCTCAATGTCGTCAACAATATGGCGTAATTTAGTTCGCCTCAGAGTCAAGCACATTTTCGTGTAGACACCTACAAAAATCCATTGCAAGATAATTTCATACCTATTGCTCTGGAATATGATTCATAATACACTAAACCTATTCAGTGACGTAATATCACGCGACGCGATAGGGTTGACTGCTACGAGAAGCTTCTAACGCCATCTAGCGCCTCTTTCTAGTACTTTATTCATTCTCGTTAGGCCAGCAACGTAGCCTCGCAGCCGCCGGTGAATAAAACGCGCGAGCGTGGCTCTGGCCGGTAGCGACACGCAACTTGTTTTAGCACCTACGTAGGTGCGCCGCGCGTAGGTACGTTTTTGCTACCTCCGCGGGGAGATACACAGGCCTGTTCACGGCCAGTTACACTAATTAGTCGGTCTGAGGTACGACCAAAATATATATTTTTTTAAATCTCCTTTTCTTACTGCAACTGTCTGGTAGACATCCAGCAATATTTTTATATTCAATTTAATCTTGCACGGGATAAGGCCAGTGCCCCACCCTTATACATATTCGTTTTCGCTATTTATTTTTAAGTAGGTCTTGAGGAGCCCTTCGTTTTAGTCTTCTAAAAGTTACTTCATTTGACATTAGCTCTGATGCTAATGGATTAGGATGATTCTTCAATCTGTTTGAGTACTTTTCAATGCTGTCCTTGATTTCTTGAGCTACTGTTTTTATTTTCAGATCTCTGTGAATACTCTCATTTGTAACATACCAAGGTGCATCTAATACAAGTCTTAGTGTTTTGGATTGGAATCGTTGTAAGATGTCAACATTTGATTTGGCTTCCGTTCCCCATAGCTGAATGCCATAAGACCATATCGGCTTCAGTATACATTTCTACAACAGAAGTTTATTTTCCAGTGAGAGTTTAGATTTCTTCTTAATCATCCAGTACCGACAGCATAGTTTAATTCCTAAGGCTTTGCGCTTGTTAAAAATGTGAGTTCTCCATGTTAAGCGTCTATCTAGGTATGTACTAGCGGTGGCGTTTTTGGTTAAAAAAAAAATTCGTTAAAAGTTAATGGTTGAATAAAAATATCGATATTTTTAATGGTTGAAAATATCAGTTAATATTTATATGCCGATACATTATTTTGATATTTTTAACTGTAGTTGAATATGGTTGAAAATATTAGTCAATATATTTATGCAGATACATTTTTTGATATTTTCACCGTAGTTGAATAAAGTAATTACTTACACGTTTTTTTTATATTTAATGAACTTTCCCTTCATACTTTAACAGGCTTAGGACTGTCTAGCATAAAACACAATGGATACTTTCGAGTATACTTAGTGTAATACACAAATTAAGTAAACAAAACATTGCAAGCGAGCGAATCCAACGTTCATCGGTAAATTTAATAATATGTGCCTTATTTTGCACGCGTCAGAGCCTAAAGTCGAAATATTGTATCCGCATAAATATCAGACTCAATTAAATATATCGAAAAGAAAGCTGTTCCATACGCCGAGTAACATAATTCTTCCTTAAGCTAACGTAATAGAGTTTAATTTCAATGCAACTGTTTCTATTTGTTTGACTCGCACATTTTATCGCATTACACCTCGTCTCACTGGGGCGACCTGGCGACGCCACTCGCGTCCTAAAAAATGCATTCAAACTTAGGCTCTAATCCGTTTGGCTAAGGCTTAAGTTAACTTACTCTATAAACTAATAAATTTATCGGAAAGATTGAATACGATATTTTTATTCTTTGCGGACTTACGTTAAAAATATTCATTAGGTAATTTTATCAATCGGTAAAATTTATCTATATGAATAAAACTTTTAGTTGCGTTTAATTATCAACGACTTGAATAAATATTTTTATTCGATATGGTTAATAATATTTATTGAATAAAAGTGATATTTTTTTTATTAGTTAATTTTAACTGATATTAAATATATTCACCATCTCTTGTATATACCCAAGTGACGACAGTCATTCGACTGTGGTATTTCTATATTGTTCAGGGTAACAGGAGGGCAGGTATCCCTACATGTAGTAAAAGTAACTTGGACCGATTTGGCTTCATTGGCTTTTATTCTCCAATCCTTAAGCCACTCAGCTATTAAGTTAAGGCTTGCTTGTAGTTTGGTTGAGGCAGAGGTTGGACAAGGATCTGATGCCAGCATTGCTGTATCTTCTGCAAATGTACCAGTCAGGACTTCGTCATTGATCGGTAGGTCAGCAGTATAGAGCAAGTACAGGGTTGGCCCTAGGACACTGCCCTGTGGCACTCCCGCTTTGATTTGTCGCAGCTCAGTGACTTCATCACGCTGTTTGATGTAGAAATGTCTGTTGTCCAGATAAGATCGCAGAAACAAGTAATAGTTTGTCGGTAAAGATGCCTTGATTTTTGCTAGTAAACCCTGATGCCACACGCGATCAAAGGCCTGTGAGATGTCTAAGAAGACGGCAGAGCAGTAAGCCTTTCTCTCGAAGGTATGATGGATTTTTCGACAAGTCTGTGTGCCTGTTCAATGGTGCTGTGCTGCATTCTGAACCCAAATTGGTGCGAAGGGATGATGTTTCTTTTGTTTATGATTTGAATGAATTAATCTTTTAAGCAATAAAGTCTCTAAGATCTTTGAGCATATTGGAAGAAGACTTATAGGCCTGTAGGATTTGACATCATTTTCGGGCTTTCCTGGTTTGAGGAGCATTATAATTTGTGCTACTTTCCATTGTTGAGGAACATAGGTTCGCTGTAGTATGGCATTAAACAAATACATTAGGAAGGTAATAGCTTCTTTTGGTAGTTGCTTTAGTAAGATAGCAGTGATAAGGTCATATCCTGGAGCCTTATGTTTTTTTAATTTTCTAATGGCAAACATAATTTCGTCCCTTGAACACTTAGGGATTGGAGCGTCAAGCTGGTTAACAGTCGCAAGTGTGCTGCATACATAGTCTAATTTGGTAGACCCTTCCTCTGGGTGTGGCGTAAAGACTTTTTCCAGATGGTCAGCAAAAACTTCAGCCTTTTCAGCATCATTAGTGGTCCATGAGTTGTCCTGTTTGCGGATGGGTGGTTGGTGTAATGGAGGTCTATTCAGTTTTTTTGTAGCTTTCCAAATGGAATAGTTAGTGGCCGCAGTACCATCTACAACATGTAACAGGTATGACGCACATCCTCAGACACCCCAATTAGAAAAAAAAAAATATTACATAATACGTTTACTATTCTTTTAAAATGTAAAGTATGTATAATTTATTTGTAAAAACAGTTATACTAATTACGGGCGAACAGCGTGGACACACTACAATCTACAATCGCGCAATTCATTCATTCGTTCGGCGCGATACCTACTAATAAGAATGGAATATTTTGAAATAAAACTGAGGCTAGGTACGATGATAGCTCAAAGGCAGGTGTCACAGAATAAATCAGATTTCGTAAATTAATTATGATTATTTCCAACACACTTTTCAAGTTTTGGACTGTCGACTCTGCTTAATTTTTTTAAAACAAAGAGTAGGTATTGGTGGTAGGCTACCATGATATTACTCGTAGCATTTCATTGTTTTGATATTCTACAAATTATTATTAGTAGGTAGTAAATTGATAAGAAGAAGTAATATTACAAAATTAAGCAAAGCATTTAAAAAATGTGAATAATTAGCCAATCAAAATGAAAATAGCCAACTTACAGTTTAATTTGCACTCATACGGCGTCGTATTTTTAGCACACTTTCGAAATGTCCACCACCTTGTTCAATGAATGCACGTTTGCGTAATTGTTGTTTAAATTTTCACAAAACATCAGTTTCATTTTTCACTGTTTCGAAGGCGGCCACTATCCTATTTTTTAAGTCCTCGAGAGTCGTTGTTTCCGTAAAATACACCAAAGATTTTACACGACCCCACAAATAAAAGTCTATCGGCGTTAGATGATCTCGGAGGCCACTGCACAGGTCCGCCGCGACCGATCCAGCGCTCTTCATACTCGGCGTCAAGGTGTTGTCGAACACTCCACGTAAAATGTGCAGGGGCTCCGTCGTGCTGAAAGAATACCTCCCGTAAATAAACGAGAGGGACGTCTTCTAGGAGCGACGGCAGTGTTTCTCGCAAGAAGTGCAAGTACACCTCTCCTGTCAATCTCGGCAAGAACACAGGCCCCAGTACGTAGGTACCAATAACGCCTGCCCATACATTTACCGTGAAGCGGTGTTGGTAAGAGTCCACTCTGCATGCGTGAGGATTCTCGTGCATCCAAAGGCGTGTGTTGTGTTGATTGAACATCCCGACACGCGTGAATGTGCTCTCATCGGTCCAAATGATGTTCCGCTGCCAATTTTCTAACAACCACCGGCTTAACTCCATACGTGGTGCGTAATCATTTGTTGTAAGTTCTTGGCAGCGCCTCAGGTGGAATGGATGTTCGCCGTCACCACGAAGCGTTCGCCAAACGTACATGTGGCTAACATTAAAATATGTTGCTGCTTCTCGGGTGCTGGTATGGGGGTTCTCGTCAAAATGATCGAGGATATCATCTTGTAGGCGAGTTCTTATGCGCACATTGTCTCCCCTGTCGATGGCTGTGTTCGGCCGAAACGAACCATGGCCTCGGAGTCGCTGCGTAGCGGCGAGCATTGTTCTGCGATCAACTCTGGTACCGTGCCTGTCATTAAATGTTCTGCACGCTAATGCCACATTATCACCACACTGTGCCAAAGTCCTCACCATTTCGGTGTACTGAGCGTTCGTATACCGGAAAGACACCGCGCGAGAAAGTAACAAGCGGATTGCGAACTTTACTGACTACCGGCGCGGCGCGCGTGCGACTGTGTGTTTACTTACCTGTTGTTTTGTTTACTTGCGCAGTGCCTTTGAGATGCGCCGCCTCGCGCCGCCCGTCGGTGCGGCCGGCGCATCAAACAAAAGCACAGTTGTGTCTCGCTCTAACGCATGTTTTTAAGATTTAAGGAAGTGAAAAAGGACATCCACGTGCCGGTTTAGTTCAGTTTTAGAGTGTTTTATCCTTTATCTGCATTGAAATAACGATAGTTATGGAGTGTACATTTAAAAAATGCCCTTCTCCGCTAATATTAAGTTTCATTTTTATTTGCTGCGATTGATAGACTAAAAGGTGCCCATAATTTATGTGATTTTAATTATTTCTTACGTTTACGCGAATTGTTGAAACAAAAAAATACCTATGGTAAAATTAATTGAAATCGATTCAGTATCTGATTCTGAACAAACTACTCTGAGGGTGTGCGTTTAATATGTTACACGTTGTAAATTCTCAATGTAATTTTGCAACTCTGCATTTCTTTCCCTTTCTAGTACCAATTTTAGGTTTTTGATTGCGTTTTGGTCTCGGCTCTTCGAAGATGACAGAGCAATAGAGAAGATTCTTAATCTTTTAGATATCTTTGTTGTTGTTATTGGGCTGTAGTTCGATAATGAAAATGGGTAAAAGCTTTTTAGTGATTCTGTCCCTTATATTCTAGATGTTAGTGACTACATGTCCTTGGTCATAGAGAGCACATTTTATATCATCTGTATTAGTTGAGGAATGCATTTTTTTCAGTATCACTTTATAGCACCTCTCTTGTTTAGGTTTATAGGTATAAAATTCAGTATTTTTCACTTCCAATTCCGACCAAAATTTTACGTTTTCAATATCGGTAATAAAAATCTAGGCCATAGGCATAAGTACTAAAAAAGTAACTTAACATTATTATTTTTTTCCACATTGCCCATATTTTACCGGTTCTAAGACCGTCTCGCCCATTTTTCCCACTAAATTAAAAAAAAAAAACTTTAAGTCCCCTTTGCGTGGGGAATTGCCCACGTTCTAGTAGCACTGAATGAAAGTCAGTTTTCAGATTATTTTTATGTTAGTGAGTGGAGTAATTTTTTGAACTGGCCGTGAATGGCCAGCTTAACAGAGTAACTGAAGTTGTCAAATGTGACATTTTCAAGCGATTTCAATCCTGAATTGTTAGCAACAGAGTTACGTAATGAGCCCCCTGATGTATTTACTGTACTCTTGCAAATAAAACATTTGACTTTGACATTAAATTTCACAGGCGACAGAAAAGAGACGAAGCATCATACGAACTCTCCAAATCCAAAACAGCCCGTGTAGCATGGGCCGATGATACCCCCGGTGTATTGTACCGTCCAAGGGCCCAGCACACGAGGCATGCTTACGAACTGCTTCTATCGTTCATGCAGAGTGCGCTTGGAGACCAACCGAGGGATATACTGTGCGGTGCGTGCGATGAGGTGAGTTTTAGTATTACCCGACTTGCCAGAAGGAAGGTAATGTTTTTATATGTTTCAGACTTAGTCGCGGGCAACCGCTAGTAGTTATTATTGTGTATTTTAGGGCGATAGCACACGGCGTTTTTTAAACGCGCAGAAGACGCGCGTATACGCGATTCAAACGAGATTTGATTGCAGCCTTGTAAGTTAAGCACACGCGGCGATCGTGAAACGCGCCTCTACTGCGCGTGTACGCGCATCTACTGCGATACAGACGCGCTGTAATCGCTCGTAGCTTTTGCGTTTTGGCACAATGCTATCATTGCAACTGAGGCGCGGGCGGTGAAGTGGTGGCGTCAGCGCTACTACAAAACTATGTTAGCAAAGATAATTAATATTAAAAAATAACTATAACGTAAGTGCACAGTTTAAAATATAAATATTCAATTTATGTACAATTATTGTATTAAGGGTAAGCAAATAATAGATCAGTTAAGCGTGAGCTAGAATTGTAGAATCAAACTGTATTTAATTCTTTTAATTTAAACTCTTCCTATTTTCAGGTGTTGGTGGTCCTCAAAAATGACAAACTGAAAGATCCTGAAAAGAAAAAGGAGATAGAACTACTCCTGGGCCCAATACCAGACGAGAGATTCGCTCTTTTGGTCAATTTAGGTAAGATAACTAACCACTTGACCAACAAAGTGTAGGCAAAGCCTGTCGAAATTTGCAAGTGCTTCTCTCTAGTTTTCCTTCACTCCACCCAACCTTGGTTACGGCACAGAATACTAGTTCGTACAAAAATATGACTTAGCAATTGTATTCAAAGAAGTGTGTACTCAATGTCGTCAACAATATGGCGTAATTTAGTTCGCCTCAGAGTCAAGCACATTTTCGTGTAGACACCTACAAAAATCCATTGCAAGATAATTTCATACTTATTGCTCTGGAATATGATTCATAATACACTAAACCTATTCAGTGACGTAATATCAAGCGACGCGATAGGGTTGACTGCTACGAGAAGCTTCTAACGCCATCTAGCGCCTCTTTCTAGCACTTTATTCATTCTCGTTCAGCTAGCACCGTAGCCGCGCGGCCGCCGGTGAATAAAACGCGCGAGCGTGTCGCTGGCCGGTAGCGACACGCAACTTGTTTTAGCCCCTAAGTAGGGGCGCCGCGCGTAGGTACGATTATGCTACCTCCGCGGGGAGATACACAGGCCTGGTACACGGATAAATTATTGTTTTTAAGTGATAAGCATTTACTTTGCTACGGTTTCTTGGTTTGCTTAGTTACGGATTTCGGTATTTTAAGTTGACAAATCCGGCCTCGGCTTGACACTTACCTTACTGGAGTTGAATTTAACGCTGTAATGCCTAGATTGCTTCCAATCAATAACATAAGAATTAATAAGTCAGCCTATTAGATCCCACTGCTGGGAAAAGGCCTCACCTCAACTATGAGGAGGAACGAGCCATACTTCACCACGCGGGCTCAGTGCGGATTGGTGGAGGGGTGTATGTAAGGCAAGTGACAAACCTTACTGTCAGAAGTTATCAAGCCGCCCTAGGGCCTCTGACTAGGCTTAACGACTAATACCACAGATATTAGCCGGGACCAACTGCTTAACGTGCCTTCCGAAGCACGGAGATGCTTGTCATGGACGTCACTTAAATGGTCGGAATGGTCACCCATCCAATCACGACCGCGCCGTGGGTTGCTTTACTTTTGGTATCACTACCAAAGCGCTGCCGCCACTGCGTCACAAGCACCTGCTTGGCACGTACCTGCATAAGAATTACACCCACAAAACTTGAAAGAATACTATTTCTTAAGTATACTTACAACAATCAATTAAAAACAATAATTAGGTATCATATTTGAAAGCTTCATATTATGATAATTAAATCAAATCTCACTTACAAAAATTAATCGACTGTGTCATCCGGTGGGACTCGAACCCACGTCCCTTCGCTATCCGGGCGAGTGCTCTTACCAACTAAGCTACGGAGGACGTTAGTCAGTCGACGAATTTTTGCAAGTGCTTGCTACGCCAGTGAGCCGGCGTTCGATTTCATCAATACTTGGGGAATGTACCCGCATGTATCCAATGGAAATATTTTTACAAATATTTAACATCATATTATGATTGTTAAATTAATACTTGCAATAGTATTTTGTTCTAGTGTATAATCCGAATAACATTTATAAAGAAACTTGGCATTGCAGCGTTAAGAAACACTTGAAATTTCGACAGGCTTTGCCAACGAGTGGCCGAGTGGTTAGGCAATCGCCCGGTATGCGAGGAACGTGGGTTTGATTCCCGCCTGAGCTCTGTTTTTGAATCATTCGCGTGCAGATTTCAACTGACTTTCGTTCGTCTTCTAAAACTCCACATTTTTGAATCGCTATAGAATTAACGTCAAAATTTATGTGTTGAGTGAAAATTAAGTCACATTCGCCAACAGAATGTCATGCGAGTGAATTCAAAAATAGGGCTCCAGGTAGTCACTGTTTTAAGTGCAGTATCTAAATACCATTAAATTTCAGGTAAGAAAATAACGGATTTTAATATAAGCACAGCGACTGAAGGAAACGCTGAAATAGATGAGACATACGGAATCAACGTTCAGTTTGAAGAGTCTTCGGAGGAAGATGACGAAGATGCTTATGGCGAGGTGAGATTAAGGTTTTATATACACGGCACTTTTGCAGCGATGCAAACGCGCTACAAATTATCTTGTGACAAGAAGAAGGCAGACATGCTCAGGGTCAACCAATGATTGTCAGACGTGGTGAGGAAGGCGGTGGGCGGAAGTATACATCGTTCGGTCCACACAGCAATTTATATAGTATTTCCCAAATTGGCGATAACGCCTCCCTGTGGGCCTAGAAGGCCCAAGCCCACAGGGGGGCGTTATTAGAGGCCTGAAAGGTAAGGGGCCCAGAAAAAATTGGGGTGTAGGGTACGTAGCCAAATGTATTAACATTTGGCCACGTGCCCTACACCCCAATTTTTGTGGAGCGAACTTTGCTATTGCTAATGAAATGTCAAACTATGTATGCAAAAGTCACGTGATGTTTCGATGGGTTGTGTCAGTTTTATACATTTTGTTAGCGTTAGCGAACTTCGCTTGACAATAAATTGCCACTTGGCTACATGCCCTGATGTGACTTGGTATGTAAAGTTGCATTATTATTGCTCTCTGGTAAGAAAAGTCTTGTTTAGAAAATAGGTTTAATTAAACTCCAGATGAGACTAATAATCAGAGGTCGGAGTTAGGTAGAGTTATTCATGTACTGACACTGATTTTATACAGCGAAAGAATAAAGTGGATATGCCCCAAATCCCGAAATTAATTTTAAAGAGCAGAAAAATCCTGTGATTTTTTAAATAAAAAGTTATTTACTTTTACACAATTTAAACTACTGCACGCGCGACGTTGCCCAACTTACATCAATGAATTCGGATGTCCGAAGTTGTAAAATTCCAATACGCGCGATGTTGCCACTGTTGTAGTTCGCACAACATAGCTTGTGAGAACAAAAGAATACAATAGCGGAAATGCGGAACACTCCACGCTTAACGGAATGTACTAGATTTTGTCTCTTTCTACCGCATTCAAACGATCTATTAGCAATAAATCGGTTTACTCATTCACACAGCTCATTCGCTTACCTCGGTTCGTCGAATGCGCTCACTTGTTTCCTATTGTGTTTTGTGTGGTGAATCCTGTTTGTTTGTAATATTGCTAGCCACACGGGATTGTCCATTAGAAATCCCGGGAAGGTCCACATTAATATCATCATTTCGATGCAAGTACATAAATAACTCTACCTAATTCCGACCTCTGCTAATAATATGTTATTGCGGTTTTAAGGTAAAAAAAAATGGAGGGCGCTACTAAGTAACTAATTTTAAAAGGGGGCGGTAGACGAAATTAGTTTAAGAATCTCTGTTGTAGAGGAACACTGCATATAGTCGCGATCCTCATCAGTGAGGGACCGAGGAATAAGGGAGAAGAAATCACTGTACAGGGCCAACACAAGACCCGGAGCCAGGAAATTCGTATCGTAAACACCCCCGTGCCTCGGTGCGCACGTTAAGCCATTAGTCCTGCGCCTGATCTCTCTACGGTCATGTCGGACTGCCGTCTCACCGAATTATGAGAGTGAAGGAACAGAGAGAGCACGTGTATTGCGCACACGCTCGTGCAATATAATATCTCCCGCGCAATTGGCTGATCTCTGTTGAGATTGGCTGCTGTAGTCGAATTTCGGCTAGGATGACATTATTATTATTATACCAAATCAATAGGGAATCCTCTCCCCCGTATCTTATAAGTTCTATACGGGTGACCCCTGTGGGTTGCTAGTTACAGATAATTCAAATTATATTATTCTTCAGGTTCGCGAGGAAGAGAAAGAGGAAGGGGAGGGGACTGATAATGAAAAGGACAAAGCTAGTTCCGGGGAAGAGGACAGCGATGGAGAAGGGAAGAAGAACGCAATACATGCTAATGTAAGTTATATCACACGAGTATTTTTGATAGGGCTTCTTTAGAGCGTCGGTGGCGCAGTGGCTGGCGCGTTGCCTCTCATGCGGGAAATACTGGTTCGATCCCACGTGCCGCCATGTCCCAATGACTTTCTGAATTATGCACATTAGTTGTTTCACTAACCGATGCCCTTATGATGAGGGAAATCATCGTGAGGAAACCTGCACATTCAGGCAACTGAATGTGTAACCATGATCCAAACTGATCAGGTTCCCCTGGTAACAGGGTCACGGAGTACAGATGGCAGTCGCTCCACTGTAATTACCTGATCTGCCACGTCCTGCATCATCATCCAAAGCGGACCCTGGGCCCTCGCGTGTGAGTGCACAACCGGGATAACGCCTGATTAGGGCTTTACCTATGAAATTGGAGATTACTTCTTCGCATAGTTATACTTTTCCTACTTCCATTTAAATAATCCATAAAAGGAGTGATACGATTTTTTTAAATATCTGCCTAGACAACTTTACAGACAGAAGAATCACTCCGCAAAATCGTTTAAATATAGCGACTCTGTGACACGAATTGTGTAATATTTATTTATTTACTAGCTGTTTCCCGCGACTTCGTCCGCGTGGACTTGATGATACAAAATGTTTTATACTCGCGTCGCCATTCAGCTATCATGATTTCTTACTCTATTATGTCGTAAGGAGAAGAGAGGAATGAAAAATCAGTCTAAAGTAATTTTAGCTGACCTGCTATTGTTCCATATCAGTTGCTTCAGACCTTCTTTTGTGTATGTCAGTAAAAACGCTCATCACGCTTGAACAATGTTCCCTAAGGCGTTTTATTCATATTTCTTATAGTTAAGCTGAACGGTTAGGATTCCATATCAGTTGCTCCAGATCTTCAATTTGTGTACGTCAATAGAAAATGCTCATCACGCTGCATAACCTTTCTTAAAGCGCTATTTTGATATATCTCTTAGTTTAAGTGTACTGCTAAGGTTCCACGTCAGGTACTTCGATCTTCAAAATAAATTATAGCCTAGTATTTGCCCAGACCCAATAGCTACACAATAAAAAAAGTTCATTCAAATCCGTTCTGTAGTTCCGGAGATTAGCGTGTACAAACAGACAAACAGATAAACAGACAAAAAATTTAAAAGTTGTAGATTCCTATTCTGTTACTATTTTAACATCACCCTCAATTAGTTTTTCGTAAAAATACTCAATGTACAGACGCATTAGTTTTACAGATTTATTATATGATATATACAGGGTGTGGCGTAAATAGTGGTCCAAAGCAAAGGTGTGGATACACTGTACACTGAAGCACCACATACCAGTATTAAAAAAAAAATTATGTACAGGGTTTTCAAAAAAAAAATATTTTTTAATTTTTTTAGAAATCGTTACCTTGCCTTACAAATTTGGTTATAATTTCCAAAAATGACGGTTTTTTTTTATCCATTTTTTTTATTATTATTGCTGATCACTTGTACTTAGTACTCCATTCGTTTTTTTTTTACAAACTGAATTTAATAAAAAAAATTAAGTTTCTTTCAAAATTCAATACTCACTGCTAGCAAATCGTTTGACTTTCAATGCTTTTGGTGCAAAAAAAATGTACCACACTGTCAGTGCCCATTGTTTAAAAAAAATGCCCATCTTTTGCAGATTCTAAAATGGTGCAACAATAAGTGTTACGACTTACAGAAAAAAAGTTATTGCTTTTCGAAACAAAAAGGAGCCCAATTCAGAAAAACAATTTATTTGAAGTTCAAGGGTTTACAAGGGTTGTAATTTTTTTCTGTGTGGTCCCAAGCAAAGGTGTGGATACACTGTACACTGAAGCACCACATACCAGTATTTAAAAAAAAATATGTACAGGGTTTTCAGGGTTTTTTTTATTAAATTCAGTTTGTAAAAAAAAAAACGAATGGAGTACTAAGTACAAGTGATCAGCAATAATAATAAAAAAAATGGATAAGAAAAAACCGTCATTTTTGGAAATTATAACCAAATTTGTAAGGCAAGGTAACGATTTCTAAAAAAATTAAAAAAATTTTTTTTTTTGAAAACCCTGTACATAATTTTTTTTTAAATACTGGTATGTGGTGCTTCAGTGTACAGTGTATCCACACCTTTGCTTTGGACCACTATTTACGCCACACCCTGTATATGTATAGATAGCAAAAAATATTTATTAAAGTATACAAACGGGTTACAGTCTATACGTTACTAAATTAAATAAATACAGAGAAATTAAGCTTGACCGTAATCCTTAGATTAATATTAACTACGCTATTAGGACGTTGATAGAGATCTAAAATAAAATTAAAATAGGAATTGAGTGCAACATACATACATAATAATCCCGTATTTGAATTCCCGATTCGAATCCCGGGTCGGGCCGAAGGTTTCTTGGTTTTTCTGTCTTGGAATAACTCAGACACAGCTCCAGAGTCAGGAAGTTGGTGGTGTGAACACCCCCGTGGCTCGGTGCGCACGTTAAGCCGTTGGTCCTGCGCCTGATCTCTCTACGGTCATGTCGGACTGCCGTCTCACCGAATTATGAGAGTGAAGAAACAGAGAGTTGCCTCTCATGTTTGCTGTGCCCTAGCCATCGAGGACATATCCCACTAGAGGGGAAATGGCATTAATTTTGTTCCAGAAAAATTCCGCCAAATCCGAACGATTCCGAATGAACCGACTGAATGTCAAACATCGTATTAGTGATGGTCAATAAGAAATTAGTATCGATAGTCGATGTTATTGTTTAATTTAATTTGAAGAATATTTTATTACACCTAAGGTTAAACTTTTCACTAATGTGCAATATCCTAAATATAATATCTGATTCTTGTTCCTAAGAAATTTAAGTTAGTCATCAAATTAACCATTTAAAGTATGAATCATCAAAATGGTTATCAATCTATCCCTATTTCCCTTGGTCACGCCATCACGCGTGAACGGCTGGACCGATTTCAGTAATTCTTTTTTTGTTGTTTGTTATTGTCAGAAGAAGGTTCTTATGAAAGAAAAAAATAAGAAAAATGCGCGGAAAATTATTAAATTCAGGAATACTTAACCACCATATAAAATTATTTCTAGTCAAACCTTAGCGCTTTAAACGTTAAAACATTTTGAATGTAACCTTATGACGTTCGACCACTGACCTCTATAATTCAAATACGCTGGACTGCATACTGTCAACCTAACAATGAAGCCATTTAATTATCGCAATTTTGGCGCTGACGGCTATAGTGAGCGTGTGGTGACCATCCACGGAACTAATTTGACATAAACATATGGTAGTTACTCTATCTTAGTTTCCTGTACACTCGGTGGGGACGCTTTGATTTGGCACAAAATTATGTGTTATTTCTTAGAGAATGTTTAGTCCAGCGTGCTTGTACTATAGAGGTCAGTGCGTTCGACATAGAATTGACAGATATCGTCAAAGAGGATGAAAAAAAAACTAAATAACAGGACAAAGTCTGCCGGGTCAGCTAGTATATAATAAAAAATAAACTTTTTTTTTAAAACAAATGAACTTCCATTATAACTTGCAAATAAATTGCTTAAATTATAAAAACATGAATTTAAAAGCCAAGCACAGAGAAATTGCATTGAAATCTAAATACAGTAAATATTTTTATTAAAATGCGTTTATTGTTTTCTAATTTCTATAAATTAAGAATAAGGCTCATACTTTATATACGACAGGAAAAAAAGTGGTTCTTGTTTTACCCATTTTCATATGTGCACTTTTTAAAGACTCGCACTGTATATCTACCTATTTACCTAAGAACAGAGGCATCACTTTCAAAGTTTTAAAGCCCGGACAAGGTTTTTTTTTTAAATACCGGCTGAGTGCGAACTCGCACACGAAATTATACCATCATCTACTTCATAGTCACTTAGTCACTTCAGGTTTTTCAGTGAATGAGAATGTAGGTAAATACGGCAGGTATTTTGTCTGGAAGGGATTGTTTTAATAATAAATCCACCTACAATATACATCTTTCTGTGTAAATTGCCTTATTTCTTTTATTGGTATGGTTTGCCACAAAGATTTTCTATCTATTTGAAGGCTTCAATTCCTCATTCGCTTCTCATTACATCCATTCATCACCTTTATTATCGTCACACACCTTACAGATATATAGACCTAGAATCGATACACATATATATTTACTCACGCAAACATCCATACTCTTTGCTTTCACTACGCATCTCATTGTTCATAATCCATTAAACCAAAAAAACTATACGTCATGTCAAGTGTCAGCGTTTTGTTATTTGCAAGAAAATCAATAATTCTAACAAAACCTTCCTCGGTTAGGTTAATGTCATTTTTGCATAGGTATTGATTCTAGTGCCCGAGTGTAAATATTTGTGTTATCGATTATATCACTATACCTGCTGCCAAAGTACTAAAATAATTATTGTGTAATGTAAACTGTGCACATAAATGTCGATAAGTCGTATAACCAATTCAGCGCAACACTAGTAACGAGTGTTAACGAATAGAATGAGATGACATTATGTGCTAACCACCTAGTGGGAGCAAGATGAGACTTAAACGTCAGTACGCTTGAACGATTTATCTTGAGCCGTAGGAAAATTTTATGAACTTTTAAAATTGCATAATTACTATTACTTACCGATGAAATGACATCACATCCGTTTTAAAATTCGATGTTTTGCTTTTTTTCTTACAACACAGTATAGAACAATACGACATTATGTTAATTATTTCTCAAATCTCATTTTTTCGTAACAATTCAAGTATTCACGTTGACATACCACACAGATCAATTGGTTTTTGACATACGGTTTTGACAAAACTGACACCTTCTATTGCGGTTGTCAGAGCAGATAAAGTTTCGGAGTAAAATAGTTTTTACTTCGCCTCTAGTAGGATATGTCCTCGATGGCCCTAGCAGAGCGTCACTTGTACTATATTTTAATATTATAACTTGTACCATCTTACGAACCACTTGTGACTTGCAATAAAGAATCTCAAACTGAGAGTACACCTGTGTATGGCGCTCACACTTGTGCTCTATAATATCTCCCGCGCAGTCGGCTAATCTCTGTTGAGATAGGCCACTGGAGTCGAAATTCGGCTAGGAGGACATTATTATTATTATAATAAAGAATTATATTATATTTCCAGTTGTCAGAAGAGCAATCGGCCAAGCGTCGCGACACTACTCTACATCCCATGGACATTGATGCGTATTGGCTTCAGCGGCGACTGTCCAGACACTTCCCCGACGCTATGGTGTCACAGGTGAGAGAGAAAGAATATAATTGACGACCGCCTTGAGTGGTTCGTGCCCCCGACTTCTAAACCAGGCGGTTGCGGGTTCGAATCTCGCAAGGGGCATTTTTAAAAAAAAAATATTTACCATGTACAAAATATTACAATATATGTCAGTAAAATCACGTACTTAAACCTCTAAGGTTTGTTATGATATGACCCGAGTCGACGATATAAGTAGGTACAATTTCCAACGATATAATTTAAACACACCTAGCTAGGTATTATATAAAACGTACTACAACTAGGAAACGAGTAAGCGCATTATATGTTTATAGAAGAGAATCCAAATAAAAACTCAAAACATAACTACCTACAAGTTTTTTAGGCTCTCAAAAAAATACCTTTTAAGTTTGTGTGATGAGCACGAGCATTTGTACCTAAGTCATGGATGTTTATAAATATATATAAGTATGTCTATCCGTTATCCTAGTCGCCATAGCACAAGCTCACGTTTAGTTTGGAGCTAGGTGATTGGTGTATTTGTTGAAACAATTTATTATTATTTATTATAATAGTATTTATTTGTTTTATACCTTTGACGAAGAATTCTTGTGTATTAATTTACTTGCATATACAGTCGTGTGCATATAATTAAGAATGCTTCATAATTCTTCCTAAGAACTTTTACTGTTGATTTTTTTTATTGACCCCAACTTAACTATCATTACATTAAACATACATTAAATGGTTACAGCCCTTGACTTATAAGGACACGGAGAAGCTTCTGCAATCCGCACAATGACACTCTCTCTCTCACACGCAGACACACACACACACACACACACATACACACACACACACACACACACACATACACACACACACATACACACACACACACACACGCACATACATACACACACACACGCGCGCACATACATACATACACACACACACAAAAGCGCGGTGCGCGCGCACACTCTTAGTCAGTCAGACACACACATGCTCATACACACACTCATAGACATACGCACACAGTTATCTAGACATTAGTTTAAAGTTAAATACCTATTAACTTAAGTTTAAGCTAATTTAAGCAATATAGAAATGGCTATGTAAGAGCGGTGTCTCCTGGCACAGGCGTATTCATGCCTAAAAGGAGACTCCTAACACTGATAATGTAAAATTATCCTGTAAAAAAGTGAATAAAAATTATTATTAAAAAAATATTTTTATTATAAAAATTATATTATTACAGGTTTACCCTAATGCGATAGTCTAATCACAATCAACCATCGGTATTAAAATGAAAGCCAATTTGCAGGGCAAATCGAGCGAGGTACTCCGCGCGCTCGCCGAGGCGGCTGACGAGCGAGACCTGGAGAACAGACTAGTGTTGTTGCTCGGATACGACTGCTTCAGCTTCGTCAAGCTGCTCAACAAGTACCGATACATGAGTGAGTACATCTTCTGTTAACGAGTTTGCCAACGCCAGGCCTGTGTATCTTCCCGCGTAGGTAGCAAAAACGTACCTACGCGCGGCGACCCCTTGGTAAGGGACTAAACAAGTTGGGTGTCGCTAGCCGGCAGCGACACGCTCCCGCGTTTTATTCATCGGCGGTGCGCGACACTAGGTTGCTGGTTGGACGAGCGTGAATAAAGTCCTAGAAAGATGCGCTAGATGGCGTAAGTAGCTTCTTGTGGCAGTCAACCCTATCGCGTTGCGTGATAGTACATCACTGAATAGGTTTAGTGTATTATGAATCATATTCCAGAGTTATAAGAATGAAATTATCTTGCAATGTATTTCTGTAGGTGTCTACACGAAAATGTGCTTTAGTCTGAGGCGAACTGAATTAAACCATATCGTTAACAACATTGAGTAGATATTTCTTAGAATTTCATTGCAAAGTCATACTTCTGCACGGAGTACTAGTACTTATTCTGTGTCAGCGCTAAGTTGGATTTTCATATAAACTTTCATCATTTTCTACTAACGAGTTTGCCAGCGCAAAAAGTCATTTTTTCCACATAAACTTTCATACCCTATTTCACACTCTTAGTGTTTTTATCGCGACTAGCCGATACTTCGTCTGCGAAAATGTGCTATTTCCCACCCAAACATTCAACCCCTTTTCAGCCCCTTATAAGTTAAATTTTCAAAAATTCTGAATTACGTCATAATCTCTTATTAGATACATACCAACTTTTATCTAACGGAGTTCCATACAAACATCCTTTTCACCCCCTTGAGGGATGAATTTCCAAAAATCCAATTTTTAGTACTGTCGGCTACGACTGCTTCAGCTTCGTCAAGCTGCTCAACAAGTACACATGAGTAAGTACATATTGTACTGCTTAAATAAAAGTTAGCCTATCTAGATCCCACAGCTGGGCAAAGGCCTCACCTCAACTATGAGGAGGTACGAGCCATACTCTACCACGCGGGCTCAGTGCGGATTGGTGGAGGGGTGTCTGTAAGGCAAGTGACCAACCTTACAGTCAGATGTTATCAAGCCGCCCTACGGCCTCTGACTAGGCTTAACGACTAATACCAACAGATATAAGCTGAGACCAACTTAACGTGCCTTCCGAAGCACAGCGATACTTGTCATGGACGTCACTTAAATGGTCGAAATAGTCTCCCATCCAATCACGACCGCGCCGTGGGTTGCTTAACTTTGGTATCACTACCAAAGCGCTGCCGCCACTGCGCCACAAGCACCTCGTCTCTTCCTCTTCTACTGCTTATCCTGCGCAAACAGTCGTGAAGAACAGACTAGTGCTGTTGTTTGGATACGACTGCTTCAGCTTCGTCAAGCTGCTACACAAGTACAGATACATGAGTGAGTACATCTACAACTTATCCTGCGCCAGACCTGTGTAACTCCCCGCGTAGGTAGCAAAAACGTATTGACGCGCAGTGACCCCCTGCAGTGGGCTAATCAACTTGGGTGTCGCGAGCAAGCAGTGCCACACGCGCAGTTTTATTCACCGGTGGCGCGCGGCACTACGTTGCTGGCTGGACGAGCATGAATAAAGTGCTAGAAAGGTGCGCTAGATGGCGGTAGTAGCTTCTTGTAGCAATCAACCCTATCACGTCGCGTAGTACGTCACTGAATAGGTTTAGTGTATTATGAATCATATTCCAGAGTTATATAAATGAATTTATCTTTTTTTTTTAATCTATATTTATTTGGAGGCTTTTACCAGTCTCTGGCATGTCAGCCTCATCGAATCTCACACACAAAAAAAAAACAATACCCAAGAGAGAAGGGAGTCAATGGCGGGAAATTATATTTACGAGGAGCGTTGCCGCCTCACTTGTTGGTTTTGCTAAAATATTGCTGAAGGCTCCTAAATTGTGCGCATTAATATTGTATTTTCTCATAATTAACTCCCTTCCCTCTCGGAATTTATCACATTCTACAATAATGTGTTGGACATCCTCTATTTTTCCACATAGATTGCAGTTTGGGGAATCGACCTTCTTCATCAAAAAAGCAAAATAATTACCGGGATAGTGACCAGACCGCAATCTATGCAAGACAACAATGTGGTGTCTATTTCATTTATAGTTATAAAACCATGGTATACGCGGAGGCTCACACTGCAGGGTTCTGTACCAAATGCCTTTTTCTTTACTTCTTTCGTTGAAGTATTCCTTAAACTTATAATGACTGGTTATTTTAAATTTAGTTAGCACTTCTGTATAATAAGGTAAAATAGTATAACTGGTACCCTCCTTTGGCGCCAGTTTAGCGAGTTGGTCAGCCTTCTCGTTTCCACTTAGACCTATATGAGATGGAACCCATTGCAATCTCAGGGATAGGCCTAATGTATCAGTTAATCTCTTGTTAAGTTATCAGTTAGTTGCAACTCCTCATCTGTCAGATGTCAGATGTGTTGTCAGTCCGCTCCGCAAATTAAATTAAAAATTAAATTCAGTTGATAGGTTAAAAGTGCTATTTCCTTCAAGTATTTACCATTGTTTTATAGTACATACTCGTATACCGGTCTATCTATTACAAAGATGTCCTGCAGTACCAAGTCACAATCTGCAAAAGCCAAACTCACAGCTACAGCAGATGAACAATCACCTCCGAACAGTGAGTTGTCTTCTCTATTTACGGAACTACGGCAACAACTACGACAACAACACTAAGACACATCTATCACTCTTTCACACGCTTTGGGGACATTACTACGATTACTCTTTTATTCGACTGCGAGCGAGCACAGTCTATTACTTACGTCATCAATATCAGAAATACTTTTCAATGGATAAAATTATACTAAAACATGAATAACATAGCCAACGACTTCGACGAAACCCTATCGATAGACTGTCACTCGCTCGATAACATAGAATCCTGCATCGATTTTTTAGGCCCAGAATATAATTTTAAATGTCTCACATTTAACATAAGAAGCATTCAGCTTAATTTCGACGCCTTCTTAGTTTCACTTCGACGTTTTAAAATAGACCTTGATGTAATTATTTTGACAGAATGCTGGCTTACTGAATACTCTATAATACCTCAACTACCCGGTTATAGCTCTTTCAGGACACATACATTTATAAATAAGTGCGGGGGAGTAACTGCCTACATTAAGGACTCTATTAATGCATGTGTAAAAGAATCATTGTGTGTAGATTGCAACTGCCTTGAGATCAATCTGGAAGGAGACGTACTAGTATCAGGTATTTATCGATCACCTGGTTTCAAAGATCCAAGCAACTTTATATTATCTCTCAACTCCACATTACGTAACAACTGTAAATCAAAAAGAATGATTCTTACGGGAGATATAAATCTGGACATTAGTTCCCAACCCCTTAGTGAACAAATAACCGATTACCTATCACTTTTAAGTGAATATCAGCTACTACCGGCCATAACTAAACCGTCTAGAGATGGCGCTTGTCTGGACCATATTTTCGTGAAAAATGCTACCCAAGCAATCGGCATAGTCTGTTTAACAGACATTACCGATCACTATATGTGTTTGCTGGGAATGACGCAAGGATCTATTAAAACCCCTACGCGCCGAAGGTTCTTAGTGGATAATGATGCGATCGTAGATGAACTTTCAAAAGCTTCACCTGTCTTTCAATGTCAAAACGTCAACGGGGCCGTTTCAATATTTAGTAACGTGATTGAAACTGCCATACTAAATCGTACCTCATATATTAAAGTCACACGTTCCAAATATAATAAAAAACCATGGATAACACCGGGGTTAATCAGGTGCCAGAAGCATAGAGATCGTCTACATCTAAAAGCTAAGAAAAATCCTGACAATATTACAATTCTGGTCACATACAAAAGATACCGTAACTTTCTAAATAACATTCTTCGGAAAACTAAGTCAAACTATGAAAGCCAAATGTTAGAATCACACAAAAATAACCCTAAAAAGCTTTGGAATACCATTAAAGATATTTGTTATTTAAATAAGACACATAAAGACCCCATAGAGTTACTGGAAGTTAATGCTAACCCAATCTCATCTCTAAACCACTAATACCTATTTCGCGGAAGTTGGAAAAAATCTAGCACATAAAACCCTAAATGACTTGTCAGCTACACAGGAATCTCTCGCGGCTTCAGTGAAACATCCAGCTTCTAAATCCGAGTCGTTCTTTATGTACCCAACAGATGAATGTGAAGTCGCCAACGTTATTGGAGATTTAAAATTGGATAGCTCTCCTGGTAACGACAGATGTTCTCCCCTAATAATTAAACTTGCAAGAAAATTCATTGTTAAACCGTAAACCCACATATTCAACCTAAGCCTTGCATCAGGTACTTTCCCAGAGGTCTGGAAACTGGCTGTTAGAAAAAATTGTAAATAAGATAATAGTAGCGTTCCTAGAAAGTAAAAATCTAATTCCGGAAAGACAATACGGATTTAGGCGCGGCCGTTCTACGGAGGATGCAGTAATGTTACTGACAAACATTGTGTCCAGTTCTCTTGACCACAATAAATCATGCCTGGGCGTATTCCTTGACCTGGCAAAGGCGTTCGACACTGTGTCCATCCCTATTCTTTTGCAAAAGCTCTATCTAGTGGGGATACGAGGTTTGGCTCAAGACTGGTTCACCAGCTATCTCTCAAATCGGAGACATGTGTGTTCGTGTGGGCATAGTGATAAGTGACCAAAGCCAGGTCGAATACGGGGTACCGCAAGGAAGCATCCTAGGGCCAATGTTGTTTATTATATACATGAGTGGCATTCTGGATCTTACATTAAATGAAGCAGATATACTCTGTTACGCCGACGACACAGTTGTAATTTTCCAGGGCTCGTCCTGGGTTGATGTTTTCATGAAAGCGGAACAAGGTATGGCTCGCGTCGCTAGTTGGTTAAAAAACAATCTTCTGACACTTAATATTGAAAAAACTAAATATGTCGCTTTTCACAAAACGGCACGTACACAGCCATCGTCCTCACTTACTCTTAAGCTGCATCACTGCTCCAATCCGGCCCGAGATATGTATAACTGCAATTGTCAAATAATAAATTGTACTGAATCTATAAGATATCTGGGAGTAATTATAGATGAAAACTTGTCATTCAAAGCCCACATATCTAACTTAGCATCTCGTACTCGCAAATCCATCTTTATTATGAAAACTCAGGTATTCGGCCACAAATAAGATCCTTATGTTAGTGTACAAGGCTCTATGTCAGGCCTTAATCATTTATTGCATTTGTATCTGGGGAGGTGCTGCTAAAACTCACCTGATTGAGCTCGAAAGAGCCCAAAGAGCAGTTCTCAAGGTAATGCTTCGTAAGCCACACACGTTTCACACCACCCGTCTCTACCAGGAAGCAAATGTCCTTACAGTACGCCAGCTTTTCATACTAAAGGCCGCCATCTCCACGCACAGCAAAACAGTTAGGTCGCCCGAACACAGTCGTCTAATAAAGCAAAGAATATACAAAATCCCAATTCATCTCGTAAACACTGCTTTTGCCAAACACCACCCGTACTATATGCTACCACGCATTTACAACACAACCTGCCGGCAAGTTGAAATTAAAGAGCTACCGACACGAATAGCGAAACATGACGTAGAAACCTGGTTAAAAGGCCTAGACTACTTTGAAACTGAAGATATACTTCCCCTCTGAACCAACTACACACATTTACTATTCATACACACACACACATGCGCACGCAGTACTACACACACATCATCCACTTATAATATCAAATTTAAATAGTAAATAGCGTCATAGTTTGTAATCCATAATTTGTAACTCAAATAAAAGCTGCTGCGATACAAGCTTGCTTAGTGCAGAAGCCGCTAGTTACGCATTGTAAAGCGTGTTGTAAAACTGGAGGTAAATAAATTGATTATTATTATTATTTATAAATAGTTTGCAACGCTGTATAGGCTATCGGAAGTCCTCTGCTATGACCAGAGGCACACCGAGCCAAGTGTTGAAGAGCACTTTTGCTGTCAGACAGAATAACAAATCTAGAAATAGAAATAGAAACATTTATTTGGCACAACAGACAAAGAAGAGAAAAACAAATAAACAACTGACGAAAATAATAACAAAAATAAAATAAAGAATAAAACAACAAGACAAAAACACACATTCGCACATAGAAAAAATTACGGTAACACAAATTATACAAGACAAACAAGAGATAATCACATACAGTACACAACACAACACATAGATGGCGCCATTCATATCTTTGATTTAATATGCTAAACATAAACATTATAATAACAAAAAACCTTACTAACTACCTGACCAACAACCAAGATCTACTCTGAAGATTGCTGGTTTCAATATATATTAGGGCTTCTGAGATTGCAATGAGTTCCATTGTCATGATTGAAACATTGGTGTCCACCTTGTAAGATCCAGATACATTATTTGTTGAGTCATAATATGCGGCCCCTAGTCCATCCCCACTTTTCGAACCATCAGTAAATATTTTTATGTAACCTGAATACTTATTGTGTAGCTCTTCGAATTTATCTTGCAATGGATTTGTCTAGGTGTCTGAACGAAAATGTGCTTGACTCTGAGGCGAACAAAATTACACCATATCGTTGACGACATTGAGTAGATATTTCTTTGAATTTCATTGCAAAGACAAACTTCTGTACAGGGTACTATTACCTATGGTGCCTATTCAAATCTTCCTATCAAAAATTCAATCAATACAAACTGGTGTAGATGTAGAAAACTAATGATTACTTAATTAAGACTTTGCTGTTTTACTTTGTTAGTATATTATTATTGTAATATAACTAGTAGTTATGCAACGCGTTGCCTCCTGCCTAAAAAAAGACTCCGTCAAGTAGATATGTGTGATAGTCAGAGATCGATGTAGGTAGATTGTTGTGATGTACTTTGACAGTGCTGGAATAATATAGATATGCCTTTTTTTAACAGAACCTATAAAGCAAATTCCGGCTTATATCATAATACGTCACCTGAAATTACTTGGTTTGGCACTTTACACAGGGTGACTAGTGAACCCGCCATATTAAAAGCACATATAGAGGAGGTCGTTGACTATTTATTGAACACTACTTTCCCGAACTAAAGTTTCATGGTTTGATTCCAAATGTCAATTTTTATACTTTATCCATTTTTTCCTAAAATTTAACTTTAAAACAATCGTAACTTTTTTTTTATAGTTACAGAACTTTTTTATATTTGTTGGTAGTCATAATCTTTGTTGATAAAAACACGTTAGGACATATCTCGAACTAGGCTAAAAAGAATTAGATATTAAGCTTGGATTTTTTTTTTACAAAAAAAATAACATGGGTGTCAAATTCAACCGAAAATATTTTAAAAAGTATGGTGTTTGGATAATTAATTCTACTCTAAATTAGTTCTTTAGTTTGTAACATTTCCAACGGGACTAAATTTGCAACAAAAAGTTTGATTACCTAGACTTTGGAAGGATTTTTCGGTTAACCAAAGTAGTTTTTATCAAAAATTGTAAACGTGCCAATGAAGGGATGAAACGAAATTTGGAAAGTATTATTTGCTAATTTATAAGGAGGTTTTAAATAAAACTAATAAATAGGTTATTTTACATTAATTACTTATCAAAAACCGGAAATTAATGCAAAAATTACGAAGAAATTAAAGATTTTGCTCGAATTACTGCCCGTGATAGGAAAAGATATCAAACATGTGTTCTAAACATTCCTATATGTGCTTTTGCTATGGCGGGTTTAGTACCAGTGACCCTGTATAACTTTGACATATTTATTTTTACGACTAGAATACCAATTAAGTCTTAATACTTTGAGATTACGGAATACTGGAGGCATGTCCATATTATTATCAATGTTTGCGGTCATTGACACCAAATCAATATATCTACTCCGATCTCTGACGATTACACATATGAAAACCAGCGCCACATCACAGACACACTGACACTGTCTGGCTAGTCTCTTTGTCTTAACGTTATTGCGTGAGGGCAGCGACATCTACCCGAGCTGTATTACAACAGCAGTGGGCCAAGTAGTTATTCCTTACAGAATAAATTCAACTGAATGATGACGCTTTCGCTATTCAATAGTTTTTTAATATTTTCATCATTTTCTACTAACAAGTTTGCCAGCGTAACAAGTATTTTTTCCACGTAAACTTTCATTCTCTATTTCAACCTCTTAGTGTTTTTTTTATCGCGACTAGCCGATGCCCGCGACTTCGTCTGCGCAAATGTCAAATTTCCCATACAAATTTTCAGTCTCTTAGAAGATTCCTAATTTCATACCAATTTTTATCGATTTCGCTATTTCTTTTTCGTAGCTTCATGCAAACTAACACTTTAAGTGATGAATTTCTAACATTTTTTCATTCAACAATTAGTAAAAGATAGTTTGAGACCTTGGGAAGGACATACGCTACTTTTTGTCGCGATATAATCATCAGTTTTTTGGCGCGGGCGAAGTCGCGGGGAACTGCTAGTATTGCATATTTTTGTAACAATGTATATTTGTCAACAGTTCTGTACTGCACTCGTCTCGCGTCGTCGCAGTCGGAGAGCGAGCGAGCCGCGCTCCGGCAGGAGATGTCAGCGCAGCCGCATCTGCAGAAGATACTCGCGCAGCTCGACACCGGCAAGGGGGATGACGAGGTACGTAGCATTATTTTACACACAATCACACATTCCGACCTACTGCAAGTCTACGATTACAGCCCCGCTTCTTTTTAAAACCAAAGCGGAAACCGTTATCACACAAGCGTTTGGGATGCGTCAAAGCGTTAACATTAACCCCCGTTCCATCTCCCCTAGTTTCTGGGATCGGTAAGAGCAATGCTAAATAGCAAGGTAGGATCCCAACTAGGAATGTAGTGAGCTATTAAGATGGTAGGAACCTAAGTAGTCAACTCCGGCAGGAGATGTTATAAACTTATAATATGCTGTTATTTTCAAGACAGAGTGTTTTGGAATTATTAGTGTAAGTAACCATTAATAAAGTGTGTTCCTATTTCAACTTCTGCCGGAAATAAACGGATTGCGATTGGTGGCTGCGTCTAGTAGCTTAATGTGCGCCCGCTCTAACAGTCTACAGTTTTTTTTAGTCCTTAGAGGAGGCTCTGAGGCACATTGAGCCACTAGTGGTGGGGTTAGCCGGGACCAACTGCTTGACGTGTCTTCCGAAGCCAGACGAGATAGGCGACACTCCTTCAACAACAGCAGTGGCTAACTGGTGGTGACTGGTGGCCACTGAGCCACTAGCGGCTGCGATTGGTGGCCGCGTCTAGTAGCTTGTCTGAGTCACTCTTCAGTCGCTCAGACAAGCTACTAGAGCCACTGGTGGTTGCTTGTAGTTTTGTAGGGCACGACGGGTGGCCGCCACTAAGCCACTAGCGGTTGCGTGTAGTAGCTTATTGCGCCAGTCTGCACAGTTCTGAACTGGCAGGAGATGTCAGCGCAGCCGCATCTGCTGAAGATACTTGCGCAGCTCGACACAAGCAAGAGGGGATGACGAGGTAGGTGACACTACTTAGAGGAGGCTCGAAGGCACATTGAGCTATTAGTGCCGGGGTTCTTTAATACATTACGTATAGCATCGACGCAAACAGAGGTTTCATATGGTCTCGATTGAGTAGTGAATTTTAAACACTATATCTAGATGTGTGTAGCATTCGAACTAGGATCCTACTGCGACAGTCCTTGGAGCCTCCGCACATTGAGCCACAAGCTGCTGACAAAGTTTTTACATACATTTTGTATAGCATCGGCGTAAACCAAATGTTCGGATGGTGCGTTTGAGCCACAAGCTGCTGGAGTCGGTCGCATGCGATCTGTCGGTCACAGTAAGCGGCTTCTTTCCTCCTGCGTCCAACCAACAGTCTTAGTATAAGTATGTTGGTGCTGGTAAATTAAGTTAGTAGAATAATCAAGAGTGTATTTATTTCACAAACGCGTTTGATCCCTGCCAGCTCTTGACGGAACCATTTACTTCAGCCACTATGCCACTAGCGATTGGTGGCCGCGTCTAGTGGCTTGACTGAGCCACTAGTGGTCGCGTCTAGTAGCTTTTTGTGCGCTCTTACAGTCCCTACGCCGGCAAAGAGGACGATGAGGTAGTTGACACTCCATAGAGCCACCGCAGGGAAAATAAAACTTTTATAAAATAAATAAATAAAAATAACATTGGTTTATTTCAGACTATTTGTCCATATTATATTGTTAGCAACAAAAACCGAAAGAAACTTAAAGCTATGTTAGTACAATAGTTTTCTTAAAACTTAACTTAAATATTTGCCTGGACTGCGCGACACCCCGGCCACATGTGTGTGTGTGTATACCCAATACCGAAGTATCGGACAGTCAGACTTAGCACTTATTGTTTTAAGAATGGTGTTGGAGCTCCCCCGCACCGCTCGCAGAAGGGATGTGATTCGCTTACGCATCACGGTGTGAAAACCATCCGTGTGTGACAGCGCGAACATCCTCGACGCGCTGCAGTATCGCGGAAGCCCCAACAACATCCTAAAACCATTATTATATTGTACTCGGAGAGCATTGAGAGCCCCCCGCGTACAGTTGACCCACAGATTGCACGTGTAAAGTGTTTGGCAGTAAGCCTTAAATAAAGTTATTTTGACTTCAGGACTGCAACGTGCAAATCTGCGGGCCAACATATTGCAGCGGACTGCCAACGCTCTCCTTTCCCTTTCAATGTCTTTGTCATCCTTCAAGACATCAGTAACCACATGACCGAGATACTTGAAGGATGACACTTTTACAAGTTCTGTCCCATTAAGTTTGACTGGCGGTACATGTACAGGCGCCTTACGGGCCACGGCTTTAAAAACCATCAGCTCGCTTTTTGCCACATTGTACAAGAGGCCGTGGGATTTTGCATACTCCTCACATATCGCGATCAGCCTTTTGAGCGCAGCAACTGATGGACTCAGCAGCACCATATACTCAGCGTAACTGATACTGTTTAAACAGTGACCATCGATGAAACAGGCGACATTGGCGCTGCTGAGCCCGACAATCAGCTCATTTATATACAGATTAAAAAGTGTTGGGGAAGTCAAGCCGCCCTGCCTTACCCCACACTCCAGCCCATACACATCAGAAAGCTGATCTAACCATTTATGATTTATGAGATGATACATTCTCATTATAGTAAGAAAGAAAATTACTATGATTTTTCGGTTTTAAAATAATTTTTATAACTTAAGCAATTTATTTGCAAGTAAATTAAATTTTGCTCACAATAATTGATCGACTGTGTCATCCGATGGGACTCGAACCCATGACCCTTCGCTATCCGGGTGAATAAAATATCCAAGCTCTTATCAACTGAGCTACGGAGGACGTTAGTTAGTTTTTGGTTTTAATTTGACACGCGTTGCATCAAAAACTCTGTACATCTCCGAAGGCATAAGCCATAATAATAATAAACTCAATCTCAACAGTGATAAGCCGACTGCGCAGGAGATATTATAGTGCTAGTGCACAAGTGTGTGCGCAATACACAGGTGCACTCTCTGTTCCTTCACTCTCATAATTCGGTGAGACGGCAGTCCGACATGAGCGTAGAGAGATCAGGCGCAGGACCATCGGCTTAACGCGCTTTCCGAAGAACGGGGGTGTTAACACCACAAACTTCCTGACTGCGGGGCTGTGTATGAGTTATTCAAGACAGAAAAACCCAACACTTTTCGGCTTGATCCAGGATTCGATCCCGGGACCTCGTGGATAGAACCCAGCGTGCTGATCACTAGACCAACGTGGCAATCAATAATAAAGCATAATTTCATCCCACAGATGACCGGCCAACAATCGGAAGCGCCTCGCAAAAGGCACAAGACGGACGTCGAACCGGAGACGTCAGCGGAGCCGGGCTTCGGTGGCGGCCAAGTGGCTGGCAGCCGCAAGGTGTTGCCGCTGGAAGAGCTGGTGTTTGCGGCCGGCGCTCACTTCATGGCCAACAAGCGGTGCCAACTGCCCCCGGGATCGTTCAGGAAACAGAGGAGAGGTATAGATAGATAGATAAATAAATAAATTGTTTTAACAAACACACTAATTACCTAGCCCTAAACTAAGCGTGAGCTTGTGCTATGGTGACTAGGATAACGGATAGAAATACGTAAATACATATAAACATCCATGACCTAGGAACAAAGGCTCGTGCTCCCCGCAACCGCCTGGACTTCTAAAAGTCCGGTGCGCAAACGATTACACCAAGACGGTCGTCAACTCTTTATTGCAACCAGAAAAACACTTTACAAACATATAGTAAAAGTAAAACCATGTTGGTAGGTACAATGTAGGCGGTCTTATCGCTGGGAGCGATCTCTTCCAGACAACCTTTGGGTAAAGGAGAACACTAATTATTATGAGGTATTTAATATGATTCCCGACCCGAAACTATTGTTTCTACCCCATAATACACTGCCAGCCTTTTAGACACCTTTTGACAGCGCTGGAGATTTTGCTTTTTATACATGGTGTTAAAAATGTCCTAACAAAGGAGTTGTCCAAAAGTGGTTTCTAATTCGTCAATATTTTTAACCAGAATAAATTTAATGTTATGTGGAAGAGTTCCTAAAAAAACTAGCCTTTATGTATAAATAATTTTCTTTTAAGGCCTCCGATTTAGAGAAAAAATATAAATATTTTCTCTGTTTAACTAGACATAAACCGCACCTTCGGCTATAAAAACGCATGAAAAAAATGATAATTTGGCAACAAAATTGACATTAACAGTGGTCGTGCAAGTTTTTTTCTTAGGCTTGCACGACTTCGTGAAAGTTATCTTACACAAATAACACATAGATTGTGGCAGATAGGTAACATTTTTTTCCTTTTGGCTAGCCAGTGTATATAGATTTTATTTATACGTTAAGTTTCTAGACCTACAAATTACAAATTTTTCTTTTTCTCAAAAGTGGAGGCGTTTAAAACTATAATTTATATGGTGTCGTGTTTCATATTTTTGTAACTTTATAAATAAATATAGTTTCATGGTGGTTAGTTATATCTTGAAATAAAAAACAAACCTCCATACAAAGAGTGGACAAGTCCTTTTCAGGGTTGCTTAAAATCAGTCATTAGAATACAGCAAAAATATAAGTTACACGTCCTGGAACATCAAAAGTTTAAAATTTATTTATTTCCGTACATTGATTAGCAAGAAGCATTATACACGTCCCAACATTAACTCCTACCACTTCTACGCTACAATAGTTATGGCTATTGGTTATATCCATCCCTGTCGAAATTTGCAAGTGCTTCTTTAACGCCGTAATGCCGCGTTGCTTACATCAATGTTATTGGGATTAACACTCGAAAGAAATACTATTGCAAGTATTAAACAATCGAAAGATGAAGCTTGCAAATACAATAAATTATTGTTTTTAAATGATAAGCTTTCACTATGCAATCTAAATATATTTTTGCACTTCAAAAAATGACTACAAGAGGCGGGAATCGAACCCGCGTTCCTCGCATACTTTGCGATTCCCGCTACTGGTGGTCATTTTTTCAAGTGCAAAAATATATTTAGATTCCATAGTGAATGCTTATCACTTAAAAACAATAATTTATTATTATATCCATCCCTCTTGGGACAACCTGTATAACTTATAACGAATATTTCGATCAATCCTCTCTAGGCTATGAAGAGGTGCACGTGCCAGCCCTGAAACCAAAGCCGTTTGAGGAGGACGAGACCCTGGTGCCCGTCGAGAAACTACCTAAGTACGTGCAGCCTGCCTTCGACGGGTTCAAGACCCTCAACAGGATACAGGTATATTACTTTTATACACGCAATTCTTGCATATTTATTTATTTATAATAATGTCCTCCTAGCCAAATTTCGACCACGGCGGCCTATCTCAACAGAGATTAGCCAACTGCGCGGGACATATTATAGTGCAAAAGTTTGTGCGCAATACACTAGTGCACTCTCTGTTCCTTCACTCTCATAATTCGGGTAGACGGCAGTCCGACGTGACTAGAGAGAGCAGGCGCAGGACCAACGGCTTAACGTGCTTTCCGAGGCACGGGGGTGTTAACACCACCAACTTCCTGACTCCGGAGCTGTGTCTGAGTTATTTCAAGTCAGAAAAACTCAAACACCTCGGCCCGACCCGGGATTCGAACCCAGGACCTCGTGGATAGTACCCAGCGTGCTGACCACTAGACCAACGAGGCAGTATTTATTTATATATCGGGGGTGAAAATCGATCCAGATTAGTCTTATGTTCGGGAAAACGCGTGTTTTCGAGTTTTCATCCGTTTTTCTTTTACATTGTTCGACGCAGAATATTGCCGCTAATTTCGCACCGGTAAGCATGAGCGTCGTCGGCCGACTGCGTAAGACCAGGCCTGTGTATCTTCCCGCGTAGGTAGCAAAAACGTACCTACGCGCGGCGACCCCTTGGTAAGGGACTAAACAAGTTGGGTGTCGCTAGCCGGCAGCGACACGCTCTCGCGTTTTATTCACCGGCGGTGCGCGACACTAGGTTGCTGGTTGGACGAACGTGAATAAAGTCCTAGAAAGATGCGCTAGATGGCGTAAGTAGCTTCTTGTGGCAGTCAACCCTATCGCGTTGCGTGATAGTACGTCACTGAATAGGTTTAGTGTATTATGAATCATATTCCAGAGTTATAAGAATGAAATTATCCTTCAATGTATTTCTGTAGGTGTCTACACGAAAACAACATTGATTAGATATTTCTTTGAATTTCATTGCAAAGTCATACTTCTGTATGGAGTACTAGTACTTATTCTGTGGCAAGACGTAGGACTGATAGTTATATGTACAATTAAACATTTTTTACATTGTTTTTTTGTAATGATACAAGTTTTTTTTAGTTGTTTAAATAAGAATTAAGAATTATAATGCTTTTTTTTTAATAGTAGCACAGAATAAGTACTAGTACTCCCTACAGAAGTTTGGCTTTGCAATGAAATTCAAAGAAATGTCTACTTAATGTTGTCTACCATAGGGTGTAATTTATTTCGCCTTAGACTCGAGCACATTTTCGTGTAGACACCTACAAAAATACATTGCAAGATAAATTCATTCTTATAACTCTGGGATATGATTCATAATACACTAAACCTATTCAGTAACGTAGTCTCGTAGTCACGCTACGCGATAGGGTTGACTGCTGCGAGAAGCTACTAACGCCATCTAGCGCCTCTTTCTAGGACTATTCATTCTCGTCCAGCCAGCAACGTAGCCGCGCGGCCGCCGGTGAATAAAACACGCGAGCGTGTCGCTGGCCGGTAGCGACACGCAACCCTTACAAAGGGTCGCCGCGCATAGGTACGTTTTTGCTACCTACGCGGGGAGATACACAGGCCTGATAGTAGTAACCGAGCAAAGCTGCCCAGCCCAGTTACTGTATATTTATGCCTAGACTACTTCGTTGGTCTAGTGGTCAGCACGCTGGGTACTATCCATGAGGTCTTGGGTTCGAATCCCAGGTCGGGCCGAGAGTGTGTGTTGGGTTTTTCTGTCTTGAAATAACTAAGACACAGGTCCGGAGTCAGGAAGTAGGTGGTGTTAACACACCCATCTTAAATTTGACGTTTCAAAATTATTGTTGTTTGTCTCTTTTTGTTTGTTTAGCACAGAATGAAATAGACTGAGCTTAAAATTAGTCTTAGATAAGGCACATTGGTATTGTGGCAACACAAACTGTCATTGTGGGATTCCTCTTGTTCTCCTCGCCTTTCTCGCGACGTGTACTTCGTAACCAGTTGGTCACGATCACGAATAAAGTTTTATTGCGAAGTCGGTGTATTATTTATTGAGGGATTTTCCTAGTGTCAAAAAACTGTATTTAAAAATCCGCTAGATGGCGCTGAACAACGGCTGGTTTTAGCATATATGTTATAATACTAGTGGTTCCCCGCGACTTCGCCCGCAAGAGTTGGATTATTCATATAAACTTTCATCCCCCATTTCACCCCCTTAATGATTTTTATATCGCGACAAAATGTAGCCTATGTCCTTTCCAGGGTCTCAATCTGTCTCCATACCAAATTTCGTCTCAATTGGTTCAGTGGTTTAAGCGTCAAGAGGTAAGGGACAGACAGGCAGACGGACACACTTTCGATTTAACAGATTTATAATATTAGTATGGATTTATGTTTAGCATGTTATTGATTTGCGTCGTTTTCAAACAATTTAGTGATCATCAAGACGTTTTTTCTATTAAATTTTATTTTTACCTGCAATTTGAAACTTGCTAATTTTTGACCTAAGTACTTCCACTACATGTCTGTACACATATAAGAATAATTAGTTTTTGTTTTATTCTCAATGATTAAGACGCAATCCATACTAATATTATAAATGCGAAAGTGTGTCTGTCTGTCTGTCTGTTACCCCTTGACGCTTAAACCACGGAACCGATTGAGATGAAACTTGGTATGGAGACAGTTCGAGACCCTGGAAAGGACATCGGCTACATTTTGTCGCGATATAAAAACATTAAGGGGATGAATTTAGGGATGAAAGTTTATATGGAAAATCCAACTCTTGCGGGCAAAGTCGCGGGGAACCACTAGTATTTGTATAACTTAAATAAATAACGCCATCTATTAATATAGAATAGAACTAAAATTATGAGTTGTCAGAAAATGCCTCATTGCCCGAAGCCTTTTTTGGTATAGAAGCACAGACCACACAACCTAAAGACCACGCATTGCGGGGGACTTGCGTTCGCCTAGGTTATGCAGTATCACTGCATAACAGCCGGCCCCGCCCCCTTTCGTTCCTCATTCCGCTACCGAGACTCAAAGTAACAACATTGACCTTGCTCCCGAAAAAAAAAAATAAGCGGTAATAATGCCGTATTGTTCAGTAAAATGGTATGAAAAGTGTAGTAAAACATCTAGTCTCACGAAAGATGGCATTACATTTCACCGGTAAGTAATTATTCCTATCAAATTAATTTAAATACTCCAAATCAAAAATGAAATAAAATGTTTTATTTCGAAGAGCACGCGTTGATGTCTTTTTTTTGCTATCCCTTTCTCGCAAGTTAAAATTTAAATGATGTTGTCTCAATTTGTCAATTGGCAAGGAGTAAAATAGTGTCGAGACACATTATAGTAAACCTAAAATTCAAAATATCGACAAATCCTGAATAAAACAAGTGATATGTGGGTATCAAAATTTTAGTTATTTCATATTTATTTTAATAAAGTGACTTTACAAAAGAGGACTTACGATGAATCAAAATATGTGTAAAGTGCTTAAACAAATAAACTTAGCTATTAAAAAACCGGCCAAGTGCGAGTCGGATTCGAGCACGAAGGGTTATTTTGTTTATAATTTCAAAAGTATTCATCACAGGATACCCGAAACAATTTTAAATAAGAGTTTCCGCGCCTGTTTCTTTACGTGAGAGATTTGAAGTTTATAGGTCCAAGACTTTAGAAATTACAGGGGGGGACACCGTGTAAACGACTTTGGCGGACTATATCTCGCAAATGGTAAAGCTGATAAAGAAGTGTTGTATGGAAACCCTACCTTATTTTCATAGTCCTTTTTAACGGTACCTCACACAATGGGGTGCACTCAAAAAAATTATTTACCCCATGTATGGGGAGGTACCCTTAAAAGGGGGTAATTTTATTTTTTTGATTTTTTAAAAATGAAATCTATATGTGAAGTATCCTCGAACCAAGTTACATGCAAATCAGTCCATAAACGTAGAAGATATTCTGCTGTGACAGACTAGGACGGACGGACCGGACGATCTTATAAGGGTTCCTTTTCGGATTACGGAACCCTAACAAACAACTTAACTAACCTTTTTTAAATAAATATATCAAACTTCACATTGCGTACCGATTGCCATTTTTTAAAGTTTTTGTACACTTAACAAAATGATGTTGAGTGAGATAGGTAACTTGTTTTACTGAAACCGCTAAATTATGAAAAGTAGCTAAATAACGTGAGATCTCCTGCGATTGACCTTTGCCCACTGCAGTTTTTTTAATTGCTATTTATCGGAAATCGGTTGTGCGTGTGTTTTTTAAATGAATTAATTTAAAGCTCCTTAATATTGTCTTACTTTTTTTTTAACTCGGGTATCGATAACAAGAGATGTCTGCCCATCACTAGTGAGCTATCACTGCCATTGTCAATTTTGACATCTCCTTGTATGAGCCAATAAGAACTAGGAAACCTCTCCCCGCACCCCACCAACTTTTGGCGATTTTGTTTTCGTATTAGAGTTGATAAAAGCGTGGTCTTTAGGTTGTGTAGTCTGTGTATAGAAGGAATCTAGACCACATATTTGTTTCTCACGTTTACGCGAATTGTTGAACTCATTAAAACACAATTTTACGGATTACTTCGCGATTTATTTACATTTTATTTAAAACCTGACGTTTCGAACACTTTACAGCGATCGTGGTCACAGGGAGACTAAGGTATTATTTGGTTTGTATGTTCACACACTGCAGATTTCGTGTTCTATGTTTAACGTCAGCTATATGTTCTTTTATCCGCACGCCTAAAAAGATTACGATAAAAGAACATATAGCTGACGTTAAACATAGACGGAACACGAAATCTGCAGTTTGTGAACATGCCTTAGACAAATCCAACCACTTCATTCGTTTCGACCAACCAAAAATACTTGCTAAAGAACGGCGTTTTATTCCTCGAATGCTACGTGAAGCCATTGAAATTAGAAAACATCCAAATTTCAATAGGGAAGATGGTTGGAAAGTTCCACCGGCATGGGATCCTATTCTAGCAAAAACTAAAACAACACCTCGCAGTGCAATATCTCAAGACACGGTTAGCTCTTTCTGCGTAAATAGGAACGTAAATTAATATTAATGAGTGACGGTAGTTTAATTTTTCAAAACTTTGTAATTGACAAATGATACCTTAGTCTCCCTGTGACCACGAACGCTGTAAAGTGTTCGAAACGTCAGGTTTTAAATAAAATGTAAATAAATCGCGAAGTAATCCGTAAAATTGTGTTTTAGTGAATCTAGGCCAATTAGATTTAAGTATTGATTTTGAAGGTTTGCACCTCACTCTGTAGATAAGTAAAGGGATAATCCCTTTACTTATCTACAGAGTGAGGTGCTTGTGGCGCAGTGGCGGCAGCGCTTTGGTAGTGATACCAAAAGTTAAGCAACCCACGGCGCGGTCGTGATTGGATGGGTGACCATTCCGACCATTAAAGTGACGTCCATGACAAGCATCTCCGTGCTTCGGAAGGCACGTTAAGCAGTTGGTCCCGGCTAATATCTCTTGGTATTAGTCGTTAAGCCTAGTCAGAGGCCCTAGGGCGGCTTGATAACTTCTGACAGTAAGGTTTGTCACTTGCCTTACATACACCCCTCCACCAATCCGCACTAAGCCCGCGTGGTGAAGTATGGCTCGTTCCTACTCATAGTTGAGGTGAGGCCTTTTCCCAGCAGTGGGATCTAATAGGCTGACTTATATCTACAGAGTCGCATCTCAAAAGCAGCCCTAGAAACGGACGAGAATCTCCTAGTGTGCGCGCCAACCGGAGCTGGCAAGACCAATGTTGCCCTCCTCTGCATCCTGAGGGAAGTGGGGAAACACGTCAACGACGACGGCACTGTCAACGTAAACGACTTCAAGATGATCTATGTGGCGCCTATGAGATCACTTGTGCAGGAGATGGTGAGTGTTGCCACACTTTTGGTATTGTTTTCGTGAAATATGGTTTTTTATATTTGTTTCTTACGTTTACGCGAATTGTTGAACTCATTAAAACACAATTTTACGGATTACTTCGCGATTTACTTACATTTTATTTAAAACCTGACGTTTCGAACACTTTACAGCGTTCGTGGTCACAGGGAGACTAAGGTATTAATTGTCAATTACAAAGTTTTGAAAAATTTAACTACCGTCACTCATTAATATTAATTTATGTTCCTATTTACGCAAAAAGAGCTAACCGTGTCTTGAGATCTTGCACTGTGAGGTGTTGTTTTAAAATAAATCGCGAAGTAATCCGTAAAATTGTGTTTTAATATGTTTTTTTCTTTTAATTTTTATCAGTTCACATAATAAATATAGGTCTACTTAACATCCAAAAGCCACAGAGGCTTACCTTGATGCTTTAAACTTACGGGTGGTGAAGGATCTACATCCTAGTGGTCCACACCGGGCAACGACATCACAAACTTCAGTTTGTGTTAGCGGCTGAACGATCCTATCAAGTGGAAGTTTGTATGGAAAATTCGCCTATTGCCCGCTATTATACCAAAAAATATTTATATGTGTTTGCTCACAGGTGGGCAACTTCAGCAAGCGTCTGTCAGCGTACAACATGAAGGTCTCGGAGCTGACGGGCGACCACCAGCTCACCCGGGAACAGATCGAGGCCACACAGCTTATAGTCTGCACGCCCGAGAAGTGGGACATCATTACCAGGAAAGGTGAGAGCGGGACAGAACATACAGGGTTGTTCAAACAGTGACAATTTTTTTTAGATTCTTTACATCCAGGGCTATCAAAATATTCCCTATGTATGTTAGCCGAATTATTGTAGTTTTTGAGATGCATCCACATCCAGGCCACACAGCTTATTGTCAGCACGCCAGAGAAGTGGGAGATAATTACTACAAAAGGTGAGAGAGGGACAGAAAATACAGGATGGTCCAATATGTGACGTCCAAAGTTTTTTTTTGGATTACTTACATCCAGGGTTATTGAAATATTCCTTATGTATGTTAGCCGAATTATTGTAGTTTTCGAGATTATAGTCTGCACGCCAAAGAAGTGGGACATCATTACTAGGAAAGGTGAGAGCGGGACAAAAAATACAGGGTGGTCCAAGCAGTGACGTTCAAAGTCAAGATTGTATTGTATATAAGGAGCTTATTGCCAGTAGATAACACCGAGTTTAATTTAAATTATTTAAAAAAAGCGTTTATGTAATTTTTTTATGTGTTTGGCGTGCCATAAAGAGTATCTATCTAATATAGCTTTTAGCTGGTGTATATTTTTTAAATAAATAAGTTCTGAATTGTGTGTACGCAGGCGGCGAGCGATCGTTCACGAATCTGGTGCGTCTGATCATCATTGATGAAGTGCATCTACTCCACGACGAGAGAGGCCCGGTGCTGGAGGCACTGGTCGCCAGGACGCTCAGGACCGTCGAGCAGACTCAAGAGGAGGTGCGTTCTACTACTATATAATGTCCTCCTAGCCGAATTTCGACTACAGTGGCAATCTCAACAGAGATTAGAGATTATATTATAGTGCACAAGTGTGTGCGCAATACAAAGTAATCCGTAAAATTGTGTTTTAATGAGTTCAACAATTCGCGTAAACGTAAGAAACAAATATATAATAAAATTCTAATTACTGTGTTTCTCTACAGGTCCGTCTGGTAGGCCTGTCCGCCACGCTGCCCAACTACACCGACGTGGCGGCCTTCCTGCGGGTCAGGCCCGAGCAGGGCTTGTTCTACTTCGATAACTCGTTCAGGTAAACCACTTCTCTCTTCAAAGTCGTATACCTCATGACTGAGGGTCGTGATCTTTATGTGGAATCAAAAAACAAAAAGATTTATTATGATTATTATACCTGAAGACGGTCAGTGAATTTATTGCAATACCTATTTATTTTCATCTCACCTGTTCGGAAAGTTGAACTTTCATGTGTAGATAGCCGGGTGGAAAATAGCTGTTCCCTCCTACTTTATACTCCAACTATTGAATAAAATCGAGAGTATCGATAGTTTTTGCAAAAGTCACAACTGTATTAGCTATCGATAGTGATTTTAATATTGAACTTATATAACTGATAGTCTATCGACATTCTATCGATACTATTGCTTTTGCCTCAACGATCGATAGTCTATCAATACTATCGATATTTTATCGATACCATTGCTTTGCCTAAAGCAATAGTATCGATAGAATATCGATAGTATATTAAAATCACTATCGATAGCTGATACAGCTCTGACTATTGCAATAACTATCGATACTCTCGAGAGCGGGCTTTTATTCAACAGTAGGAGTATAAAGTAGGGGGGAATAGTAGATTATTCACCAAGGGGGTAAAGTGATGTCTTACATCACGGGCGTCATCTTGCATCTCGAGCGTAACGAAGGATTCGAGAGTTAACTCCCGAGCATAGCGAGGGAGTTAAAAGTAGAATCCTGAGTAGAGCGAGCGATTTAAGCTCGCCCAAGACGAAGACATCTTTATCCCCGAGGAGAATACTCTGCTTTTCACACTTCCTACGAGGCAATAAAAAATGTACTACAAATACCTTATTTTGTATAAGTAGGTAAATATCCTTTGACTTTTGTGGCAGTAAATTATTATTATTAACAATACCAGCAGCTTTACATCTAATGGACTCCGGTGTCATAAACTTCGTCACTTGACAATTTTACGAAAAGATTGTTTGTAATCTCTTAAAATACATCGGTTGTTTTTCTTTATTTATTTCTTCTTTTAGAAGCGCGCGCTTTGTTTTTTCATTCCATTCGTGCTAAAATTCTTGGCTGCCAGGTTCAAATTTCAAATATGTTCTCTTTGGTGCGGGACGGGCTAGTGTGATCATGCCTACGAACTCTTATTCGAAATTCAAATCACTTTGCCTCTCTAGGGGCGTAATGAAATTTCATACAACATTGCAATCACTGAAAATCAGGATGCAATGACTCACTTTGAGTCAGGTTTACTTGATGTGTAATTGAACATTGCCGAGTAGGTAGTGTGAAAAAGCTATTTTCCACCCGGTTATATACACAGGAAAGTTCAACTTTCCGAACAAGTGAGATGAAAAATAATTAGCAGTTCATTTTATTCCTGATCAGGCGAATTCGTAATCAACGTACGAAAAACTAAATTTTAATGACATATTAATTTTTACTTTTAGCTACTACCACAATTAGTTCTTTTTTTCTGAATAAATATCGTTGTTAAAGCTTACCATGCTGTGAACACATCATAAAGTTAATATTCCTAACGGAATAGAGGAACAAACACGACCTGTCAAACGAAACCGAAATAGGATGACATTTGTGTGTGTAAAATTGTTTATGAATGTGTGTCAGTGATGTATGTCATGTCGCTTGTTACATTAGTATCGATATCGATAAAATCAATTAGTAACATTAATAGTAGGTATTAATTAAACAAAAAAAGGATGGGATGGGATTTTTCATGGCTGAAACTATGCTTCTAGAGTGAAGTAAAACATTTAAGAATAACTCAGAAGATACGATTGTTTCAAAAATAATAAGTCAAATGAAAAATGTTGTTGTTTAAATCGTTTATTTAAAAAACAAACTTATAGAGATCTAACTTAATGCATTTAGATTAGACAAGCTTATTTTTCCTTGGCATCAAATCTAGTTGGAGAGAGGTTGATGGTGGGGACTGTTGCAATAGCGGTGGTGTCTATCTAGACTGCGATGACGATGATTCACATGTGAATGCCTCTGGTACAATATCTTTGTAAACATAGGACGAAACTGTGCGTCTAGACTTTATCTTGACCTGTGAAAAAGAAATATAGTACATATGATCTAGTTCCAAACTAAGCAAACCATATAATATGTAGACATCATCATTGGATAGCATTGTCTACTTATGGTTATAAGTAGACAATGCTATCCAATGAAACATCAGCAGAAGAATAGTATTATTTTTATTTTGCTCCCCGCGTCTTGAAATATTTTTGTTCGAACTGCTTACTGCACTTGAATTTTTAATACTTGAATTATTGTTTGGACGATTTATAAATTTTAGGCATGTATTTTTTTATCCAAGTTAGTCGGAAATCCGAAAGATAAATGTGAGTAACTATTCTAACAGGTAAAAACTGCATGGATCGGCTAAGTATCTTAAATAGTAATTACATTCCCAGCTGGTTCATATCTAAACTTAGATACTTAAACAACAGTATACATATTATTCGTTTATTATATGATAGACAGTGAAAACGAAATATCGATAACTTGATACAGCCCTATACCCGGCCCGGCGAACCTTGATCCCTATGACAGTTCATGTTAGTGATGGGTCGCGTGTCGATGAAACTTAACTTTTTCAACCGACTTTAAAAAAGGAGGAGGTTATCAATTCGACTGTATAATTTTTTTAATTAACCGACTTCAAAAAAGGAGGAGGTTATCAATTCGACTGTATGTTTTTTTTTTGTGGCTATGTTACCGCATGTCTCAGTCAATTGTGGACCTATTTGAAAAAAAAAAAATGTTTGCTATACCTTCTAGTTGGTCCCATTTTGGCCAAGTCGAGATCTGATGATGGGATCTTGGTGTAATCGAGGGAAACCCTTAAATTTTGAAGGCACGTATAGTGTTTTCGTACTAGTATCTTAATGTTGACATGTTGTTACGTCTGATAGTCATTATGTGGAGCTGAGCGGTGGAACTCCTTAAAAAATTAGGAGTTTAGTAATTAAAACACCAGATGTTTTGTCAGGTACTGTATAGGATGCTAACAAAACAAAGTCAAAGGCGCAGCTCCCTCCTCCTAACCCTTCCCTCCCGCCCCCAACAATAAAAATATATAATTACTTCAAGAAATATATAATTACTGCAAGAAATCAATTAACTCTTACTGCTGAAACGATGGGTTTGATAGTCTGAGTACCGAGAAAGGACATAGAACAGTTTTTATCCCCAAAACCATTTGTATAGGGAACCCGATGATACGATATACAACAAACTAAATTAAAAATGCTATTAGCAAATCTTAAAATGTTCTTCTTTAAACGGTCTTCCTTCTCGTTACAACTTTCTTCCAAATGACGCTGTCGCATTTGAACAGCGCGTTTAGTAGGTCTACCCATGTTGCACCTTACAATAAATTTCAACTAAAAATAGAAAAAAAATAACTATGCGATACGACAGCATTGTAGATGAGCCGTTTTTAATAAACGTAGGCGACAGCAGCTGCAGTTCAGATTCCGAGTTCGTGACACAAACCCTAATGTCATTATCAGATTCAGATTAATATATATAAATAAATGATCGCTGAACAGCTTTTGTTTTATTTGGTTTTGTCCTACAGTAAATTTTTAATTCCCTTGGGTATACAATCGTGAGTGCATGTATAACGCGCTCCGTTCTATTCAATAGAGAATGTACTAATACTTAAGTATGAAAAAGCAATGACACTCATAATTTATCACTTAATTATGCCACACATGAAAACTGATACTAATAAAATCTAATCTTAAATTAAACAAAACCTGGTGCCCCAGAAATATTTTATAAATTTGAGTGAAATAAAAACAATTTCATGCAACTTTTTAACATTCAGCACCTATAACTTAAATGATTATAAATCATGTACACTCGTTTCCATAATCGACATTTGTTTATCGATATTTTTCCGCACTAGTCGATATCTTCCGCACGAAGTAACTTTTGCAGGACGTAAACGTAGTCTGATTGAGATAATTTCTTGTAAATGTTAAGAATTGTTATAATTCCGACGGAATATTATTGTAATGGCATATATCTACCTTACCTTAATAAATGGCATTTTTAGAAGCCTCCAATTTAATTCTAATGTAACGGTGACGCCACTACAATGTTGTGTCGTAGGAACAACTGTCAATGTCATAGGGATCAAGGTTCGCCGGGCCGAGTATAGTGTAAAACGAAAATTTTACACAAAATATTCGTAAATTCTGCATTATGTTTATTGGATCTTTGCTTCTTACATTATTAAATGTTTAAAGAAGAGAATTATCACACTAAGCACTAAAAATTCGAAACGCATTGGAAAAATATACCTAAAATAGGTGGTGTCAATTTGGAATAATTTACATGTCAAATGAACATTTTTCGGGTTTTTTTTCGCTGTGTCGTACAACAATTATTTACTGAACAAGTCACCATGTTTCACCAATAAATATTTTTAAAAAAAAACCACGATTTCATGTAATATTTGAAAAATTAAAATAGCTGAAATTCTCAGCGTGCCGATACGTGCCGACAAACTGTTTGACAGTTTCAAAAACGGTTCTGTTACCTCGCATCACACATCTCTTTTTATCATACAGTGTTGCTCCTAGAGACATCTCGCTCGCTCAGCCCTTTGTTCCTCTATTCCGCTAGGTATATTAACTTTATGGAACACATACTTGTGGAGTCACAGCCTACCTCTACATATCACTTACTGTCTTCAGTCTTTTTCTTTATGTGTATAAAGCAATTAATGACTGCCTCGTTGGTCTAGTGGTCAGCACGCTGGGTACTATCCACGAGGTCCCGGGTTCGAATCCTGGCTCGGGCCGAGAGTGTTGGGTTTTTCTGTATTTAAAAAAACTCAGACACAGCTTCGGAGTCAGGAAGTTGGTGGTGTTAACACCCCCGTGCCTCGGTGCGCACGTTAAGCCGTTGGTCCTGCGCCTGATCTTTCTACGGTCATGTCGGTCTGCCGTCTTACCAAATTATGAGAGTGAAAGGAACAAATAGTGTACCTGTGTATTGCGCACACACTTGTGCACTATAATATGTCCCGCGCAGTTGGCTAATCTCTGTTGAGATAGGCCGCCGTAGTCGAAATTCGGCTAGGAGGACATTATTATAAAGCAATTGTTGTAACTCTGTCTTGTGTACCAATTAAATAAATATGCCGTTGTTTTTCTCTCAGATTTAAAAGTAAATGTGTAATTTATTTGTTCAAACAGGCCAGTGGCTCTGGAGCAGCAATACATCGGCGTGACGGAGAAGAAAGCGCTGAAACGGTTCCAAGTGATGAACGATATTGTCTATGAGAAGACCATGGAGCACGCCGGCAGGAATCAGGTGAGATTATTATTTAATGTGCAGATTTTTCGCAGCAAAACAAAAGACTGTCTCAATCTTGACTTAACAAACATATTATACAGGCAAGAAAGCCTAAGCTATGACAGCGGGATGCAGACTGTATCAGTTGTTTTAACTGCCTGTCTGCCTAAAAATAATCTAGATTTTTCGATTAATAAAATAAAACCGGCTTCGTGCGAGTTCCGTACCATTTTTTACAACATAGGCATTATATTACTTTTTGTTAAAAAACTGCAATATATCACGTTAATTGTATGGGAGGCCGCTTAATTTTTTTTGGGTTAGTTTTATAGTAAATATTTTGTGAATAACTCAAGCGTTGTTGTTGCTAATAATATCCAGCAAAAAAATCATGTGTGTTGTATGGAAGCCCCACTTAAATTTATTGATTTATTGAGCTTTATTGCACAACTAAAACTTGATACAAAACATTTCTTTCACTCTTGTTTTTAGTATATATTGTTATAGCGGGCAACAGAAATACATCATCTGTAAAAAATACTGTCTAGCTACCACGGCTTATGTAATACAGCCTGGTGACATACAGACAGAAAGTCAGTGGAGTCTTAGTAATAGGGTCCCGTTTTTCTTTTTGGTTACGGAACCCTAATAAAGGGGTAGAAGTATAGGCAATCGGAATATGTGCGGATGAAACTACTGGACCGATTCAATTAAAATTTGGTACAGAGATAGTTTGAGACCCTGGGAAGGACATAGGCTACTTATTGTCGTGATATAAAATCATCAGGAGGACAAAAATTTGTAACGACAATCCGAATATTGGCGCGGGCGAAGTCGCGGACAACAACTACTTGACTTATAATCAGAGGTCGGATTAGGTAGGGTTATTAATGTACTTGCATCGAAATGTTGATATTAATGTGGACCTTCCCGGGATTTCTAATGGACAATCCCGTGTTGCCAACAATATTACAAACAAACAGGATTCACCACACAAAACACAATAGGAAACAAGTGAGCACACTCGACGAACCGAGGTAAGCGAATGCCTGTGTGAATGAGAAAACCGATTTATTGCTAATAGATAGTTTGAATGCGGTAGAAAGAGCCAAAATCTAGTACATTCCGTTAAGCGTGGAGTGCTCCGCATTTCCGCTATTGTATTATTTTGTTCTCACAAGCTATGTTGTGCGAACTGCAACTGTGGCAACATCGCGCGTATTGGAATTTTGCAACTTCGGACATCCGTTGTCATTTATGTAAGTTTGGCAACGTCGCGCGTGCAGTAGTTTAAATTGTGTAAAAGTAAATAACTTAAATATCACGGGTTTTTTTCTGCTCTTTAAAATTAATCTCGGGATTTGAGGCATATCCACTTTATTCTTTCGCTGTATGAAATCAGTGTAAGTACATGAATAACTCTACCTAATTCCGACCTCTGCTTGTAATATTGTTTCAGATACTAGTGTTCGTGCATTCGAGGAAAGAAACAGGGAAGACTGCTCGCGCCATCCGAGACATGTGCTTGGAAAAAGACACTCTCGGACAGTTTTTGAGGTACGTAGAAATCATTTTCAGGCGAAATATGACCGATGCCTTGCAAATCCATACTAATATTATAAATGCGAAAGTGTGTCTGTCTGTCTGTCTGTCTGTTACCTCTTGACGCTTAAACCACTGAACCGATTGAGACGAAATTTGGTATGGAGACAGTTCGGACCCTGGAAGGCTACATTTTGTCGCGATATAAAACATCAAGGGGGTGAAATGGGGGATGAAAGTTTATATGTAAAATCCAACTCTTGCGGGCGAAGTCGCGGGGAACTACTAGTGTATAATAATAATAAATTGTTTCAACAAACACACCAACTACCTAACCCCAAACTAAGCGTAAGCTTGTGCTATGGCGACTAGGATAACGGATAGAGATACTTATATACATATATACATCCATGACTCAGGTACAAATGTTCGTGCTCATCACATAAACATTTGTTCCTTGCGGGACTCGAACCCGCAACCTCTGGTTTTGTAGTCCGGAGCGCGGACCACTACACCAAGACGGTCGTCGTGTGAAAAGCTCGGTCGGGAAGGAGCGTGATGAAGAAGAACCCACGACCTTTGACTAACCGGGCCAACGCTCTTACCAACTGAGCTACCGTGCAGTCCATAATCTCGTTATCATTAAGATAATTATGGATCTTGAAACACGATTATAGGAATATGATTTGATAGAAAATCTTCCTGAGTCTTTTGTCTAACTTTGCCCTATTAACATGTTTAATATGTTTGTTGGTGCTTAAAATTTGGAGTCTTCTTTCTACTTTTGTTGCTCCGTACACAAAGACGACGCGAACCTCCTTGTCCTCACATAAAAATCTTTTTATTTCGGACTATTATGATCCAGGTACTATGTCAGATTTTGAACTTCGAAATCCAGTATTACAGTCAAAAAATGACTGTAATACTGGATTTCGAAGTTCAAAATTGCGATTAACTGTAGCCCTAAAGTACAGAAACGCGACTCAGTTAATACGAAAGTGTGCCACATCGATACACATCATTTCGAATGTTTCCCACCGCGATGCACGTTAGTGCGAAAGTGCGCTAGGCCGATACACATGATTTCGAATGCTTACCACCGCGATGCTTAGTGCGAAAGTCCAGTTAATGCGAAGGCTTGCCACATAGGCAGACAGTTTCTCTAGACCCAAATATTATCTGTTAACTCGAAACCTACCAATAAATATAAAATAATATAATGGCACCTGATGCATTACAAGCATATTTTTTTTCGCGGCGCTGTTTTGTATAGTGATTATTTGTATATTGCCTATTTATTACTTATTCCTATTTCGCGAGAAATAAATATCATACTGTAATGTAGGTACTATTGTTTATATATAACTATTATGTAAACGTTGGATTACGAACAAGGTAATAATTTTATTTATTTTAATAATAACACAAAACAGTTTACAGTTGCGGTGAACAAATTTTTGTTTTTAAACACAAGTAGGTACTAAACTGTAAGCCAAAACATGTGTTTGAGTAGTAGAATAATGTAAAGAGCTACATTAGAAGTGGTTTTGCAATCCCCCATAGGGCATCATACAAAAGGAGAGTTACAAGTTACAGGGTTCACAACTAAACTAGTAAAGACCACAATACACCCTACGTGAAGTCTCACACATGTGAGACGAAATTATTTTATTTTAAAATATCATGAATAAATCTTTTGAAGACATTTGGACTTGAACCTAGAATATCAACACTTGGATGGTCCTGGGATACATCATTGTAGAAGCGACACATCCGCACTAACGGGTTGTAATAATTAATAAACAGCTACAATAGTTAGTTCGTAATTTATTATTGACAAATGTGGGTAGATAGAATACGTACAATATTGCTTCCCCAATTCAATATTGTTATCATTACCTAAAAATGGATGCACCTTGTGAGTTTGTCAAATCGCATAAAAATAAAGATATCTTGCTAGTAGACGGTTTTCTATATATGTTTAACAAACAGTGCAATGATACATTTTACTGGTGTTGTGTCAGGAAGAAATCTACGAGTTGTTCTTCTGCGATAATCACAAAAAAGGTTGGTGATCATCATTTTATGATTCTGCGCGGGCACATGTATTGCGAGCTTCATTAAAAAGAAGAGCAGACATAGTTTAGATTGACCTGGACAAATAATACAAAACGCCATACAGGACGTACCGTCAACATCGGCTCCTTTTATGCCTTCCAAAGCCGCCATGCGAATGGTTATACACAGAGAACGTGTTCGAAATGAACCAAAACTTCCTAAAAGTTTAAAAGATTTTACTATACCGGACCAATTCGCTGAGATTGAAGGGGAACAATTTTTAATCGATCATTTCAATGATGCAGATGTTGGTATCGTTATGGTTTTTAGTACCAAACAAAATTTACGTCTTTTACATCTATCGAAGTTTTGAATAATGGATGGAACATTCCAGTGCTTTTCAGAATTGTTTTACCAACTTTATTCAATACATGGTCTTGTAGGCCAAAATAATGACACAAATCAAATACTACCGCTTATGTACGGATTATTTTCAAACAAAAGCGAACGGCTGTACGTAGTTTTTTTTGGAAATCGTTCTGAGATACACACTCCATCAATTAAAAATTGATCTGCAGCCTGAATTCATAATTACCGATTTTGAATTAGCAGCTATAAAAGCCTGTGAAAAAGTCATCCCTAATGCACAACATAAATGCTGCTACTTTCACTTAACGCAAATTATATGGAAGCACATTCAAAATAACGGATTGGCAAAAAAGTACACTAGCGATAGTGAATTTGCGCATAAAATGCGACACCTGGCAGCGTTGGCTTTTTTGAATCCGTCGGAAATACCAGAAGCGTTTGAAATTGTTCGTGACCGAATCATTCCTCAAGCAGCAAGTAAAGTAACAGATTGGTTTTTCAAATTTTACATTGGTGGAACATACACACGAGTGCCGATTAAGTCAAAAAAATGTACGCAAAAATTGCAGTTTAAAAGGTCGCCTCCTAGATTTTCGCCGCAAGTATGGTCAGTTTTCGATTGCGTTAATGCAAACATACCGACAACTCAGAATGCTATTGAAAACTGGCACACTCGCTGGAATAGCCTCTTGAATAGAAAAAAAGTTAATATTCACAAAAACATTGAATGAATTAATTAAAGAGCAGAAAAACACGACATTTGAAGTAGCAAGGATATCTGCCAATATAAAGAAAACTAAAAGAAGTATCTCTAACCACACAAAAAAAATAAGATAGCACATGTCACAAAAAGAATCTATGGATTTCAAAGACTATCTAAGCGGTCTAGCACATCTAGCTTACATGAAGGTTTAATTTTATAAGATTTATTTATGTTAGTTTATACTCATTACAAGGGCCATTGTTTCTTTTTCTTTGTTAATACTAAAATATTGTTTTGCTGTTGTAGCTTTTTGTTACTTAATTGATAAATCATGTAATCGATTTTTGTTGGTTTATACTACAAGGGCCCATTGTTTCTTTTTCTTTGATAAATATTAAAATATTGTTTTGCTGTTGTAGCTTTTTGTTACTTAATTGATAAATCATAATCGATTTTTGTTGGTTTATGCTACAAGGGCCAATTGTTTCTTTTTCTTTGATAAATATTAAAATATTGTTTTGCTGTTGTAGCTTTTTGTTACCTACTTATTTAATAAATTAACTCATGTAACATGTAATAAGTTTCATTTTTTATTGTTCCACATACGACACTTCATATAATTAAAAAAGAAACCCTTCTGCCTTATAAAATAATAACAAATGCAAAATACAACTTGTTCAAGTATTTTTCATAAATATTTAACAACTTGCCCCATAATCAAAATGTTCGAAAAGGTAATGCAAGCGGGGACAAGCTAACGGTAAGTTAGGTGGTAACTTTAATAACAGTTACCTATTTTATTTTTTATTACCACAAATATACTAACGTGCATCGCGGTGGTAAGCATTCGAAATCATGTGTATCGGCCTAGCGCACTTTCGCACTAACGTGCATCGCGGTGGGAAACATTCGAAATGATGTGTATCGATGTGGCACACTTTCGCATTTACCTGAGTCGCGTTTCTGTACTTTAGGGCTACAGTTAATCGCAATTTTGAACTTCGAAATCCAGTATTACAGTCTATAATATAAAAATCTTACATAATAGCGGTGAGTATTTTTTATACGTACAGTCGGCACGTCAGTTCAACCATTTGAACTACAAAAACAGCGTTTATCACATACTGAATAGAGGCGGTCTCAAGATCAAAGTGCCAGCCTGACGTGCGGGCGTGTACTTTTCGAGTCTCACGCAACTTCTTGCACGAACCCTTATACTATATTTTTCCTACCACAGGGAAGGGTCAGCCAGCATGGAGGTGCTAAGAACAGAAGCGGAGCAAGTGAAGAACCCTGAGCTACGCGAGCTACTGCCTTACGGGTTCGCCATCCATCACGCCGGCATGAGCAGGGTCGACAGAACGCTCGTCGAAGATCTGTTCGCCGATAGGCATATTCAGGTCAGTGTTTTGAGCCCGAATTTTAGATCAGTTCTAGATCTAAAATTATATTACACACAGGTGCTTGTGGCGCAGTGACGTTTTGTTAGTGATACCAAAGTTAAGCAACCCATGGCGCGGTCGTGATTGGATGGGTGACCATTTGGACTCCGTGCTTCGGAAGGCATGTTAAGCAGTTGGTCCCAAATATCGTTTGATATTAGTCGTTAAGCCTAGTCAGACGTCCTAGGGCGGCTTGATAACATCTTACAGTAAGGTGGTCACTTGCCTTACACCCCTTCACCAATCCGCATTGAGCCCGCGTGGGGGAGTATGGCTCGTACCTCCTCATAGTTGAGGTGAGGCCTTTGCCCAGCTGTGGGATCTATATAGGGTAAAGCTGCGTAGCTTTTACGACTTCCTGGGCTTTTTAGGGTTCCGTTGTCCACAAGGAATCCTTATGTTTGTCAACCGTTGCTACAAAATATCTGCATGTATATTGATGTTACTCTCTCCAACGAACAGTAAAATCAAATCGTATTTATGGTATACGAGGAACGCGGGTTCAATTCCCTTATGTGTTCCTTTTTTCAAGTGCAAAATCTCATATTTAGTTTTCAGTGTGGAGTGTGGTTTAGTATGTAGTTTATATTTGTATTATTCTTAATTTTTGTTTATGTTTTGTATGTAGGTATTACATACAGGGTGTCTCGAAAAAGCACGCCAGACTGATACTAGAGAAAGCTAAGTCATAGACCTTTAAATAAAAATTAACATGGCTCTAATAAAAGTCTCATGGTTTTTGAAGATCATGAATGACACTCTTTTGTGACACACTAGAAAGTGGCAGTATAGCAAACTATGTCACTTTTACTAGAGTCATGTTATTTTTATTTATACTCGGCCCGGCGAACGTTGATCCCTATGACATTGACAGTTATTCCTACGACACCACAACCTTGTAGTGGCGTCACCGTTACATTAGAATCGAATTGGAGGCTTCTAAAAATGACATTTATTAAATTTTGGTAGATATATGCCATTACAATGGTATTCTGTCGGAATGATAACAATTCTTAACATTTACAAGAAATTATCTCAATCAGACTTTACGTTTACGTCCTGCAAAAGTTACTTCGTTTGGAAGATATCGACTAGTGCGGAAAAATATCGATAAACAAATGTCGATAATGGAAGCAAGTGTACATGATTTATAATCATTTAAGTTATAGGTGCCGAGCTGAATGTTAAAAAGTTGCATGAAATTGTTTTTTCATCTCGCCTGTTCGGAAAGTAGAACTTTCATGTGTAGATAGCCGGATGGGAAATAGCTTTTCCCTCCTACTTTATACTCCTACTATTAAATAAAAAGCCACTATCGAGAGTATCGATAGTTATTGCAATAGTCAAAGCTGTATCAGCTATCGATAGTGATTTTTTTATTGAACTTTGGTACTATCGATATTTTATAGATACTCTCGATATGTTATCGATACTATAGATAATTTATCGATACTATTGATATTTTATCGATACTATTGCTTTTGCCTCAACTATCGATATTCTATAGATACTATTGCTTTTGCCTCAACTATCGACAGTGGACTATCGAGCGGCAATGCTAACCACTTTGGCGCCGCTCGCGGACCAAGTTAAACGCCAAAATGTACCGTTCGGGCGCTTCGCGGATATGAAATGGAAAGCACCTTCGATTGCACCACATAAAAAAAGAAATGCACTATTTCTTTCCTCGCAGTCGAAATGAAAAATAGTATGTTTAACTCGGTTGAAAGCACCCATTCCACTCTCGAGCTATTGGCGCTCTGCCTATAAAAAGTTAAGTTACATCGACACGACCCATCACTAACATGAACTCTCATAGGGATCAAGGTTCGCCGGGCCGAGTGTAAAAGTTTTATGGCTAATCTCTCTTTAGTTGTCACTACTGTCACAGACTGTCGTCTGGCGTGGCAGTTTTGGACATAAATTATCATTATTTACTTCACCAAAACTGTAGAGTTTATCTGAAAGGTCTATGGGCAAGCTATATCCAGTCAGTCAGTCTGGCACGCTCTTTTTGGGACAACGAGGCAGTCAGCACGCTGGGTACTATTCACGAGGTCCCGGGTTCGAATCCCGGGTCGGGCTGAGAGTGTTTGTGTTTTTCTGTCTTGAAATTACTTAGACACAGCTCCGGAGTCAGGAAGTTGGTGGTGTTAACACCCCCGTGCCTCGGAAAGCACGTTAAGCCGTTGGTCCTGATCTTTCTACGGTCATGTCGGACTGCTGTCTCACCGAATTATGAAAGTGAAGGAACAGAGAGTGCACCTGTGTATTGCGCACACACTTGTGCACTATAATATGTCCTGCGCAGTTGGCTAATCTCTGTTGAGATAGGCCGCCGTGGTCGAAATTCGGCTAGAAGGACGTTATTATTTTGGGACACCCTGAATAACCCATAACCAATAATTTTTTCATGTAATTTGTAACCTGAAATAAATTAAATATTAAAAAGATTAAAACGAAGGCATAACCATATATTTCTCACTCCCAGGTGCTAGTCTCGACAGCAACACTAGCGTGGGGCGTGAATCTGCCCGCCCACACAGTCATAGTGAAGGGGACGCAAGTGTACTCCCCCGAGAAGGGTCGCTGGAGCGAGCTGGGAGCCCTAGACGTGCTGCAGATGTTAGGGCGCGCCGGCCGACCGCAGTACGACACCAAGGGAGAGGGTGAGCTTGTAGTCTAGCACTTAATTCATGCTCGTCCAGCCAGCAACGTAGTGCCGCGCGGCGCCGGTGAATAACGCGTGCGCACGTGTCGCTGATCGCTCGCGACAACCAAGTTGATTAGCCCACTACGGTGGGTCGCAAAAGGTCTTCAAATAAGGCATATATGGGTATGCCTTATTTGAAGATTATTCCAGCCCTGTGAAAGTACGAGAGCCATTCAATAAATACTTAGCCTACAAAAGAAAAAAGAAAATTTTGAGAAAGTAGAGATTTATTATTTATTTTTCAACATAGTCTCCTTTCAAGTCAACACACTTGGCCCAGCGATACTCCAACTTTTTCAACCCGTCCAAAAAATACGATTTTCCGAGGTCTTCAAAATAGGCCTCTGTGGCGGCGATGACCTCATCATTCGACCCAAATCTTTTGCCGGCCAGTGTCTTTTTCAGATTTGGGAACAAGAAGAAGTCACAGGGAGCCAAATCTGGAGAATACGGTGGATGGGGCAGCAATTCGTAGCGCAATTCGACCAATTTGGCCATGACGACGGCGGAGGTGTGAGCCGGCGCGTTGTCGTGGTGGAACAGCACTTTTTTCTTTGCCAAATGGGGCCGTTTCTTTTTCAATTCGGCATCGAGTCGGCCCAATAAGTCAGAATAGTAGAGCCCCGTGATTGTTTTACCCTTCTCAAGGTAATCGATGTAGATCACACCTTGCGAGTCCCAAAAAACACTGGCCATCACCTTTCCGGCCGATTGAACAGTCTTCGCCTTCTTTGGAGCACGTTCGCCGGGTAAAGTCCACTGTTTCGACTGTTCCTTGGTCTATGGTGTGTACCAGTGAACCCATGTTTCGTCGACGGTCACAAAACGACGCAAAAAGTCTGCCGGATTGCGTTGAAACAGTGCCAAACATGTCGCCGATGTGGTCTCACGGTTGCGCTTGTTGTCTGGTGTGAGCAAACGCGGCACCCATCGCGCCGATAACTTTTTCATACCCAGCTCTTCGTGCAGAATATGATGCACTGTCCCTTCTGCGATGCCTACAGTCTCAGCCATCCGCGAATCTTCAATCGCCGGTCTATCAACACGAGATCGTGGATTTTTTTTACGTTAACCTCCGTAATAGCCGTTTTTGGTGCACCTGGGCGTGGCTCATCAAAAACCGACGTGCGGCCACGAGCAAACTCGTTAAACCAATTTTTGACGGTCGCCATCGAAGGAGAAGAGTCACCGTACACAGCATCCAACCGCTCTTTGATTTCGCTGCGCGTTTTCCCTTCCAAAAACAAGAATCTTATCACTGAACGATATTGTTCTTTTTCCATTTTTGTCAAACCGACCGACACGCTCGCTTCCAAAGGCTGTCAAAACATAAAAAATGAAGGGAAAAGACTGAAAACTACATAGTAGACTTCAAAAAGTATTTACTAAAACTCTTTTGTAACAACAGCGCCATCGGGCGGCGAGGCTAAGTAATTATTGAGTGCCCCTCGTACATCAAATCAATCCACCTACTCCGATCACTGATGCCTGACTAGACACAGTCTGTTTTTTTAAGGATTGAGATCATAGATAAAGCGACAAATGATTGAATCTTTAGAATATCGAACTTTGATGATAGCCAATTATATTACCTCAGTTGATGTTGTTTTTAGTTGCCTCAGTTCGACTTTATTTATTTGAGTATTTATATGTGAAGGTTTGTATTATTTAGTATAGAAACAGAGCATATTGTTGTAGTTTAGTGTATAATAGAAAGAATTTCGCTCTCTAGCCGTACGCAAGAGGAACATAGATTCAAAACGTTTGGTGCTTATTTGTGCTATGTTAACGACATAAGGGTAGAGACCCCGCCTACGTCTTCTAGCAATCCCTATAGCACAGAATAAGTACCAGTACTCCGTACAGAAGTATGCCTTTGCAATGAAATTCAAAGAAATATCTACTCAATGTTGTTAACGATATGGTGTAATTCAGTTCGCCTCTGACTCAAGCACATTTTCGTGTAGACACCTACAAAAATCCATTGCAAGATAATTTCATTCTTATAACTCTGGAATATGATTCATAATACACTAAACCTATTCAGTGACGTACTATCACGCAACGCGATAGGGTTGACTGCCACAAGAAGCTACTTACGCCATCTAGCGCCTCTTTCTAGTACTTTATTCATTCTCGTCCAGCCAGCAACGTAGCCGCGCGGCCGCCGGTGAATAAACCACGCGAGCGTGTCGCTGGCCGGTAGCGACACGCAACCCTTACAAAGGGTCGCCGCGCGTAGGTACGTTTTTGCTACCTACGCGGGAAGATACACAGACCTGCCTATATTAAAAAGGGGTCGGTGGGATCAATTCGTGCTTGGCCACTCACCAAAGTGTATCCTGTAGAACACTGAACGGCGTATAGTGAAAGGGACGCATGTGTTCTCCCCCGAGCAATGACATAAGGGTGGAGACCTCGCCTATGTCTTCTGTCCCGATAATATAAGGGGTCGGTGGTATCAATTCGTGCTTGCACACTCGCCGAAGTGTATCCTGTAGAACACTGAACGGCGTATAGTGAAAGGGACGCATGTGTTCTCCCCCGAGCAATGACATAAGGGTGGAGACCTCGCCTATGTCTTCTGTCCCGATAATATAAGGGGTCGGTGGTATCAATTCGTGCTTGCACACTCGCCGAAGTGTATCCTGTAGAACACTGAAAGGCGTATATTGAAAGGCACGCAAGTGTACTCGCCCGAGAAGGGTCGCTGGAGCGAGTTTGGAGCCCTAGACGTGCTGCAAATGTTAGGTCGCGCCGGCCGACCGCAGTACGACACCAAGGAGAGGGTAAGCTTGTAGTTGTTGTTGTCGAGGCCGAGGATGGATCATGTCATTTACTATCGGGACACAAGTAGGCAGGGCTAATACCCCTATGTCGATAATTCATACCACTAATAGGTACGCACTAAACACATTTTTAAATTACGTTCCTCTTGCGTACGGTTAGAAATTGGAATTCATTGCTGACAGTTCTCTAAACACTATGACCTTTAAGGAACCCAGAGCTATGGTGACGGTCATGCTTGGTGTTTCTCTGCGGGATCGAATCAGAAATGAGATACGCAGCAGAAGTAAAGTAACGGATATAGCCCAGCGGATCAGTAAGCTCAAGTGGTAGTGGGCAGGGTGCGAAGAACTGATGGCCGTTGGCAGGCCTGTGTATCTTCCCGCGTAGGTAGCAAAAACGTACCTACGCGCGGCGATCCCCTTGGTAAGGGCCTAAACAAGTTGGGTGTCGCTAGCCGGGAGCGACACGCTCGCGCGTTTTATTCACCGGCGGTGCGCGACACTAGGTTGCTGGTTGGACGAGCGTGAATAAAGTCCTAGAAAGATGCGCTAGATGGCGTAAGCTTCTTGTGGCAGTCAACCCTATCGCGTTGCGTGATAGTACGTCACTGAATAGGTTTAGTGTATTATGAATCATATTCCAGAGTTATAAGAATGAAATTATCTTGCAATGTATTTCTGTAGGTGTCTACACGAAAATGTTCTTGAGTCAGAGGCGAACTGAATTACACCATATCGTTAACAACATTGAGTAGATAGTTCTTTGAATTTCATTGCTAAGTCGTACTTCTGTACGGAGTACTAGTACTTATTCTGTGCCGTTGGGGCAGAAAGGTTCTTGATCGGAGACCATTTGCAAAAGCGTAGCGTAGGGCGTCCACAGGCAAGATGTACAGACAACCTTATAAAGGTCGCAGGATCGCACCAGACGTTGCCTACTTGTAACAGGTCACTTTCAAAATCTAACGGGAAGGCTTATGTTTACCAGTGGAAGTCTTGCGTCTGATAATGATGATATGATAGTCTTGGGCGTGAATCTTCCCGCCCTCACCGAGATAGTGAAAGGGACAATGATAATACCACAGAATAAGTACTAGTAATTCGTACAGAAGTATGACTTAGCAATTGTATTCAAAGAAATGTCTACTCAATGTCGTCAACAATATGGCGTAATTAAGTTCGCCTCAGAGTCAAGCACATTTTCGTGTAGACACCTACAAAAATCCATTGCAAGATAATTTCATACTTATTGCTCTGGAATATGATTCATAATACACTAAACCTATTAAGTGACGTAATATCACGCGACGCCATAGGGTTGACTGCTACGAGAAGCTTCTAACGCCATCTAGCGCCTCTTTCTAGTACTTTATTCATTCTCGTCTAGCTAGCAACGTAGCCGCGCGGCCGCCGGTGAATAAAACGCGCGAGCGTGTCGCTGGCCGGTAGCGACACGCAACTTGTTTTAGCCCCTAAGTAAGGGTCGCCGCCTGTAGGTACGTATTTGCTACCTACGCGGGGAGATACACAGGCCTGATAATACACTGGATTCATACGGGTCTGTCTAGAGGTGATCGATCAGTGTCTGGGCTTCAGCTTTACCCTATAGTTTATGACATCTTTTATATTTATACATCCAAGGCCAGGAACTTAAATTCCTATGTATACTTATAATTTGCTTGCCATTTTCCTAATTCACCTAGGGTCGGCGCTATCATCATATACTACATATAATAAACTTAACCAGGCCTGTGTTTCTTCCCGCGTAGGTAGCAAAAAATACCTACCTATTACTTATATTTGTGTACCATCTATAATGTGACATGCAATAAATGATTTGAATTTAAATGTACCTACGCGCGGCGACCCCTTGGTAAGGGACTAAACAAGTTGTGTGTCGCTAGCCGGCAGCGACACGCTCCCGCGTTTTATTCACCGGCGGTGCGCGACACTAGGTTGCTGGTTGGACGAGCGTGAATAAAGTCCTAGAAAGATGCGCTAGATGGCGTAAGTAGTTTCTTGTGGCATTCAACCCTATCGCGTTGCGTGATAGCACGTCACTGAATAGGTTTAGTGTATTATGAATCATATTCCAGAGTATTCTGTAGGTGTCTACACGAAAATGTTCTTGAGTCAGAGACGAACTGAATTACATCATATCGTTAACAACATTGAGTAGATATTTCTTTAAATTTCATTGCAAAGTCATAAGTCTGTACGCAGTACTAGTACTTATTCTCTGTGACTTAACGTCTTATTTGTCGTCAGGTATCCTCATAACGAACTACTCGGAGCTCCAGTACTACCTGTCGTTGCTGAATCAGCAGCTGCCCATCGAATCGCAGCTTGTCAGCAAGCTGCCCGACATGCTAAACGCTGAAATAGTCCTCGGTTCCGTACAGAGTGTGAGGGACGCTGTGACTTGGCTCGGTGAGTCTATTTATATTTGAGTCTTGAAATCATCATCATCTTAGCGCTATCCCGGTTGTGCACTCGCACGCCTAGGGCCCAGGGCTCCATGATCCAGAATATGGCAGATCAGGTAATTTGGTATGTGAAGTATACATTTTAAGGTATATGTTTTATATTTTTTTCGTGAAGTAGGGACTAAGTTAAGAAGTATTTGAATTTTTTATTCAGTAGTTATTTGGTATTTATTTATTGAAAATTCAAATTTCTGTCATAATCATGCCTATGACGACTTTCTCTCATATTTACAGCATTATCTATGGAAGCTTAAATGGAAATAAAAAACTTGTTATTCCAAAAGTTACTAATGAATATGGAAAAAGAACAAATAGATACCTAATACCTAAACTTATTATTAAAATGCCTTTAGAAATAAAAAAATGAAATTAATGAAAAAAATATCAAAAGAATTAAAAAAAAAATGTTTTTCACTTGTGTTACATAATGTTCATTTGATCAGCGTGTACTGAATTTGAAAATCCTATATAGGGAGCACGCGCGCTCGGCGTGCGATGACTGGACGGGTAGGTAGCTTGTTTACGTGCAATATGCAACAGCCAACCGGTTGGTAGGCATCGAACGTCAAGCTTCGCTGTACCTGTGCGCGCTCGTTCAATAACAATCATGCTTATTGTAATTGTATAAAGAGAACTAGTACGGTGTTATTACAAAACTAGCAGTTCCCCGCGACTTCGCCTGCGCAAAAAGTCGGATTTTCCATACAAATTTTCATCCCTCATTTCACCCCCTGATGATTTTATATCGCGACAAAAAGTAGCCTATGTCCTTCCCAGTGTCTCAAACTATCTCTGTGCCAAATTTCATTTGTTTCTGTCCAGTAGTTTCGGAGCCTATTCGATGCAAATAAACAAACAAACAAACAAACAAATCTTTCCTCTTTATAATATTAGTATAGAAAATCAGACCAGGTTTAAACTAGGTCTAAATATTAGCCGTCAACGGAGGAATGAATGACACATTTGTGACATAACCTAATTGATAAGCGCTTTTCTAATTGGCTAGCTAATAGCTTAGTCCTGTCTTAAACCCGGTACTAAGTTTTTAGAATAACGGGGGTAGTGTCTAGATAAACCTAACATAGGCTTTAAGACACTATTTACAAACAAAAATGTATTCTTTGTATAAATGAATAAATAAATAATAAGCAAACTTTTTTCTCGATTGGAAACTCTCACACGTGCAAATAGTAACGTCATATGTCGGTTTCCGGTGCGTTTAGAGGACATATAAAGGATAAATTATACTCCGTATTTTTGTAAAAATACAATCTTTAAATTTTAGGTGGTATAAGTAACTGTATAGTGATTATGGGCATACAACCTCTAAATGGTTTTAAAATGACCATAGGTTGTTTTTTATTTTACATTCTGAATTACAGTGGAGCGACTGCCGTCTGACCTCCGCGACCCTATTGACATAGGAACTTTTCCTCTTTTGATCATGGTTACACATTCAGTCGCCTGAATGGCGACCCGCTATAGCCACTACGCCTAAACCTGCACATTCGGGCGAATAATTTTGTATCCATGATCCAAACTGGTCAGGTTCCCCTGTTAACAGGGTCATGGAGGTCAGATGGCAATGGATTGGATTATGGTCCAAAGCGGACCTTGGGCCGTCGCGTGCGAGTGCACAACCGGGATAACCCTCGGATTATGATGAGCAGGACTGTCGTTATAACATCCTCCTATATCCTATAATTGTCTCCCCCAGGCTATACCTACCTATACATCAGGATGCTCCGTCAACCAGCTCTGTATGGAGTGACGCCAGAGAAGCTTCAAGAGGATCCGCTCTTGGAACTGCACAGAGCCGACTTGGTGCACACGGCAGCTAGTTTGTTGGACAAGTAAGGATTTTTGATAATTTGAAAAGTAGTTGTGAGATGTTTACGCCAATTTTTGTGAAAAGGACGCCAAAAAATGGGCAGATTTCAACATATTTGAACCTAATTATTTTTTGCTGGTAAATAGATATTTTTTTTATTTTAGTAGTCATAAGTATTTCATTTCAAAAAATAAAAACCGGCGTCTCTGAAGACATGCCCTAGTCCATTTTAATTATTATGGCTGTTACCTTCATACTTTAACCGCTAAACAGATTTACATAAAAGAAGATTGATCAAAATTGCCCCACGTTCTATAACAAAGTTGAGATAGTTTTAAGTCCCGGCATTGGTGTTGTGTGCCCCTTTATAATGTATTATAATGAACCCAAATTAAAGTTCAATTAATATTTTCAAGCTGAGCCCATTTTTCTGGTAGCGAAAAAATAGCAAGTGATAAATATTAACCTTGACCCTCTTCAGGACTGACCACTACTTTCGTTTGTACTTGTCCTTTTCGTCTGTAGGTAATAATGTCGTCATATTACTTTTCTTGACAAATTGTATCGTATGTTATTATATTAATATTTATGTATGTGAATTATTTCACTTATATATGAGTATATTTGTATCTTTTTATCTAGTATGTACGTTTATTTTTACAGTATTTTGTTAATTTTTCCTTAAAAGTGTATCAATACTGAATGTCCCGCCACTAATTATCTTTCTGCATTCCGACGCGGTTGATTGGTAGAGAATGCCTTAAGGCATTAAGTCCGCCAATTGTACTTTCTTTTTTGGTGCAATAAAGTTTAAATAAATATCGTGAGCGTGAAAATGTTGTGCGAGAAATCTTTGGAGAGCGTTCTCGCGAAGTCATGCGAAAAATCTTGAGAATCTTGAGTCTTGGAAGTCTCCCGTCGAAAGTCTGGAGTTCTATTTTTGAATCACTCGCGTGTATATTACTATTTCTTTCGTCATCTGAAATTCCGCATCTTTGAATCACTCGATCGACTGCATTCGACCGCTCGGAACCGCAACAAGTACCCTTACCCATTCGTTACAGAAAGCGAGCGGTAGAATAAACTTCAAAATGTATGTGTTGAGTGAAAATTATCTCGCATTCGCCAACGTAATGGCGCACAAGTGAATTCAAAAATAGGGTTACTAAAGAGGCCACGACGTTTGTGAGATCTTGGTGTTCACCCAGAGCCATCTTCAAAATGGCTTCCGCAGAATACCAGTAGTCGTGACGTGCTTTTGTCGTCACTGACATACACTGAGCGGAGGCCTTTTTGGTACAAAAATATTAGTTCTCTGAGTTGCCTGCTTGTTTGTAAGTTTTGATACTAAGTAAAGTTAGCCTATATAGATCCCACAGCTGGGCCTCACCTCAACTATGAGGAGGTACGAGCCGTTCTCTACCATGCGAGCTCAGTGCGGATTGGTAGAGGGGTAAGGCAAGTGACCAACCTTACTGTCAGATGTTATCAAGCCGCCCTATAGTGCCTATGACTAGGCTTAAAGACTTAAATCAATAGATATTAGCCGGGACCAACTTCTTAACGAGCCTTCCGAAGCATGGAGATGCTTGTCATGGACGTCACTTAATTGGTCAAAATGGTCACCCATCTTTTTTACCCCCCGCACATGTCTTGTGCGGGGAACCGATAGTAAGGTTTATAATTATGTATGCTAGCCATTTATATTAACTGACTTCAAAACTGATGAGTTTCTCAAGTCGACGCGTATATTTCCAAGCAAAATATTAACGAGGTATGTTTCAGTTTGTCTTTTATATTTTGTCCACAGGGCGGGCCTTATAAAATACGAACGCAAATCCGGCCACTTCCAACCGACCGAACTCGGTCGCATAGCCTCTCACTACTACTGCACGTACGAGACTATGCAGTGCTACAACCAACTCCTGAGGCCGACCTTGGGCGAGATAGAACTGTTCCGTGTGTTCTCTCTCTCTGCGGAGTTCAAGCATGTGGCTGTGAGGGAGGAGGAGAAGTTGGAGCTGCACAAGTTGATGGAGCGTGTAAGTATTATTTTTTCCGTCTGGAGAATTTAGTAACGTTAAGTAAACTTAAGTTAATTTCTCGCAATTTGCAAAAAAAATATTTTTTCTTAAAGATGTAATATGTAATAATAATAAAGCCCTTTATTCCGAAACATAGTTACAATAAATAATTTCTGAGTTTGCAGTATATCCATTGTTTTGGTGTGCCTATGGGCATAGGCCTCTTCCAACTCTTTCCACTGTTGCCGGTCTTCTTCCACTCTTGTCCTGTGTGAAAATAGTAATAAGTTTTTGACAAACATTGAAGACTAGATTTTAATATAGTTAGATTTTTTTTGTTAAAAAATTACTAGATCCTTTGACACTTTTCATGTGTAATATAAATATAACAACTTGCTAATCTTTTTAAAATATTAAATCTTTCACCAAAAGAGAGTCTGAAAGAGATCTTTAAAATTTTTTTTTTATCTTTGTTCTTTTTTTACTGTGCTTTAAATATTATCAAAATAATGACTAGACTGACTAACTGACAAAACAACGTACAGCAAAAACTACTAGGATTATAAACTTTTTAGTATAGATGAGCACCTAGAAAGAATATTCAAAAAAATTCTCCTTAGGGGGTAAAAAAGGGGTGTAAGTTTGTATGAAAAGGGGTGACGATCTATAAATTATCCTATAGGCAAGTATCCTATATCCAATTGCAAGTTTTTACGAAATTAATTTAAATTTCGCTTACAACACGGTCAATAAGTTGGAACGCGGAAGAGTTGGTGGCGCCGCGACGGCGACCGCGCCTGTTGTGTTGGCCCTCAGCGCGCACAAAGTACTTGGCGAATGCTCCCACCGTTCGGGCTCTACGCCTTATAGGAGATATACTCGCCGACGACTATGATATTGACAAATTTGCAGACAGCTTTGGTCAATTCATGCACAAAGCTGTTTTTTACATAGAAAGTTTGTGTTCTGAGTGTTTGCGCAGTAGTATTACCTAACCTTACATAAGAATTTGATTACTTTTAATTATTCTAACTGACTCTAATGTGTATTTTTTCTGACATAATATTTAAAATTAGTGACATATGTTATTGTAATCCTAATGTATCTTACTTTTTTATTTGATTTTCTATATTGTAATGTTTGTTCGACCATTTGTTTTTTTACTGTGAGTGACTAGCATACTGACGCTTTGGGCGACTGCGAGTCAGTATGTTTACTGTTAAATAAATTTTGTGAGCGAAATTTAATATATTTTTTTAATAAATTATTTCTTATTCTATAAATAACATTGCCACATTCCATTATTTTATAGGGTGTCCCGTTAATGAAGAATAATCCTTTATGTACAGATTAGTTACATCATAGTTTTTCAAGTTAAAGTGTTACCATTTTCGAGTTACAAATATTTAATTGTTGTATGGCTACTTCTACAATTGACGACTTTTTCTATTTTAAGTCTGTTTCTATTTTAATATTCTTGAATTTTCCAAACACAAAAATCAATGTCACTTTTTACTTAAAATGTCAGTAGGGCTCTCAAAAATAATAATAACACAAAACCAAAATCTTAAAAATGGCAACACTTTTATTTGAAAAAATCTGTACATAAAAAATAATTATCCTTCATTAACGATACATCCTGTATATAAAATTTTTGTCCCCAGGTACCGATCCCAATAAAAGAAAGCATAGAAGAACCGTCGGCCAAAATAAACGTACTGCTCCAAGCCTACATATCGCAACTGAAGCTTGAAGGATTCGCGCTGATGGCCGACATGGTGTACGTGACGCAGTCCGCGTGTCGGCTACTGCGCGCCATATTCGAGATTGTTCTGCACCGCGGTGAGTGGGTCCTTCCTTGTCTCGCTCTAGCCTGGATGGCTCTAGCCTCGTTGGATTTAGCTTGGCTGACCGTATGTCTGGCTGGCTCTAGTCTGTTTAGGTCTAGTAAATATCGCAGCTGAATCTTGAAGGGTTCGCGCTGAAGGCTGACATGGTGTACGTGACGCAGTCCGCGTGTTGGCTACTGCGGGCCAGATTGCTCTGCACCGCGGTGAGTGGATCCTAGCTTGTCTCGCTCTAGCCTGGCTGGTTCTAGCCTGGGTGTCTCTTGCTTGACTGGAATTAGGGCTGGCTGGCTCTAGCTTGGTTAGCATCAGCCTGACTGGAAAAGTCTGGCTGACTCTACCCTGGCTAGCTGGAGACTGGCTGGCTCTAGTCTGTCTCGGTCTAGTACATATTCCAACTGAATCTTGAGGGATTCGCGCTGATGGCCGACATGGTGTACGTGACGCAGTCTGCGTGCCGGCTACTGCGGCCCATATTCGAGATTTTTCTGCACCGCGGTGATTGCTAATTACCACTACAATCGCTAATCTGGAAGGTCCACTTGTGCCTGTCCGAATTAGTTAATCTGGACTGGCGCAAGGCCTATGATCTGAGTAGAAAGCCCATTTGCGCAAGTATAGATTAGCTAACTGGCGTAAGTGTAGCTTTCTTAAAAATATATAATTCTCAGGTTGGGCGCAACTGGTGGATAAAACTTTGGCGCTGTGCAAGATGGTGGACCGTCGCATGTGGCAGTCAATGTCGCCGCTTAGGCAGTTCAGGAAGATGCCGGAGGAGGTAAGTGAGAGAGACTTCATTTAAGTATTAACGATTTCGTGTAATTTTCTTTGCCGCCACAAAAAATGACTGCACTAACCTATCGTGTCTATTGTCTTTAGTATAAACCGCGGAGTAGAAGACGCCATCTACTTCCATATTAACACACTATCATTGATAATTTCAATCATTTTCTGAAGTTGTGCAGCAATCATCTCGTGCTTTTCACAAACTAAATATCTTTTTCACAGGTAATAAAAAAGCTAGAAAAGAAAAACTTCCCGTGGGAAAAGCTATACGAGCTAGGCCCGAACGAGATAGGCGAGCTAGTGCGCGCGCCGAAGCTAGGCAAGATGATACACAAGCACGTCCACCAGTTCCCGAAGCTGGAGTTAGCGACGCATATTCAGCCCATCACCAGGTCTACATTGAGAGTCGAGTTGACGATAACGCCGGACTTCCAGTGGGATGAAAAGGTAGGTCTGTAGGTCTAGCTGGCTCTAGCCTGCCTGGCTGTAGGTGTAGCTGTTTCTAGCCTGGCCGGATGTAGGTTTAGCTGGCGCTAGCCTGCCTGGCTGGCTGTCGATCTAGGTAGCTATAATTCTATCTGTCTGAAGATCTAGCTGGCTCTAGCTTGGTTGGCTGTAGGTCTAGCTAGCTGTCTATAGTAGAATTATTTTCTTCGTGCAGTTTGGGTCATAAATCATAGCTCGGTCTCAGCCCGGCTAGGGCGGTGAGTATGTTGCGCGGGCGCACCGCCGTTATCGATAAAAACAAATGAGTCATCGAAGGCAGGTACACTGCGGGGTGCGGTATACAAAGGATAGTGCGACATTGTTATGTTATGAGTCATTTGTTTTCCATTATTACCCCCGCCTAATACCTGCAAACAATTACTACATAGATCGAAGAGAAACGTGTTTTTGGGCATTCGCTCTCTAAATTTCTTTAGTGACACAATGGCTACTCCTTTGTTTGGTACCAAAACGGCAGAATTTATTCAGAATAATAGTTTGCCTGTTGGCACCAATATACCAGCACTAGCTCGTATTGTTATCAACAATGTTTTAAAATTTTTTACTGAAGTGAAAATAGATCCCGAAATGTTACAAAGTGTAATTTCTGCCGTTCACGTGAACTTGCTGCGGCGATATGTGGTGGAACCCACATAATGACAAAACTAAAAACACTATCGATATCTCTTATCGACAACAATAATGCACGTCATTATGCCCGCCCATAAGGCCCGTGAGTGGGAGAGAGAGCGAAATACTCGCTTCACCGCTCCGATAATTTATGACCCAAACTGCACGGAGAAAATAATTCTACTATAGTTAATCTGTAAATATATTTATATTTATGTGCGGGAAGTAGCAATATTAAATATATTTTCTACAGCTACGTAAAAATCAGCAATCAAATCATACTGAGAATTTGACTTCCAGTGGGATGAGAAGGTAGCTCTACGCGTTCTTCTTGATTGAGATAAGCAAGTACAATTTTTACGTGCCTTTTAGCGCCTGATAACTGACAAGCCAGCAGATATGCATACATTTATTTCTGAGAAAATACGTTATGACTGGGGGGGGGGGGGGCTTAGACAAGTGACAATTTTGGTAATGATTTTCGCTATTCAACCGTCATCATCATCAAATTTAAGAGCTAGGCTCTTGTCGGTGGAGTAATTTCCATTTCTCTCTGCTTTCCGCCCTTCTCTTAACCTCCTGATACGACCCTGATCTTTTCTTTTATTTGCTGCATGTAGCTTATTCTTGGTCTTCCTCGCTTCCTTTTTCCTTCTATTCTTCCTTCTATTATCGTTTTAATAAAGTTGTCGTGTCGAATCAGGTGGCCTAACATTCGTCCCCTCCTACACTCTATTGTTTCCATCAATCTCCTTTTTTCCCTAACCATAGACAAAACTTCTTCATTTGTTTTCTTCTCCGTCCAACTTATACGCTCCATTCCCCTCCAGCGCCACATCTCGAAGGCTTCCAGTCTCTCTCTGTCCCTCTTTGTCGATGTCCACGCTTCACATCCATATAGTGCTATACTCCAAATGTACACTTTAACAAGTTTTTTGCGAACTTTGCTTGATATTCTGGCCTTGAGCAGGTGCTTTTTTGCATTATAAGCTTGTCTCGCCATCGCTATCCTTACTTTTATATCTGGTGTACATTCAACCGTGTGCATATAATTTTTAACAAATTTTTTTTTTGTTGACAGATACACGGGCAGTCGGAAGCGTTCTGGATTCTGGTCGAAGACGTGGATTCCGAAGTTATACTCCACCATGAGTATTTCCTTCTCAAGCAGAAATACTGCAAGGATGAACATCAGGTAATCACTATCTATTATTGTGAAAACAACCAATTCAAAGCTTAGTTATGTTAGAAACTAGCGAACCGGCCCTGGAATGGAACAGGTGCGATAAAAAAAAAATGCGTTTACTCCCTTACTTTTCCTATTATAAGATTTAAAAATCAGTTCGATTTAAAAAAAAATATTGAACAAAACTTGTCTTGACAATAATAAACATCCAAAAAAAAAATTTGGTGCAGTCGTTCAAAAGCATAACTTTACGTACATTTCCACGATTCTTTTTATTTATATTTCACATAGAAGATAGATAAAATAAATAAATTAACCCTAACATAACTTTAACCAAGAACGTAAAATTAAAATTAACAAAAAAATACTCATTATAAATATGTTATATTATTATTGTTTTACGCAGACAGGCAGTTGAAACAACTGATGCAGTCTGCATCTCGCTTTCATAGCTTAGCCTTTCTTTCCTGTATGTGTTTGTCAAGTCTGTTTTTAATTGGTTTGTTCTTTCTCTCTATTAATAATACACTACTCTATTGCTGAAGCATACCTACATAATAATGTCCTCCTAGCCGAATTTCGACCACGTCGGCCTATCTCAACAGAGATTAGCCAACTGCGCGGGACATATTATAGTGCACAAGTGTGTGCGCAATACACAGGTGCACTCTCTGTTCCTTCACTCTCATAATTCGGTGAGACGGCAGTCCGTCATGATCGTAGAGAGATCAGGCGCAGGACCAACGGCCTAACGTGCTTTCCGAGGCACGGGGGTGTTAACACCACCAACTTCCTGACTCCGGAGAATTGTCTGAGTAATTTCAAGACAAAAAAACTCAAACCCTCTTGGCCCGACCCCGGGACGTGGATAGTAGCCAGCGGGCTGACCACTAGACCAACGAGGCAGTCCTACATATACCTACTTTAATTAATAAAATAAATTTAACATAAGCACTTATATGTAAAATGAAATCTTTTTTTATACGGGTCATATGCGTCCAAAATTGAAAATGCTTATATTTTATTCATTTTTTTATTAATTTGTTCAGGTAAAACTGTTCGTGCCTGTGTTTGAGCCGCTGCCTCCACAGTACTTCCTGAGAGTGGTTTCTGACAGGTGAGTTTCAAATTAAATACATTTACTTCGTCGTCTTTTGATGACGAAGTAGCAATCCGACCGACGTGGCCAAGTGACGTAGTTTTAAAGTGTCGCCATCTCTGAGGTCCCGAGTTTGATCCCCGGTAGAGTCTGTAGGTACCTTACTTGTGCGGTATGTTAAATAACTAAGTCCGTCTTCAGAAGTTACAAAGATATTTTCACACCACCTACTCGGCAATGTTCAATTACACGTCATGCAAACCTAACTCAAAGTGAGTCATTGCATCACTAGTGACGTAATGTTGTATGAAATTTCATTACGCCCCTAGGGAGGCAAAGTGATTTGAATTTCGAATAAGAGTTCGAAGGCATGATCACACTAGCCCGTTCCGCACCAAATAGAACATAATATGTTCTCTTTGGTGCGGAACGGGCAACAATATTATTTGAAATTTGAACCTAACAGCCAAGAATTTCAGCACGAATGGAATAAAAAAAAAGGGCGCGATAAAAAAGAAAAAGATTTCTAAAAAAGAAAAAAAAGTCTATGTATTTTAAGAAATTACAAACAATGTTTTCGTAAAACTGTCGACTGACGAAATTTATTTGACACCATTCCATTAGTTGTAAAGTCGCTGGTATTGTTGATAATAACAATTTACTGCCAGAAAAGTCAAAGGATATAATATAGATAAAATAAGTTTTTTGTAGTAAATTTTTCATTGCCTCGTAGGAAGTGTGAAAGAGTATTCTCCTCGGGGATAAAGATGTCTTCGTCTTGGGCGAGCTTAAATCCCTCGCTACACTCAGGATTCTACTTTTAACTCCCTCGCTATGCTCGGGAGTAAACACTAAACTCCCTCGCTCCCGTCGGGAGTTAATTCTCGAATCCTTCGTTACGCTAGAGATTCAAGATGACGCCCGTGACGTAAGACATCACTTTATCCCCTTGGTGAATAATCTACTATTAGATTGCAAAGTAAATGCTTATCACTTATAGCCTGACCAGGAATATCTGCGACCTGAATTAAGGGCGCTTCGAATCCACTTTATATGACAACACTCTGTATAATCATACCAGCGTAGATTGGCAACTGAACATAAAAAAAATATATTTGTTTACATTAATGTCAATTTTTTGAGCCTGCCGGCTAATGATAACGGATTATACTATAAAAGAACTCGACAGAACACTCGCAAATTGAGTACATATTAAATTCAGTAACTCTTTGTCATATTGGCCTTGAATTTTTGACCAAAACACAATTACTTTTGCAAAACCACTAACGAGTAAAAGAATCATTAATCCATTGTTTTTCTAGATGAAGTTACCTACTAATTTTATCATAATTTTAAATATTTAATAGGAAATCACGGAAAACTGTACGAACTATTTTAGTTAAAATATCCAAGTAGGGTTGAAATAAAGAAAATAAAACTCAAAACAAGTATTTATTAAAATATTCTCCGTATCCATCAGTAGCCAATTTTGACTTTTCGCACTATATGACATACCAAAAATTCGTGATGACAACTATATCAATAATTATTTTTAAAAAACCGTGGTGATCACATAGACTTTCTAGTCAACAAATACTACAACACATGTTTAACCACTTTTCTTTCACGAAAACGAATAGTTCTTGGTATTTTTATCTCATAAAAATTGCACTTAGTCGAACATTAGATTACGCGTCCACTTTGACACTAATCATTATGACAATTGATGACATGTCAATGACGATTTGAGGGTTCTGTTGCTAGTAAAAGAAATTAGTTCCAGTTGTTTTCCGCAATATGGCGAGGTCCCATATATTCCTGGTCAGGCTATAAAAACAATAATTTATTGTATATAAGTGTATAGTAGATAATGTGGGTTTCCTACAAGTCAATATAGAAATATATATTTTCTAATAGCTGCGACTTCGCCCGCGCCAACAGCCGGTTTTTCCATACAAAATTTCATTCACATTTCCTAAACTAAAATTAATCGAATGTGTCATTCGAAAGGACACATTCGATCAATTTTTGTGAGCGAAATATGGAAGCAGTCTCTTCATACTAATTTGCAAAGAAAAGCGACACCTCTTATTACCCGACTACGGAAGGAAGGTTATGTTTTTCGAGAGTATGTATGTATGTAGCACGCCCTACAGCCAAAACGGCCGGACATTTTTTGACATGTGAGGTGTCGTTGAATGTGTTAAAATAGTAAGAGTGACATAGGCTACTTACATTTAAAAAATGGCGCCCGCAAATGGAAATAAAAGAGGAGGGAGGAATGGTTTTTTGCCTTACCATAGCAATATCATATGAAAGCTAGTGAAAATACCATTTCAAAAAAGTAATCCGTTTTGCAGTCGGGTATTTTGTTTTTTTAAAATTAGGCGTTACTTGTCACACTAATATTAGGCGCATAATTTCATTTCGTAAAAACTTGCAAACAAATTACTTAAGTTACAAAAGTAATTAACATTTTATATTTTAATTTCATGTAAATTTATTTTCATCGGAAAATCATTAATCTCACACTCCCCTTACAGATGGATAGCATCGGAGACCCAACTGCCAGTGTCGTTCCGTCACCTCATCCTACCTGAGAAGAATCTGCCACCAACTGAACTGCTTGATCTGCAGCCGCTGCCTATCTCCGCGCTACGGAACCCACAGTACGAAGCGCTGTACAGCGAGGTGTTCCCGCAGTTCAACCCTGTCCAGACGCAGGTAAGGTTACAATAAATAATTGTACAAGTACAAAAGGACCACTCCGCAAAGATATTGAACACATTAAGTGACACGGACACGCCTCACGTGTTCAAGTTGATCTACGTCTCTATGCCAAGAACACGCCAGGCGTGTTTTGAATATTCTGTTAATATTTCTCAAAGTAAACCAGGTTTTCTGTTTAAATTATTTGAGCATTATTTTTAAGGAATAAGCTATGGCATGATGAAGCAGCCACCGAAAAAAACTAATCAGATTTTTTACGAAAAAAAAGGTCTTGTGTAGTGCCGAAAATACTCTAGGCGTGTTTACTTACCGAAGCTGCTCTCGGTCAGGCCTGTGTATCTTCCTGCGTAGGTAGCAAAAACGTACCTACGCGCGGCGACCCCTTGGTAAGGGACTAAATAAGTTGAGTGTCGCTAGCCGGCAGCGACACGCTCGCGCGTTTTATTCACCGGCGGTGCGCGACACTAGGTTGCTGGCTGGACGAGCCTGAATAAAGTCCTAGAAAGATGCGCTAGATGGCGTAAGTAGCTTCTTGTGGCAGTCAACCCTATCGCGTTGCGTAATAGTACGTCACTGAATAGGTTTAGTGTATTATGAATCATATTCCAGAGTTATAAGAATGAAATTATCTTGCAATGTATTTTGTAGGTGTCTACACGAAAATGTGCTTGAGTCTGAGGCGAACTGAATGACACCATATCGTTGGCAACATTGAGTAAATATTTATTTGAATTTCATTGCAAAGTCATACTTCTGTACGGAGTACTAGTACTTATTCGGTGCTTCGGTTCCCAAACGTTTTTATACCATTTCCCCGAATTAAATCTTGTTGATCACACTTTTTTCACTGATGGATAATCCGGGACTATTTGTCCCATTTCATCTATAGCGACTAAATCTACTGTGATTGCGACTTATCTAAATACAGGAACTGCATACTGATATTTTCAATAGATTAACGAAGGATTGGGTGACTAACTGGTAAACAATGAGAATCCGTAACGATTTTTATTATTAATGTAATTTTATTGACAGTTAAAAAACGAATAATTTCATTTTAAATATATTATTGCACTTGAAAAAATGACCGCCAGAGGCGGGAATCGAGCCCGCGTTCCTCGCATTCCGGGCGATTGCCTAACCTCTCATAATAATTGAGAGTGTAATCCCAATAACATTGATGAAAGCAACGCGGCATAACAGCGTTAAGAAGCACTTGAAAAATTTCGGCAGGCTCTGCCAACGCCAGGGTGGCCGAGAGGTTAGGCAATCGCCCGGAATGCGAGGAACGCGGGTTCGATTCCCGCCTCTGGCGGTCACATTTTCAAGTGCAATAATATATTTAGATTGCAAAGTGAATGCTTATCACTTTAAAACGAATAATTTCATTTTCCTATCCCCAGGTGTTCAACGCGGTGTACAACTCTGACGACAACGTGTTCGTCGGCGCGCCTTCCGGCTCCGGTAAATCCGTCATAGCCGAGCTGGCCCTACTGAGGTTGCTGTCTTCCAACAGTAGCGGTAGAGCCGTGTACCTACTGCCTAAGGTAATAATTTGTATCTGATAGTTTTTAACATGTTTTAACACTCACAGTGTTCTTTCTTATTTAAATTAATAAGAAACCAAAATTTTGAACCCACGACTTTTGACTAACCGGGCCAACGCTCTTACCAACTGAGCTACCGTGCAGTCCATCCACTAGTGTGAAATTATTGGTATCTTTTGAATACGTTATTCCGTGACGTCAGCGACATCTACCCGAGCTGTATTGCGACAGCAGTACTTATTTATTTGTATCTGTTTATGTTCTCATTGTTTTGTTGCTAGTACGCAACTTACGCAACATTTGCTTAATCCATACTAATATTATAAATGCGAAAGTGTGTCTGTCTGTTACCTCTTGACGCTTTAACCACCGAACCGATTGAAATAAAATGTAGTATGGTGACAGTTCGAGACCCTGGAAAGGACATATACTACATTTTGTCGCGATATAAAAAAAGAGGGTGAAATGGGGGATGAAAGTTTATATGGAAAATCCAACTCTTGCGGGCGAAGTCGCGGGGAATCACTAGTGTATAATATAAGTGTAACATACTGAGGTATTAGTTCAGTTTTTATTTTTATTCAGTATTTTTGTACGATGTTTCTCTTTACGATTATTATATTTCCTAATTGTAAGATTTTTAAAGATCGAAATTCTTAATTAAAAATTAAATTATTACATAAAATATAAACTGAAATGTACATTTTATACTTTCAAGAAGTTTTCTTATACATTAAATTTTTTCATTGTTTTATGTTTTGTCTATGGAATCCCTGTGCGTAAATAACAATAATATGTAGTAATTAAAATCCTTCTCAATACATATTTAATAATAACATGTACGTACGCAAAAATTTAGATCTTTTTATGAAAAAAAAAGTGATATTCATTCGTATAACAACAAGAAATAAAAACAAACTTGTCATTCCAAACTTCAGATTAGCCAAAACAATTAATTCATTTTTGGGAAATTCAATTTTTTCTATAATATACCTCATAATGTTATCGAACTACCTATTAATAAATTTAAGTAACATGTCAAAATTACCCTAATGTCGAAGGGGTATTATAAAATTCAAGACTATCTTAATGACGAGAATATATGGACAGTCCAGCCTGCACCAAACTGATGTACCTACATGTTTATTTTGATTTGTTTTATTTTTGTGGCAGCTAGTGGTGACTGAGTTTGTTCCGGCGTTTCTTCTCAGCACTTGCCAGATTGTCTGCGTCTTGTCTCGAAGCGATAAGGAGACATGTTCTGGCCCCATATGGGCCATAATTGATTGATATTAATTTTAACGTTCATAAGTGGCATTTTGTGTCCTCAATTGAATAAATAATTTTTGACTTTGACTAAGTTGTTACGTTCTATGATAACTGAGCTGTCAAATTGCTTATAGCATACTAACAGTCTCGCTTAGGTCTGCACAAGCTCGGACACTCGTAACGCAAAAGGTTGTAAGTTTAAAAATATGTTTTTTTTATAGTATAATATTTTTAATTGCAGGACGCACTCGCCGACACCGTGTTTGCTGACTGGTATCATCGCTTCGGAGCCAAGTTCAATATCAAGGTATGGTTGGTTTATTTATTTTTAGGGTTCAGTACCTCGTAAACTACCAGGATTAGAAACTTAAAAATTTTGCACCATGCTTCTTTTTACAGTGTAGATTTTTTACAGTGTAGATAGATAGATAACTCTTTATTGCACACCATAACAGAAAATACAGTAAGTACAGTGATTTACACAGAAAAATGTACAATGTAGGCGGTCTTATCGCGCGGATAAGCGATCTCTTCCAGACAACCTTTAGGTAAAGGAACATACTCATTCACAGGAAGGGGGTGTTTGGTGAGTATTGGTAGATGAGCACTGAGAAAGGATTTTTTGGAAATTCACTCCACAAGAGATTTAAAAAACCGGCCAAGTGCGAGTCGGATTCGAGCACGAAGGGTTCCGTACCATTAACTTACAAAATTAGACAGTATAGGCAAAAAAAACTTTTTAAGTTTTTATTGTTCTTTTGGAAAAAAGTATATATTTTTATTTTATTTATAATTTCAAAAGTATTCATCACAGGATACCCGAAACAATTTTAAATAAGAGTTTCCGCGCCTGTTTCTTTACGTGAGTGATTTGAAGTTTATAGGTCCAAGACTTTAGAAATTACAGAGGGGGACACCGTGTAAACAACTTTGGCGGGCTATATCTCGCAAATGGTAAAGCTGATAAAAAAGTGTTGTATGGAAATTCTACCTTCACCACACAAGGGGGTGCACTCAAAAAAATAATTCATGTATGGAGAGCTACCCTTAAAAAGGGGTAATTTTAATTTTTCGTTTATTAAAAAATTTACCAATAGAACTCAGTTACATGCAAATCAATCCATAAACGTAGAAGATATTCTGCTGTGACAGACTAGGACGGACGGAACGATCTTATAAGGGTTCCTTGTCGGACTACGGAACCCTAAAAATGGGGGTAATTTTGTATGAAACCTTGTTTTAAAGCTAAATCGATAAACAATAATATTAATTTCTTAGCTAGAAATTGAAAGTGACTTATTCAGGGTTTTTGCAAATTCGACCTCTGTTGAAAGTTGAAAGTCGACTTACGAAGTTGCGGCAACCGCTAGTTTAGTTTACTTGTGTATACAAGTGTCCCGCAGTTGCCTTCAAACAAGCAATTGTATATATTTTTTTATTTCTTGTAAATTTGTAATCTCGAAAACGGATCAAACGATTTCGCAGAAATTTACTATGTGGGAGTTATGGGGGGTGAAAAATCGATCTGGATTGGTCTTATGTTTGGGAAAACGCGTGTTTTCAAGTTTGCATGCGTTTTTATTTCGCATTGTTCAACGCAAAATATGGTCGTTAATTTCGCACCGGTAAGCATGAGCGTGGACGCACAAACTGAAGAATTGTAGAAGACGTAGGTTCGAATCACGCTCGTTGACGAAATATTTTTTCCTTTTGTTTTTTTTAAATTTATTTATGTTTATTAGAACACATTAAAACGGGGATTAACGCGACGGATAGTAGGTAAAACATTATATACCTTTAATTTTTGCCTGACGTTTCGACCGGGTAAACCGAAACGTCAGGCAAAAATTAAAGGTATATAATGTTTTACCTACTATCCGTCGCGTTAATCCCCGTTTTAATGTGTTCTAATAATGAAACGCGAAAGTTTAAGAGTGATTATTTATGTTTAGCTCTTTTGTTTGTTTTTAAGACACAATAAAGTATTTTTATTAAAAAGTAGTAACCAAGCAAATCTCGGTCGCCCAGGTACTTATTAGGGTTCCGTACCCGAAGTCTGTCTGTCACCAGGCTGTATTTCATGAACCGTGGTATAAAACAGAATAAAATATATATTTAAGGGGGGCTCCCATACAAAAAACGCAAATTTTTCGCCATTTTTTGCTTGATATTTATAATGGAAACAAGCAGACGCTTAAAATATTCACAGAATATTATGTTGTTAAAAATAAGTAATCAAATAAATTTAAGGGGGGCTCCCATACAAACGCGTTTCTTTTCGGCCTACACGTCTAATGTTGCAAGATAATGGTACGGAACCCTTCACGCGCGAGTCCGAATCGCACTTGGCCGAACTTTAATTGTCTCTGTATAATTTGAACAGGGGGCTAATTACGTAACTCTGTTGCTAACAATTCAGGATTGAAATCGCTTGAAAATGTCACATTTGACAACTTCAGTTCCTCTGTTAAGCTGGCCATTCACGGTCAGTTCAAAAAAATGACTCCACTTACTAACATAAAAATAATCTGAAAACTGACTTTCATTTAGTGCTGCTAGAACGTGGGCACAAAATACTAGTACTTCGTACAGAAGTATGACTTAGCAATTGTATTCAAAGAAATGTCTACTCAATGTCGTCAACAATATGGCGTAATTTAGTGCGCCTCAGAGTCAAGCACATTTTCGTGTAGACACCTACAAAAATCCATTGCAAGATAATTTCATACTTATTGCTCTGGAATATGATTCATAATACACTAAACCTATTCAGTGACGTAATATCACGCGACGCAATAGGGTTGACTGCTACGAGAAGCTTCTAACGCCATCTAGCGCCTCTTTCTAGTACTTTATTCATTCTCGTCCAGCCAGCAACGTAGCCGCGCGGCCGCCGGTGAATAAAACGCGCGAGCGTGGCTCTGGCCGGTAGCGACACGCAACTTGTTTTAGCACCTACGTAGGTGCGCCGCGCGTAGGTACGTTTTTGCTACCTCCGCGGGGAGATACACAGGCCTGACGTGGGCAATTCCCCACGCAAAGGGGACTTTTAGTTTTTTTTTAATTTAGTAGGTAAAATGGGCGAGAAGGACTTAGAACCGGTAAGATATGGGCAATTGTGGAAAAAAATAATAACGGTTAGTTACTTTTTTAGTACTTATGCCTATAGCCTAGATTTTTATTACCTATATTGAAAACGTAAAATTTTGGTCGTACCTCAGACCGACTAATTAGTGTAACTGGCCGTTAATGGTCAACTTTAGCAACAAAACTTTGGTTGAAATAATTTTTTATTCAAAATTACATAATCCACTACCAGGTCGTCCAATTGACGGGCGAGACGGCCACCGACCACAAACTGCTGAATAAGGGACAGATAATCATCACGACCGCTGAGAAATGGGACGTATTGTCCCGGCGGTAAGTGACATTCTGTTTATTCTTGTCGATTACGATTCATTATGATCAGAGGTCGGAATTAGGTATAGTACGTGCCAGATAAACGTGCATAAAAGGTCGTTCACCTTGACAGCTAAAACCTTGTGACATGTATCATTTGTCTTTCTAACTAGCGATTATTACGACTTTTGATTTTTGGGTTCAAGGTCGACCCGTACCGAGGTTCATTTGTTAGTCAGATTCGTATCGCTACGGCTTATAGTTAGGGTTGCCGCGCTTCGCATACTGGCGTGCAGTGGTACACGGGTGACGGTCTGCAGGGGTGACGGGTCAATGACTTTTTATGCACCGTTAAAACGCACGGACTATAGAGTAGACAATTTATGTACTTGCATCGAAATGTTGATATTAATATGGACATTCCCGGGATTCCTAATGGACAATCCCGTGTGGCCAACAATATTACAAATAAATAATAATAAAAACCTCAGAGACAGACAAATAAAACAAAGATAAATTACATAATTTTTTATGAGTTTACATTAATTCACAATACAAATTATTAATAGGTAAGCGAATGAGCTGTGTGAATGAGTAAGTAAACTGACTTATTGCTAATAGATAGTTTGAATACGGTAGAAAGAGACAAAATCTAGTACATTCCGTTAAGCGGGGAGTGCTTCGCATTTCCGCTATTGTGTTCTTTTGTTCTCACAAACTATGTTGTGGGAACTACAACTGTGGCAAAACATCGCCCGTATTGAAATTTTGCATCTTCGAACACCCGATGTCATTGATGTAAGTTGGGCAACGTCGCGCGTGCAGTAGTTTAAATTGTGTAAAAGTAAATAACTTTTTATTTAAAAAATCACGGGATTTTTTCTGCTCTTCAAAATTATTCCCGGGATTTGAGGCATATTCACTTTATTATTTCGCTGTATGAAATCAGTGTAAGTACATGAATAACTCTACCTAATTCAGACCTCTGGTTAGGGTCTACCCACATTTATTGACGCGGAATCGGCATAAGCCGAGTGCGTATCACCACGCTACTGATTCAGCGCCGTACCGATGCGATCAGCTAATCGACAACCAGCTCGTTTCGCCGTCGGCCGGTGTCGCATCGCGTCGGCCGAGCCGAGCCGATGCGAAAGGTATTAGTAACACCCTTATTCCATTGGCATAAAGACTTTTTTGACCTGCGTTAGCTGATTCCGCGTCGATAAATGTGGGTAGACCCTTATGATATTTTAAACAACAAACGAACAAAATATGTCAACTCACATGATACCCTAGTGTCACTATACCGAGATATTTGAATGCAAAGATCGACATTTGAGTACAATGATTGGTATTGTAATCATTTGTCAATCTTAACTTCAAATATCTAGCCAAGTATAGTGACACTTTAGGGTATCTTTACTTGTCATTTTTTGTTTTTTGTTGTCTATCGTGCGCCGCTATTTTGAAAAAAAATAAAATGGTTGATATGCCAGTGCCATGAATTTTCTTAAAAAAGTTTCAAACCCCTTTAATCTTAGGGGGCGTCCATAAATTACGTGAGGTGTTTTTTTAAATTTTCTGCCCCTCTCTCCCCCCCTGGTGAGATGTCGTGAGATTTCATTCAACCCCCTCCCCCAACCCCCAATCTCACGTGAGATTTTTCAAAATGTGAGTTTCTTACGTAAACGCGTTGGATTGTTATTGTAATAAGAAAAAAACAAATTTGCTTCATGCTTTTATTTACGACTATTTAAGACTAGTAATCAATATTGCTGAGAGTTTAATTATAAGTGTAATAAAAATTTAACAATAGAATACTTAAATCGTAACTACTGTGATTAAAAAAAGAATATCTACTCTAATTCAGTCCATGGAGAATCATGCACGGTCTCAAGAGAGACTATTGGATCCAACATGTCCATATGATTTTCAGTAAAATCATCTGCTTCTCCATATGATTTTCAGTAAAATCATCTGATTAAATGGACCAAAATAGTATATAAAAAAAATTGCGTGATATTTGCCGAGACCCCCCCCCCCCTCTCTCCAACGTAAGATTAGATGAGATTTGACTCGACCCCCTCCCCCCCTTAAACACCTTACGTAATTTATGGACGCCCCCTTAGACAGTTGTTGACAGTAATTGAACTTTTTTCTATCGATTCTTTGTTCGTTAGTTCGGATCTTTTTATCTTATGTTGCTCGAAGCTCTATAAGCCAAATGAGGAGACATTTTGTTGGCCACAAATGGGCCAAAATTGATTTTTATAAGTGGCATTTTCTGTCCTTATTAATATATATATATATATATATATATTTACTTTTTGTCTTCTTCATTTAAACCTTCATAAACATTTATTTAACTGTTATTCCAAAAACTTAGTACCGGGTTTAAAGACAGGACTAAGCTATTAGCTAGCCAATTAGAAAAGCGCTTCTCTATTAGGTTATGTCACTAATGTGTCATTCATTCCTTTGTTGTCGGCTAATATTTAGACCTATTTTAAACCTGGTCTAATTTTTTTGTAATAACACCGTTATAGTATAACTAGCGGACCTGGCAGATATCTTCCTGTCCGGAAAAGTACCTACTTTGAATATAAATACACTCAGCGGCAGAGAAATCGGGCCATCGAGTAATTTTCATACAAACATGCTTACTTCACCGATTCACTAATGGAAAAGTTCTTATCTTACGGTAGTAATGTTTAAGTCAATCGATTGGATAAATGTTCATCTTTCAACAACGTTTTTTAATCGCCTGCAAAAAATACTCTATTACCTTAAAAACAATAAAGAGTAACTCTGTCTGCGCGTTCCATACAACGTTATATGAAAGGTAGAAAGTGAGTTATTCCATTGCATTTTTAAGACATACATAAGGTTCTGTAGCTAATTGGATAGCTTTATTTGGAACTGAACATTTACCCCATCTATTGACTCCAACATGATTTCAGTTGTACAGGTACACTTATAATATGTGACCCTATGTAGTGAGTATGTTTGTATGAAAATTACTTGATGGCCCAATTTTTGTGCCGCTTTGTGTTACGCTTACGACCTTTGGTGACATGCCGACAGCATCACCAGCTACCGGCTCCAATTGTGTTTTCAAACCATCCAGGAACTCATTATACAAATATACACACAAAATTTCATCTGTCCAGCCTTTTAGGAGGAATTAGGGAAGAAACACACGTACAGAAAAAATAAATTTGTTCTTTTCCACAGTTGGAAAGTGCGCAAGAGCGTCCAAAGCGTATCCCTTTTCATAGTGGACGCGCTGCAACTGCTGGGCGGCGAGGAAGGACCAGTTCTCGAAGTGGTGTGCTCCAGAATGAGATACATCTCTTCGCAGATCGGTGAGCTTGCCCTTCTATTATACTAGTATAATTAGTATTTTGCCGCTTTTGCAGTGCCACATTTGCACAGAGAGTGGTCGAATTACGTTAAAAAAATGCTTTTATTTCGGATAAATTACACCCATAGCGGTTAGTTACAATAATTACTTAATAACTATTTTTTTTTATCATAAAGTTTCTGATTTAGAATTATCGAAACAAATTATCAAACTGTATTGTGCTGGACAATATTGTGTTTCATGATATCTGTGCTAAATTGATTCTCACACGCTTTTTTTCGCCATAAAGTCCTTCCCCCACTCCTCACCTGAGCTCAGTCTGTTTGTAGGGGGGAGGGGGATGTTTTGGGATATGAAGTATGGGCATTAATCATGGGAATATTTTTTAGAACTACCGGTCAAAATGATTGTATTAACCTTAAGTACTTTGATTTGTGTTGATTTCAATCCTGTACATCGTTCTATCATTTGCTTTGTACACCGACCTTAGTGGTCGGTGTACAGACTTCGTCTTCGACTTCGCCTCTACAGGTTACGTTCTCGATGTGTTGTATTGAAATCTGTTTTGTTTTCCTATAAAGAATAGTAGATTGTTATTATTTATTTATTTATTATATAACAGTGTGCATACTCGTACAAGGGTAGATAGTGACCTATTTCACTCGAGAAGTTTCTGGCGCTCGAACGAAGTGAGACATACTGTATTTCATTTTGACTGTAAAGAAAAAAATCGTGCATTTCTTTTTTTATTGTGCAATCGAAGGTTCTTCCATTTCATATCCGCGAAGCGCCCGACCGGTACATTTTGGCGTTTCACTTGGTTCGCGAGCGGCGCAAAAGTGGGTAGCGTTGCTGCTCGATAGTCCACTATTAATAGTTTTTCGATAGACTGTCGATAGTTGAGGCAAAAGCAATTTCGATCGTCTATCGATAGTATCGATAGTTCCGTTAATATAAATACTATCGACACACAGCAATACTATCGATAGTATCAAAGTACAATATTAAAATCACTATCGATAGCGGCCTTTTATTCAATAGTATTAGGGAGGGAAAAGCTATTTTCTACCCGGCTATCTACATATGAAAGTTCAACTTTCCGAACAGGAGAGATGCAAAACGAAATTTTTTTACATTTTTCTCGTCATCAGGTCGTCCAATCCGAATAGTGGCGCTCTCGCTCCCCCTGGCGGACGCTCGCGACGTGTCGCAGTGGCTGGGCTGCAACGCCAACGCCTCCTTCAACTTCCACCCCAGCGTGCGGCCGCTTCCCCTCGCGCTACACATACAGGTACTTTACCTTTAAACGAGCTATTCTTGTATACAGTGTGTGTTTGGGTTTCGACTAGCGATTATTTAAGGGCGTCATTTATCAAATTTTAAGATCGTTGGTGGTGCAGTGGCTAACGGGTTGCCTCTCATGCGGGAGGTATCGGTTCGATCCCACGTCCCGCCATGTACCAAATACTTTTTCTGAGTTATGTTCATTAGTTGTTTCACTAACCGATGCTCTTACGGTGAGGAAAAACATCGTGAGGAAACCTGCACATTCATTCAGGCGACTGAATGTGTAACCATGATCCAAACCTGGTCAGGTTCCCCTGTTAACAGGGTCACGGAGGTCAGATGGCAGTCGCTCTACTGTAATTATATGATCTGCTACATTCTGGATCATGGTCAGCGGACCCTGGGCACTCGCGTGCAAGTGCACAACCGAGATAGCGAAGAGATGGTGGAAGATGACGAATTTATCAAATTTTGGAGACAATCCGAGTGAAAAATAAACATTCTAAATAAATAAAAAAATAATACATTATTGGGTTTAGTTTTGTAATAGGTATATAAAACTATGTAACTGTTTTAATTTTTAGCAAGATTTCTTATAACTATTTGTTTTTCTCTGTATCAGTTAATAATTTTGAATTGATCTTTATTTCACTTGATAGGCGATAATTTTCATAACTTTTAGGACCTCCAGATCCATAGAAATAGTTTTTTTAAATAATTAAAATGGCTATCATTTTAGGAGGGGTTAGAAACATAGATAGGGTAACATAGGGGTTTTTGTAGGTACTTAAAGCGATAGGCTGTTGGGGAGTCGCGATCTCAATTTGCACTTTATTATGTAGTAGCAAAGAGTCGCAATTTACTAAAATCACTTCGTGTAGAGGTCCTTCTGCACTTGTACCATTATTTATTCTATCATTGCACCCACTCTCAGGGCTTCAACATATCGCACGCGGCCTCCCGCTTCGCGGCGATGACCAAGCCGATATACAACGCGGTGGTCCGCCACGCGGGGACCAGGCCCTGCGCCGTGTTCGTGCCGTCGCGCCGCTGGGCGAGGCTGCTGGCGGCGGACCTGCTCGCCTTGGCCGCGGCGCAGAAGCGGCCGGCCAGGTTCCTGCACGCCAGGCCGGACCTGGTGCAGCCGTTCCTGAAGAGGCTCAGCGATAAGGTTAGTGCCTTAGCGCCGCTAGGTGATGCTGCTGGCGGCGGACCTGCTCGCCTTGGCCGCGGCGCAGAAGCGGCCGGCCAGGTTCCTGCACGCCAGGCCGGACCTGGTGCAGCCGTTCCTGAAGAGGCTCAGCGATAAGGTTAGTGCCTTAGCGCCGCTAGGTGATGCTGCTGGCGGCGGACCTGCTCGCCTTGGCCGCGGCGCAGAAGCGGCCGGCCAGGTTCCTGCACGCCAGGCCGGACCTGGTGCAGCCGTTCCTGAAGAGGCTCAGCGATAAGGTTAGTGCCTTAGCGCCGCTAGGTGATGCTGCTGGCGGCGGACCTGCTCGCCTTGGCCGCGGCGCAGAAGCGGCCGGCCAGGTTCCTGCACGCCAGGCCGGACCTGGTGCAGCCGTTCCTGAAGAGGCTCAGCGATAAGGTTAGTGCCTTAGCGCCGCTAGGTGATGCTGCTGGCGGCGGACCTGCTCGCCTTGGCCGCGGCGCAGAAGCGGCCGGCCAGGTTCCTGCACGCCAGGCCGGACCTGGTGCAGCCGTTCCTGAAGAGGCTCAGCGATAAGGTTAGTGCCTTAGCGCCGCTAGGTGATGCTGCTGGCGGCGGACCTGCTCGCCTTGGCCGCGGCGCAGAAGCGGCCGGCCAGGTTCCTGCACGCCAGGCCGGACCTGGTGCAGCCGTTCCTGAAGAGGCTCAGCGATAAGGTTAGTGCCTTAGCGCCGCTAGGTGATGCTGCTGGCGGCGGACCTGCTCGCCTTGGCCGCGGCGCAGAAGCGGCCGGCCAGGTTCCTGCACGCCAGGCCGGACCTGGTGCAGCCGTTCCTGAAGAGGCTCAGCGATAAGGTTAGTGCCTTAGCGCCGCTAGGTGATGCTGCTGGCGGCGGACCTGCTCGCCTTGGCCGCGGCGCAGAAGCGGCCGGCCAGGTTCCTGCACGCCAGGCCGGACCTGGTGCAGCCGTTCCTGAAGAGGCTCAGCGATAAGGTTAGTGCCTTAGCGCCGCTAGGTGATGCTGCTGGCGGCGGACCTGCTCGCCTTGGCCGCGGCGCAGAAGCGGCCGGCCAGGTTCCTGCACGCCAGGCCGGACCTGGTGCAGCCGTTCCTGAAGAGGCTCAGCGATAAGGTTAGTGCCTTAGCGCCGCTAGGTGATGCTGCTGGCGGCGGACCTGCTCGCCTTGGCCGCGGCGCAGAAGCGGCCGGCCAGGTTCCTGCACGCCAGGCCGGACCTGGTGCAGCCGTTCCTGAAGAGGCTCAGCGACAAGGTTGGTGCAAATGTGGTTTTTTTAGCTAGTGGTGTTTTGTTGAATCATCGGTAATTTTTTTTAGCATTTGCCAGATTGTCTGTGTCTTGTCCGAGGCGCTAGTAGGGCCCAATAAAGGAGACATATTCTGGTCCCATTTTGACCAATATTAACTGTAGTAACTTATAATTAGGTACGGTCGGCCAATTAAGTAGTTTTATCACTCCTAAGTTGAAAATCATTCGCGCGTAATAAGAACAACAGGGTTGATTTTCCCATGCAATAATATACTGACAGCTAGTACTAATAATAGGTCATGTGCATCTCTTTCATTGTTAAAAGGTAATAAGTCCATGAGTGTGTTCAATTCAACCCTTTGCTAGAAATTTTGTAAAAACTGTTAGACCTGATCTGACCTGACTGATCTGGTGCAACCGTTCTTGAAGAGACTCAGCGATAAGGTTTGTGCAAATATGATTTTTCAGTAGTGAGTTTGTTCCGGTACTTCTTTTCAGAGTTTGCCAGATTGTCTGTGTCTTGTTCCTAATCGCTAGTAGACCCAAAAAAGGACACATGTTTCGGCACCATTTTATTGTTATTATTGACAACCGTCTTGGTGTAGTTGTTCGCGTACCGGACTTCTAAACCAGGCGGTTGCGGGTTCGAATCCCGCAAGGGGCAAATGTTAGTGTGATGAGCACGAGCATTTGTACCTAAGTCATGGATGTTTATATGTATTTAAGTATTTCTATCCGTTATCCTAGTCACCATAGCACAAGCTCATGCTTAGTTTGGGGCTAGGTAATTGGTGTGTTTGTTGAAACAATTTATTATTATTATTATTATTATTATTATTATTATTATTATTGTTGTACAGTTACTTTCAAATCAAATCATTTATTGTTCATAGTCACATTACATTTTAAGTTGGTACATTATAATAAAGGTAGGTATACATGTGACGCCCTGCAAGGGCATGACAACAATGAGCGCTAGTCACTTAGAATTACTATCATATTAAACTGAAAATAAAACATCAAATTATAAATTTATTTATCTGTACTGTCATCAAAGAATTCATTTAGATTTTAATAACATTTATCTTTTAGCATTTTCTTTAGTTTATTCTTAAAAAGCGTAGGCGTTTCTGAGGGTTTAATTACATTAGGCAAGTGGTTATAGATTTTAATTAACATACTGTGAAGACCAGATAAAAATAGTTTTAATTTGGAAATGGGAATTTTGAGCTTGTTTTCTTCTTTTTCTCGAGTCAATGACAATTAAACTTTCTGCGCCCAGAAAGTGGCAACATCAATAGCCTTCTGGTTGGCGTTGTAAAGGTCCTCTTGCGTTCAGGTGACAGGAGAGGTAGGGCACGACATTAAGTGTGGCATAGATTGTAAGGCGCCACACTCGCTCGTGTCGTTCTCAGCTTGTTTTGATTTCTTTTAATACCTTTTACTGGAGAGTATAAATTAAAGTGTTTCATTACAAATTTGCTGCACTCAAATATATAGATAGAAGTGAGCGTTAAAATTTTATGAAGTATGGTATACATAAATCCATCTGGTCCACATTCACTAAGAATCTTGTACATTTCTTTTGCAATGTAATGATTTTGTCAACTATTGGAATATTATGTTTGCTCAATCTGTGGATATAAATAAAACAAAGTCTTTACACCATTTTAATAAATCAAAAAATTGAGAACACGTGAATAAAGGTTTGGGCTTAAATTAAATCAAGTTTATGTCATCATCAGAGATTGGAGTAGATAGATTGATTTGATGTACAGTCGAGCAAATTGAATCATGACCCACTTTGCCGATTATTCCTTTGCATTCATAAATGTAGTAAGGTTTTCTTCGCTGTCATGCATGTTGCACATAGTACGTTTTAAATATGAATAAAAATGCGTCATAACGGGTCAGAGATCTATGCAAGTTTAACCTTTATTATCACTGCACTAGACATGTTTTAGATAAACCAGTCTTAATATGAATTTAAAATAAGTCCATAATCCAAACTCTTTTCACTACGAAGAAAAATGTATTATAATTTAAAAAATAAAAAACGTCGTGTGTCAAATGTCAAGTATACCTAGTAAGTCTGAAATTGTATAAAAACCTAAGTCAATATCTACAAACAAATCGTATAATGGCCAATTTGGCAGAACAAACAGCTAAGAATAAGTCGGAACACAGTCAGAACCTGGATCAGCCGGCATGCTAAAGAAAGTACCCTCGAAGACAGACGACAACATATTCATGGCGTTCGTCGAATTAAGAACGGAACGGAAGAGAACGGAAATGCAACACTATTACGGATAACATATTTACAGACAAGAAATCATTTCGCTCTTCTCAACATGGTCGTTTAACTTCGTGGCGTTACGATAACACGCGATACACAGAGGATCACGTTGTGCCCAACCAATTATCCAGCTGAATTTTAGCTAACATGTGTGCCTGGATGGACGCCGGAAGTGTCGGAAAACTTGTTCAAATTTCTCCTCGTCATACCTCTATAAACTATGTCAATTTATTGGAAGAATCAATGTTACCGACTTTGCGAACAGTTTACTTGCGTGAAGAAGTGCCAGTATTCTCCTTTGTTCATGATAACTGTCCAGTGCATACTGCCAGAATTGTCTCGAATTGGTTTACCCAGCAAGAAGATGCATTCACTCTTATTCCATGACCGTCTAGGTCCCCAGATGAAAATTTGTGGTGTTTGGGGGAGTGACATTTGTCGTCTAATCGGGTTACTTTTTACTTTACCAATTTAATGCCACTTATTAAATATATACTTAAAATGAATATTATTTTCTTCAATTAAGTATACTGTTTTATTTAATCATGGCAAACACAAGTTCCAGTGGAACTTTTATAAAAGAAACTGGTTCCCAATACAGACTTGGCGCCCGGCTGTGCCGAATCCCGAATATTTACCTACCTACTTGTGTGTTGCATTGCAACCCTTACCCACATGAAATGAAGTTCTCGCTGATTTTTATACAAACTTATTCGTACAGATAGCGATCATTGCCTTGTCAGTGACTGTTAGTGTCTAATAAAATGATGACACGTTCGTTTCTAGGAAATGTATGTTCAAGCGAATTTCAACTTACTTGTATAGAATGACAGTAGAAAAATGACCATAAGGTGGGTCATGATTCAATTTGGTCGACTGTGAACAATATGGGTATGCCTTTTGTGAAAAACCGATCATGCATAATTCCGGTTTGTATCATAATACCTTACTCATTTTATGCCACCTAAAATTACTTGGTTTAGCACTCAACTTTGCTCTTTTTATTTTTACTAGTAGATTAAAATTTAGGTTTAAAACTTTTGAGATTCCGGAATACCGGGGGCATGTCCATATTAATATCAACGTATGCGGTCAATGACTTCAAATCAAACTACTTACTCCCATCTCTGTGCACCATATGAGTTTAACAGGCCTAGCAAAAGTAGCCTATGTCCTACCCAGGGTCCTAAACTATCTCTGTAACAAATTTCATTTGAATCGGTCCAGTAGTTTCGGAGCCTATTCAAAACAGACGAACAAACAATAAAGTCTTTCCTCTTTTTAATATTAGTGTAGATAAATCAATGGCCGGGTCTGTGTAACTTCCCGCGTAGGATACAAGGTAAAAAAATTATATTTTGGTTTTCCATCCCCAGATGCTGAAGGAAACCCTAGCGGCCGGCGTGGCGTACCTCCACGAGGGGGTGGAGTCTGGCGACCGGCGCGTGGTGCAACAACTCCTGGAGTCGGGTGCCATCCAGCTGTGCGTGGTCGCCGCGGAGCTGGCCTGGGCGTTCGCCGCCCACGTACACACCGTCATCATCGCTGATACGCACTTGTAAGTACATCATCATCAGTATTAGCCTCAGAACGTAGAGTCCCCCACAGATTTCCAAAGTGACCTGCTACAAGCGGCCTGCATCCAGTGCAATCCAGCGACTGTGATTTCTTAGACTCGTGTCGACTCTGGAGTTCGCGTTCTGCTTATTACTTAGAACGGCGATTAGCTTTATGCAGTTAAACCTTGGGACTGTGACAATGCTATGTATGTATTATACGAAAGAGGTCAAAATCACCCTTATTAAGGCGTTCTGTCAAACATTCTACACCTGCAGCCTGTGTAATGCAATAATATTTTTAAGTAATTTATTTAAAACTAGTGGTTCCCCGCGACTTCGCCCACAAGAGTTGGATTGTCCATATAAACTTTCATCCCCCATTTCACCCCCTTAATGTTTTTTTATATTGCAACAAAATGTAGCCTATGTCCTTTCCTAGGTCTCAAACTGTCTCCATACCAAATTTCATATCAATCGGTTCAGTGATTTAAGCGTTAAGAGGTAACAGACAGACAGACAGACACACTTTCGCATTTTATTTTTAATTTAGTATGGATTATTATTATTTTTATGCGTTTTCTTTCTCAGCTTTCGCTGGTACTTCAAGACATCACGGGCCTAAACCAAGTGATGCCTCTACATATTAGAAATCTGTAGAGTTGTTGTAGCTGCTAGAGTAGCTGATTTGTTACGATCGTGTTTTCTGATGTGTTTGAAAGGGTGTAGTCGGGATGCGTGTGGTTTTGTGATGTGAGTGTGTCTGTAGAAGTGGGCTGTGTATCAGGTACCTGTTGCAAGAATTTTCTCACAATTCTGCAGGTATTGGTATAACAGCTTTTTGAAGCTGTATGTACGTGTATTTTGACAGGTCAAGCGTGGAAAGAGCCTGATGTAATTGTAAAGGGATGATGCCAGTTGTTAAGATTACTATCGGTACTATATTAATTTCGGTTAGATTATTATTATTAGTATGGATGTTATACATCTTCCTATAAAACGATCAATATTTTGAAGCCTAAAGTTTTATAATTTTTTACAAGTTTTGGGTGTTGTCGTCTAAATTTAATCTTACACAGGGGGCATTGGAATGGAGCCATAAACTCGCATTCGTCGTATGTTTTAGTATGTAGAAATTGTGTTACTATAATCACAACCTCCTTTGCAGCTACAACGGCAAACTCCACTCATACGAGCAGTACCCCATAACGACGGTTCTGCAAATGGCGGGTCGCGCTTGTCGCCCGCTCGAAGACGAGTCCGCGGTCTGCGTGTTGATGTGCGCGCAACACCAGAAGACCTTCTTTGGGAAGCTGCTCAACGAGTGCCTGCCGCTCGAGGTATTGTATAACAACAACAAACCATGCATATTTGTTTCTTACGTTTACGCGAATTGTTGAACTCATTAAAACACAACTTTACGGATTACTTCGCGATTTATTTACATTTTATTTTAAACCTGACGTTTCGAACACTTTACAGCGATCGTGGTCACAGGGAGACCTGTGACCACGATCGCTGTAAAGTGTTTTAATGAACAAACCATGCAACAAACACACCAATTCTTCTTCATAGTCGTATACCTCATGACTGAGGGTCGTGATCATTATGTGGAATGAAACACACACAACGACTTTCTTGGCAATTTTTAATAGAGTGGTTTGCCATTGCCTTCTCCATTTCACACACTAGCCAATTAGTGTGCAGGTTTCCTCACGATGTTTTCCTTCACCGTTAGGCAGCGATATCTTTGAAAAATACTGTTAAGAAACACACCAATTACCTAGCCCCAAACTAAGCGTGAGCTTGTGCTATGGCGACTAGAATAACGGATAGACATACTTATATATAAAGATGTGATATTCCCGATCCGAAATTGCAATATGTCTGGTTAGGAGCTTGTCAAAAACATGATGATAGTGTGTGTGCAAGACACGGGTGCTTTATCTGTTACCTCATAGTTCGGTGAGATGGCAATCACACATGGCCGGAGATAGATCAGGCGCAGGTAGGACCAATGGCTTGGTGTGACACCAACTTCCTGACTCCGGAAATGTGTAATTTCGACCAGACCTGGGTTTCGAACACGGGACATTTGAATAGTAGCCAGCGTGCTGACCACGAGACTAACTAATAAAGATTCCACAAACATTAAGAAACCAAAAAATTCGCTCACGGATAGGATTTGAATCCACGTCCTTTGGCTAACCGGACATTATGAACGACATAAGTACAACAAATGGCGGGTCGCGCTTGTCGCCCGCTAGAAGACGAGTCCGCGGTCTGCGTGTTGATGTGCGCGCAACACCAGAAGACCTTCTTTGGGAAGCTGCTCAACGAGTGCCTGCCGCTCGAGGTATTGTATAACAACAACAACAAACCATGCAACAAACACACCAATTCTTCTTCATAGTCGTATACCTCATCACTGAGGGTCGTGATCATTATGTGGAAAGACACACACAAAGACTTTCTTGGCAATGTTTAATGGAGTGGTTTGCCATTGCATTTTAATTTATTTTATTATTATTATTATTATTTGGGAAACATACAGTTGTTATGGCATAAATATAAACAACACTTATAGATAACACAAAAACCGATTAAGTTTCCTCAGACTAATAAATATTACATTTCAAAAAGAATTTCAAGAAAAAAAAAGTCAGTGAGTCTTATTATAATTACCACGAAAACTATTGGCAGTCACATGACAGGTCGTGTCCATTCTCCATTTGTGTTCTCCATTTCACACACTAGCCAATTAGTGTGCAGGTTTTCTCACGATGTTTTCCTTCACCGTTAGGCAGCGATATCTTTGAAAAATACTTTTAAGAAACACCAATTACCTAGCTCCAAACTAAGCGTGAGCTTGTGCTATGGCGAATTAAATAAGGGATAGACATACTTATATATAAAGATGTGATATTCCCGATCTGAAATTGCAATATTTTAGGATCTTGTCAAAAAACATGATGATAGTGTGTGTGCAAGACACGGGTGCTTTCTCTGTTCCCTCACTCTCATACTTCGGTGAGACGCCAATCCGACATGACCGGAGAGAGATCAGTCGCATGTAGGACCAATGGCTTGGTGTGACACCACCAACTTTCTGACTCCGGAAATGTGAATCGACCAGACCTGGGATTCGAACACGGGACATTTGAATAGTAGCCAGCCTGCTGACCACTTATAAAGATAAGATAGACTAAATCAGACGTGGCGTAGACAGAGTCGACGGTGGAGCAAGCTCACACAAAAGGTTCTGTCTCTCCCACTCACCAACTGAACACAGCAAGCTTCTTGGCGCTGGGCTCCGGTGGGTGGTAGCTACTAGGCGGCACGTTGTTCAGCCATGGCCGAACAAACTGCCATTGCCCGGGGTGGACCATCAGAAGGTAGATCCTTCATCACCTTAAAATATGTATTTTAAGCAATATCTTCACAAGTTCACGAATCGCTCATAAATATCAATGATTGTCTATTGGTGGGAGTTGTCACTATTCTTATAGCAAATTATTTGACTGCCTCGATGGTGTAGTGGTTAGCACGCTGGCTTTTATCCGCGAGGTCCCGGGTTCGAATCCCAAAATTAATCGCGGGTCGGGCCGATATTTGGTTCTGGGTTTTTCTGTCTTAAATATCTCAGAAACAGCTCGAAATCGAGAAGTTGGTGGTGTTAACACCCCCGTGCCTCGGTGGTACATGTGGTAGGTACGTGTATCGCCTATTGAAGTGCATCAGCTGACAAGGTTTCCCGCGACTTACTGCTTACTGACATTTTTTATTACTTGCAGTACTAAGAAAGAAAGAAAGAAAATACATTTAATAATATCATTTTGACAACCAACCTATTTTGTAACATCATTTTGACAACCAACCATTTTTTTATTTTCCTCCAACAGAGCCACCTTGACCATAGACTCCACGACCACATCAACGCGGAAATTGTGACCAAGACTATAGAGAATAAGCAGGACGCGGTGGACTACCTCACGTGGACGTTCCTCTACCGGCGGCTCACCATGAACCCTAACTACTACAACTTGCAAGGGGTCACCCACAGGTGAGATGCGTTACCCCGAAATTGGGGAGAATTTGACCTGAATTTACCTCCTCAAAATTACTACCCAAATTCCGTCGAAATACCCCATGGACCAAACTCGGTCAAAATACTCATGTATCTCAATTACCCTCTCTTCCAAAAATTATGTCCAGAGCATCGGTTAGTGAAATACACTCAATCTTACCTAAAGGTTGTCTGGAAGAGATCGCTTATAGCGATAAGACCGCCTACATTGTACATTTTTATGTGTAAATCGTTGTACTTACTGTATTTTCTGTTATGGTGTGCAATAAAGAGTTATCTATCTATCTATCTCCGCGTTTATGTGTGAGCCATTGAGTCACCCAAGATTCACGCGGACCTGGGAATTCCTTTGGAAGTTTAGGATATAAGGTGACTATTTTAAACATTGAAGTAATATTTTCGAATTATGAATTGTTAAAGACAAATGAATATATTTTTCAGATTTAAGGGTAATTAATACATTTGAGAGAGGTATGGTCAGGCCTGTGTATCTCCCCGCGTATGTAGCAAAAACGTACCTACGCGCGGCGACCCCTTGGTAAGGGACTAAATAAGTTGGGTGTCGCTAGCCGGCAGCGACACGCTCCCGCGTTTTATTCACCGGCGGTGCGCGACACTAGGTTGCTGGCTGGACGAGCATGAATAAAGTCCTAGAAAGATGCGCTAGATGGCGTAAGAAGCTTCTTGTGGCAGTCAACCCTATCGCGTTGCGTGATAGTACGTCACTGAATAGGTTTAGTGTATTATGAATCATATTCCAGAGTTATAAGAATGAAATTATCTTGCAATGTATTTCTGTAGGTGTCTACACGAAAATGTGCTTGAGTCAGAGGCGAACTGAATTAAACCATATCGTTAACAACACTGAGTAGATATTTCTTTGAATTTCATTGCAAAGTCATACTTCTGTACGGAGTACTAGTACTTATTCTGTGGTATGGTCCAGAGGTTGTAAGTCGAGTGAAATAGGTCGCTTTCTCCTCTTTTAACAATCTACTATTCCTCTACAGGCACCTCTCGGACCACCTGTCGGAGCTGGTGGAAACGACCCTGTCAGACCTGGAACAGTCGAAGTGCATCGCCATTGAAGACGAGATGGACGTCCAGCCACTCAACTTGGGCATGATTGCTTCGTACTACTACATCAACTATACTACCATAGGTATGTGAACTTGCTTATCTACATCATCTTCTTGACAATCGTATACCTATCGTTTTTAGGGTTCCGTAGTCCGACAAGGAACCCTTATAAGATCGTTAAGTCCGTCCGTCCTTGTCTGTCACAGAAGAATATCTTCTACGTTTATGGACTGATTTGCATGTAACTTGGTTCGAGGATACTTCACATATAGATCTAATTTTTTTAAATACAATAAATTGAAATAACCCCTTTTTAAGTGTACCTCCCCATACATGTAAAGGGGGGGGTGAATTATTTTCTTGAGTGCACCCCCTCTTGTGGGGTATCGTTGAAAAGGACTATGAAAATAAGGTAGGGTTTCCATACAACACTTTTTTATCAGGCTTACCATTTGCGAGATATAGCCCGCCATAGTTGCTTACATGGTGTCCCCCCCCCCCCCCCCACCCCTCTGTAATTTCTAAAGTCTTGGGCCTATAAACTTCAAATCACTCACGTAAAGAAACAGGCGCGGAAACTCTTATATAAAATTGTTTCGGGTATCCTGTGATGAATACTTTTGAAAGTATAAATAAAATAAAAATATATACTTTTTTTGCCTTTATTGTCTATTATTTTAAGTTAATGGTACGGAACCCTACGCGCGTATATCCGACTCGCACTTGGCCGGTTTTTAATATTTTTAAACACTCACAGTGTTCTTTCTTACTGATATAAGTTTAAAAAAGAAATCAAAAATTCGCACACGGGTAGGATTTGAACCTACGAACGACTAACCGGGCCAACGCTCTTACCAACTGAGCTACCGTGCAGTCCATCCACCCGTGTGAAATTCTTGGTCTCTTTATCTTACTTCAATACATGACGGCAGCGACATCTACCTAAGCTGTATTGCAACAGCAGTGGGCCAAGTAGTTATTCTTTACAGAATAAATTCAACTTTAACAGAATTGTATACCTCATGACTGAGGGTCGTGATCATTATGTGGAATGAAACACACACAACGACTTTCTTGGCAATTTTTAATGGAGTGGTTTGCCATTGCCTTCTCCATTTCACACACTAGACAAATAGTGGGCTCAATACCAATGCGCCCTGTCTAAGATTAAATTTAGGTTCAGTCTCTCTCTTCCTCTATCAAACAAACGAAAAGAGACAGACTACAATAATTTAGAAACGTCAAATTAAGTGATGCTATTTCTAACGTATTTGTTTAAGATTTTGCGTGTTTTCGTCTAACTTTAATCGTCATCGAATGTCAGCCCTACTAAATTGTCTATGGGTTCTTTAATTTCCTTAGCAACGGACAGCTGTTTAGTCTGACGTTTCTAAATTAATATAGTCCGTCTCGTTTCGTATGTTTAGCAGAAAAAGAGAGAGACTGAACCTAAATTTAATCTTAGACAGGTCGCATTGGGATTGAGCCCAGTGTGCAGGTTTCCTCATGACGTATCCTTCACCGTTAGGCAGCGATATGTTTGAAAAAGACGGTACCTACTTAAGTTTTTTTGAATACAAACTCAGTGGTGCAGGCGGAGATCGAACTCACGATCTCGGATGAGAAGTGAATTTTTCTCCGCTCGGCTATCGCGCCTCCTGTATCCACATCTATATAAACCAATACCAATATTATAAAGAGGAAAGATTTGATTGTTCGATTGTATTGAATAGGCTCCGTAACTAATGGACCGATTTAAATGAAATTTGGTACAGAGATAGTTTGAGACCATGGGAAGGACATGGGCTACTTTTTGCCGCGATATCAAATCATCAGGGGGATGAAAGTTTGTTTGGAAAATCCGACTTTTTTACCGTGTGTATATGTCATCTTCTTGAACACATTTAAATCCTTGCTTACAAAAATATTTATCAAAAACATTTTTTTCATTTTGTCGCCTCATTTAATGCAAACTGTAATGCGACCGGGATCCAAGATCCAAATGCATTAATAAACATCAGAAAATAAAATAAAAGAATTAACTATCTACAAACGTTCTGTAATTATAATAGATTAATATATAACGTCACTGCTTCTGTTTCCCGGTCGCAAGTGTTCCTACTTACTACTCGTATTATGTATGCATCTCAATTCTGTCATCTACACTAATATTATGTTATTCAAAGTTGTTGTTTATATTACCATAGAACTTGAACACGTTACTTCGAATGTGCAGTGTCACAACAAACACTACGTTTAGTGACATCAAGAAATGTAATTTATGTTAACAAAAATAAATAAATTGTTTCAACAAACACACCAATTACCTAGCCCCAAACTAAGCGTGAGCTTGTGCTATGGTGACTAGGATAACGAATAGAAATACTTAAATACATATAAACATGCATGACTTAGGTACAAATTCTCGTGCTCATCACACAAACGTTTGCCCCTTGCGGGATTCAAACCCGCAACCGCCTGGTTTAGAAGTCCGGTGCGCGAACGACTACACCAAGACGGTCGTCGTCAAAAAACTGTAATACATAAATAAATAATAAACATCCTGTTTATTCACAGAGCTGTTCAGCCTGTCGTTGACGAGCAAGACGAAGATCCGCGGGTTGCTCGAGATCATATCGTCAGCGGCCGAGTACTCGGACCTCTGCATTCGACATAGGGAAGAAAACATTATCAAGGCTTTGGCTGCCAAGTGAGTATCCTTCCCCCCGATCTAGCTATTAAGCCGTTCCGAGCTAAGAACATTTTCTACGCCCTTTACATACACTAACATTGTACAGGTGACTTTTTAATTAAATGAAATCAAATGAAAGTTTATTTGCGTTTGGAATAGGGTACATTTATTATTTTCATTTAGTTCAGCTTTCCAGTCATCTATAAATAGCATGCAAATATATTTTTTGTTAGAATAAAGTGGCAAAGTTAAATACACCATTCAAATTTAAATATAATATAATAATAATCAATGAGGAAAATATATAGAAAAACATACTTCGCCGACCCCAAATATAATGGGAACAGGGCAAGCGAAGGATGATGATGAATCAATGAGGAAAATAAGTCTAAAATTAGTCTGAACTTAAATTTACTTACTCTCTTTCTTATCCAAACAAACGAAAAGAGACTGACTAAAAATATTTTAGGAACGTCAAATTTAGTGATGCTGTTTCTTACGTATTTTTTCAAGTTTTTGCGTGCTTTAGTCTAACTTTAGTCGTCATAGAATGCCATCCCTACTAAATTGTATTGGAATTCTCTGATTTTCCTAGCAACTGACAGCTGTTTAGTCTGACTTATCTAAATTATTATAGACTGTTCTTTTTGTGTGTTCAAAAACATGTTGCACTTTATAGAGCAGTAGAATATTTGATTTATAGTCGTATGCATAGAACTGACCTTGGTAAATATGATTGAATCACTTACATACACACACACATATATACAAACATCCACACACGCATAATACTTAATCTCTTGATCCCGCATTACTCTTTTACTGATTCTAAGATTTTTAAATTCATTTTGTTTTGATGTTACTAGTGTTACTTCTCACTCAAGATGATTTACTATACATTATCTTTTCCTACGGGGGGGGGGGGGGGGGGGGCAGCTTTATTTTAAACCCATCTCAGGCACCAGCTTAGGACACATCAATTGTACATTTTAGTATTTATGCACTAGACATAAGTCCTTTTGTGAGAGAAATAAAATGATTTATTATTATTATTAATTAAGAAAGCTTTATAATTATTCCGCTTTTAGGACTTTAACTGCAGGAATTGAGAGTATTGTTTTTTTGTGTAAAATACTATTAATGTAATTTAATGGTATACTTTTAGGGCTACCTTGATCGCTGAAGAAAACTGAAATGGAATAGTTACTTGACCATTTTGTATTTGTCAAATTAACATTAGTCATAATTACAGTATAAAGAAGGCTGGGCAAATAATTAACACTTATAGAAGTGTATTAATACACTGCATTTATAATATCTTGCATTCTATCATATATATAATTATGAAGCGTTCTTAATTATATGCACACGACTGTACATCACGGCTCACTGGCGTAGCAAGCACTTACAAAAATTTGTCGACTGACTAACGTTAACTCAGTTATGTAAGTTTGCCTAAGCTGATGCAATGCAACTCGGGTAGATGTCGCTGCCGTCACGCAATGACGTGAGACAGAAGATACCAAGAATTTCACACAGTTGGATGAACTGCACAGTAGCTCAGTTGGTAAGAGCGTTGACCCGGTTAGCCAAAGGTCGTAGGTTCAAATCCTACCTGTGTCACAGAATAAGTACTAGTACTCCGTACAGAAGTTTGTTTTTGCAATGAAATTCAAAGAAAAGTTTACACAATCTTGTCAACGATATGGTGTAATTTAGTTCGCCTTAGACTCGAGCACATTTTCGTGTAGACTTCTACAGAAATACATTGCCAGATAATTTCATTCTTATAACTCTGGAATAGGATTCACAATACACTAAACCTATTCAGTGACGTACTATCACGCGACGCGATAGGGTTGACTGCTTCAAGAAGCTACTAACGCCATCTAGCGCCTCTTTCTAGGACTTTATTCATGCTCGTCCAGCCAGCAACGTAGCCGCGCGGCCGCCGGTGAATAAAACGCGTAGTGACACGCAACTTGTTTTAGCCTCTTACATCGGGTCGCCGCGTGTAGGTACATTTTTGCTACCTACGCGGGAAGATACACAGGCTTGTCTGTGTGGGAATTTTTGGTTTCTTATTTAAACTTATATAAATAAGAAAGAACACTGAGTGTTAAAAAATAATAAAAACTAGTTAACTCAGTTGAAAAGAGCATTCGCCTGGATAGCGAAGGGTCGCGGGTCGAGTCCTATCGGATGACGCAGTCGAACAATTTTTGTGAGCGAAATTTAATTTAATCTCGTAAAAATTTGTACACAAATCGCTCAAGACATAAAAACAATTACGACTGTATACGTTATTATAATTGTCAGAGTCCCCCACAAGCCGACAGCGCCGTCTGGCGGCGCGGTGAAGTACAACGACCCGCACGTGAAGGCGCACGTGCTGCTGCAGGCGCACCTGTCCCGGATGCAGCTGCCCGCCGAGCTGCACGCAGACACCGCGCAAGTGCTGGTCAAGGTACGTGTCTATGACTGCGGAAGAATGCTCGGGAGACCTGTGGTTCCCTTCTCACTTCAAACTAAAGTACCTGGGCGACCGGTACTTCTATTTCATTAAAAAAAACTTGCTAATTTATAAATCTTAAAGAGTTTAAAAAAACTAAAAACGAACGAACTTAAAAAATATAAACCGATAACCGGCTTATAACAGTGTATCACTTTGTTTACACCAATGTAACTTACGTAACAAACACACCAATTAACTAGCCCCAAACTAAGCGTAAGCTTGTGCTATGATGACTAGGATAACGGATAGACATACTTATATACATTTAAAAACATCCACGACTTAGGTACAAATGCTCGTGCTCATCACACAAATATTTGCCCCTTGCGGGATTCGAACCCGCAACCGCCTGGTTTAGAAGTCCGGGGCGCGAACCACTACACCAAGACGGTCGTCTTTACGGTCGGCATTATCAAGAACTAGCACACGTTTTTACATAAGAACTGTGTCGGTAAATATTCTTCAAAATTGGCACCGAACGTGGCACAGTTCAAAAATCCTGTACGATTCTTCATCAATCATTTTTATTTAAAAAATAATAATTGTTAGTTGTAATTATCTTTTCATGAGCCGCAGGCGTTAAAGCTGCAATAAATAAATCTGAATCTGAACAAATTTCAACGAAATCGTTAAAGCCGTTTCCGAGATCGCAAATAAGTACAAGTAACGCCTAATTATTTAAAAAACAAAATACCCGACTGCAAAATGTATTATATTTTTGAAATGGTTTTTTCACAAACTTTTATATGATACCCATATTATTATTTTTATCCTGTTTCACCTCACCCTTAGTGAATGCCAAAATAAGCAAATTTATGAATATATGGTGAAAAAAACCCTTTTCACACTACCTACTCGGCAATGTTCAATTACACATCAAGTAAACCTGACTCAAAGTGAGTCATTGCATCCTGATTTTCAGTGATTGCAATGTTGTATGACATTTGATTACGCCCCTAGAGAGGCAAAGTGATTTGAATTTCGAATAAGAGTTCGTAGGCATGATCACACTAGCCCGTCCCGCACCAAAGAGAACACATTTGAAATTTGAACCTGGCAGCCAAGAATTTTAGCACGAATGGAATGAAAAAAAAAATACCCTCGATAATTCTCAAGACCCGAGAAATAGATAAGCTCGAGAAACCATGAACACTTATAAATAAGTTTTGTGTCGTTCCCTTGCAGGCCATCCGGCTGATCCAAGCGTGCGTGGACGTTGTGTCCAGCTCTGGCTGGCTGTCGCCGGCCGTGGCCGCCATGGAGCTGGCGCAGATGGTGACGCAGGCCATGTGGGCCAAGGACTCGTACCTGCGGCAACTGCCCCACTTCACGCCAGAGCTACTGCAGCGATGCGCCGACAAGGTACCGTACACACTAGCTCTGGCGCAGGTGGTGACGCAGGCCATGTGGGCCAAGGACTCGTACCTGCGGCAACTGCCCCACTTCACGCCGGAGCTACTGCAGCGATGCGCCGACAAGGTACCGTACACACTAGCTCTGGCGCAGGTGGTGACGCAGGCCATGTGGGCCAAGGACTCGTACCTGCGGTAACTGCCCCACTTCACGCCAGAGCTACTGCAGCGATGCGCCGACAAGGTACCGTACACACTAGCTCTGGCGCAGGTGGTGACGCAGGGCATGTGGGCCAAGGACTCGTACCTGCGGTAACTGCCCCACTTCACGCCAGAGCTACTGCAGCGATTCGCCGACAAGGTACCGTACACACTAGCTCTGGCGCAGGTGGTGACGCAGGCCATGTGGGCCAAGGACTCGTACCTGCGGCAACTGCCCCACTTCACGCCAGAGCTACTGCAGCGATGCGCCGACAAGGTACCGTACACACTAGCTCTGGCGCAGGTGGTGACGCAGGCCATGTGGGCCAAGGACTCGTACCTGCGGCAACTGCCCCACTTCACGCCGGAGCTACTGCAGCGATGCGCCGACAAGGTACCGTACACACTAGCTCTGGCGCAGGTGGTGACGCTGGCCATGTGGGCCAAGGACTCGTACCTGCGGCAACTGCCCCACTTCACGCCAGAGCTACTGCAGCGATGCGCCGACAAGGTACCGTACACACTAGCTCTGGCACACGTGGTGACGCAGGCCATGTGGGCCAAGGACTCGTACCTGCGGCAACTGCCCCACTTCACGCCAGAGCTACTGCAGCGATGCGCCGACAAGGTACCGTACACACTAGCTCTGGCGCAGGTGGTGACGCAGGCCATGTGGGCCAAGGACTCGTACCTGCGGCAACTGCCCCACTTCACGCCAGAGCTACTGCAGCGATGCGCCGACAAGGTACCGTACACACTAGCTCTGGCACACGTGGTGACGCAGGCCATGTGGGCCAAGGACTCGTACCTGCGGCAACTGCCCCACTTCACGCCAGAGCTACTGCAGCGATGCGCCGACAAGGTACCGTACACACTAGCTCTGGCGCAGGTGGTGACGCAGGCCATGTGGGCCAAGGACTCGTACCTGCGGTAACTGGCCCCCTTCACGCCGGAGCTACTGCAGCGATGCGCCGACAAGGTACCGTACACACTAGCTCTGGCGCAGGTGGTGACGCAGGCCATGTGGGCCAAGGACTCGTACCTGCGGCAACTGCCCCACTTCACGCCAGAGCTACTGCAGCGATGCGCCGACAAGGTACCGTACACACTAGCTCTGGCGCAGGTGGTGACGCAGGCCATGTGGGCCAAGGACTCGTACCTGCGGCAACTGCCCCACTTCACGCCAGAGCTACTGCAGCGATGCGCCGACAAGGTACCGTACACACTAGCTCTGGCGCAGGTGGTGACGCAGGCCATGTGGGCCAAGGACTCGTACCTGCGGTAACTGCCCCACTTCACGCCGGAGCTACTGCAGCGATGCGCCGACAAGGTACCGTACACACTAGCTCTGGCGCAGGTGGTGACGCAGGCCATGTGGGCCAAGGACTCGTACCTGCGGCAACTGCCCCACTTCACGCCAGAGCTACTGCAGCGATGCGCCGACAAGGTATTGTATTTAATAGCAGCGTTTTACCTGAAATAAAACGCATATTAAAATACTTACCTCACTGGAAGCTTTATATTGAGAAAGCATATCCGTATCCGTCGATTTCTACCAGTTCTAGTACCTTTTTACCCCTTCCCTTGTTTCCGGGACAGTGGCGACACCTGGCGGCCGCGCGACATTTTTAGTTTCCTTAAGTGTGTAGCGCCATTTTTGTTCATTGGCTCATTTACACCAGGCAGAAATTAAGTGAAAGCTTTCAGTGAGGTAAGTATTTTAATATGCGTTTTATTTCAGGTAAAACGCTGCTATTAAACTACTTGACCGTCACTGGAAGCTTTATATTGAGACCTGTTTGTTATCGCCTGGTGTTGCCACTTGTATCTAACAGGATACAGTTACGCCAATGTGATTATAGAACTTTATAGTTTAAACTATGGTATATAATTGCCATAAATTTTATATAATATTAGGCTAGCTTATTGATTCAAACAAATTGTGTGATAGTATACAAGGTAGTATTTTCTCGTCTGCAGCATTTTGGAACGTATGTGATCGCCAATTTCCTTGGGCTACACAGGCTATAATTTGTACGTGAAGCGGCTCCAAACAGACGCATTACTTGTGTAATAAATACATTAATTGACTTAGCCGAGTCACGTCATTATATTCACGTCACGTTATTATATTTTAGCGGATCAATTGTTTTGTCAAACCACAGCACAGGATTTAAGTTTGAATTAAGTGTTCGAAATCAGTTTACATACTGCCTTAAGGAAAAAATATTACTCTTAATATCTTATACAGTGACTAGAATCTATTGTCAGTAAGATCAAGTCATAAATAATTCCAAGTACATGTGCAAAGAAGTAATAAAATAGCAATATTTGAAAATCATTTGTAACGTCAATTCTGTGAGCTTAAATTACCAGATGCTTCAGTGTTTTAACGTGTGGGACTTTTGTAAAAGTTGTATTATATGACAAGTAATTGTGCACTAGATGCAGATTTGACACAAACATTGCTGATTGCGAACCATAAGCTTATATTGTTTATAACATATTTATATGATTTTAAATAAGAAACTTATATAAATAAGAAAAGAACACTGAGTGTTAAAAATATTAAAAACTATTGTGTTTACGTTTTTCGCACTAAAAGGTCTATCGTTTCCAGGCCACGTCATCTGTTTTATGGGTAGACTTCCGCTAAGAACATCTTAGTAAGGTCAACTATTCAGGGTTTAATGTTTTTATCGCCTGGAGGACCAAACCCCACATTTCTATACCCGAGAGTTTAGTCTTCGACTCGCGATGGTATGAGGCCCGTCGTCGAATCGATAAAGAGTTTTTGCAGTGCTGCCGAACACTAGGTTCGGTTTTTGAGGTCTATTTAGGCCAATACCTTCTCCCACCGTAGTGAAAGACATTGACTGATTTAGATGAACCAAGACTCTGGATATAAGAAATGGTGGCAGAAACACCCATGCGATGCGTTCCATGGAACACTGCTGAACGCGTCATGACAAAGGGCTTGGCGGTCTTACATCGTGACACATAAATTGTAAACAACTTGCGCGGTCTTGAGAAGAAAAGGTATTTAGTATTCAAATACAATTTTTGCACAGGCCGGCAGTAGATGCCATTCTAGGAGAAAGGCGACGATGCGAAAAGTGATCGTTACGTTGTTATGGGTCGCTCTATCAGGAGTAGCAATATCGTGCCTCCCCTTTTTCGTGCATGAGACACTGCTGTCTTGATGTCGGACAAAGAAATATGAGGACTGAACTGTGATGCAGTTCTTGGGCTTGGCTCTGAAGAGCATACAGTATAGTTAGCATCTATTTTTGTTTTTAGCGCAACACCCCTTCTCCTTGTGACCCATGAGAGCTAGATCGTTTGGAGGAGGTTAATGAAGTTCTAAGTTACTAAATTGGTAGCAATTTAGTTCGTAGATCTTCGAAGATTTGGTAACGTTAAAATCTGTTGATGATTTAGCCAACTTCGAGAGGCAACAAAGCTGGCAAAAATTAGAAGCCCAATTAATTATAATCGGTAGTCCTTAGATTTATTGGTCGCTGTGTTTTTGCAGCCGACTTTATTTTCGGCAAGGAATTTAGATAGTTCCAAGTCCTCCAAATTATTACTAAAAAAGTTATGCTTTGCGGATATAAGACAGATTTCAAACTTGATCTTTCATCCAAGAACCTGTGAATTTTCAGTCAAACCCACTCGCGAAGCATGTGTGTGTTTGGGCTATAAAAAGTTGTTAAAAGACTCATAAACAATTATTTTTACATTCCATATCTCACGCAGTATTTAGGCTAGCCAATTCGTGATAGTGTAAAAGGTCTCTGGAACCGTGCTAAAGCCGAATAGCGGGCACGTCAGTTCCAACAACTTTTTATTGTACATCAGGCGTAAGAAAGCGCCTGTGTGTGTGGGTAAGGCACGCGCACACTTTCAAATGGCAATATGACTGGGAACTTGCACAGGAACTATTGGACAGGCTGATCCATCTGATTTATTTGGAAATGTAATATTCAGCTTTGATACTCCTAGTGCTCCCATTTGCCTCCACTGACGGTGATAGTACGTTACTTACCTGCTTGAAACGAGTCATTGTCTAAAGTTTTTCAGCTTACACTAGAGCCACTTGGAGCGTCCTCGGATGCCTCCGCGAGCGGGCCGAAAGCCTCTGTTGTGAAATGAACCTCTTCCACTAGAATTCTGACTTTCGTGTTGATCATTTAAGTGCGGGAAGCTACTTTGCCTGAATCCATCCCGCGAGGGTAGGTTGCTATATGATAAGAATGCAAGAACATAGGCAGTAAGGTTTGGTTCATGAATAAAATATTATAAGTTCCATACGATGGAACTGCTGATTTTCCAAGGCATGCCACTGCGAAGGGCAGCTATATTGAGCATTAAGTGCTGACCCATATGCGGATACTTACCTTGGTTGAATCCACCCCGTAAGTGTGGGTTGTTATATTTTGACTAACAATTCATGTGCATAGGAATTAGGATTTGGTTCATGAAAGATGTTATAAGTTCCACGCGATGGAACTGCTAGTTTTCGCAGGTCATGCCCCTGCGAAGAGTGGCTAATGGCTATCTTGAGCATTTAACTGCTTAGCCATATCAAGATACTTACAATGGTTGAATCCACCCCGCGAGGGTGAGTTGTTATATAAATAAGAATGCATGTGCATAGGAGGTAAGCTTTGGTTCATGAAAAATATTATGAGTTCCACGCGATGTAACTGCTGGTTTTTACAAGCCATGCACCCGTGAAGGGCGGCTATATTGAGCATTTAAGTGCTGACCCATATGCAAAAACTTACCTTGGTTGGATCCACCCCGCGAAGGTGAGTTGTTATATGAATAAGAATGCATCTGCATAGGAAGTAAGGTTTGGTTCCTAAAAATATTATGTGTTCCACACGATGGAACTGCTGGTTTTCGCAAGCCATGCCCTCACGAAGGGCGGCTATATTGAGTATTTAAGTGCTGACCCATATGCGGAAACTTACCTTGGTTGGATCCACCCCGCGAGGGTGGGTTGTTATATGAATAAGAATGCATGTGCATAGGAAGTAAGGTTTGGTTCCTCAAAAATATTATGAGTTCCACGCGATGGAACTGCTGGTTTTCGCAAGCCATGCCCTCACGAAGGGCGGCTATATTGAGCATTTAAGTGCTGACCCATATGCGAAAACTTACCTTGGTTAAATCCTATAAACATATTATGCCTGGTAGCGGAAGGTGTCATAAATGTTTTTACCTTCTTGTTTGTTTCTAGTTTTATGACTAGTGTGGTTGTAATTATTCTATGTATCAGCATAAATCTAACTTCTGCCCAAGAGAAACAACCCAAGCGTTGGGTAGCAACATTTTCAATATCGTAAGTAAAGATATTATGTCGTTCGTCGCCATGACAGTCGTCAGTGACGTTGTTTTTCGCTAAGCTCTGAACAAACCGAACCCCGTATTGATAATCTATATCAACACGTACAAACTTGTAAAGAAATTGCTTAATTTATAAAAACAATTTATATTTCAACACTATTTCAATTATCAGTAGGACCAATACGATTAGAAACATGCAGAGCTCACCCATTTCCTAGGTATTCGGAATGGCGGGTGTGCCTACTTCTCTTACAGGGCTGACAGCGGCGGCGTGACCGCCTCTGTCCTTGCCGGTCCCACAAATAAGAAAGCATATGGCCGGTCAGCCCTGTAAGAGAAGTAAGCACACCCAGTGAACACGAGCCAGAGACAAACGAGCTTTATATTGAACTGCTGTCATTAAAACTACTCTGAGCACGTTTGCGTCCCCGTCGCGTTCTGCTCGATGCGATGTTACTTTAGTTTTCATGCATTACAAAAAACTAGGTAGGTAGGTACTTATTTTATTTGATTAAGCAAGTGAAAATCTATAAATTACGAACTGGCAATTCTTTAAAAAACTTACCACGAGATCCGAACGGAAAAACCGTTGAATGTCATGACTGCGTGGTATTTTCACTGTGAACAACATTTCGTAAGGTAGAATTTTTTCTACTTACGTGGTTTTAATATTCACTCACTTTGATTATATTTACTTCACTTAAAATTATTTCTAAGCAATTACAGTGTGCAGAGGCAGAGCCTGCTGCGCACAAGTTGCTTCGACGGAATACAAAACGCCAATGTACAAAAATGGCGCTACACACTTAAGGAAACTAAAAATGTCGCGCGGCCACCAGGTGTCGCCACTGTCCCGGAAACAAGGGAAGGGGTAAAAAGGTACTAGAACTGGTAGAAATCGACGGATACGGATATGCTTTCTCAATATAAAGCTTCCAGTGACGGTCAAGTAGTTTAATAGGTTCAATTTAACAGCTCAGAGTTATCACTGAACGTAGCAGTGTATGCGAAGGGATTCCTTAGACAACACATAAAACAATATAAAACATTTAAGGGGGTGAAATAGGTGACAGTTAATCTGACCTTTACGCGGTCGAAGCCGCAGGAAACCGCGAGTATTTCTATAAATACAAGTTGGATCAAAAGCAAAGATCCCCGACGCAAAAAGAGAGGGATGTTATAATTTTAACGTATCTGTCTGTGGTATCGTAGCTCCCAAACGGATGGACTGATTTTGGTATAGTTTAATTAATAAAAAAATACAAAATAAAAAAATAATAAAAAATAACTAGAAGAGTACAGTTTGGGTAATAATGGGGTGTGAGTTTAAAAAAAAAACTTAAATCTATCAAATTTACTTTCCCCAGGGCGTAGAGACAGTATTCGACGTGATGGAGCTAGAAGACGCTGCTCGGGCGAAACTGCTTCAACTGCAACCGGCCGAGATGGCCGACGTGGCCAGATTCTGCAACCGGTACCCCAACGTGGAACTGACCATTGAGGTAATTGCACGAACAGAACAAATTATTATAGTGCATACAAGTACAGAAGGATCACTCTGCGAAAATATTTTAACGAATAGCGACTGTTGCTATAAGACTCAATTGCTATAAGGCTCAATTCCAATGCGCCCTGTCTAAGATTAAATTTAGGTACAGTCTCTCTCTTTCTCTGTCAAACAAACGAAAAGAGAAATACTACCACAATTTAGAAACGCCAAATTAAGTGATGTGATTTCTTACGTATTTTCACAAGTTTTTGCGTGTTTTCGTCTAACTTTAGTCGTCATCGAATGACATCCTTAGTACATTGTCTATGGATTCTCTAATTTCCTCAGACGGCTAAATAAATATACTTTCTTTTAGACTGACGTTTCCAAATTAATATACTCTCTTTGAGACTGACGTTTCCAAATTAATATACTTTCTTTAGACTGACGTTTCTTAATTAATATACTTTCTATATTAATTAAAAAACGTCGTAACGTAATTAATAAAGTGCGAATTATGATCGCAGTACGCCGGTAGCCTATCGATAAAAATACCTCCTATTAAATGTTTGCCGAAATTAAATTAAATTTTGCTCACAAAAATTTGTCGACTGTGTCATCCGGTGGGACAAGAACCCACGGCCCTTCGCTATCCGGGCGAATGCTCTTACCAACGCTACGGAGGACGTTAGTCAGTCGATGAATTTTTGTAAGTGCTTGTTACACCAGTGAGCCGGCGTTTGATTTCATCAATACTTGGGGAATTTTATGTAGTTGGTAAGAGCACTCGCCCCGATAGCAAAGGGACGTGGGTTTGAGTCCCACCGGATGACACAGTCAATTAATTTTTGTTAGCGAAATTCAATTTGATTTCGTAAAAACTTGCAAAATAATTGCTTAAAGAGTTATAAAAATAATTACTCTGACAAGATGACGAAATATAGGGTAATAAACATACATGCTACTTACTTAAACAATATCGATAAAATATATACTTACATATTTATACGCACATAAACATACTTATTAATAATAATTATATTTTCCTTACAGCCATCGGCACTTTGTTGTGTCAAGCAAGAGTCGCTATTAACTTCAATAACTTTACGGAATGGTCCTTCTGTAATTGTACTATTATTTATTCTGTGCTATTACTGACAAACCATTCTGAATTGTATTTCAATCGTCAAAATGTTTATTTTAGGTTAAAAACGAGCGCCGCCTGTCGGCCGGCAAGCCGATCGTGGTGGAGGTGGCGTTGGAGCGAGAGGACGAGATACAGGGACCGGTCATCGCGCCGCTCTTCCCGCAGGTAAATAAAAAAATCGTAACCTGGTTATGCACTCCAAGTTTCGTTTTGGACTATGATCCAGGATATGACAGATCATGATCTGTGCATGATACATGCATGTAATGGGGATCCACACGCGAAGCTTGATGCAGATGGCGCCACATAGATACGGCTATGTCAAACATTTTCCTATTGTTTATGTCGGGCTTTTTCGTATTTAATTTACAGTTTTTCGTGACTATCTTATGTTATTTTATCATATTGTATTCGTCAATGAAGTTATCTGAACTAAAAGAAGAACTTCGGAAACTAGGATCAAAAGTATCTGGTAAAAAAGCTGATCTTATTGCGAGGTAAACATTTGGGTGTTGATCCAGTTTTGTTACTGTAAATGTTAAATTTAATTTCTTGTTTAAATTGTATTTGTGTTCCAAATTAACTACATAACAAGCTTTTTTAATAAATACAACTAAAATAATAAAACACATACATGTTTGTTTTTTGGGTTAGAATTCTATGATCGGAACCGCGATGATACCGGGAATTTTGGTGTCGTAGCTTCACAATCTAGTTATACGATGAATGTTCCCGATCCAGCAGCTTATCATGATGTAAATAGTTCCAGTAAACTACCTAAAAATAATAAATTTTCTTTTTATAGTCTTTTTTAAAACTGGGTCTCTTGGAAATAAATGAACACCATTAGTGTAACAACCTGGCACAGCACATAACGGCATTATGCTTTAGTAGATTGAAAACACAAAAAAATATATTCAAAAACACAACTTCTGTACTGGAATGACAGATAGCTTTGGCCGCATCAACAATGCGCCACCTACAGGAAGAATTTGGCAGTGTGGATCCCCATTACGGTCCCCATTACGACTGCCATCTGACCTCCGTGACTCTGGTAACAGGGGAACCTGACTATCTTGGATCATGGTTACACATTCAGTCGCCTGAATGTGCACAGTATAGTCTTGTATGTGTTATACACAAAGTGTTAGTGTAAGCAGTCTTATCCTTTAAGGGACTGAATATGACCATCAGTGACGACCGTCTTTGTGTAGTGGTTCGCGCCACGGACTTCTAAACCAGGCGGTTGCGGGTTCGAATCCCGCAAGGGGCAAATGTTTGTGTGATGAGCATGAGCATTTGTACCTAAGTCATGGATGTTTATAAATGTATATAAGTATGTATATCCGTTATCCTAGTTGTCATAGCACAAGCTCACGCTTAGTTTGGGGCTAGGTAATTGGTGTGTTTGTTGAAACAATTTATTTAATATTATTTATTATCTATGCCTACAACCTTTAATATAGGACCATGGTCGAATCTTTGAAACTTATACTCCATACAAATAATTCTGCTACCTGCTACAATAAATGGAGAGCTACATTTTTTTTCGCGAATTCAGTGTTGACTTCATAGTAAAAGTTGTAGGTATTGATGGTCATAATTACCCCCATAAAGGATAAGAATGTTCGTTTACACTAACATCCGACAAGAGCCGGGGAGGGAGGGGGATCAAGAATTTGTCCGACTATAGCAGCCACTGACCTCTATTATACAAATACGCTGGACTTAGGTTTAGAAATGACAAATAATTTTTGAATCTAATCAAACCGCCCCCTTACTTAAGTTTATGTCAACCCTAATGTCTCTAAGGAGGTGCTTGTGACGTAGTGGCGGCAGCGCTTTGGTAGTGATACCAAAAGTTAAGCAACCCATGGCGCGGTCGTGATTGGATGGGTGACCATTCCGACCATTAAAGTGACGACCATGACAAGCATCTCCGTGCTTCGGAAGGCACGTTAAGCAGTTGGTCCCGGCTAATATATGTTGGTATTAGTCGTTATGCCTAGTCAGAGGCCCTAGGGCGGCTTGATAACATCTGACAGTAAGGTTTGTCACTTGCCTTACAGATAACCCCTCCACCAATCCGCACTGAGCCCGCGTGGTGAAGTATGGCTCGTTCCTCCTCATAGTTGAGGTGAGGCCTTTGCCCAGCAGTGGGATCTAATAGGCTGACTTTACTTTACAATGTCTCTAATATTAATTTCGTGGACGCTCACCGCACGCTCACTACAGCCATCAGCGCCAAAATGGCGATAGTCAAATGGCTTCATTTTTTTTAGGTTGACACTGGGCTCAATTTCAATGCGCCTTAAGATTTAATTTAGGTTCAGTCTCTCTCTTTCTCTATAGAAAAAACGAGAAGAGACAGACTACAACAATTTAGAAACGTCAAATTAAGTGATGTATTTCCAACGTATTTGTACATGTTTTTGCGTGATTTCGTCTAACTTTAGTCGTCATTGAATGAGATCCCTACTAAATTGTCTATGGGTTCTCTAATTTCCTTAGCAGCGGACAGCTGTTTAGTCTGACGTTTCTACATTATTATAGTCTGTCTCTTTTCGTTTGTTTGACAGAGAAAGAGACAGACTGAACCTAAACTTAATTTTAGACAGGGCGCATTGGAATTGAGCATAGTATGCAGTCCAGCGTACTTGTATTATAGACGTCAATGATACCAGCTGAGTTGAAGTGAACGCGTAGTACATATGATGTTTTTCTACGACAGAAACGCGAGGAAGGCTGGTGGGTGGTCATCGGCGATCCGAAGACCAACACCCTGCTGTCCATCAAGCGTGTCTCCCTCGGCCGGTCGGCGCGGGTTCGCCTCGACTTCGTTGTTGGAGTCGGAGGACGACACACGTACACCTTGTACTTCATGTCCGACGCGTATCTCGGCGCTGACCAGGAGTACAAGTTTAGTTTGGACGTGGCCGAGGCCAATTCGGACTCCAGTGAGGAAGATTAGGATCAAGTGTTTCAAGATTGATTATAATTGATATAAGCAATAAAGTGTACCAAACTGCTTTTGATTTTTATTTCAACGGAACGAGGACTCACTCTCTCTCTTCCTATATTCCAAATGGTGGTGGGGTCAGCCTTCTTAATTTGACTCCAGTGAGGAAGATTAGGATTGAGTGCTTCTCAAGATTGATTATAATTGATATAAGCAATAAAGTGTACCAGCAATGCTTTTGATTTTTATTTCAACGGAACAAGGATCACTCTCTCTCTTCCTATATTCCACATGGTGGTGGGGTCAGCCTTCTTAATTTTTCTCCGAAGGAAGGGCTAATTCTATCGTTAAATTCAAAATTGAATTTAACAATAGAATCAGCCCTTCATAATGCAATAGACTTAGTAACTTTTTTAGTTGTGACAGTAGAATCAACCTTTTTTTAATGTAAGACCAGGCAAAAGAAATCGGTTCTTGTATCCGTCGCATTGAATCACTTAATTGGCCCCTTTTTAGTAATACAAGGCAGTAGAATCGGCGCTATCCAACTACATAAGCTATGCACTAGAATCGGCCTCTGTATTCTGTTAGCAGATCATAAATGAAATGAAATTGTTTTATTTGCTTTGAAAAGGAGAAGAAGATCTACAATATAATAAAATGATCGCCTATTCAGCCATTAACAAATAGCATGCAAATATAAATTAGGGTAGTGAAGTACATACATAAAAATACCACAATGAAGATTTTATAACATAATATTACATTGGTAACCTAAAAATTGATGTTTGATTTATATGAAATGAGTTAGGTTTAGGTCCATGGTTAGGTAGGTATAGAAGTATCTTTGTTGTTAAGGAAATTCTTGCGAGGAATAGAACGAACGAGCAACCAGCCACTTGTGTAATTTTTTTTTTAATTGGTTAGACGGAAGTATTTTTAAATTTCTACACACATGCAATACTATTTTTTTCCATGCGAGCACTCCTTGGGATAAAGTCCAGGACAAATCTATTGCAGTTACTAGTTATATAGTTGCATAATGCAGTGTGTGTGCAAAGTGTACCAAAATGTGCTTTTGATTGTTATTTCATTCAAGGGGAGACGTCGTAGTACCTATAGGTCCTATTTATTACACCAGACATTAGGAATTGACCGCTTAAACCTATTGAAGCAGAATCAGCCCCTTTATGGTATAGTTGCATAAGACAGCAGAATCGGTCCTTTTAGTGTAGAGACGGTGGAATCGGCCCCTTGTAGCTCTTTTTAAACAGTACACAACAAATATAATCTGTAGTTATGGCAAATCTCATTTACGGGACACCCTGTATATAGGGGTATTGACTGCCTCGTTGGTCTAGTGGTCAGCACGCTGGGTACTATCCACGAGGTCCCGGGTCGGGCCGAGTGTTTGAGTTTTTCTGTCTTGAAATTACACACAGCTCCGGAGTCAGGAAGTTGGTGGTGTTAACACCCCCGTGCCTCGGTGCGCACGTTAAGCCGTTGGTCCTGCGCCTGATCTCTCTACGGTCATGTCGGACTGCCGTCTCACCGAATTATGAGAGTGAAGGAACAGAGAGTGCACCTGTGTATTGCGCACACACTTGTGCACTATAATATGTCCCGCGCAGTTAGCTAATCTTTGTTGAGATAGGCCGCCGTGGTCGAAATTCGGCTAGGAGGACATTATATAGGGGTATACAAGGTTACTTTTTGTTCATGCTCTACCTGCTATGAGGTTTTGCATTTAACATAATCTTGTGTTACTCGTATATGTATATTTAAAAAATAAGTTAAACAATCGTGTTAAGTTGTTAATGAATAATTCTTTATTTGAAAATAACCAAAATCTACATGTTTCTCTAAATACCACAGAGTATACTTACAATAATATAAAGTAAATTACAATTAAATATTTCAACAGCCTATTGATTTGTACCAAAACTAAAGTAATAATGATCTGAACAACATCCAAAATAGCAGGAATGACTAAAACAGAGGGAATTAAAATCAGCAATTTCTACCAAGTTAGTTTTAACTTAATAAACGGTGTTGCCTGTGAAGAAATTTTCTACTAAAATAGTAGTTTTTGAAAATTTATTTTGATTTAGTGGAGTATTGGCGACGTGAATTCTTAAGTTTAGGCGACCTTCTGAAGGTACTCATCAAAGAGATAGAGGGCCAGCGAGAGGTCCTGCCCACTGGTGATGAACTTCTTGAGGTCGGTGGTGTGGCCGGCCAGCTCGCGAATCCTCTTGGCTTGGTATTCCACGAATTCCTCCTCCAAGTATTGGGCAACCTGTGAAAGAAATATTTTTTATTAATCAACTGCCTATAATAATATACTTTGCTTGTCATTTGATCTGTAGAAGGAACTACTAAACTTATAGAAGGAATTAGAACTAATTTCAGGGTCGTGCAGGTGTTAGCTGTTCCTCGTGACCTCGCGGTGTCTTAAGTGAAAAGTGACCTTCTAGGGTGAAAATCGGTAGGACAGATCCTCTTAGAAGTTTATAGAACTCACCTCAGGGTCTTGCAGGTCTAACTCTTTGTTAACAACCCATACCAGTCCTGGTGGCCGCGGTTTCTGAAGTGACCTTTCTAGAAGGACCGAGATCTTCTAGAACTTTCTAAAAGCCTCTAAAACACTTACCTCAGTGTCGTGTTGATGCTGGTGGTGGTGTATTTTTGATGAAGGAAACCTTGTCTATCTCTTCATCGACCCAATCTAGAAGCTTCTAATAGTTACAGAATATTCACACTGTTCGTTCTTCGTGATGGACTGGCTATCTTCTAGAAGGACCGAGATAACATCCTCCTAGAACCGTCTAGAACACTCACCTCAGGGTCATGCTGGTTGTTCCTAGTAGCCTCGCGGTGTCTAAAGCGACTTAGGACAGAGTTCCTTCTAGAAGCTCCTAGAACTATCTACACACTCACCTCAGGGTCGTGCAGGTGCTGGCTGTTCCTGGTGGCCTCGCGGTGGATGTAGAAGGCGCGCTCGGCCAGTTCCTTCTGCGTGTCGAGCGCCTTCGCCAGCGACTCCAGCTCGTGCAGCTCCACGGTGTAGTTCTTCTTCTCAACTGGCTTCTGAATGCTGCGTTGAGCGAAGTTCATTTCGTCGCCTGGAGAAGACATTTGGATATTATTTAAAAAACATTTTTTTTTTCTAATTTGTCGTGTAGATAAACGCTTGTCGAGGAGAGGATATTTATCGTGAGTGGTGCCATGTTCGGAAAAATGATAAAATAAGACGAGTAGACATATTCGAGAGACAAAATTATCGTGGTTGAGCATCCTAGGCGTGCGTATAATATTTAGCCTCCATGCGTATACGGTTTGCTATTGATAGTTTTGTATGAAGAAATAACATTTAAAACCGACTTGACGCTCATCTATAAACCCGTTAAAAAGAATTGAACTACAAATAAATTTAAATGTTAACCCGCTTAACAACATTTGCACATATTTAAAATGCTCACATTAAGACCTTTCAAATGATACCCATATTATGACTCTTTTTGACATAAATAATTGTCATTTTGCCATTGTTGTTATTTAAATTTTAACAGTTTAGGTATCCATGTCACCCGGAATAGTATAAGGATTCTAACGATACCATACACATCTAAATCGGTTCAGGCGTTTAGATGTTATGGTGGCATAAAAACGTACATACCCTTAAAACGTTTTTGGGTAGTCATGTAATAAAATAAAAAATATGCATAATTAATTTTTGACATTTATGTTGTCTTCCTTGATATGTGTGTACACAGTTTCGGCTAAAAAACAGTATTGTGAATTCGTGACATGCTTTGTGCAGTCACGATTTATGCTGAGCAGGGACCTTTTTGGCACGCACTTGATCTTATACTATGTACCGTACCTAAGTATCCATATGATTTTCGTACCAAATAAATGTATTTCATTACATATAAACTTGCCTCTCATTGTTACATGCTTGATGATATCAATAGTCTTCTCCCACGCGTCATCCGACAACTTCTTAAAAAGCTTGCTGAAGCCGTCCCTGTTAGTTTGGTAGTTGTTGAAATACGCCGCCGAGAGGAGGTACTCGTATGACCTCTCTAGGTGGAGATTGGCGTACGCTTGGAGCTCTTTCGCCACGTTGCCATGGCGACCGTACTCCCCGTATATGGCGTTACACCGCGGGAGGGCTGTGGAAGAAATATTTTGCTATTTTTAATATAAGCAACCAATTACAAACGTAATGAAGGGTCATAGAAGAAATACCTGACAGACTAACATACACGCATAATATATCTTTCAAGTATCATTCTCCAGAGACAAGAGAGAGGTATATATAATGTGTCCAGGTTTCAACTGGCGATAATTTATCGGCTATTAGATCATCAAATGTTATCGACAAAAAACCCCCATGTTGGGGGTATAACTCTCTTGATATATTATATAAATTTTCAAGTGCTTCTTAACGCAACGCGCATTACACTTAAAAAATTTCGACAGGCTCTGCCAACGCCAGGGTGGCCGAGAGGTTAGGCAATCGCCCGGCATGCGAGGAACGCGGGTTCGATTCCCGCCTCTGGCGGTCATTTTTTTAAGTGCAATAATATATTTAGATTGCAAAGTGAATGGTTATCACTTAAAAACAATAATTTATCGTATTTGCAAGCGTCATCTTTCGATTGTTAAATACTTGCAATAGTATTTCTTTCGAGTGTTGAGGGTGTAATCCCAATAACATTGATGAAAGCAACGCGGCATTACAGCGTTAAGAAGCACTTGAAAATTTCGACAGGCTCTGCCAACGCCAGGGTGGCCGAGAGGTTAGGCAATCGCCCGGCATGCGAGGAACGCGGGTTCGATTCCCGCCTCTGGCGGTCATTTTTTCAAGTGCAATAATTTATTTAGATTGCAAAGTGAATGCTTATCACTTAAAAACAATAATTTAACTCTCTTGAAATGGCAGCCATTTTATTTATTTAAAAAAAAGCTTATTCTATGGATCTGGCGGCCCAAAAAGTTAAGAAAATGATTCTTTGGGAAGGTAATAGAGATGCGCAAAATATATCAATGAAAAGAAAAGAGTGATTCAAATCATTGTGAGCTGCTGATATATATCACTCTTTTATATCTTCGGCTCTTTTAACTCAGTGATACACATTGTGATAAAGGATGCGAGGCGAATCATTGATGAATGAGTAATTTATTTGCTTGCTATCCTATGTCTCTCTCTTTCACATACTAGCGAGCAGTAATACCGTCTTACTCAGTCCTGTAGTTCAGTTCATTTTGTTCAGTCGCTCGAAAAGGAGTTGTATATCAAAGAGTTAAAGATATGTTTGAGATGCAAGAGAGTTAGTGAGTGATTAGCTTCTTTGAAAAGATATCATTTTTGTCATTCACTCAGGAGTTACACAAGTCTACAAGGTAACGCTATGACATATCAAGTGAAATAAAGATCACTTCAAAATTATTAACCGTCATAGAGGAATTTTTTTTAAATAAATCTTGCTTAAAATTTTTAAAAGTTTCATAGTTTTTTAAATATTATTTTGTAAAAAAAATTGTCAATTTTTTTTTTCAATAGTCAATTTTTAAAATTTGGTAAATAAAAGGCCCTTAAAATTAATGCTAGTCGAAACCCGGACACCCTGTATAGTGTCCCAAAAAGAGCATGCCAGACTGACACTGGAAATAGCTTCTTAGCCATAGAACTTTCAGATAAACTCTAAAAAAGTATTTTGGTTTGGAAAATAATGACACTTTTTGTCCATAAACGCCACGCCAGACTGACAATAGATAGATTAGCCATAACCCTTTTAAATACAAATAACATGACTCTAGTACAATTGTCATAGTTTGGGAGATAATGCCATTTTCTCGTATTCTTCATACAAGAAAAATACAAGAACGTGGCATTATCTTTTAAACCATGAAACTTTCATAAGAGCCATTTCATTTTTATTTAAAAAATCTAGGGCTAAGCAATCCCTAGTGACGGTCTGGCATACCGTTTTTGGGCCACCCTGTATAAATTCTATTGATCATATTATAATAAATTATTTGGCTAACAGATATAATAGTGGTCTAGTGGTCAGCACGCTGGGTACTATCCACGAAGTCCCGGGTTCGAATCCCGGGTCGGGCCGAGAGTGTTTGGGTTTTTCTGTCTTGAAATTACTCAGACACAGCTCCGGAGTCAGGAAGTTGGTGGTGTTAACACCCCCGTACCTCGGAAAGCACGTTAAGCCGTTGGTCCTGCGCCCGATCTCTCTACGGTCATGTCGGACTGCCGTCTCACCGAATTATGAGAGTGAAGGAACAGAGAGTGCACCTGTGTATTGCGCACACACTTGTGCACTATAATATGTCCTGCGCAGTTGGCTAATCTCTGTTGAGATAGGCCGCCGTAGTCGAAATCGGCTAGGAGGACATCATCATTCCACCACACAGTTATGGTTGGACAAGTAAGTACTTAAGTGATAAGATAGGTAAAAAATTGTTATAGATAATTCTATGCACATACACAGATATTGGGGATTAGAGATAATATTGAATTGCTTACAATATCTAAGCAATATTTTTATGGGCATAGGCAAATAGTAATCAATTAGGATGTACGTGCCTATAGTTGTAAGTTAAGTCAGCCTATTAGATCCCACTGCTGGGAAAAGGCCTCACCTCAACTATGAGGAGGAACGAGCAATACTCCACCACGCGGGCTCAGTGCGGATTGGTGGAGGGGTGTCTGTAAGGCAAGTGACAAACCTTACTGTCAGATGTTATCAAGCCGCCCTAGGGCCTCTGACTAGGCTTAACGACTAATACCAAGAGATATTAGCCGGGACCAACTGCTTAACGTGCCTTCCGAAGCACGGAGATGCTTGTCATGGTCGTCACTTTAATGGTCGGAATGGTCACCATCCAATCACGACCGCGCCGTGGTTGCTTAACTTTTGGTATCACTACCAAAGCGCTGCCGCCACTGCGCCACAAGCACCTCTATAGTTGTAAAACAACTGTTTAAAATGATTTAATACCATAAACAACGTTTTCGAACGGTTGAGTACCGATTGCGTCTTCAAAAAGAATGGGTTATTTCGTACAAAACAGTAGGTACCACATTTTGCGGTGATATCTTTCACATACTTTTTTGATTAGAAAGTTTGTTTTGTTGTTATTATTACCTACAACTGTCCTTTGCGTTTTGTTTCCACCCCGACACTATTCATTAGCACAGAAAATAAGTATGTACGTTCAGCAATATAGTTTGTTTTCATTGAAAAATGGGTAGAAAAAAAATCTGTCAAACCTGAAAAAACACAATTTGGTGGTTTATGATATGATAAATACGATGGCATAGTTAATTCTGAGGTCCTAATAAAAAAACACAGTTTTCAACCATTTTAAAAAACCGAAATTTTGTGTTTAAAACGTTTTAACCTAAAAAAATGGTTTTAAACCACCCGGTTGATTTGGTTTAAAACTGACTACATCTATATACGCGCCTAAAGCTATAGCGCGAATGACTGAGTCCTCGCCTGCGGGGTACAGGGGTGGGGGGGATAGCGAAAACGGGGACACTGGGCTCAATCCCAATGCGCCCTGTTAAATTTAAGTTCAGTCCCTCTCTTTCTCTGTCTAACGAACGAAAAGGGACAGACTACAATAATTTAGAAACGTCATATTAAGTGATGCTATTTCTAACGTATTTGTACAAGTTTTAGCGTGTTTTTGTCTTACTTTAGTCGTCATCGAATGACAGCCCTACTAAATTGTCTATGGGTTCTCTAATTTTCTTAGCAACGGACAGCTGTTTAGTCTGACGTTTCTAAATTAATATAGTCTGTCTCTTTTCGTTTGTTTGACAGAGAAAGAGAGAGACTGAACCTAAATTTAATCTTAGACAGGGTGCAATGGAATTGGGCCCAGTGAGTAGTTTGGGCGGCAGGCGCTTGTTGTTTCATTGGGAGATTTGAATTCGGTATGTAAAGTAAAAAACAACCTATGGTAATTTCAAAACCATCAAAAAGTGATCATAGGCATGCTTATGACTTCACAAGTTTACATTTTAAATGATAAATTATTTAAGTTTTTAGGTTTTTGGTTTTTTATTTAAGGATTTGAACCTACGACCTTTGGCTAACCGGGACAACGCTCTTACCAACTGAGCTACTGTGCAGTTCATCCAACCGTGTGAAATTCTTGGTCTCTTTTTGTCTTACGTCATTACGTGACGTCAGCGACATCTACCCGAGCTGCATTGCAACAGCAGCGGGCCAAGTAGTTATTACAGAATAAATTCAACTTGAATGATGACGCTCTCGCTATTTTTTTTTTAACACTCACAGTGTTTTTTTTTATTTATATAAGTTTTAAATAAGAAACCAAAAATTCGCACACAGATAGGATTTAAACCTACGACCGGGCCAACGCTCTTACCAACTGAGCTACTGTGCAGTTCATCCAACCGTGTGAAATTCTTGGTCTCTTTTTGTCTTACGTTTCACACGGTTGGATGAACTGCACAGTAGCTCAGTTGGTAAGAGCGTTGGCCCGGTTAGCCAAAGGTCGTAATCGTAGTTCACTACTTAGGTTCCTACCTAGGAAGGTAGGAACCTAAGTAGTGAACTACGATTACATTTTCCTATTCCTGACTAGAAGTCAGGAAGCTTGCGTTTTACTAGGAACGTGACTGACTAACTGACGATAGCTCAGTTGGTAAGAGCGTTGGCCCGGTTAGCCAAAGGTCGTAATCGTAGTTCACTACTTAGGTTCCTACCTAGGAAGGTAGGAACCTAAGTAGTGAACTACGATTACATTTTCCTATTCCTGACTAGAAGTCAGGAAGCTTGCGTTTTACTAGGAACGTGACTGACTAACTGACGATATCTGTAGTTTCGGTTGTAGTAATGAATGCCAGCATGTCAGTGCGAGTCCTACATTCCTAGTTAGTAGGATCCTAGTTTGGAAGCTAGAATCCTAGTAAGGATCGTGTAATAACTAAAAAAGTAAAGTCAGCCTATTAGATCCCACTGCTGGGAAAAGGCCTCACCTCAACTATGAGGAAGAAACGAGCCATACTCCACCACGCGGGCACAGTGCGGATTGGTGGAGGGGTGTCTGTAAGGCAAGTGACAAACCTTACTGTCAGATGTTATCAAGCCGCCCTAGGGCCTCTGACTAGGCTTAGGTGTAATAACCAGGCTTGCCGTTAGATCACTTACCAAGTGTGTTGGACGCCTGTCCACAGTCGAGCGAGACGTCCTGGTAGCACGCGTCGGCCGCTAGGGCTCCGGTGCAGGCCAGAAGGCACAGGGCGACTGATGCGAGGAGCTTCATTGTAGCACTGCGGGAAAGAGACGGAGTTATAGTCCGACAAGTTTGTGCGCGACTAGGGTTTCCACCCGTACTATTTATACAGTGTCCCAGGAAACCTGTACCAGCGAAGGCCTATGGTCGGGGGACACTTGAACCTATCCATTAGATGTATGTTCCGCGACTTTTTATAGGTAGATAATTGCAATAAAAAATATGTATGAAAAAAATAATCAAAGTGCTAATAAAAATCGGTTGATTTATTTTGACTCTACATACTATTAAATTTGAGGTGAAATCTAGAGTATTATGTACAAACAATAATAAAATGCTCACTTTTGTTAAAAAATAGAACATTTTCCGTACATTATGTAAGGAAATTTTATTTGCAAATATCTGGAAAACTACCAAGAAGCGCTGAACATACATGGGGGTTCAATGGATAGGTTAAAGTGTCGTTCCCCCCCCCCCCCCCCCCCCCGTCCATAGACCTTCGCTGGTACAGGTTTTCTGGGACACCCTGTATAGTATTGACTGAAATTGTCTGAAATATAGCACATATTTCATTAAATTGTTATAGAAAAATAATACAGTACGAAAAATACTATATTTTGATCGACAGTTCAGTTATCGCGCTTTTCAAATGTTCTAGTAATTGTGAACGGACGCACCCGCGCAACGCTGCATTTGAAATTCCAGAACGTTACAGAATTACGTCGTTCGTCGCTCCCTTTGTACAAATTTTTTTTTCTGAACTTTCGAAAAATACCAAATTTTTTTGCAATGTTTTGAAAAAGTACTAGGTACTTTACTCCTAAAGGTGGCAACCCTATAGGCGACCCTCCGGCGGTCGCCAGAGGTGCGGCCGAGGCATGTTTGATGTCAGCGGGGTCGGGTGGTGATGCGGGGAATTTAAAAAAAAATCAGGGTGCACAGATATTATAGGGGATAGCATTTTAACATTATTATATTACTCTCTCTTCTCTTCACTTCTGAGTTGAAAGCCATCTTGCACAAGTCCGAATTAGCTAATCCAGACTGGTGCAAGTGTGCTGATAACTCAGATAATAGGCCTTGAACAAATCCAGATTAGTAATTCCGGATGTGCGTGAGTGGGTTTTAAAAACTCGTAGTTAAAGTTAGTAAAAGTAATTTTAGTGTTCTCTTGTCTCCTAAAACAAATAGTCAGATAGCGGGAGATATTCTTCATTGCAACTAAAACACATAAGCTACTGAGATACCTTAATCTACAGTCTAGTCTATCACAATGGAGGCGGTCTTACACTAGGAGCGATCTGTTCCAGAGTGAACATGAATTCGATTTATACAAATGGGGTTTTATTAAAACGAACGGGATAAATGCCACACTTTTTGAAAATATGTAATATATATTTCATTTGTTTATTTGTAAAACTGGCATATTTTATCTAAGAATTTATGAAAGTGAATTTCGCGCCACAAAAATTAATCGACTGTGTCATCCGGTGGACAGAAATTCAATTTGATTTCGTAAAAACTTGCAAAATAATTGCTTACGTTATAAGAAAAAATATTGCCAGATTATAACCGATTATTGTAGACCTCTAAATTTGAGACGTCTCAATATAGGGGTAGTTAAGGTAAAGATCATATAAATTACGTTAAGGATAGACGACCCGCTAAAAAATAGGCCATCTATCCCGAAAAAACTTTGATCGCACCTAGCCGTCCCATGCAATCGCACAGAGACATGAAATAAATTCAACACGCTATGTACTTTCGAAATAAGATATGAATTACAATCGGAGCATCTATACCACTTCCCGGTTTTACCCTAGTGCATTCTTTTACTACCAGCGGCGTAGCTACGGGGGGGGGGGGGGGGGGGTTGCGGCACCGAAGCACCTGGTGTCATCCACTTAGGGGTGACAACCGCCCGACGTAAACAATAGTTGTGCCACCTATAACCGTGCTTGCTTCAATCGCGGTTATGACCTTATTTTAGCTCCCACATCTATTGTTTCAACAAATTGCACTCGAAGTATGGCGTACATCGAATTTTGAATATAACAAATACTAATTGTATCTTTCAATAATTTATTTATCGTGGATCGTGAAACTATTTTACATTTCCGTAATTAATTCCCTACTTTTAATTTTATATTTGTAGTTCGTCGTCTTCGAACAATATTTTGTGTCGCTGTCGCGAGATGGCGTTTGGCTCTCTACGCACGCTTTTACTACGATACTTAGATACTGCTTTAAAATTTTACTACATCTAATCAAGCATCGGTGGTTCAGTGGTAGAATGCTCGCCTGCCACGCGGGCGGCCCGGGTTCGATTCCTGGGCGATGCAGATCTTTTTTTTTTCAAAAATTTTTTTTTTAAGACTTTCATAGTTACTAGGTATTAATAAAAAAAAATTAAATTATTCTTTCATTGATAATTCATTTCATCACTCTGTACTGAAAAGCGATATTTTTTATTTTATAAATAAAATCTTGTTTTCTATAGACAACACAACATATACATAGTATATTAGTACTTATAAATTTTAAAATGTGTAATATCTACCCATTACGAGTATAATAAATGTAGTATGTTGTCTCAATTAGGTACATTAATTAAAATAATGTTTTAAATGTAAGATAATAACAAATACCTTTACTATTCTACATGAAGAACAAATACCTAACAAACTTTAATTCACTTTTCCATTTTCTCAGAACCATATTTTTTAACAATATTTGAAATCAGTTAATTTGATTAAAAACAGTATTCTATAACTAACCAAATGATAATCTATGAGGTAAAATAATATGTAACTATGTAATTACTTAAGTCATGGCTTTCTTTTGAAATGATAAGATTCATATTTTACTAAATTTATTTACAATGATCTTAATCAATATTGTGTTATCTTGTACTTTTTATCACCAATACACTAATCTAATAATTAAAAGTCATTTATGAATTGAAACTTTGATTCTATTTATAAATAACAAAATTAAATTCAAATATGTAATTTATTCCCAAAGCCACGTTCCATGTGATTTTATTTTAAAATTATTTATTTATTTTGAAATTTTATTAAGCCCTGGGCACATTAATATGACCTTGTAATAAAAAAAAACAATCGATCAACAAATGGGATTTGTAAAAAAACATGCAAAATGTTTATTTTTAATTTTATAAAGGCAAGGGCACATTTTGACCATGTTTTAAAAAAGCAAGCAAAGGAGGAGGAGGACTTCTAGTTCCTCCGCAGGAGTTGTGCAAATAAGTAAATAATTATAATTAAATAAAATGATAAATTACTAACATAGCCCTTTATAACTAACAAATAATGAGTCATGTAACTTGATGGAATAAATGCATTATTGTTATTATAAAAGGGTAGATTAAAAAAGTTTAAAAACGAAAAAGTAGGTAGAAAAAAGAACAAAGACTCACCAAACTGCGATGTAAATTGTGAAAATAGAGTTACGAACGCGAGATCCGTCAGAAGTGGCACCTTTACACACACTGGCGCAGAAGGTGGCTCCCGACACAACAACTGTGAAGCAGTAAAACTGATAATGCCCCAGCAGTAAGGGAAAACTAAGTGTTATTTATAATTGAACCGCAGAACGATATACACCCGAGTGTATTGACAGCGAAATAAAATTAATTTGTCACTCGTGTAGTTTGCTGTGCTGCTTACTTAAGTGTTGCTGCGTTCGAATTTGAATTACCACAAAGTGGTCCTGTTACAAGGTATTTATGAGCTATTTTTATCTTTTACTTAGGGAAAAAGCTTGATTGCACAACAATATTGATGCACAATGAATTTAATTTAATATTTAACGTATTTTTTGGAGAAATGTGGTACCTCTTTTGTGTGTAGATTAGTAATGCTGGTATCACTTGTACCCTGCCCCTCTCAATAACAAATCCCTTTGTCCCCACCTCCGACCCATTCTGTGACGTCACGCGATATGTCATAAAGAAGGTTGAGGTTTTGTGTTTCGAGACATTTCTCTACATTTCGTCATTTCTTTGTATTTGCGTCTCTCTCAGTAACAAAATCTACCTGAACCTACTTCCTTGGAAGTTTCATACCAAATATCAATACGAAAGTGGTCCTTAAAGCGTAGATTTCAGCAAAATAAACAGGAAAAATTCCACTGTCGGCCTTGCAACACAAAACCTCGGCGAGGTTTTTGGTTCCAAGTTGGTATTTTCCGTCCCGCTCGCTCATGTCATTCGGTAGAAACCTCTTGTCAACACGAGATGGTCGTGTTATCGATGCGTAATTCATTATTTTTGTGTAATCAGAGCCATCGGTTCTTATAGCCAGTCCCCTTTGTTACATTTTGTTGTGATACAAGTCGCCTTCTGCGCCAGTGTGTGTAAAGGCCTGACTTTCGCGAGTCCTCACAGCGATCGTTGTCAAAAAAATAAATCGTCGAAGTATCTGTGATTTTAATTTTAGAATAAAAATGAAGGCGATCCTGTTTGCTGCCGTCGCGCTCCTGGCTGTATGCGCCCCTGCATTCGCTACACAATGTAAGTAAAAATATTTATTTTCATTTCATCCTTTTTTTCTATCCTTGAGACCCAGTGTGCATATCGCCTAAATAAAAGGGGGTAGTTTATTTTTTTTAATTTGATAGACATTAATAATTTGAGAAACATTGTTGTTTCTCTTTTTGATGTAAATCCCTATCTACAACATGTACCTATATTGTATATTACTCTCAAGTTGGTAGGTTAGGTACCTACACATTAACAAAACAACGCACTTCCTTTGTTTTGACGTGTTTGTTCGACTCCTATCCTACCTATTATCTACATAGGTATTTATATGATGTACCTATAAGGTCAATATTAGTATTTTTAAATTGCAATCCATTTTTTTGGTACTATCGAGGACAAGTGCGCCTTACCAGTCTTAGGGGCAAAATCGTTTGCACATCGCATCATAGTTTTTTAAGGACAAATAAAATCAAATAGCAATTCTAATGTCTATTAAACACAGTTACACAGACATCAATTTTCCGAGGCCTGCCAAGAGAATCTCTGGGGAGGGGTAAGGAGCACTTGTCCTTAATAGTACATGAGTAGAATTCAAGAATTTCATTGGTGTATACCACACCTACCTAAATAAATTTGAATAATTTTCAAAATCACAATGACTTAAGTTGTGCTAACAAACAATCTTGTACCTACATTGATTGAAGTTCACTACAAGTACTTACTTAGGCCCAGAGTCACCTTTTTAATTTAACCATAGCCAATGAATTTCATATAGTTTGACAGATTTGACATTTGTTTATAGCTAAAGAAATACCTACATACATAAATAAGAACACAGATTGACAGCATTATGAACTTTTGACCCCATTATGAACTTTTGAACCCATTCGCAAGCAATACTTTTGAAATATTAGTTTGAATTTGAACTGTATACAGCTTAACAGAATAACAGAAACAAACAAAAAATTACAGTATAACAGAATACAGCTTTAAATTGTGGTGGCAACATTGTTAAAAGCAATGCATTTTCTCACTCTACAATGAAATCACAATAAATTTGAATAGGTACCTATGTAGGTATATGCAATTTGATAAACAGAATACTGTTTTTGCACATTAACAAACCAGTTTACACAGAGAGTAAGGAGTTAACAATTTTTTTTACTTAGCCATTACTGTCCCACTGCTGGGTAAAGGCCTACCCCAAACGTCTCCAGTGGTCGCAATAACAAATACATAACAATAATATGATAAATATGTAGGTATCAAGGAAAATTCAAATATGTATATACAAACCGGGCAAATCCTGCAAGCAACTCTGGTGGTTTCCCTCACTGCTGAGGATTGTAGCTCCCTCTGATTCTGACTCTGTTAACTAGCTGTCTGTATCGGTTGCGTTCAGTTGCTTGATGTATTCATCATCATCCTAACACTATCCCGGTTAAGCACATGCACGGAAGGTCCCAGGGTCCGCTGACCATGATCCATGATGTGGCAGATCAGATAATTACAGGGGAGAAACTGCCATCTGACCTCCGTGACCCTGTTAATCTGAGTTGATGTATTGCAGCACTAAATGGCATCCTTAATTATCTGGTCTAACCAGTGTTTGGGAACTCTGCTTCTCTTTCTGTAACAATAAATAAATAAATAGTGGACAATATCACATCATACATTGCTGCTATCCCAAAAGTTGCTAAAGCACTTGTTTTATAGTCAGAAACAACTGTGGTACCACACCACGCGGACCCGAAGAAAATATATTTTTTAATAGACCAGACCGATTGGGGTTTCAACCCGGGACCTGGAGATGGCCATATAAACTGGTCTGCAGGCCTCTTTACTTTAATATAACAAATTTTAGCAAGATACCTTTAGATTATTTTCTCAAAGATTTTTCTTTTCACAAAAGTTTTGTTCACAATGTTGATTCATTCACATAACACAGTAAACAAAAGTAATAGGTCATTATAATAATAATATAATCAGCTGCTTAATTATAGTGATTGTTTCAAGAAGTGTGTCATTGCATTTCTGGTAAATTTATTTTGTTTTTATATTCCTTTATAAATGTGTTCTTCCACCACCTGAACCATTACATTATTAATGCAAATAAACTTATGTTGTGGTTAAAATATTATTTGTGAGTATCCAGAGTCGAATTTGGTGGTACTAGTTGGGTTGGGGCAACAATGGAATGTAGGTGGAAGTTTCGTTCAGGTGTGGGTGCCTCGAGACCGCCTCTATTCCCTGCGTGATAAAAGCTGTTTCCGTATTTCAAATGGGTAACCTAACGTGCCGTCGACTGTACTAGCTGGGTTGGGGCAACGAAGGCCCTTCGGAAAGAAGTGGAGTCCCATAAGACCCATTGTTTTTTTATCTCTTCTATTTCGGAAGACACCTCTCTGCCCTCCCTCAAATCCAACCCTGTGCTTGTAGGTACCTACTTAGAGTTTAATTACATGACCTCAAGTGAAACAAATGAATAGGGTCATATTAAGTCATATGACCATTTTGTTTACAACTGAAGCACTTGTAAAAGCGACTTACCTACCACTAGACCAGAAGGGGTGTCTCACTTTATTTTCATGATTCTTGGTCCCTGCGATGCATCTACTGCTGGATCAACGTAATGATAAGACATTTTGTTCCTTTCTATAAATACTTTTAATTTACACTCTGCTGAACTGAAATAAAGAAAAATACCGCGAAGAACCGAACTAGGGATGGCGATCTGAGATCGATTAATCGAAGAATCGATTTTTGTAGCTAAAAAGATCGATTTTTTAAATCGATATGTAGTACTGTATCGATTCAGTGAATCGATATTTTACCCTTGAAAATCGACATTCGATTTTATTTTATTTTTCGGTATAAACCAAAAAAGTATTTACAATTAATTGAATATTCCCGTATTATAAGATTGCTGCCGGCTGCCGGTTAAAGAGTTAATTATTCAAAAACTCGCGAGATGGCTGTGTGTTTAGATTCTTTCACCTCTCATTAATAAAAAAAAGTTACGTTTTATATTTTTTATCATCGAATTACCAGATTTTTACTGATGAGAGATCGTTAAATTATAATATGTATCTTGTTTTTAAAAAAAATAGATTTATATTACATTATAAACAAAAACTTGAGAAAAAGATCGATTTTTTGGAAATCGATCTTATTGGCCTCGATTTTTTTGTGGATCGATTTATTAGGTCACGATTCGAATCGATTTAAAAATCGATGTTTTTCGAAAAGAATCGCCATCCCTAAACCGAACCTTCAAAAGAAACGGAAGTTAAGGAAGGAATAACAAATTAACAACTGTCAAAGTCAACCATAGCTACAACTACTACAGTCATTTGACATACTTTTTCTATTTTGATTTGATTTTGAAGATTGCTAATCCTTTACCAATCAACAGCTGTTGTTTAAACAAAATGTTTAGGTACCTACCTATTTATATAAAGGCACACCTGCCTATAAATTAATAAAATCATGGAAACCCATGTTAAAAGCACTTTGAAATGTAAAAGTAATTTATTTGACTATTTTTAAGTTTTATTTTAATTATTAACGGTTTCGGGTTGGGTTTCGGTCCATACAGCCTAGTCTTTTTCTCTGATTTTTATTCTGCAACTTCATCTTAATTTTAGCATAAGGATCCTTTGATGAAATAAAAATAACAGCTAATTAACAGATAACAGTTAAAAAACCACACTCCGTTGATTTTTTGATTTAACGTTATGGTTATATCCATTGTTGTGTGGAGACTTGAGTTCAATCAATTCACTAAAATGTAATTTAATTCAAATACAATACAAGTAGCAGTACCTACCTGCATTCCTATAAACTTGGTATGTAGTGCTCTACATTTACGTGGGTACAATGCAATTTACATTAGGTTGACTTAACACGTTTCAATTCCTGAGTTTAAGGAAAACGATTTGCAGGTACTAAGAGTAGGTATTACTAATAAGACCCACAGATACTACTTTTTCGTGATATTATTTTATTAAAGTCTAAAAATATATTATCTCAAAAAAATAATCGACAAATTGTGTACTTAAAATAAATCGATAGCACACTTTGTAGAATTTTTGACCGTACGTAACTGAGATAGATCACCTTTTCTACTATCTTTAATATATTAGTAGAAAAGGCGACTAGCATCATTTCAAGGCGGTTTTCTTATTGTTATTCGTACGTCCTACATATCTGCTAAAAAGACGTATTAAGAAGAAATTGCTAATGAAGCTTTGCGCGGGCAGTTTGCCAATCACTTTCTTTAGGCACGCCAACAGCAAACCGATACTATAGGAACGTACTATTCTCCATATATATATACATACATCCTTGCCTCGTCACGGTTTCATTTTTAAATAAGTAGATTTTTTAAGTTTTGCTCATGTGTACATATTTGGTTTATTGTTTTTTTGTTTTTAAATAAGTCCACTTTTACATCTTTGAGCTAAAATGTATATTTAAAATTGGTAGAGTAGTTCCCTAGAATACATATTAATATCATAAATGCGAAGTGTGTCTGTTACTTCTTGACGCTTAAACCGCAAAACCGATTTGGATGGATTTAGTACAGAAATAGTTTGAGACTCTGAAAAGGAAATAAGCAACATTTAATCGCGAAACCTATGAGGACGTTGTGGGGTAGAATGGGGGATAATTATTATTATACCTAGTTCCGACACTTGCGTGGGCGCAGTCGCTAGTTACATCATGAATAAAAAATACGATAGAAATAACGTGTTTAGTGTAACTACGCAAGAAAGACTTTTGTCTTTTTTGTCATCATTACCATAATTCAGTAGACACCGATATTTTTATATTTTAATTAGCTTTTGTTATTGGCTTAAAACAAAAGCACATAAACATTATAGACTGAAAGCCTGATAGCGAAGCGTTATTCTTTTATGATTTAGGTAGATGCTTACTTACCTAAGTAGAACATATAGTAGTAGTACTTACATAACGACCTTAATAATCGTCATAAATAATAATTTATTTATCGATCGTGTAAGTACGTAGGTACGAGTAAGTTACAATCTATCTAAATCTTAAAAGACTGACGCTCAGCTATCTGTCCAAATGTTTATGTTCTTTTGTTTAAGTGAATAGAAAAAGCTAATTAAAACATAATATATAATAGCGATACAAAAGACTGTTAACCGCATTGACATACCATTTAACTTTTTAAATTACACTAACTGATTTAAAACTTAAAAAGTATCTCAGTTGATTAGCAGTGTCAATTTATATTAACCGTTATTTTTGAAGTTTAAAAATAAACCGCTATTCATGTAAAAAAATCCAAACAAGAAAAATACCTCGATTATATCGACACATGTAAATATCATATAATTAACTGATAAACTCGTTATTGCTGATAATTAGCTTTAAACTGATAATTATTGCTGATAAATAAAAGTCTGTGGTTTTGATTGTATGTTTCAGTAAAATAATCCTCTGTTAGATTATAAAAATCAGTACAAATTTTGATAATTTTTGATTTAATCGTAAATGTAATAAAATAGTAAAAAAATACTAAAAGAAGTTTCCACCAAGGAAGCAGGATACTGGCTTCAGGCCTATCCTTCGGCCAACGTGGGAACCCTTTTGGACTCAGAAACTCTACGAGTCGCGATAGGTCTGCGTGTGCTGAGGTTTGCCTTCCACACAGATGTCCTTGTGGTTCTGATGTCGGCTCGTTGGGACATCACGGACTCTCCTGTATTAAAAGTGCAGGCCGCTTTTCGCGTCATGCCAGCATCAACGACATCATCCGTCGATCTCTTGCCTCTATCAACGTGCCGGCTTTACTCGAGCCGAACGGTATCGCGCGTGATGATGGCAAGAGACCAGACGGGATGTCACTTGTTCCTTGGCGGATGGGTCGGGCTCTTGTGTGGGACGCTACCTGTGTCGACACACTTGCAGCCTCTCATCTGCCCGGGACAAGCCGTGATGCTGGTTTGGCTGCGAAAGGTGCCGAAAACTTTAAAAAGAACAAGTACAGGCAGATCGACTCCCGGTACCACTTTGTTACCGTTTGGAGTCGAAACACTGGGCTCGTGGTATCTCTTTTTTCAAAGAGATTTCCAAGAGGCTAGTTGACATCAGTGGTGACCTAAGAGCTGGCTTGCTCAGCGTATAAGCATCGCTATCCATCGCGGTAATGCTGCCAGCATCCTGGGAACCTTACCACAAGGACCCTTTTTATAATTTTGGTTTTTGTATTGTATTAAATAATTTATCTAATTTTTTATTAATAAGTTGTATATATAGTTATAAAATAGTTTCTTACGAAATTGGATCACTTTAAACGAATGGTCTCATCTTCGGATAGATAGCTAAACTATCATTAAAACACCTTTATTGTAAAACAGTAAAAAAGCACTAAAATAGCTAAAAGGACGTGGGTTCAAATCCTACCTGTGTGCGAATTTTCGGTTTCTTATTTAAACCTAACTAAAATAGCTTTTCTTGTTAAGTAATGTCACTAATGTTTTTTGCTTACCATACTTATTACGTATTTTTTATTAAAAAAAGCTTTTGAGCTGCACTGGTATCAGGTATATAAAATGAACCTATATGATTACTATGGTAGGTATATAAAAGGTTTAAGACACCTAGGTTTTTCTTTGATCTACTAGAGATCGCTCCAAGCGATAGGAGGGAATTTGTTTCGTGTTTTTGTTTTTTGTTGTGACATTTCTTAATATCGATCTATCTAAATAGGTTAGTATATAGTACATAGGTTTGGTAATAGTATAAGAATTGTTACCTCTACTAAGTGAACCGTCAGTAACACTTATCTTAGTTGTTAGGCTTTCAACTATTTTAAGTCCGCGACATGATAAGTACCTAACTCGAAAAATTCTAGTGTCAACACAGCCTGGATTCTTTGTCCATAGATTTCTCAATCTAATCGTTTGTCAATTTGTCATACAATACAATGTTTAATATTGACGGCCCCATATCTTTACATGCTGATGACCGTCGCAAGATAAAACCTACGTGCGTGCACTCAGTCATACATAGATAGCTCCACTTCTAATAAATCGAGATAAATGCTCTTTTAAAGTCCTAGAATAGATTGCTTTTTACCGCCAATAATCACATTAAAATGCATCATTGATAGATATATTTTCAAGTCATCCATTTGGCGGCGTGTTTGAAGTTGCAAGATTGTTACAATGTAAAAAGCTATCTGCTAGCCAACAAATTGCATCAATCAAATCATCAAATAATATTGAAGCACTTACAACTATTGCTGGTGATAAAAAAATAATACATAATTGTAGCAATCTGATTGTCAATAAACATATTTTTAATGTGCCCTATTTTATGAAAGCCCTATCACAGAATACTAGTGCCCTATACTTATCACTGATTACCTGATTTCTCGAATAATCGTTTCTTACCTACACCACAGATTATTTAATAGTTACTACGCCTACACCTAGTAACAACGATTTTGATAGTGGAATACAAACTACATAGGACATGTCCTCACGTGTACCTTCATACATTGCTTGCTATTGCATGCATTGCTAAAGTAGTACCTGTCTATAAAAAAGAAGACCATCACGATGTAAGGAACTATAGACCAATTTCCATCCTTCCAGTGGTAGCTAAGGTTTTGGAATCATTGATCTGTCCTAGGGTGCAAAACTATTTTAAGAGGTTCTTGTCAGAGCGCCAGCACGGTTTCGTTCGAGCAAGATCAACCTGCACAAACCTTGTAGAATTCACTGAGCATGTAATCGGAGCAATGGATGCGAGCAAACAGGTAGACACAATCTACACTGATTTCAGTAAAGCTTTTGATAAAGTACCGCACACCGCTCTGCTCGCTAAAATGGCGCACTACGGTTTTAATGGCGCATTGCTGCAGTGGTTCAAATCTTACCTTTCCAACAGATATTTTTACGTCGTCGTCAATGGTAGCCAGTCATCGACATATCCTATTACATCCGGGGTACCGCAGGGTTCGCATCTGGGTCCAATACTATTTAACATCTTTATTAATGACCTGCCAGCTAACTTTAGACATTCGTTCTCTTCTCTCTTTGCAGACGACCTAAAACTTTGTCGAGTAATTGAAACTCGTTATGACACTATTCTGTTGCAAGAGGATATAGACGTTTTGAGTGACTGGTGTCGCGGGAACGGATTGGACTTGAACGTTAAAAAGTGTTCCCATATCAAATTCTCCCGCAAACTATCTGTAGTGCCTTCTGTTTACAAAATCAACAGCACACCTGTGCAGGAAGTAGATGTTGTTAGAGATCTCGGAGTGATCTTAGACAAAAAACTTACTTTTGTACCACATATAGATAGCGTAACTAAGAGGGCATACAAAATGATGGGAATCGTAATAAGGAATGGTAGGGTATTTCGAAACCTTAAAATCAAGAAAATTCTATATTATAGCTTGGTAAGGAGTATTCTGGAGTACTGCAGTACGGTCTGGCGTCCGCATTTTGCCAACCACTCACTTAAAATTGAACGAGTCCAAAAAAGGTTTGTTCGTCATCTGTCGTTCTCGGTGGGCTTGGGTAATCGAAATACCGGCTACGCAGCTAGACTAAATAAACTGAAGATGACTGAGCAAGCTAAGCGTTTCAACCTGCTGGACCTCACGTTTTTGCATAAGTTGGTCAGGAGTGGCATCGACTGTCCTTCGCTCTCTCGACAAATCAAACTCAGAGTCCCACGGCGACCCCCACGAAACCCGATTAAGCCTCTGTTTACACCGAAACGGCGAACAGCATACGGCAGGAACTCACCTTTGTACCGCATTTGCAGACTATACAACGACCACAGTGTTAGCACTGACGTCTTCGCATGTTCGCTATCCGCTTTCCGAAAGCAAGTTACTCTTTTGCTTAAACTGTACGAGTAAAAAAATAGTTATTTAAGTATTAGTATTAGTAAAAATAAAAAATACCATATCTAATTAAAAGAAAAAATTAAAGTTTTTAGTGTAATGTGTAATGTAATTTAAGTTTTCTTTCTTCGAATTTTACTTCGCATGTTATGTTTACCTATAAGTAACTGTGCATTTAATTTACAACTAATTTAATGTTTTAAAAATAAGATTTAATGTAACAGTTGTTGGTAACCTGAATAAATAAATAAAATAAAAATAAAAAATACATATATACCTTTTATTATTCTTGTTCTACGAATGCGTTTTGTTTACGACATAAGTCAATTGACATACTTTTTATGATATCATTTTACATGAGGATTTATTTAAATATAGGTAGGTAGATTCTTTTGGTGAAGAAAACACCTGAAGTAAAAATCTAAAATATAAATATTTAGTAATACACATAAAAAGCCCCAACAATAACAACGGGCAGAATGGAAAGTAGCTGAAGTCTGAATTAGTACTTGTCTAAGGAAGAATTTCTAGCGTTATGACGTAGCCATCCACACAGAATAAAATATTAGTACAAGTAGGTATGAAACTGATGAAGAGCGTCGGTGGCGCAGTGGCTAGCAGGTTGCCTCTCATGATGGAGGTGCCGGTTCGATTCCACGTGCCGCCATGTACCAATGACTTTTTCCGAACTATTTACATTAGTTGGTTCACTAACCGATGCTCTTGCGGTGAGGGAAAACCACAGAGTACTTTTGTATATATAGAATAGAGATACTACTCTGTGGTTAAATCAGGAAGTGCGCAAGTGCCACCTCTGGATGTGAGTTTTGGAACTAATGCCTATATATGTACATCTAGGTGTCACCATACTTACGTACGTATATACACGTTACCTTTTATTTTTGTTACCTACCTATACATATATCACACGGCTTTCCTTAGCTATTAAGATTTATTTTTGACTTATCATTATTTCAATTGCAATGGCTTTTTGAAACGATTACATTAGAAATATTAAATAAGTAGTACATTAAAAATAAATCTTTGTAACTAAAAAAAGCTGTGTGGTAAATATGCCCAAAAAACTTAACTTATTTAGACAAATAATAAACGCTTACGTTCAAATTCATTTATTTTTCCTTTTAAAACATTTTCCATGATACTTTTTAGCTTTTAACTTAAATGAGTCAGATTCATCATCACATTCTCTTTTATTTCTTAAAATATTATTTATTTCTTTACAGTAATTGTGAATGAAAAATCTGCAAGATATCTTCAATAAAAAAGATATAAGTTCTTCTTTATGGAGGTCACAATTCAAAAATTCATAATTCACAAACATTAAGGTTATCGTTTCTTGGATATTGTTTTTTTCCAAATTGTTTTTTAGAATTGTATAATTGATATCTTGCAGACTTGAAATGCAGCACAAAAGAGAATTAGTGGGACTGCAAAGCCATTTTTTACAGCTATACTCCCTATATTTGATATATTCTGGTTCATCATCACTCATTAAATCTTGTTTACATTGTCTGCATCCCTTGAATACATGTTTCTTTGTTTTTTTCAAAAAATAGCCACCGACATATTGCAGGCCACTAATCTTGCGGGGATCAGCAGCTTTTTCTTCAAGGGGTGTAATCACAATTTCAGGAATGTCATCTAAATCAGATATTTTTGGAATGCAGTCACTCTCAGTGATGATGACAGTGCTCAAGGCATAGCAGTTGTCCGTCTCGCAATTTGCTCCTGGGGCATGGGCACTGGATAGGCTGTTAACTAATAATGTTGCGTATGCAGACTCAAATTTATCCGCAGAAGGGTTGACGTTGCGGCACCAGTGACTTATAATGGACCCAAAAAAGTTTTCAATTGGGTCCTGATTCAGGTGCCGCAACCAAATTGATGTTATTCCATATTTGGTTACTATTTTTTTTGAAAGATATTCAAATCCTTCCAGTGTCCACACCCAGTTTTTTAAAGTAGGCACATTTTCAACTTTAGCATTAGAATTATTTACAAATTTAAAATCCTTCATCATTCTTTTTGCTTCTTCCCACACTTTGTGATGAGGTGAAGTTGGTGTCACAGGTCCCAGGAGCGGCTTTCCGTGTTTTTTTCGCTTCCCGAAACTTCCATTTACGGAGTCAAAAACTCCGTCAAAAAAGATTAAGATGTCTGCCGTGTCTTTGCACTCTGGTGCAAGTATACCTTTACTGTAAAAAAAAATATTGTTATGGAACTGCTGATAAATAATAATTTCTATACGATTAGAAATTTAAGTATAATAATGTATCAATGTATGGAATGAAAACGATTTAAGTTAACTTATATTTAAGAAAATGCTCTAATATTTTTTGTAACAATAAAAGACTTGTCAAAATTAGTCACTTCAGACAATCTCTTTCTTATCTTAAATAATATTAAGTTATATTTCTTACCTGCTAGAAAGCCCATATTGGTTCCTACAGTTTGGCTGAAGACTTGAGTGGCATATTTTACTTTTTGTTTTGGGATTTTGGTCGGAACACAATGGTAATCTGTAAGTTTATGCACTAATCTAATACCTCGGTAGCCTGGGTTTTCATTGTGTAAATTTTCTATGTTGTATTTGGCGGTTCTCTTGATTTTTTTTTATATTTCAAGTTTTTTGTTATTAAATTATTTCGTATACATTTTATTAGATGTGGTGGATCGTAAAGGGGAATAATTACTTGATCATTTATAAAAAAGGAATTATTCTTTAATTCTTTTCCTTCTCTTAAGAGTTCCCCTTCTCTTTCTTGCATCAGTAATTTAATACACACTGTTGCTACCAGTATTAGGCCTGCATTTTGCAATTCTGTGATCACTTGTTTGAGTTGTTTAGACAACTCTGCTCCTTTTGTGGCAGCTTGTGAAAATGTCTACGCCACAGGCTGCTTATAATTTCTTACCAAGCCTCTCACCATAAAAACTTGCGCATGGTCTGCGAATTCCGGCCGAGTCTCCCTCTTCCGTCAGTCACAAAACCACTGACACTATCTTTTCTATCATTGTATGCCACACTTGACTTAAGTGCCATCTCAAATAACACTATGCACAGTCTGTGTTCGATTTTCATTTTTTCTGTAGCCTTCTTTATTTGTTGAATTATTTTTTTATTTATTCCTGGCTTGATGTTGGCTGTACTAAGGAGTTTAACCAATATTGTTGGTGATGGCAAAATAAATATCTTTCTAAAAAATCTATATCCCTTTGGGCTTTGTTTAAAAATAGATAGTGCCATATTTTTTTTTTCCAGCGTAAAACGCCGTCCTCTCATTCCCTTTTTACACTCTCGGAATTGAAGCAAAATTAAAATTTTTGCTGTGCTAGACAAAGTCTAATATCTTAATAAATTCTGGGTTGGTGATAATGTTTTGCATAGCTTTGATTTTAATTTTTTGTTTTTTGACTTGGTTGCGGCATTTGCTCAATTGAATGCCAACTTTTATCAATTTCCTACGCAAACATTCCTCAGTTTTGGACATAGGAATTTGTAGATTCTTTCTTTTATCTTTCTTCTTTTTTGAACTTCCAATATAAGACCCTGCAATAAAAGTATACAAATTGATATTATAATTTTATGAAAATATTAAAAGAGAGTAGGCACTTCTAGACCAAAGGTTAAAAAATAAAAGCGAGCAGCCACTTCCCAATCTAACTTTAAATTAAAGCTATGAACATGTGCTTCATTTTTTCTTAAGAGCATTAACTTACAGATGTGGATTGTTTAGGAGATAATGTTCATTTTATATTTTGTTTTTTATTAATGATACAATTGATAAGAGAAAGTTCGCAAACGCTTTAAAACAGGAAACAAAGTAATATAGTACAAAATTACAGAAGCCTGTATTTTGTGTACCGACTCGAAGGGCATTGCAGGCTAGGAAAGGAACAGCAGAGGCTAACCGAAACTGCTTGTCCGGCTGGGTCTCGAGCCCCATGTCCTCCTAGCCGAATTTCGACTAACGGGGCCTATCTCAACAGAGATTAGCCAACTGCGCGGGACGTATTATAGTGCACAAGTGTGTGCGCAATACACAGGTGCACTCTCTGTTCCTTCACTCTGATAATTCGGTGAGACGGCAGTCTGACATGACCGTAGAGAGATCAGGCGCAGGGCCAACGGCTTAACGTGCTTTCCGAGGCACGGGGGTGTTAACACCACCAACTTCCTGACTGCGGAGTAGTGTCTGAGTAATTTCAAGACAGAAAAACCCAAACACTCTCGGCCCTATCCGGGATTCGAACCCGGGACCTCGTTGATAGTACCCAGCGTGCTGACCACTAGACCAACGAGGCAGTCAAGTCAAGAGCCCCATGTAAAGAGTTTATGGCTAAGCAGTTTACAGTTTTGGTAACGCGCCGAGCATACAAGGCAGCGATGCGGGACGTAGAGGTGGCGCACCACAGAAGCCTGGCAGGTTATTTATGGTGGGGAGCAAGGTGTGAAAGTGTCCACGCCTCCTTGTTCCCCATAAATAACCCTACTCTGCAATAAGCTGTTCATAAGGATCAGTTTTAGGAAATTCAAAATATTCAAAACATCATAACTCTTAAACTATCCATGACAGCAGTCTTATTTTGAAAAAATGTAAGCACATATGATTGCTAATAAATAGAGGTTAATTCCAGAAGAGGACGCCTGTTGTTATTCTTGGTCAAAGCTCCATACTAATTTGCCCACTATCCAACAGTTGTTGAAGTTGAATTCATTACCTCCTTTTTTTTAAGTCGGTATAAATATTATTGTGATTAATATGAAAATATAAAATACCAATATACTTGGTATGACATACTTTTACTTTTCATTTGCAATCAGTAATAAAACAGATTTTGGTTTCTTCAACTGTGTATCAGCAATTATGGTAATTTAATAAGTATGAATACAAAGTTGTACTTTACTTACCAGTAATGTTCTTAGATTTCGCTGACATGGGACTAGTGTTGTACTCTGGAGCTACTGAATATAAAGTTGCAGGTTCTGAAAATAAATTGAATATGGTTAGTTTAGCTAGGTATTCATAATTTATTGATACTTAAGAAATTTTCAATAGAATAGAAGCTAAGCAGAAATTTGATTTGGAAGCTGCGCTTGAATTTAATGATAAATCTTAACATTCCAAGCAAACACCACAAAAATAGACATAGGTAATTTATTTCATTTTACTTTAGATCACAAAAGTTATAAATCCTTAATATTACCTGTTGATGGTCCTTGTGTATTTTTAATATGTCTCAAAGGTTGTCTTTCAACATGAGTATTATTTGTTAGTACTGAAAATCCTGAAATACAATACAATATTATTTAAAAAAAAGAAAACAGACAAATTTATGTGCTGTATTTAATTAATTACTTTAAAAGGAAAACTATTGTTAGAAATAGGAAAATTCATGTAAATATTTTTTGCAAATGTGATATAAAATAAACTAATGCATCTGAACCCAGATAGCATGAAAACTGAACTGAACTCTGAAACATGAGGTACTATGTACCAAAAAGGAACAAAATGTGTTTGTTTTTTCTGTAGCTACAGATATATTTTCAAAAGTTAATTTATTCAAGAATGGGTCAGTAAAAGTTAACAGAAAAAGAAAAAGTACACAGAAAAGTTATTATTAGTTACTTTTCGTGGCAATAAATGAATAGTCAGCTATGTATGTGATGCAGCACACATTTCTAATTTTAGGCGTCCTTTAAGCAGGACAACAGTAAGGTAGGGTTAGTACATATTACTCTACAGATGTTTAAAGGTATTATAACTGACCACTGACCTGGCATGTGTTTAGTTAGCACAGCTATATTGCTCAGTCGATTATTTCGGCACCAGTACTTTTCTTCAAAATGTATCTGACATATGCGGCGATACTTAAATATATGGCTATTTTCGAGACCCAGAATTTCACCGCCAACAGCATGAAGCCAGGTGTTGAAAAGATCTTTATACTTTTCTGGATTCGGAAATTTATGTAAAACTTCAGATCCTGGAAAAGGCAAAAGCTGTGTGAGATGATGATGACCCAAAAGTAGCTCAACGCAGTTATTATGGAATTGTCGGCTTTCTTATAAAAGAATTTATAGTGATTCATTTATACCTGAACGAGTGGAACAACCCGGGACACAGCATATTTTGTTAGACATTTTTGAAAACATCACAATAACGGCCATTAAAGAGTCCTATCTCAGTTCTTAGTTAACGATCTCCACTAGCACAAAACTCGACGCGGCCGGAGGACTCGAGGGTCTACTCAACGGACTTAAGCGGAAAATGCACTAGAAACGATAATAAACTTTAAAACAATCACAATGGCAAACACACCAGTTTACGCGCACTTAGAAACAGAAGTACTTACCAAAATGATTCTGTAAATAAAAAAGTGGCATTAACCCTAATGGCCTATCAAGGTAAAATATGAAGTTATTGCTGGGATGGAAAAAGAAAATCAATGCTGTATTTGAAAATGACTTTAAATTAAGTGACAATGCCCGTCATATACATAATATGAAGATATTGGCAAGAAACAGCAGCATTAAAAAACAGTCTTCCATTTCTCCTAGTTGTTATTGACTTTTGCAGATGTTTGTACTAGCAAAAATTGTTTATTTAATTAATTTAGTTTTGTTTCTAGTTTTAAGAAAATCCTACTATCTTAAAATTATAAACAGAGACTGGTCACCCTAAAACCAAAACTTCTGGTACAGGTACAGCGCCATCTAGCCACTAACGGCTAAATCAAAGTGTTAGTGCTGCCATCTATGTATGTGTTTCAGAACATTATTATTATAATACTAACAAATGTGAAACAGTTTTGGTTGCAAGAAAATGCACTTACCAGGGTATCTTCTAAAATTCCATACTTATGTACAGCGAATTACCATGAAGCCAGTAGGAAGATTGTATTGCCTGGGGAAAACATCGTGAGGAAACCTGCACATTCAGGCAACTGCATGTGTAACCATGATCCAAGCTGGTCAGGTTCCCCTGGTAATAGGGTCACGGAGGTCAGATGGCAGTCGCTCTACTGTAATTTACCTGATTTGCCACAACCTGGATCATGGTCAGCCGACCCTGGGCCCTCGCGTGCGAGAGCACAACCGGGATGACGATAGGAGGATGATGATGATGTGACATAGTAATAGAAGGTTCAGCTACTTTACTTTTGAGTTTTGATGCTTATTTACCGTACCGTACCTATTCTATAGGCGCGCGCGTTAGCCGAACGGAGAAAACTTCACTTGTCCGTGAGATCGTGAGTTCGATCCCCGCATGTACCACTGAATTTGTTTAAAAACTCAAGTACAGTCTTTTTCAAGGATATTGGTGCCTAACGGTGAAGGTAAACATCGTGAGGAAGCCTGCACACGTTGGCTGGTGTGAAATGGAGAAGTCAAAGGCAAAACCAATCCAAATAAAATTGCCAAAAAGCCGTAGTGTTTGTTTTATTCCACTTAAAGATCACGACCCTCAGTCATATGACGTACATACGACTATGAAGAAAAGTACGTATTTTCGATTTCTAGAAGTTAGCTGTCTGTGTCTACCCTCTCAAATCTTTTGTGTCTGTCTCTGTCGCTAGCATGACGCGATGGCGATGGACTCTAGGCCTCTGCACCGAAATGTCACGATTTTTAACCTCCTGACTATTATTCTCTAGGCCACGTGAACCCGGTCAACATCCCGAAGGAGTGGGTGACGATGCACCGGCCATGCCGTGACTCCATGCGCCGCCAGATTCAAATGGAAGTAGCTGCCTCCCTGCAGTACCTCGCGATGGGAGCACATTTCTCTAAGGACACGGTAAGGATCGATGCATCGGCTGTGTAGTGATTCCATGCGCTGTCAGATGAAGATAAAAGTGTCTTCGCTGAAGTACCTGGCTATGGCCGCGCACTTATCCAAAGACACGGTAGGGATCAATGCACTGGCTGTGTGATGACTCCATGGGCTGTCAGATGGAGGTGGCTGCTTCGCTGCAGTACCTTGCGATGGGCGCGCACTTCTCTAATAACACGGTAATGATCGATGCACCGGCTGTGTTGCGACTCCATCGGCTGTCAGATACAGATGGAGGTATGCCTCCCTGCAGTACACTCGCGATAGGAGCACATTTCTCTAAGGACACGGTAGGGATCGATGCACTGGCTGTGTTGCCATGGCCTGTCAGTAGTGAGCGGAAAATAAAACAGACAATGCGCAGAGTTTAGAACCTGCCTATCCATCCTACCTTCTTTGTTAGGATTCTAGTTAGGAAGCTATAAATAGGATGGTGTAATAAGTGCTTTACAACAGTTGTTTTTACCTATCCAGGTCAACCGGCCAGGCTTCTCGAAGCTGTTCTTTGACGCGGCCTCCGAGGAGCGCGAACACGCGATGAAGCTCATCGAGTATCTACTAATGCGAGGAGAGCTCACCTCGGACGTCACCTCGCTCATCACCATCAGGGTAAGAATCATCATCATACCACTAATACGTAAACGTTGTAAATCTACGTTCGGCTTAAGTACGGCTAGAGAGTGGAATCCGTTGCAGGCTGAAGTGTTCCCTAAACACTTGAATCTGGGCTAGTACTATCAGCAAAATAACTACCCTTTGAATTGCCAGCATTCGGAAAACTGTTCAACTTAGCTTAAACTCGAACCATAAGCGTTTACAAGTAGGTTTAAAGGATGTAAGAATGAGATAGTGATATACATTCACATAATTAGGTATATCTGTTTCGTTTTAATGGAACTTGCCTAGTTTAGAAAATGCATTGTTTCTGATGATAAGGAAGCTGGATTACTTTATGAAAAGAGTGAATAGACTGTAAATAGTCAGACATGACTAATCCCCGGGCGCATCGTCGCTTACCAGGTGATATTGCGGTCAAATGTCTGCCTTTGATAAAAAATAGGTAAAAAACATCACAGTATGGCAGCAGCTATTCACATCCTTAAATCAAAGTTGGCGAGGCAGAAATATCTGCTTACTAACTAAAAACTTTTAAGTTTTTCCAAAAGTTTTCTAGATTTCTACCTGCACACCTTTTGAATTACTGAGCTGACTGAGTCGGTAAAGTGCAAGTATTCTTCTTGAGTAAAATCGTAGAGTGCTCCGGCTTGCCCACGAGATCAGAGGTCAAGCTCGGCGTAAAGCTCGCTTTGTCATTAAATCTGTGATTGGCAGCTTAAGATAGACACATAGAAGCAATTAACTATCTCCGGGAATCAGCTCTTAAAGCTGGGTCTGCCGCTGAGTCGGCAGAAAACGCTAAGCGGCGCAAATACCAGTATTTTACTGGTCATTATGTGTTTGCAAAGTTTGGCGTCGAAACTTTTGGACCGTGGGGACCTAACGAATTACATTTTACTAATATAGCCCCTAAATTAAAATTTTGGAAAACAAAAAAGCTGGCTCGTTCCTCGCTCAGAGGTTAAGTATAGCTATCCAACCCGGTAACGCAGCCAGCATTCTCGCTTCCTTGCCTCATGGACACGGTTTCATTTTTGAACAAGCAGTTTTTTTAAGTTTTGGTTAAGTGTACCTACATATTAAGTTTATTTTTGTGTGTTTCAATAAATTAACAAAAAACGTCTAGTCTACTGTACAAAAATTATTAATAAACCATACTTCCACAGCCACCTGAACGCAACAGCTGGGGCAACGGCGTTGAAGCCTTAGAGCACGCAGTCAAGATGGAGAGCGACGTCACTAAGAGCATCCGCACCGTCATCCAGGCGTGCGAGGGAGACAGCGAATTCAACGACTACCATGTAAGTCTCATCATCATTAGGTACTACCTTTATTTTGGGCACTGGCAAATGCTCTACCTATACCATACCCATTGATCCCGGGACCAGGGAAGACCATAGGTTAAGTTGAGGCCCAGAAGGGGCCGGTATAGACCCACTAAAAACCGAATATGTCCGACAATCCGATGCCCCTACGCTTATCCGTCTTCGCTGATGGAAAAGCATCCGTAGACATCCTCAACAACTCTTATAAAGTCGTGTTATTTCATCCCTTCAAAAAATTGCTTTATACCCTGTATATTTAATAGGAATCACTGCGAACAAGCTCTTTAATTTCTTGTTTATTCACAGCTTGTCGACTACCTGACCGGAGAGTTCTTGGAAGAACAATACAAGGGCCAGCGCGACCTCGCCGGCAAAGCATCTACCCTCAAGAAGATGCTCGAACGCCACCCGTCTCTTGGCGAATTCATCTTCGACAAAAAACTCATGGGCGTCGACGTCTAAACGCTTGTGTCAGTCGCAAAATAAAAAGTTTCTAGTACAAAATTCCCGCGCTTTCTATTTGACGTTTCCTTTTCAGCCATCTTGTCAAAAATTGCGTTTCGTTTCCTCAAAAACGTGGGTTTAAAAAAAACTATTAATTCAATAAATAATTATATAATTAGTCAGATTGATTGTAACTAGTATAATAAGCCAGATTGATTCATGTAACTAGTATTGTACAAAAGTAGCTTAAGAATAGATGATACTCCACTAAGCTATTTCAGTTGTAAAAGTAAATTTAAATAAAATAAAAAATTTGCGCATGTTTTAATACGTGATACACACATAGTATAGAAACCTTGTAATTTTCAACATTTTTTTATTTCTGTTAAAATTGTAGCCATTGTGTTATGTTATTTTTCTTACAAATAAAGTTTAACCATCCATATAAAATTAATTTTATTTCTAACCTGGACCCAGGCAGCCTGTGGAAGGTAGACAAAATTTTTAAAAAGATAGCATTAACTTTAAAAAGATTACACTGGGGTAAAAATAATATCCTTAGATAAAACAAGCAAACATAATTATTTAAAAAAACAAAACACCCGATTGCAAAAATTATTCTATTTTTGAAATAGTCTTTACTGGTGGCTTTCATTTGATGCCCATATTGCTATGGTTAGGAATAAAATCAATCCCCCCTCCCCCTTTTATTTCCATTTGTTGGCGCCATTTTTTAAATGTGTAAAGCCTATGTCACTCTCACAGTTTTGACAAATTAAATGATACCCCATATGTCGAAAACTGTCCAGCCGTTTGGGCTGTAGGGCGTGCCAAACAATTATACATACATACTCTCGTAAAAACATAACCCTCCTTCTGCAGTCGGGTAAAAAAACCCTAGGCTAACCTGTCTGGATAATATCATTTGATGATGATATTCCTTGAGTGAGTTAAAGTGAGTGGTGGTACGAAGCTATTATACATATAGTCAACTTATGTAGGCTATCTATTTCGTTTTAACACCAGAATAAATACTTAGAGCCTCCTTTTTTGAAATCGGTTAAAGGCATGGTTGCTAAGACCAGTGCCAGGCAGTTTGTTGCAGTTTTATAAAGCTAACGTGTTCGATTATGATTATGAATTATCATGCGCATCATAAGCTCACCACAGACAATAGGATTATAGGAAAAAAAAACAACTGTCATGTTTGAATACATCATAGACGTCAATCATCACGACTGCCAACTTAGGGATTTTATCCCCAAATTTAGGGACTTGAAATTTTTGAAAGGATATTTTTAGGGGCTAGAGCCTGGAGGTTTTTGGGGATTTACATTCAAAAATAAAGCACAGTGTTCTCAGTTTTCTGCGTAGAGAATGGGACGCATGATTAAAAACGAGTGAACTGCGTGGCGCGTTGACCGTTGTTTCCTGTTCGTTCGTTTTATCATTCATTCATAACTTAATAGCAACGTTTTATTCTATGAGTCATTTGGGCATTAAATAAATGCCTACAAAAAATATATTTAGGGATTTTAAGATAAAAAATTTGGGAAAAACTTTTGGTCAAGGTTGGTAGCACTCGACTCTGGGCTATCTTATCTGTGGTCGTGGTCGTATAACTGTCTGTCCGTCCACTGTCCTGTCAAAATTGCCAAAAAAATGAAATTTATTTTGATCTTCGCGTTTTAAATAGGTATTGAATTTATTTAATATTTTGAGACAAATACCTAAAAATGGACGTGGAGATAATGGTAGAGACGCTACCCCTGCTTGGGGTGTGCAATTTGTGCTTGAACCAAGACGCAGTGAAGAGTATGATCGTGTCTCAAAAACATAATGGGATTCAAGAATTATACTCTGAAATGTTGTTAAAATGCTTCTCAATAGATGTAAGTATTATTTTAAATAAAATTTTGTACCTAAATATGTTACTTTCGGTGTTATGTTGGTATTTTTAAACTGCATTCCAAGTAGATTCCAATAAGATGTCCAAACATTTATTAGTATTTGTATCGCAATCAGCTATTGTTTCACTAAGTGTTTACGACCTTATTGTCTTCATTCAGGGATTTCATACCTGTGTACACTTATTATTAATCAACAATGAAAAAAATAGCTTGAAAGTATAGTATCAGCAAATAATTAGTGGACATAAAATTGATTCTATGAAGTAAATAGAAAGAAAGAAAATTCATTTATTGGCATCCTTATTGAGAAATAAATTATTTATAGTAATTATTACATAAAAAGAGAAAAACAATAGTATCATAAAAACAATGGATGTGTCAATGAGATCCCCGCTCAGCATAAATAAAATGTTAACCAATGAATAATCATTACCTTAGAGATAGGTGTTAGATTAGACAGTTTTTAATTGGCTATTATATTTAATAAAGTAAGTAATGCCATTGTCTTTGTTTATTCAAATGTTTAACAATTATTAAATTAAAAAAAACAGCTAACAACTCTTAAAAAATATTTAAATTGAAATTTTAATGTGACATAAAATGACCTTTATATCACAGGTAGCAACACTTGATCTGGGTGATACAAAACGTTTGATCTGCGATGCTTGCGTTGACAAGTTACGAGATGCTGTCAAATTCAAGCTGCAAGTTGAAACTTCGTTGCAAGTTCTCGCACGAAAAGCTAATGGTGAGATTTGTTTTTTTGGGGCCTATGTTTTGAGTAGATTACTTGATTGTTTGTCATATTTCATATAGAAACGAGTGGCGGCTGACAGAAAGCAATGGAAAGATTTGGAGGAGGCCTATGTCGAAAGACACACTGAACTAAGGGACATACTATAATTTTATTTTTGTAAGGCAAACTGTAACAAGTTTGGAAATAAAGGCTTTATTATTATATAGTTTCTTTCCTAAGTATGCTAAAGTAATCTCCAACTGATATGACTTGCCGATGTGCCTGCACAGAAGTCGAATTTTAAAGCGCGGGAAATACTGTTGGCGAATCAGCACGCTCACGCGGCTTTTTCCTGTTCCGCTATTGGTCATTAGCTGCCGCCATGCTAGCGCTTGCGAGAGTGAGATGGAACTAATACCTGCAGAGTACTATAGACCTGAAAGTAGTGCAATTTAAAGGTTTGTTGTACTTACTTACTTACGTACTTACTTACTTCGCTGGCTCAGCGACCCGAAGTGGATCTTGGCCTCCGACATTAAAGTGCGCCATTCTTCCCTATTCTGTGCCAAATCTGACCAGTCGGGCACTTCTAGCTCTTTCAGGTCTTTGGCGACTTCATCCTTCCAGCGATATCTTGGACGCCCCACCGGCCGGCGGCCGGAAGGTTGACCAAGATAAGCTCTCTTTGCGGCTCGATCCTCTCCCATCCTCTCCACATGTCCTAGCCAGCGAAGTCGGGAAGATTTTATTTCTCCGATGATGTTCGGCTCAGACACTAGCTCTTCTATCTCTCGGTTGTACCTACGCCTCCATGCCCCATCTTCTCCTCTTGTTGTTGGTCCCAGAATCTTGCGCAATATCTTTCGTTCTGTCACTAAGAGTTTGTTTTCCTCCTTCAAAGTTAACGTCCAAGTTTCGCACCCGTACATTAAAATCGGCCTAACGACTGTTTTATAAATCCGAATTTTAGTAGTTCTGCTTATCAACTTTGACACTAACACCTTGTGAAGGGCTGCTGTACATCTTAGGGCCTTGACTACGCGGATGTCGATTTCGTCCTCCCTCTGATTTGTGTCAGTAATCGTACACCCGAGATATTTGAATTTGTCGACACCCTTGTAAGTTATGTTATTCACATGAAGATCTTTTCTGACCAAACCCCAATAGTCTCAAACACTTGCCAAGACCAGGATTACGACCGTCATGGGGAGCCGCCGGACTTTGACGAAGTTCGCAAAGCAATAATGAGGCTTAAAAACAATAAATCCCCTGGCCACAGAATACTAGTACTTCGTACAGAAGTATGACTTAGCAATTGTATTCAAAGAAATGTCAACTCAATGTCGTCAACAATATGGCGTAATTTAGTTCGCCTCAGAGTCAAGCACATTTTCGTGTAGACACCTACAAAATTCCATTGCAAGATAATTTCATACTTATTGCTCTGGAATATGATTCATAATACACTAAACCTATTCAGTGACGTAATATCACGCGACGCGATAGGGTTGACTGCTACGAGAAGCTTCTAACGCCATCTAGCGCCTCTTTCTAGTACTTTATTCATTCTCGTCCAGCCAGCAACGTAGCCGCGCAGCCGCCGGTGAATAAAACCCGCGAGCGTGTCACTGACCGGTAGCGACACGCAACTTGTTTTAGCACCTACGTAGGTGCGCCGCGCGTAGGTACGTTTTTGCTACCTCCGCGGGGAGATACACAGGCCTGCCCTGGCATAGATGGTATAACGGGTAAGCTGTGGAAATATGGGGGGGGGGGGGAGTAATGCAATCTCGTCTGTATGAAATAATACGTAGAATCTGGCAAGAAGAACAACAACCTATCGAGTGGAATGTGTGGTATTATTTGCCCTATACATAAGAAGGGATGCAGAAAGAAATGCGTAAACTACAGAGGGATTGCATTGCTGCCGACGGCATATAAAGTGCTCTCGTACGTTATACTTGCCCGCTTAGAACCTTATGCAGAGCAAGGTTTAATGTAAATTTCAGTTTTTTGTTCTTCTGAGGAAAGTATTTCCTCATGAACAAAGATTCACGACGCGCCTTATTCAGTGGGTACTACTGTACTCAGTACTAACTTAGAGATGGTGACACTGGCCCTCATGACACTTGCATGCACCTGCTCCTTAGAAATCTTTAGGGAGAATTATCTCGTCTGAGGAGTAGCATTGTTTCATATGGCTTTTAGATCCTCTGATGTTTATTCCCAGTTGGTGAAACCAATCTAATACTACTGAGTTAGTTTGTGGAGCTTTATTGCTGATATTGTATTGCTAAAAATGTGATATCTTGTGATAAAATACTTATAACAAAAAATCCATACTAATATTATAATTGCGAAAGTGTGTCTGTCTGTCTGTTACTTGACGCTTAAACCACTGAACCGATTGAGATGAAATTTGGTATGGAGACAGTTTGAGACCCTGGAAAGGACATAGGTTACATTTTGTCGCGATATAAAAAAATAAAGAGGGTGAAATGGGGGATGAAAGTTTATATGGAAAATCCAACTCGCGGGGAACCACTAGTTATGAAATATTTTTTACTGTGTGTCCGGTGACCTTTTACAAATATTGTCTACATTATTCACAATAAGTAGTCCATCTTATTTCGTAGTTAAAAATATGCTATATTTTTATAGTTTTAGATGAGTCGAAGTCATCAGTCAAAGATATTAAAAGTGAAGATTCCATGAATGAAGATGTCTCGTTGGGCGGTTACGACGATTTTTGCGACGAAGAAGACAACTTAAGTTAGTATTTTATTTAATTTTAAGGTCTATCCTATGCACATTACACTGTACCATACCTTGACCGTGCTAGGACCATAAATAATAAATTCGACCCTAACGTGAACAGTTACAGTTCAAAAGTGGTTCAGCACAATCTTCGTCGATACGTCGTTCGTCGTTCTGGCAATATTCCGTCAACACAAACATGACATGTTATACGAATTTTCAACAGCGCTTATATCTTTAAACTTATCTTTATTATAGAGTTAAGAAAGAATTTTAAGAGTTACACTAATATGGCAGGCCTAGAAGATTTCAATAAAACCTGTTAAGCCACAGAATAAGTACTAGTACTTCGGTTAAGCTAAATTAGTGTATCTACTAATATTATAAAGAGGTACTTAGCATAACTATTGAATACGCTCCGAAACTACTGGACCGATTAAAATGAAATTTTGTACGGAGATAGTTTGAGACCCTGGGAAGGACATAGGCTACGTTTTGTCGCGATATAAAATCATCAGGGCGGTGAAATGGGGGATGAAAGTTTTATGGAAAATCCGACTTTCAAACGAAGTTCGCTATTGCTAAAAGATGCACTTAACCGCCATCGTAACATAACGTGACTTTTGCATACATATTTTGTCATTTCGTTGGCGATAGCGAAGTTCGCTGTAGAAATATTGCATATTGTCTAAGGGCCCTGGTCTGCCGAAAATGGGGTAGCCTGACGTGCGGCCTTATGTACATTGATAATATTGGAGCAATTTGTATTTTACTAATAATATCCCTCTTTCAGCTCTAAATGAATTCAAAATAAAGGATGAGCCAGTAAGAGACGAGAAACCAGTGAAGAAATCAAAGAAAACAGTAACAAAAAAACGTAAGCTACTTAAATACACAGTGAAAAAGACTGACTTGTCCGAAACAGAGGCATTGCTACAGTCGGGGTTTTTCCCGTTCAAAATGCGCAAAAACCACTCATTTTCATGTTCGCTGTGTACTGTCAAATCTGCCTGCTTAGACGAGCTTAAAAAGCACGTGTCTGTGCATAGCAAGAACAACATACAGTTGGCGTTCAAAAAAATGATGTTCTCAAACTCACAGCGCTTCTACCCCACATCGAATAAGTTTCGCTGCAAAATTTGCACAACAGACATATCAGACTTCAACGAACTCAAGCAGCACGTGGAAAACTGTAGTCAATTAAAATACAGGAAATGGAACAACCTGCCATTCAAACTTGAAAAGGACCAGCTAGACTGTCCGGTTTGCAAGAAAACATTCTTGAACTATGTCAGTTTGAACACTCATATGAACGTTCACTACCCTAACTATATCTGCGAGAATTGTGGGAAAGCATTCGCTTCGAAGGCGCGACTGAGAGGGCATATGAGGACACATGAAGTTGGTAGTTTCCCCTGTCGACATTGCAACGCTGTCTTCGATCGAGTCACGAAGAGAGAAAATCATGTGTCTAAAGAGCACAAATCGGGTGTGAGATACGCTTGCAAACGCTGTAATATACAGCTGTCATCGTTCTACGCCAGACAGAAGCATCTAGCTGAAGTGCACAATGAAGAGTTGAAGCGATATAAGTGCAAAGTTTGTCCGCAGAGTTACATCACTCCGGGGCATCTGTCCAGTCATGTCCGGCGAGATCATCTGAACGAACGGAACCACAAATGTGATAAGTGCGATCTGGCGTTTTATACTAAGAACGCGTTGAAAATGCACATGATAAAACACGATGGAGAAAGGATCCACACTTGCCATATTTGCCAGAAATCGTATCAAAGAAAGAAAACTCTACGAGAGCATATGCGGATACATAATAATGATAAACGGTTCATTTGCCCTGTGTGTGGTAGAGCGTTCACGCAAAAATGCACTCTAAAAGGTCATCTTAAGGTTCATGAGAGAAAGGTAGATGTGGAGGATAGGATAATTCAGCGTTTAATATAGCAAAGACAAGGTAGCAATAAGGTAATAGTGTGTCATGTGGAAAAATCAAATAGTCATTTTTGATCAGATAAGTGGCTCAAGGTATAGTTCCCGTTGGTCTAATAATACTACAAATTAAAAAAAAGTCTCTAATTAATGTTCTTTAAATTTTTTATCTTTAAAGGTGAACGCGCACTTATTGGTACGTACACGCTGCCATAATCGCATTTTATTTTTTTAAGACATTAATCAGGTTACAATCATGTGACTATTACAAAATGTTAGAAATCTTTGAATATAAGAGATTAATTTCATATTCTCGTAGTACATAAAAGTAATTTATATACATGTAGGCCCACAGGGGGCACTTATACACGTCCCAACATATTATTTTTAAGCCCTACCTACCACTGCTTCGGGACAAATTGTGGGCTAGTGCTGAGAAGAAGCAGCGCAAGAAACCAGTCACTATTGTCAAAGCCTCTTTTAAAAATAATGTTTAAATACAGAAATTGTACTAGTGCGAGCTGGTCCACACGTTTACATCTTTTAAATAATCGTCTACTTTATAACTAAATAACCTTTTGTCATTAGGGTATCTTTAATAAATGATTTAAATTTGTTAATTGGTAATTCTACAATATTTTTCGGTAATTTGTTAAAGAAATTGACACATTTTCCCATGAAAGAATGACCAACTTTTTAGGTTAGGTACGCATTGCACGCATCAATTTTTAAGTCGCGAACCTTACTCATACATCAATACACCATACTAATATTATGGTATCTATAAAGTGGTCTCTGTCTGGTACCACTGAACGCTTAAATTACTAAACCGATTTAGATGTAATTTGGTATAATAGCTCGAGTCCCTGGGAAGGACAAACTAAATTTTTTCGCGATACAAAAACATTAAGGGGGTGGAATGGGGGATGAAAGTTTATAGGGAACCACTAGTTTCATATAACGACTTATAATATGCGACGAATGTTGTGCGTGCAGTTCCTATGTAAGTTCGCGTAAGTGCGCGTTCACCTTTAGAAAAATTGCGAAAACTCCATTGTAGCCAAGATTGAGCCAAGTTTTGTGGAATGTAGGTATATTAATTTCAGATTAAAAGTCTTACAATCCATTATTTATTTGTAACTTTGTAACTAGTTAGCCATTACGTGCCACTTATTACCTATTTTACATTATTTAAATCTCTTTTTTTTAGGTAAATATATGGAAGTTATTTTTCAAATAAGTAATACAATTAAAATGAGAAATCAAACGGAATTATTTATTGTGTAAAATTTTATATTCAGATCAGATTGTGTTGTATTTAAGTTTTATTTTGTTTAACAAAAGACATTTTACTGTGCAATATTGTAAACTGAACTCTTCCTTACGTAGAATATGCAATTTTATTATAAAAAAATTAAGAATAAAAGGACTAAGCTGTATTTTTTTTTTCTAAAAATGCCCGAGATACATGAGGATACTTTTACAAGCCAAGATAGCGAGCAAGTGCTATTAGTAAGTTAACCTTATGTACTTCTTCTTCTTTGGTTTTTGGTGACAATAGTGACTTTGAGGTAATGTTTGTCGCTATTCGGCCAGTATCACGTGTGAAGTATTTACACGTAACGAAACAAAAAATAATAAATTTATCGCGATAAATTAAAGCGAATTTATCCATCTATAGTCCGTGCCATCTAACGGTGCATAAAAAGTCATTGACCCGTCACCCCCACAAATGAGAGATTTTCCTAGTGTTAAAAATCAGTACTTAAAAACCCGATAGATGGCGTTGAACCACCTAAGTCAGGTAGATTTTTATTTAAGAAAAAGGCCGGTTTTAGTTTACAAGGTTTTGAAGGACAAGAGTTCCAGATGAAATTAGTAGTTATTAAACACTTTATTAGTCTTTATTTTAACTTTTTGAGTTATTTTTATATAAGGTCACCTCCAAAAGACAGACGAGATTTAAGGGACAAATACAATACAACATCTTAAATTAATTCGTTGTAGATAATACAACCATATTTTTAGAATGCTAGTTTTTGGGATAATCGCCAAAAACGACTTTGATTAAAAAGTAAAATATAACACCACGTGAATGAGGAATTATCGCTCGCGTAAATGCAATACAAACGTTCGATGTATCAATGAATCCAAAGGACGCCACTATGATCGACTAAGTTCTCTCTCTTTAACACCTTACACGTGCCGAGGCGGGCACTCCGCGGTCTGTCGGAACGCATCAACATCAAACGAACCGACAAAGAAACCGCAATGCCGCCAAAGGCGTCCATACACGTGCCGCCATATGATTGAAATGTGGGAAGAGTGGGGACCAAGTGAAATGAAGAGTGGGGACCGAATGAATTATTACGTTTAGTTTGTTAGGAAATGGAAACAAAAACTAGCCTATTTTTTTCGGTTTTAATGCTATGATCCAATTTTTCTTATATAATTAGATGCCCTATTAAAATTTCGTCTGTTTTTTGGAGGTGACCTTATAGAAGTAGAATGTTTTGAAAATACTTAGTTTTATTGCGAAGGTAAGTAGGTTAATCAGGTAACCTAGTTATGTACAGTCGGAAGTACGTCAAGGTATGGCTAAATTTCAACTACAACCACAACTTTTATTACGTAGGGAATAGAAGCGGTCTCAAGATCAACACGTGTAGTCAGACTTGTGGTGAGTAAGTAAATAGGCCGCACGTCAGACCCCGTAGTACTACGTACTTTAACCCATAGACGTGAAGAAAAATATGGACTCCGTGTCGCCTACATTAAAACTGAAGCACCAAAGTAAGCCGATCGGCCGCCATTGTAACCCTATGATCTCACAATTCTCACACACAGGCACAGAATAAGTACTAGTACTCCGTATAGAAGTATGACTTTGCAATGAAATACAAAGAAATATCTACCCAATGTTGTTATCGATATGGTGTAATTCAGTTCGCCTCTGACTCAAGCACATTTTCGTGTAGACACCAACAGAAATACATTGCAAGATAATTTCATTCTTATAACTCTGGAATATGATTCATAATACTCTTAACCTATTCAGTGACGTACTATCACGCAACGCGATAGGGTTGACTGCCACACAAGAAGCTACTTACGCCATCTACCGCATCTTTCTAGGACTTTATTCACGCTCGTCCAACCAGCAACCTAGTGTCGCACCGCCGGTGAACGGTGAATAAAACGCGGGAGCGTGTCGCTGCCGGCTAGCGACACCCAACTTGTTTAAGGCTTCGGCAGACCAAGCGCGGGGCAGAAGCGGTGCGGGTCAGTTGCAGCGCGGCAGTAGGCACACTGAAAGCGGCGGCAGTTTCAAAGCAGTTGCAACGCGGTTTTACTTACTTACTTGTCATATTTAGTTTGCAATTTTCTCCCACAATCGCAGCTTGTATGTCGTGTTTCTATAATGTTTATCCTTAAAATAATATAAACATTTATTTGTACGTACTAATTCGATTAGTTTATCATTAGTATCCATCATGCGGTTGTAAAAAAATACAATATTCGTCAACCGCTTTCAACGCGCTGCGCTGAACTGCTATACCGCCCTGCCTCCGGTGAGTCATGTTAATATGGCCGCCATAGTTATACAACAGCGCGGGCCCGCGCTCGCGCCGCTTCTGTCCCGCTCCCGCGCCGCCTGGTTTATCGTCCGGCAGTTGCAGTGCGGCGCGGCGCAGAGCGGTTTGAGCGCGGGCCCCCGTTAAAATTTGGTGTGACACACTTCAAAGAGTTTCTTGTATTACAACTTGCGTAGGCCCGCATTCAAACAGCGCTGCTACTGCCCCGCGCTTGGTCTGCCGAAGCCTTTAGTCCCTTACCAAGGGGTCGCCGCGCGTAGGTACGTTTTTGCTACCTACGCGGGAAGATACACAGGCCTGACACAGGCTTGAACCCTGCTTCACTCTTTAGTATCGCGGTACGGAGTCCATATTTTTTTCAAGTCGATGCTTTGACCTTGAGACCGCCTCTATTTCTACGTAATAAAAGCTGTTGTCGTAGTTCATAAGGGTAACTTGACGTGCTGCTGACTGCGCAGAAACTAAAAACCGTTTTTTAAGCCTAATTTGTTTTATAGCCTGACCAGGAATATATGGGACTTTTAAGGGCGCTTCGAATCGTCTTTATATGACAACACTCGGTATAATCATACCAGCGTAGATTGGCAACTGAACATAAAAAAACATATTTATATATGTTTATATTCATGTTAATTCTTTAAGCATGTTGCCTAATAATAACAGATTCTACGATAAAATATCACGACAGAACACTCGCAAATTGAGTACTTATTAAAGTCAGTAGCGCTTTGTAATATTGGTCTTGAATTTTGTACCAAAATATAATTATTTTTGCAAAACCACTAACAGGTAAAAAAAAACATCAATCCATTGTTTTCCTAAATGGTATTATTTGAAATGATACCATAATTTTAAATAATCTATAAGAAATCTTGAAAAACTCTACGAACTATTTTAGTTGAAATATCCAAGTAGGGTTGAAATAAAGCAATAAAACTCAAAACAATTATTTGTTATAATCATTTTTTAAAATCATTATTGAAATATTCTTCGTAGCCATCAGTAGCCAATTTTTACTATTCGCACTATATGACATACCAAAAATTAGTGATGATAACTATATCAGTAATTGATTCAAAGAAACTGTAATGATCACATACAATTTCTTGTCAAAATATACTACAGCACATGTTAAACCACTTTTCTTTTACGAAAATGAATATTTCTAGGTATTTTTATCACATAAAATTTGCACTTGGTCGAAAATTAGATTACGCGTCCACTTTGACACTAACCATTATGACAATTTGAAGTTTCTGTTGCCAGTAAAATAAATTAGTTCTAGTTGTTTTCCGCAACATGGCGAGGTCCCATATATTCCTGGTCAGGTTATACATAACTATTATATATAGCCTGACCAGAAATATATGGGACCTGAGTTAAGGGCGCTACGAATCCTTTTTATATGACAACACTTGATATAATCATACCAGCGTAGATTGGCCACTGAACATTTAAAAATAGACTATTTATTTGTTTACATTTATGTTAAATTTCTATGTCTGATAACAGAATCTACGATACAAGAACAAGACAGAATACTTACAAATTAATTACTTATTAAATTCAGTGCCTCTTTGTAATATTGAAATTTGGACCAAATTGGAATTATTTTTGCTAAACTACAGTCGGGTAGAAGTAAAATTACCTGTTGGTCTTGTAAATTATATTATTTATTATGTTATCAGACTGTTACAATTATTGTATATGACATTTTAAAAACTTCTACGACCTATTTCAGAAAAAATATCTAAGCATACTTGAAATAAAGAAAAAAAAACAAGTATAAATAGTTGGTATTTTCAAAATCGTTCTCAAAATATTCTCCTTTACCATCAATATTATAGTATAATAGCCAATTCTCACTGTTCGCACTATATGACGTATCAAAAATTGTGATATGACAACTAAATCGGAATTCATTCACAGAAATCGTTTTGATTATTAAGATTTTCCAGTCGAAAATTACTACAACACATGTTAAACCTCTTTTCTTCTACGACAGCGAATCGTTTTCTGCATTTTTAACACATAAAAATATCACATATTCGAAAACTATATTACGCTTCCACTTTGACACTAATCATTATGACAATGAATGACATGACAATGACGATTTGTGGTTTCTGTTGCCAGTAAAAGAAATTAGTTTCATTTGTTTTCCGCAATATGGCGAGGTCCCATATATTTTTGGTCAGGCTATACATTGAATTTTACCCAATGGCAAGATATGACAGTTAAACACCTAGAAAGTGAAATACAACATATAGCCTGACCCAGGAATATATGGGACCTCGCCATATTGCGGAAAACAACTGGAACTAATTTCTTTAACTGGCAACAGAAACCTCAAATCGTCACTGACATGTCATCAATTGTCATATTGATTAGTGCCAAAGCGGACGCGTAATCTAATTTTCGAGTATGTGATAAAATTATGTGTTAAAAACGCTTAAAATTATTCGCTGTCGTAAAAGAAAAGTGGTTTAACATGTGTTTTAGTAATTTTCAACAAGAAAATCTGTGAACATAATTTATTTAAATGAATTACTATTTAAATGTCACATTACAATTTTTGGTACGTCATGTAGTGCGAACAGTGAGAATTGGCCATTGATGGTTACCGAAAATATTTTAATACCGATTTTGAAAAATAACAATTATATTAACTTGTTTTAAGAGTTTTATTTTCTTAATTTCGACCCTGCTTAGCTAGTTTACTGAAATATTTCGTGGAAGGTTTATAAATTTCATATACAACATTTTAATAGTCTTCTAACATAATAAATAAAAACATTTACAAGAAGAACAGGTATTTTACTTCTACCCGACTGTGGTTTAACAAAAATAATTCCAATTTGGTCCAAATTTCTAGGTTTATATTACATAGAGCCACTGAATTTAATAAGTATTCAATTTGCAAGTGTTCTGTCTTGTTCTTGTATCGTAGAATCTGTTAGAAATGTAACGTAAATGATAACATATATAATGTATATTTTTTAAATGTCCAGTTGCCAATCTACGCTAGTATGATTATATCAAGTGTTGTCATATAAAGGGGATTCGTAGCGCCCTTAATTCAGGTCCCATATATTTCTGGTCAGGCTATAAAAATGTAATATTTATGTACCTATTTCATAAAAACTAGGTATTTTGTCACTTGAAGAAAATGTCTAAGTTAAATCAAACAGCTAAGCTAAAAATATCTAACTCACCTTTCTTCAATGACGGGTAGGTAGCACAGATTAACTATTTGTAGTGAGAAAAAATGCCATTGACTTATATATTACTGCAAAAATGCAGATTTCTTGTGGCGTACTTACTGCTTAGATTTTAATGATTTACAACCATTACTGCACATAAATTGCTAGGTACAGCTTTCTTGACTCGTAAAACAGGCTTGCATGTGCGCGCGTCTTTGCCGGCAACCTAACTCAATTTCTACCGTGGATGGTACCGCGGCGTGGTAGGCATAGGCGTAGGTTACTCATGTGGTGTAGGTGAATAGCGCGCGCACGTACCTACATGGAGAGAGAGGCTTGGTTACGGCCCAGGGTCCGCTTTGGACTATTATTCAGGGATGTGACAGATCAGGTAATTAATTAGAGTGGAGCGACTGCCATCTAACCTCCGTGACCCTGTTAACAGGGGAACCTGACCAGTTTGGATCATGGTTTCTACACCAGGCCTAGTTCACTCCGCAATTTAGCTTGAAGCTACAAGTACATGCGCGGATCGACCGGTCGGTTGATTAAGCGGGGCTGTCGCGCGTACCGAGTCGCACGTTAATCTTGACGAATTTGACGATCGATAGTCAATTATAGATAGATTCAAATATAGACCAGTTAGACCAAGAGCTATATTTTTTGTAAGATTTTCTTTACATTCTTTTATAAAAAAGGATATTTTTTATTTGTTTCTTACGTTTACGCGAATTGTTGAACTGATTAAAACACAATTTTACGGATTACTTCGCGATTTACATTTTATTTAAAACCTGATGTTTCGAATACTACAGCGTTCGTGGTCACAGGGAGACTATGGTGTTATTTGTCATTACAAAGTTTAGAAAAAATTAAACTACCGTCACTCATTAACTTGGTCCTAGCTCATTAATATTAATTTACGTTTCTAATTACGCAGAAAGAGCTAACCGTGTTTTGAGATCTTGCAGTGCAGTGTTGCTTTGGCTTTTGCTAGAATAGGACCCCACATTGAATAGATATATTACTATATACTCAATGGGACCCCATGCCGGTGGAACTTTCCAACCATCTTCTCTATTGAAATTTGGATGTTTTATAATTTCAATGGCTTCACATAGCATTTGAGGAATAAAACGCCGTTCTTTTACAAGTATTTTAGGTTGGTCGAACCGAATGAAGTGATTGGGTTTGTCTAAGGCATGTTCACACACTGCAGATTTCGTGTTCCGTCTATGTTTAACGTCAGCTATGTGTTCTTTTGTGTGCACGCCTATACTTCGCTTTGTTTGCCCGATGTAGGAAGGGCCACAGTCACTCACACTCCAGTTTGTACACCCCTGCATCTTGAAGAGGTATGTTGCACTTGACAGTGGTGGCAAATTCAATGTTTTGGGCTTAACTTTACTCCTAGGGCTAAAGTAACCCGCCTTGTGGTATTGATTTTTGTACCGATGTATCGATATATCGGTACACAATACGATACTTTTTCACAACCCTAGTCCATAACAAATGTCAAACAAAAAAATGGATCAGCCGATTGCTGATTCTTTGTTTCTTGAGATTTATTTATTTTGAAATAAAACTAAATATATTGTGTTGAAAAGTAGTGATAAATAATCAAGATGGACTTAACAAATGTTTGCCGCTGCTGTCTCGCCGACGGCTGCTACAAAGAAATAACTAACGAGTATTTTTATGGTGGACAAAATGAAGTTTATTCAAAAATGTTACAGGACACTTTTGATGTGACTGTATGTATAAACAACGTTTTGAAGTGTAGATGATTATAGGCAATCGTCTTAGCGTGGCGGTTAGCGGTCCGGACTACAAATCCAGCGTTTGTGGGTTCGAATCCCGTACAGGGTAAAATGTTTGTGTGTGATTACTATTTCAATAAAGAAACTCCTTTTTACTATGACTCCGCTGTTTGTCTGTCTGTCACCAGGCTGTATCTCATGAACCGTGATAGCTAGATAGTTAAAAATTTAACTGATGATGTATTTAAGGAACCATACAATATCATATATGTTGCTCTATATTGATAACTGCAAGAGGTAGACGCTTGAAATATTCACAGAATACATATTTACTTCAAGAATAAATAATTAGTATCCAGAGTAATAGTAGTCCCAGAGATCTCACCAGTAATGCTCATGGCAGCCAACATGTTAATTGTTGATATAATAAACTTAGGGTTATCTTTCAGATATCCCAACACACACAGCTAAAGCAGCTTATCTGTGAAGACTGCATAACTAAGCTCCGAGATGCAACCAGCTTCAAGAAGATGGTTGTTGACACTGAAAAAACACTATTGCAAATGCTGAAATCCAATGACGGCATGAGTATGTTTCTGCCTTCTTATTTTATGTAAAACTAGCAGTTCGCCACGACATTGCCCGCACCAAAAGTCGCATTTTCCATACAAACTTTCATCCCCCATTTCACCTCCCTGATGATTTATATCGCGACAAAAAGTAGCCTATGTCCTTCCCAGGGTAATGGGTATTTAAACAAACCAAATTTCATTTGAGTCAGTCTTGTAGTTTCGGAGCCTATTCAATACAAACAAACAATTAAATCTTTTCTCTTTAAAATATTTGTATAATTAAGATAAAATTAACCCTCCAAGTTTGTTATTTTATTATCAGTGTACTCTAGGCACAAGCAGAATGATAAGATCTTTAATTATTGGTTAATCTATATGCAGTGTTCAGTAAGTAAATAAATAATTAAAACTCTTGGTAATTCATGTTTCCTTTACTCTCCTTCAATTAAGAACTTAACAACCTATATGTTTAGCTTACGATAGTACCAAAATGATCAATCAATCAGTTAATAGCCTTTTATCCTGAACTTTTCCTGTTACAATTTTAGTTAGTTTTATAATATATCTCTTAGTTCAGTGTGCCTCATGACAAAGGCCTCTAACTCCTTCCATTGCACTCTGTCTCTGGCAACTCTCCTCCAGTTGGGACCTGCAGTGCGTTTTATTTCGTCCTCCCATCTATTTGGCGGTCTGCCTCTGTTTCTCTTTCCATCCCTAGGGTACCATTCAGTGACTATTTTGCTCCATTTGTCCAGTGGGCAGCGCAACATGTGACCCGTCCATCGCCATTTTAGTTGGTCTATCTTTGTTAATAGGTACATCTGTGACTTCAGTCTTTGCTCGGATGAAGGTGTTCTGCTTACCATACCAATGATAATCCGATCCGATCCACACTTAATTTGAGGCTACATAGAGTGATAAATTATTGTTTTTAAGTGATAAGCATTCACTTTGTAATCTAAATATAACCGCCTCTGGCGGTCATTTTTTCAAGTGCAATAATAGTGCAATATCTATATAGAGTGATAACAAACCATACTTGTATAGTTTCAGATACTGAGGCACCCTTAAAACAGGAGAACAGCGACTACTATGATGACTTTGATGACAGAATCGATGACAATTTCAACGATGACTTCGTTTGGGATATCGGTGATCATGCAGTGAGTGGGGATAAAGGTGAAAAAATTGCACTATTCATGCAATTTAAAAAGAAGTAGATATGTCATCTTCAAATTTGATGTGTGTACGAAATTTAAATACAAACTTGAGCCAGCAATGGTTTCAATTAGAGAGAAGCAATTTCTGCGCGCTAATGACATATCTACCTCTTCTTTTAATACATTATCATTGGTGCTCAAACCCACGACAACCTTTTGCTAAAGCACTTATTAGACCATCCTACTTGTAGCATCCTAACTAGGATCCAAATTAAGAAGGTAGCATCCTATGTAGGATCCTAATTAGAAAGGTAGGACCAACCGGATCCTAAGTAGGCTACGATACGAGATCATCGGATCTCGTATCTACCGACTTGCTACCTTCCTGTTTAGGATGCTACAAATAGCATATGTATATGCTTTTCCAACTAGTGATGTACAAGGCTCGAGGCGTCCGAGTCCTTTTGCCTAGAGCTCGGTTTCGTTTACAGGGCTCGCCTCGTTTGTATGACGTCCGACGACTCGGGAATCTTTTTCAGAGCTCGAGCTTTTTTGAAGGCACGAGTCCTTTTTGAAGGCTCGAGACCTTTTTGAAGGTTCGAGCCCTTTTTGAAGGCTTGATCTCTTTTGAAGGCTCGAGTTCTTTTGAAGGCTGAAGGCCTTTTGAGTACTCGATCGATCTCTAAGCATTGTTTTAAATGATTCAGTTACTTAGCTAGAGATTTAATAAAAAATAATTATCAGCAAATGTATGAAATAATAATTGTCAAACATATCCCCAAAAGCACCGATGCTCATGGATACCGCATTGCGCGCATTATTGCTGAGTTACGGAGATATTCAAGTTAATTTTAGGACTCGACCTTGTTTCACGGCTCTTTTGAGGGCTCGAGCTCTTTTGAAGGCTCGAGTTCTTTTGAAGGCTCGAGCTCTTTAAAGACTCGAACTCTTTTGAAGGCTCGAGGCATGGCTCAAAGAGTTCGCGGCTAGGCTCGGGACTTCGAGCCTCCCGAGCTCACTGAGTCTTGCCATTCCGCCTCGAGGCTTGTACATCAATACTTCCAACTCGCCAACGTCGGCTCACTGGCGCAGCAAGCGCATACAAATCTTTGTAGAGTGACTAGCATCCTCGGTAGCTAAGTTGAAAAAGCATTCACCTGGACAGCAAAGGGTCGTCGTGAGTTCCACCCGAATCATAATGAGAGTGCCTATTTTTAGACATTTTAGTCACATACAGGGTGTCCCGTAAAGAGCGTGCCTTACTGATACTGAAGATAGCTTAGCCATAGACCTTTCAGATTGTGGCGACATCTTAATAATCTCAAGTAAAGTCACGACGCAGCCCTGGGTTAAAAACCGGCCAAGTGCGAGTCGGACTCGAGCACGAAGGGTTCCGTACCATCAACTTACAACATTAGACAGTATAGGCAAAAAATATTTTTAAGTTTATACTGTTCTTTTGGAAAAAAGTATATATAATTTTTTTATTTATAATTTCAAAAGTATTCATCACAGGATACCCGAAACAATTTTAAATAAGAGTTCCGCGCCTGTTTCTTTACGTGAGTGATTTGAAGTTTATACGTCCAAGACTTTAGAAATTACAGGGGGGGACACACTGTGTAAACCACTTTGGCGGGCTATATCTCGCAAATGGTAAGCTGATAAAAAAGTGTTGTATGGAAACCCTACCTTATTTTCATAGTCCTTTTCAACGATACCCCACACAAAGGGCTGCTCTCAAAAAAATAATTCACCCCCCCCCCCTTTACGTGTATGGGGAGGTACCCTTAAAAAGGGGTAATTTTAATTTTTCGTATTTTTAAAAATGAGATCTATATGTGAAGTATCCTCGAACCAAGTTACATGCAAATCAGTCCATAAACGTAGAAGATATTCTGCTGTGACAGACTAGGACGGACGGTACGGACGGACTGAACGATCTTATAAGGGTTCCTTGTCGGACTACGGACCCTAAAAACAAAAAAAAAGTGTCATAGGTCTATGGTAAAGCTATCTCTAGTGTCAGTCTGGCTTTAAGGTACACCTGTATATCATTTCCTTGTTTCAGGTCAGATATTCGTAATCAAATTGGAGCCAAAAGAGGAACCGGCGCGTATTCTGAAGAAAAAAACATCAAAGATAGTGAAAAAAAGGATTGCTAGCAAGGAGGCTGAATGTAAAATTAAGTCAAAAAAACAGAAAACTATTACAAGTAAGAATATTAAGAAAACTGCGGGCACAACTGGGTTAACAGGTAAGTAAATTCTTTTAGGTAAACTTTGCCTGTACCATTTTTATTTTATGCTGTAAAACCATACCTATACAGGATATCTCAAGGATATCTTAGCCATAGCAGGCCTGTGTAACTCCCCACGTAGGTAGCAAAAAGGTACCTACGCGCGGCGACATTCTTGGTAAGGGGCTAAACAAGTTGGTTGTCGCTAGCCGGCAGCGACACGCTTCCGCGTTTTATTCACCGGCGGTGCGCGACACTAGGTTGCTGGTTGGAAAAGCATGAATGAAGTCTAGAAAGATGCGCTAGATGGCGTAAGTAACTTCTTGTGGCAGTCAACCCTATCGCGTTGCGTGATAGTACGTCACTGAATAGGTTTAGTGTATTATGAATCATATTCTAGAGTTATAAGAATGAAATTATCTTGCAATGTATTTTTGTAGGTGTCTACACGAAAATGTGCTTGAGTCTGAGGCAAACTGAATTACACCATATCGTTGACAACATTGAGCAGATATTTCTTTGAATTTCATTGCAAAGTCAAACTTTGGTACGGAGTACTAGTACTTATTCTGTGGCCATAGACAGATAAACTAGATTTCAGATAAACTCTAGTAAAAGGCTCATAGCTTGGGAAATATGCCATATTTTGCCAATATGGCAAACTGACACGGTTCACACTATAGTCGCTTAGCTAGTTAGCTTAGAAACTTTTCAGAAAAGACTCATAGTAATGGGAGATAATGCCGCCTACCCTTTATTACCCGTCTGCGGAAGGAGGGCTTTGTTTTTCGAGAGTATGTATGTATGTATTTATAATTGTTTGGCACGCCCTACCGCCCAAACGGCTGGACAGTTTTTGACATATGAGGTGTCGTTGAATATGTCAAAATTGTGAGAGTGACATAGACTATATAAATTTTTAAAATGGCGCCCGCAAATGGAAATAAAGGGGGATTGATTTTTCCTTACCATAGCAATATGGGTATCAAATGAAAGCCAGTAAAAAGTCCAATTCAAAAATATACAAATTTTTGCAGTCGGGTGTTTTGTTTTTTCGAAAATTGTTTACTTGTTGTATAATGAGAATACAAGCCTGGCTTGCCAATTTTGGGACACCCTGTAAAATTAATAAATAAATAAATTCCATCTAAGCTATGTTTAATAGGAAAGTTTTTACCTTTACAGGAACTACAAAACAAAGCAATAGAAGAGGCAACCCTACCATATCGCAGAGCCAGACTGCCTCCCGCGAAAACTCACTCAAGCTAATCTTGAACTCTAACCTATGCCTTTTCAAGTCGTTAAAGACGAAATTCCGGTGCTTCCACTGCTCTGAGAGCTACATGACCATTCAAGAGTTGAGAGAACATTCAAAAAACCACTCTAACACAAGCCGCTTACAGCTCAGAATAAATTGTCTGAAAGGCATGACTTACAGAAACGTCGATATATCATCGCTGGCTTGCAAACTGTGCGGACAAAGCTGTGTTAGCTTGGAAAATTTGAAATCACACTTGACGGAAACGCACAGCATTCAATTTGGGAATGGAAACCATTTTTTGATACCGTACAACTTGGAGAACGGTTTCACTTGTGTTTTGTGCGAGCAAAAATTCAACACATTTACTCGCTTGTCAATTCATATGAACTCACATTCCACTAATAACGTGTGTGAAATATGTGGAGAATCTTATATAAACAGATTAAGTTTGAGAATGCATGTGAACGGTGTGCATAAGGAGAAAAAATGCACAGTGTGCCCAGCTACGTTTTCATCTCACTATCATCGTGTGAAACACATGAATAAAGTTCACAATACCGGTCCGTACAAGCGGTATTGCACGTTCTGCGACAAGACATTCAGATACACATATTTGTTGGAAGAGCATAAAATACAAGAGCACGGTGTGAAAAGGCAGATATGCAACTGCCCGGAGTGTGGTAAGACCTTTTTGTCTCAGCAAAACTTGAAGATTCATGTACGGTCTGTGCATGTGAAGGAGAGGAATCATCCGTGCAGTGTGTGTGGGATGGGATTTTTCACTAAATGCGACCAGAGGAGGCATGAGCGTACGCACGAGGACGTCAAATCGTTCGCGTGTGGGTACTGCGAAGGCAGATTCAAGGCGAAAGACTCGTGGCGGCGACATTTGCGGCGTCAACACGCACATTTATTTGATACTCAATAAAGTAGTGATTATCAAAATGCGTTTTTTTCTGTTTTCAACTTTCATGGTCAATAATATTAGATATAATACCTGGGCGACCGAAGTCTTAAAAAGGTATAAACTTGAATTAATTACAAAAAAACTTTTGCTTTTGTAAAAAAAATGTTCGTCACCGAGCGAGATTTACACCACGACGCTCATAGTTGCTGGGACGAAATTAGCGATCTAAATCTGCGTCGAACAATTACGAAATAAAAACACATGAAAACTTGAAAACGCGTTTACCCAAATATAAGGCTAATCTAGATCGATTTTTCAACCCCACATACCAAAATTCAGCCACATCTTTAGAGCCGTTTCCAAGATCACAAATATATCCAGGGACAATATGTCCAGGGATGTAGTAATAAAACTTAAAGAGAAGCACCTATAATATATTTCATCGACGAAAATACCCCATATGGGGGGTCAACTCCAAAATCCCACCATACTGCAGTGACTTTTGTTTTTATTTTAACAAAAATCATCTAACTCGTAAAATTTACGGCGGTTTGTTTCCCACGTCGTGTAGGGGCTCGATTTTGGTGTTATTTTAAAGGAAAGGGTGTGGTGTAACTAATACAGTAAAAACATTCTGTCAACTTACTCCTTTTTTTTATTTGCCGAAAGGAGAAAGTACTTTTTTACAGATTTTTTGCGCGTTCTGGCAATTTATTCTAAAATAGTATTAAGATAAAACCCTATTTCAGCTATTATAACTGTTTAATTAATATATTTGCGATACTACATAGTGATGGGCAGTGGATAAATACTCAAAGAGTAAATACTCAGATATTTATCCAAAATGGATAAATACTCGTTTTTATCCATTTTCATCGGATATTTACTCGAAATGGCGGATAAAAAATAACTAATTAGGCCTGGGCCCTACTTTACCAAGCGCGACAGGTGCAATACCTGTCTTTTAAGTTTTTAACCGATTTCAAAAAGGAAGGAAGTTCTATGTTTCACCATATGTAATTTTTTTCGTTTTGTTTTATCTATGTTCACAGAGTTCTTCGTTTGTTGTGGACTTATTTTGTATTACCATTTAAAGAGCATACTTTTGAGGTTATCTCAGTGTCACCAAGTCAGGATCTAATGCTGAAAGCCAGAGAAAACAAATGTTCGCGCTTGCTCCGTTTTTCGTCTTTTTAAACATTCTAGTATACTGAGACTGCCTGTTGATTTAGTTTTCAGCACGCTGGCTTCTATCCAAGAGGCCCTGGGTTCTAACCCCGGTTTGAGCCGATTTCTGGGTTTCACTGTTTTAAGATAACTCAGAAACAGCTCGAAGTCAGGAAATTGGTTATCCATCCCATCTCATCGAACTATGAGAGTGAAGGATCAGATAACTGCACTAATGAATTGTGCACACACTTGTAAACTATAATATCTCCTGCGCAGTTTGCTGCGCAGTCTCTGTTGATTGGTTACCGTATTTGAAATTCGGCTATATAGCAGAATATAATGATTATTTTTAGTTTAAGTGTACTAACAGGTTTGAAAGGTAGTTCCTTTGACAAAAGACAAAACCCTATTAAAAAAACTAGATCTATATCACTCCTGAGCCACCAACTGTTTTCAGGGGTCATCGCGTATTGTCTCCTACGTTGTTTTGATGCCTTCCAACCTCCTGAACCAGTTGGCTTTCGAAAAGGCATCAGTACATTAGACCATATCCATACGCTAAGGAAAATTATACAGAAGTCCGAGGAGTACACTATGCCTCTATGGTTAGCGTTTGTGGAATATTAGAAGGCCTTTGATTCGATCGAAACGTGGGCGGTGCTACAGTCTCTTCCCGAGGTGTAACATAGACTATAGGTATATAAAGGTGTTACAGTATGTGTACAACAATGCCACCACGTCGGTCCGTGAACAGAAGCAGAACTCGAAGGCCATTCCACTGCGGAGAGGTGTGAGACAGGGATACGAATATCTTTTAAACTACTATACGAGTATCGTTTACAGTGACAATATAAGACGCCTTCAAGCTTCCGGAATGGATTTGAATCAACGTCAACGGTGAATACATCACATACCTCCGGCTTGCCACCCTGGAGGAGCTTGGAACTATACTTGAAGACCTCAACCGAATCTCCCAACAAGTGGGACAATGAACATGGACAAGACGAAAGTAATGTCTAGCTCCAGAGTGGTACCCACTCCAGTATCTGTTGAGAAGTCAACTCTCAAAGTTGTTGACAAGTACGTCTACCTGAGACAAGTAGTTACTTGCATCGGTACGTTGTGGTCCAACTAGGTAGTAGTTGGATGTGGTCGAACTAGGTAGTAGTTGGACCATTAGGTAGGTCCAACTTCGAGAAAAGAGGTCTGTCGACGAATCCGATTTGGCTGGGCAGCGTTTGGGAAACTACGCGAGAGCACCTTCTCGTCTCAATTACCTCAGTGCCTTAAGACGAAAGTCTTTAATTAATGTGTGCTGCCAGTGATCACATACGGATCTGAATCATGATCTCTACTATGGGCCTCATAAAAAAGCTTAAGTTCATGCAATGGCGAGGATAGTCCTCGCTTTTTTAGCTCGGTGTTTTTCTACGAAATCGAATCAGAAATGAGGAAATAAGTAGAAGAACTAAGGTAAAGCACATAGCCCTGCGAATCAGTAAGCTCAAGTGGCAATGGACAGGGCACATAGCGCGAAGACCTGATAGCCGTTGGGGCAGAAAAGTTCTAGATTGGAGATCCTTTGATCAAAGGCGCAGCGTAGGACGGACTTCCTACAGCAAGATGTACAGACGACCTTGTAAAGATTGCAGGATCACACTTAACTGAATGCAGGCCGCTTGCAATCGGTCGTTGTGGAAAACCATGGGGTAGTCCTATGTTCAGCAGTGGACACCCTACGGCAGCATCAACATGATTCTCAGTCGAAACCGAAACCGAAATCTTGGTCATTTAATAATTAAGATCGATTATTTTTGTTTATAGCTAATTATATGGAACTAGCTGTTGCCCGCGACTTCGTCCGCGTGGACTCGATGATACAAAATATTTTATACTCCCGTCGTGCCATCCAGCTATCATGCTCTCTACCATGTCGTATGGAGAAGAGAGGAATGAAAAATCGAAGTCAATAGGCACTCTCTTTGGATAGGTTAAGGCTCATTCACACGGGATCAGTCATTGACGATTCGTCAAAATATCAGAAGTGAATTTAGGTATAGTATTTACTATTAGATACGGCGGCCACTCAACATTGGGTATATGTAACCACAGAATAAGTACTAGTACTTCGTACAAAAGTATGACTTAGCAATTGTATTCACAGAAATGTCTACTCAATGTCGTCAACAATATGGCGTAATTTAGTTCGCCTCAGAGTCAAGGACATTTTCGTGTAGACACCTACAAAAATCCATTGCAAGATAATTTCATACTTATTGCTCTGGAATATGATTCATAATACACTAAACCTATTCAGTGACGTAATATCACGCGACGCGATAGGGTTGACTGCTACAAGAAGCTTCTAACGCCATCTAGCGCCTCTTTCTAGTACTTTATTCATTCTCGTCCAGCCAGCAATGTAGCCGCGCGGCCGCCGGTGAATAAAACGCGTGAGCGTGTCGCTGGACGGTAGCGACACGCAACTTGTTTTAGCCCCTAAGTAAGGGTCGCCGCGCGTAGGTACGTTTTTGCTACCTACGCGGGGAGATACACAGGCCTGATGTAACTCAGTGAAAACACAACGATGGCGCGTTTTAAAATGCTATTAACACACATCTATTGTCAACATTTAGATCTAAAAATTATTTTGTTAGTCTTAATTTATTCGTTCAATTAAGTAAGTACTGATAGGTTCCAACTAATACATTTACATCCTCCATCATCCCTTATTTTATTCCCATGGAGGTTGAATTTATCTAAATCCTATTTAAGTGTACGTCTTCATCATAGTAGCTCCAATCTTTAATTTCAGTTCAATCAGTCGAAAATCTAAGAGAAGAATTATACAAACTTTCATCCCCTATTTTATCTCCTTAGGGGTAGAATTTATCAAAATCCTTTCTTAGGGGATGTTTACGTCATAACATCTACCTGCATGCCAAATTTCAGCCCGATCCGTCCAGTGGTTTGGGCTGTGCGTTGATAGATCACTATGTAAGTCAGTCAGTCATCTTTGAGTTATATTTATTATATATTATTTAGATTTAAAAACTCTTTAGCACTTGTTTTGGTTTAAACTACTAACTTACTATTATAATAATCATAAATTTGCGTGTTATAGCAAAGAACATGTTTATAAAATATTTATCCGTCTTTTTGGATAAATACTCGAGTAAAAATGGATATTTATGAGTATTTATCCATTTTGAGTATTTATCCGGATAAAAACCCATCACTAATACTAAGAAACTAAGTATATATCCAAAACAATTCAAAGATTGCAAGACTATTATGGATCAATGGCTAAAAACATTAAATTATGAAGAGACAGAACAGTTGTTACAACGCTTAACATAACACACACGCACGTACACACACCGACTCACACGCACACACACACACACATACACACGCGCGCGCACAGATACAGACACGTACATCATTATAATAATAAAGAAGATAAATGTTAAGATTGAAATGTTAAATGTTAAGATTTAAATAGTTATAGCTGATTACATAAGATTACATAAGATATAAATGGTTATAGCTATGGAAGAGTGGATTTTCCTGGCACAAGCATTCCTACAATGCTTAAAAGGAGTATCCATTTACTAATGTTATAAAATTAAAATTTGTTAACGAAAATAAATACATTATAAATTAAATTATAAATTATTTAGCACTTGTTACTAACTTACTATTATAATAATCATAAATTTGCGTGTTATAGCAAAGAACATGTTTATAAAATATTTATCCGTCTTTTTGGATAAATACTCGAGTAAAAATGGATATTTATGAGTATTTATCCATTTTGAGTATTTATCCGGATAAAAACCCATCACTAATACTACATAATATTGCGCGCGAATCGTAAGTCCGTCCCGATGACAGATTGACACACGAAGAAGGGAGGGGCACACTCAGTCGAGAGAATAGTGCCGTCCCATGCTTGTCGATTTTCTTGCCGCTAACAATAGTACTAAAACGAGACCATTGACATACCTTTCTTTTCTAATTACTTAAAAGTATTTGAGTTACTTAACAAATTGATGTAGCAATCACTGCTCTCGGTTTATTACTTCAAGAGTTAGTAACGATTAAAAAGACACTTTTACTCGCAGGCAGGCAAATTTTTCCGTATCTGATCAGTTTTATGATCAGACGACCCTAGTCACTAGGGTCGTTTACCTGCACGTGCGCGCTCGCGAACAAGGTTTTAATCGTTAATAACTCTTGAAGTAATGGACCGAGAGCAGTGATTGTTACATCAATTTGTTAAAGAACTCAAATACTATTTGTTAGTAATGAGAAAAAAAAGGTCTCGTTTTTGTACTATTTTAAATTGCGACTTTTTTACGCAACTTACTCTCTTTCTGGTCGTTCCCTCAATGCTGAGGATCGTGACTGTACGAGTATGTCAATCTTCTCCACTCAGTCCTGTTCTGCGCCATATGTACCGCTCCCTGTATCCGGCCTTCAGTCACCTCCTTGAGTTGGTCCACCCATCTAGCTATAGCAACGTACATTTGACCGAAATCTCTTTACCTGATGGTAAGCGACCACGCGGCCGAGGACGGGTATGATGTCGGACTATACACGCTGTCCGGGTTTCGACTAGCGATAATTTAGGGGCCTTTTTATTTATCAAAGGACTTGTCCATTAATGGTTTTTTATTCGTCAATATTTCTAACCAGAATAAACTAAATATTATATTACAGAGTTCACGAAAACTAGCCTTTCTGCATAATTAATATATTTTTTAAGGCCTCCGATTTAGAGAAAAATTTAAATTCATTTTTCTCTTTGTCTGTACAGGAACCGCACCTTCGCCTATATCAATTAACGCATGAAAAAAAATTTACAGCAAAATTGACATTCCATTGACAGTAGTACCTATTATAGAATCTGTGGTAATACCTAGTAGTATTTATCCACCAGTGGAAAGGCAATGGCAACATTTTTTTCAAAGTTTTTTTTTCTCAATTTTTTTTCTAATAAAATGCATTTCTGAGTAAGAAATAGTAATGTTAAAAATAATATTAAAATGGCTGCCATTTCAAGAGGCCCTACATGGGAATTTTTTGTCGATAACATTTAATGATCTAATAGTAGCCCTTAAATTATCGCCAGTCGAAACCCGGATTCACTGTAGGTAGATCTACAAGTCGTCTGCGGGCTCCGCGGCCCACCGGCGGTCGCCAGAGGTGCGGGGGGCGGGGCACGCTAAATAACATTTACTATGGTAATTGCGTGTGACTGGCGCTTCCTCGCCCCTGCCCGTCTTGCGGGGTGCAAGGAGTGTCGCGCACATACTGGTTGGAAATAGTCAGCCTAAGTCACACTTTTTGAAACTATCCAGATAAGTGTTTAGAGATCACTTCAGCCGGCAACGAATTCCACTCTTTATTTCAACTTTTCTTGAAAACTACCCCAATTTAAAATCGGATATTTTTACTTACCGATTCACCGAAGCGTGCCGAGGGAGCGAGTGTGGTAACAAAAGCGCGGGAACAAGTTTGATTGGCGCGCGCCCAGACTAGATTAGAGGGGGAAATTTGGTAAAGTGCTTATTACACCATCCTATTTGTTTGTAGCGTCCTAACTATCCTAGTTAGCTAGCTAACTAGCTAGGAAGGTAGGTAGTGAACTTACATTTTCCTATTTCCTAAGTAGCTGGGATGCTACACGAATAGGATGGTGTAACAAGTGCTTAAAGCCAAAGATCTTGTCTAATGTCTGGGTATAACACTTGTTACACCATTCTATTAATAGTATCCTAATTAAGAAGGTAGGAACCAATCGGATCCTAATTAGGAAGAGGAACCTATATTTATTATTTGTTTTTGGGCCTTAAGAAAGTCTCTCGACCAATGATTGATCTACCTATTGTACCAGCCTACTCATTCCTGTTTCTTAAGCAGGATCCTAGTTAGGATGGTGTAATAATAAGTGTATAAATTATATCCGTATTCTACTTCTCAACGAAGGATGTAGGTACTCGTAAGTTATTACATGCGGTGGCAATTACACACAAAAAAAATCTTCTACCGAACGAAATACCAATCTTTATTCAAAATTAGAACTAACGGAAATAAACATTATTATAACTAAACAAAATTCTTAACAAAATAAATTATAACAAAAATCTCTATATAAAATTAAACGTAACTATCATACAAAATTAACATAACATAAAAATAACATCGCATAAAAATACCAAAAAAAAAACAACGTCATTGTTTCTTTTTTGCGGTAACTTTTTTTCTCGCCGACTTCATTCTTTGTCTGTGGTCAGTGACAGTTTCTGTTTTCCCGCGCTTCATTTGCAATTCCTGAGGGATGGGCGTCTGCCCTCGGTAGTCAATTCCTGGTCCCGGTTTTAACTTCATTCGATGGTCGGAGATCCGAAATATCGATTGGGACGGCTCAAATCGAATTGCACCCTTGTAGAAGTGCAAATCTCTGTTTGAAAATAATGTTTTTATCATAAATTAAAACCGCCATCAAAACAACTAGGTACATACCTACTTAGGTACTTACATCGAGTCCAAAATAAATTGAAAATTTTGTTAGGAAAGATATTATGTACAGAATTTATTTTAAGGTCGGTGCTATTCAAGCATATGAAGAGTTCCCTGGTTTTCTCCAGAATCCCATCATTGGATCCTGACCTGATGACCATAAGACCAACTGGAATGCATGCCCTTTCAAACATTTCCACATCGGTTCAGACGCGTTTGAGTAATCGGGGAACACACATAACAAACCTTCATTCTCTCTGATCAGATCAGTTCTGAACTTAGTTTGAGTTTACTGTCAAAATATCTTAAATACCTACCTACTTAATCATAAAAAAATAGCCTAGCTTAATTTCGAAGTACAGTGGCCAATCCCAACAGACATTAGCCATTATAAGGTTTTAACTGGTGCGCAAATGAACTTTCAACTCGGATTATAGGTATTGCGCTAGTCCCGATTGTCTTATCTGGACTAGCGTAAGTGGTCCTTCCGGATTAGCTAATCCAGAAGTGCGCAAGTGGGCTTTCACCTCAGATCTTGCGCAAGTGGGCTTAGGATCAAGTCGGGATCAGCTAATCCGAACGTGCGCAAGTGGGCCGTATAGTAATTATTGAACAAGTCCGGATCAGCTAATCCGAACGTGCGCAAGTGGGCCGTATAGTAACTATTAATCAAGTCCAGATCAGCTAATCCGAACGTGCGCAAGTGGGCCGTATAGTAATTATTGAACAAGTACGGATCAGCTAATCCGAACGTGCGCAAGTGGGCCGTATAGTAACTATTTAACAAGTCCGGATCAGCTAATCCGAACGTGCGCAAGTGGGCCGTATAGTAACTACTGAACAAGTCCGGATCAGCTAATCCGAACGTGCGCAAGTGGGCCGTATAGTAACTACTAAACAAGTCCGGATCAGCTAATCCGAACGTGCGCAAGTGGGCCGCATAGTAACTATTGAACAAGTCCGGATTGGCTAATTCGAACGTGCGCAAGTGGGCCGTATAGTAACTATTGAACAAGTCCGGATCAGCTAATCCGAACGTGCGCAAGTGGCCCTAGTACCTAATATGAATCTTATCTCTACCTGGGATTAGGAAACTGTTTGGGCGCTGAGACGCGCTCCTCATAATGTTTCTTGTACTGATCCCAGCGGCACTTCAGCTGCTGGTTCCTCTGCAACGAGTTTTGCCGGATGCAGAGTTGCTCGTACAAACCCTTCTCGAAGGTCGGGTACGTGCGGTAGTTGAGACTAAACTCGCGGGTTAATTCTGTGAATGAATTCAGACAAAAATTCGAGGATGTCTTCGAGCTAACCCCCGCCTCGGCTAAGAATTTTGAGGTCATCATCATCCTCCTAGCGTTATCCCGGTTGTGCTCTCGCACGCGCGAGCCCAGGGTCCGCTGACCATGATCCAGGTTGTGGCAGATCAGGTAATTACAGTGGAGCGACTGCCATCTGACCTCCGTGACTCTGTTAACAGGGGAACCTGACCAGTTGGGATCAAGGTTACACATGCAGTCGCCCGAGTGTGCAGGTTTCCTCACGATGTTTTCCCTCACCGCAAGAGCATCGGTTAGTGAAACAACTTTGAGGTATAATACATTATTGATTTCTCCAATAATGCTTCAAATTATTGCATGCAGATGTATGTGAGGAAGCTGGAGGCATGCGTCTGTCCACGTGTAGGTCTGCAGCTTTCTCATAGACAATAGGGAAATATACTAAGCATGTCATAGTTTAAATTATTGTTTTTAAGTGATAAGCACTTTATAATCTAAATATTAGATTTATTGCACTTGAAAAAATGACAACCAGAGGCGGGAATCGAACCCGCGTTCCTCGTATACCGGGTGATAGCCTAACGTCTCGGCCACCCTGGCGTTGGCAGAGCTTGTCGAAATTTTCAAGTGCTCCTTAACACGTTCGCGTGAGCAATCTCATGTCCAAAATGTTGCATAATGGCGCAACTTTTTTCCATACAAATTAAAGCAACGTGTGATACCGCGCAGGTCAACTGGCGTGAAGTTTGTAGTAGGGCGGGGAGGGCGGCTTATGGCGTTGCGCGGGTGGCGGGGGCCTTTCTGTGTGTGTGCACGATCATAGAAATGAGATTTCCAATGTCAGGCGGCGGAACTAACTCCAAAAATGGGCTGTATTGCGGCGCAAAGGAGGCACGGTATACAAATTCACGCTTAAATTAGACGTAACACAACGTTCCGCCTAAATACATATAATAATCTATGGGATGTGAGAAGAAGTCACGCCGTTTCATAAACATTTACCCTCGACGCGACGCGACGTTGCTCGCGCGAATGTGTTAACGCTGTAATGGCAACGTGCCAAAAGTGCAAAAATATCAAATGTCATATTTTGAGTAGCGAAAGCGAGATAAAGTGCTGCAATTAGGCTAAAAAAATTGAGGTATAAGGCATTATTGATTTCTCCAACATCCTTCAAATATTGCATGCGTATAATTGCATGTGAGGAAGCTGGAGGCTAAGACGCTCTGTATGTAGTCTCAGGACAGAAAAAAAAGATGGACGAATTAAATTAAATGTGCCAAGGCCAACTAAGTACCTAGGTATTCTTTGACGTGGTTCGCGAGAGCAAAACCAGAGGTTGCGGATTCACATCCCTCAAGGGGCAAATGTTTTTGTGAATAGTACAAGCATATTTGTACAATAACACCTAAGTCATGGGTGGAACGTACAAGTACTTGTCTATCCCTTATTCTAGTCGCCATAGCACAAGCTCACGCTTAGTTTGTGGCTAGTTAGGGCTAGGTAATTCGTGTGTTTGTTGAAAGTAGGTATTTTTTTATTTACTTTGCTACTGACTCTATGGCTCACAAATTGCATAGGAAGGCCCCGTGCTAAGGCCAAGTTACACCACTTTAATTTTTACGTTAAATAGAAAGGCTTAGGAGAGCTTAGGTCAAGCACTAAAATTTTTACGTTAACCAATATTTTACTTACTTTCATCGGCGGCATGCACCATCTTTTCTTTTTTGATATGGTTGCACGCGATATATTGACTGTTTTTAGCCATTTCGGTGGGTAATTGATTAGTTTTTTGTGAAAATCTTGAGGGAAAATGTTTTGAAAATGATTATTTTGCTTGCCCGCTTAATTGACAATGACATTGATTGAAAGATTGTTAAGAATTAGTATTTTTATTATCTGTTTTCAAAAAGTATGAATAAACTAAGAATTTATGTGGTTGCATTGCTGCAATCTATTCGTTTTTGGGGGTCCGTACCTCAAAAGGAAAAAAGGAACCCTTATTATATTACCGTCTGTCCGTCTGTCTGTCAAGAACCTTTTTCTCAAGAACGCGTGGAGGTATAAAGTTTAAATTAACGTCAAATACTTATGTCTATGGTCCCTTAAAGTAGTACACAAATCAAAAGATACGGCCATTTTTGCCCTATTTTCTAACATTTTTCAGGGGAATCAAAACCTATGGGGTACTTTCTATGGACCTAGAACCATGAAATTTGGCAAGAATGAAAGTCTAACAGTATAAGTTAAGGAAAAAGTCCGAGAACTGCGAATTTGTGATCACATCGTAGAAAAAATTTTTTTTTGTATTGTTTGTATTGAACCCTCAGTGCGCGAGTCCGACTCGCACTTGCCCGGTTTTTTTTTATCAACTTACGTACATTGGGCTCAATTCCAATGCGCCCTGTCTAATATTAGGGGTATTTAGGTTCAGTCTCTCTCTTTCTCTGTCAAACAAACGAAAAGAGACAGACTACAATAATTTAGAAACGTTAAATTAAGTGATGCGATTTCTAACGTATTTGTGCAAGTTTGTGCGTGTTTTCATCTAACTTAAGTCGTCATCGAATGACATCCCTACTAAATTGTCTATAGGTTCTCTAATTTTTAGCAACGGACAGCTATTTAGTCTGACGTTTCCAAATTAATATAGTCTGTCTCTTTTCGTTTGTTTGGCAGAGAAAGAGAGAGACTAAACCTAAATTTAATCTTAGACAGGGCGCATTGGAATTGAGCCAATCATAACTTTGAAATTCAACTGTGAGTCGAAGACCATCTTGTTTCGGAGACACCATTCTTCATGTGTACCTACTAAGCACTTAAGCACTTCTTACACCATCCTATTTGTGTAGCATCCTACTTAGGAAATACGGAGATGTAATCGCAGTTTACTACTTAGGTTCCTACCTTCCTAGTTAGGAAGCGAGCTTATAGAGTTGGAGTCTGGGGCCCCACTCTGTAACACGATATCCATAGGAGTCCCTGAGTTACTCCGGTTGACGATGTCTGTATTTTCGTATAAAGCCATCACGCACCACAGATTAACTATTCACGCACTCAAACCAGAGCCTGTGTAAGTCCCCACGTAGGTAGCAAAACCTTACCTACGCGTGGCGACCCCTTAGAACGGGCTAAATAAATTTGGGTGTCGCGAGCGAGCAACGAGACGCCGCGCCCGCGCGTTTTATTCACCGGCGGCGGACGGCACTGTGTGATTGATTACGTTGCTTGCTGGACGAGCATGAATAAAGTGCTAGAAAGGTGCGCTAGATGGCGTAAGTAGCTTCTTGCACCAGGATAGGTTTAGTGTATTATGATTCATATTCCAGAGCTATAAGAATGAAATTATCTTGCAGATTTCTGTAGGTGTCTAAACGAGAATGTGCTTGACTCTGCGGCGAACTAAATTACACCATATTGTTGACGACATTGAGTTTCATTGCAAAGTCAAACTTCTGTATGGAATAAGTACTTATTATTCTGTGGTCAGAGTGACAACGCGAACGAGCGTGGTGGCTAAACTCGAAAATACGGACATCGTCAATCTGTCACTAATGTCAGTGCGAGCGAGCGCGACGGCTTGACGCGAAAATATGGACTAAGTATGCGTTATCAGAGTAGAGCACTTGCCTGTTTATTCTTCCTTCTTAGTTTTAGGATCCTAAGTACGATGCGACCTTCCTATTTAGGATCCTAAGTAGGACCTTCTAGTTAGCAACAAATAGGATGGTGTACTAAGTGCTATAAAGAACTGATCAGTTTGGTGGACCATAAAAACGATTTGTCTATCTAAACATAGAGCATCCTTCCTCCTTTCAAAAAAGAAGAAAATGTAAAAAAGATACACCTTTGTCCTGTCAATTCATTCATCAGTTTGATTTTGTATTTCGGTTCATATTTTCGCGTCCGCCATTTTGTATCGGGCTTTTTTCTGTTGTGATACCAATTTAAACTAAATAATACACATGCCAATCTGCAGGGAAAGCTTATTAAAAGCCCTCTTCACAATCGCGTATCTAAAATGGAAGAAAATGCTAATGCAGATTCCCCATACGCAGCATGTAGCCATTATAAACGGGCAACACCGGACACAACCATTGACGAAGGTAAGAAAAAGAAAATGTATTATTATTATTATGTTGTGTCTTTTCCTATCTCGGGACCATGGGGTCCCGGACCTTTGGAAGGCGTACATGGGGCCGAAGCCAACACGCAGAGGCCCGTTTGACTACATTAATCTAAAAGCATTATTATTTGAGGGTAGGTAGAAAAAGTTAGGCAACCTTGGGTGTGGTTGGATGTGGATGGGTGACCGTCGGAATGTCAGTGTCAAGATATCTTAGCGGTTTCATTCTTGATCAGTTCCACATACATTGCTCAGATCCCAAAGTCTAAAGCTAAGGCACTTGTAAAAATCTGAAACAATGGTAAAAGTGTATGGAAAATTTTAGTTCTCCAAGTAACCGCTAGAGGCGCTGTGCAATTTTCCATACACTTTTTTTTACGTCGTCGCTAGCGAGTAAAACAGCCGTAAACTCATGGTAACGGTACCGATAATTTTCAATATTGACCCGACCGGGGAAACCGGAACCTCGGCGATAGGGACGACACCTTGAAAACCGGCGTGGAAGCTACTCTGGTACGGAGGTTGTCAGTCGTCAGTCGTGATGATACCTAACCTCCTTTTAGGCCCACATGCGTTCGTCCGCATTAACTAGTGTAGATTTGTTACTCCGGACTGGCGCATGTGGACCTTCCGGATTACCTTACCCAGACTTGTGCAAATGGGTTTTCAAGTCAGATAACAGACCTTGAAAAAGTCCGGAATAGCTAATCCGGACGTGCGCAAGTGGGCGTCGTTGCAAGTATCCTGCAGCCTTCTACTGCAAACTTCGAAGTGGCGTGCTTGGACGAGGCTAGAGATGCTTGAAAAATAGCATATCCGACAAAATTCTCTTCAGATCTTAAAATTCAAAGGAGTTGGGACCAAATTTCTTGTGAGTCTCTTTTGAAAAGTCTTATTGACAGTAGCACTGACAACGCGGATTGTTAGCGACGAGAAAACTTAGTTTTAAGTAGCATTATAAAAAGAAAATTATGATTTGTTAACTTAGTTAGGAAGGCATCTATTTGATAATGTGAAATGATTAGGTTAAAAAAATGTTTCATGCTTTGTACATAGAACAAGTTTTCTAAGTCAGAAAGTTAGGAAAATATCGGGAAAAAACATATCTTCTAGTCCATTTACACATATATAGCTATTTCCTTCACACCTCTTCTTGAACATGGTGGAAAATTCGAGATACGGATAGGGAGGGGATGAAAGTGCTGGAAATCCCAGAAAGAAAATTCTAGAACATGAAAGGCAGATATGTTTTGTCCCTTTCCCGCACGAAAGGTCCCTTGCAAGCGGCAATACCGTAAAGAAAGCCGTTTCAGTTTTTTAGCTATAACTTCTAAACTAATTAGAATATTGTAATGATTTTAGTACTATTAGATAGCTAAAATAATGACTCGACTTAGAAAAATAAGTTTCAGTAAGAATATTAACTGCCACCCAGGAAAACTAACGAAAAACTGATTTCCTCGCATTAGAGGGAGATAGCATGATTCGAGGAGGGAGAAAGAAACCCGGAACCATATAAATATGGAAAAGGTTTTTCCGGATGGCAAGTTTTAGTTCTGAAAAGCTCTTAGAATACTTCTGAAGAGAAGAAAGTGAACAGTGAACAGTGAATACCAGTGCAATAGTAGTGACAATAAGTGCCATAGTAGTAAATAACAGCTTTGTAAGTGCAATAGTGAGTGAATAAAGTCTGCAAGTGCATAGTGCAATAGTGTTTCAATCAGGACCCCATAGTTAGTGCCCAGTACATTCAGTTAGGCAGCTTCAGACCGGCCAGCACACCACACACCCAAATACAGTCCACTACCGGGGACCGCACCGGATAAACCGACCTGCCGCACCCCGACAACACGCTACCAGTTTCACGGACCTAGTCAGTCTAAAAGCAGTTTCCACCTAGGAAGCGGGATACTGGCTTCAGGGCTATCCTTCGGCCAACGTGGGAACCCTTTTGGACTCAGAAACTCTACGAGTCACGATAGGTCTGCGTGTTGGTGCTGAGGTTTGCCTTCCACACAGATGTCCTTGTGGTACTGATGTCAGCTCGTTGGGACATCACGGACTCTCCTGTATTAAAAGTGCCGGCCGCTTTTCGCGTCATCCCAGCATCAACGACATCATCCGTCGGTCTCTTGCCTCTATCAACGTGCCGGCTTTACTCGAGCCGAACGCATGATGATGGCAAGAGACCAGACGGGATGTCACTTGTTTCGTGGCAGATGGGTCGGGCTCTTGTGTGGGACGCTACCTGTGTCGACACACTTGCAGCCTCTCATCTGCCGGAGACAAGCCATGATGCTGGTTTGGCTGCGACAAGTGCCGAAAACTTTAAAAAGAACAAGTACAGGCAGATCAACTCCCGGTACCACTTTGTTACCGTTTGGAGTCGAAACACTGGGCTTGTGGGGTGCTATCTCTTTTTTCAAAGAGATTTCCAAGAGGCTAGTTGACATCAGTGGTGACCTAAGAGCTGGCAGCTACCTTGCTCAGCGTATAAGCATCGCTATCCATCGCGGTAATGCTGCCAGCATCCTGGGAACCTTACCACAAGGACCCTTTTTATAATTTTGGTTTTTGTATTGTATTAAATAATTTATCTAAATTTTTATTAATAAGTTGTATATATATTACTAATGTACATTTATAGTGGGCGGTACTTAGCTTAGGTAAATATTCTGTAATCTGAAGGTAAGATAAAGATAAAATACTTATTTGTTGTAGATTTTCTCCTTGACAATTGCAGCCTCTTTCAACTTTCACAGCTATGTTTTAAATTGATTGAATTTTGTCGCTAACACCAAAGATGTTCTTTGGCGATAACGAACTTCGCTTGACAATAAATTGCCACTTGGCTACGGGCCCTGGTCAGTTCAAATCTAACCAACCTTCTCTTTTCAGCAATAGTAAGATCCTTAACCACCGACGTCAGAGTACTCCCCTTATACGAGAAGAAGCTATCCGATTTGGCGCGCGTGCGTCACTACTCGCTCCGCCGCAACCAGCTGCTCGGCTGTCGCTGGCGGCGCTACGTAGACACCAACTTAGGCCGCGTGCGATACGCCTTTCAGTTTCCCAGGATTGAGTATGTATACCTTCTAGAAACTTGTGGAAGTTTCACCTTCTAAAAGCATCGCACCGAGACGATGCTCAACTGTTTCGAACTACTCTAGCCATTGGAGCTGATGCTCAACTGTTTCGAACTGACTAGTATACTCTAGCCTCTCAACTGTTTCGAACTACCTATACTCTTGCGTGACGAGAGCTGATTCTCAGCATCGTAATATGCCATTTCCCTTCCAATTTTCCAGGACCAAGTACGTATAGGAATACGTATTCTAGAAAAAAAAAGCATTTGAGCGTCGTCACATTGCAAAGTTTCATGAAGGTTCTAGAAACTTTGTTTTTCTAGAATTTTCGAAGGAGTATGTGTAACTGTTGACGCCACTCGCTTCACGTGTGCGTCTACTCCATACAAAACGTATTAAGAACAATGTAAACAGCTTGTCGCTAGCCACCGGTGACTGTGGTCGGTGCATGGCCATCTGCGCGAAGCCTAAAGCTGCTGAACTGTTTCTGAAGACGAATCCAGTGAGCTTTACAATCTTTGTGTTGTCAACTACTTGACTGCTGGGGCTTCTACGGTCAGAAGCACATCAGGGTACCTACCCATTGTAACTACGAAAACAAGCTTTTATCACGTAGTGAATAGAGCGCGGAAGGTTATAGTGTGGTAGTCAGACGCGCGGCCGTGTGGAACAGATTTAAATTGCTGGCAAGCATTATGAAGTACCTACTGTAAACGAGTGGCATAAATAAAAAACGCACAATAGCTTAGGCACACAGATTTAATCACCGAATCACACAGAACTTACAAAGAATAATGATTATAGTTACTCAAACTGGCAGAGTTTCAGCTTACTCGGTGGCTGCTGTGTACAAGTCTCCTAGACTGAGCTGTCTGTCGCTTATAAAGGCTTTCCCCCTCCATTATAGGCACATTGGCGGTGGGGAAAGATGGCAAGCGGTGTCTTGGTGTTGGCTGGCTGTGGTGGCTATGGCTGGCTTTGGTTGGCTATGGTGGCTGTGGTTTGCTTTGGATGGGTTGGCTTGGCTGGGTTTGGCTGGCTTTGGCTATGAGTAGCGCTAGTGTCGAGTGGAGTTTCCGGTAGCGTTATTAACAAATAAAATAGATTCCCCGGTTGTGACGTAACGGTGCCTGAAGCGGATGTAACACTACCTACCTGCTTCTATATCTTCCTGTAGCTAATGTTTTACTAGATCTTAAATACCCGAATCGTTTACACAGAAATGGCTTTTTGAATATATTATTGCACTTGAAAAAATGACCGCCAGAGGCGGGAATCGAACCCGCGTTCCTCGCATGCCGGGCGATTGCCTAACCTCTCGGCCACCTTGGCGTTGGCAGAGCCTGTCGAAATTTTCAAGTGCTTCTTAACGCTGTAATGCCGCGTTGCTTTCATCAATGTTATTGGGATTACACCCTCAACACTCGAAAGAAATACTTTTGCAAGTATTTAACAATCGAAAGATGAAGCTTGCAAATACGATAAATCATTGTTTTTTTAAGTGATAAGCATTCACTTTGCAATCTAAATATATTATTGCACTTGAAAAAATGACCGCCAGAGGCGGGAATTATATTTAGATTTACATTGCAAAGTGAATGCTTATCACTTAAAAAAACAATAATTTATCGTATTTGCAAGCTTCATCTTTCGATTGTTAAATACTTGCAAAAGTATTTCTTTCGAGTGTTGAGGGTGTAATCCCAATAACATTGATAAAAGCAACGCGGCATTACAGCGTTAAGAAGCACTTGAAAAATTTCGACAGGCTCTGCCAACGCCAGGGTGGCCGAGAGGTTAGGCAATCGCCCGGCATGCGAGGAACGCGGGTTCGATTCCCGCCTCTGGCGGTCATTTTTTCAAGTGCAATAATATATTTAGATTGCAAAGTGAATGCTTATCACTTAAAAAAACAATAATTTATGGCTTTTTGAATGTTTTAAATCTGTTTCCTCTTTCCAGCGACTTCCACTTTCACAACTACCACACCCGCTATGCGCCGGCTCAGTCGATTAGCAAGACTGCTCGTCACCACCGCCATATGAGGGTCGGGCCAGGAGTCGACAAATACGGAGAAATACCAATACCCACCGACATGCTTCGAAGTAAACCGCCGTCACGAAGAAGTCGATTGGCTAGTCGGCCATCTTGATCCGCCATTTTAAAAAGCCCGCCATCTCGCGTAGGTTTTCGATTTAGATTTATTTTGGATATGATTATTTTTGGATATGACATTTAGCGTATTGGTTTTGGAATAAAAGGTTTAGTTTCGGTTATTTTGGTGTTTTATTGATGGACTAGTGGGTCCCCGCGACTTCGCCCGCAAGAGTTGGATTCTCTATATAAACTTTCATCCCCCATTTCACCCCCTTAATGTTTTTATAGCGCCTTATTTTATATGTCCTTTCCAGGGTCGAGAACTGTCTCCATACCAAATTTCATCTCAATCGGTTCAGTGGTTTTAGCGTCAAGAGGTAACAGACAGACAGACAGACACACTTTCACATTTATATTGTAGGTATTGATTTGATATTAGATTTTAGGTTAGGAATCGGTCGCCTTAGGCATACCTAGACGTAAAGATAGGCATAAAAACACAGGCATTTATTTTTTATTGAAAAGCAATTAAAACAAATTAAATTTGCATTCCGATTTCTTCTGCGGCATGTTCAGGTTATGCAGCTGAAACAAAAAAGTGATAAGAAGTAAGTTGCTATGTGAATTTATAAGCAGGGTGATTTAATTTTGTCAAGTCCTACCGATTCGTTTGCCGTGTTTATGGCACCAATCCCAACGGATCCCAGGTGCGCAGGAGACACAAGTGCACAAGTGTGTGCGCAATACACAGATTGCACTCTCTGTTCCTTTACTCTCATAATTCGATGAGACGGCAGTCCGACATGACCGTAGAGAGATCAGGCGCAGGACCAACGTGCTTTCCGAGGCACGGGCGTGTTAACACCACCAACTTATTAACTGCGGACCTATACCTAAGTTTTTCAAGACAGAAAAACCCAGAACTAAACTTTCGGCCTGACCCGGGATTCGATCCCGGGCCCTCGTGGATAGTACCCAGCGTGCTGACCACTAGACCGAGGCTCCTCAAAAAAGGCAGTCAAAAGTCAAAGGCTCCAAGATAGGTAAAGAAGGCAACAAAAGAAAGAGAAACTCACGACAATCTTCCGCCTCAACACACTTGTAGTTGGCGGTGTCAAAACGATAGCCTTCCTTGCAGCGACACGTCTCCTCGTTACAAACATTGATGCATTCAGCAGGGGGGTTGCAGCGGCGGGAGCAGGTGGGGTCGCATCCCAGCTCAGCGTTGGGGTCGTTGGCGCATTCCGCTGAAAAAAACGATAGATAAAAATCATACATTTTTGGTCACAGGTGAAAAGATCAAATGTTTGTGCTCGAGTGCCTGTGGAAAATAAATAAACAACATTTTATCAGTAACAAAAAATGCATAAGATTCGTTATTTATTAAGCTTTAAGGAACACTAATCAGTTTAGTGTGTGCCTAACAATTTCTTTAGCGAATTTCAATATTTCGAAGACTCGACGCGTGCGCCTTTTGTACGCGTGAAACTCCCGCATTTGTGCGAGGCTCTGCCGCATTCCAGAGGTTAACAGGGGAACTTGACCAGTTTGGATGGTTACACATTCAGTCGCCTGAATGTGCAGGTTTCCTCACGATGTTTTCCCTCACCGTAAGAGCATCGGTTAGTGAAACAACTAATGTACTAAATTACAACTTAGAAACAGTCATTGGTACATGGCGGCACGTGGGATCGAACCGGCACCTCCCGTATGAGAGACGACCCACCCGACGAGAAAATTAAGACAGCTCTTAAAATTATGTAGGTACTGATTAAGAATTTCTAATTAATAATACTTACCTAAAGCCTGCGCAACAAAGGCAATAAACAGTAGCAACATAAAACTCGTGCGGGCGCGCATCGTGTTGAACAGTTACTGTAATTACGACCTATATAGTTTACATTCCGCACGAATTGATAATAAAGTAAATACTTACTTAGTTGGCGAACGAAGTCCATGCCTGTCTCATCGTCACACTGTACGCATGGTCAGTGAGTTTGATTCCCGCCCGAAATTTTCTTCTTAACCTCTAATTTAGAATCACGCACACTAAATAAGATCCGCGCCGATGGACATCCGACCACCGTTACTGGTGGCTGTCGTGCGCCACGCCCTTTGTTCCCGCGCATACGAAGGTGCTCGGTGACCGTTCGAATTGACACTCATCTGGATTCCTTGGCAGATGTTTTTGTCAAAAAATGGCAAGTGGCCACCAGTGGCGTGTTGCCAACACTGAGTCGCGAGTGGGCGCCACTTGCTTCACGTCACCGAGCACAAACCTGTAGAGGCGAAATGCCATTGGCACCACATGCCAAATTCCCTTGGAAATTAATGCCTCTCGTTTTTTAGGGTTCCGTAGTCCGACAAGGAACCCTTATAAGATCGTTCAGTCCGTCCGGTCCGTCCGTCCTAGTCTGTTACAGCAGAATATCTTCGACGTTTATGGACTGATTTGCATGTTTACTTGGTTCGAGGATACTTCACATATAGATCGCATTTTTAAAAATACAAAAAATTTAAATTGCCCCTTTTTTAAGGGTACCTCCCCATACATGTAAAGGGGGGGGGGTGAATTATTTTTTGAGTGCATCCCCTTGTGTGGGGTGTCGTTGAAAAGGACTATGAAAATAAGGTAGGGTTTCCATACAACACTTTTTTATCAGCTTACCATTTGCAAGATACCTATAGCCCGCCAAAGTCGTTTACACGGTGTCCCCCTCTGTAATTTCTAAAGTCTTGGACCTATAAACTTCAAATCACTTACGTAAAGGAACAGGCGCGGAAACTTTTATTTAAAATTGTTTCGGGTATCCTGTGATGAATACTTTTGAAATTATAAATAAAATAAATATTATACTTTTTTCCAAAAAAACAGTGTAAACTATTATCCTGATGTTTAGGTAAAAAATTTAGACCTAATTTCTTTCCCCCTGTAAACAGGCCAAACAGCGCGGTGCCAAAAATGACTACGGAACCCTTCTTTATGCGTGGTCCGTCACGCACCTGGCCGGTTTTTTCTTTACCGCATTTTGTTAAAGGAATTCACTCATTTCTTTACATATTTTAAAATAAAATATTCTAAAAGATACGATCACAACCGAAATATCTCATATTTCAAAATATCGATTTGAAAATATATGCTTAAATTTACACTTTTCGTATCAGTAGCAAGCACTGATAAGTGTCGGAGAAAAATCGTGCTTACTTCGCCTCTACAGGTTACGTGCTCGATGCTTCACGTGTGCGCCAATACGTCGCCATCCATACTAATATTATAAATGCGAAAGTGTGTCTGTCTGTTAGCTCTTGACGCTTAAACCACTAAACCGATTGAGATGACATTTGGGATGGAGACAGTTTGAGACCCTGGAAAGGATATAGGCTTCATTTTGTCGTGATGTAAAAACATTAAGGGGGTGAAATGGGGGATGAAAGTTTATATTGAAAATCCAACTCTTGCGGGCGAAGTCGCGGGGGAACCACTAGTTAAAAATAATTTAAACAGCTTGTCGCTAGCCACTGTGGCTGTGGTTCGGTGGCCCATCTGCGCGAACCTTCGGCCGACTGGAGAACTGCGATGTCTTCACTCCATATAGAGGTAGTTAATCTTCTTCTAGCATAAAATTGCTAACATAGGCACAGAATAAGTACTAGGTTACTGGGTAAACGGTGGGTCAGTTGGGTACAGTGGGTTACGCACACATTAACGAAATCAGTATAGATAGCGCAGCCGCTTGTCCCCGCGTAGACGCCCCTCTGCACGTAAGCGCCTCTCGAACAGTTTTTCCGCGCGGCCGCGCTTGCCTGTGGACGCTGGACAATAGAATTTTTCCCGGCGCTGCTAAAACATTTTGAAATGTATGTAGATCTTTTGTTTATAATTTCTAACCTACAACAGATATCGGAACAATTGTGTTACCATACATTGACCTTGTTAGTACTCTGTAGGATATTACATTATGAATTGACTTGCGATTTGTTTTTAACTTATTGGTGCTTGTTTGTATTTAAAGTCGGCCTATGGTTAAGAGTGGGTCAGATTCACTGTGTACACAGTAGGTCATAACTCACTGTGTACTTGCTGTTAAGGCGGTGCACATGGTTTTGCTGCAATCAAATAATTCTAATATACAGAAACTAAGAATATTGTAGAAAGAGTATTTTTTTTCATTAAAATAAAATGATTTTGTTACAGAATGGGCAGAAATAGAAAGAGTCGTAAAATAGGTATACCTACTCACACGAAAGACCAAATGCGAAAGGCATTAAATGCTATAAAAGCCGGCCAAAGCATTAGAAAAGCCGCTACAGAGCATAATATTGCTTTTTCCACTCTGCAGAGATATAATGAAAAGAAAATCCTGACCGCCTTACACCAAACTATTTAGTAAGAAAAATATTGAGGGCTGAACATGAGATTGCCTTATGTGAGTATTTTAAAAAAATATGATTAAAGATTTCAGTTTTTATTTTATTACGACAGAACGTCGATAAAAAATAACATGAGTGCTTTGCCTTGACACAAGGTACCTAGGTATAATATTACCACACGGCAAAATATATTTCAATATTATGTTTTTAACTTTTCATCTTCGAAGAACCGTTCATTTTAGTTATTTTCCTTGAAATAAATGGTTTATTTTCATATTTAAATATCCTAAATTCCCAACTAAAATCCCTAGACCCATTGTGATTCATTGTTCACCACCCAGTGTACACAGTGGGTCAATTTTGTTCTTTAAAAAAAATCTAATTTACACTGCTCTCCATCATTAGAGGCCAAAAATTTAGTTATATATTTTGAAAGCTGAAAATTTAGTTATATATGCTATATATCAAACTACATTTCAAGTTAATCTGACTGATAGGTTTTAAGAAACAAACGATTTAAAAAAAGTGACCCAGTCCTTACCCGGTGACCCTACTCCGTACAGAAAGTTGACTTTGCAATGAAATTCAAAGAAATGTCTACTCAATGTTGCTAACGATATGGTGTAATTTAGTTCGCCTTAGACTCGAGCACATTTCCGTGTAGACACAGAAGTACATAGCAAGATAATTTCATTCTTATAACTCTGGAATATGATTCATAATACACTAAACCTATTCAGTGACGTAATATCATGCAACGCACAGAACAGAAAAAACGAGTAGAAATAGCATCCTCGCCTGTTAGTATGAAAACCAGTGTAACCAAACTAACACATTTGTAAGAATAACACATTATGATCCACACAAAAAATATTAAGTTGTGATTGGTAATTTTTAGCGATGACGAAAGAGCTTAAAATACAAATTCGATTAAATGAGTCCCATCTTTATTACTAAGGCAATAAGATCCTAAGTTGTACTTTCCTGATTCTAATGTGCTTTTATGTTTTGTTATTCTACTCCCTACTAGATGTCCCTTTTTAGTCATGCTTTTCCCTATTACGATGCATTAAGGTCCATAATTGTGCCTGCCGCTCATTTTCCTTGCTTTTGAATACCAAATAGTTTTGCCACCCAACGCCAGATAGAGACACAAACTAAAGAAGTTTCCTGTCAAAATTAAGGATGGGGTGTACACGATAAACTGAACAAAAAGTATCGATCTAGCTAGACATCAAATTATGTCCCGGAAATAAAATGTATGCCCACTTCTTACTATCTTTATGTTTATAAAACGAAGTAATGTTCGTTAAACGAGTTGTAAAGAAACAGAAACTTTTGCAATAATTTTGATTTGTCCTCCACACAATATAGGTATCAAAAGAAAAGGCTTGTCTAGTAAAATACTATACGATATTATTAATTACAAAGAAGCCGCAATGGCCGCCACCACAAAATGGCGAATTGATTTTTTTTTCACAACTCTTTCAATATTTGTTTCAAATGATATAGGGCTTGATAAGTAAGGTGCAATATAAAAAAGTCCGGTCTGGCGATTAAAAAAAAAATATTTTAATTTTTTAAAAAACCCCATCGCAACAAAGAAGCGATTGAGATAACTTTATTAATTTGGCAGTAATATTCGTAGAACTTGTTTGTTGAATAATTTTGTACTAAATACAAAACCCTTAAATTCTCTAAAGTGACTAAGACGAAGTAGATAGCGTTAATTCGATTCGCACTTGGCCGGTTTTTTCTTATTACGGGATTAAGTTCATTATAATTTAACGATATACGGATTAATTTCACAATTTATATTAAACATTTTAATGATGACGTTGTGAATCTTTTGATAATTAATTAGGTACCTAGCAGTAAAGTAATCCGTGAATTGTGTTGAAAGTAGTGAGTAGTATGAAAATAGTTCCAATTTCGGTTAAAATAAACTTTTCGATATTTTATCGAGCGCACGTTAAAATATCGCATCCCTAAATGAGTAGCGTGTGGAATTAATACGGAATAAGGTAACGGTACAAATGAAGTTTAGACCTTATCACCTTTGTGGTGGATTGGTTTTAGATTGTAATTTTAACCAATTGCTATGAACTGAACATTTTCAAATTTCTTTTAAAATAACGCGATAAATTACCTAATTATGGTATATTACACCTCTTTTTGATAAATTTATTGTTTCACTGTTGTTTTTGCGTACAAAAATTGTACAATTAAGCATTTTTTAAGATTTTCGTCAATATTTGAAGGCGTCAGCATCCTGTCGCAACTGTCCAGTGTAGCCAACCTTACAGTTTTAACTGTAGATTTACAGTTTTTTCAATATCGTCACAGTTTTTAGTTAAGACCTCCAAATCTACAGTTTTTTTATTATAATTCTAGCGCCATCTATTATATTCGCTGCGTAACCCATACAAGTGATACAAGTTGTAAGGGTTGTGTGCCTACTAGCTGATACAACATTCATTGCACAGGTGGCGTTAGTGGATCTAAACTATTTCGACCGGTACGGCGCGGCGATCGATGCGTTTAGTCAAAAACTGTTTTATCGATCGAGTTGCGGGGCTTCCCCCCCCCCCTTAAGTTACGTTGTCAAATCAATGACGACCTCTCAGGAACGCATTTTGTCAGCAGCGGCGCGACTATACTCTGATTGTTTTTCCATCGAGCTGTGAATTGGATCGATAACGAACATTATCAAAAATATCAGGACAATGGTTAGCAGTAGCAGCGATAGTGAGACAGATTGTGATAAAACGCCACCAAAAAAGAAGAAGGTAAGATACGAGCAAAAATTTATTGATTCTTGGCTCAAAGATGACAAATTCAAGGGGTGGGTCGCGAAAAGTAAAAAAGGTGACACATATTTTTACTGTTCTGCATGCGACTGTGATCGAAAATGTGGAATTCAGGAACTGATGCGACACAAAAATTCAACTAAACATGAAGTGAACTGTAAAAAATTGCAAAAGCAACCTAGACTTACATCTCTGTTGGCATCATCATCAAAATCGCAACAACCACAGCAAATGGCAAAGGCTGGTGAAATAAAACTAGCTTGTTTTATTGCAGAACATAATCTTGCGTTTAATGTTGCCTCCCATTTAACAAAATTAGTTAAATCAGTGTGTCCAGACTCAAAAATTGCTGAAAATTTGTCTATGAGCCGAACAAAAGCTCGAGCTATCACTGTGAATGTGACAGGAAAAACGGCTGAAGAAAACTTGATACAAAAATTAAAAGAAAATGATTTTTCATTATTAGTAGATGAAAGCACCGATAAGTCGGCAATTAAGCATTTAGCTTTAATAGCTAGGATAGTCAACACAAGTTACGAAGTAGAAGATAAGTTTCTGACTCTGATACCAATCACCGAAGGTTCAGCTAAAGTTTTGTATGATAAAACTATCGAATATTTCGACGAGAAAGAAATCCCGTACAAAGAAAAGATGTTAGGATTTGCGTCCGATGGCGCCAATGTAATGTTTGGATCAAACAACTCGATGGTTACTCATTTGAAAAACGATATACCTAATCACTTTGCGCATCGTACGCATGTCTAAAATTACCGAGGGGTCTTGAAGATTTTTGTCGTGAAGTTTTTAATCACATTCAAAATTCACCTAAACGCATTGGTGATTACAAAACATTTCAGGCATTTACAAATATAAAACCTCATAAAATACTGCACCCAGCTCAAACCAGATGGCTATCCTTGAACGAAGTTGTGAACCGATTGTTAGAGCAACTTCCAGCTATCAAGTTGTATTTTCAATCAGCAGTTTACACAGATCGTCTTCTTTCTGCTCAAGGAATTTTAACGAAAGCTATGGAACCGACAACTGAGTTATACTTGGAATTCCTTCGATTTGCATTACCAATATTTACAGATTTGAATACAGAAATGCAGGCAGAAAAAACAAAGCTGTACTTATTGTATGATCAGATTTACACAGCCTATCTAACAATTTTAGAATGCTTTATACAGCCGGTATATTTAGAATTGACAGAGGAAGAAAAAAACAACACCCAAGACATTTCGAACGCTAAAGAAAAGAAAGTATTAAGTGTTGATGTAAATGACGTTCAAACCCATGTGCCGTTATTTGAAACATATGTAGGCGGAATGGTGCCTAATTTAATCCGCTTGAAAAAGGAAACTCAAGAAATAGACGACGCCCAACTTCACAGCTTTTACACAAAATGTAAAGACTTTTATGTTGAAGCAATAGTCCAAATCAAACAAAGATTCCCATTTGATGACAAGGATCGGCAAGCTCTGAAATCTTTACAAATGTTGAACCCACAAAACATTTTAAATCACGATTTGAGCAAGAAACCAAAAACTTCAATTGCTGAATTATTGTATTATTTTCCAAATATTTGTCCTCAAGACGTAACAGAATTGGATAGGGAATGGAGAACTCTTCGCAACACCAATTTGAATTTGAATGAACCTGAGACCCAAAATGTAGAAGAATTTTGGTATCATGTCTCCAAATTGAAGAAGGGTGATGGATCTGCACGATTTCCCTTGCTATCAAAATTAACCAAGAAGTTTTTGTGTCTACCGCACAGTACAGCAACAGTTGAACGTTTGTTTTCAAGTATAAATCTCATGAAAACCAAACTTAGGAATAAACTGTCAACCACCACCATAAAAGGTAATTTACATACAAAATCAGAAATTAAAAACTGTTTCGAGTTCAATGCTACCGATGACCATTTAAAGAAATTTAACAAAAACATGTACGATTTTAAGAATAAAGATGAGACTGAAAATGAAGAGGATGTACAAATTGAAAACGAGGCAGCTTTGGTAGAAATATTGTAAAATTGTCAAGATTTGTTGTTTGTCAAGTTGATTTGTTAATACAAAAACAATAAAAGTATAATTTTATTACTTTATTATGTTATTTTATTGATTATTGCTTTAAAATAATACAAAATAAGCAAAGCTTACAAAATAAGTTTTCTACAGCTTTTTGAAAGCATATTTGCAGTTTTAGTCCAGACGAGGGTTGGCAACACTGCAACTGTCGCCGACTAAAGCGCGCGGGCGGGAACATTACATGCGCTAAGCTCATCGCACTTGAGATACGCGGATCACGCCCACTTAGGATTTCTACTCGTTTTTTCTGTTCTGTGATGCAACGCTATAGGGTTGACTGCTACAAGAAACTACTAACGCCATCTAGCGCATCTTTCTAGGACTTTATTCTTGATCGTCCAGCCAGCAACGTAGCCGCACGGCCGTTGGTGCATAAAACGCACGAGCGTGTCGCTGGCCGGTAGTGCAGCAACTTGTTTTAGCCCCTTACAAAAGGTTCGCCGCGCGTAGGTACGTTTTTGCTACCTACGCGGAGAGATACACAGGCCTGACATAGGTTACTACAACCACAGAACAGAAAAAACAACCGTACTACAACCTATGATGTCCTTCTAGCCGAATTTCGACAACAGCGGCCAATCTCAACAGAGATTAGCCAACTGCGCGGGAGATATTATTATTTCTCTCACACACCCACATACACAATAACGAGCATACTTTGTTTATACTTATTCTTTATTAATTGTTTTCTTTTCCATATTTTTTCTTTTAAATAGAAATATTAAGTTAGCCACGAGGGAAGAAGCTAGTTATTCCCACTGCAAGTGTCCCTGACTACTTACCGGGAAAACTCAGTAACATACTGTAAACTGCTTTATGGAAATAAATTATTTTTTAATTATAGTGCACAAGTGTGTGCGCAATACACAGATACACTCTCTGTTCCTTCACTCTCGTAATATGATGAGACGGCAGTCCGACATGACCGTAGAGAGATCAGGCGCAGGACCAACGGCTTAACGTGCTTTCCGAGGCACAGGGGTGTTAACACCACCAACTTCCTGACTCCGGAACTGTGTCTAATTTCTTTAAAGACAGAAAAACCGAACACTCTCGGCCCAATCTGGGATTCGAACCCGGGACCTCGTGGATAGTACCGACCGTGCTGACCACTAGACCAACGTCTCTCCCCGCACCCCTGTACCCCGCGGCCGAGGTCTTAGATAAGCGGTCGGACTATAGTTCTTTTCCTTACAGGCAAGTGTCCGTGCCATTTAACGGTGCATATAAAGTCATTGACCCGTCACTCCTGCAGACCGTCACCCGTGTACCACTGCACGCCAGTATGCGAAGCGCGGCGACCTTAACTATAAGCCGTAGCTATACGAATCTGTCTAACAAATCAACCTCGGTACGGGTCGACCTTGAACCCAAAAATCAAAAGTCATAATAATCGCTAGTTAGAAAGACAAATTATACGTGTCACAAGGTTTTAGCTGTCAAGGTGAACGACCTTTTATGCACGTTAATCTGGCACGTTCTTATAGGCCTACTTACATACAAAACAATCATGTGGTAATATCAATTTAATAAGTGAATTTTAATGTGGTTTTACATGTCGGTGCATTGATAAGAAGTCCTCGGCTTAGATTTGTGGAATATCCAAGAATACCCAACGTTCGTATATTTTAAACTTGAATGATAAGTAGGCAGATCTATACTCGCAAGTATGTTCGAACATTTATTAATACACGGTGTTACTTTGCATCCTTGCCATATTCACAGAGATAAAAGAAGGGGAAAAAAAGAAGAAAAAATAAAAAAAGAAGAAGAAGAAGAAGGGGCGGCGTTTATGATGTTAGAAAGAGAGCGCAATCGCCGCAGCTCTTTTGTGCCGATGAACAGCCAACAGTGATGTGTATGCGCTACGATAGTTAATGGTGTGCGTAACAGATTGTCGATAAAATTAAATAATCAAGATTAAAAATCAAAATTTTAGGTCACAATTTTTTTAATGATTTGAGTTCAGTGTCCGTAATATAGTTACCTCTGTAAATATGGCAAGGATGCAAACTAACATCGTGTATAATGTTTCGGCGCCGTGCCACAAAATACCGTCAGTGCCGCGAGCGCAGGCAGGCCATCTTCGTGAGTCCCAATGCACTTATGTGTTTACAAGGTTATAACCCAGTTTTTGTTTATTTATATTCGCATGTACTTTGATGCTGCTCTCGTACTCGTGCGTACTCTCTACAGACAGCGGTGTCTTACTGGCCACACCAGGGCCCGTAACCAACTGGCAATCTTTCTAGAGCGAACTTCACTATCGCCAACAAAACGTCAACATATGTATGCAGAAGTCACGTGATGTTTCGATGGCTTATGTCAGAGTCATACATTTTGTTAGCATAACGAACTTCGCTAAGATTAAATTGCCGCTTGTCTACGCGCCTTTTCGTTCGTCATCTAAAAATCCGTATTTTTGAATTGCTCGAACTGACATTTTTGTGTCTGTCAATATGAAATAGGTTAAGCGACTTGGTAGACGAGTGAAATTAAGTCGCATTCGCCAACAAAATGTCATACGAGTGATTCAAAAATAGAGCTCCTGATACTATAAAGTTTAAAAGGCTACTTTTTATTAGATTCGAATAAATTATTTCATTTTATTTTTGCCAAAGTCTACATTCTAGAACATTCATAAAGCTATTAAAACACTTGTATGTACTGACGATGACGACAGCAAATCTAGGTACTGCGGAATCTTAAGTAGTTGTAATAGAGGCGTTTTTGCAACGAAAACGTGAACTGATGCGATGCAAATAAGTTCTATTTAAAATATATTTGCGCAGATAGGTGATCACTAACATTTAAATAACAATTCAACAATTACCTAGATATAATAATGTATTGTTGTATTGACGACTGTCTTGGTGTAGTCGTTCGCGCACCGGACTACGAAACCAGGCGGTTGCGGGTTCGAATCCCGCAAGGGGCAAATGTTTGTGTAATGAGCACGAGCATTTGTACCTAAGTCATGGATGTTTTTATGTATTTAAGTATTTCTATCCGTTATCCTAGTCACCATAGCACAAGTTTGGGGCTAGGCAATTGGTGTGTTTGTTGAACAATTTATTATTGAAACAATTTATTATAATTATTTATTATAGTATGAAATACTTGTGTAATTAATGACACTTGTTAAAAGATTTTTAATCCCACTAATATTATAAATGCGAAAGTTTGTGAGTGTGTGAGTGTGTATGTTTGTTACTTCTTCACGCAAAAACTACTGAACGGATATGGATGAAATTTGGCACAGAGATAGATTATAGTCTGAAATAACATATAGGCTTTTTGTCCCGTAAAAAAACACAGTTCCTGTAGGATACAGAAATAGTATTTTACGCAGGCGAAGTCGCGGGCAACAGCTAGTGCTTTAAATAAAAACAATGGTACACGGACGCACGTTAGACTACCCACTTTGACCTTGAGACTGCATCTTATAAGAGTGTCTTAGAATAATAACACGGTGTTATTATTTTATTATTCTAAGAGTATAAGTTGAATTCGCAGTCGAACTTCTTCGGCGGCATGTTCAGGTAATGCAGCTGAAACAAAAATGTGATTCAAAAAGTAAGTTGCATTAGTAATTGTCAAGAAACCGAATTTCGGTCAGCATCAAGATGGCGGGATCAAGTTTTCGATTCACAATGTTTCAAATCAAGGTATGAGCACAGAATAAGTAATAGTACTTCGTACAGAAGTATGACTTTGCAATTGTATTCAAAGAAATGTCTACTCAATGTTGTCAACAATATGGCGTAATTTTGTTCGCCTTAGAGTCAAGCACATTTTCGTGTAGACACCTACAAAAATCCATTGCAAGATAATTTCATACTTATTGCTCTGGAATATGATTCATAATACACTAAACCTATTCAGTGACGTAATATCACGCGACGCGATAGGGTTGACTGCTACGAGAAGCTTCTAACGCCATTTAGCGCCTCTTTCTAGTACTTTATTCATTCTCGTCCAGCCAGCAACGTAGCCGCGCGGCCGCCGGTGAATAAAACGCGCGAGCGTGTCGCTGGCCGGAAGCGACACGCAACTTGTTTTAGCCCCTAAGTAAGGGTCGCCGCGCGTAGGTACGTTTTTGCTACTTACGCAGGGAGATACACAGGCCTGGTATGAGTGCTTGATTTGTACCATTTGAAGGCAACAAATAAGAAAGAGAATTTATCCAATGCAAAAATCTAAGCTTAATTATAAAATAACAGAATGGCTTTTGGACCTTAATTATGATGAGGTGGAAAAACTATAAAAGTAGTTATCTGATTGGGTGTTTGTCAGTCATAGCAGTGATATTTGACATGTAATTTACTGTTCGTGAACTATCTGTATACCCTAGTGGATTATAAATGCCGATCCTAAGTTTATATTGCTTAACGTACTGCCTCTTTGGTCTAGTGGTCAGCACGCTGGGTACTATCCACGAGGTCCCGGGTTCGAATCCCGGGTCGGGCCAAGAGTGTTTAGAGTCAGGAAGTTGGTGGTGTTAACACTCCCGTGCCTCGGAAAGCACGTTAAGCCGTTGGTCCTGCGCCTGATCTCTACGGTCATGTCGGACTGCCGTCTCACCGAATTATAAGTGTGAAGGAACAGAGAGTGCACCTGTGTATTGCGCTGGCGCACACACTTGTGCACTATAGTCCTGCGCAGTTGGCTAATCTCTGTTGAGATAGGCCGCCGTGGTCGAAATTCGGCTAGGAGGACATTAATTGCTTAACGTAGGGCTAGGGTACGCCAATGTGTAACTTAAGTGACTAACAAAAATAGATTACTCTTATCTAACTTACATTTAGCATGTCACTTAATTACTGGTATAATATGAAAATGATATGTATACATCTTTTTAAGAAAACTCTTCAGTCTCAATCGAAAGAGCGAGGAACTCTGGCACAGGTATATGTTTACCTAAAAGAGTGCTTCAACAACTACAATTGTACTTTTTAATTGTATTTTTTTTTAATTGTATTTTTTTTTAATTGTATTTTTGTTGTCAGTGAACCAAATAAATTACTTTTCTTTCTTTCTTACTGTATCTTGTTGATGAATAAATCATTTTCATTTTCAAAAAGGTAAAAATGAAATAAAATGATTCAGAATTCGTTTTAAAACAAATAAGAATGAGAAACTCACGACAGACTTCCGTCTCAACACACTTGTTGGTGGCGGTGTCAAAAAGATAGCCTTCCTTGCAGCGACACGTGTCCTCGTTACAATCATTGTTGCAATTAGCAGGGGGTTTGCAGCGGCGAGAGCAGGTGGGTTCGCACCCCCGCTCAGCGTTGGTGTCTCCACCGCAGGACGCTGGAAAAAAAACGATAGTTTTGACGACCGTCTTTGTGTAGTGGTTCGCGTACTATGAAACCAGGCGGTTGCGGGTTCGGATCCCGCAAGGCGCAAATGTTTGTGTGATGAGTATGAGCATTTGTACCTAAGTTATGGATGTTTATTATGTCTATCCGTTATCCTAGTCACCATAGCACAAGCTCACGCTTAGTTTGGGGCTAGGTACCTAATTGGTGTGTTTGTTGAAACAATGTATTATTATTAAGTCGATGAACGTTGACAAAGTGCGTGTGCGTTTGTACCTACACTTTGTAACTCTTTGAAATCGTGCATAGTGGAATATACCCAGAAATATTGAAAATCTTGACTAAATAAAATTTCGCTCACACAAATTGATCGACTGTGTCATCCGGTAGGACTCGAACCCACGACTTTTCGCTATCCGGGCGAATGCTCTTACCAACTGAGCTACGGAGGACGTTAGTCAGTCAACGAAATTTTGAGATTTTTGAAAGCCAGCCTGATGCAGCCTGATGACTACCAGACCATAGATAATGACTAGGCTAACGAGGCAGTCAAAAAAATAAAATAATTACCTATTAATATTTTTTAATTACTTAATAATACTTACCTTAAGCCTGCGCAGCAAAGGCAATAACCAATAGGAAAACAAAACTCGTGCGAGCGCGCATCTTGATAAACAGTTACTGTAATTATGACTTATATAGTTTACGTGAAACAATTTATTATTATTTATTATTATCTTCAACTTCAACGCGAAGGTAATTATTATTTGTCTTTGTTACTTGCCACCCGACCTACCGATAGCATATGTAGAAATGTTTCACACCAACCTCCAAACGATTCCATCCCAACACAAAGAAGGAAAGGCTGACACCCTTTTGGAAACCCTTGAATTTTGTAGTCTCAACCAGTACAATAGTATCCCAAATGACTGCCTCGTTGGTCTAGTGGTCAGCACGCTGGGTACTATCCACGAGGTCCTGGGTTCGAATCCCGGGTCGAGAGTGTTGGGTTCTTCTGTCTTGAAATAACTCAGGCACAGCTCCGTAGTCAGGAAGTGTTAACACCCCCTTGCCTCGGAAAGCACGTTAAGTCCTGCGCCTGATCTCTCTACGGTCATGTCGGACTGCCGTCTCACCGAATTATGAGAGTGATGGAACAGAGAGTGCACCTGTGTAATGCGCACACACTTGTGCACTATAATATGTCCCGCGCAGTTTGCTTATCTCTGTTGAGAAAAGCCGCCGTAGTCGAAATTCGGCTAGGAGGACATTATTATTTTATTATTACCCCAAATAAAATGGGCAGATTTTTGGATCTTGTACTATTCAGTGCGAATAATATTCAAGTGTACGGGGCGGAGCCACTCAGTCGAGAGGACAGGCATCACTCTCCTATCGTAATTGACATAGACATCGAATCACCTATTTTAAAGTCATTTAAAAATAATACAAACCTAAAGCGACTTAACTTTTTCAAAAGTAATGACTGGAAAACATCCTACTGTCATCACACAACATCGATGAAATGACTGAGGTTTTCAATAGAGAGCTTAGGGACATCATTAAAAAACACACCCCTTTAGCAAAAGATGAAACGTGTAAATATCCTAAGGTTCTCACCAGGCCTTAAACGATACTTAAAAGAGAAACATAAACTCATCCGTCGTTATAAAAGATTCAAAATTCCTCGTGATTACGACTCATATTCATTGCTCCGAGCTAGTTGTAAAAAACTTATAGAATCTGACTACAAAGTCTTTACGTCATTAGTAGAGTCCTCTTTAAAAACTGACCTAAAAGGCTTCTGGCGCTATGTGAACGTCAAGAAAAAGAATTCCGCTACCATCCCCTCTATCATGAAGTACGGCAATTTAACATCATCCGACCAACAAGGAATTTGCGAGCTTTTCTCGAGTTATTTTGGCTCTGTTTTCGATACAAACACTGAAACGTGCGATTTCAATGCTATACCACATCGTTGTCATAATGTACTATGCAATATCCAGATTACCAGCGAAGACATCGAGTCTAAGCTTGAAAGGCTCGATCCTAGTAAAGGGAGCGGGTCTGGATGGTATACCAACAGTAAGTGTAGTGGGACGCTCAACTCTTGGCTACATCTTTTGACTAGCATAAGTCAAAAGATGTAGCCAAGAGTTGAGCGTCCCACTACACTTACTGTTCAATTTCTCACTAGAAGCGGGTTCCTTCCCCACTGTATGGAAAACGGCCCACATATTTCCGATTCATAAGACGGGAGATAAATCAGACTGCGAAAATTACAGGCCAATTAGTATCTTATCCTGCATCGGCAAGGTATTCGAATGCTTGGTTTACGATTCTTTATATCACCACGTAACCTTACCTTTAACCAAAACAGCACCGTTTTATTAGGAAAAAATCAACTACTACTAACCTTCTTGAATACAAAATTATATTTGTAACGCCTTTGACAGAACATGCCAGGTTTATAGCATCTACACTGATTTCTCCAAGGCATTTGATAAAGTTAACCATAATATCCTATACGTCAAGCTAGCCTCCTATGGCATACACGGTAACCTTCTACGCTGGATTAAATCTTACCTTCACAATAGAAGCCAGCTAATTGCCATTAAAGGTTTTACATCTTCCCCTACCACCGTGGCATCGGGAGTACCATAAGGATCACACCTGGGGCCTTTATTTTTCATAGTGTTCATTAACGATCTCATAGAACAAATCACATGCCCGTGTTTATTGTACGCTGACGAACTTAAGGTCTTTTCATTCATTAATAGCCCTCGTGAGCCTTTGGATTCTGCAGTCTGACTTAAACGTGATCCAAGAATGGTGCTCTACCAACCGTATGCATCTTAACGTCAGCAAATGCTTTGTTTTAAATTTTGGCAACCAAAAGGTTAAAATTCTATATGATTACCATCTAAACGGACATGTTCTACAAAGGAAGACTGCAGTTCAAGACCTCGGGTCAGGTTTTACGCTCACTACGAGGATACTTATAACGTCTAGATGTTTTAAACTCCTTGGCTTCATATTCAGAATCACCAAGGATTTCAGTAGCCCCCATAGCCTCTTGTATCTTTTTAATTCTCTGGTGCGCAGTATTTTGGAATATAATTCACCCGTATGATCTCCATTTTACGCTTGTCATAAAAGTCGAATAGAGAAAATCTAAAAAATAAATCCTCTCTATGCTCTGTTACAGATTCGGCCTGAGCCGAAGTCTACTTTATTCTGAAAAACTTAAAAAAATTACGTTGTTGCTCTCGTGACGAGGCGCAAATATCTCGACCTAGCCTTCTTATTCATACTTATTAATTCATACTTAGATTCGCCTTATCTCCTTTCCTACATCGACATCAATATTAGCCCACTCTTTATAATTTGTGATTAGCCCGAGGCATCGTGAGCCTTTTCTTAAAACTTTCACACTACAAGTCTGCAAAAACAACATACAGTAGAATTCATATATAACGACTTCGCTTATAACAACTAATCGGTTTGAGCGACGATAATCTTTACTCAAGTTAGGTTTCGTAGATAGGTACTAAGAAAATATAACCGTTTAGTGCGACTCCGGTTTAAGCGACCAAATGCTTATAGCGACCATTATTAATGATAATACGTCCGGTTAAAACGACACACGCGCAATGTTTTGTTTACCTACGCACTCGCACCCCCGCCCCGCGCGCTTCACCTCCTTATTGGCGCGCGTAAATCACAGTTCGTGTTTGTCACCTGTTATGACAAGTTAATAAAGCTCGACAAAATGAGTTCAGTGAAGCGTAGAAGCGTAAGCGTAAAGTGTTTTACAATTGAAGAAAAAAGTGCAATATTACATCGATTGGAAGCCGGTGAATCAAATGCAGCCCTCGTAAAGGAGTTTAGCGTATCCCATTCTACAATAAAAAAGAATAAAGATAAGATTGAGCCGCTATTTAATGCCAATGTTTTATATTATATAATATATTTTTCATAACTAAATATATTTTTTAGATATGTACTTAAGAAATAATCCGTCCATTTTGTGCGTCGTCCGGTTAGTACGACATAGTATCGCCGGTCCCTTGGAGGTCGTTATATCCGGATTCTACTGTATATCTTTCTATAGACCAATTACCTAATAATAATTGTGTCGCTTATACAATGAACTACAAACACAAAATCACACGAACATAGACATATTCAACGATAACTTGCCCCGTTTCATACGGGCAATACTGGATATATTTTAGAAGAGTTCATTCAGGAGGAAAATGAATAAATACTGATAAATTAGAGGTACATTTGGTTTTGTCAATTGTTTAGAATTAAGGTATACTAGTAATTAATACAACTAACCAAGCTGTGGACACATGTTTTGGAAAAGCGTCTAGTCTTAATCTTATAGCTTAGTGTAAATTGTATTTTTTAATGTTATTCTGTTTTGTGTTCCTTACTAAATAAAATAAAAATAAAACATCTCGCACGTATTGTTAATAAAGTAAATACTTACTTAGCTGATGAATGAAGTCCATGCCTGTCTCATTGTCACACTGTACGCTTAGTCAGTGGGTTTGATTCCCGTCGGAAACTTTCTTCTTAGCCTAATAAATAAGACATTTAGAATCACGCACACTATCAGGCTGACTTCTTCTTCTTATCGTGTCGATGGTAAAGCGACTTAAAATTGTTGTGCCCAAGTAATTGGCGACGCGGATTGCCTTGTCGTTTGCACACATAGGGACTTCTAGAAAGCAGGTCTCAAGGCTCGCTGGACAAGACAAGAGATGGGACATGTCTTAAGGAGTGAACCCGCAGACATAGGACAGATCGGTTCCATCGGAGAATCCACCTAAACATAGTGTCCTAGCATCTACCCGCTTGGGACCGGAGTCTGTTAAGGGACTTCCAAGTGGGCTATAGCAGTTTGTGTTTTTGAGGGAGATCTTCGAAAGGAGGAACTAAGAAAGCAGGCGGTAAGGGTCCGTTCTCCTACTAAGGTGTGAGCAATACACACAGGTGCACTCTCTGTTCCTTCACTCTCATAATTCGGTGATACGGCAGTCTGACATGACGTAGAGAGATCAGGCGCAGGACCAACGGCTTAACGCGCTTTACAACGGCTTAGCTACGACACCAAAATTCCCGATATCATCGCGGTTCCAATCGTAGAATTCTAACCTAAAAAACAAACATGTACGAGGTTTATTATTTTAGTTATATTTATTTAAAAAAACCTTGTTATGTAGTTAATTTGTAACACAAATACAACAAAAACAATTTCGACAACCAATTAAATGTAAAATTTACAGTAATAAAACTGGATTAACACCCAAATATTTACCTCGCAGAAAGATCGACGTTTTTACCAGATACTTTTGATCCTCGATTCCGAAGTTCGTCTTTTAGTTCAGATAACTTCATTGACGAATACATTATGATGAAATAACATTAGATAGTCACGAAAAACTGTAAATTAGATACGAAAAAGCTCGACATAAACAATAGCAAAATGTTTGACATAGCCGTATCTATGCTAGCGCCATCTGCATCAATCTTTGCGTGTGGATCGCCATTACACAGGTGGACCGTGGACAGGCACAGAGTAGGTCTTTCACTCTGATAGACCGAAGAGATCAGCGCAGGAACAAGTAAGGTTGTTGACGACAGCTACAATTTAATTAGAAATGATTCATTTTGTTATGTAATTGCGTTAGATCTAAGTTTATTGTTGATTTATGCATTATTTCCCTTGTATTGATCCCCTTTGTTTACGTTTAAACAATACATAAAGAGATAAGTAACCTGGCTAGATAAGGATATAGCTATAGGGATATATAAGGATATGCCAAGTGAATTGGTCACTTAATGAACTGAAAATATGATAGACAAACAGCCCAGACATCTGGCACCAGCACGTTCACGTTCAGTTTTCAGTTCCTTCAGTTTGTTCCAGTTGTTCAGTGATCAGTTCTAGACATGCAAATCGTTCACTGAAGTGAAATGAGTGATATAGTTTAGTGGGAGCTAAAGATATGTATCACTCATCTAGTTCAATTAGTTCATTTAGTTCAGCAGATCTACTATCAAAATCTCACTCGCTACTTCATTCAGTTTAAATGTATCATGTACTACAGAGAGTTCTAATGACTAAAAAATAACATTTATAATATTTAGGCAGTCTAGAATTACGAATTAAAAACATTTTCATTAATTTCGAAGATTAGATTGTTACACGCATTAACAAAGGATGAAAATGTTATTTATGTACGTTACGTATTAAAAACGTATTAATTAATACCGAAAATTTTACATAGAAAACTGCAGTGCAGTAGCAGAATACTGCAGTCTCGCTCTTGCAGTATTAACAAATGTATCCGTACGTTTTACTCTCATTCACTGAGTTACTGAACTAAATGAACTGCTTTATAGTGAGTGAGTGATACAAATGAACTAGATAGGTGAAGTAGTTCAATTGTATCATTCATTCAGGAACTACCCATGTCTAATCAGTTCTAGTACAGTTTGTAAAATCTTGTGAATAAAAATCAGGAAAGTAAAAGTGCAGTTTCACTCTGGGGACCTACCAGTGCCTATTAGTGCTTACATCCGAACGTTATACAGTCCACTTGCTAGGTTGCTATCAAAGGCCACAAAGGTACTTATTCTGTGGCAGGACCACCGGATTAAGCACTTAGCTACATCATCCTAGGATCAAATTTGTTCCTGACTTCGATCACATCTTCCTATTTTTAATCAGGTTCCTAATTGGGTGGGATGCTAAAGTTTAAAGGGCTACTTTTTATTAGATTCGAATAAATGATTTCATTTTATTTTTATCAAAGTCTACCTACCTTCTAGAACATTCATAAAGCTATTGAAACACTTGTATGTCTGACGATGACGACAGCAAATCCAGGTAGGTACTGCGGAAACTTAAGTAGTTGCAATAGAGGCGTTTTTGCAACGAAAACGTGAACTGATGCGAGGCAAATCGGTTTTATTTACAAGATATTTGCGCAGATAGGTAAGTAACATTTTAATAACAATTCAACAATTACCTACGTTGGTTATAATCTTCAAAGTCGTATACCTCATTACTGAGGATCGTGATCATTATGTGGAATGAAACACACACAGCGACTTTCTTGTCAAATTTTTGATGGAGTGGTTTGCCATTTTTATTAAACCTCAGTGGTACAGGCCGGGATCGAACTTACGACCTCACGGATGAGGAGTAAAGTTTTCTTCGCTCGGCTATCGCGCCCATAGGTACGAGTAGGTATAATAATGTGTATTAAATACTTTTGTAATTATTGACACTTGTTCAAAGATTTTTAATGCTTTAAATAAAAGCACAATGGTACACACCCGCACGTTAGAATACCCACGTTGACCTTGAGACTGCATCTATTTCATAAAAGTCATAAAAGTAAAGTCATAAAAGTCATTTATTCATGTATGTAGGCCCACAGGGGGCACTTATACACGTCTCAACATATTATTTTTTAAGCCCTACCATTGCTTCGGGACAAATTGTGGGCTAGTGCTGAGAAGAAGCAGCGCAAGAAACTCAGTCACTATTGTCCAAGCCTCTTTTTAAAATAATGTTTACTCGTAAATACAGAAATTGTACTAGTGCGAGCTGGTCCACACGTTTACATCATTCAAATAATCGTCTACTTTATAATAACCTTTTGTCATTAGGGTATCCTTAATAAATGATTTAAATTTGTTAATTGGTAATTCTACAATATTTTTCGGTAATTTGTTAAAGAAATTGACACATTTCCCCATGAAAGAATGACCAACTTTTTTAAGCCTGAATTGTGAAATAGCAAGTTTATTTTTATTTCTAGTGTTAAAATTATGCGTATCACTTTTCTTTGTAAATAAATGCAAGTTTTTACGCACATACATAATATTTTCATAAATATATTGAGAGGCTACTGTTAATATCCTTATTTCTTTAAAAAAATCTTTCAATGAATCTTAAAGTTTACGTAACTACGTCATACGTAACAAAAGCTGTTTTAATGGTTCAATTGGGTAATCTGACGTGCTGCCGTACGTATTCCCGAAGAATCGCGCCACCCATTGACGTTTACTGACAAAACTTTCAGAAAAACTGCACATTAAAATTTAACTCTATCGTGTAAGCTGTAAAAATGAAAATCCCATCAATAATCCTTTACCTGTAGATAATCTTTGGGATGGTGAAGGATCTACCTCCTACTGGTCCACCTCGGGCGGCTGAAAGATCCTATCAGCGGTGATAGGCTACGTTAGGTAGCTACCACCCTTCCACCGGAGCCTGGCGCCAAGCAGTTAGCTGTGTTCCGTCGGAGAGTGGGAGTGCCAGAATCTTCTGGGTGAGCTCGCTCCACCGTCGACTCTGTCTACGTCACGTCTGGCTTAGTCTAGAGTCAAGAGCAAACCCATTCCAAAAAACCTACTTAATATTATAAAGTTTTTAATAGAGTAGGTAATCTCTGAAACTACTACTTGAAAAAATAAAATAAAGAGGTCTCTTTCTAATTGTGTAGGGTAGACTATAATTGTATTTTCATTTAAATTTGTAGATGGTCACATATTGAAGCATCCACGAAAATGAAACCAGGCATGAAGAAACCCCAATACCGATACCCTGAAAGAAAATCGATAGTTCGTTTAAATTTAGGGCCCGGTGACACCGTCTTAAATTGTCAAATGTGCAAAATCTGTCAAATTTGATTATAAAAACACTCGACTCGATTCCAATGTCGACGTTCAACGAAAATAAACTTGCTAACAATAATTAAGAAACATGTTTATTAACTTAAGTCGTCATCGACAGACGTCCCTAATTAATTGTCTATTGATTTTCTTATTTCCTTAGCAACAGCTGACAGCTGTTTAGTCTGACGTTTCTAAATCAATACAGTCTGTCTCTTTTCGTTTGTTTGGCAGAGAAAGAGAGAGACTGAACTTAAATTAAACCTTAGACAGGGCACATTGGGATCGAGCCCACTGGTTAGAGTTAGGGTTCAAATAAGATGGTGGAACTAACCCTAAAGCACTCATTACTTTATCCGATTTTTAGGAACCTTACAGGTACCTAATTTGAAAATCGGAATATGTCATCGAAAGTACTTATTCTGTGTCAAAAGTTAGGAACAAATTGGATCCGAGTCAGTTAAACATTTTAGTTCCCGGCCTCTGTTCTGTATTTAGGTTTTCTGAATTAGTAACAACAGAAAGGACACATCGGATAGTGTAATTAAGTGTTACAATATGTACAATAAAAAAATATGCGTATTTCTCAGTTATTTTATTGCATCCCAACATGAGTTCTCTTCATATGCCGCCTCAGCGAGTCTTTTGTAGCGAACGGACTGTTACAAACATTGCATGAAAACTTTTTCTCCCCCGTATGAGTGACTCTATGCCTCAAAACGTCGCTTTTAGTATAAAACAAGTGATGGCACACATCGCACTCATGATTTTTCTCCTTCATATGAACGTTTTTCACGTGATTATTGCACAGACTTTTCGTTATGAACACTTTTGAGCAAACTACACACTTGTGCTCCGGTTTCACCATTCCGTGTTTCTCGACTAAATGTTGAACACGAAAATTCTCTTGGAGAAACCTCTGAGGACAGTAAGGGCAGGGGAATCGGAATTTCCTTTCAAATTTCACATTATGAACATCCATATCGTGAGATTTCTTCTCCGATTTGTTAGTGAAAACGACATCGCACTCTTTACAATGCAACGGTCTGTGTGATCTCGTTTTGTGAAGATTAAGAAACACCAAATTGGAAAAACCCGATCCGCATATATGACAGACCTGTTTCTGGTAATGTTTGTTCATATGTATATTCAATAACCTAAAAACTGTGAATTCCTCCAAACATATCTGGCATTGAAGCTGCCCACTGATTTTGAATGGCACTAGCAAATGTTCTTTCTGAACAAACTCCACTTGGTGCTCATCGTTTAAGTGTTCTGTCAACTCTGTTAAATCCTCCATCTTTTTTGAGCAGATCTTGCAATTTAACACCGACACTTCAACCTTGACCAATCTGTTTTGTTGGTGAATGATTTTTTTCTCGATGTCTTCCAAGGCGTGTTTGGTGGTGTGGTCTCTTAAAGAACTGAGGTCTGCGAATGGCTCCTTGCAGCAGAAGCACCGGTACCAACTCTTGTTCCATTGGAAGACGCATATGGTGGAGTGGGCGAGTAGTTTCAGCGAGTTCTCTCGGAGAGCCGGCCCTACGCCGCGGCGCTCCACGATCTTGGTCCAGTCCTTTTGGGGATTTTGGGAGACGTCTAAGGATAAAATGTTTGTTTTATTTAGTTGCGTTATTTAAAGGGTTGATAGAGTAATACAGGTTGACTTTTTTATTAGTATCCCAATTTGAATATAATAATCTTAGACGCAAAAAACTAAACATGATTTTTTTATTTTGGGCGTTTAGTACAAAAATATTTAAACAGAGATAAAGCACTTAGAACATGTCCGAAAAATAGCTAAAACGGTGGACACAGCTCAAGGCCGTGGCCACAAGGACATCATACAACCCCGCGCCAATGCCTACTTGCCGCATTTATCTAATTCATGCGTAGGTTCGGGTAACCGCATTTTTTGATAGTTGGGTCGTTAAAAAAAAATGTTTTTATTAAACTTGACCTACCTATTGTCTGGAAAAAAATTGGATACTGATACAAAAATCGCCCTGTATGAACTCTGGACCACTAGCGTACTAGACTTACTACCTATCGTGGTTAGGTTCGTAAATTTATACAGATTAAGAGCGGTTCCGTACTACCTCCGATTCTAATCTGATCCGGAATACGTCATTTGATTTTAAATATGGAAATCCGGACCGGACGAATGAAGGGACGCAGTGCGTAAGCTTTCGTACAAATAGTTCTACGACTACACCGGACCGTCGTCATTTGACGGATTCGGATCGGATGTAGAGCGAAACCATTCTAACTAAGGCCTGAGTGTCTAAAAGGTATAACAATACAAAAGTATGGAAGATACCCCTCCGAACTCGTCTCAGAAACTCGGGTAAGATACTACCTATAGTCGTCCTCGTCTGTTAGTATTGTTATGTCAATCTGATCCACAGTGGTCAACCAATTATAGCAAGGTTATCGGGTAGTCGGATAATTGCGCGAAAAACTGGGCCCAATTTTTTTTTTAATTGAATGGACGGGCGGCTGGGCGGTCTAACTTTACATAACAAAAAACACCGGTTATGTTTATCGTTACGGTTAGAGTAAGGTTGGGTAAGGGGTTACCCTTGGTGCAACTCGGGCTTATGCTTTTTTAAATTATATAAAGAAAGTGGTCATTGAAGAGGCGTGGTTCATTATAGTTCGTACCTTCATGTTCAGCTTTGATCTTGCATTTCTTCAGTTTGGTGCGTTTTTCGTGGCCCTTCCGTTTTCGAGCTCCATTCTCTGATGTTTTTGTTGACTCCAACTTGATGTTTGCCAGGATTTCTGCGGACAAGCAATTACAGTAGTACCCACTTGACAAGGCGCGTCGTGAATCTTCGTTCACGCAGTAAAGAAAGTACGGCTTCAAAAATTTACGGAAAACCTAAAATTTACAATAAACCTTAGTTTGCACTACTTTAAGGTCTATATAACACTGCAGGTTCCATCTCACTCTCGCGAGCTCTAGCATGGCGGCAGCTAATGACCAATAGCGGAACAGGAAAAAGACGCGCGAGCGTGCTGATTCGCCAACAGTATTTCCCGCGCTTAAAAATTTATCTTCTGCGCAGGTACATCGTCCAGCCATATCAGTTGGGTATTACTGCACCACAATGAATCAAGACCGCACCGCTCCTCTTGTCACTTTATATGTTCTTTTGATTTCTCTATCATTTGTTATTTTGCTTAAACGCTCATGCGGGTAAGAACTAAGCTTAATTTTGCTGAAAAAGTGGATGGGGGAGTAAGTAATAATAACAATTCTCCAGGCCTATGTAACTCCCCGCGTAGGTAGTGTCCATTACCCGGACGGCATGTCAACTCGGATCCCGATGAAAATATATAGAAAAATTAGAGCCAAGCCAAGGTAGCTAAAATATGTGCCCTCTCTTAGCCGAACAGCGGCATTTGTGCCCCTTGTGGATTTTGTGTAATTGAAAATGCCCCTGGAGTAACGTTTGGCGGATTTCTGTATCTGCGGAACGGCTGGACGAACAGATATGATTTTTTGAGAGCTGGTGTGTTTTAATATGTGCCGAATGTGCCCCAGAAATTATTCCAAAAAAATGCAAGGTGTATCAATAGGAAAAGATTTTCTAAAAATCATAAATAGGCTCTAGCTCTTGAACTATACAAAATAGTGCGCTATGATTTCAGTGCCCTATGCCTATTAGGTATACGTATCATCTGACAAAATTGTAAAACCCTATATCTAATTTTCGTCGAAATAAATCAATTTTTCTGTGAAAGTTGTTATGCTTATTTCAACCCTCAAATAAGAGCATTTTAACAACATAATAACTTGTAATAATTTGCCAAAAAATAGAGCCCATATTCAAATATAAGCTCACTAAATTTCAGCTTTCTACACCTTATAATAAACAGTTAATAAATAAAACAATGTATCGAGAATTTTGTGACAATTATCCGACCAAAGACGAAAGGTAGTTAAAAAGCAGCCATTCAGTACTTCGAGCCAGCATATTTAAATTGGTAGCCTTGTAATTTTTGATGTCAGGTACAGTCACGGAAACAAGTTTTAGTGTGGGATAGAAATTGAACAATAAATATTATTTGTAGTAATTTTTTGCATTTGCCAACCTCGTCGATGTATTATAAAGATTGACGCGATACTATCAGTAATACCATACCTTGATAACATAAGTAGTATCGAGAAAAACCAATTAAAATAAATGCTACCGATATCTTGACATTTTATAATAAATATAAATAGCTTTTCCCTCCTACTTTATACTCCTACTATTGAATAAAAGGCCACTATCGGGAGTATCGATAGTTATTGCAATAGTCAAAGCTGTATCAGCTATCGATAGTGATTTTAATATTGAACTTTGACACTATCGATAGTCTATCAATATTTTATCGATACTATTGCTTTTGCCTTAACTATCGATGGTCTCTCGATACTATTGATTTTGTCTCTATCGATTCAATCGACTTCTTGGTGTAGTTCTTATCGATTGACGACTTCTTGGTGTAGTGGTTCACGCCACGGACTTCTAAACCAGGCGGTTGCGGGTTCGAGTCCCGCAAGGGGCAAATGTTTGTGTGATGAGCACGAGCATTTGTACCTAAGTCATGGATGTTTATAAATGTATACACGGTGTTACTTTGCATCCTTGCCATATTCACAGAGATAAAAGAAGGGAACAGTACCTATTACTTTAGATTAACAAGAGACTCCCATAAATAAAGCTCAATAAGTTTTAAGAAAATTTGGTTTTGCAGTACACATAGGAATATTTTTCTTTTCTTGAATTTTTTTCTCGAACGTGCAAAAGTCGCAATAGGAATAAACCAAGTGGGCGTGGCACTTGGTTTATTGCGGTTTATGGCGCCCGTTGCGTGTAAATGAACTGATTTCAGATTTTCCTTCCTAATTTTCGGGCTTAGGACCGTCAAAAATACCTTAATAAATGGTTTCAATTCATAACATCATAATTCATAACATTGTTCTACATTTTTTAAATTAATAAATTAGTTATTTTTGGCGTAGTTAATAAGCTGAAATCATCTTATTTACAATTAATTAGTTATTTACAAGTTGCTACTTACACAGTTTACGTACTGCAAAAAAAGTGTTCAAAGTGTCCTCCGTTTTGATGAAGGCACAGTCTAGCACGGCGAAGCGCATTTCGCTTTAGTTTTCGCAAACGCTTTGTCTCACTGTTTCGAAAGCTGAAACAATCCTTTCGCGGAACACGTTTACACACTCAATCTCCTCTGCGAACACAAGTCGTTTCACGTCACTCGAAAAATCACCAATTCGTTATTTAAATAGGCTAGGTCATTTTAACACGGCACGCGATCACACGGAGCGAGCGAGAATAATCACGTACGTGTCCGCAAGCTATGCGAGTTCGACTGAAGCGAGCGGGATGACTGACGACGGCGGGCCTCGCGCGGGTCGGCTGACGCGGGCGGCGGTTTGATGTTAGAAAGAGAGCGCAATCGCCGCGGCTCTTTTGTGCCGATGAACAGCCAACAGTGATGTGTATGCGCTACGATAGTTAATGGTGTGCGTAACAGACTGTCGATAAAATTAAATAATCAAGATTAAAAATCAAAATTTTAGGACACAATTTTTTTAATGATTTGAGTTCAGTGTCCGTAATATAGTTACCTCTGTAAATATGGCAAGGATGCAAAGTAACATCGTGTATAAGTATGTCTATCCGTTATCCTAGTCACCATTGCACAAGCTCACGCTTCGTTTGGGGCTAGGTAATTGGTGTGTTTGTTGAAACAATTTATTTATTTATTATTTATCGATAGTCTATCGACACTATCGATAAAATATCGATAGTTGATGCAAAAACAATAGTATCGATAAAATATCGATAGTATAGATAGACTATCGATAAATAATAAATAAATAAATTGTTTCAACAAACACACCAATTACCTAGCTAGGTTGCTAGGTAATTAGCTGCCTAGGACTTTTCATTTCTCTCTTCTCCTTACGACATGGTTAGATCTCTTAGATCAGGATAGCTGGATGGCGGCGGGAGTATAAAATATTTTGTATCATCGAGTCCACGCGTACGAAGTCGCGGGCAACAGCTAGTAATTAATATATGTAAATGTGGCATATCTCATATGTGAATAAAATCACGTCGAAAAATTTTGGTAGAAGATGATTAATGTTCGTGAAAACAATTTGTGACAACCCTGACCAAAATTTTGAAAATTTGAAGATCTTAGCTGTCCTGGGTTCAGGGGATTTGAAATTAATTAATCATTCAGAAATATATTTGCCTTCATAATTACCTTAAAGAACAATTTCCCTATTTTAAGACACTTTAGAAAAAAAATATCAAAGAAATTGGGATAAATTTAAATATCACCAAAAGTATAAAGGTTAAAATTATTAAACAACATGTAAAATGTAGTACTTTTATCGCTAAATACATTTCATAACCACAAATAACATGTAACTTCATCTAGAAATTACTATGGGGTTTTCCGTTTTTTTTCCGCTCATTTTCCGGCGAAAGAAAAACTTTTTTTTTTAATTTAAGCATTTTTGTCACACGCCGTGACTTAGATATTATCTATTGTTTAGATTTCAGCAGAAAATCAAGATTTCCAATTTTTGGGCTCAAAAATCTACTGCGATCCATAACCTATAAATAATATAAATTAAATTTATATTTATTTTGTAATAGATTAACTTACAGACTTGACGATAAACATCCTTACTAAGTGCAGCCTAACAATAGTAAAAAATGAAATATTAACTGATAATAGCACACAATAATAAATTTACTAAAACAGGTTTTCCGCACCACTGTACACACACATGAATATCTGGTAGACAAATTAAGTAAGTAAGGTAAATGTTCCTAACGTCCGCTTTTTACCTACCATTCGTATTTGGTCGGATAATTGTCAAAAAATTCTCGTTATATTTTTTTATTTATTAACTGTTTATTATAAGGTGTAGAAATTTAGTGAGCTTATATTTGAATATGGGCTCTATTTTTTGGCAAATTATTACAAGTTATTATGTTGTTTAAATGCTCGTATTTGAGGGTTGAAATAAGCATAACAACTTTCACAGAAAAATTGATTTATTTCGACGAAAATTAGATATAGGGTTTTACAATTTTGTCAGATGATACGTATACCTAATAGGCATAGGGCACTGAAATCATAGCGCACTATTTTGTATAGTTCAAGAGCTAGAGCCTATTTATGATTTTCAGAAAATCTTTTCCTATTGATACACCTTGCATTTTTTTGGAATAATTTCTGGGGCACATTCGGCACATATTAAAACACACCAGCTCACAAAAAATCATATCGGTTCGTCCAGCCGTTCCGCAGATACAGAAATCCGCCAAACGTTACTCCAGCGGCATTTTCAATTACACAAAATCCACAAGGGGCACAAATGCCGCTGTTCGGCTAAGAGAGGGCACATATTTAAGCTACCTTTTAAGTTACTTTAAATCTGGCTAAGACCAATAGGAAAAAATCATGCTGTTGGGGTAACGTTTTCAGACATTACTCCAGCGGCATCTTATTTTATTTAATTACTCTGAGACCTTAATGGGCACTGATTTTTTTTAAGGGCACATTTATGGCATATACGTCTCTAATTTTTCTATATATTTTCATCTCGATCTGAGTTGACTTGCCGTCCGGGTAATGGGCACGCGTAGGTAGCAAAAACGTTCCGACGCGCGGCGACTTACCGTGGTGGGCTAATCAAGTTGAAACTCACGAGGGAGCAAGTGCGCGGCACTACGTTGCGCTGGACAAGCATGAATTAAGTGCTAGAAAGGTGCGCTAGATGGTGTAAGTAGCTTCTTGAAGTAGTCAACCCTATCGCGTCGCATGATAGTACGTCACTGAATAGGTTTAGTGTATTATGATGAATCATACTCCAGAGTTATAAGAATGAAGTTATCTTGCAATGGATTTAGGTGTCTAAACGACAATGTGGTTGACACTTAGGCGAACTAAATTACACCATATCGTTAACGACATTTCATTAAACTTCTTTCAAAGTCAAACTTCTGTATAGAGTACTAGTACTTATTCTGTGATACTGCTTACGTAATACTTGAACGGCCCCTAATTGACCGATAATTTGTATAGAGAATTGGGGACTGCACTACATTGGTTTCATAGAACTATCACTTGTCGCGTTATTTCCGATGTTATATATGTTACCATAGACGATGATGTTAATTACTTACCATTGTCATCATAATTAGCATCATCCGAAACAGCACCATTATGTTCTGGATTATCTGTGGCTTCAACCGCAGGCACCGCTTCAACTTTGATTGCTAGTGCATCTGTGACAATATGTGCTGTAAAATTGTTTATAATTAATAAATACAGTGGGCAGCACGTCAGGTTACCCATGTGAACTGTGATTACAGCTATTACGAAGGGAATAGAGGTGGTCTCAAGGTCAAAGTGCGGTAGTCTGATGTTCAGCCATGTGTACATAGTTAGTTAGTTTTGCTGGGCTTTTTCCACACTTAGCCGCTTGATTGGGCCATTGTATGTATTGCCATGTGTACATAATATATCATATTATGATCATTTTAGTAGGTACTTTGTCACAATTAATCTACATCATAGCCATGTGTACATATGATATAGATTAATTGTGACAAAGTACCTACTAAAATAATTGGTAATTTTTTTTCAATCTTTTTTTTTGTTATATAGGAATCTTTTATTTGGCACGCAGATTTTTGTATGATATTGAGCGTACTACCCGACCAAGCCGACTAGACAACTGTCAAACGACTTTCGAAGACGAATACAACGAAATTACCGATAGAAATTGAAAAGCAATGGTGTTGAAATAAACTTAGGCAATTCATCTAAATTGTAACAATATTGCTTTTTAATTACTTTTGGTAATTTCATTGTATTCATCGTTGTCAGCGTTAGCAGGCCTGTGTATCTCCCCGCGTAGGTAGCAAAAACGTACCTACGCGCGGCGACCCTTACTTAGGGGCTAAAACAAGTTGCGTGTCGCTTCCGGCCAGCGACACGCTCGCGCGTTTTATTCACCGGCGGCCGCGCGGCTACGTTGCTGGCTGGACGAGAATGAATAAAGTACTAGAAAGAGGCACTAGATGGCGTTAGAAGCTTCTCGTAGCAGTCAACCCTATCGCGTCGCGTGATATTACGTCACTGAATAGGTTTAGTGTATTATGAATCATATTCCAGAGCAATAAGTATGAAATTATCTATCAATGGATTTTTGTAGGTGTCTACAAGAAAATGTGCTTGACTCTGAGGCGAACAAAATTACGCCATATTGTTGACAACATTGAGTAGACATTTCTTTGAATACAATTGCTAAGTCATACCTCTGTACGAAGTACTAGTACTTATTCTGTGGCGTTAGGCAGTTTTCTAGTTGGCTTGGTCAAGTAGTACATACATATCATTTTTAGTTTTTTAAAGTGTGGATAAATAAACAAACAAAATGAACTAAAATAAATACCTTCTCCACCATTTGCTTTCAACTGCTGCAGCCATTCAGAAACCACCCATTGACTGTTTGTCACCAAATGTCGGAACGCCGACGCATCCCGCAGCCGTAGTATGCATTCTTCACATATGAGTTGATTATAAGGAGAGTCAATAAGCTGCAAGAAAGTCCAAATAGTTGGGTTCAAAATAGTAGGGCTTAAAAATAAATTGGGACATGTATAAGTGCCCTAGTAGGTCTGCAAGCATAAATAATGACAGTTGAGGCTTTTACTTTAGTAAATAAGAATAATTAAGATTTAAATTAAGGGTAAATTACATAAAAATTGTGGAACAATCTAAGTACTTCATTAGTAGGTGGGTATTTTCAGCCACTGCCTTAAGATTTCCAAGTTGTGTGTTTCATTCCTCATAATTATTAATAGACATGAGGTATATGAATAAGAGAGAGGTACTTTTTAGGTTGTACTGTGTTGCTTAGATATAAAAGTAGTACCATAAGAGTAAATACGAGATGTCAATAAAAAAACACTAGGTAAATCACATGCTGTAAAAGAGATGATAAAGATAATAAATTAAATCTAAAACGTTACCTGCATATTGAATGCTTCTTTCAGCATGTCCCCATAAACTTCTTTCAGCCCATTAACCTCATATTCTAAAGAAATATCTTTAAAACAACCGCTCTTTAGACAACAACAGCAAACCTTTGAATACTCATTCCCTTCACTATTTTTTGTTGCAGACTCCATTTTTATATGTGTAATTTACTCTTTGCTTTAGCCGGACAATACTTTTCATCACATTTTTATTCAGTAAGTCCCTTTGTTTTCGATATTTTGATTCAACTTTGTACGCCGTCCGTATTGATTGATTAATTACATATCTGACATTGACAGCTAGTGTTGTGCGAGTCAACTGTCTCGATTTCTTTAAACGAAATAAAGACGAGACGACCTTCTTGGTCTTGTCGTGGTTTGCCTTCGCGCTCCGGTCCGGACTGCAAAACCAGAGGTTACGGGTTCAAATCCTGCTTGGGGGATAGTCTTTATTATTAATATTATGTTATTGATAGGCAGACATTAGGCAGGCTTTGTTCAGGCTGATGTGTTTGTTGAAAGAATGTATCTAGTATCCTTCTTACCTCGAGTTGAAGCTTAAAATACATAAATAAATAAAACGAGCGAGTGCAAGCATGCTACACGGATGTTTTCGAAGTTATTACTTCAAATATATGAGTTTATTTAAATAAAACGTAACATTACGTTAGTATATAATATTAAGTTTACTAACAAAATTTGTTAAGATAATTAATAAACAAAATTTTCTGCAACTAGGTACTAGCCCTGTTGTTGTTGTTACCCAAGTTGTGTGGTTAGGTGATTGCTAACTCGAGTCAACACTAATTGAGTTTATCCCGAGTTGGAATAACAGCACTATTAAAAACTGACAGTAAGATTTTTTGCTGCGTTTCGTTAGTACTCATCGACATGTCAAAAAAATTTCGCGAGAATATTTATCTTCTAAAATCGAAAAATGTCAAAGCGTGCATCATTTTTATTTGCCAAACGAGCGAACCAAAATAAAAAATATTTTCAAGTTTTCAATCATCTATCTGCTTAACAAAGTTTATTCCAGGAAGTACATAGTTAAACTAGCTTGTATAAAATGGGTACTCCCCTCGAGATTAAAGACTTGAATTGCGGAGATCTTATTCGAACACAACCCAGTTTTACAATTAATAATGGTAATATTAATTACATAGGTGTCACTAAACTCATTTAATCTTTCATCTTCTGAATTTACTAAATAACAGACGCGTCTTCAATAACAACACTTATAAAAATTATAATATCTAAAACAGAGATTACCGACGAGATAGGCCGCAACTACCGTACCCTGCCTATATTCGAGAAAGGTATCTTCGAGTACTCATACATCAAGCACTACTCCCTTCAGAACAATCAATACTTGAAATGTCACTGGGAGAAATACAAGAGGAACATTGAAAACAGAGCCTTCGCTCCATTTCAGTTTCTGGATATTCGGTGAGAATTTTAAACGTGTTCATGTTTTTTTTTGCATCTGTGGTCGATGCGTTGACTGCCACGTCGGTCCATTGGTTGGCATTCTGACTTCTCCACGAGGTCCGGGGTTCGAATGCCTGGTCGAGTCGAAATTGGTTTCTGGGTTTTTCTGTATTAAAATAAGTCCGAGAGATCAGTCGCATCGCAACGACTGATCTCTCTCCTAATGTCGGATTGCCGTCTCACAGAACTAACTAGAGTGAAGGACCATGGAAATAGTCCTGTGCACCTGTGTGCTGAGCACATAGTTGTTTACTATATCGATACTTTTGGGCTCAAAGGTCGTAAAGGACAAAAGGCTACTTTACAGGAGAAGCAAAAAACAATTTTTTTTCACTTCAATTGAGTAAAACTTTTTTGTTTCTTGAGCTATGTTTTCGATACCAAGGTACAAAGTTCTTAGAATTTCATGTATTTTCCAAAGGTGTGTACCACAATTGACCTACTGCTATAATTAAGGAGATAAATTTCCTTTACGCCCTTGAAATTACAATAAAATGTCCTTTACACCCCTTGAATTTTCGTTATTTTTTTAAACTAATAGTGTAAGTCTATTTTTATATGTATATCTGTATAAAATTAGGGCATTAGAGGACAAACTTTACATACTTTTAGGTGGTAAAGAATAAATATAGTATGAAATAAATAATGAATTTTGGTATTTTTAGTGGATTATTCAGCTTTACTTGTGACTTCTGTATATTATTTAATAAATAGTGTGCTACGACTTTATTCCAAGAAATTACAGGCATAAAAATATTATTCCTACATAACAGACAGGTTCTTTTGAACCTGTTTGTTATGTGAACCGAAGGTTAAAAATAAAATTGAGCGGCCACTTCAGAATCTAAAGTTAAATTATGATATAATTAGCTATGAATATGTGCTTCATTTTTTCTTACGAGCATAACTTTTAGATGTGGTTAGTTTAGGAGATAATGTTCATTTTATATTTTTACCAACTACAGTCTACAGAGAACAGCGCTGCGTCTTACGTACAGCTGATCTTTTTGGACATCTCTAGTGCCTTTGACAACGCGTAGTGGCCAATAATCTTGTTGAAGGCCAAACTCCCGCCTGTTTGGCCCGACTAACATCTACCGAATCTTGGTCAGTGTTTCCGCGTCGACTTGGGGCGTTAAGTTCCCGTCCCTTAAGATCCTGTACTCAGGGACTTATGTAGCGTCTTTAACATACGCCGTATGGTACCGACCCTTGCTTGCCCCGAGCGTTGCTTAGCAGGCAGAGGTCGGCGCTTATTTTGCTTACGAAAGCTTACAGAACGTGCAGTTCCGCGGCACTTCCGGTGCTCGCAGGAACTCTCTATGACGATCTGGAAGTTGCTCGTACAGTGCAAGTTGAGGAAGAGAGAATCCAGCTGGCCCCCAGGGAGCGCTGGAATTTAAACGCCGCATCAGAGAGAAGGTGGTCGCCACTTAGCAAGGAGCGGTGGTCTTCGAGTGAGGACGGACGAGAGTTGTTAAGTTTCTTTTCCGATGTTGGTGTGAGGTTGTCTTTTGACTGGGTCGAACCTGATTATGTTGTTTCGCAAAATCGTACAGAAAACGGTTGCTTCAGACAGCGTCTGCACAGGCTTGCGCTTTGCGAGTCAGCACTGTGTCCTGTAGTGAAGAAGGAGTTTAAAACAACCACGATCACGCACTTTGGGACTGTCTCCTATACGGAAGCCAACTAAAATGTGTGACACTTACAAAAAAGAAAGTATTAAAGTAAAGTAAAGCCTATTTATATCCCACTGCTGGGAAAAGGCCTCACCTCAACTATGAGGAGGTACGAGCCATACTCCACCACGCGGGCTCAGTGCGGATTGGTGTAGAAAAAGAAAATAGAACCGAAATTAATCTGAAATGTAAACTGCTAAAGGATTATAATTAAAGGACTTGTCCATCAATGGTTTTTTATTCGTCAATATTTCTAACCAGAATAAACTAAATATTATATGAAAGAGTTCACAAAAACTAGCCTTTCTGCATAATTAATATATCATTTAAGGCCTCCGATTTAGAGAAAAATTTTAATTATTTTTTCTCTTTGTCTGTACATAAATCGCACCTTCGCCTATACAAATTAACGCATGAAAAAAAATTGACAGCATGATTGACATTCCATTGACAGTAGTACCTATTATATAATCTGTGGTAGTACCTAGTAGAATTTATCCACCAGTGGAAAGGCAATGGTTCATAGCCATACAGCCAGAAAATACAAGTAATGATCAATGGATGATGCCTCATTACAAAACATATTTTTTCTCAAAAATGGAGGCGTTTAAAATTCAGATTTCTATGGTTACGTGTTTCTTATTTTTGTAGCTTAAAGATAAATATAGGTTATTGGTGGTTGGTGATATCTTGGAATAAAAAACCAGCCTCCATACAAAAAGAGGACAAGTCCTTTCATTATTAAAATCACTAGTAACAAAACTATAATAGTAATAAATATACAACTTTCACTATTCGTAGAATCTGAATGGTCAATTTAGCTTGATTTGTGAAGGTACAAAACCATCATAGGCGATGATATTTACATAGAACACTTTATTGTTATTAGTAAATGCCAAGTGGCATAAGACAACAGAAAAAAGTGCTTCTTCTTACCTACAAAATATAATTTAACGATCTTTCCAACCGAGGTAACTAAAATAAAGGTCAAATGGAAACAAAGATGTATGCCAGTTGTAAAGATTTCTAATTTCGTTAAATAAATCTAACAATAGAACTTTTTGGTACTAAAACTGTATGGAAACTATTTACTTCAAAAATATCTTCTGTCAAAAGACAGTGATCTTATTTTATGCAGTCACAGGCAATGAAATGTATACAAATAAAATTTTATTTTATCCTAATAAGGTCTTAAATCGAATGCAGATGTATTCCTATTGATGCTCGTGCGTGACTGTTATATTGTAGGGGCGTAAAAGACAGTGATATTTTTTAATGTAATATTGTAGGGGCGTAAAGGACAGTGATCTTATTTTATATAATATTGTAGAGGCGTAAAGGACGAGTGTTGACCACAATTACCTATACAACCTTAAAAATATTTTTCAATTGGTCTTTACCACTATAGTCAACATGTGTAGATAGTTACATGTCTTTTACCTCCACAGTTTATGAGTAAATCCTGTCGAATATGAATAATTTCATGGGTCGTAAAGGACAAAAAAATGCGCTGAACTGAATACACTGATCGATAGAGAATTTAATTCTGAGAAAAACTGTGTATATAAATCATTTTGGCCAAAATGTCCTTTACGACCTTTGAGCCCAGAGGTATCGATATCTTCTTAATTGAGATTGCCGTTGTAGAACGAAATTAGAATAGGAAGACTTAATTAGAACTCTAATCGACTGTCTTGAGATGGGACTCGAACCCACGCCACGGCGCTATCGAGGCAAGTGTTATTCCAACTGAGCTACTGAGGAATCCTTAGGCCATTAAATGTACACACGGACCGGACACACGTCAGAATTACCCACTTTGACCTTGACACCGCCCGCCTCTATTCCCAATCGTAGTAAAAGTTGTTTTCGTAGTTCACATGGGCACAGAATAAGTACTAGTACTCCGTACAGAAGTATGACTTTGCAATGAAATTCAAAGAAATATCTACTCAATGTTGCTAACGATATGGTGTAATTCAGTTCGCCTCTGACTCAAGCACATTTTCGTGTAGACACCTACAGAAATACATTGCAAGATAATTTCATTCTTATAACTCTGGAATATGATTCATAATACACTAAACCTATTCAGTGACGTACTATCACGCAACGCGATAGGGTTGACTGCCACAAGAAGCTACTTACGCCATCTAGCGCATCTTTCTAGGACTTTATTCACCCTCGTCCAACCAGCAACCTAGTGTCGCCCACCGCCGGTGAATAAAACGCGGGAGCGTGTCGCTGCCGGCTAGCGACACCCAACTTGTTTAGTCTCTTACCAAGGGGTTGCCGCGCGTAGGTACGTTTTTGCTACCTACGCGGGAAGATACACAGGCCTGACATGGGTAACTGACCAGCTGCTGACTGTGGTACGGGCTGTATCAAAAGTAACTGAATATTTAATTTGAATATTAAATAAATCTTTTAATGTTCGCTGGAAAAAAAAATGAACACCTAATTTGTAAGAATTAAACAATTATTTTGCAAGTTTTTACGAAAATAAATCAAATTTTACTTACAAAAATTAATCGACTGTGTCATCCGGTGGGACTTTTATCATTTTATTACTAGTGGTTCCCCGCGACTTCGTCCGCAAGAGTTGGATTTTCCATATAAACTTTCATCACCCATTTCACCCTCTTAATGTTTTTAAATATCGCGACAAAATGTAGCCTATGTCCTTTCCAGGGTCTCGAACTGTATCCACACCAAATTTCATCTCAATCGGTTCAGTGGTACGTAAAGAGATAACAGGCAGACAGACACACTTTCGCATTTATAATAAGTATTAGTATGCATTACTAACAGATATTAGCCGGGACCAACTGCTTAACGTGCCTTCCGAAGCACGGAGATGCTTGTCATGGACGTCACTTAAATGGTCGGAATGGTCACCCATCCAATCACGACCGCGCCGTGGGTTGCTTAACTTTTGGTATCACTACCAAAGCGCTGCCGCCACTGCGCCACAAGCACCTCAGAGGCCCTAAGCCTAGTCAGAGGCCCTAGGGCGGCTTGATAACTTCTGACAGTAAGGTTTGTCACTTGCCTTACATACACCCCTCCACCAATCCGCACTGAGCCCGCGTGGTGAAGTATGGCTCGTTCCTCCTCATAGTTGAGGTGAGGCCTTTTCCCAGCAGTGGGATCTAATAGGCTGACTTATTATATGCATTACTAACTAAGACTCAACGTTATGTATAAGAGTTAGCCTGTAAGTCTACCTGCCCCAATCTCTCTCTTTTACAGGTTGAAAGAGCAAGATGGGGCTTAGACTGTCTTAGTAAGACTGTCTGAATCTGAATAACGCGTAATCTAATAACCCCTTAAGCGGGTGAGGGGGGGTGGGTGGCACAGGTTGCGGGGAATAGATTTGCTCTGACAGTCGCGTGTGATTGGTGCTTACCATGAGTTTACGTTTTACACGCTAGCGACGACAAAAAAAGTGTATGGATAAGATTAGTACTCCAAGTAACCGTAATGTTCTCATGAGTTTACGGCGGTTTTACTTGCTAGCGACGACGTAAAAAAGTGTATAGGAAATTGCACAGCGCCACTAGCGGTTACTTGGAGAACTAAAATTATCCATACACTTTTTTTACGTCGTCGCTAGCGAGTAAAACCGCCGTAAAACTCATGGTAAAGGTACCGCTAGAGGCGCTGTGCAATTTTCCATACTTTTTTTACGTCGTCGCTAGCGAGTAAAACCGCCGTAAACTCATGGTAACGGTACAGACAACAAATAATTTTATAAGGCCATCTTTTTGGCATCCATTAAAACTACCCTAATGAAATTACGGATGAGACGCCATCTTGATCTTTCAAGCTGTAGGTACAACCATCATAATATATCGTTACCAAATCTTTGTGTTGAACTACAGAATAAATAATAGTAAGTAAGTAGGTACGAGTATTGAATTGAAACAGGCTTGTATTCCGTGTTCAACACAAAACGGCGTTCTTTATTGTTTTTTTTAGCTCAGTAATTTTTTAAATGTTTATGTTACAAGCGTACAAGAAGGTTGTCTTAATTTTAATTTGTATAAGTTATATTTAGGTATAAGTTTGTCATACATACCTACTTGTAATTTAGTTTTACTTTTCGCGGCAATAAAAATCTTAAAAAACATTTTACGTCCATGTTTTATTTGTCTTCCAATATAAATACTGGTACATATGTTATGTAAGACCCCACGCTTTTTTCTGCGCTGATAACCCTTGTAGATCGCCTCCTTTGCACATAATCCTGCGGTCATCAAAAACACAGTAGGTATCAAAAACGCGCGTCGTCAACGCATAATAAAAAAGGGAATGTGCAAATGCCCTAAGGTTTCCTTGCCACTACCTAGATGTGGGTTGCGTAGCGATGTACCTATGTATCTTGACTGCCTCGTTGGTCTAGTAGTCGGCAGGCTGGGTACTATCCACGAGGTCCCGGGTTCGAATCCCGGGTCGGGCCGAAAGTTTTGAGTTTTTCTGTTTTGAAATAACTCTGACACAGCTCCGGAGTCAGGAAGTTGGTGGTGTCAACACTCCCTATTCGGAAAGCACGTTAAGCCGTTGGCTTACGGACTGCCGTCTCACCGAATGGTAAAGAAACACAGTGCAACATTGTATTGCGCAAACACTTGTGCACTATAATATCTCCCGCGCAATCGGCTGATCTCTGTTGAAATTGGCCAGTGTAGTGGAAATTCGGTGAGGAGGACATTACATGTTTCTAAAGAAAAATTAAAATCGCTTCATTTACCGTCTACTGAGCCGTTTCCACAGGAACAGAGCTGAGCGCAATATCATTACTCTGGTGGCTTGCTTTTCTCTAATTCAGCAGCTGTTGAGTTTTGAGACCCATGCGATTCCTTCATATGTTTCCTAAAGTCTATCTTACTTGGAAACCCAATCCAACATGTGGCGCAGGCAAACTTCCAGTCAGGGTTATGAACCCTCATGTGAGCTTTCATATTTTTCTCGTACTTGTATGTTTTGTTGCACAGAGGACACGGATAGTTTCTCTCTTCCGTATGCATGGCCATATGTTTATTTAGTTGTCCCCTATCGCCAAAAGGTTTCTTGCAAACTTCGCAGGAGATACTCTGGATATGATACTTCAGCTGATGACCTGCTAAAGACCTTCTCGTCTTGAATACCGAGTTGCACGTCTGACACGAATACTCAAAAGATATCCCGTGATTTTCACTCATATGCCGCATCTTCTCATAATGGTGCGTAAACCTGGCTGAGCAATGTTGACAGTTGTATATGTTCAGGATTTTGTTTGGTTGTCCATGCATTCTTTCGTTGTGGTACTTGAATTTGGCTGGGCTTTCGAAGGAGACCTTACATTTGTCGCAATAAAACTTCCCTTTTAGATGAATCTCCTTATGTTGCAACAGTCTCTGATGCGTCACAAATCCTTTGCCGCACCACTCGCAAATAGCATTGTTGAAATGGACATTGATGTGCTTGTTCAAAAGAAAGAAGCTAGTGAACGTTTGGGTGCACAAATGGCAGGACAAGACGCCATCTTTAGCCTTCAAGCTGTACACCATCATACCGTTACCGGAATCTTTGTTGAATTTCGTCGCGTGATCGAGCGTCAGATGTTTCCTGACGTCGTCTACGTTGGTGAATGGGTCATCGCAAAGTTTGCATTTGAGTTCGGATATGTCAACTTTGATCGTCTTTTTGCCTTTCTTAAGCAGGCCTTTGAGCATATCGTTGAGATTAGGAACAGTGTGTTGGCTCGTATGTTCTAATAGCGTATCCAACTCTGGATGGACCTGGTCACAGTAGAAGCATTTGAAGCGTAGAGGAAACGACATGTACGTGAACGGCCTTAAGGTGGTCTTCTGTAGAAGAGTAGCAGCGTTCTCTCGCTCCAAGAGAGTCATGGACCATATGCTGGTCGCTGGTAACAATTTTGCTGGCGCTGGAAAGAGAGATTATCCAAATTACTGACGTAGTACGCTGTCTGCTTACTAAAAAAAGTTACGCAAAATTAAATAAAAACTTACTTTTATGATGATACTACAGGAATAGATAAGAGCTTCGCGTTTAAAATAAGGTAAGTATCATTGATTAATTGTATAAATAAATCAATAGTAAGTATTGATTTTAGCATATATTTAACTTTTTTATTTCAGAATCAATGTTTCAGCATTATCCAGACAGGGGCCATTGCCATTTAAGAACAGTGAGTATTCTGTACCTATCAATAGAAGAACTGTACAGCGTCTTATGACATAACCGGCTACTACTTTATTCTATCCAGTTCTATCAAAAGAGAAATTGATGCATCTCTTGTAAGGTCATCAAATACATCTTATAGGTAAGTGAATCTTCTCAAAAGATACTGCCCCTATTACAACTGCATAAGTAAGATGCCAAAGTGATTAGGTTGATATGCTGTCATCCATTCCATACCAGGACCAGGGGGACCCCCTGACACGTTTCGTTCAAAAATAAAAAAACCATTTCATCTTCTTTTTTCAATCAGCAGGGGCCCTATTGCCCTCATATGACTGATGCCACTGCTTGGAATGTTTACCGAACTCGTTTTTACTATGAAATCCTGACCCACACTCGTTGCACACGAATTTATACTCTGCGCTGTGACTTCTCATATGTTTATTAAGAGTTACTTTGTGTATGTACGCAGTTTTACATATCGGACAGGCAAAAGTCCTTTCTCCAGTATGACCACGCATGTGTTGCTTTAATTTCGACTCTATTCCGAACCGTTTAGAGCACACATCACATTTGAATTTGTCTGTGTGGCATTTCGTCGTGTGTTCAGTCAGAAATCGACGAGCTCTGAAGTTGGATTGGCAAATGTGGCATTTGAAAGTCTTGATTATACCGTGCGCTTGGCGCAAATGAACCGTTTTGCTGTAGTGTTCTCTGAAACACTCTGAACAGTGCGGACATTTCTTTAGCTTGGATCTTTCCTTGCCTTTATGGACGATCTGTGTGTGGTACTCCAGCTGGCTTTTCTTAAAGAATGTCTTCTCGCAAAGCTTGCAGCTAAACCTATTTGTTAGATGACTCTCTTTATGTTTCATGAGGTGATGTTGATTGATGAATCCAGCACCGCACGTTTCACAAACGACCTTCCCTACGTGACAGTTCATATGTGTATTCAGGAGTACAAAATCGTGGTATTTTTCCCCACAAATATGACAGGTAAACATCCCATTGCAAGTTTCCAAATTGAACTCTGTCATACCATTGCTGGCTGCACAGAATTCTTTTCCGTGGTCTTTCTCCAAATGTTCTCTTGCTGTTTGGAGGTTTGCGTAATTCGAAGAGCACAAGCGGCATTTGAGTTCCGATATATCTACAAGAACACATCGTTTACCTTTCGGCAGGTACTTATCTAAGATAGGCTGCTCCTTTTTCAATTCGTGGGTGGCCGTGTGAATAAGAAGAGGGCAGATTTCAGAGTGATGTTCAAGGCAGAAAAAGCATTTGAAGTAGGAGCCCATGAATACGAACGGCCTGACCGTGGTCCAATTTATGAGAGCGGCAGCGTTTTTCCTCTCGGGCACAGTCAGTTGCCAAATACTCGCTGCCTTGTCATTTTCTGCGAAAGAAGAAAATAAGGGATTCAATGACGAAATTGACGAATCGATAAAAGGTAGATACGGTCAGGAGCACTTTCTTGGCCGACCGTAGCTAGAAATCTTAGGAGCGTTATAAACTTTTAATTACTCCATGATTCTATAACGTAAATGCTGTAGATAAATATCTGAAAATAATGTACGTACCTACGTCATTTAAACCACTTTGGTATTTCGTTAAGTTCTCCACCCTTGATCACTGGCACTAAGTTTTTGGGACCGTACCTTCTATCGGCACCCATTAAAATCGCATAAATGAAACAATAAAGTGTATTGCAAAAAAAATGTATGTATAATAATACTGGCACAATCTTATCCTAAACAAAGCTAAGTAAAAACTAAGAGATCAAGCCTTTTGAATAGTACGCCCCTTTCTATAACATCCAGCAGTTCCAGTATACATAGATATTATGACTTCGCATTTTGATAGACGTTATAGATCCAATTTCAAAGGCATTATCTATCTATCCTTGTCATTATCATTCAAAAAGAGTTAGACTATTGTCAGTTTTAAAGATAGAGAATGCCTTTAGAATCGGTATGAGCCGAATTTAATCAGTCACCAACGGAAGACAAGATGTTAAATAGTGGAATTAACAGCAAAATTTAAATAGCAACGCGGATGCCAGTCCCTTAAGTGCTTGTTAAACTCGTTTCTATTCGAGAACCCGTTGCCACACTCTGAGCACGTGAACTTGGCATAATCTTCATTTTGCACGTGCGACCTCATGTGCTGTTTCAGACTCTTTTGGTGTCTGTACGCTTTCTGGCATAACGCACAGATAAAATTCCTCTCACCCGTATGGGACACCATGTGTTTCTTCAGCGTAGTGACACAACTAAAACTTTTCTTACACACCTCGCATTGGGTTTTCTGAGTGTGGAACTTATTTGTATGCATCGTCAATGCTCTACGACTAGGGAATATTGACTTGCACGTTTCGCACTCAAAGGTAAACGTAATTCCGTGCACGTCTTTCAAATGCTTCAACTTTCGGAAGTGTTCCGAGAATCTCTCTGGACAGTGTGGGCATCTCAGCATACGCATTTTTGTCGCACCCTCATGCGCTTTCTCTATGTGGTATTTGAGATTAGAGTTCGTCGTGTAAACCTTGTTGCAGCGATTACATGGGTACCCTCCAGGCAAATGTATTTCTTTATGCTGAATCAAGCGTTGGTACGTCATGAAACCAGCGCCACATGTCTCGCATACAGCGTTGCTGAAATGGACATTCATATGCCGATTCAAAAGGATGAACGTCTGAAATATCTTGCTGCATAAGTGGCAAGAGAATTGGCCGTTCCTTAACGTCAGATTGTATGCCACAATACCATTTCCGGATTCTGTAAATGACTTTTCATGTGCAGTAGTCAAATGTGTTCTGACTTCGTCTAAGTCTTTCAAGTCCGAATTGCAGATTCTACACTTTAACTCCGAGACATCAACTTTGACTGTGCGTTTTCCTTTTGGGAGTAAATCCTTAAGGATTGTACTGCTATCAGGTATCTCGTGACTTTTACTGTGTTGGAGGATGGCGTGTATTTCTGAATGCTGTTCGTGGCAGAAAAAGCACTTGAAATAGTATCTGCAATAGACAAAAGGTTTGGCTGTGCTGTTCTCAAGTATGATTGCGGCGTTTTGTCGCTCAGAAAGGGTCATCTCCCATATGCTGCTCAGTGTTGCGGGTCTTCTTTTACCTCCTTCCTTCTGTGGTCCTGGGGAGACAAAATGTTTGTATTTATTAGTCACTCTTTCTTATCTTCTCATAATCTTCTACGCTTTTGATAAGAAACTTTTGAGAATGCCACACTTTGAAATCCATGCAATGACAGTAAAAATAATTATTTAATCACTATTGATACATAACTAATAGCTTTTCATAGCTTGCAAATAGTTATCACAAGATGGTAACATCTGCGTTAAACAATGGTAACCTTCAAAAATAGTAAGTATTGCCCAATGCTGGTTAACCTAATTCATGAGATCACTTCCAAAGTTCTTTACGATCGTTTTGAACTGCCATTGAGGGTGCCACTGTTTCATGTGTTTGTTATAATCGTTGCGGTTATGAAAGCCATTGCCACATTCCGAGCACGTGATTTTCCAGACTGGTCCATGAACACGCATATGCTGTCTCAGAGTTCTTTCGTGCATGTACGCCTTTTGACAGATCCCGCAGTAGAAGTTCCTTTCGCCGGTGTGTCCTCTCATATGCATCTTGAGCAATGATCGCGTCCCAAAACATTTCCCGCACACTTTACACTGAATCTTCTGAGTGTGAAGCTTCGTCGTGTGTTCTGTCAAGGCTCTCCGTGTCGGAAACACAGCTTTACAAGCCTGACAGTCAAATGTAAACGTTATACCATGTGCTTCTTTCAAATGCGTCATTTTCCTGTAATGCTCAGAGAATCGTTCTAAGCAGTGCGGGCATTTCAGCGGTTTTACTTTCTTAGAATTAGAAACCTCATGTTTCTTGAACACGTGGTACCGCAACTTCAGTTTCGTTGGGAAAACCTCTTGACATTTGTCGCATTTGTGAACGCCGTTTTGATGCACTATCCTATGGTTGATCAGCCGTTGGTGAGACATGAATCCTAAGCCACACGTTTCGCAGACAACGCTGAAATGCACGTTCATATGCCGATTGAGCGAGAAAAAAGAGTTGAACGTTTTAGAACATTTATGGCAGGAAAGCAGACCGTTGTTTGTGCTTAAATCGTAAGCCATAAGACCATTGCCTGCCGAATTGAACTCTTTCTTGTGAGCTGCAACGAGATGTTTTCTAATATCGTCTAAATCAGAATACTTCTGTTCGCACATTCTACATTTGAGCGCCGATATGTCTACTTTGATGACGCGTTTTCCTTTCCTTAAATATTGCTTCAACAAGGACCCTCTTTCAGGAGTCACATGAAAGGCTGTGTGTTGTAAAACCGAGTGTATCTCTGGGAAGACTTCGTTGCAATAGAAGCATTTGAAATTCGCCTGCTGGTAAAAAAACGGTTTGACTGTGGTGCATTCTAGAAAAGTCGCGGCGTTTTGTCTCTCTGATACGGTCATTTGCCAAATGCTGGTCCGGGCCCCTGGCCGCTGTGCTGCTGGCACTCCTGAGAAAATAAAATGCTGTTTTATTCTTTATCTTCTCGCAGAATCGTGCAAACTGAAAGTAGCGTGAAATAATACTAACCAAAACAGTGCGCCATTCGCAAACTACCTATAGTTACGTTGATCATCATTAGTTGATTAATTTTGTGAATGTGAAATAAAAGTATTTTTCTCCATTCAATTCTGCTTTACTCAGATATTAAGTGCGTCTAAAATATACCTACTTTATAATGCAGCACAAAATTAGGTAGGTACACATGGCTGCACGTCCCAACTTTTACCTTGAGAGCACCTCTATTCCCTACGTAATAAAAACTGTTTTCGTAGATCAAGTGGGTAACTTGACGTGCTGCCGACTGACCAATAAAATTAACTAGGTAAGTACATACGTGATCGTAACCGCATCGTCTGGTCTTGGATGCTTATTGAAACGTATACTTATATTAACTGTAATAATACATATTCAATATTTGTTCCAGGGTTTTTCTGACTTGAAATAACTTAGAAACTGTTGCAAGGAAGTTGGTGGTGATGTCGGATTGCCATCGTTTCACCGAACTATGAAAGTGAAGACATGAGAGTGCATATGTGTCTTGCGTACACACTTGTACACTACAATAATATATCCTACGTACTAGTGCGTATTCGATTGATATTTATTGGGATTGGCAGCCGTAAACCGTTTATTATTTCAAAATTACTACAACACTCCGTGTGCACTATTAATATGGGCCATAAGCGAAGCTTGGTCCCCACAACTTTGCCCACAAACCGAACAATTCTGACCCATTTCATGCACCCTGTAATGTTCTCGAAGATTCTTTCTCCTTGCATATGCTTTTCCACAAACATTGCACTTAAAACTCTTTTCCCCAGTATGAATAACCATGTGTCGGGAAAGGCAGTATTTTGAAAAAAACCTGGAATGGCAAACGGGACATTCCTGGTTCCTTTCTTGAAGGTGAACTGATCGTATGTGGATAAGTAGGTGGTACTTCAAATCGTATTCTCGTCCACATGTTTCACATCTGTATAATCCACTGGTTTGGTTATGGACTATCCGTAAGTGCTTTGTTCTTTGATAGTTGGAGTTGAATCTTTCAGGGCAAATAGGACAGCGTCTCGAAAGCTGCTTGAGATGGACTCCTCGCATGTGAAGGGTTCTCTTCGCCGAGTTGCTGAAGACCTTGTCACATTTTTCACAAGGGAAATTTCCAGACACATGGGTCTGTTGGTGCCGTTTAAGTAGATTTAGTGATATGAAAACGGATCCGCAAACTTCGCAGTTAAAATTGTTGTAGTGCTTGCTCATGTGAATGATTAGAAGTCTTAGTTTCAAAAAGATTTCTCCACAGACTTGACATTCGAATGTATCGCCACCCAACTTAAACGGTATCAAATTGTCTTTTAGATCCACGTTAATATTTTTGCCATGTTCTTTCAAATGGATTAAAAGAGCTTCAAAATTGTGCAAATATACAAGACATTGCCTGCATTGTAAATTGGTAATATCGATCTTCAAACTTTTATCCCTTATTCGATTATTTAATTCCTTTTGCAAATCTTTAATAGTGTGCTCCATAGTCGTATGATCTTTCAATAGACTAGGATCTAAAAACTGTTTAGCACAAACAAAACACTTGTATTTATTTCCGGAATGTACAAAAGGATAAACGTAAGAGTTTTCGAAGATTATCAACGCATTTTGCTTCCATGCTTGGAATTCCATGGCATTTGTCTTTTTCCTTGTCGGTCTCATGTAAGATCCTTGGACGGTCTTCACATTAAACGTTACTTGACTCTGGGGTTCTGATACTTTATTCCATTCTACAAGAGATATCGGTTCTTTCAGATACGATACACTGGTAGCAGCTGAGAATTGCTTTCCTGATTCTAAGGGTTTGCACAACTTTCCTTTTGTAACGGTTTTGTGTAATGTATTTTTGTGAATTCGTTTGCTATCTTCATACTCCCATTGCAAGCTATCCAGGCATATCGGCGTTGCGAGCACGGTCAGAGTGATGTCATTTCCATCGTCATCTTTGATTGTCATCGACGAATCGCTTGCTTGGATGATTCCTAGAAGAAAAATATAAAATTCCTTTCACTTTACACTAGAGGAAAGTATTAGGTAATAAATAAAAATAGTATGTTAAATTAAAACTTAATTTATTATTTACTCACATATTAGTATAGAACAGTTGACCAAATTAGACGTTCCCTTTAAATCCCAATGGGTCTATTTCTAAAAACATGTACTTACAATGATAAAATCGTCTAACATAAAGTCTTTAAGTTTGCTCATGGTAGATAACTTGAGGACATTCACATATAAAACAATGTCAACGTACAAAAATATTTTCGGAAATCACTTCATAATTATTTAAATACTCTATCATATCCAATTATGGACAAAATGCTGACTCCGGGAGTTAAAAAAAAACTTGATGAGGAAGAGTGTGTCACGAAATCATTCTACACCATGAAGTCTCAGATGATCTTTCAAATTCTTCCTCCTTAAAAACGCCATGCCACAAACATCACATTTGTAATTCTTTTCACCGGTGTGGATGACCATATGCCTTTTCAACGTCTCCTTGTTACAGAACCGCTGGTGACACACGTCGCACTGTTGGTTCCTCTCTTGCAGGTGCACAGACCGAGTGTGACAACTCAGGTGGTACTTCAAATTGAACCCTCTCCCACAAATCTCACATTTGTGAACACGAGTGGACTGATTATGAACATCTTGGAGATGAATAGTCCTTTTATAATTGGAATTAAACCTCTCCGGGCAAATCGGACATCGGCGAGGAAGCTGCTTCATGTGAACACCCCTAATGTGAAGGGTTCTCTTGTAAGCGGTGCTGAAAGCTTTGTTGCACCGATCGCAAGGGTAATTGCCGCCTTCGTGGACTTCCAGATGCTTCTTCAGCAACCGCAATGTCATGAAACCGGACCCGCAAACCTCGCAACTATAGTTGTTGAAGTGTACACTCATGTGTATCACTAAGATGCGGATTTTGATAAAATTCTGGTCGCATATGACGCACTTGTAACCGGGTGGACCATCGACGTTGGCCAGTTTGAACGGTATAATATTGTCGCTTAGATCGGGATCAATCGGTTTATGATGTGCTTCTTTGAGATGTACTTTTAAATCTGCAAGCCCGTTAGGTTTAGCTGAGCATATCTTGCAAGTGACGTCAGACACGTCCACTTTTAAAATATTCTCACGTCTGTTGCTGAGCAACCTTTTCAAATTCGTAAATGTGTGTGCCTCAGTCATGTGATCCCTCAACAAAATTGTTTCCAAGAAGGGTTGTGAGCAGACAAAGCATTTGAACTTGTTGTTACCGTAAATGAACGGATAGACGGTCGAGAATTCGAAGATTGTTAAGGCGTTTTGTCTGACGTCGGGATGCTTCAGCTTGGCTATAGTTTCCTTGATTTTGGGAGGACGAACGTGTGCTTTAGGTGGTGACGGCGACCTGGCTCCCAGGGATAGGGGCGATGGACTTCGCGATGGAGTGAATACCTTCGGTGTAGTTGGGATTCTTATGTTTGAGGGTTGCTTTCGCAATTTGAGTCTGCTGAAGTCTGATATGGTCCCCAGAGGCTTACATAAGCTGCGATCATACGCGACTTGAAATAGCGGCACGATGCGAGTCGGCTTCATTACGTCCGTCGGTAATATTGTCTGGTCGGTTCCTAGAAAAGAAATAACTGAACTGTATTTTGGGTTTCCTGGTGCATGCATATTTAGGTTAATGTGGAATATTTTTATTTTATTATTTCTATAACTAAACACCCTTATCTACCCTGATTTTAACTTTGAAGTACCTACGTGTGTTAATTTGTACTTATGACTTAAGTAAGAGATTAAGCGGGTATCAATACGTAATATGTACTCGTATTCAAAGTAGATAGGGAGCACATTTATCGTACCCACTGTGTCTACGTTAGTCGCAAATTATCAAAATACTTCGGTGATATGGTGATATCAAGTAGGAGCAGCGTTGAAAAGCACATCTGACATTTTCAGAGACCCCAACGTTGGCGGATGGTGAATTTTGGTATGATGCTTCAGACTGCAGTTTTGTACGAACGATCGTCCACACGTGGTGCATACGAATCGTCTGTCGTTATCATGAATTCGCATGTGTTCTCTCAACGTGTATTTTCTGGCATACGCCTTTTTGCATACACTGCACTGATACTTTCTCTCTCCTCCGTGCCGTACCATGTGTTCCTTTAACTCCGATTTGGAATAAAACTTCCATTCGCACACGTCACACGCATACCTTTTAACTTTCAAATGGACATTTCTAACATGAACTCCTAACTTCCCACTGACCGTGAAGACTTTTGGGCACATCGTACATTTAAACTCCTTCAACTTAAGTCCGTGTACATTTGTTATATGTTTGTTTCTTTGGAAGTAATTGCGGAAGGTCTCTGGACATTGTGGGCATCTGTGCCTCTTAACTTGCATATGAACTGTTGCGTAGTGTTCATTCTTAGCATTAGTCGACTTGAACACTTTGTCACAACTAAGGCACGGAAAAGAACCACTCTCATGAGTGAACGAGTGTGTTCTAAGTCGTTCTGGTGTTATAAATCCTGAGCCACACTGTTCACAAATAAAATTCTGGAAGTGTACATTCATGTGCTGGTTAAGAGTCTTAAATTCGGCGAACTTATCAGGGCAAATAGCACATTCAAAGTCTTCTACAGTAAGTTTAAATGGGAGAAGGCCGTCACTGGAATTCAACTCTATACTCTTTTTGTGTTTCATCAACAAATGAGTCTTTAGCTCAACCAAATCATTTATGTGATCATCGCAAATCTTACAGCATACATCCGTGATATCCACTTTTATTAATTCATATTTCTTAAGCTTGGCTATAGCCTCCTTTATATTTGACGAGTGCAACGAGTTGTGTTCAATAACATTATGCTCTCTTAGTTTCGCCGGTTCATCAAATAGTCGTTCGCAGTAGAAACAAATATAGAGATTCTTAGTCCATTTGAAGGGGCATATCTTAGAAAATTCTAGAAGTATCGTCGCTTGTTTCTTTCTAGCTTTCACTTGGTCACTTATGTTCATCTCGTCAGTGTTGCCTACGTATTCTGATGATAATTCTGTTGGCTCTGTCCCTTCTGTACCAATCACCTCTGGTGGAGTTGAATCATCACCTAAAAATAAAAAATAAGCGTGCATGAGCATCTTCCTTTAATTTGCATGCATCAAATACACATTGTTTGGGTAAAGATTGTATGATTTTATTGCGGAAAGTTCAAATTTCTATCATTGCTATCATTAAGCTGCTCATCCACGTTTATCATCGAAATTAACAAGAATAGGCGACTTGTTACAGTTTAGACGTTTAACTGTTGCTGACTGCCTCTAGGTATTTCATGATGTGTTTGAATTACCTATGCAAATTCTTAAATATCAAAGAAATATATACATTCTTAAACAGATACGGAATGTAAATTAAATTAAACTTTGACTGTCTTTATTTTTTATATCAATCAGGTAGGCAAGTACCTATAGGTATCTGCTTGGATTTAACATTAAAAACAAGGTCAAAAAACTTACTTACGATCTAAGTTTTTTTTAACAGTATCAGAGTACAAGAACGTAATGTAATGGTCACGCAAGTTCTTAAATTCCGAGAATTTAACCTCGTCAACCTACAAAACAACGCTCTTATTAAAGAAGAGTTGTCACAACAACTCTTCCCAGGCTCCTTTAACTATTGCCCCTCAACATTTTAGAAAAGACGTAAAACCATGACCGATACAGCACTTCTAAACTGAAAGTTTTCAACTCTCACATCTGAAATTCCTTATGGTGTGTTTTTATGTGCCCTTTCAAACTGCACTTTTGCACAAACGCCCTATCACAGTACTGGCATGCGAATCGCCTGTCATTATTGTGTATCCTCATATGCTCAGTCAGAGTCTTCTTTCTTGAGTAAGATTTCTTACAGACTTGGCATTCAAAGTTCTTTTCTTCAGAGTGGCAAATCATATGCTTTGACAAAAAATCTTTGCAGAAAGCCTTGTAGTCGCACACATCACACGCATAAGTCTGCGTCTTTATGTGGGTCTTGCGCTCGTGAGCTCGAAGATTCGAGCTGGTGCTGAACAACTTCGGACAAAAACCGCATTTGTACTGCTTTTGCCCCATCCCGTGAGCTGCTGTCATGTGTTTCTGTTTACTGTAGTAGTCTCTGAAGGTCTCCGAACAAAACATGCACCTGTTTCTTTTAGCTTTAAAGTGCACCGATTTAAGATGTATCTGTTTCACCGCAAAGTTAGTAAATACTTTGCCGCATTCTTCACACGGATAAGACCCCACATCGTGAGAAGCGACGTGTGTTCGTAAACGTATGTCCGAAGCGAACATAGCTCCACACTGATCGCATATAAACTTCGTATAGTGCTGGTTTATATGCCTGGTCAGATATCGGTATTGCTCAAAATTTATTCCACAGTGTACACAAGTAAATTCGGTCTCCGTGATCTTGTAAGGCAAAACTCCATCATTGTCAATATCGATTTGCTTTTTGTGTTTTCCAACTAAATGGTGTTTGAGGTCTTCAAAATTGCAAATGTCGTCGTTGCAAACTCTGCAGCCGTAGTCTAATACGTTGATTTTGATCAGCTCGATGCGGCCTAAAGTGGCAACGGCTTTTCTGATATCTTTCTCCGTAGGGTGCTTATGTTGGAGCCCAACGTGTTGTGCCAATTCTGACATATTCACGTATCGGCTTTGGCAGTAAAGACATATGAAAAATCTGTTGAATCTAAATGGGCATACGTTCGTGCTGTGTATAAGCGCGATAGCGCTCTCTCTACCAATTCTCTTCTGTTCTACATTCAATATGTGATCGGAGTTTCCGGCATCCAATATTTTCAAGGGACGGACATCAGCGCTTGCGTCACCTATAAATAAGAAAAATACTCTTGTTTTTACATAAATAGCAATAAGGTAAAAGGTGTATTTCGTGTTCGAGAATGATAGATAAATACGATCACTCACTCGTCGCGAAGACGGATTTGATTTCACGTTTTGGTCACAATAAAAAGAATGTTCAGTGTGTACGAGATATCAACATGTTATTCGAATGTGGAAACGCAAAGGAGATGTTTCAGTTTTCTATGGAGCCAGGGCCATCTCTTGCACAGTCAAATAAAAAATATGAAAAAAGTTAAGAAACCTAATCATCGTATTTATTTTTACTATTTCTACGTTCTTTTCTCGCACAAATAAGTTTTTTAAACATTTTTTAGGCTCTACCATCTCAAAATGGCGTCGACTTTTGTGTCAAAGTTACGGATCCGGGCTGTCATACAGCTAGTTTTTTTCGAATGATAAGGGACCAAAGAAGTGAAGCTGAAGCCAAATGTGAACATTAAATGACACGACTCCACCCATTTTGATAAGTGCTGTGCTTCTTGGACCGACATATCCATCGATAATATATTTATTAAAGATTATTGAAATAATATTGGTGTCCTAAAAGAAATGGTTTACTCTATAAGAGTTTTCTTTAAATATACGATTTCAACGGTTTAGGTACGTACACACTAAGCAGTCGGAATATGTTAGTTCATAAAGTAACAGTATTCATAATGAAGTTTTCCCCCATTTCAATCTGATTTTAAAAAGCGAAACAGAAGTAGGTGCTCAGGAAAGTGATGCACCTTATTGGCGTCAAGTGGCTTTAAGGCGGGTCTTATTGACATTTCTTAAAAAAACATAGATAATCAACGTCGAAGGACATACACTCATCTCTACCTACAAATGTAAAATTTTATGTGTTAGAAAGAGAAACAGAATAATGCTTTTCAAGTTCAAATCATTTATTTTGGAAAACAGGTTTCATAGTGTTAGTAAAACAAAGGAAGGTACTTATGCTATCAATATTCATTCTGTCAATATCCATGCTATTCTTGAGGTCGTCGGTGACCCAATAACCCAAGTACCTGAATTTTGTAATCTAATAATGTAGCTCAGAGGGCTCTTTCAACTTAAGACGAACAATCGTATGATAAACTATCATGTTTCGATTGAACTAAAAATAAGGTTAGATTTCTACTGTTATTAACAAAAAAGTAACTGAATGACAGCTTACGTTTTATCACCTTTACGTACCGTATCATCTAACTTTACGTACTTTTTTATTACTAAGCTAATAATATTTTTTGAGATTTTTCATCGTAGAAAATGTCAATACCGTTACCTTGAGTTTACGGTGGTTTTACTCGCTAGCGACGACGTAAAAAAGTGTATAGAAAATTTTAGTTCTCCAAGTAACCGCTAGAGGCGCTGTGCAATTTTCCATACACTTTTTTTACGTCGTCGCTAGCGAGTAAAACCGCCGTAAACTCATGGTAACGGCACAAGACATAGTTCGTTTCGACGATAAATGTATAATTTAATATATGTATTGGACAAAAACTGTTCATTTTACTAACATAACAGTAACTGCCATTTTGGCGCATTTTACTCGGCGGCGATGGGCTTAATACGATAAATCAACATAATTTTATTCTAATGTGGAAACGCAAATTTGGTACGCTCTCTTATGTGGCTCATAAGGTGTACTTAACCCAAGAACTTTGGGTATTTCATTCAAGAGCGGAAATTACTGTAAATATGTACGAGGGTCAAACTGAAAGTTCTTAGAACTGGCCACTTATAAACAATATAATAAAAAAAATATTCTAAAATTTGAAAATAGAACTCTTTGCCAATATTACTGAGTATATATTTCATTCATTTGTCATTTGTTTTACGACTTGGCGGCAAATTGAAAATTGTCTGTGTCACGTCAAAATGAATTTAACACGAGAAAATTTTCGTGCAATGATTTTTTATGACTTTCGATGTCATTTAAGTCAACAAGAAAGTTATGATAGACTACGATTGGCCTTTCACGATGAAGCCCCATCTCGTGCGACTGTTTACAACTGGTTTAATGAGTTTAAACGTGGTCGCACTAATCTCACTGATGATGTACGTGAGGGACGGCCTTCTACGGCGACGACTGAAAATAACATCTGTGTTGTGCGGCGTATGATAGAGACTGACAAAAGAGTGACCTATCAGCAGATTCGGACAAGCTTAGGCATCGGTATGAGTCAAGTGCACAAAATCCTCCACCAACATTTAGCGGTCAGGAAGCTTTGCGCCCGGTGGATACCTCATAATTTGACTAAGGCTCAAAAACTCCATCGTGTGGATTGGTGCCGTAAAATGATTGAAAGATTTAACGGAGGTGACTCAAATGCTGTGTTCGACATACTAACAGGTGACGAAAGCTGGATTTACTGTTATGATCCTGAAACCAAAAGACAATCTGCTCAGTGGGTGTTTCCTTTCGAGGAGTTGCCAACTAAAGTGAAGAGAGATCGAAGTGCGGGAAAAAAAATGGTGGCCTCGTTCTTTGGAAGGATAGGTCATTTCGCAACAATTGTGTTAGAGGATCAAAAAACAGTTTCTGCAGAATGGTACACTACCAATTGTTTGCCACTTGTCTTGGAAAAAGTTCGAGAGAAACGACCTCGCAGTAGGATCCTCCTTCACCACGACAACGCCTCGTCGCACACCGCCAAGCGAACGATCGACTATTTGGCGACATCAAACGTTGAATTACTGGGTCACCCGCCGTATAGCCCCGACCTCGCGCCTTGTGATTTTTATTTATTTCCAAAAATTAAAGAAAAACTTAAAGGAAAGCGGTTTATGAATGCTGAAGAAGCGGTGGCTGCGTATCGCGATGCCATTGAAGAGACCCCTAAGGACGAGTGGGCAAAGTGCTTTTCCCAGTGGTTCCATCGCATGCAGCGGTGTATTGACGTCAATGGACAATATTTTGAAAATTTATAATAAAACTAATAACTGGCTAATGTAATCAGTTTTTGATTTTCTAAGAACTTTCAGTTTGACCCTCGTATTACGCTACTTACAGTACAGGTACAGCCTGAAATTCTTTATGATGAGTTTTGATGTGCCCATTCAAGCTACACTTTTGTACAAACGCTCTGTCACAGTGCTGGCATGCGAACCGCCTGTCGTTGTTGTGTATCCTCATGTGCTCGGTCAGGGTCTTCTTGCGAGCGTAAGACTTTCCGCACACCTGACACTTAAACTTCTTTTCGCCCGTATGACACACCATGTGCTCCGACAATATATTCTTACTAAAACACTTGTAATTGCAAACGTTGCATATATATGATTGTGCCTGTACATGAATCGTGCGCTCATGTAATCGTAGCGTCGAACTTCTATTGAACGCTTTAGAGCAAAAACTACATTTGTACTTCCGCGGCTCCACTCCGTGGACGGCTACTAAGTGTACTTGTTTCTGCTGGTATTCCCTGAAGCTCTCTTCGCAGTGAGTACATTTGTTCCTCTTAGCCTTCAAGTGTACCAGTATGATGTGGCGCTGTTTCGAATGTACCTTACTGAAAACTTTGCCACACTGCTCACACGGATGAACTCCATCATCATGTATACTCAAATGCCTCCGCAGACGCCTGTCACAAGCGAACGTAGCTCCGCACTTAGGACATACGAATTTCTTGTAATGTTCATTTATATGCCTACACAGAAGCTGGTATTGCTCCAACTTCAACCCGCACAGCACACAAATGAATTCATTCGCCGTTATCTTGAAAGGTAAAACCCCGTCATTGTCAAAATCGATTTTCTTTTCATGTTTAACGATGAGATGCCGTTTGAGATCTTCAAAGCTAGCACTTTCAACGTCGCAAAGCCTGCAATTGAAATCCAAGACGTTGACTTTGATCGGCTCACACCGACCAATCCTAACGATGACTTTACTGATGTCGTATTCCGTTACGTTTTTATGCTTGAGATCAACGTGATTTACCAAATCCGGCATATTAACGTAATTGTTAGGACAGTAAAGGCACTTGAAAAGTCTGGCATATTTGAAGGGACATATGTTTGTACTGCGTAGAAGCGCAACAATGCTGTCCCTATTGACCCTCTTCTCTAGATCCGTGTCGTTTTCGGCTTCTATTTTGATGGAAAGGTTTCTAGAAACCTTCACGCTTGCTTCACCTATAAATGAGAAAAAGCTTGTTTTTATAAAAAAATAAGAGGCTGTTTAGATTAGTTGTTTAATTATCAACTACCGGATATGGGCAAAAAGGTATCTTAAAGGCAACCCATGTCAAAAATCCATCCTGTAAATATAAGCAGTGCCACAACTTGGGACCAGATAAAAAATTCGCCGGAATAGAGTTTCTACCATTAGCTTATTAACATTATGATATAAATATTATGAAAACAGTTCGGTATATCGAAGCAATGCAGCGATTCCACATTATAAGTACACATTGACTGTTTAGGTAAATTATAAAGATATCTCTTATAAGTGAGTAAGTTTATAGGTATTGTAGGAAGTAAGCTCTGGAAAAAAGCAGTTGAGTAGAAATATGTGAAAAGGTTTGCAAGTATTAGACACATACGGTGCAGTGACACAAGAACTTTGAGTGTCATTCGAGAAAACCATTTATTCGAGTATGAAAAATTATCACTGCTTTTTATTATTAGGATTTTTCAGGCAGGTAATTGCGCATAATATAAGGACAGTAAAAAACTTTGGTAAGTGGATAGTAAGCGACTTATATTGTATGAAATTCTTTATGATGAGTTTTGACGTGCCCATTCAAGCTACACTTTTGTACAAACGCTCTATCACAGTACTGGCATGCGAACCGCCTGTCATTGTTATGTATCCTCATATGCCCGACCAGAGTCTTTTTGCGAGCGTAAGATTTTCCGCACACTTGACACTTAAACTTCTTTTCGCCCGTATGACACACCATGTGCTGCATCAATATGTTCTTATTAAAACACTTGTAATTGCAAACGTTGCATATATATGATTGTGCCTGTATATGAGCAGTACGCTCATGTGACCGTAGGTGCGAACTCCTACCGTACACTTTAGAACAAAATCCACATCTGAACTCGCGCGGCTTTATTCCGTGGACGGCCACTAAATGTTTTTGCTTCTCTCCGTATTCCCTGAAGCTCTCATCGCAGAGCGTGCATTTGTTTCTTTTAGCCTTTAAGTGTACCTGTGTGATGTGACGTTTTTTTGCATGGACATTTCTGAAGACTTTGCCGCACTGCTCACACGGATGAACCCCATCATCGTGCGAACTCAAATGCCTCCGCAAACGCCCGTCAGAAGCGAACGTAGCTCCGCATTTAGGACATACGAATTTCTTGTAATGTTCATTTATATGCCTACACAGAAGCTGGTATTGCTCCAACTTCAACCCGCACAGCACACAAATGAATTCATCCGCCGTTATATTGAAAGGCAAAACCCCGTCATTGTCAAAATCGATTTTCTTTTCATGTTTAACGATGAGATGCCGTTTAAGATTATCAAAACTCACACTTTCAATGCCGCAAAGCTTGCATTTAAAATCCATGACGTTCACTTTGACCGGCTCACACCAAAATGTTTTAACAACAGCTTTTTTGATGTCGTAATCCGATACGTTTTTATGCTCGAGACCAACGTGCTGTACCAAATCTGGCATGTTTACGTACTCATTGGGACAGTAAAGACACATGAAGAATCTGGAATGTCTGAAGGGGCATATGTTTGTGCTGCGTATAAGCGCGATGACGCTGTCCCTTTTGACCCTCTTCTGGTCTATATCAGTATTGTTCCGAGCTTCTATTTTTCTGGAACGGTCTTTAGAAACCTTCGCACTTGCATCATCACCTACAAAGGAGAAAAAACTTGCTTTTATAAAATAATATGAGGCAATTTTTTGTATGTTTCAACAAGCTCAAGTCATGTTATTTATTATAAAAGTATTTGGAGTTGTAGTATGGTAGTTCTTCTGTTTTTTTCCCTTTAACAAGTTTTTAAGAATAGTTTTTTTATTACTTATTAGTTACTCCTTATGTCCTCCGTAAGTCCGTTCAGCATATTACCTATTAGTTATGCCGTGTGTACAGTTTTTGGTTTACGGTCCACTCTTTTGTATTAACGCTTACATCTCATATTTACAAGACTGTAATCTGTTTGTATACCATACATAAATAAATTAAAAAGAATGTCAAATCGGTTTTTTTATTAACTAAAACAGGAACCAATATTAATAATACTCAGGCCAAAAATTATAGAGTTCCATCAGAAAACTCAATAGCACTCACTCCGCAAAGTCAATTAATATAAATCGGCTTATACTGCGACAAAATAAAGTGAAATTTAAGTAAAGGTATCTACATAGACATCAGAACTTCACCGACTCGGAACTTCAATTTTTAAAATCACACAATTTTACATCTGAATGTCCTTATGGTGTGTTTTCATGTGCCCTTTCAAACTGCACTTTTGCACAAACGCCCTGCCACAGTACTGGCATGCGAATCGCCTGTCATTATTATGTATCTTCATATGCTCGGTCAGAGTTTTCTTCCTTGAGTAAGATTTCTTACAGACTTGGCACTCAAAGTTCTTTGCATCAGAGTGGCAAACCATATGCCGAGATAAGAAAACTTTGCTGTAAGTCGTGTAGTCACACGCGTCACACGCGTAAATCTGAGTCTTAATGTGGGCCTTGCGCTCGTGAGCTCGAAGGTACGAGCTGGTCGTGAATGATTTTGGACAAAAACCGCATTTTTACTGCTTCTTCTCTATCCCGTGAGCCGCTATTGTGTCTCTGCTTCTGATAGTAGTCTCGGAAGGTCTCGGAGCAAAACATGCACTTGTTCAATTTAGCCTTAAAGTGCACCGATCTAAAATGTATCTGTTTCACCGCGAACTTGGTAAATACTTTGCCGCATTCTTCACACGGATAAGACCCCAAATCGTGAGAAGCAACGTGTGTTCGTAAACGTATGTCCGAAGCGAACATAGCTCCACATTGATCGCATATAAACCTCGTATAATGCTGGTTTATATGCTTGGCCAGATGTCGGTATTGCTCAAAACTCACACCACAAAGTACACAAGTGATTTCGTTCTTAGTGATCTTGTAAGGTAAAACTCCATCATTGTCGAGATCGATTTGCTTTTTGTGTTTGCCAACCAAATGGTGTTTTAGGTCTACAAAACTGTAAATGTCGTCGTTGCAAAGTCTACAGCCGAAGTCCAATACGTTGATATTGATCGGCTTGAAACGACCTAAGCTGACAGCAGCTTTTCTGATATCTTATTCCGTCGGATGCTTATGTTGGAGCCCAACGTGTTGCGCCAATTCTGACATATTCACGTATCGGCTTTGGCAGTAAAGACATATAAAAAATCTGTGGAACTTAAATGGGTACACGTTCGTGCTGTGTATAATATAGCGCGATAGCGCTCTCCCTACTAATTCTCTTCTGTTCTACATTTAATATCTGGTCGATGTTTTCGGCATCCATTATGTTCAGTGGACGGACATTGACATCAGCGCTTGCGTCACCTATAAATAAGAAAAACACCCTTGATTTTGACACAACAAATGAAATGTTATTGTGTAACAGAATGAAGATTAGAAATACGACGTAGGAACTCTTTTCTATCCAGAAAGAAATCAACAAGACTTTATTGAATGTAAAAATACAAACTTTAGGGTAGGTAAGTTATATGACTATGACTCATATACGGTGTACCACAATAACGTTGAGCGTGTCATTCGATCCAATTCTGTTTGTCCGTGAAATAAATCAGTTTATTATAATTTTTACAGGTAAGTAATTGTACATAACATAATTCCTATTCAATCTACACTTTTGAACAAAAGCTCGTCACAGTTCTGGCACGCGTATCTTCGTATGCTGCTGGTGTATCTTAGTATGCTCGACCAGAGTGTCCTTGCGAGCGTAAGATGGTTCGCACACTTGACACTTTAAACTTCTTTTCGCCCGTATGACACAACAAATGCCTCTTCACTTTAACCTTATTGAAACAGTTGTAATTGCAAACGTTGCATACTTATATATTGTTGTGCCTGTATATGAACCGTACGCTCATGTACTCGTAGGGTCGAACTCCTGGCGTACATTTTAGGGCTAAAACCGCATCTGGACTCCCGCCACTTCACTCCGTGGACGGCTAGTAAGTGATTTCGTTTCTGCTCGTATTCCCTAAAGCTCGTTGCAGAGCGTGTATTGTTTTTTCTTAGCCTTTAGTGTCCTTGTTAGCGTTGTGACGACTTTTAACTTTAACATTTTTGAAGACTGCCGCACTGCCTACACGGATGAAATGCCCTTATCATGTCAAATGCTTTCGCAAACGCGTTTCGTCAACCTATCTCAAAAATCCACATGTTATTAAGTTGATCAATTAAAATTCAGCTTACTTTTAAATAAAACACGAGGCTTTGAAATAAAACAATGAACACAACTACAGTATGATTTTATTTAATTTTGTGGTAAACGAAGGTAACTTTTATTAGATGGATAAAAGTTAAATGTAGTTACTTACATAACTATTAAAGGACACCTAAATGTCAAAAGATTTTATAGGTCTTGAGCAGGTCAAGGAATTGTAAGCCTATTTCAAAAACTTTCGTGATAAAGTAAAAACAATTTTCAGTTTATTAGTCCACCTGAAATAAAGGTATGGCATATAACATTTTGATCAAATTATAGGTACAGTGAGCAGCACATCAAAGTAATGGACTGCGGAAACAGCTTTTATTACGTAGGGAATAAAGGTCTCAAGGTCAACGTGTGATGTCCGACTCGTAGCCATGTTCACGCAGGAAGTAGTTGTTCAAATATGCAGTATGCACATCTAGTTTACACAGCAAATTCCTTGTGGTGCGTCCTCAAGTGACATTTTAAACTGGCGCTTTGAATGAACGCCTTATCACAGTACTGGCACACGTAGTTTCTGACATTATAATGTATTTTCATATGCTCAGCCAAACATTTCTTGGAACTGTACATTTTGAGGCACACTTCACATTTGAAATTCTTTACACCCGTATGACTGACCATGTGGCATTCCAAACGGAATTTATTGAACGCTTTATAGTTGCAAATATCGCATGTGAACTTTGTCATTCCTATTAAATGGACTCTGCGCTCGTGAGCACGAACGTTCGAAGTAGTATAGAAAACTTTGGGGCAGAAGCTACACTTCCTTTCTTTCGGCTTCACCCCATGGTTGGTTATCAAGTGCTTTCTCTTCTGAGTGTAGCTCGCAAACGTTTCCGCGCACTGCGTACACTTCACATTCTTTTTTCGAATGTGCACAAGCTGAAGATGTTGCCTCTTGCCCATTAGGTTAGAAAACACTTTGCCGCACTCTTCACACGCGTGAGAACCAGTCTCGTGGATGAGCAAATGTCTACGTAAACGAAATCTCGAGGCGAACCCAGTACCGCATTGGTCGCATATATATTTTGAATGCTCATTCAAGTGCTTAGATAGAGAGCGATAGTCTTCCAACCGTTTATCGCACCCCACGCAGATAAATTCCTTTTCCGTAATCCTGTAGGGCATGACAAATTCGCTGTCGAGGCATATTCGTTTGTTATGTGTGCTAAGCAGATGGCGTTTCAGATCTTCGAAATTTGAAATAGGGTCGTCGCAAAAACTGCAGTTGTAATCCAGAATGTTTATTTTGAGCGGTCGATTTCCGATGATTGCTTTCCTGGTGTCGTCAACCGTTACGTGTCCGTGTTCATGTTTGAAATGGCGCACCAGTTCTGGCATCTTCTCGAATCGGTTCGGGCAGTAAAGACACAAGAATACCCCGTGGAATTTGAATGGACAAACGTTGGCGCAGTGAACTAACTCGATCACGCCCTCTCGTTTTGTGCTTGCATTACCCTGCTGGTCTAGAAGGCGTAAATGCGCTGGCCTCAAATATTCTACCTTTGGCTTTTCCTCACCTAAAAATAAGTATTTTTTTTAATTCATAGTAATGGAGAAAAAGTAATGTTTAAAGACAAAAACCAATACGCTACCTTTGTTACCTCTTAGCGGTATCTTTATACCGTGTGCAACGAGCGAGTGCTTCCGTTTCTCATCGTACAGTCTGAAAGACTTTCCACAATGGGAGCATTTGTTGTGGCTTACTCTATCCATGTGTACCCTACGTATGTGGGATTGTAACGAAGCAACTTTGCTGAAAACTCGGACGCACTTATCACACGGGTGACAACCCTCTTCGTGAGTAAAAAGATGCCCCCGTAAACGCAATTCCGTAGCGAACGCAGCTCCACACTGGCCACATTTAAATTCCGTGTAATGCTCGTTTATATGTTTGTTCAGAGCTCTATACTGCTCCAAATCCTTCCCACACAGCACACATATGAACTCACTATTCGTTATCTTGTAACGTATGACACCTTCATTGCCGAGTTCGATACATTTTTCGTGTTTGTCAATGAGATGGCGCTCTAGATCTTCGAAATCAAACAATTCCTCGTCACACACTTTACAATTGTAGTTTAGTACGTTGACTTTGACCGGCTTGCCCAAGCCGTTTCTACCGAACGATTTTTTTATATTGATTTCTGATACGTCTCGATGTTCGATCTCAACGTGTAACATCAATTCTGGCATGCCCAAGAATTGGTCTTGGCAGTAAAAGCACATGAATTGTCCGTTGTATTTGAATGGTATCATATTCGTGCTATGTATGAGTGTTATAGTGCTTTCTCTGTTGTATCTCTTTATATCTTCTAGCCTTTTCTTTTTGAACATTGCCGCTTTTGGTTTTTGCTCACTAAGGAGTTCTTTATCTCGTTCACATACAACTGTTTGAGTTCTCTCACCTAGGGACAAGAAAATAAATATTGTTTTAGAGAAACTGCCAATTCGAATCTAGTTGAAAGTTATTATACTGCCACAAATGTATGTAACCTATTAATATGGTGGCGCTAGTTGTAACATAAGCCAATTTTGTAGTAACTTTAAATAATTTGTCCAAAGTACTTCAGAACAAGCTGCAGTTTATCTTCCCACAAGTATTGCACTGATTTTTTAATCTTCATGTAATCGACAATATGCAATTAATAAGTGGTCATTGTCTAAAATTAAGCCTTGAGGAGTAAAATTGGCTTTTGATTATCCCGTGAGATGCGAAGTATACAAGTACTATTTTCTATAATGCTCTTGGAAGGTCTATAGTATATGACAAGTGACTGAGAGTCTTACGCCTGCTTTTTCTTAGTACTAGCCCACTATTAGAACGTGTAAAGTGCGCCTTGTTGATCTTTATAAAATAAATTGAATTGTATTTTACTCTCTGCAGTGAAGTCGCTAATTATCTTGCAGCTTTCATATCTACGCTATTTATCTCTGTACCCATGCTTGAACTTTTTTACTTCTAACATATCAATTACTAAATTACCTTTATCATGCAACTGAACATGATTCCACAAACGCCAGAGTGTTGCAAATCCAGCTTTGCACTGATCGCACTTAAATTTATAGTGCACGTTTACATGTTTGCTCAGAGTTAAATACTGCCCGAAAATCTTATCGCAGTACACACACGTGTACTCATTGTTCTTAATATTAAAAGGTAGTATTCCTTCATTGCCTATTTCAATACTTTTTTCGTGTTTTTCAACAAGATGGTGCTTAAGATCCTCAAAGTTGGTAATAACATCGCTGCAAATCTTGCAATCGTAATTCAATACATTGACTTTGATCAATTGGTAAGAAGCAGTGCGTGCGATCGCTTTTCTTGTGTCTTGTTCAGTTACGTTTTTGTGTGCGTTTTCTACGTGCTGTGTCAATTCGTTCATCTTGGTGAACTTGTCTTGGCAGTAGAAACACATGAATGTTCCGTTATATTTGAATGGGTGAACGTTAGCACTGTGTATGAGAGCGACGGCACTGTCCCTACTGGCCCTCTGTCGCTTTTTGTGTAACGTGGCCTTCTCGTCAGCATCTTCCGTTTTGGTGTCCCGCTTTAGTATCGTTTTACGCACACCTGTTTTGCTTTGACCTATAATAAAGAAAAAACACTGCTTTGAAATCGGTAGTTAGCATAAGATATCGTTGGGAAACCTGCTCACTGGTTAAGTGTATTAGCTACTCCATTAAAATTGCTAAGTAACGTCAAAAACAGTGCCTTCAAAATCTTGTTAATAATAGTAGAGAAAATAATAAACATTATATGAAACAGCAGTTTATTTTATTAACAGTTTCTATAACCTTAAAGTCTTAGAACTAGTACATAAATACAATAAATACATTGTAGACAGTTTAATAAAATTAAGAAAAGTCCCAATGTTACGATAGTTATGCACACTGTGCAGCATTTACGGTTTAAAGGAGTCCAGAAATGCCATGGTTACTGAATTGCCGTGGACATACCGATTTTTTTTCTGCAAGATAAAATACCATAACATAAATCTTAATCGTCATTTTAAATAAAAATGAACTAAGAACCCATTTTGACATTTCAACTATTGTTTTATATCGCTTGTTAGAATGGACAAAAATAGTAGGTAGGTTGTTTTCCTGCCAACAAATAGCGGAATGTATGATAGTATTGTATTATCTAACTATACCTACATATACATTTGTTCCGCAGGTGTATAGATTAAGGTTACACATTTGTTAGAAATTTATCGAGATAGCTCAATAGAATCTACAACATCATGACATACTAATCGGTATTTATTTCTTTAACACAGTCCAATCCAAATAATGTAAGAAGGTCCTAATATTGGATGTTGGCCCAATAAACCAAGATTACGTGATCAGCTCTTGAAATAAGTTGTTATCACATTACGATCAAGCTCAACTCTCCTTGAGTGACTTGATCTGTTGTTGTTCTGTTAAACCACTCGTCTGGCAAAGGCATTATTGCTAGCTTATGACGAAATATTCTAGATGCCTTGCAAATATATAAGAAGCTCAGCCAGGTAAATAGCGTCGAGTTTTAAACCTATACTGTATCAGAAAGTCCAGGGCATGTCGTTAAGATAATATGGTTCTCGAACCACGATAACAGTAATTTGGTTGGATAGAAAATCCTGAAGTGTTGTCTAACTTTGCCCTTGTTTGTATGTTTAATATTGTTTTATATGTTTGCTGGTGCTAAAATATCGAAACTTTTGTCTTATTCTGTCCCTCAGTACACAAAGACAAAACCTATGAATACATTATTGATTTGCCTAAATTTTCATTCATGAAATTTTCGAACACCCATCTTCATGTGTGAAATCTGCACAGCGACGAGGCAATGGGATATTTGGACCTTAACATTAGTAGGTATAATAAAAATGAAGCTCGGTTCCCGGGATATCATTCAACTTTAATTTCATTCCGGTGATGTGTCCTGACATGACTCTTTAAGCTGCAGTTCTGCACAAATGCACTACTGCAATATTGACAAACGAATCTTCTGTCATTATTATGTATCCGCATATGTTCCACCAAAGTTTTTTTCCGACCGTACTTCTTCTTGCACACCTGACACTCGAAATTTCTCTCACCGCTATGACATACCATGTGATCTCTTAGTACTGATGCATTAGAACATGTTTTCTTGCATATACTGCACTCGTACTTTCTCGTTTTGAAATGGGCAACACGCTCGTGAACCCGCAACTGTCCACTGAACATATAAACTTTGGGGCACATTGTGCATTGAAACTCAGGTACCTTAGCACCGTGCACCCTCACCATATGTTTTATCCTTTGCCCGTACTCCTTAAACATTTCTTTGCAATGGGGACATCTGTGTTTCTTCACTTTCATGTGGATTCTTTCGATATGATCTTTCTTCGCAGATATGCTTCTAAATACTTTGTCGCACAAATCACATTTGTAGGACCCGCTTACGTGACTCTGAGTGTGTGCTTTCAAGCGCTCGTCTGTCGCGAAACCAACGCCACATTGCTCGCAGACAAAATTAGGGAAATGAATGTTAATGTGCCGGTTCAACAACCTGTAGTTGTGAAAACTCTGCGGGCACATTGCGCAGTTATATCTTTCTAAGTCGATCCGGTAAGGAAAGACTCCGTCGTTATTTACGTCCAATTTCACCTGGTGGTTTGATGCAAGGTGGTCTTTTAATCTATTATAATCCTCAGACACATGAGAACAAACCTTGCAAATGAAATTTGTGAAATTCACTTTGACCTTTTGGTACCTGCCGATTTTGACGAGCGACTTTATTATTTGTTTCTCAGTGAGTTGGTGTTCGGTAAAGTTGTGTTGCTCAAGTTTACAAAAATCCATGTATTTTTCTTCACAGTAAAAGCACAAAAAATGGTTATTCCACCACTTGAAAGGTAGAGCATTGGAGTTGGTTATCAGAGCGACGGTTCCGTTCCTAACGACTTTCTTACGTTTAACGGTTTCGAGGTCGCTCTTTTTCTTTGCTTTGTTATGGGCGTTTATCACTTTAACAGGTGTGTTGGTCGTAGAGTTGCCATCACCTAGAAACGAGAAAACAGCTGTCACATTTTGTTAATTTAAGTACTTGAGACTATATCCACGTTGGACGTTTAATACTAATTGTTGATGTTACAGCTAACTTAAAGGCGGCAAAAACGGGCTTAGTTTCTTGCATCCCATGTAAAGGTTAAAATTTGATCACAAGCCAACAAAAAAGATTACGCGCCTGATTTCAAGGATTAAAAATAAGACAAAAGAGTTTTTGTTAATATTTATTAATTTACTACGCCATGAACTTACAAACTTAATCAATAATCGTAACACGAACGTATCGGAAATCGGCTATTCGGTACATGTCGACGAAATGTATTATCATTAACTGTAACAATGTCCCATATGAAGACTTTATCGAAACTGAACTTTATTGGTTTTTAGGTAATAATTCTTATCTCGTCTATTTTACTCATCGTCGTCGCTATGCTTAATTATAAGTTCAATACGTTGGTGGTGCGTAGTCATATGGCTGTCTAAGCTGCATTTCTGCACAAAGGCACTGCTACAATATTGACAAGCATATCTTCTGTCATCGTTATGTATGCGCATATGTAAATTTAACGTTTTTTTACGACTGTACTTCTTTTTACACACCTGACATTCGAAATTCTTTCCATCAGTATGACAAACTTGGTGATCTTTCAGAGCATATGAACCGTTAAATTTTTTTTTGCAAACATCACACTCGTATTTACCGGTTTTGAAATGAGCATTTCTCTCGTGGGTTTTCAACTTGCCACTGATCACGTAAACTTTGGGACACAATTTGCATTTGTACTCTGGGACTTTGACACCGTGCACCCTTATCATGTGGTATATCTTGGATTTATAGTCCATAAATCTTTCATCGCAATGGAGACATTTATTTTTTTTTACTCTCAAATGAACTCGCTCGACGTGATCCTTTAGGGTCGTCACTGACATAAAATTACTGTCACACAATTTGCATTTAACAGATTCTTTTGAGCGACAGTGGGAATGATTTTTTAGGCGCAGTTCCGATGCAAAACCCTCTCCACATTTATCGCAGATATAGTTACTGTAATGGACATTTATGTGCCTAGTTAGTAACGTGTAACTTTGGAAATACTGTGGGCACAACGCGCATTTAAATCCCAACGAATCAATTTGATAAGGGATGATCCCATCGATGTTCAAGCAATATTCCTTTCCATGATTGGACGATAGATGATTTTTCAGATCATTGTAGTTCCTAAAGTCATGAGTGCAAGGCTTACATTCAAAATTTGCGAAGTTCAGTTTCAAATTTTCTTGCTTGTCAAGCGTAAGAAGTGAAGCCATTATTTGTGTCTCAGCTAACTGGTGTTCGCTAGAGTTGTGATGGTCAAGTTCGGAAATATCGACATAAGATTTATTACAGTAAAAGCATAAATATCTGTGTTTATGCCACTTAAAGGGCAGAGCACTGGAGCTTGTGATAAAGGCCAAGGCCCCGCTTCTAAGATCCATTCTTTTGTTGTTTTTGATGTGTTTCTTGCCTTCACCTAGAAATGAGAAAACAACAGCTGTCACAATTTCACTAACAGAAGGAATAGTAAGTCATAGTAGTCATCGGACGGGGTAGAGAATAAAAAACTGCTATTCGCTTAAGGTAAGGTTAGGTAGCACTCGTGGCAAAAAGGGTCATACTTACCACAAACGAAACTATTCTTTTACAACTGGGCCATAGTAGAAGTTTGTAGTAGGTATGCAAATAACAAGATGTAGAGACATACCAACATTTTTTACCTATTACAAATTATATAAGGTTTTGCAATGGATTCAGTTAAATTAGACGTTCTTTGTCATTATTATTAATGATTTAAATAAGTTTTACACTATAGACCATTTCTGGTAGGTTACATATACGGTCAATAAGAATTTTATAAAGAAGTCTCAAATAAAAATTATTAAATTCTTATATCACTCTTTATGTAGGATAGGATGATGAACTCTCATGTGCTGCTTCAGGCTACAGTTCTGTATGAATGACTGTCCACATACAAAACAGACAAATCGCCTATCATCGTTATGAATTCTCATGTGCTCTCGCAGAGTCTTCAGCCTAGCGTAAGATTTTTTACACACGTCACACTGGTATATCCTTTCACCGTTGTGTTTTATCGAATGCTCCTGCAGCTCATAGTTCGAGAAGAATTTCATGCCACATTCGTGGCAGACGTGGTTGCGTTCCTGGAGATGCTGGAACCTTATATGTGCCGTCCTGCGACTGCACAGGTCAAACACTTTAGGGCACAGCGCACAAGGGAAAACGGCAGTCTTCTCCCCGTGGACCGTACTCAAATGTTTCACGCGGTGTTTGTATGACGAAAATTTTTCGTCGCAAATGGGACATTTGTACCGCTTGTTGGATTTGTGGACTTTGGCGACGTGAGCGTACATGGAGGCATAGGATGGAAACGTCTCCTTACACAGTCTGCAAGGGAAAGCGCCGCGCTCGTGAGTTCGAGCATGATTCATCATTCTGTGTAATGTCACAAAATTCTTTCCGCAATTCTCACAAATATATTGGCCGTAGTGTTCGTTCATGTGCCGGTGCAGACTCAGAAACATCTCGTATCTCTTTCCACATATCTGACAGCAGTATTCGTCTTTGCTCAACTTGTAAGGCAGTACACTTTCCCCATAAGTGCAGTCGATAGGTTTATTGTGTTCAGATTTCAAGTGCAATTTCAGATTAGTGTAATCGAGTATATCGACCCCGCATAACTTGCAAGTCGTCAAAGTAAAGTCCATTTTCAACGGTTCATATTTTCTCGGTTTAACTGTTATCTGAACGTCTGCATGCTCGTTTTTGTTGTGTTCCCGTAGTTTTTCTGGTTCCAAGAAAGTGTTTTTGCAGTAGTAACACATGTAGATTCCTTTCCTATATTTAAAAGGGTACGCTGTAGACGATTCTATTATAATGCTTATATTTTTTCTGAACAAAGTGCGTTTCTCATCGCCCATATCTCGAGGTGAGGCAAACAATGCAGCAGCAATCTTCTCTGTTTTCACAGAGATATTCTGCGTGTCAGCCTGCACGGTGCAAATCTCTCTGCCTTCATCGGCGATTTGCACAAGTCCAGATTTTCCTAAAAAAATAGAAAAACATCCGATATAGGACTCTCAAATTCCAGGGTTTAGTCTACATCACAATATTGCCACGCTACGTGTAATAAATATTCACATAAAGGAATAAAAAGCAATAAAATCAATAATTACAAAATATTCATTTATTAGAAAATAGTTACAAATTAATATACATTCGGCAATCTAATTTTTTTCAATGGTTCAGAGTTAGGATGGTGGGCTCTTAAGTGACTTTTAAGACTACATTTCTGAACAAAGGCATGATTACAAAATTCACAGACAAATCTTTTGTCGTTATTGTGTATTCGCATGTGTTCCTTTAAGGTCTTTAGTCTAGGGTAAGCTTTTTTGCAAACTTCACATTGGAAAGTTCTTTCTCCGACATGTTTGACCATGTGGTTCCTCAATTGCGCAGCAGTAACGAATTGATACGGACACATCATGCAGTAAAACTGTTTGAGCCGCGTGTGGACCTGTTGGATATGCTTAGTTCTTTGATTGCATAAAGCAAACACAGCCGAGCACAAGTGACACGGATATTCAACTTTCTGATCGTGAGCTATTTTCAAGTGCTTCGCTCTGTCTCCATACCGCTTGAAAGAATCTTGGCAATAGGGACATCTATACCTGTATTCGGGGCCATGGGCTAAGCTGATATGATTGTTTCTCAAGACACGTGTGGGGAAAACCTGATCACACTTTGTACATTTGTGAACGGAGCTATCATCAGCCGTCTCGTGTATCAGCAAATGGGCTTTCAGTCTCTGTGCAGCCGAAAAGGCTTTACCGCATTCAAAACAAATGTTATTTGGATAATGTTGATTGATGTGTGTATTAATTTTCGAGAACAATTCAAATCTTTGGTCGCAGTGCGTGCAGACGTATTCTTTTCCGTCAGTAATGAAGGGTGTTACACCTGAATCGATGCCCTGTTTTATCGGTTTGTTATGGGAAACGCGCAAGTGATCTTTAAGGGTGTCAATGTCTTTCATTTCTTGGAGACAAAGCTCGCATCTAAGTGCTGTAGCATCAACTTTGATGTTGTCCGACTGTCTGGCGAAACGCAGTACTTCTATTCTATTAGGATGTTCTATGGTGTGCTCCTTGACACCAGCAAGGTTTCCGAACGAAAGAGGACAGAAAGCGCAGATAAATGCCCCTCGCTTCCATCTAAAAGGACACGCGTTCGAACACTCAATGATTATAGCTGCATTGTCTCTGTGATCGTTAAACTTGCGTCGTGGTTTCCATTTTAGATTGACGTCGACGGAGCCTAAAAAAGAAGAAAATGATCTTTGAAATCCAGACATAAATTCTTTATTACCTTTTAAATTTTTAAGTAATTTGACATACCAGGCCAATTTTGTACGGTACGATATTAAGAGAACGCGTAGGAAAGTAAAAATTAAAATCAGATAGTATGAATTCGTTTATTCATATAACGATGTTATGCATAAAAATCGTCGTAGTACGTAGTATAACAGCTTTATCATGCATTAACTAAGTCATGGTTAATGTTTCCCTTTTCGTTTAAGCAAGTGCACGACACTCATATGCGAATACCTAAGCGTGCTACTACCAAATATGGCAGGGCACAAGTTACACCGATATTCTACTTTTTCGCCGTGAATCCGATCTAAGTGCCTTAAGCGAGAATGGTATGATTCAAAATGGACATCACACATAGGACAACGATATCTCTCTTTAGGACCATGCCCGACAGACATGTGCCTATTTTTGGTAGCACGATTAATAAAAACCAAATTACATTTAGGACATGCAAATTGTCCAGATTCGTGACTTGTCTGGTGAGCTCGCAACTTGTGTTTTCCCGAAAACCCTTTGCCACAAGTATGACACACGTAGCTTTGAAAATGATTGTTCATGTGCACGAACAGAGATAGAAATCTTTCAAACATTACCCCACAAAGCACGCATTTGTATTCTTTTCCAGTTAAAACAAACGGGATGACTCCGTCGCTATAATGCTGATTGATGGTTTTAGCGTGAACAGTATTCCAGTGGCTTTTTAGATCTTTTAACGTCAGTGGGTTTTCATTGCATATAGTGCAAGCTAGACCTGTGATGTCAATTCTTAAAGGAAATGAGGTTCGGACATTAGGATTTTCTAGAACGTCTAGTTTATTATGGATCGCAGAATGTATTCTCAGCTGTATCATGTCAGGGCAGTTAGTTGGACAATAGGCGCACATGAGTTTTCCACGTTGACATCTAAATGGCACAGCGTTTGAATACTGCAAGATCAATGCAGCGTTGGCTTTGTCCTCATCGACTCTGCGTCTTCGTTTCCACTTAACCTTGACTTGTGATTTCTTCTGTTCAGTGCCTTCTGGTCCTATAAAAAACAAAGTAATTTGAAACCGCCAAAATAACTGTCCTTTTAAAATGTTGTTTCTAACTAGGCGACTATTTCTGCATTTTTTTCTTTAAATGGATCAATAGATGTTTCTGAAGCTTAGATTTAGATACAAATGCCGATTGACACTCATCACATTTATACTTCTTATCTATTTTGGTATGGGTTCTTCGAAAATGTTCTGCGCGCTTCGACTTCGTATCAAAGGTTCTGCCACAAGTGGCACAATCGTAATTTCTTTTCTGCTGTCCGTGCTCGTCTATCAAGTGTTTAGCGCGAGCAATGTAATTTGTGAATGATTGCGAACAACGTGGACAAGAGTATCTATAGCCTTTTCTGTGTATTTTAACTTTATGACTCATACGTTCAACTCTAGTGAGTAATATTGCATCGCACTCTCCACAGGGAAAACTGCCGACCTCATGCGATTGCACATGCCTACGAAAACGAGACATGGACACAAAAGCTTTGCCACATTCATCACAAATATAGTTTTGATAATGCGTATTCATGTGTTGATTTATTTTCGGAAATGATTCAAACATTGAATTGCAAATCTTACATTGGAAACTATCATTGTCTAATTTAAATGGTAAAACTCCATCACTGTAATCAGAGTTCAGACCTTTCTCATGAAATGTTAGCAAGTGGGTTTTCAACTCGTCTATACTTTCCAAATATCTATTACACAGTCTGCAGGAAAAGTTTCCTATGTCAATTTTAAGCATGTTATTTTCAGTGATCTTGGCGAATACTCGTTTAGTAGGGGGTTCGTTCGAGTGGAATGTTATGACGTGTTTCTTCAGGGGTTCGATGTCAGCGAACTTAGATTCGCAGTACGAGCAATAGAAAACGCCATGGAACCATCTAAAGGCCCACGCAGTCGAAAACTGTAGAATCGCCATAGCATTTCGCCTCATCATTGTTTTCGCGATGCGTCTTTCCGATTCCTCAGGGAGCTCGATGGCTCGGCGTCGCCTGCGCATCTGTCGTTCACTGACCTTTTCTTTTAACTTCCTACAGGATTTTACCGTTGAAACCGAATCCGAATACGAACTAGCAGAACCTAAAAAGAAAATAAAACTACATTATCAACTGATCTACTGACAGTCACTAAAGTCGAGTTAAGAGTGAAAGTTACTTTATAACTTTAGGGAACGTGGGTAACACCACAGAGATAAGTACAAAATATTTCAAAAATACTTTATTAAACATAATACTGCTTTCCTGATCACATTTATTATATTTTGTGAGAATCTGGAATCGTTTAATCACCCAACTGGGGATGATTCGTTCGGACGTGTGCAAGTAACTGAGACCGTTGCTTGAAGACAGTGGTACATCACTTACAACCAAATTCTTCGTGTGTTTTCAGATGAGTAGTTAAAGCTCTATTCCTCGGAAATGACTTCCCGCAAACGTTACAATGGAAATTCTTTTCTCCAGTATGTCTGACCATATGCCTTTTTAATTCATAGCTCGTTTTGAACTGCCACTCGCAATAAGGACACCCATAATCCCTTTGAGGGGGGAAATGCACCGATTTTACGTGCATCGCTCTTTTCCCGCTGGTTTTGAAACTCAACTCGCAGTGCGAGCAGCTGTACAGCACTTTCTTCTCTCGGTGCGCTTCGTTTAAGTGGGCCATCCTCTCGTAGTACCCCTCGAATCGGAGACTGCAATGAGGACAACCATAACGAGGGCCCTTAGCATGAGCACGAGCTTTGTGAGAATCCCTAGCCGCCCGCATGGTGAATATCCGTCCGCATTCGTTGCACGGAAATGATCCCGAAGTGTGAATGTCGGAATGCTTTCTCAACCTTGTCGCCGTCATAAAGCTTTTGCCGCAAGTGGCGCAAATGTAGTGCTGATAGTGCACATTCATGTGTTCATATAGTTTAAGGAAGTAGTTGAACTTCTCCTTGCATATCACACATGTCCACGACTCTTTATCAAGAGCAAATGGTAAGACTCCGTCTGGGTGATTAAAGTCGAACATGTAACCATGTTGAACAACATGCTCCCGTACCTGTTTGACGTCTGTGAACGGTGCGGAACAAATACTACAGCAAGCTTCGACGATATCGATATTAATGAGAGGCATCTCCTTGAATTTACTGTAGATATCCTTGACGGTATGCCTGGACGCACACAGTCTCACGTGCTCTCTGAGCGAGTTGCACTCGGTGAAGTTAGCTTCACAGTAAGCACACTTGAATCTGTTTTGTTTCCATCTGAACGGACAAGCGGACCAGCACTCGAGAATCGCGGTGGCATTCTTCTTTATAATGATGCGAGCTTCGGCTCTGGCGCTCCTTCGGTAGCGCCGTTTGTGGGGGGCACTATTTTCTAATTGGTTTGGTATATTTTCCTTTTTCTCTACTTTTATCACAGTTTGTCCGGGCTGGCCTAAAAATAGAAAATATCGTGTCAGATTTCCTCATGCGGATTCTTCGATGATTTAAAATACCCTATGCTTGACGTCTCTATCCTTAATGTATAAAAGTTAATTAAATCAATTTAAATAGCAGTAGGAGACAGTTTTTTGCCCGTATACCAATCTATCTTGAACAACATAGCATCATAAAAAGTCAGAGTATAAGGTTTTATGGATGTAAATAAATACCACTGTTGCTTTCAAGTTTTGTTTATTACATTACCATGTGAGGGAATAAATTAACTTAATAAATATTCATTAATCCACTATATTATAAGATCTATAATAATAATCACTTTCATGCAAATAAGTTACATTAAAATATTAAATCTATCTAAGATTTGTTTATTGCAATACATAAGAATTTATGTAAAAACATATTATCAGGAATGATTCTTCAAATCTTTTTTAAACAAACGAATTTAATGCAAGCTTTCTAGTAATCTAGACACTAATAATTGGAATACGATTAAATAAAATAGCTCATTCATGTGACCATGATGTGTGCGGTTGAAAATTAAAATAGTAATTAGGATCCTATTAATATTATTTAATCAAGATTTTAAAAAATCTGATCCAGTAGTTTATCATTAATAAATCCAGTTCGTCAACGAGACGACGTAATCTAAGAACTAGACCTAAAATACTGCATGTCGCTTGTATAAATAAACTATCCAACATGGAAATGTTTCTTTGCAATATGTTTGTCTAGCGAGAGTTTAGAGATGAATCCTCTGGAGCAACTGCCACATTGGTAGCTGTAATCTGTCTCCTTTCTCATCCGGTGTGCCTTTACGTTGTGATGGTACTTTTGGGATCGCGTTTTAAACGTCATATGGCAAGTGGTGCACTCATACATGTCTGCGCCTGGTTTATAATTATGAAACTCCATTAGGTGCCGCTTGCGCAACTCCCAAGTGGCGAATCGCGGTTTCTCTTTACAGTACACGCACATGTAAGGCAGAGTAGTATGTTGAGTTTTCAGATGCAGACCTCTCTCTTCAATAGTGGAGAATGTAGCGACACAGCGGGGACAGCTGTATTTGTTTCCGTGAGGGATCTTGGTATGTGCAATCAACGCTGTTTCTGTTATAAACCCCTCGCCACATGTATCGCAAACGTAGTTCTGAAAGTGCTCTGCTGTATGTTTCTTTAATGACTTGAAGTCCATAAATTGTATTTTGCATATTGCGCAATTCCAACTAGTACCATCGCTTAATTTAAACGGAAGCACACCAGACTGCACATCAGCATTTATCGGTTGCTTGTGGTCATTTTTCAAATGAGTAATGAGATCATCAAGGCTGTCTATAGCCATAAAGCAAAGTTTACACTGAAGATCGGTTATATCGACTTTCAAAAACTCCTTACGGAGTTTTCTATTAAAGACTAGCTGGATGTCAAAATTGGCATGACGTGTGGCCATATGTGTTCTTAGCCCATTCGGATCGTTCGATTGGACTCTACAAAACACGCAATTAAAATTCTGTCCCCATGTCCTGAAGGGGCACGCCGTGGAACACTGTAAAATAATTTCAGTATTGCTGCGATGTTTTAGAGCTTTACCAAAGCGAGGTTTGTACGAGGTTTTGTAACATTTGAATTTTCGTTCGTGCTGCCTCAAACCATGTTCTGACAAGAACGTAGCGCCGCATTTCTCACAAGTGAATATTTTAACATGACTCCGCAAATGACTATTAATTTGAGAAAACTCTGAAAAAGATTTGTCGCAGTCTAGACACATCCAGTGACCTGTCGGGCCTTGTCTGTATGGAAGAACTCCAAAAGGTACATCGAAATTAACGCCGATTTCGTGGTCTCGAGATATATGCGTCATAAATGTCTCAACATTCGGTATTATGTCTTGCAAACACAGATTGCATTTGAACTCCGTAATATCAATTTTCAGGTCATCTACGACTTTATAAAAAGCACTATTGAAATCTGCGTTAGGATGATCTGTCTTCATGTGGTTTCTCAGTGCAGCCATCGGTTCAAATTCATCGTGACAGTACGAACAGACGATTCTATTAAATCGCGTTTTAAAAGGGAAAGCGGTCGAATGTTTTAAAATAAGCACAGCGTTTTGACGTTGAGGATTCTGGTCAACAGATCTTTCAAATAATCTCTTTTTAGGTTTATTCCGTTCGATACTCTTTTTGGGTTTGCTTTGTTTTTCGCTAAGCCCGTCATTTTCCTTTGTGGCCCCTAAAAAAAAAAAGAACCACATCATTATTATGTTCCATATAACGTTCGTTTAATTTAAGGGCAAGCATTATTTCAATTCAAGCACGCCTTCAACACTACATACACAAATTCTATCTAGCTTAGTGTAATCGCGTATATTAGTACATTCTCTATCACCTGATTGATGATTATCACACATCAAAATGTTTCTTAGCGATGTGTTTATCCAGAAAGAGCTTAGTTGTAAAGGCTTTAGGGCAGCTTGGGCAGGGATAGTTTAGTTCAGTGTCCTTTTTCATTCTATGCGTTCTCGCCATGTGATTGTATTTACCCGATCTTGTTTTGAAGGATTTTTGACAAGTGGAACATTCGTACTTATCGGCACCCGTTTTACAATTGTGAACCTCCATAAGATGTTTCTTGCGCAATTCCCAGTTTGCAAAACGTGGTTTCTCTTTACAATAATTACACATATACGGCATCGACGTATGTTGCGTTTTTACATGTATATTTCGCTCATCCAACGAAGAAAACGTAGCAATACACCGACTACAACTATACTTGTTTTCGTGTGGTATTTTAGTGTGCGCAATCATGGCCGACTCTGTGATAAAGCCTTCCCCGCATGTATCACAAACATAATTCTGGAAGTGTTGTGAAGTGTGCTTTTTCAACGATACGAAATCTTTGAACTCGTTCGGACACATAGTACATTTCCATATGGATCCATCATTTAGTCGGAATGGTAGCACTCCTAACTGGGCGTCCGTGTTGAGAGGTTGATGATGATCATTTTTCAGATGGTACGTTAAGCCCTCAAAATCTACGATAGGCATAAAACAAAGTTTACACTGAAGATCAGTGATATCAATTTTTAGGAATTCTTTGCCAAGTTTCTTATAAAATGCAGTCTGCACATCATAATTTGCATGCCGTGTCGCCATGTGGCTTCTCAAGCTGTTTGGATCGCTAAACTGGACGCGACAGAAGACGCAATTAAAATTATTTTTCCAGGTGCGAAAAGGACACGCTGTAGTATATTGGAGAATGATTTCGGCATTGCCCCGCGGTTTCATTATACGCCCGTTCCTGGGTTTGTAAGCCGTTCGGAAGCATTTTACTTGGCGATGGTGATCTCGCAGCGCATGAGCAGACAAGAAGGTTGTGCCACATTTGTCGCAGCTGAAGTTCATAAAATGACAACCAATATGGCGTTTAAAGTTGACGAAATCGGTAAATACTCTCTGACAGTATACACACAAGAAATGACTGTCAACAGTTTGTTTATATGGTAGTACGCCAAAACGTGCGTTAAATTTGACAGATTTACCATGTTTGTGACAAAAGTGAGTCATTAATGTATCGATATCGGCGATCGCTTCGTTGCATATCTTACAGGTTAAATCTGTTATGTCTACTTTGACTAAATTATCTTTAGCTCTATAAAACACGTTTTTGAAGTCTGAATTGAGATGCTCAGTTTTCATGTGATATCTAAGAAGTGTGAGAGTATCGTACTCTTCATGGCAATAGGCGCAAAGTATTTGACTAAAACGTGTTTTAAACGGATAAGCTGTTGAAAATCTGAGAATCATTTCAGCATTGCGCCGCTGTGGCGTCTGGTACACAAGGACTATTTTCTTTTTTGTGTCGGTCTCACAACGTCCATGAATTTCCAATGTGGACCCTAAAAACAAAAAAGAATATGGTCAGTGTGTTGCCAAACGGGTCACTATCGTCTATTTATAAATGGCAAGTGATTTTCTCGAATTGAAAAGGCAGTTCAGACTGATCATGCGGTTTAATTGTTAAAACTTCAATTATGTTAACAGTTTAGAATTCAAAAGATACGTTAGGGTGGTGAGACTTCATGTGCCCTTTCAAGCTAACTTTCTGCGCAAACTGTTTATCGCATACGAGACATTCAAATCTCTTGTTTTCACTGTGAATCCACATGTGCTGCTTTAGATACTTGTCCCTGGAGAATGCCTTGGAACACACCGTACATTGAAAGAGTTTTTCCCCGGAGTGGCCAAGCCTATGGTCTTCTAAACTTCTTTTATCGGCAAACGTTTGACCGCAGCAAGCACAAACGAAGTTTTCATTGGTGTGGCTTAACTTGTAATGTTTATAGAATTTTCTTCGGTTCTCATACACATTCTGACATTCCGGACAGTTGTACTTTTTCATAGGACGCCCGTGATATTCGCTTAAATGTTTTTGTTTCATCTCCCAAGATAGGAACCTATCGCCACAAACAATACAACAAAAGGGCCAACATGATTTAGAATTTTTGACGTGCTCTCGTTTCTTTTCCAAGTTAGGAAAGCCTTTCCAGCATTTCCTGCACAAGTGCTTCCCAGAATGGGCACATCTGATATGATAACGCAAAGCTTCGTTTTTATGATAGTTCCTTCCACAAATGTCGCAGGTGTATGTCAGAGAGTGAGCTGTGGTATGACGATCGAGTTTGACCATTGACGGGAGTTTCTTTTTGCAAATAAAGCAAGACCAGTTGCCACTTTCCATTTTATACGGTTGCATACCTATTCCGTAATCGAAATCTAGTGCGGCGGAGTCGTGACACTCGTGTATGTGTTTTGCAATATTGTTGAGGTCATCGAACGTTTCGGCGCACACTCTACACCTGAGTCCAGTCAGGTCAACTTTGAGGTTTTCTCTGCTGCGGTGGCAATGCGCAAACGCGGTGGATACTCTGTAAGTTTTGTGGACATCGTCCATATGTGCTCTGTAGTCTTCAGGGTTCTGGTAAGACTCACAGCAGTACACGCAAAGCATCTCGTTGCGTTGCAAACGGAATGGGTACGCAGTGGAATATTGCAAAACAACTTCTGCATTCCGTTTCGCCATTACGTAATTGGGTGATGATTCTAGAAAAAGAAAAAAAAACTAGTTGGGACTGATAGTGCTCAGATGTGCAGAGATAAAGAAGAGTGAGTTTAGAAATAGAGATTTACGACCCCATTTTTTTAAGGAACGACAAATACAGTATGATAAATGAAAAATATGTATTTATTATTAATATTTTATTTATTTCAAACTTAACATCGATTTTGTATTGACAAATTATATCCACTAACAAGTATCTAACAAGTCAATAAACTTAAAATAAAAATAGTCGACTGATCAACGATTGTCAGCCAGTGATTATGTGAGTTTTTTTAACCTCCATTAAACATTGTTTATAAACAAATAATCAAATCGTAGGCACACAAATACATAGAATATGCTCGTAAAATACGATGTTAAGTGCTTTTTATTTAAAAAAAATCGAAGTACACCAGTATTATAATCTCAAATTATAATTTCAGTATACCTATTACAATATTAATGCAAGTAAGAATGTTAAAACACCGTTTAATAACAGCGAGAAAAGATACTTATGGTCATTTATTTTAAATATTCTGTTAGTAAAAATAAAACAATTTATTTTTTACATTCAATGCTTTTAGGCAGTTCCAACTATACATTTGCTTTTATAAGATTAGTGATGATCCCATGATCAATGTACAGATACTAGTGAAGTACCTAAATGCTAGTATATTATGTATCATGATTTCAATCCTTTAAAATACATAAACCTACATGTCAACTGTACTTTAAGAAAATGTTTGTAGTGTCGTTAAGCCCTGTTCGGTCATGATGATAATAAACATTACGATGACAAGAAAGACAAATCATCAAGTATGATTATTCAAAATTCTATGGTTTTTTACACGATTTCAGCTACTTTCAGACGCCAGCTCCGGGTGATAAGTATTAATATGTTTTACCCAACTGATTTTTTGATTGAATTTCATGTCGCACAGTTCACATTGGTATTTTTTAACATCACTGTGGATCCACATGTGAAGTGTTAGGGTAGATCTCCTATGAAACGATTTGCCGCATACTCCACAAGTGTGGTTCTTTTCCTTGGTATGAGTTATCATATGCCTCTGCAAAGCGGGCTTAGTGTGAAACTTCTTCGAGCAAATGGAACACACGTGGTGATTATCAGTGTGCTCTATGACAAAGTGGACTCTTAAAGCGTCCCGTTTTTCGAAGACCGTCCCGCATTCAGCGCATGGAAAACTTACCTTTGTACCATGAACCTCTTCCATGTGGGTATCTCTCTTACTCATGGAATAAAATCGGTCCCCGCAAATTTGGCATTTGTGTATACAGCACGCTTTGGATTCAAGCAAATGCGCTTTGAGGTCCTCTGGAAAAGGGAACTCCAGTTTGCACTTTTTGCACGTCTGTTGAGGTTGAGAGATTCCATGGTTGATTTTCATATGCTGTTTCAGTGTCCTTATCGATGAATAAGCATTGCCGCACTTATTGCAGGTCACGTTCAAGAAATGTGATTGCGTGTGTTTAGCTAGCGCATAAATGTTATTGTACCTGTTTTCACATAGAGCACAATCGAAGTTATCGTTATTCATTATAAACGGTATAAGTCCTAAAAAATGGTCCAAATTTAATTCAGTTAAGTCGTGTACAAGAAATAAATGTTGTGCTATATCTTTTAAGCTTCCAAACGCTTTATTACAATGGCGGCATTGCATTCCAGTGCAGTCGGCTTTGACAGCAGCTCCAGATGCTTTGTTCACGGCCTTTGTAACGTCAAACTCGTCGTGTTCAGTTTCCATGTGCTCTCTGAACAGGGATGAAGTATGACAACTATCGAAGCAGTACACGCAAGCCAGCTTCTGATCCTGTAGCTTGAAGGGGTAAGCAGTAGTATTTTGCAATAAGATCGTGGCGTTGAGTCGCGCGTCCGTGTCCGTCTGACTACTCTCTAGAACAAACAGAAATACTCCTGGTGAGTTGTTGAATTATTTAATGATTCCCCATTAATTCTGGTCTGAATATCTTATAAAAGTGACAGATCATCGAGTGCACATAGATAGGATCGGACACTCCTACTCTTCATCGCCCTGCAATTGATGATTGTGCTCTACAGCTGAATTTTCGTCAGAATTCATAGACACGTCAATTGGGAATCTTTTGGGAAGTAGTGGCAACGCTAGGATGGTAAGTTTTCATGTGGACCTTCCACGAGACCCTTTGATTTAACCGCTAGATAGAATCAGAACATTTAAATCGCTTGAGCTCACTGTGAATATGCTGCGCCAAGGTCTTTTTGCTGACAAAAGCCTCAGCACAAATTAACCAGGAAACCTCTTTATCGTTTGTGTGTACAGCCATATGTTTTTAAGAGCCGATTTTGATTTAAATTTCTTGCCGCATTGGCAAGAAAAACATTGGTAATTACTGTTTAACTTATAGGCACGCCTGGATGATACGACTTCATGTGCGATTTCCACGTAACTTTCTGATTAAACTTTTTGTGACAATCAACACATTCAAATCTCTTGTGTTCGCTGTGAATCCACATGTGCTGCACTAAATTCTGTTTTCTTCTGAACGTTTTCGAACAAACTGTGCATAAAAACGGCTTTTCCTTTGTATGTACATACATCATGTGTTTTCTCAGGGAGGATTTTCTGGTAAACTTCATACCGCATTCGCAAGTAGGAGACTCATTTGTGTGAGCCAGAGTAAAGTGATCTTTAAATGATGGCCTGTCTGAGAAAATCTTCTGACACTCAGGGCAAACGTATGATTTCGATTGTATCCCGTGAACTTCGGTTCTATGCGTATTCCTCAGCGCCAGCGTAAGGAATCTCTCACGACATATCGGACACATGTGCTCCCAGCACTGCGGTGTTTTTTTAATATGGTGTCTTAATTCAAACAAAGTGTCAAAAGATTTCTTACATCTCGCGCAAATACGGTTGCCATTATTATTGTGAGCTACATTTTGGTGTTTTCGAAGTACGGCCAAACGGATAAACGATCTTCCACACTCGCATGTGTGCTTACTAAAATGTTCTTGAGTATGCCGGCTGAGTGCGCGTAGTGTTATAAATTTACGATCGCAAATTACACAGTCCCATTTTCCGCCAGGTAGATTGAACGGTTGTACTGCTAATTCGTAAGTCTTGTCGATGTTGCAACCGTGTTGTGTTACTAAATGTTCTACTGCGTCGTCTATTTTGCTTAAGGTAACTGAACATTTTCTACATCGAAGGTCTGTGCAGTCGATTTTGATATGAGTATCAGCGACATGAGCGAATGCGACGCTTAAATTAACGCCTGGGTGGTGTTGAGACACATGTTTCCTAAAGATACAGGGATCATCAAAACTGTCACAGCAATACACGCAAACCATTGAGCTTTCGGGTAGCTTAAATGGGTATGCTGTTGTATATTGGACTATTGCCTTGGCGTTATTTCTCGCGATGGACGTCGGATTTATTCCTAGAACAAAGAAAATAAAACTTTGTCAATTTCTTTTCTATTTCCCACAAAAGGCTTTTGGTAGAATTATCCGGATCCCAACCAAATTATAATGTCCAAAATTCTAAATAGGACGACAGTATTTATCTATTCTTGTCCACTGGTCATCCATTCACGTTCGGTCTAATCTTAGCTTTAGGTTCTTTTAGAACGTAGATCTGCTGTGTAATATAGTAGTGTTTATGTGTACTTATTTATTTATTTCAATAATTTATCAACTTCGTTTCTGAAATAAACAATTTTATTTAATTTAATTTCATTATCTATCAATCCTGACCATATTTCCTGAAAATAGTTTTTTTTAAACATTTCAATTATCATATTCGCAGTCGCAGGTCACTATGGAAATGAAAAATACAGCGCTATGAGAAAAAATATATATTCAGGTCTGGTGTTCCACAGGGCATGAAATGGTCCAACTGAATGTAACTGAATTAAATCAAAACCTATCTATTCTAACTTATAGGAACGCTTGGATGATAAGACTTCATGTGCGACTTCCACGTGACTTTCTGATTAAACTGTTTGTTACAATCAACACATTCGAATCTCTTGTGTTCGCTGTGAATCCACATGTGCTGCACTAAATTCTTTTTTCTGGAAAACGCTTTCGCACAAACCGTGCACGGGAACAACTTCTCCTTTGTGTGTATAACCATATGTTTCTTCAGATTGGATTTCGAATCGAATTTCTTACCGCATGAGCAAGAGAAATAATCGTTCGTGTGAGTAGTGATGAAATGTATTCTATATTTTTGTCTGTCCGGAAAAACTTCGGGGCACTCGGGACAGGGGTACTCCTTCGTCTCCATTCCATGAACCTGGGTCCTGTGTGCGTTCCTCAAGGTCGTGGAGACGAACCTCTCACCGCAGAATTTACATACGAACGCCCAACAGCGCGGCGACTCCAAAACGTGTTTTCTTTTAGCTTCCAAAGATTCGAAAGTATTTTTACATTTCACACAAATCCGTTGCTCGCCTATGTGCGACACCTTTTTGTGGAATCGGAGCGATGATACTGAAAAGTACGACTTTCCGCACGACTCACAGGTAACCTTGGGGAAATGCGCCTGAGTGTGGCGACTTAACGCCCGTAGTGATATGAATTTGCTTTCGCACATGGCACAAACCCACTTCTCATCGGGCAGTATGAACGGTTGTACACCGAGATCGCAACTTAAATCGATGTCCTGGTCATGTTCTTTTATCAAATGTTCGACGGCTTCGTCTATTTTGTTGAGAGTTACATAACAGATTCTGCACCGAAGATCTGTACAGTCAATTTTGATGTAGCCTTCAGGAATGTGAGCGAACGCAACCCGTAGTTTTACTTCTGGGTGTGATTCGGACATGTGTTGCCTAAACCGCGGCGGGTCGTCGAAGCTGTCGCAACAGTACACGCACACCATGAACCGTTCTGGCAGCTTGAACGGGTACGCAGTCGTATATCGGACTATGAGCTTGGCGTTGCGCTTCGCGTTGGCCATCGGATTATATTCTAGAACAAAGAGAAAAGCACTTGGTCAGTCTTTTCCTCTCCGATTACATTATTGGGTGTATGTCGATGACGTAAGTCTTGATTTGAGTGCAATGCACAAATATTGAACAGAATACAATAAGTTAAATAAAGACAAGACAAATGCTTACATTCTTATAACTTTGCACTATTTAAACCGTTGAGACGGCATATTTTCCAGTGATTCCGAAATTTTTCACCTCTGGGGAAAACATCTCGGCACTCCGGGCACGCCTGTGAGCGTTTATGGTGTTGAACGACATTGTGCACTCTGGCCAAGTGATTGACCCTTTGATTCCATGTCATGAACCGTTCCCCGCAAACTTTGCACAAATGCGCCCAGCATTGAGGCGACTCGTTCCAATGCTTCCTTCTAGCTTCTACAGACTTAAAAGTTCGTTTACATTTCCGGCAAAGTTTATTGTCACCTACATTATCATGAGAAATCCTCAAATGAGCCTTTAACGACGAGAACGTCGCATACGACTTTCCGCACGACTCACACGTGTGTTTGAAGAAGTGACTCTGGGTGTGCCTGCTGAGCGAACGGAGCCCGGAAAACTTTTCGTTGCACAAAGCGCACGTGTACCGAACATCGTCAAGTATGAACGGTTGTAATCCGAGATCGTATTTCAAATTGAGACCGGATATGTTGTGATCTCGTATTAGGTGTTCCGCGGCGCTTTTCAAGTCTTTCTGTGATTGTGAGCACAATCGACACCGAAGCTCTGTGCAATCGGCTTTGCCATATCCCTCTAAAACGTGCGAGAACGCCACGTTCACTGGAAAATCTTCGTGTTCAGAATCCATGTGCCGTCGGAACACCGCCGAGCTGGTAAAGCTCTCGTAACAGTACACACAAACTAAGGAACATTCCGGCAGCCTAAAAGGATATGCCGTAATATATTTTATTATTATTTCAGCGTTCTTCCTCGCCGCGCACATCGGTTTGTGGTCTAGAACAAAGAAATGTTCTTAGTCATTTATCTGTTCTGTAACCATTATAATAACGCTGCTAAGATAATTAAGCAACTAACGTTTCTGTCAAAAAAGCAACAGAGTTTTTAATATCTAATGATCGTGCAAAGTAGTCGCCAAAACAGTTCCATCAAGATTATCTAATAAGTCAGTCACAAAGACATATAATATTTTTATAATCCTTGAATAATTTCTCGTTTAAGTTTTATTTTTTTTCCATTCATCGTAAGTATTGGGCGGCTTATACGGGGGAATTTCTAATCCTGGATGATACGACTTCATATGCGTCCTCCAACTAACTCTCTGGTTGAAGTGTTTATTGCAAAAGGTACACTCAAACCGTTTGTGCTCACTGTGGATCCACATGTGCTGTTTTAAATTCTTTTGCCTGGCAAACGATTTCGAACAAACAGTACAAGGAAACAACCGTTCTTTTGTATGAGTAACCCTATGTTCGTTAAGTTTTCTCTCGGTGACAAACTTCAACCCGCAGTCTGGACAAGGAAAATGATCATTAGTATGGTTTAATTTGAAATGTTTGTTATGCGACCATGCCGTATTAAAGACTTCTCCACATTCTGCACACACGTAAGTCCGTTTCTCCACAGCATGTTCACTGGCCAGATGAATTTTCTTCTGATTCCATGTGATGAATCGTTTGTTGCACACTTTGCAAATATACTGCCAGCAATCGGGCGATTCGGTCATGTGCTTTCTCCTAGCCTCTAACGTCTTGAAAGTACTCTTACATTTTACACAGTACCGTTGATCGCCTAGAACATGCGAAGCTCTGATATGAACTTTCAAAGACTGTAACGTCGGATAAGACTTGCCACACGTTTCGCACATACAATCAGAATAGTGGGTCTGGATGTGTCTGCTTAGCATACGGAGCCCTGAGAATTTTTCATCACACTTCGAACATCCATAGCGGTCAGCGTCCAATTTGAACGGAATTATTCCAAGGTTGCATTTCAAATTCAAGTCGGTCATGTTGTGATGTAGAAAGAGGTGATTGGCTGCGTTTTCAATATCTTCGTGTTTGATAGAGCAGAGGCGGCATTTTAATTCGGTACAATCGGCTTTTATGGCTCGATAATGACGAAAAAATATGTGATTCAGAGGTAAGTCCTCATGCTCTCTATCCATGTGCTTCCGAAACAGCGAGGAATCCGCAAACGATTCGTCACAGAACACGCAAACTACTGTACACTCTGGAAGTCTGAACGGATACGCTGTAGTATATTTCAGTATTATTTCGGCGTTCCGCTTCACGATGTAATCGTAGTCTAGAACAAAACAAACAAATTGATGCTGAACATGTTTTCTGACTTTACTAATTAAATAAGGGTCCACTTTTATGGCATATTTTTTTCTGTTTATTCTAAATATTTAATTATACGACGTAAAACGTTACTACAAAAAAAATCAACTTAAGGTAAAATGCACTACGCAAGACTTGCTTAAACCTTACATAGTGCATTCTCGCACGCCAATGGTGTAGGAACAATCCTTATTTACTGAGCAATACCAATGACTTTTGCGTGTAAAAACAATAAAGTATCTAATTGCTTTTAAAGTAATTATAGTTTAATAATAGTTAAAGTCGAATAGATATGGGAGCGAACGTCTCTTTATTTTTTCGGTAGGATACGGTATATTTTTATCTCTGATTTTTATTTGATGTATATACATTTTAATTTAACTAACACAAACTATTGCACAAGAGCTGCTTATGAACTTTGGTCTTAGATTTACACTTTGAAAACAAATTAAGTCGTCTTTAAGACTGAAAGCAGGATTTTAAGGTTGTTGTTTTTCCCCTCATCGAAGGCGCTCGTCGATTGATAAGGAGGAATGTATATTTCAGGATGGTAAGATTTCATGTGCGTCTTCCAACTGACCCTCTGATTGAACTGTTTATTACACAGAGTACACTCGAACCTCTTGTGCTCGCTGTGAATCCACATATGCTGGACTAAATTCTTTTTCCTAGGAAACGATTTGGAACAAACTGTACACGGAAATAGTCTTTCCTTCGTATGAACTACTCGATGCTCGTTCAAATCGCGTTTCGTTTCGAATTTCAATCCGCAGCATGAACACATGAAATTGTCATCTGTGTGAGTTATTTTGAAATGGGCTCGGTATTTTTTTCTATCTATGAAGATAGCACCGCATTCCGGACACACATAAGACCTTTTTCCAGTACCGTGGACCTGAGCGAGATGGGCCTGCTTCAAGTTCCACGTTATAAAACGCTCTCCACAAACGTTACACAAATGCGACCAACATTTTCTCGATTCTTTCAAATGGTTTCGCTTAGCTTCTAACGTACTAAAAGTGGCCTTGCATTTCCTACAAATTCGTTGGTCTTGGATGTGTGAGAATCTAATATGATGGTTCAGGGTTGTCATGGTTGCGTACGATTTGCCGCACGCCTCGCACGTGTACTTTAGGAAGTGGGTTTGTGTGTGTCTGCTGAGTTGTCGTAGGCATAAAGATTTGGAACTGCATATAGCGCAAATGAATTTTTCTTTCGCTAATCTAAAAGGTTGAATCCCCAGGTCTGTGCTCAAGTCGATCGGTTGGTGGTGGACCAACTGTAAATGTTGTGCCACGTCTTCCAAGCTTGTCGATGTGTCGGAGCACAGCCTACAGCGGAGGTCGGTGCAGTCCGCTTTGATGAAGCCCTCATGGCAATGAGCGAAGGCCATCCTGACTTTGAACGTCTGATGCTCGGTCTCCATATGTTCCCTATAGGAGGAGGAGTTCTTAAAGCTCTCGGCGCAGTACACACAGACCATATTATCCTCCGGCAGTCGAAACGGGTACACTGTCGCGTATTTCACTATTATCTCGGCGTTGCGTCTCGCGATGATATTAGAATCGATTTCTAGAACAAAAAGAAATGTCCTTGGTCATTCAACTGTGCTGTTTGATCGAAAGTTTGTTTTTTTGTACAAAGTAAATTGTTTCACGACCGGATTCCAAGGATATATACGTTGGTTAATGTCATTAAAGATACTTTATGTGAATAATTTATGACCTACTAAAGACTCCAGAGGTAAAGAAGTGAAGAATTACGTTAAGAACCGGAAATGTTTTAAATTACATTTTAACAGACTTGTATTAAACAGATTGCTATATTTTATCAAAACGAAAGGTAGAAAAAAACTTAGACATGCCTTATCAAGTCGTTGGTTTTTCTGGAAATATCTTTGAACACGCATCAGGGTGATGTTTTTTCATGTGCAACTTCAATTTCGTCCGCCCTATGAATTTGCGACTGCAGACTGGGCATTTTATCTTCTTGCTGTCATCATGTGTAACCACGTGGTACGCGTAAGCTTTCTGCCTGGAAAACGATTTGTCGCAAACTTCACAAACGAGAGGTCTTTGACCTGTGTGCCCACGCATGTGTTCTGTGAGCGACCTTCTGATGCCAAAAGTTTTCCCGCAATGAGGACACTTAAGTTCATCCGTGTGTTCCGCCTTGAAATGCACGTATAATCGCATACGCTTTTCGAATACAGCATCGCACTCGGTGCAGCGATACTCGGGTTTGGGAATACCGTGCACGTCTTGCAAATGCTGCTGCTGTAGTTCAAAGAACAGAAAGCGATCTTTGCATAGCTTACAAGCGTATGGCAGACAAGTCTTGCTATTTTTAACGTGTGCGATCTTAGCTTGTGCAGTCGGAAAAGGTTTCTTGCACACTCTACACATATGTTTATGGGAATGTTGTCTTTCGATGTGAATGCGAATACCGGTGTTAGTCTCGCAACGTTTACCACATATATCGCATATGTGCTGGTAGAAGTGCGTTCCAGTGTGCCTCGACAGCGGCACGTAGCCGGTGAACTTCTGATTGCACACTACGCATTCGTAATTCTTATCTAGTTTCAAAGGAATGATACCGAGACTTATTTGGATGTCGATTCCTAGTTTGTGTTTTTCGATTAAATGTTCTGCTAGAGGTTGTAACGAGGTAAATGGATTGTTACAGAGAAGGCAGTGGAGATCAGTGATGTCAACGCGTAACTGAAGATCACAGTTTAGTTTCGTTAGGCAAGAGGTTCTGTTAGTAGACAAATGCTCTTGGCTCATATGAGACCTAAAAAGTGAGGGATCGTCGAATTTACCGGTGCAAAAACAGCATCGTATATTTTTAGAAATTCGGACAGGGTAAACGCTGGAATATCGCATTATAACTTCAATATTTTTCTTCACGCGTTGCCTTGTTAGCGTAGTAACTGATTGCTCGATCTCCTTAGTACTTGCTAGTTTGCTGCAGGCGGCAACACTTCCGTTTTCTGGGTTTATTTCTACAAAAAGAGAAGTAACGATTTCTAGTTCAAATTGCTAAAATTAATGTATTTAAAGGTTAATTTTTTAAGTCAGGGCATAGAAGGAACACTTAAACCCTAAACATAATAAACGGCCTCTATCGATATTTTCAATAAACAAACATGACCTCTGTTCAGTAAATTGTGTATATTTCATTCAATAAAACATTATGAGATTTTCGCCATCAATACATAATTGTATTCACGTTACACAACACGATACATTTTCCTAAGACTAAAATATTTACATTTTGCATTCTCTGGTGTACTACTACGTGCTAAATATTGCTACGACGAACACTAAGAAACATGTTTCTCTAAATGCCTATTCAGCCTGGAAGGTGTGGCAAACTTGAGACCGCAGTGTATGCACAAGAGACAGTCTTGCGAGTGTCTCAGTTTGAAATGATCATAAAACGCGCGACGATCTTCGCATACCCACTCGCAATTTGTGCAGCGGTAAGTCTTTTTTTGCATGCCATGGATTTCTATCATGTGCTTCTGTTTCATTTCCCAACTGGGGAATCTCTCCGGACACTCAAGACAGCAGTGGAGCATACACCGCTTTTCTGTCCTCTGATGTACCGCTTTGGCCTCCATAGACGGGAATACTGTTTGGCAACGTCTACAGAACGCCTTGTTTTCCTCATCATGTTTAGCCCTGACGTGCTGCACCAAACCAGTCGCCGCTTTGTAGCTCTTGCCGCATACCTCGCAAACGTGATTTTGGAAATGCGTTATGGTGTGCTTGTTGAGGTGTAAAAGAGAAGGCAAGCTTTTATCGCAGATAGCACATTTCCACGCGTCTCTTTGCAGGAGGTACGGCATGATGCCTAACTCTGCATTGAAGTTGACCGGTTTGTCGTGAACGTCTTTTAGGTGTACAGCTATGTCTTTGAGCGAGTTGTGTTTTTGCAAGCATATCCTGCATTTGAGATCGGTTATATCGGCTTTGAGCGGTTCCGTTTTGGGCAGTTTAACGAACGCCATGGCAAGAGTGAACGTTTGGTGCTCATGTTTCATATGCTCTCTGAACTGGTCGGGGTCGTCGAGCAAGTCTGCGCAGTAAACGCACCGCAACGACTTGAGGTTCACGCGGAAAGGGTACGCGGTCGCGTTCTTTATGATAATCTCCGCGTTCCTCCGCACGAGGTAGTTTGGCGTTACGTCTAGAAAAGGAAAAAAATGTGTTGTAGTTCGCCCGGTTTGGTACTGACACGTTGCAGGACTAATCATCACTCGGTCAAGTTGCTCCAACAGTTTGCCAAAGCAGTACTTTAAGTAAAATTTGGTTTCAAGAATGTAAGGTTTAAGTCATAGGGTTTAGGAATAAATAGCTAGTAGCTTCAGTAGACGATAAAATAAGTACTTAGTTATAAAGGTTTTTAGGTAACACCATAAAGAAGCAATGAAATGGTCGTAGAATTCTAATAGTAAAAGTTTGAGATCAAAATATAGCTTAATAGATCTTTCCTTAAGAAAATTGTTGCTGAAGCAAAGATTACTTGTATGCCTAATTGCCTACACAACATGTTTAGACATGTGCCGCCGTAGCCGATACCGCGATAGAAACTTCAAGCCGCAATGTTTGCACATGGCACAGTCCTCCGAATGCTGAAGTTTAAAGTGGTGATAGTAAGAGTTCTCCTTTGTAAACGTAATGTCGCAATCGGCGCACCTATAAGTGCGTTTGGACTGGCCATGTGCCACCTCCAGATGTCGCTTCCTCGAGTTCCAATCAACGAACCGCTCGTTGCATTTCGGACAGCAGTACGGCATGCATGCCTTCTCCGCTCTTCTATGCTTCTCTTTCGCCTCCATCGTGGGGAAGAACTTGCCACATTTCTTGCAGGACACCTCATAATCCTGGTGTTTTGATCTCACGTGACGGAGTAAGCCGGTAGTCGCAATGTAGCTGCACCCACAAACGTGGCAGACGTAGCTTAGAAAATGCGTGATAGTGTGCCTGTTGAGATGGAACAACGACGGCAGACTCTTCTCGCAGACCGCGCAAATGAAGGAGTCTTTTTGTAAAAAGTACGGCATCACGCCAATTTTCGCTTTCGTGTTAATCTTGTGGTTGTGAACTTCGGCAAGATGCTTTGCCATCGCTTCCAAGTCGTGTTTCTCGGAACACAGTCTACATCGTAAATTTGTCAGATCTACTTTGATGAATTCCGGTTTCGGGAGGTTATGGAATGCGATCTTAATGCTGAACTGTTCGTGTTCGTCGTCCATGTGTTTCCTGAAGACGTCTGGGTCGTCATACAGCTCCTGGCAGTAGACGCACAGTATCGACTTATCATTGACGCGGAACGGATAAGCGGTCGAGTACCGCACGATGATCTCCGCGTTGCCCCGCACGGGGTCGTACCGATCGGCTAAAAAAGAAAACATTCTCTTTGTAGGCGGTCGCTGTACATGGAGGTATCACGGCGGTAACGGTTACGGCTTAGCGGCGAGAGTAGGCGAATCTTCATACGTGAATCGAAACGGTAGGATAACTTGGATAATGGTTAGGTAATTCAAAGTGCTTTTGGGTGCACAAACCCGTCGGTGTTAAAGTTTAAAATCCGATAAATGCTTAGCCTAGTAAATTATGACTAGGACAAATAATATCACACAGCTGTAAATCGCAGTACATTTTGTGTACATGACGAATTTGGAAAGAGTTATAAAACATCACAGCGGAGTGAAGAATTTGTCGCATACATCAAACGAATTGCTAGATCGAATGTAACTTGTAACAACAGAATTTAAGGAGAGAAGTACTTTTTGTAAGCATTCCTCTCATTTTTTTGACTTGTATTCGTTCTAGCAAACCGAAAGATGCGAGGGCATTTGCCTCATCATATGGAAACGTCTCTTAAATGTCAAGTAAATAATTTCACTGATGACTACAGCCTTGATTCTTCAGGCCAATATTCACCATGTAAATATGAACAGAGCTTTCTTATCAAATTAAATGGCTAACACTTACCTGGTTTGAAATACAGGAACCGTTGGTATTCAGGGATTCGAACCCTTCTCAATACACTCTTGTAGTAGATCCTTGACGCCTTGCCGATGAACGTCGTCGAACTAAATGTATCCTAACATGGTATGCCTGATTCATATCCAAAAGAACTCTCGACTATTAGGGACTCTCCTGTAGCTTGATTAGAAAGAAAACCCCAACCAGTGAAGATTGGGTACAGAGTCCTGTAGAGTCATTATCCTAAACCTAGTATCCTATACTATAGCCTATAACTTTACAATACGTTACACAAACTTTGTTCGTATTTTTGAATTAGTGCCTGGAGCTCTATTTTTTTAACACTCGTATGACATTCTGATGGCGAGTAAGACTTATCTTTCACTCAACACACTAATTTTGACGTTTATTCTATCATTTGCCTTCTGTGACGAGTGGATAGGAGCACTCGTTGCGGTTTCGAGCAGTCAAGTGCAACTGATCGAGTGATTCACAGATGCGAAGTTTCAGATGACGAATGAAAATCAGCAGAAATGTGAATGCGAGTGATTCAAATATAGAGCCACTGTACAATATTAATTCGAACTCGAAACTGATATTAGCCAATGTAATAAATGACCTCACTCCAAATAAAGGCAAATAAGTATGTAACACGAATGTTTGATTTCTCATCTGATAAAAGAAGATTAAACCTGAATTTAATCATTTTTAATTTCCTATTTCTGATTATTTTGTATTATCTAACTATGTATCTGCTGAAGAAACTCTGATGATGCTAAAACCTGTAAAAATCCCTTTGTCAGGCGAATAGAGCACATGGCAATACCCATTAGCGAAAAATGTATTTTGTCAACTCCAAAAACGTTAATATTTTTTTACAAAAAGGCATTTTGCAATTATTATTAATTCGCGTGACATAGGGCTGAACAAACATTTTATAAAATAATACAAAAAAGTAGCTCTGCATGTCTCAGTCAACGGTGAAGGTATTTTGACATAATTTGACAATCTTTATAGAATAACCACATGTTTTTTTTTTCAGTCATGTCAAAATACACAATAAAGTATTGATTGTGTATTTCATGTATATCATACTTTTATTAAACCACATAACAACATATTTTTTAAATCCACATTTGATTGAGACATAAGATAAAGTGAGACATGTCCATATGATGCTATGCTAAATACATGCACAATGTTAATATTTCAATAACATTGACAGATATCCTGCAGCGAAATATTCCTGTATTCATCATCAATAAAACAAACTTAATTGTGTTGTTCATAATAATTATTTGAAGAAAAAAAGTTCTTTTGTAACTCCATCAGCTACCTATAGCAGTAGTCAAATTTTGGAAAAAATTCAATAAAGTATAAAAAATTTAATCGCCCAAACCATGAAATTTTAGTTAGGGAGAGAAAGGTTCAATAATTAGCCAATGACATCCTCTATATGTGCTTATGCCATGGCGGGTTAGTACCAGTCACCCTGTAAATCTGCTTATCTGCTTCAGATCAAAGGAGCACGCGACTGACACAATTAAGTCGAGGGTTCGAATTCCGCAAGTGGTAACTAAATATTTGTGCAGTGATCACGAACTGACGCATGACCTCATGTCAATGTTTTCTTCAGCCCCATCTTGGCACAGGTTGATTTTACTAGAATAGCCTACTCCTAATAGAATAGCCTACTCCTAATATGAAGACAAAATAAGCGTTTAAAACAAAGACTTGGAATAATTAAGTAAATGATAGATCCCTCCTTAAAATGTTTTTTTCTTGTGCCTTGGGTATTCGACGCAAAATATCTGTCAATAAAATAAACATCGCAGAGAGAGTTGCCATCAATAACACTTTTTTGATATTTTTTCTAATATCTTATTAAATTTATTAACTTTTTTTATAAAACACAAATTCTGCATTGATAAAAAGTACTGACATGAATAAAAATTCGCCAATTCGTGCAAGTTATGCGTAAAATGTATTCTATGAATACAAAACGATGATTTAAAACCCTGAAATGGATGACGAAAAAATACAGGTGTTTCCAACCGTTCGCGTTCCGCGGATGTCTTGACTATCATTTTGCCAGTTTAACGTCAAAAGTAAACGGCCTGTTTTAACGCCTGTATTTGACTATGATTCTATCTCTATCTCGTGATTTCGGCGATCATGCGATACACTGTTACCGCGGCGATGAAGAGAGCGGGATGACCGATCAAAGATTTTTGATGTTTATGTATATTCTACTTATTGAATTTCGTAAGTATCTCAGGGAATAAATAATCTTTAATCTTCTTTGTTTTAGGTCTTAGTTGCCTGCGTATTCATTGAAGACGTCTTTCGTGACACTATCAGCCGTAGCTACTGACCACTGTTTATGTACAATGGATGCTAAATCTTAAATTACCAATTGGTTATTATTGTCAGGAGAACAGCCTTCGAGTATGATGGGAAAAATCCCGATAGAAAGAGACAATCATAGGTCAAATCTTTGCGTTAGAACAGGCAGTTTCGCTTCTTAGTAAAAATGACAAACGACAGTAGTGGCAACTGCGGAGCCGCGTAAGAAGTCAAATTACTTCAGTTGCCCTGTATAAACTGTCTTAATAATCAAAACAAATCACCCACCGCAGAGTTAAAGTATTACATATTCACAGCAGCTCTCTCTCCGATGAACAAAAACTGAAATGGATGCCTACCTTTCTTTTTCTTCTCAGTCTGTTTGGTAGCTTTGCTGCTGGTCGCTTTGACCACTTCTTTCTTTGTTTTGGCCTTTTTGGCCGGGCCAGCCTTAGCTTTGGTGGTGGATCTGCGTTTCTCCGCTGTCTTGCCAGTGTCCAAAAGTTCTAGGAGGTCAACGGACTCCTTTTTGGGCACTTTAGTTGCCAGACGGGTGAGGGGCTGGTCGTCGACTAAAAGGAAAAGGCGTCTTTTGGAATACTTGAAGACAGAGTTACGGTCGAAATAATGTTTTAGTGTGCATGACATGGTTTTAATGTGGTGACAATTTAGTTATGGTTGACTGGTAGAAAATGCTTTTGGCATTCTGTCTGTCATTGGTGTTTAAACGAAAAAAAAATTATTTTAAGCCGACCGGATGAAATGGTTTAAAACCAACATTACATCTATACATAAGAGACAGTTTTTTTTTAAATGTAATAGATGGGTTTAGTGAACCTATGTTGCTGGCGACTCTGGGTTTTTGGTTTATGGTCTATGAACTTTAGCCATGACCTTTGGCCACACTACATTTTGTCGCCAAAACCAATTATTTATGTGGCGAATCAGTCTATTGGTTTAGTAGTTAGTAGTTTTTTCGTCACAAAATCTCGTATGGTATGGTAGAGTCCCATTCTAAATCCTAATGACAATGTTCTATGAAGCATTTTTGCAAATGAACAAAAATTTCCTGTAAATATTACTGTGATATATTAATAATATTGGATAACATCACATACATTGCTCTGATTCCAAAGTAAGTAAGTAGCATAAAAATCAGAATAGTGCTATCACAAAACCTAGACCGGGAATTGAACCCGGAACCTTGAAAACTGATGTATGAGTCAATCTACTAACAAAGATTGAATTTCAATTCCTATAAATATTGATCAACAGAACCAAACTCACGATCATCATCATCGTCATCGAGGTAATCAGGCTGGTCATCAAAGTCCCCCGCTTCGCTGTCCTCATCCTTCTCCAACTTGACCGGTTCCACCTTGACTTGCGTATCGATAGCACCTGCTGGCATTTCAACTCTGGCGTCTAAGGACAAAGTACATAATGGTACCATTTTTAGGGTTCTATACCAAAAGGGTAAAACGGGATCTTATTATTAAGGCTCCACTATTTGTTTGTCTGTCTGGCTGTATCTCATAAAGTGATCGATGATAGCTAGCCAGACAGTTGAAGCTTTCACAGATGATGTATTTCTGTTGCCAGTATGATTACAAATACAGTAAATTTAATATTTAAGGCCTATACAACAAACATGTTTTTTGCAGTTTTTAAAGCAAAATAAATGTTATAGTATTTTGTCTAATGTTGTACAGATAATCGCACTTGGTTGTTTTTTTAAAAACAAGACATTTTTAAACAGTCAAAGTTAGTCAAAGTACACCCTTAAAGATTCACTTATCTTTAAGGGTGTACTTTTACTACTTTTACTAGGAGGTTTATGGGCAGGTGCAAGGGTAACCCTTAATTACGCCACACTCCCATCATGTCATAAAAATTATATTACCATCAAAGTCTGATAGAGGCTCACTCCCCGGATCAAGGTATTGCATGAAGGTCTTCTCACACTCCTGGACTTGCCGTTTGAATTCCGAGGCATCTCGTAGCCTGGATATGCATGGCTCGCAGATAAGTCTGCTGTTACTGTTGGGGCCACCCGATGTGGAGTATGCAATCTGGTGTAAAAAATATAAGATGACAATTTTAAGAATCAATGCAATGCAATGACGACCGCCTTGGTGTAGTCGTTCGCGCACCGGACTTCTAAACCAGGCGGTTGTGGGTTTGAATCCCGCAAGGGGCAAATGTTTGTGTGATGAGCACGAGCATTTGTACCAAGTCATGGATTTTTATATGTATTTAAGTATTTCTATCCGTTATCCTAGTCACCATAGCACAAAGTCATGCTTAGTTTGGGGCTAGGTAATTGGTGTGTTTGTCAAAACTATTTATTTATTTATTTATTATTATGCAAGAAATTTCAAGGATATACTTCATGACATCATGTCAAATATTAAGGATTATGTATTCTGGGTCTAAAAAGAAGATTGTTGGCAGGGGCACCTTTTGTTGGATATGGGTAGTATTACTTAGTAAAAGTATGTTTTAAACTAGTGGTTCCCCGCGACTTCGCTCGCGAGAGTTGGATTTTCCATATAAACTTTTATCCCCCATTTCACCCCCTTAAAGTTTTTATATCGCGACACAATGTAGCCTATGTCCTTTCCAGGGTCTCAAACTGTCTCCACACCAAATTTCATCTCAATCGGTTTAGGGGTTTAAGCATCAAGAGGTAACAGATACACTTTCGCATTTATAATATTAAGTATGGAGGGTATTAAAATTGTTTTTTTTTTAATTGAAAACTATAACAACTTAATGAATATGTTTGCTTTAGGTACTCTACATACTAGTTGTATGTGGCAATATTTATTTTGATATGTATTGTTCAACTATATGAATAAAATAACTGTAAAGAACCCAGAATAATATTTAGGACTGACTTTGTTTAAGATTGTGTGTATAGTCAGGGGAAAACATACACAAAACTTTTTAATATGAATTTGAGCTGGATGCTCAAATTCATGTTGTTTTTAGTTTGCGGGATGCAAACTAAAAACTGGATAAAAACTCCCATAAAAAACATGAATAGAAGATGGCGTGTTGCTGGCTGGACCAAAGCACGGCACGGTATCGATTTTAAAACCCGACAAAACTAAGAAGACGCAACTAAAGCAGCCTAAATAACGCTGCGCATGTCACCACAACTCGGTCGCATTACGAAGAAACAGCAGCTCCTGTTGTGAAGAAAATGGTCGCCATTACGGATGGCATCACAATGAAAATTATACTCACGGAGAGGCTGAAGGTGTCTGAAAGCATTTCTGAGTACACTTCCCGCTTGCCCATCCAAAAATATTCAGTAGAAATGTCCTTGTAACAGCCCTCCGAAAGACAACAACGGCAGACCGTAGGACCCGGCCGCCAGTCCGTGGTTTTCGCTGCCATTATCACTATCTTATCCGTTCTTTCAGAACTAATTCGATTAACATAATAATTGTTTGTAACTAACTACTACTTTCTAACAAATTAACCGTCTTGAAACAATTATTTTACGTTTACACATCACAGCAACGGAGGATCCAAAGCCGACCGTCACGACGCCATCAGCGGCGAAAAAAAGCGTTGATGGCGGCGGCGGCAGTGCTACCAACCTGTACCAAAATTTTCCTACAAGTTTTTTCTGAAATTCCCAAAAGATCCCCAAGAACATTTTATGTCATTTTTTATGTAGGTGCCTTCTTATTTAGTGGCTAAATTGTTTTGCTCATAAAATAAAACGTTCATTTTAAGTAATGAACAATGCGCCTTCTGCAGTTCACTTTAATTACATATCGTTAGAAAGGTCACACATTAGGGATGTTTTGCTAGAATTGGAAGTCCTCATTCTCTTTTAGTTTTTTTTTTTAAATGAAAGTTGAAATTAAGCTTTAAGTATTTTCATTCCTGTTTCTGTAACTTTGAGAACCCAGAACTTTTTTTGTAGGTTACATCTGCGTTAAGCGATAATTACATGAGAATCTGATAACATTCAAAATAAAAACAAAACAAAATGTTGCCTGTTTTACTCATTGTAAATAAAAATATTCGCCTTCAAAGTCATGAAAGTGGCGAAATTTGAAAAAAAAACAAAAAAAAATTTAAAAAAAAACCAAGGGGCCAAGGTCAAATAATTTGGCCTGAGTAAGTAGCACATGGCCCCACCCATCCACCATTTGCGTATGTTCAACGTTCTGCCTAACACCCTGTATATTGTGCATTCTATTCTACACACAAAACTGAGAACAAAATGCTTTGTTTTGGATGTTGCATATTTTTTTTAATCTTTAAAAAAATCACGAAAATTCCAGCCCCAGAAATATGCTTTTCTTTCGACTCCCTAATTTTGGGGACTAAATCCCTTATTTGGCAGCCGTGCGGCAGGCGATGCGAGATGCGGGCTAGTGAAGCGACAGACAGCAATGTCTTTTTTTTTTTTGGCGGGAAGTTGAAAAGGGTGGTCCAGCTATTTTTCTCTTATTTTATTTTCTTGTAAATTATTATTTAAACTGTAATTTTCTGTTATATATTAGTGTATTTAGTGTTAAATATCGTATATACATAAAATTTGGTAAGTTTTTGCACATATTTTATAAAGCAGACAGCAGCATCATGGAGACGGAGCCCGACCCCGACCCTGACCCTCCTCCAGCGACGACGAACTCGTTACTTACATTGTTAGAAGCTGATAGCTTTATTTCTAACCAACAGTCAGAATACGAAAGTTTTAAGCTCTTAACAGATAGAAGGAATAAAATAAAAAAGAAACAGCACATTACTGCCAATAAACTTAAAAATAAAACAACTCCTCCAAAAATACATATTCCAGATGCTTTATTAAAGCAAATTTCCAACAAGACTTCAACAACATCACAACCTACAACTGATTCCTCATCAACCCCATCAGTATTTCGCAGCAAATATGCAGAGTCTGATGTTGGCCCCTTTGTTGTGCATGTTAGCTTGAAAGAAAATTCTCCCAATGCTGGCTCCACTCTTCATCCCATTAAGTTTGGAAATTTCTTGTTCAAAAACAATCTGAAAAATATTATTGATGATGGCATCAAGCGTATTGGCCGAAATAGACTATCAGTTACTTTCAAAACTCCAAGTGCAGCCAACTTGTTTATGACAAATGAAATAATCTTGAGAGAGTATAACTTGCTTTTACCATCATTTAACATTTCTAAAATGGGTATTGTTAAGGGGATACCAACAGAATGGTCTCATGACGAGATAGTAGAAAATCTCAGAGTGCCTGATGGTTTCGGGCCCATAATTCGTTCTAGACGTTTGAGCAGGAAAATATCCACTTTTGAAGGTGTTTCATGGCAACCTACACAAACTGTGGTTCTTACATTCGATGGCCAATCTTTACCAAGTAGAGTGTACTCATTTTTCTCATCCTTACCCGTGGAACAGTACATATTTCCCACTATACAATGCTTCAATTGTTGTCGTTTTGGGCACACTCGAGTGCAATGCCGAAGTATGCCCAGGTGTTTTAAGTGCGCAGAGAATCATCCAGGATCTAACTGTAATGAATCAGAGTTCAGATGTATCAATTGTAACAATAATCATCAAGCAACTGACCAAAATTGTTCTGAATTTATCCGGCAAAAAAATATTAAGCACTTCATGTCCCATCACTCTGTTTCATATCAGGAGGCAGCAAAACAGTTTCCATTACTTAAAAAATCCTATTCAGAAATTGTTTCTAGTCCCACAAAATCAGCTCCAGTTCCAGTCCAAGAAAAGAAGTCATACAAAAAAACTGTTACCATCCCTAAAAAATCTCCTCAGAATACAATCAGCCCAGGGTATGATAAGATTGAACACAACTCATTAATTGATCATATACCACAACCTCAAAATGGATGTGGGTTTTCTACTGAACCTTCACATGATGACTCAATCTCTTCAAATGCTTTAAACAACTTATTGTCTTCCCTAATAAACATAATAGTAAATTCTGCTCTACCGTACACCGTTGCCATATCTCTTATTAACAACTTATCAGTATCAATCTACAATCTTCTTAAAAATGGATCAAGTTCTTCAGTGGAACTGTAAAAGTGTGTCCTCTAAAATACCTGAACTAATTTCTTTAGTTAATAATTATCAACCTTTTGTACTTGCTCTTTCAGAAACCTGGCTGAAGCCAGGTTACAACTTTAGATTCCGTGGCTACTCAGTTCTAAGAGATGATAGAGATGATGGGTACGGTGGAGCGGCCCTTCTTATTAAAAAGAACTTTAAATTTACTTCTATACCACTTCCAGCCTTCAACCATAAACATTTCAATGCTGTTGCAGCCAAAATTGGGGATATATCAATTTTGGCAGTTTATATCTCTTGTAAGGACACATCTGTTATTCCAGTATTACGAAATTGTTTGACACATCTCACTGCTCCTGTAATGATCTTAGGTGACTTAAACGCCCACCATTCTTTATGGGGAGCTCCAAACAACGACCAGTTAGGAAATGCAATTGTTGATGTTATTGATGATTTTAATCTTTGTGTTCTTAACGATGGATCTGCTACTAGAAGACCTTGCCCTGGCCAAAATCTAAGCTTCCTAGATATCTCTCTTTGCTCCCCTGCTCTTTTATCATGTTTAACATGGACATGTTTACCATACACTTTCGGCAGTGATCATTATCCCATTGTCATAACTTTGCCAGAAAACAATCGGTCAGTAACTTCTCTGCCTCCTATGCTAAAGTACAATCTGAACAATTGCGACTGGGCTACATACAGGTCATTGGTAGAGGTAAAAGTAAAATTGTTGCCAATCGTCTCTAAAGATAACCTCATTTCTTCGTTTGACAGCTTAGTTCATGCCATACAAACGTCAGCTGATGCAGTTTTTAAACTGAAAAATGTTGCCAGCAATAAAATACCATCTCCACCATGGTGGGATAAGGATTGCACTCTTGCGATTAAAAATAGAAAAGCCGCTGAGAGACAGTGTCGGGATTCTCTAGATATGCAAACGTATTTGAATTACAAAAATGTTTCATCCGCCACTCAGCGTCTATTAAAAAGGAAAAAGAGAGAAGGTTGGCAGCGATTTTGTTGTTCTTTGTGTCCGGACACTCCATCTACCGTTGTCTGGAAAAATATTAGGCGTTATAGATGTTCTTTAGCTAATAACAATCATACTTCTTTTACATTAGAATGGGTAAATGCTTTTGTAAATAAACTTGCGCCAGATTATGTCCCAAATATAAATGAAATTCCTTCTGCGCCCTATGACTTTAACGATGATATAAAATCTATTAATAGACAATTGATCTCACCTTTCTCCATGAAAGAGTTAAAATTAGTTCTTAGTCGTGTTTCAGATTCCTGCCCTGGGCAAGATGGTATACCATATTCTTTTGTTTCCCATTTAAGTCTCTTCACTTTATCCTTCCTTTTAGATGCCATCAATCTGATTTTTAGTTCTGGTGTTATTCCCCCCTCTTGGAAGCTTCATGTCGTTATACCAATCTTAAAACCATCAAAAAATCCGTCAGATCCAACGTCATATAGACCAATAGCTATGGCATCTGTTTTCTCTAAAATTACAGAACACTTAATTAAGAATAGATTAGAGTGGTATTTAGAGCGAAATAATCTCTTGGCTCAGTCACAATTTGGCTTTAGGAAAGGCAAAAGCACTTCAGATAATCTCAGTATTTTTTCCACAGATATACTTCTAGCCTTTTCTGAAAACAAATCGATTTCAGCAGCTTTTCTGGATATCCAATCCGCATATGATCAGGTAGACCTTTTTGTTCTAAAACAAGAATTGGATAAGCTTGGGATCCCCAAAACTATGTCTAACTTCATTTTCAACCTTTTTAGCGGAAGATCTATTCAGTTGCGAGTTCCAAGTGTTAATATATCCCGTCATCTGTGGAAAGGAGTTCCGCAGGGCTCTGTTCTCAGTCCCCTTTTGTACGATATTTACACGAGAGAACTGGAGAGTTCAATCTTGCCCAAGTGTTCAATTTTGCAATATGCTGATGATGTTTTAATTTACTCCATAAATGATTCCATTGAAATAGCTTCTGCTGACTTAGAAGAGTCATTGTGCGGGCTCTGTAACTGGTTGAGTGATCATAACCTTTCATTATCAATTACCAAGAGTACTGTAGTTATTTTCTCCAGAAAACGCACGATTCCAAATATCTATGTAAAAGTCAATGGTTCTTCACTTCCTGTTGCTGAGGAAATCTTATTTTTAGGCAGGAAATTTGACAGCAAATGTAATGGACTAGCGCACGTTAATTACATCGTAGACAAGTGTGAAAAGAACCTCAATATCATGAGAGCTCTTGCCGGAGTCTGGTGGGGAGCTCACCCGTTTACATTGAGACTAGTGTACAACGCTTTAGTAAGAAGTCTTCTGGATTACGGTTCATTCGCCAGTGGTATAGCTAGTAAGACATCTCTAAAAAAATTTGATCTTATACAATACAAAAGCCTCAGAATTGTTTTAGGTGCGATGCGCAGCACACCAGTTAATGCTTTGCAAGTTGAAACTGCTGATCCTCCTTTGCATTTTCGACGCCAATATCTTTCCGATAGATTCTTGTTTAAGTTATGTCAGTTTGAGAACCATCCCTTACTCGACAAACTTCGTCTGCTCAATGATTTTTTGAATAATGATAATCCTTTCTGGCGTAACAAACCTATTCCTAACCTCATAAACAGCTATAGGAAAACTCTTGAACTTGACTGCAAAATCCAGAAATTTCCTTGTCATCCAATATTTTATTTTGACTTTGAAGCTTTAATATTTAATCCTAATATTCTACTCTCTGTTGGTATTAAGAAAGACACACGTAATTCTAATCAGAAACTTTTGAGTTATGTTCAAGAACATGCACCCAACTTCGAAATTTTTTTCACTGATGCTTCTAAAGTAATATCAGATGATCCTTTTGCTTTGAATTCAGGTAATCCCGTAGGCTCGGCCTTTTTACAACAGTCATCAGGGCATTTTAAATTGTTTAAATATCCAAGTGTGACCTCTAATTTTAGCGGTGAAGGTTTGGCCATCTTAGAGTGCATCAACTATATAATTAGTCAAAAAATTAGTCACTGTCTTATATTTACGGATTCATTGAGTTTTTTACAGTCTCTTCTTGCAAATCCCTTTAATAATAATACGTTCAGCCCTCTTTCATTATTAGTCAAAAGTAAATTATTGGAATGTCATAATAGTAACTTGAAAGTTAAATTGGCCTGGATTCCTGGTCACTCGGGTATTCAGGGCAATGAGTTAGTCGATGATCTGGCTAAGCTTGCTGCTAGACAGGGCAAAGATAATTTTAACACTATTTATTGTCACGACTTAGCGACTTCACCTCGTGCTATTCTTATAAAAGACTGGAACCAGGATTGGCAGAGCTCTAGTGAATTCAAAGGCAGGTTTTATCATAATTTTCAATCTAAAATAGCATTAAAACCCTGGTTTTCTAAACTTCGTTTAGAGAAACGAGTTTCTTCCACTATTTCCCGTCTACGTCTCGGCCATTGTAGTTCTCCCTCTCACTTAGCAAAACTTCACATCAAAGACTCTTCTGTTTGTGAATGTGGTCTAGAGGAAGCAAATATTCAACATATTCTTTTTAATTGTCCCTTATACAGGTCTTTGCAACTTCATGACATCCTAGTCAAAAATAAAGCTCCTCTTCCCTACAACCTTTCATGTATATTATCGCTTTGCAATAAAAAATATATTTATTCTCTTATAAAGTTTTTAAAGTATCATAATATCAAACTGTAACCTTGTAAAATATGTATACTATTATATATTAATATCAAATATATTTATATACCTATCGTCCCACCCAATAATCCTATCCAAACCCGCCAATCCTACAAACCAACAAAACCACCAACTTGAAAATGGCAAAAGTCATCCTCGGTCTACAAGGCTGAAGAAAGGCATGGATTGCCATATGGAAAAAAGAAGAAGAAGAAGAAGACAGCAATGTCAGCAATACATTTTTATCGATCGTTCAATTACGATTTTGGCAGTAACGTAATCGAACAAATCTTATATCAAGACAGAAACAGACTTCTTCGTTACCTACTCAAATAATTTAAGCTGACTGAAGGGAGACCCTCGGATCACACAGACTACTAAGAGGTTATTGTTTCTCTTGGGATAAGATATTACATTTGAAAAAATGACCACCTGAGGCGTTTCTCTTGGTCAGACAAAAGATAGCTTTATTTTTTAATTACGTCTTTTATAAGCATTGTTATAGTTCGTTTTAATATACTTACGCAGCTGCGGTAGGACTGTACAAAGAAGGAGAGGCGAATCATAATCTGATGGTCATTTATTAGATGATAAATGAAATACATTTATGATAATAAGTTATTTATTTATTGTGGTAAACGGATCGTGTGATCTATCTGATTAATGTTTCACTCGAATATGATTCTTTAGGTTGTTACTTTGAGTGTATGAAGCGCTGCAAATAGGGCATTTGTACTTTTTCTCGCTGTCATGAGACTGAACGTGGACTCGCAAAGCTCGCATACGCGGGTAACTCTTTCCACAGTATTCACATCTGAAGTTTCTCTCGCCAGTATGCGAGGCCATGTGATCCTTCAACGCAGACGGCAAGTAAAACTTCTTTTCGCAAACACTACACTCATGTTTCAGCACCTTCAAATGGTTCTTCCTGTTATGCTCTCGGAGAGACTTTCTCGTGTCGTAAACTTTATCACAGTGCTCGCATGGAAACGTCCTTTGTTCGCCGTGCACTTCAATCATGTGTCGGTATCTTAAACTGTGGGAAAATAATACTTCGTCGCATTTGTAGCAGGGGTATGCTGGCTGTTCACTGTGCACCCTTGATATATGGTAATATCTACCGTGTTTCGATTTGAAAATCCTCCCGCAGTCTTTACAAGGATACGTGTCTTCCATTTTCTGTGGTTGGTGCGATTTTTGGTGAATAATAAGCTTGCACTCTTCGAAAAAATGCGCTCCACACACGTCGCAGATCCATGTCCCGAAATGCTCAGCCATGTGTTTTTTCAAAGCGTGAAAGTACGTAAAAATATTTCCACATTCAAGACACGATAAGTTGCCCAATTTTAAGCGAAATTTCAAAAATTCGTTCCTGATATTCGGATATAGCATTTTGTCGTGGAAACTTGTTATGTGACTGTAGAACTCCTCCAAATCATCGATTGGTTTAGGACATAATCGACAGTCGATTCTTGTTATGTCAATTAACAATGATTTCTTGTATGTAACTGTATCTTGGTATGTAGTTGGGTCATGAGTTAATGTGTGTTCTCGAAGTTTATCTGGGTCCGTGTACAATTCTTTGCAGTAAACGCAGTGATAATCGCTGAACGTGGTGACAAAGGGACAGACGTATGAGTTTACTACTAATGTTATTGTGTTATGGAAAGCTTTAGCGCTATTGGACTTCCATGGGCGCAACGTTGCTGGTATTTGCGGTGGAGATAGTTCTGTATCTGCAAAGAAACAAAACATGAATATCAGAAGCCCGCAAGTTTGCGAATCAATCGATAGCAAATCGATTTCAAACTTCTGCATACATCACTAGATCAATCATCACACATCATCACTCACATCATCATATATTTTTATTGCAGGGAAATTAAAGTTATTCAGCCACATTACAAAAAAGAAAAAAGTCAAACAGTAACAAAACTTTTTTTGAATTAGGTACTGTATGGATTTGTGAAATTATATGAAACTAGTGGTTCCCCGCGACTTCGCCCGCAAGAGTTGGATTTTCCATATAAACTTTCATCCCCCAGTTCACCCTCTTAATGTTTTTTATATCGCGACAAAATGTAGCCTATGTCCTTTCCAGGGTCTCGAACTGTCTCCATACCAAATTTCATCTCAATCGGTTCAGTGGTTTAAGCGTCAAGAGGTAACAGACAGACAGACACACTTTCGCATTTTAGATATTATAGTATGGATAGTCTAGAAGCCACACCTTCATTCTGCAAATGTTTCAGTTCGTCCCTCATCTTCTTAATCTTGACTAGCATCTCTTTCTTGGCTCTCTTCTCCTCACCGGTAACTTTTCGCGCCATTCTGCGCTTCGATCGGCGTTTCGTTTTCTCGTCGGATTTCCATGCGTCCACTTTTATATCTTCTGGAACTGATAGAGGCTTATTTTATTAAAAGTATTATTTTAATCAAACTTTAACTACATAAATTCGATATGTAAAGTAAAAAACAATCTATGGTAATTTCAAAACCATTTAGATATTTTATGATCATAATCACTATACAGTTAATTATACTACCTAAAATTGAAAGGTTAGGGGCTTATTTTTACAAAAATACGGAGTATAATTTATCATTCATATGCTATATGTCCTCTAAACGCACTGGAAACTATTTGCACGTGTGAGAGTTTCCAATCGAGAAAAAAATTGGCTTCCAAAGACAATCCTGTAAATATCGATGTGTGGGAGAGGAAGTCGTCATAGCCATGCTTATGACGTCACAAGTTTCAATTTTCAATAATTAATTACAAAATAACTACTGTATAAAACGTCAAAATACTCAAATGACCTTCCTAAATTAGTCTTTACTTCAAGAAAAAAATATAAAACATACCTTAAAATTTACTTCACATACCAAATTAGACGACTGCCTTGGTTTCATGGTTCGCGCTCCGGACTACACAACCAGAAGTTGCGGGTTCAATCCCGCAAGGGGCAAATGTTTGTGTGACGAGCATGAGCATTTGAACCAAAGTGATGGATGTTTATTAACGTAATATACGAGTAAGTATGTCTATCCGTTACCCTAGTCGCCATAGCACAAGTTGACGCTTAGACTGGGGCTAGCCAGGCCTGTGTATCTTCCAGCGTAGGTAGCAAAAACGTACCTACGCGCGGCGACCCCTTGGTAAGGGACTAAACAAGTTGTGTGTCGCTAGCCGGCAGCGACACGCTCCCGCGTTTTATTCACCGGCGGTGCGCGACACTAGGTTGCTGGTTGGACGAGGGTAAATTAAGTCCTAGAAAGATGCGCTAGATGGAGTAAGTAGCTTCTTGTGGCAGTCAACCCTATCGCGTTGCGTGATAGTACGTCACTGAATAGGTTTAGTGTATTATGAATCATATTCCAGAGTTATAAGAATGAAATTATCTTGCAATGTATTTCTGTAGGTGTCTACACGAAAATGTGCTCGAGTCAGAGGCGAACTGAATTACACCATATCATTAACAACATTGAGTAGATATTTCTTTGAATTTTATTGCAAAGTCATACTTCTGTACGGAGTACTAGTACTTATTCTGTGGGCTAGCTAAATCAATATAAACATGACAATTTAGGACACAAAATGAACGTCAATAATTAATATCAATCAATTATGGCTTAGGTTAAAATGCTCGTGCACAGCACACAAACACTTGCGCCTTGCGGGATTCGAACCTGCAACCTCTGGTTTCTTAGTCCGGAGCGCGCACCACAACACCAAGACGGTCGTCGCGAATAGTAAACTTTTAGGTCATTATCATCATCCTACCGTTATCCCGCTTGTGAACTCGCGCGCGAAGGCCCGGGGTCCGCTTTGGACCATGATCCAGGATACGGCCGATAGGGTAATAACAGTGGAGCGACTTCCATCTGACCTAACCTAACCAGTTTGGATGTCGCCTTGACGGTACCACAGAATAAGTACTAGTACTCCGTACAGAAGTTGCCTTTGCAATGAAATTTATAATAATTAAATACTTAATTTAGTTCGCCTTCTGAGGCGAACTAAATTAAGTATAGTTAAGCACATTCTTGTCTAGACACCTACAGAAATCCATTGCAAAATAATTTCATTCTTATGACTCTGGAATATGAATCATAATACACTAAACCTATTCAGTGACGTAATATCATGCGACGCAATAGGGTTGACTGCTACGAGAAGGTACATACGCCATCTAGCGCACCTTTCTAGCACTTTATTCATGCTCATCCAGCCAGCAACGTAATCACACATAGTGAATAAAACGCGCGGGCGTCTCGTTGCTCGCTAGCGACACCCAACCTTATTAGCCTCTTCCAAGGGGTCGCCGCGCGTAGATACGTTTTTGCTACCTACGCGGGGAGTTACACAGGCCTGACGGTACTAATATTCATTCCGCTATAGTAGTAATATCTTGGATACATACCATTGTCTTCGTAATTGTCTATATGATCGGTTTCATCTGGCATCGAGTCGCAAATGTCTTCGGCTTCTACTTTTATATCGAGTTCCGCTTTGATGAGGTTCCCTTTATCTGAAATCGAGCATTTTAAAATTTTTGTTTACTAAAATAACATGCATGATACATAGTTACTTGTACAAACTTAAAGGAATTCTTAAAATGTTTGGCACTACAAGATTTGACAAGTTATATTACATTATGGTTTCCAGAGACTTTCATTTGCAAATTTTAAATATGGCCCACAAATTCTATAGCCATTTCACCCCTGCCCACAGAATAAGTGCCCTGCCTGAAGTTTTACTTCCACGTTGAAAAAGCTCTCATTGGTCTTTTTCAATGGCCTTATCTATTTATTCCACATTTTGTTTTTATTATCCATCCAATAACATAGGACTTTTTTGTTCTTGTGCTAAAACGCAACCACTTTTTTAATGGAACCAATATGGAGATGTCAAACCAAAATTTGCTTTAGCTTGTTCAGATGTAAAACAGACAGTTACTTTCTGACGTAAACTAATTTTGACAATTATTCCAACTCTCTCAAAATAAACACTTAAGGGGCCACCATCTTAAACTAGAGAAGACTGCTTCTGCCACCAACGTCCACAAGCACTTCTTCAGCAATAGAGTGAACAAGGCATGGAGCAAATAGCCAGCAGAAGTGGTATCAGCGCATACTACGAACAAATTTAAAAACACACTAGACAAACATACTTATACAGGAAAGTAAGGCTACGCAGTCTGCATCTCTCTATCGTTAGCGAGATGCAGACTGTATCAGTTGTTTCAACCACAGAACAAAAAAAAAGGGGTGCTTGTGGCGCAGTGGCGGCAGCGCTTTGGTAGTGATACCAAAGTTAAGCAACACACGACGCAGTCGTGATTGGATGGGTGACCATTCCGACAATTTAAGTTACGTCCATGACAAGCTACTCCGTGCTTCGGAAGGCATGTTAAAGCAGTTTATATCTGTTGATATTAGTCGTTAAGCCTAGTCAGAGGCCCTAGGGCGGCTTGATAACATCTAACAGTGAGGTTGGTTACTTGCCCGCGTGGTGGAGTATGGCTCGTACCTCCTCATAGTTGAGGTGAGGCCTTTTTACTTAAAGTAAAACAAATAATTACCATCAGCCTGTATCTGCGCCTGAAGCAGCTTCTCTTCGCACTGCAGCACCTGCCGGCGGAAGGCGCTCGCGTCGCGCAGTCTCGACACGCACGTGGCGCAGATCAGGCGGTCCGCCTGCTCGCCGTCTAGGTGCGACAGCTGGAATAAAAAAGATAATTAAATCCAAAAGTCCCTAGAGCAGTTCCAACAGTCTCCCTAGATAAAAAAAGGGACATTTGCACAATGGCCCAATCAAGAGGCTAAGTGCAGAAAACATTGCAGCTAAACTAACTTCCTAGAGCAGTGGTTCTAAACCGGTATGTCCCAGCAAGCAACTTTACAAATGGTACCTTATTATCACCAAAGATCAGAGTAGGTAGGTAGATATAGGGGAATATGCCTCCAGTATCAAAACTCAAAATTATTGTCTTGGCATGGTACTCTAGTCTTAAAAATATAAAGATCAAAGTTTTGTGAAGCGCCAAACCAGTAAATTTCAGGTGACATAAAATAAGTAAGATATTATGATATATACCAGGATCTTGCATAATCAGTTCTCCGACAAAAGGCATATCCATATTATTCCAGCAATGTCAAAAGACCATCAAACCAATGTACCACCAAAAGGTTAAGCACCACTGCCCTAGAGGGATGCAGAAAAGGTAATCCATTTTTCCATGCTTTTACATTCAGCATTCATTGTTTTGGTCCCAGGAAACTGGGCAATGAATATTTTTCAATTAAACTGTTCTATAATTGACTTGCTGAACACTTATGGATTATTAAGAGTGAGTACATGATAAAACTGTACGAGAAATTATATAGACAAACATTTGTGTTTTACAAAAGGAATTAGTATACAAACAATGAATACCTAAGGGTAATCTCTAATCATATCTTCATTTTATAAAGTATTATTCATAACTAATTAGGAAGAACGAGACAAACTATGAATAAGATTTATTAGCCATTGAATACACAAAATAAGTCAGAATCAACTTATTTGAACTCCAAAAATATGAATACGCATAGTAATATTAAAATGAAATTATTCAGATTCCCGGGTAACTGCGATCATCCATTCTGGGTACCTGAGAAGCAAACTCTAATGCAAAAATATCCCAGTATGGGACTTAGGTACATAAGTTTTTTATACAATCCATTGAATCCGGGTTTTGAGAGTAAAACCAAACCGATTTTGCTATAATAACGAAAGGCGAAAGAAAAACTAAACTACAACTCACGCAAAGTCCAAAAGAATCCAAAAACATATCGGCATACACCTCCTTTTCACCGCAATAAATGTATTCAACATTCAACAGTCTACAACGCTTCACAAGACCGCAGCACCTGCATAGCCCAGCGTCTATTACCGGGCCTTTTTTAGAAGCACTCGCTTCCATAACTTTGATTTTATTTGTAAAATCAAGAAAATAATTTCGCAAAAACTTCGATCAACCAACATCAATAACATAGCTAGGGGTGTACTTAACTTTTGCTATTATATCGATATAATGATTAAACGTGATTTTTTATTGTAGTAAAACGGAAAATTTTGATCAATTAACTTTTAATCAGTCAGTTATGCCAGCAGAAAGTAACATGAAAATCGCAACGCTTGTTTAATTCTGTATTTCAATATGTAGTTAAGACTCGAAAAGTCGCATATTTTATGTGTCTTTCGACAAACACTGAAATGACTGAAATCCAAAATGTAAAAAAAAAAACTTTAAATTTTATTGTTATTAATTGTGTGTAGCGCAGCGAAGACACGTTTTTTTTTTTTAAATTGCTTTAAATTGAAACTTTAAAAAAAATAACATACCAAAATGCAGAAATACATATTTTTTTGGAATTTTAACCTATATTCACGTTAACTTCCACCGGCTTACTAGTACAAATGAGTACTGATTATAATAAAGTCTAAGTTACTGGAAGTATTAGGCGCCTGTTCTAGCCTGTCCAAGCGTAGGAAATATGATTTTATATTGATAAGAAACTATCGATAGCATTGACCCATCTCTATGCGTTAAGGAGTGACAGTGACAATTGACAGCTCGTTTTTTTTAAATTTTGTTATTACCTACGTCAAGGGACTGTGGGAGTTTGCCATTTAAAAAGCTAGTCAGCATTGGGCAATCGGCATTGCCTATTTTACCAATATGCTTTTGACGGGCCAACGCTGCTTCTATAATGTGGAGCGGATTGCGCAAAATATCTTTATAAATTCTGGAGATATTAGAATTAAAAGAATTGAAATGAATATTAGACAGTTTATAGGCATTTATAGCCTGACCAGAAATATATGGGACCTGAATTATGGGCGCTTCGAATGCACTTTATATGACAACACTCGGTATAGTCATACCAGCGCAGATTGGCAACTGAACATAAAAACATATTTTTATGTTCATTTTTTATATGTTTTTAAGTTCATCCATGATCATTTTTTAAGCCCGCTGCCTAATGATAACAGATTCTACGATAAAATAACACGACAGAACACTCGCAAATTGAGTATTTATTAAATTCAGTAACTCTTTGTAATATTATTGGTCCTGAATTTTGGACTTAAACACTATTATTTTTGCAAACCCAGTAATGGGTAACAGAAACGTTAATCCATTGTTTTTCTAAATGATATTATTTAGAATGTTATCATAATTTTATATAATTTATAAGAAATCTTAAAAAACTCTACGAACTATTTTAGTTGTTATATCCAAGTAGGGTTGAAATAAAGAAAATAAAGCTCAAACCAAGTATTTATTGTAATCATTTTTCAAAATCGTTTTCAAAAAATTCTCCGTAGCTATCAGTACCCAATTATCATTATACACACTATATGACGTACCAAAAATTCATGATGACAACTATATCAGTAATAAATTTAAAGAAACCGTGGTGATCACATAGACTTTCTAGTCGAACAATACTACAACACATGTTAAACCACTTTTCTTTTACGAAAACGAATAGTTCTTGATATTTTTATCACATAAAATTGCACTTGGTCGAACATTAGATTATGCGTCCACTTTGACACTAGTCATTATGACAATTGATGACATGTCAGTGACGATTTGAGGTTTCTGTTGCCAGTAAAATAAATTAGTTCCAGTTGTTTTCCGCAATATGGCGAGGTCCCATATATTCCTGGTCAGGCTATACTTTCAGAATAAAAGTTAAGAGTTCAACCAACATTCTTAGAAATAATGTAAACATAATTATTACAACTAACGCTGTCTCATTTGTTCCAGTGAGAAAAAAAAGAGAGAAAGAACCATCACAGCAACTTCCTCTAACTTCAAGTATCCTGCGAGTTATGCGATTGAATATGCAGTTTTAAGTAATGCAAACGTGGATAACTTTTACCACACATGTCGCAATAGTAGCTTCTCTCATTTCTGTGCATGGACATCACATGCTCGTTCAAACGAGACGGCTGGGCGAACCCTCGATCACAAATCCCACATCTATGCTTGAAAATCTTCAAGTGAACCGTCCTGTTATGATCCCGTAAGTTCTTAGTGTTAGTGTACACCTTGCCACAGCTATCGCACGGATATATCTTCGATTCCCCATGGACATCCAACATATGTCTGTACCGTTCCTTATACGAAAACAAAACCTCATCACATTTACTGCACTGGAAGGCAGCCTCTTTCTTGTGGACACTAGAAACATGAATGAACATGCTATGCTTGTTCTTAAAAAGCTTCCCACACTCATGGCAAGTGTATTTCTCTTCTGATCTGTGAGCATTCTTCGCGTGAACGTCTAGAGTTCTTCGGTTGAAGTAGTGAGCTCCGCAGATATCACAGACAAACGATCCAAAGTGCTCTGCCATATGCCTCTTCAACGCATGAAAGAACACAAATGATTTGTCACACTCGGTGCACGATAACATACCATTTTTTAGTCGGAATGTTAACAATTCTTCTTTGACGTCATTGATTTTCTTTCCATGCCCTTTTATGTGGGTTTTAAATGATTCAATGTCTTCGATTTTTGTGTCACATAGTCTGCAGTCTATCCTCTCTATATCGATGTGTGTGGGCTTTTTATTATTGAAGACATACTTGAATTGCCTTGGGTTGTGTTTAGCGTTATGGTCCCTGAGCTTGGTGGGGTCTACGAAGGCAGTTTTGCAATAAACACAGAAGTATGTGCTGTATGAAGTCTGGAATGGGCAGACGTAGGAGTTCTCAATGATAGTGATAGTATTTTCGTATGCCAGTCTTTCTTCGTCCACAAATTTGTCATAGGTAGGCAGGGGTTGATACTGGGGTCTTGGTGGCTTTCCTGAAAAAATAAAAGAATGTAGCTTTAAAATTGCTTCAACCAATAGCAATGAAAAATTACAGGGATGATAATGACAGTTTTATTATTACGAAGGCGTAACTCCTTAAGTTAGTAACTTGGAAATCATCAAGTATGTTTTTAACAAGGAATAACTATTCAATGTTGCGATTAAATTGGTTTACATAAAGTAAAACACTTACTAGCACGCTGTATTCGCTTCAGTCTCTCCTTCATCCTCTGTATCTTAAGCAGAAGCTGGCGCTTAGCTAAATCGTCTTTGGATGGCGACTTCATGGAATGTTCAGCTTTTGCAGCCTCATTTACTGTTAAAGTTGCCATATCTTCTGTAAACACACGTTGCATCTATGTATTTGTAAGAAGAGCTTGTTTAAACCATGTGCATGTTGAAATACAGTTTTCTAATTAAGGTTAATAAAAACCGTTAGTATAGAAGTCGAAGTGATAACAATTAAAAACGCATTAAAAATAACAAACTAAATAATATTTCCCAACCAACTCGGGACCTCTTTGGGCGGCTAGCTCTTGGGCTAGCGTGCTGCCCACTAGACCACGGAGGCAGTCTTTTATTTAAATTTAAAACGTAATAGGTAGGCAACGACAAAATATATACCTACCAAAAAAATTTGCTCATAGGACCAATTAGCGCACTACCTGTAATATTAAAGATTTAAAAAATATATATTGTTATTACGTAATCTTGCACGAAAAATTCATAATACCAGACCACAGTTCGGATTTAGAGAGCAGCATCGAACTAATGAACAGGTACAGAGTCCTTGAAATAGGAAGGCTAGGGAACAGAGAACACTGCTCAGCAGCCTTCCTGGACATACAAAAGGCATTTGATAAGGTGTGGCATTAAGGCCTACTTTGCAAAATCCAACTACTGCTACTAACTACCATACCCCGTCTTTGAGCTGCTCAAGACATACATTTCAGAAAGAATATTCCGGGTCAAAGACATTCAATTTACATCTACATTTAATGACATAAGAGCGGGAGTTCCACAAGGATCTGTCCTGGGTCCAGTTTTGTATACTGTTTACAAGTGCGACCTGCCAGAATCACCAAATGTAGTGAAAAAGAGATAGGCAATGACAAAATATCCTACCTTTTCCTTCTGCATCATTAGTACCATCCAAATTATTGTCACAACCGTCCATACAATCTTCGTTTATGTTTTCCTCTTTAATCATAACTTCAGTTTTCATTACCATGGGTGAGGAGCCACATGTACCTGCAGAAATAATGCAAGCATGTTTAAGTCTTAAGGTAGACTCCGGAGCAATGCGACTTGCGGCTCCGAGATGCCCCGCGGCCATCATGGAACTCCGGGAGTGTATGGAATACACTTTCAAGCCGCATTGCTCGGAAGTGTACCTTTAGGGTTCGACCACACTGCGGGCCTAGAGCGGGCGTGAATTATCAAACTTATAAAAAAGCGCTTTTGCGGCCATAGTGGCGGAAGGCGCGATACTGTGACGTTTTCATATGTTTGACAAGTCGCGCCCGCGCTAAGCCCGTACTGTGGCTGAACACATAAATAAAATGATTTGATTTGTTTAACAATTACTCAATTTATAAAAATATTTAGAGGGGTAACAAATTGTTGGTCTAATATGTATCAAACTTTCCCTTAGGTATTTTACATGACTGCCCAAAAGCGGAGTGTAAAGTATTTTTATATTTTGCACCCATAGAAGACTTTTTCTTAATTTTTTATAGATTGCTTCCATTTTAAACCCAATAACTGACTGATAGAAGATGCCCAGGGCACTTTCAGCTATGTTTTAATTTTCGCAATACAAAACATATAACAATACTAGATTATTGTACAGATTATTTTGGGATTTTTTACTACTATTGTTCAGCAAGGCTCCTAACTAAAAATTGCTTTTGTGCATTGCTTCACTGAAGACAGTTTGAAAGCCAGTTAAATGATGGGCCAGCAGGCAGGGCAGGTTAGTTAATTTTGCTGGGCTTTTTCCGCACTTAGCCACTTGATTGGGCCATTGTGTGTGTATCCTTCTACTCCAACCACCCCAGGTTCTCCCAAAATGCTATTAGCTTCCCTAGGTAGGCCTGCAGGGCTATGTTTTATATAAAGTTTTTTTTAAATAAAAGTTTATTTTGAAGTTGTCTAGGTACCTTCATCTTCAACTTGTATCCTGCTCCGCAGTAGCCTTTCCTCACACTCCAGGACTTGACGCCTGAACGAGCTTGCTTCGCGTAGTCGGCTAACACACATGGCGCATATAAGACGGTCTGATGCCTCTCCGTCAAGATGGGACAGCTGAAATCAATAAATGGAATGCATTTCCATAAATTCTTAAAACTTAGAATGTCTTCCTGGGGTCCCAGAAATTAAAAAAAATGATGCTAAAAATAATATAAAAAAATAGCAAGTGGGCCTCTACACTGAATGCGCGGTGAGTGAGGCCTAGGTACATAGCTAGGCGGCAGTGGCCACTGGCCACAGAAAGAGACGCGCAACGTGGTACCCGCGCTAGGCTCCAATGTAAATGCACACTCTAGGTACACTCACCACTAAACCAAAACACTCAACAAATAAATCAGAGTAGATTTCTTTCCGGTTTTGATAATCGTATTCAAAGTTCAACACGCGACACTTTTTACTGGCGCCACAACATCGGCACGTCCCGGGATCGTACACAGGTCCTTTTTTGTTGTTTATTAAACTCATCATAGCGAATCAATTTATTATGTCACTTCGTTGAAAAACAAAGGTAACTCGATAAAAAGTACTTATAAGTAAAACAGCTGATGTTGACATTTGCCATATCATGATAAATGCGTTTGGTTTCATCAATGCATATTTTAAACATATAATTTTGTTTATCCTTTGGTACGTGATTTTCTTTATGCATTTTGACTTCCGGTTACAGCGCCATCTAGTTTACGACACTAAACTCTTAGAGCGACTACTCCACACTAGATGGCGCTGACCCACATTTTTTTGTTCTATGGTCCAGTCCAGTCTCTCTGTCAAACAAAATCTGTTTGACATTTATTTATGTGTTTTGTTTGTTTGTGTGATTTTCTTGCGATCTATGAAGGCACAGGACGAATAATTTCTCTAAAATGTGATTTACTTAGGTCAAAATCTAAACAAAGATGAGCGCAATAAAACCTAAGGGGCCAATCTTCGACCCCGGGCTTTGCAGATGCTGTGGAACCATGAAAAAATGTCGCGTTTTGAACGTCGAATATGTAAATTCGGGGCAAATAGAAGTGTATTCTGATATGATTATGGATTGCTATGGACTGCTGGTAAGAAAAAATCTAAGTACCTATAGTGTTTACTTACGACCTATTTCATTAAACATTTATCACTGGCTTCCTCAATTTACAACTTTGGAGCATCATTTGTTAGAATCAAGTGATCAGTAGGTATGCAAATATTTTAGTCAATAATATGTTTATCTGTATGTTTTTTAGTGAATGCTGCAATGGTTTACTAGCCAATAAACTACCTACTATTATAAAATAATTATATGCTAAGAAAGTTCTCTTAGTGCTCTTTGTAACAATAAAAAAATATTTTGAAATGGAATAAAATTTCCAAAGAGACAAAAACTGCAGTGTTAGGTTGGTATTTACAGATAAATCTGTTACCAAAAAAATTTACACTAAAAATATTATAAATTTATCTAATAATGTCAGCACTTTAGTTTTAAATTAATAGAAATTCAAATTAATTCATTTAAATTTAAAAACAAACTTGACAAACATATACAGGATAGAAAGGCTAAGGTATGATAGCAAGATGCAGACTGTATCAGTTATTTCAGCCTGTTTGCCTAAAATAAAGTCAGACTATATAGATCCCACTCCTGGGAAAAGACTTTGACAAACCTTACTCTCAGATGTTATCAAGCTGCCCTAGGGCCTCTGACTAGGCTTAACGACTAACACCAACAGATATTAGCCAGGACCAACTGCTTGACATACCTTCCAAAGCACAGAGATGCTTGTCATGGACATTACTTAAATGTCACCCATCCAATCACGACCATGCAGTGGGTTATTATTATTAGTTATCAGGCAGGCAGTTGAGACAACTGATAGCCACCTGTATCCAGTTCTTCACATTAGGTTAAGTGAGTTTAGATGAGTCGGTTTTTGTATTGATTGATATTTTGGGCAGAGATCACATCTTCTGGAAGCCCATTCCATGCTTTGACTACTCTATTGCTCAAAAAATGCTTGTAAGGGTTACACTTTGAGATGTCAGTACAGAGTCTGAGATGGTGGCCTCTTAGATGGTCATTTTTGTTACGCGTGAATAGTTGGTCAAAGTTTTGAAGGTTGTAATGACCATGTAGGATCTTGTATGTCTCAATCAGGTCTCCACGATCTCTGCGGTCCTTTAGTTTTGTTAGCTTCAAAATATCTAAGAGTTCCTCATATGGTCTTCTTTTTAGTAGTTGTGGTACTTTTGTGAATCTGTGCGGTACTTTCTCTAAGCAGTCTATGTCCTTGACAAAGTAGGGGTTCCAGGCTTGAAAACCATACTCCAGAATAGGTCTTACAAATGTTTTGTGGGTTGCTTAACTTTGGTATCACTACCAAAGCGCTGCCTCCACTACGCCACAAGCACCTCATAATAATAATATATTAAACTCTTATTTTCAGCTATCCCATCTAGACGGCAAGCCATCCGAGAGGCTGGTGTGTGCTACGTGTGTCCTGAGGCTGCGTGAAGCATTCACATTTAGGAAGCAGGTGCTGCGCTGTGAGGAGGCTTTCCTGCAAATGAGGATGCTGGACTGTGATAATGAAGGTGGAATTTTAAACCTGTTTTTTATATGGTGTACATGCTTGTCATGTTTGATTTTCTTCATTAACATTTATTTGAAAAAAAAAAAAAAACTGGACATACTTTGCTCTTTACATTAGTAACATTTTTAAAATAGATTATTTGTCTGTAATTATTTCAAAATTAAAAAAAATTGTTAGTTTAGTTGATTTCCAATTATTGAACTCAAAAATTTACCACGTTCAGGTGGGTCCCACATTGACTCTTATAAGTAAAATAAGCCTATATGTATATGCCACTGCTGGCATAGGCCTCACCATGACTATGAGGAGACAAGAGCCATACTCCACCATGCTGGCACTATGCGGATTGGTGGAGGAGTGTCTGTAAGGCAAGTGACTAACCTTAGTGTTATAAAAGCTAAGAAATTACTTTTATCAAAATATAATCATTTCCAATTGCTGAAATTATTTATTTATTTAATTTTATTTATTTATTTAAGCATTATTGTTAAACTGAGTTTTGTACAAAATACTTAGGCCCACTTTTACGAAACTCTATAAATACACTTAGCGCTAAACATATTTAAAAACATCATTCTGTCTTTGTCAGTCATTCGACGTTGGCAGAAACGGGATAATATTTTTAAACATATTTAATGAGTTTCGTAAGAGTGGGCCTTAATGCTAAGTGGCATTCTTATTAGTCATACTGTTGGACTAAGCGAAAACTTTGGAAACGTTGTATTTGGTCGTCGTAAACTTTGTTATCACTCGGACTTATGATATTACTCATAAAATTAAATTTCGCTCACAAAAATTAATCGACTGTGACATCCGGTGGGACTCGAACCCACGTCCATTCGCCCATTCGGGCGAATGGACGTGGGTTACTAACGTCTTCCGTAGCTCAGTTGGTAAGAGCACTCACCAACTGAGCTACGGAAGACGTTAGTCAGTCGACGAATTTTTGTAAGTGCTTGCACGTCAGTGAGCCGGCGTTCGATTTCATTAATACTTGGAGAATGTACTGATGAAAATATTTTTACACATTTCACCGGATGACACAGTCAATTAATTTTTGTGAGCGAAATTTATTTTCGTAAAAACTTGCAAAATAATTGCTTAAGTTATAAAAATAACTATATTACTCATCCCCAGGCTTAGCCCCCGTGGCGCAGATGGCGGAGGCGACGGTGGAAGGCGCTCCGGGCTTGCTTCAAGTCAAAACTGAGCCGCTTGATGACGAGTGTACCGGCGGGGACATGCTGGCCGACACTCATGACAGTTAGTATCGTCCAATTGTGTCCAATGAGTACCGAATGAGAGTGTCACATCACATACAACATTAAGTTGGCGGTCTCAGCCTGCACTAAGCGTGTTGCTGATACTGCAGTGGAATCATCAGACTCATATTATTAAAAAAAAATTACATCTGCAAGCAAACCCCATTCTACCTATCTAAAGCGGAAAATTATATTATCCAGGCGACAACGACATAAAGCTGGAAGCGGACGACTCTAACGACGACGACGTGCCGCTGCTGCACCGCGTGAACAAGCTCAAGCGAAGCCCTAGGGCGAAGGCCGACGCTCCTGATCGGCAAGTCACAAGCGCACGTGAGTGATCCAAATTATTTTTTCCTAAGGTCTTGTGTAGAGGTTATTTGGCATGCATATACAGTTTGTCCGGGATTCGACGGCGTAAATTTATGGGCTATTAGATCATCAAATGTTGTCGACAAAAAACCCCCATGTTGGGGGTCTATCTACCCCCCCTCTTGAAATGGCAGCCATTTTAATTATTTTTTTAAATGCTATTTTTATGGATCTGGAGGTCCTAAAAGTTATGAAAATGATTCTTTTGGTAGGTAACGCTATGGCCTATCAAGTGACATAAAGATCAATTCAAAATTATTAACCGTCAAAGAGGAAAACATTTTTTTTTAAATAAATATTGATAAAAAAAATAAAAAGTAAATAGTTTTTTAAACCTATTACAAAACTACTACTACTTATTAGAAAAATGTCTTTAAAATTTGGTAAATAAAAGGCCCTTAAATTGTCGCTAGTCGCAACTCGGACATCCTGTATAAAGTGTAGTATCAAAATCCCACATTGTGTATAATATGAATATGGCTTGCTGTTGGTGTACCTTTTGAAATAAATGCACAAATGGAGGCTAAACACATAGCCTTATCCGAATAAGTGAAGGTTTGTGTCATCACAAAAAACCCTAAGTTAAATGATTTTATAGTTTTTTTTTATATTTTACACACTCAAGTGTTATTTTATTTTTATAAGTTTAAATAAGAGACCAAAAATTCGCACACACGTAGGATTTGAACCCACAACTTTTGGCCAATCGGACCAACGCTCCTACCATACGAGCTACCGTGCAGTTAATTCACCATGCAAAATTCTGGTCTCTTGAATACGCATGCGTGATGTCAGCGACATCTACCCGAGCTGTATTATAACAGTGGGCCAAGTAGTTATTCATTAAATTTAACTTAAAATATATGACGCTTTCGCTATTCAATAGTTTTAATATTTTAGCCACTGACGGTGTTATTACAAAAAAAATAGACCAGGTTTAAAATGGGTCTAAATATTAGCTGACAACAGAGTAATGAATGACACATTCGTGACATAACCTAATAGAGAAGCGCTTTTTTAATTGGCGAGCTAATAATCAGAGGTCGGAATTAGGAAGAGTTATTTATTTACTTGCATCGAAATGTTGATATTAATGTGGACCTTCCCGAGATTTCTAATGGACAATCCCGTGTGGCCAAAAATATTACAAAGAAATAATAGTAAAAATTTCAGAGATAGACAAATAAAACAAAGATAATTAACATACAATTTTTATTAGTTTATATTAATTCACAATACTAATTATTGATTCTCTTCGAACATCCGATGTCATTGATGTAAGTTTGGCAACGTCGCGCGTGCAGTAGTTTAAATTGTGTAAAAGTAAATAACGTTTTTATTTAAAAATCACGGGATTTTTTCTGCTCTTTAAAACTAATCTCGGGATTTAAAGCATATCCACTTTATTCTTTCGCTGTATGAAACCAGTGTAAGTACATGAATAACTCTACCTAATTCCGACCTCTGCCTATACCTTAGTCCTGTCTTAAACCCAGTACTAAGTTTTTGAAATAACCAAAATATTTTTTTATTAGTTTTAGGGATCCGTACCTTAAAAGCAAAAGAGTTGCTGGCATGTTTAAATCATTGGTCACTTAATTAAAAGACTTTTATACTAATTTTATGTTTAATTTATGATTATAATAGCTCTGGGAGGCAAGAGTTTAGCGGTTATGAAGGAAAAATCAACAGCCTCAGCAGAACTAAAGAAATCAAGTATGTATTCAATTAAAATGTCATCAATATTAATCAGTTAGCCCCACTAAAAGGCGCTCTATAAATAGCCCCGAACGCCCGCCCGATACCGGGCGCTCATCACCACACGATTTTAAACGTTAACTTAAAAAATAATTGACTGTGGCTTCCATTTTTTTTAATATTGCTATAAATTATGATATTAGTGATAAATTAGGTATCCATAGTATTAAGATAAAACACTATTTCAGCTTTTATAACTGTTTGATTAATATATTTGCGATACCACACAATATTGCGCGCGAATCGTAAGTTCGTCCCGATGACAGATTGCCAGTCGATGAAGGGAGGGGCACACTCAGTCGAGAGAATAGTGCCGTCCCATGCTTGTCGATTTTCTTGCCGCTAAAAATAGATACTAAAAACATTCATATTATTTATTCAGGAGTTTCATTCATTAAGTTGAAAACAGCGTGCCAAGTTGCGAAAAAAAAGTAACAAAACCGTTACAAGTTTCTACGTTAACAGTATCTAAAATACATCAGCACTAAAACCAAAACTTCGCACACGTGTAGGATTTGAACCCACGACCTTTGGATAACCGGGCCAACGCTCTTACCAACTGAGCTACCGTGCAGACCATCCGTGCGAAATACTTGGTCTCTTTTGGATCGTCATCGCGGGATGTCAGCGACATCTACCCAGGCAGTATTAAACTTATCATTATTAATTATAAATAAAATAAATAAATTGTTTCGGCAAACACACCAATTACCTAGCCCCAAACTAAGCGTGAGCTTGTGCTATGGTAACTAAGATAACGGATAGACATACTTATATATTATTATTATTAGTTATCAGGCAGGCAGCTGAGACAACTGATAGCCGCCTGTATCTAGTTCTTCACATTAAGTTAAGCGAGTTTAGATAAGTGTCAAGTCGGTTTTTGAATTGATTGATATTTTGGGCAGAGATCACATCTTCTGGAAGCCCATTCCAAGCTTTGACTACTCTATTGCTCAAAAAATGCTTGTAAGGGTTACACTTTGAGATATCGGTACAGAGCCTGAGATGGTGGCCTCTTATATGGTCATTTTTGTTACGCGTGAATAGTTGGTCAAAGTTTTGAAGGTCGTAATGACCATGTAGGATCTTGTATGTCTCGTCTCAATCAGGTCTCCACGATCTCTGCGGTCCTTTAGTTTTGTTAGCTTCAAAATATCTAAGCGTTCGTCATATGGTCTTCTTTTTAGTAGTCGTGGTTCTTTTGTGAATCTGCGCTGTACTTTCTCTAAGCAGTCTATGTCCTTGACAAAGTAGGGGTTCCACGCTTGAAAACCATACTCCAGAATAGGTCTTACGAATGTTTTGTGGATCCGGAGCATCATTTCTGGCGTCAGGGTACCAAAGGCTTTTCTAATGAGGTAAATCAGACTGTTAGCTTTCTTAGTAATTGTTGCTATGTGTTCTTCCCATTTAAGGTTCTCTGTAATTTTTACTCCCAAGTCTATCTGTACCCCAACCTCCTGCAGCTGGGTATCGCCCAATTTGTAACATAGACGTGGGTTTTGTTTGCCTATGTGCAATACTGTACATTTTGATTCATTTAGGCTTATGAGCCATTCCTTAGACCAGTTGGCAATTTTATTAAGGTCGTTTTGAAGTTTATCGTAGTTTGTCAAAGGGTTAGCAAATACTTTGGTGTCATCGGCAAAGACGCTGACGTTGCACTGGAGGCAATGGGGAAGGTCAAATGTGTATAAAATATACGATACAGGACCGAGAACTGAACCCTGCGGCACTCCACTGTGTATTTCTAAGTGATCCGATTTCACATCACCCACTCTCACCTGCAGTGTTCTTTGTTGTTGGAATGCTTCTATCCAAGTGAGTAGTTTTCCACATATTCCAACAAATTCCAACTTTTGTAGTAATCTCTTCGTTGGAACCTTGTCAAAGGCTTTTTCATAATCTAGGTAGATGACATCAGTAGGCTTTTTTTCGTTTAAGTTTTTTGCCCATAAGGACAGGCATGACAATAAGTTGGACACAGTGGAGCGATATGGGCAAAAACCATGTTGTTGCTCTGGTATAATGTGGTGACTGGGTAAAAAAAATCTTATGTGTTTGACCACAATTTTTTCCATAGCCTTGCATACTACACTTGTCAAGCTTATCGGTCTATAGTTAGATGGCTCCAATTTACTGCCTTTTTTAAAAATGGGGGTAACTATTGCTGTTTTCCACAGGTCTGGCAAAGTCCCCGTGTTGTACGAAGTCTGCATTATTGCAGTCAAACACTCAGTAAGATCACACTTCTGCAGCATTATCACCGGAATACCATCTGGCCCTGGCGAAGAGTCTGTCTTCATATCTGTTATAGCTTGCCGAACTTTGTCTTGCGTGAAGATTATATCATCTATGGATTCCTTAACTCGAAATAACTGGTTTAAAGTGGGCAGATGACCATGGGATTCCTTTTGGAAAACACTTGCAAACTGGTCGGCAAATGCTTGAGCTATTTCATGTGGCTGATTTACTGTTTGACCTTGCTTATTTTGCAAAACCGTTGGGATGCTTACTTTTGATGTAACTTGCTGTCTAATGTAAGAGTAGAACTTTTTTGGTCCGGCATGAAGTAAGTCAGTTTCATATTTTATTCGGGCTGATCTGTTTTGATTTACTAATTGGTTGTTAAGTTTTCTGTAGTTATTATTAATAAACATCCATGACTTAGCTCATCACACAAACATTTGCCCCTTACGGGATTCGAACCCGGAACCGCCTGGTTTAGAAGTCCGAACACTACACCAAGACGGTCGTCTTATTAATTATTCTTAATTTTAAAGGTCTTCAAGCATCACCTAAAATCAAGTCAAATCAACTAAAAGCCAAGAACGGGGCTGTCGCATCGCCCACCTCATTGCACTTGATGGCCAAAAGAAGCAGTAAGTTCTTGACCGACTTCAAAAAAGACATTACTCATATTATGAACTAGCCGATGCCTGCGACTTCATCCGCGCAAATGTGGAATTTCTCATTAAAAAATCCTCTCTTTTTTTCACTCCCTTAGAAGTTGAATTTTAAAAATCTTGATCTCGTCATCCTTAATTTCTATCTAAATACCATTTTTTGTCGATTTTTACTTAGGGGATGATTTTCTAAACATCCTTTCTCAGTGCATATCTAAAATAAAAAAGGGAAGCTTGGTGTAAAATTAAAAGTTTCTTATCCCAGTAGTTTGGGTTGTGCGTTGATATGTCTGTCAGTCAGTCATTAAGTCAGTTTTCCTTTTTATATATTTAGACTAGCTGTATGGTGTGTTCCTTATGGACACAAAATCTGCTAAATTAATTTTGATGCTCATACCATAGTTAAAACATGTATATAGTCCGTGCCATTTAACGGTGCATAAAAAGTCATTGAACCGTCACCCCTGCATACCGTCACCCGTGTACCACTGCACGCCAGTATGCGAAGCGCGGCGACCCTAACTATAAGCCGTAGCGATACAAATCTGTCTAACAAATTAACCTCGGTACAGGTCGACCTTGAACCCAAAAATCAAAAGTCGTAATAATCGCTAGTTAGAAAGACAAATGATACGTGTCACAAGGTTTTAGCTGTCAAGGTGAACGACCTTTTATGCACGTTTATCTGGCACGTACTATAGTCCAGTGCATAATCTAGGCTTTGTCTTATCTCAATAGGTTAAGTGCACCCAGTGATACAGGGTGACCTCTCCCCACCATATAAAATAATACAAATAAGAGCTCAAGATTACTGGATAGCGATGGGAGTATGAGTCATTTTGTATAATTGAGTATACACGGACGAAATCGCAGACTACTACTAGTGAATACATTTCAATTTTGATGTAATTTTAATTTTAACGCCGAGGATCATAAAACCGCGGGCGTCCCGATAACAATTGATTGTATATTGTGTCTGGAAACAGGATACCTGAACGAATTAAGTTTTTCTATTCTATTTCAGGAGGTCAAGTAGAAAAGCCAGTTCTATTGGCCACTACTCCAATGGCCACACAAATGCTGCAACGACAAAGTAAGTACCTAAACCTAATATAAATCTGGATACTTTAGTAATGGGTGAATTTTCTGTTATACCACAGTATACTACTACGTACAGAACATTGACTTTGCAATGGTATTCATTGAAATGTCTGCTTAATGTCGTCAACGATATGGTGTAATTTAGTTTGCCAAAGAGTCAAGCACATTTTCGATTAGACACCTACAGGAATCCATTGCAAGATAATTTAATTCTTATGACTCTGGAATATGTTTCATAATACACTAAACCTATTGTGTGTAATATCATGCGACGCGAATACTACAGGAAGTTACTAACGCCATCTAGCGCAACTTTCTAGCACTTTATTCGTGCTTGTCCAGCCAGTAACGTAGTGCCGCGCGCCGCCGGTGAATAAAACGCGCGCGCCTGTCACTGCTCGCTTGTGAGTCCCAACTTGATTAGCTCACCACAGCGCGTAGGTCCGTTTTTGCTACCTACGCGGGGAGTTACACGGGCCTGGTTACACTAGTCAGATATGATGACTGATACCCATACTTGGTCGCATCTTCGCTTACCATCATGTGAGATTGAGGCTAAATGTCTGCCTATTACGTAGAAGATTTCATCCGTACTAATATTATAAAGATGTAATGTTTGTGAGTTTGTTAGTAGGAAGTACTGTACCTACTAGAAGTACTGAACTGAGACTTAGAACTACTGAAATGATTTTGAAGATTCTTTCACCAGACTGTATTTTATGATTTTTTAGTACACGGCCGTACGCCTTAAGGTCTTTCTTAAGGTCAAAGTGGGATAGTCTGACTATCCCACTTTGACCTTAAGTACGCCTCTATTCCCTACGTAATAAAGGTTGTTTTTGTAGTTCACATGGGTAACCTTACGTGCTGCCGGTTAAAATATATCGTTCAAAATTAAAGAGAGACAAAGCTAAGATAGAAATATCTCGCTCTACATCTATAATTAAATTTAGAAGCAATCCATTTCTCTTCCAGAACTGCCAATGGCGAAAGTGCAAGAGATGATGCGCGAAAGAGACCCCACATACATGATAGAGACGAACGCACTCACCATAGTGGAATTCTCCTACGTGTGCCCTTTCAAATGTCGCCACAACCATTTGCTGTGCCATTACTGCGGCAATTCCTTCTCCGACCCAACTTTATTAAGAGCACACACAGAATCTTTACACACGCCGAAGAAATTCAAAATTACAGAACACAGAAACATGTTGAAGGTTGACTTAACGCGAATCGATTGTCGATTGTGCGAAGCGACCATAGACAATTTGGACGATTTCAAAAAGCACATCTCTAGTGTTCACAATAAGAAATACTACTTCGATCACAAAGATTTGATTCTGCCGTTCAGGTTGACGAAAGATGAGATGAAGTGTGCTATATGTGATATGGTTTTTCCGTATTTTCACGCGCTAAATAAACATATGAACGAGCATTTCAGTAATTATGTGTGCGAGACGTGTGGGCTCGGCTTTGTCGATAAAGGCAGGTTTGTGATGCATCAGCAGAGGCATGAGGAGGGGGATTTTCCGTGTGAAACCTGTGGGAAGGTGTTCAAAGCTCAATATAATAGGTGAGTACTAGCCGATGCCTGCAACTTTGTCCGCGCATATGTTAAATTTCCCATACAAACTTCAACCCCTCCTTTCACCCTCTTAAAGTAGACATGGGGCGGGTACATGGATCCGGTATCCGGCGGATCCGGCACTTTTTTGAGGATCCGGCCGGATACCGGGTAATGGGGCTGGGTACCCGGCACTGCCGGGTAATTGAAAAAAAAAAGTATTATAATAATCATACATACAATAATGGACAATTTTTTACGAAAAAACGATATTTTTAAGTACTGATATTTCAATACTGGTAAATTATGATGCAAAAACGCCAACTTTTCAGCGCGATCAGCATTTAAGCGTAATAAACAAAAACAGTCCCCGCACCCCGCGGAATACGCAACGCGCGTGCCGGCCAGCGCGGCGCCTTTTAGTTGCGCCCGAGCGGGCAAGCGACACGCACGTCACACGACCTGTAAGCGCTGCCGGGTACCCGGCAAAACCACTACCCGCCCCATGTCTACCTTAAAGGTTGAATTTAAAAAAAATACTAAAATACGTCATTAGCTAAACACCACTTTTTTCCCGACTGCGGAAGGAGGGTTATGTTTTTCGAGAGTATGTATGTATAATTGTTTGGCACGCCCAAAGGGCTGGACAGTTTTGACATATGAGGTGTCGTTGAATTCGTCAAACTTGTGATAGTGACATAGGATATGCTACATTTATAAAAAATGGCGCCCGCAAATGAAAAAAAAGGGAGGAGGGGGGGATTGATTTTTTCCCTAGCAATATGGGTATCAAATGAAAGCCAGTGAAAATACTTTTTCAAAAATATAATAATGATGTGTTTTCAAAACACTACGGTTTGGATTCCTTTAAGAAAAGAGTGAATAGGCTGCTTCTAGACAGACATGTCACATCCTCGACCGCATCTTCGCTTACCATGAGCGATGGGCGATTATTACTAAATTAATCGAATTATTCGAACGGTCCCTGTAATCGAATGTATATGATAAACAACCGCAGTCATTCGATTATCCTTCGATTATGCAGCGAGCAATACTGGAGCGTGCGGTGCGCAGGCCGTACTACTAACGAATAAATCGTCATTCGTCGCGTCGATTAATCATTCGTTCGCTGCCTGTCCTGTCGCGGCAATTCAACGAATGCATCGAAGGGCCGAGTATAGATTATCATTCGATTGTCGATTATTATTCGATTATTTTTTTCCGATTTCGATTATCGATTCATTCGATTATTTTTTTTCGAACAATCGCCCATCGCTACTTACCATCAGGTGAGATTGCAGACTGCGTTTTGGACATGGTAGATTCCCAGCACACCTGAAAAGAATTCGTATTACAACATCTGATATTTGTGAGTTCTGCTCCTCTGATAAAGCAACATTAGATCATTTAATCCTGCACTGCTCTGCTTTTAATTTACAAAGATTGTTGCTCATAGATGGCTTAATAAAGATATATAAAAATGAAGAAGTACCCCGCCTCCTGCCATCTATGCTTCACAACATTGATACTTATAAAGAGTTATACGGTTATATAATGTCCACGTTTAAAGAACTATAAAGGTAAAGAAAAGAAGAGACAGATAGAAAGAAAAAGAGAAAAGAAAAAAAAACTTATGAAGATATGAAGAATTTTAAAGAAAATGAAATACAAAACATTTCTCATTTATGGAAATACCAATGATGGTTTGGCTGTATGGCTAGTGCCGAAGCCGTTAAACTTATATTAAAAAAAAACAGGTGAGATTGCAGTCAAATGTCTGCCTGTTAAATATATTTGAAAAAAAAATGCAGTCGGGTGATTTGTTTTTTCAATACCTATGTTTGCTTGTTAGGTTTCCTATTTACATTTATGATGATGTCCTCCTAGCCGAATTTCGACCACGGCGGCCTATCTCAACAGAGATTAGCCAACTGCGCGGGACATATTATAGTGCACAAGTGTGTGCGCAATACACAGGTGCACTCTCTGTTCCTTCACTCTCATAATTCGGTGAGACGGCAGTCCGACATGACCGTAGAGAGATCAGGCGCAGGACCAACGGCTTAACGTGCGCACCGAGGCACGGGGGTGTTAACACCACAGATTTCCTGACTCCGGAGCTGTGTCTGAGTAATTTCAAGACAGAAAAACCCAAACACTCTCGGCCCGACCCGGGATTCGAACCCGGGACCTCGTGGATAGTACCCAGCGGGCTGACCACTAGACCAACGAGGCAGTCTATTTAAATTTATAATGATAATTTAATTATCAGGGATCTGCATAACGATAGAGTTCACATGAAGCGAGGACGTGTCTACTGCCCCAAATGCGACATACGGCTCATGTCATACAATCAGAAACTGAAGCATTTGGTTGAGGTAAGTACATAAGTTGACTACCACATGTTGACCTTGAGACTGCCTCTATTCCCTACGTAATAAGGCCTGTTTTTGTAGTTTTTGTCATACCATCAGAAACTCAAGCATTTGGTTGAGGTAAGTACACACGACGGCAAGTTAGACTACCACATGTTGACCTTGATACAACCTCTATTCCCTACGTAATAAGGCCTGTTTTTGTAGTTTATGTCATACCATCAGAAACTCAAGCATTTGGTTGAGGTAAGTTCTCATGGTTGCAAGTCAGTCTTGATGACCTTGAAACCGCCTCTATTCCCATCGTAATAAGGCCTGTTTTTGTAATTTAACTGTACATTGACGTTTAATCACTGTACATTATATTTCGTGTTCCGGAAGGTACGCTAAGCAGTTGGTCCCGGCTAATATCAGTTGATATTAGTCGTCAAGCCAAGTCAGAGGCCCAAGGGCGGCTTGATAACATCTGACAGTAAGGTTTGTCACTTGCCTTACAGACACCCCTCCACCAATCCGCACTGAGCCCGTGTGGTGGAGTATGGCTCGTACCTTCTCATAGTTGAGGTGAGGCCCTTGCCCGGCAGTATGATCTATAAAGGCTAACTTTAATTTTTTTACATTATATTTAAGCTGAAATATGTATTTAAATTGTGGTAAGCGCGTCTTTATCATATTTAGAGTTTATAGCAGTCAAACCCACATTCTAACATACATAAAAAAACAACAAATGGTAGGTATTTGTTTATTTATGTACACACTTTCCTTGGCCGCACGTCAGACTATCCTACTTTGACCTTGAAACCACCTCTATTCCCTACGTAATAAAGCCTGTTTTTGTAGTTTACCTGTACCTTAACGTACTGCTGCTGTACATAATTTAATTTGTGTACACAGAAAAGGTTACGTTATATTTTAATTTGGAATATACATATTTGAAGTTTGGTAAACGTATTTCGAATTTTTAGCAGTTAAACCCAGATTCTAACATACAGAAAAAAAACGACGGGTTGCACTCTGGGAGTGCCGGCAGAATTGAAAACTTGAATATATGCACTTTGTTCAATTTCCATATTTTAAACACTTTATATACACGAATTTTACGAATACACAGCAGTATGGCCACTACACAGACGGTCGAGCCATCAGCTGTCACCATTTATGGATGCGCGTAGCACGCTGTAACATAAACACACACGAACATTCGCGCAAGCGCCCTGCGCCGCCTTAACGAAACAGCAGGCGCAGGCATACATTTTCGCCGCGCCGTAGAAAGAGAGGGGGATACTCCCTCTCCTACGCCGCGCCAGCTGTCTACTCTCCATCCGTCTTACGAATTTTCGATCAGGTTACGTGTCCTGACGCGAGTTTAACAATTTTTACCCATTCCAAAAAAGTGCACAAACGACACTAAAGAAGTTTTCACTTCAACAAGTTGGAAGTATGTTTTTATCTATGTGATACGTACAGGATTGGACTTCCTTCAGTTTTAGGTATTGTTTGTTAAAAAAAATGTTTAGGATAAAATATCTCTTTGCACTAGTAAATAATGCTGCCAGTAAGGTCAAAAACAGCGAAATTACTGTACACACGGATGCAAGTCAGACTACACGTTGACTTAGAGACCTCCTCTATTCCCTACGTAATAAAGCCTGTTTTTGTAGTTTAACTGTATACCTTGACTTTGAAGGGCTGCCGACTGTACATACAGAATTCGACTTTCTTCAGTTTGTAGTAAAAAAAAAGGTTCAGGATAGAAAAATCCCCCTTAAAACAAGTAAATACGCACGTAGACTAGGCTGCACGTCAGACTACCCCACTTTGACCTTGAGACCGCCTCTATTCCCTTCGTAATAAAACCTGTTTTTGTAGTATACATAGGTAACCTGACGTGCTGCCGAGTATACTTATAAAAAACTAGCTGACCCGGCGAACTTTGTTCCGCCTTAATGTCAATAAATAAGCAGTTTTTTTTTTTATTGGAAAAAATACAAAAAAAATTAAATTTCTACATCAATCATTCATAATTATTTCTGTATTTTAGTACATAGGTTGCTCTTCATTTAAGTACCTTGTGATACACGACATTTTTTGTTTTATTATCAGGCGCAAAAACAAACAACGCAGATGGTCTTCCGACCCGTGAACATGCCACGTATAATTGACCATGGGAAAAACATGAATGTTCTAGATTTAAACCACAAACTTTTAAGGATTGGCCTTGTGATTTGTTGATGGTCATGGCAAATGCAAGACGTATCGGAAATTGAAGTCTTTTAAATTCAAACGGCATATCGGTTGGGATCATCGGTATCCTCGGAATGAGAACTTGCTCACCTTTGAATTTTCCTATCATTATCGTAGCGTAAATTACATTGTTCATCAATTTTCTAACCACCAAACGCGTACCGTTGCACAGTTTTGGTTGGTTTATGTTTCGAAGCATGATTACTACGGAGCCAACCTTTAGGCGTAAATTGTGCGGTGGTAAGCCAGGCACGTCCAAAGAGTTTAAAAATTCAATTGGATAGTTGGTGGCTTCATCTTCATTTGTGACGCAGTCAATAGATTTGAATGAATGCATTGTTCCAATGATCTTATTTTGAATTATGTTGTTTAGGTCATCTACATCTTTATTCTTAGCCGCTAAAATTGCTCGCTCACTCATCCATTCATAATTTTTGTAGTTAGAAATAATTTCTGGAAATACATTGTTGATAAGTTCGTCTTTTGATGAGACAAAATTACAGAAATTATTTGGAAATGATATTAATCCGCTCGATTCATCGACAGGTACTTGACCATTACCGATAGTCAGCAATTGCTCCGAGAAATCTTCAGCAGATGTATCATTAAGCAATGCAACTCTCATGTTTGTTGTCAGTTGCAGTTTCTTCACATGGCGCCATAGATTTGACGATTTGAGGCAAGCGTTTATTTCGTCGGCAGCCGTAGATCTTGGAATTACTGGCAGTATTTGGCGGAAATCACCAGAAAGTAAAATCATTGCTCCTCCAAAACATCTCGAGTCATTGCGTAAATCTTTTAATGTTCGGTTAAGTGCTTCTAATGCACGTTTATGCGCCATTGTGCATTCGTCCCAGATGATGATTTTCGATACCGCTAAAACTTTGGCCATTGCTGAGTGTTTTGCAATATTACACGTTGGTTCTTCAATAGTTTGAAGATTTAACGGTAATTTGAATGCTGAATGAGCCGTACGGCATCCTTCTAACAATGTGGCTGCTATTCCAGAAGAAGCAACTGCAACCGCTATGTTAGATCTCGCCCGAACAGTTGCTAAAACTAATGACATGAGGAATGTCTTGCCAGTTCCACCAGGGGCATCTAGGAAATATAAACCACCATTTTCATCATCGATTGCCTTCATTAAAGTATCATAAACTTTCTTTTGTTGGTAATTCAACAGGGGTACATTCGTTTGAACTACTAAATCTAATTCCTGGTGATCATATTCACGTTCCCGTTCCAATTCTCGATTTAATGCGTCATTCATTTCACGATATGGTGCTGGCATTCCTAACCTGATTAATAAATTACCGCACATGAGGTAACACATATCTTCGATCAAGAGTAAAGCACGATTATGTATCTCCTCATTCATCTCAATATCGTGATTTCTGGAACTGACACGAATTTGATGTAAAATATCTTCTGACATATTATCCTTGTATTTGTGCCACAGGTTACATGGGTTTGATGGAAAACATGTCGAAATTATGATAGCGAATAATGTGCGTATCTGACTTGGAGATGCACAGATAATGGCTTCAGCGATTGTCGTATCCCAATGACTATCGTTTTCTAATAACTTCAATTCTTCACATGCAGCACGATATGTTGGGAATATTACACCATTAACAGTTCGTAGTGACTCAAATGACGTTGGCCCACGCACATTTACCAGCAACAACCGCAAATAGAAACATTCATTATTCTTTGGATGAACTGTATACATACGACCAAGAGCATCAGTAGAACGCACATCTGGATACCCAGGAACCGCATCGCCTTGCTTCCGTCTTTGAAAATTCTTCGATGAAGCATTCCAAGTATAATAACGTGGCATCTCCGAGTAAAGCAAAGTTCGTGCAAACTGATCGCTTTGGCAGATTGCAAAAAAACTGGTCAATGTAGTTGCTGGAGGTGTTTCAGCACGTTGCGTAGCATTCGAAGCCGTGAAATATACTCGTTGACCATTCTCCAGATGCACCGCCAAATGCGTAACAGTAGGATGACGTTCGTGAATGGGAAATGCGAATATACGCCAAATCGCTTCATTACAGTTCACATAACGACCAACTTGATAGCGTGAAATTTCATCGTTGGTATTCGAGGATTGCAATCCAAAAACCGCCATATCACTGCCTTTCGTGACATATTTGCAAATATATTTTATGGACTTAACTGAATTGCAGTATTCAACGTTGCAATGTGTCTTGAACGATTTAGAAATAAGTGGCGAATATGGAACAATCCAACTGTTGTCGACAACGAAATCCATTCTTTTCACTTTCGTTGTGACAGTTCGACCGTTGTCATCTGGTGATCGACGCCGATACAGCGGATAACCATCATTGCCAGTGACAGTCTCCGCCGTTAATTTCCGTGGATATCGTTTAGAGCACTTTCCATCGACCATGCAAGGTGATTGGGGATTGATGGCACCACACGGTCCATGAATCATATTAGTAGTAACAACATCATGTAGGTCTGGATCGACTTCATAATCAGGAATCTCAGCACATATGATATCATCTATTTGGTCAGGCTGAATTCTTTCCACTAACCAAATAAGAATGTGTGCGTGCGGCAGGCCTCGCTTTTGCCATTCGATTGAATACATCCAGCATCGAGTATCTCCAAAGACGCGTTGTTTAACAATAAAGTTCATCAGGGACCGAATTTTTTGCCTGAATATACGTGCTGTGATGTCGTGTCTATCACTTGATGTTTGTCCGGGAAGCAGCAATTGAGTAATTTCTATCCATTTTGGATTACAGGTAAAAGTAATAAAGAGATCGGGCCGACCGTAATGACGAACATATGTCATTGCATCTTGTGCATATTCATGCATATGACGTGGACTACCAATGTATGTCGCCGGCAGAATAGTTAATCGACCAATATTAGCTGCATTTCCTTCAGTATTAACTGCATCACGTAAATGGATGTACTCCTCAGAACGCAGTTTGGCTTGGTTCAACCTAATGAATGTTAAACGTTCCGTTTCTATTTTTACATACATGTCAACGCAATACTGCTGAAACAATCGACGAAACCGCAGCAAATAGTTGTCAGCATTTTGACGAATCATCAAACGATATGCGTAATAATTCATTGAGCTAACTTTCTTTGTAGTTTCTTTATTTCAAAGGCAAATTTTAAAGGCAAACAATACAGACATTAACCATTTTTTTAATAAGCATTATTTTAAATCAGTGTCTTTCACAAATAAATGAAATAAATTATGATACTGATACTCACCATTCAATGGATTTTTCATTTTAATATTAAAATAATATCCATCTTCTCCTTGCCAAAACATCAGCGGGTATTGCAATGTGTCATATGATCGATGAGTTTCAGATATTTGTTGCAGTTGCCCAGTATCGCGACGTGTAAGCACAATATCGCGTTTTTCCAATTGTTCACCAACAATCAGGATGGCAACTTCGTCTACTGTTGGAGCATTAAATGTCCTTTCGTGTGTTCCAGATGGTCGTTTATCTGCTTTGATAACAACTTTATAGTCATCACTTGGCATGCGCTCTAAAGCACTCTTAAACAACCTGACCAACGCATGATGTTCATGAAGCAGACACTGCAAGTCTTGAAGAATTGCTCGCTTCATTCCTGCATTGATCTCTAGGCGTCGATCAAGTTGTTCTTCCATGTTGCCCATGAAATATATTTGTAAAAATTTATTCTGTGTATCTTCGAAAGGTAGTAATGATCCAATTCGATGATGAATCTGTCCTTGTATCTACAAAATAAAAACCAGACAGTATTAACTGGGTTATAAACACTTTTTTCGGTGGGAGAGTAGAGTTCAGAATTAGCAAATATACTACATAGGTACCAATAGATAAAGTAAGTTATTCTTTAACTACATTCTATATAAGTACAAAAATAAATACCTTAAATGTCGGATTAAATCCCCGTTCTTCGATAATATCTGCCCCAAATGACGTCATCTGGAAACAACCATTGTATTTTTGAGTATTTGCAAGAAAGTGGCGTGATTCTTGTGTTTCGCCACAAAGCAATGAATACAATGGCTCAGGTGGCGGAGTCAACAATGGCAATTTCACTTTACCATTAAGGCAGCATAATCCAGGCGTTTCTCCGGAAAACTTTAATGCACCACAATACTCGCAAACTACGTCCATTTGCCCAATGCAAACGCTAGGATGCAAGCTGTAATCATTGCTGCAATCGTATTGAAACGCTGCTCGATTCAAATCAGCACTTGATAAATATCTTGTTCTGCGTCGCAAATTATCTATTTGTTGACCTCTGTTGTTCGCTCGACGATTCTGCATTGCCAACCGAGCTGTTTCACGGGCTGCTTCACTTTGCTCTCGTGATTGAGAAGCACGAAGTCGAGCCATACTATCGCGGCGCTGTTCACGTGCAATTTCTTGTTCTTCTTCAGTCCTTTCATTTGCAGTATTTCGTATTCTTCTTGCATCACGGCTTTGTCGGGAAAGATTCGATCGTCTTGGTCGCGGCATTATTAATTAAACTTCACTTCACCTAAAAACTTAAATTTTTAACCATACCGAGTTTTATAGTTCACTTCACTGTTTATACGAATGGGCAATTGGGCAATAATGTTAATTATTTATTTAATAGAAATAGTTATATTATTGATTTCTTACAAATATCAAATAGTCATCCATACGTCATTACATAGCTGTCATTATACGTCAATTTTGTTATTCCAAGTCTGATTCTTTTTTGTTATACCACGTTTTATAGTGACTGACGTTACATGTCAAGTCACACGGGAATGATGTCGAACGGGATAAAAAGTATCCTATGTCCTTCTCCTGGCTCTAAACTACCTCCCTGCCAATTTTCAGCTAAATCGGTTCAGCCGTTCTTGAGTTATAAGTGAAGTAACTAACACGACTTTCTTTTATATATATAGATAATCCATTTCAGGTACACGGCGAAGAGCCACTGTCGTTTTCTTGCAACATGTGCGACAAGATATTCGAGACGCGACGGACGCTCACCATACACAGACGAAAAGACCATTTGAAGGACTACCGGTAAGTGTAACACACGGATTCCCAAAGTATTTTGGCAAAAAGACCCCTTTTCCAAAATTAATTGACACCTCAGACGAGCCCTTACAGTCATTTAGATATGGAATCTAAATGACTGTAAGGGCTCGTTCACACGGGATCCGTCATTGTCGATTCGTAAAAATACACGATACGTCATGACGGATGGACGTTCACATTGCATATGAAATCTTCCTCGTGTGAATGAGCTCTAAGTATTTTTCTATCCTAAATTCCAATTCTAATTTGGTCCAAATTTTAAGGTTAATATTACACAGAGCCACTGAATTAAATAAGTATAGCCTGACCGGGAATATATGGCACCTCGCCATATTGCGGAAAACAACTGGAACTAATTTCTTTTACTGGCTACAGAAACCTCAAATCGTCATTGACATGTCAACAATTGTCATAATGATTAGTGTCAAAGTGGACGCGTAATCTAATTTTCGACCAAGCGCAATTTTTATGTGATAAAAATACCGAGAACTATTCGTTTTCGTATATAAAAATGGTTCAATATGGTGTTATAGTGATTTTCGACAAGATAGTCTATGTGATCACCGCAGTTTCTTTAAATTAATTACTGACCTAGTTGCCGAAATTTTTTGAACGTCATATATTTTAATTACGATTTTGAAAAATGATTAAAATATATACTTATTTTGAGTTTTATTTTCTTTTTTCTAACCTACTTGGATATTTTAACTAAAATAGTACGTAGTTTTCCATGTTTCCTATACATTACCTAAATTTTATGATAAAATTATAAATAATATCATTTAGAAAAACAATGGATTAATGTTTCCTTTACCCGTTAGTGGTTTTGCAAACGTTATTGTGTTTTGGTCTAAATTTTAAGGCCAATATTACAAAGACTGAATTTAATAAGTACTCAATTTGCGGGTGTTTTGTCGTGTGCTTTTATCGTATAATCTGTTATCATTAGGCAGCAGGCTTAAATAAATTACATTAATGTAAACATATAAAAATATGTTTTATGTTCAGTTGCCAATCTACGCTGGTATGATTATACAAAGTGTTGAAGCGCCCTTAATACAGGTTCTATATATTTCTGGTCAGGCTATATTTCATTTGCAAGTGTTCTGTCTTGTTCATGTATCGTAGTGTCAGACTTAGAAGTGTAACATTAATGTAAACATAAAATGCACAGTTTTTAAATGTTCAGTTGCCAATCTACACTGGTATGATTATATCGAATTTTGTCATATAAAGAAGATTCGTAGCGCCCTTAATTATCTGAATCGACCCATATATTTTTGGTCAGGCTATATATTTACTTTTTTGTGTATAAATAAATGATTAATTTCGTAATATGAATTAAGGACATTTTTTTTGTACTAAAATAAAAATTAAATGAATTCATACCATTTCTATACAACTTTACTCCAAAGACTAAATGCTATTATTCTACATAGTTTTTAGATTTTTAAAGACCTCTGTATAATTGATGGAAAAATAATGTTTTAAATTATGTTGTATGCTTTTCCGAATGGAAGTTTTTTGTCATTTGTATAGCAAGTAGTTGAGGTCTGTCAATCAGCTGTCAAAACTGATAGATTGACAATGACCTCTGTCAGAGAATGCTGCTTACGAAACGTCAAACAAACGTCATCTTTTTTTTACGAAAAAGTGTCGTGGAAACTTGTTTAAATGTGGCCTAGACGAAGGTTCCACAGACCACATATTTTTTAATTGTACCAATATCGGATCCTCACTATATGATCTTCTACCTAACTACATTCCCCGCCCCTGTAACTTTGACTCTCTGTTGAGTCAAGTTAACACTCCTTTTGTCGAAATTCTAGCTAAATTTATCTTGACCAACAAAATTAAACTTTAATTACTCATTCTTCCACTTTATCTTGTTTCCCTACCCATACTCTTTCAGCCTTTATACTTCCTGCTTATTTGTGCATTCCTATATTTAATTTTATAATACATATATATATTTTACATGTATTCATTGTGACGTCGTATATTTTTTGTGTTTGTTTTAGAAACTAACAAGTAATACAGAATTACAGTGACTCATTCCCCACAAACAGTGTATAAAACTATACTCACGTGACATTGGCGAATGTGACAGCACAGATTAGCCATAAAAGAGAAGAAGAAGAAGAACTTGTTCAATGTTGCTATTTAGAAAACAACATGTTTTTTTGTTTTTAATAAAAAAATAAAAAACAGGGGTCTTTAAATTAATAAATCAGCGATAAATGCATTCCTTATGATTTATTCTTCCAACTTTTACATATCCAGTGTGAAGTTTTTGATTTTAGTACAAAACCCCATAGTAAAAAATTATCTCCTTAAATATTTCTCAGGTACGTATGCCAGTGCTGCGGTCAGAAGTTCTTCACGCGTTTCGCTCTCAACAACCATATGCCGGTCCACACCGGAGCGAGGGACTTCAAGTGCAAAGTCTGTGATAAGACTTATCCGAGGCTCAAGACGCTCAAAGACCATATACGGATACACACTAATGATAGGAGGTATAGGTAAGAAATAGTATAAATAAATTGTTCTAATAATCATACCAATTATCTAGCCCCAAACTAAGCGTAAGCTTGTGCTATGGCGACTAGGATAACAAACAAACTTACAAAAATACGTTTTTTAAATATCAAATATATACAGGGTGTGGCGTAAATAGTGGTCCAAAGCAAAGGTGTGGATACACTGTACACTGAAGCACCACATACCAGTATTTAAAAAAAAATATGTACAGGGTTTTCAAAAAAAAAAAATTTTTTAATTTTTTTAGAAATCGTTACCTTGCCTTACAAATTTGATTATAATTTCCAAAAATGACGGTTTTTTTTAATCCATTTTTTTATTATTATTGCTGATCACTTGTACTTAGTACTCCATTCTTTTTTTTTTTTACAAACTGAATTTAATAAAAAAAATTAAGTTTCTTTCAAAATTCAATACTCACTGCTAGCAAATCGTTTGACTTTCAATGCTTTTGGTGCAAAAAAAATGTACCACACTGTCAGTGCCCATTGTTTAAAAAAAATGCCCATCTTTTGCAGATTCTAAAATGGTGCAACAATAAGTGTTACGACTTACAGGAAAAAAGTTATTGCTTTTCGAAACAAAAAGGAGCCCAATTCAGAAAAACAATTTATTTGAAGTTCAAGGGTTTACAAGGGTTGTAATTTTTTTCTGTGTGGTCCAAAGCAAAGGTGTGGATACACTGTACACTGAAGCACCACATACCAGTATTTAAAAAAAAATTATGTACAGGGTTTTCAGGGTTTTCAGGGTTACTAATTCTAAACATTTGTTAAAAACTTCGTTTTATTTCTAGTCTAGTCTCTTCAATACTGAATTTCTTACTATAAAGGGAGAATTTTTATATTTTATTTTCTATTTACTGTTAATGAAAATCTATATATTTAAGACTATAGTATTACTTTAATGAAAATATTTATTAGACAACAAACCTTAGACAAAATCAAAGTGTAACATTGTATCTAAGCACTAAAAATGTATATACTAAGAATCATGTTTTTGTTATGATATCACGCAAGTTTTTTTTCTTATCTTATACCTTTAAATGATCAATAGCAAAATTGTTAAGAATTTTCTATCACGATGTGTTTGAAGGCCGATTTTAGCCAAAAGTAGCTTATTCAGTGCTACTTTTTTAAGTTAATAGTCTGAAGAATTTTTGGAATCTATTTTAATACAAAAAGTCATCTTTGCGAATAGTAGGACTCATCAATACATAATTTTACGGATTACTTCGCGGTTTATTTACATTTTATTGAAAACCTGACGTTTCGAACACGTTACAGCGTTCGTGGTCATAAGTAAGTCTTGATTGAGTAAGGCATAGTTTTGAAATATTGAACTACCGTCACTCATAAATATTAACTTACGTTCCCGTGTAGGGACGCAGAAAGAGCTAGCCGTGTCTTGAGATCTTGCAGTGCGAGGTGTTGCTTGGGTTTTTGCTAGAATAGGATCCCATGCTGGTTGGAACTTTCCAATCATCTTCTCTATTGAAATTTGGATGTTTTCTTATTTCAATGGCTTCACGTAGCATTCGAAGAATAAAACGCAGTTCTTTTGCAAGTATTTTAGGTTGGTCAAAACGAATGAAGTGGTTGGGTTTGTCTAAGGAATGTTCACACACTACAGATTTTGTGTTCCGTCTATGTTTAATGTCAGCAATGTATTCTTTGATCCGCACGCCTATACTTCGCTTTGTTTGCCCGATATAGAAGATGCCACAGTCACACTCCAGTCTGTACACCCCTTCATCTTGAAGAGGTATGTTGAAATTGACAGGTGGTAGGAATTGGTTAATCTTCTTTTGCGGCTAGAAGTAAGTTTTGCTTGAAGCACGCTTCAAGATATTCCCGCAATCTTGTTAGTGATTCCCTTCATGTATGGTAGTACTGCAGGTTGGCGTTCAACTGTCGTAGGCTTGGCACGGGGTCTGCAACGACGTGGTACTGGAAGCTGGTTGTCCTGTAGTACCTTTTTTACATGCTGAAACTCAGCAGCCAGGTGTCAGGCGTCACAGATGCCCCTCGCTCATTGAAACAAAGTTTTGGCCACGATAACTGTGAAGGATGATGGTGAGACGCACCATTGAGATATTTATCGGCGTGGGTGGGTTTTCTAAAGACTGTGTGGCTAAGGGTATGATCCGAATTCCTGCTTAGTAAAATATCTAAGAAAGCTAGTTTACTGTCTGCCTAAATTTCCATAGTAAATTTGATTTTTGGATGTAATGAATTTAGATGATTAACAAAAGCAGAAACACTAATGGTAGGTAAAATTGTAAAAGTATTATCTACGTACCGCTTATAAAACTTGGTCATGCAGGTGATGTGCTCAGAGCTCGATCCTTAAAATTCTTCATGAATATATCAGCAACAACTGGGGATAACGGAGAGCCCATTGCTACACCATCGGTTTGCAGATAAAACTTATTATCCTACAGTAAATAGCTAGATGTACGGCTATGTTCTCCTCCTAGCCAAATTTCGACTACGGTGGCCTATCTCAACAGAGATTAGCCAACTGTGCGGGACATATTATAGTGCACAAGTGTGTGCGCAATACACAGGTGCACTCTCTGTTCCTTCACTCTCATAATTCGGTGAGACGGCAGTCCGACATGACCGTAAAGAGATCAGGCGCAGGACCAACGGCTTAACGTGCTTTTCGAGGCACGGGGTGTTAACACCACCAACTTCCTGACTCCGGAGCTGTGTCAGAGTTATTTCAAGGCAGAAAAATCCAAACGCTCTCGGCCCGACCCGGGATTCGAACCCGGGACCTCGTGGATAGTACCCAGCGTGCTGTCCACTAGACCAACGAGGCAGTCACATTTACATTATAATAATACAGTGATTCAATATATTTTTGCAATCTCTAGGTACTTACAGTCCACGCATTTTATATTACGTTTTCTTTATTAAAATTCACCAAAGGTGGATGCTATCTTCTACATAGCGTTCACAATAAAAAAAAGATCTTATTTCTTTCACTGTAAAGTTGATATTTCTTCAACAGGTGTCACATATGCGGCCAAGCCTTTATACAGAACTGCAGCCTGAAGGGGCACATGAAGAGTCAGCATCCTGAGTATGGATAAACGAAAATATCAAGTGTTTTGAACTATATTTATTTTTTATACTATGTGTTTGTAAATAAAATACCGATATCTAGGTACGAGTGATTGAACTCAAAACCTGTGTGCGAAAGTTTTCCATTTTTTTCTAACTCTTAACTGTAATTTATTGTTTTTAAGTGATAAGCATTCACTTTGCAATCTAAGTATATTATTGCACTTGAAAAAATGACAGGCTCTGCCAACGCCAGGGTGGCTGAGAGGTTAGGCTATCGCCCGGTATGCGAGGAACGCGGGTTCGATTCCCGCCTCTGGTGGTCATTTTTTCAAGTGCAATAATAAACTCTTAACTGCCCTACTTAGAGACGTCAATCAAAGTTAATTTTTCATTAATCCTCATGCTGTCCTTTTCTATTTAATTGACAAAGAAAGTGGCAGAACGAGACTTAGTTATAGGTTAAATTTTATTGCCGGGGTATGATGCTGCCCGCGTCCGTAGGATATACCACTTTCCCCAGGCCAACCCTACACGTGTCCCCCGGGTGGTGCTCGACCGTCAGCAACGGGCGGCGGTTAACTAACCCGTCTACGGCTACCACAAGCCCAGGGGAATTAAATACCCTCTAAAAATGTGGCAGTAGCACCTTGGGAAATTGCTACTCTGACCTACTCCCACCTATCGTAAATGAAATGTCAGATAAAGAAGAATATGTTTTGTCATGCGATCCGGCTAACCCCCGGCGCTCTCCAGTACCCGGGCTGGAGAGTGTGAAATATGTTACCGAAGACACCACTGGGGTGAGTAACCAGGCTCCTTTGGCTGTTAATGTTACTGGAAACAAGAAACTCATTCAGCAAGCTTTCCACCCAAGCCTGTTCGTTAGTAGACCCAGGAGTGCCTCCATGTCAAGCCTCCCAATCCAAGGTGCTAACAGAACATCTAGCGACTCAGATTCTATTCACGAGCCCCGAGACGCAATTAATCCCGCAAAACCTAATGCTGCTACTCCCACCTGGCAAAAAGTCCCATCAATTCGAAATGCAAAAAGAAAAAAACCGGCCAAGTGCGAGTCGGGCTCGCGCACGAAGGGTTCCGTATTCCCTAGGGTGGCTACAATCACTTCAAAACGCTTTTACATTTAGGCGACTTTAGCAGCGCGACTTTGGCGTATACAGTCGCGCTGTCGAAGCTTTTAAAAAGTGTCTCCAAAATGATTATTATTGTCCTATAATAAAACAACACTAGCTCAGCGCCTTGATTGAATGCAGAGAGCGCATGCGAATGTCGCGCAGCTATACCGCGCGGATGTTGCGCTCCGTTTATAGTATGAAATTATCAGCAAAGTCGTCTAAATTATATTTAATGGATAACCATGCCCTAATTAATGAATTATGAAGTAGGTGTGTAGGTGACAATAACACTTATTACAAAGACAATAATTCATCTCTAAAAGAGCAGGCATCTCTCACTCCATGTACTTGCGCGCGATAATAGACTACTCTTGAGCGCACCGACGTCGGTGCGTAAATCAGTAGGCTGACAGTTGTTGGCAACTGTCAGGCGCGCCCGTACGCACAGTTGAATTATTTTTGTTACGGTCGATTCGTTTTTAAGCGAACTAATTAAGTAATATGGTTTATATAAATATCCGGTTATTTACTGTACAAATACAACGAGAAGCATATACACTTCATTTATTGGCCCACCTTGTATTTTCAGTTTCGTTTGGTCCTAGCTAAAAGGACTTGTCCTCTTTTTGTATGGAGGCTGGTTTTTTATTCCAAGATATCACCAACCACCAATAACCTATATTTATCTTAAAGCTACAAAAATATGAAACACGTAACCATAGAAATCTGAATTTTAAACGCCTCCATTTTTGAGAAAAAATATGTTTTGTAACAGGAATCATCCATTCATTACTTACTTGTATTTCCTGGCTGTATGGTTATGTACCATTGCCTTTCCACTGGTGGATAAATACTACTAGGTACTACCACAGATTATATAATAGGTACTACTGTCAATGGAATAACAATTTTGCTGTCATTTTTTTTTCATGCGTTAATTGATATGGCGAAGGTGCGGTTCATGTACAGAGAAAGAGAAAAATTAATTTAAATTTTTCTCTAAATCGGAGGCCTTAAAAATATATTAATTATGCAGAAAGGGTAGTTTTTATGAATTCTTTCATATAATCTTTAGTTTATTCTGGTTAGAAATATTGACGAATAAAAAACCAATAATGGACAAGTCCTTTTATATTAGGTCGAGCAAAAAGTTTTTATGCAGTTTTGAACCTGGCACATTCACAATTTCATTCAAGTCTTTTTTTGAATTTCGAACACAGAATTTAAAGAAACAAAAGACAATTTGGAGCCTGTTTGTTGATATCAAACAATCGAATACTAAGAAAACTTGGTTTTATTGGTTTACTTGGATTTAATTCTTGAAAAAGTGATTGATATCTTTGGTTTTGCAACAAACATTACTTATTCTTAACATTAAGGTGAGGTTCTATCAATAATCTATGGATATTTCACCTGAAGTCGCCGCCCAAGCTGTGGCACTTATTCAGGCCGGACACAGCCAAAGAAACGTGAGTGCTCAACTTAATTTAAGTCGATCTGCGTTCCGAAATGTTTATCGGAGGTACCTAGAGACTGGCGGCTTTGTTCGTCGCCAAGGAAGGCCACGATCTCGGGTCACAACTGAAAGGCAGGATCGATTCATCGTGACGACCAGCTTGAGAAATCGTCACCTTACCTCCATTGAGATACAAAACCAACTTCGCGACTTCCACGGAGTATCTGTGAGCGCTCGAACTGTTCGGAGAAGGTTAAAAGATCGCGATATGGTACCACACAAGCCAGCTAATAGGCCCAAACTAACGCGAGCCCACCGAACAGCGCGCCTTCATTTCGCACGCAGTCATTTAAATTGGACACAGCAAGATTGGGGCCGTGTACTCTTTTCTGATGAGTCTAAAATTGTGTTACATGGCAATGATGGAAGGAAGAAGGTCTACCGACGTAAGGGAGAGCGTTTCGCACAATGCTGCTTTGAAGAGAGGGTTGCTTATGGCGGTGGCTCATGGACTGTCTGGGGCGGTATATCCGCGAGCGGCAAAACTCAACTTGAGGTTGTTACAGGACCACGGCTGCCAACATTAAATGCTGAAAGGTACATTCGTGAGTGCTTAGAACCTCACGTGATACCATACGCGGACTATGTGGGCCCAAATTTCCTTTTTATGCATGATAATGCAAGAGCCCATGCGGCCGGCATCGTCAGGGAATATCTTCGGGATGTGAACATCACAGTTATGGACTGGCCAGCCAGAAGCCCAGACATGAACCCTATTGAGCACATGTGGGACGAGCTAAAAAGACGTGTTAGGGCTCGTCAGCCAGTTGCCCAGACGATGCAGGAGTTGAAAACTGCCATAGAAGAGGAATGGGAGATGATCCCTCAAAATTTCATAGAGCGGTTGATAAACTCTATGCCTAATCGTATGAGAGCTGTGGTAGATGCCCATGGAGGCAACACGCGTTATTAAATTAAACCTTTATTTGATAAAACATGTTTTTTATTCAAAAATCAATTGCCTTTAAAAAGGCGCATATCCGACTTGTTAGGCGTAGCTCCATGTCGTATGGTATTCTGAATTCAAATTTAAAACAATACGACCGAAAAAAAAGGTAAAATGTATCAGGTTTAAAACTGCATCAACAGTTTTTGTTCAATCTAGCAATCATATTTCGGTAGGGGCCATCGAAACCTAAACTCTAAGGTGGGGAATTAGTCTAAGACTCAAATAACATTCTGGACTTATCAGAATCTCGAATGTTTGCACTTTTTAAATCTATCTTGATTGATCCCACCTTGTCCTTGTTTTCCGCATGCATGACTATTTACTTATTAAAACTGTTTGTGCTATTCCGTTTATTTTTTCGGGACAACCGGGAATTGTGCACAGGTAAACATTTTTGTAAAACACTAGATCACTGTAAAACATTTTAAGACAATCTACAAATAAAAAGCCTTGTATCTAAAAAAGCAACCCTGACTTAATTATTATTACCAACACGCCGCGCCGGCCGCGCGCAGCTGCAGAAGAATAATAACGTAATTTTCGATGCTTAGGGTACATTTTCGTGCGCAGCGGTCTGCTACAAAATTAGGCTATTATAAAAGTAGGTATGGACGATTTTCTATGGAGTGATTTATCTGTTACATAGTAACTATTGTATAATCTGTGAAAAGAGGCTTTAACTTTGCCATTAAATAACTATTGTTGTTACATACAATTGGCGCCATCTCTCGGATAACTGTTATACTGCTATAAAAACTAACTACTGCGCTTCGCGCAATGCATATCGAACACAAATTGAACAAATGGTACATGAGAAACGTACAATAGATAGCGTAAAACAACAAAAAGAAGTACCTACATGCGTTTTTCTTTCGTAATTGACGCACATTAAGTGTGCTTATTTCGTTACGGTACTTATGTATGTCTTGGCGCAGTGCGAAAGACGTTACTAAGAATGCTGAATTTTATAAGACGAGCGTTCGAATCTTATTGGGTGTTTTTTTTTTTGTATTTATTCAAGTTCATAGCTTTTTTTCTTTTTTTAAACAAGAATTGGTATGAGCATCAAAATTAGTGTATCAGATTTAAAATCCTACACACACAGACTAAAATTGCATGCAATCCGCTGACTAAAACTAAGGCCAATTTCGGATAAATTTGACGTGCAATTAATATAGGTATTCGATGTGGAAATAAAATTTCTGTAGGTACATTGATTAAACAACTTTTTAGCAGCTTTTTTTTGAGAAAAAAATTATGCACATTTTCAAATTTATTGTTTGCAGTTCTCCGCGACTTCGCCCGCGCCAAAAGTCGGATTTTCCATACAAATTTTCATTCCCCATTTCACCCCCCTGATGATTTTATATCGCGACAAAAAGTAGCCTATATCCTTCCCAGTGTCTCAAACTATCTCTGTGCCAAATTTCATTTGATTCGGTCCAGTAGTTTCGGAGCCTATTCGATGCAAATAAACAAACAAACAAATCTTTCCTCTTAATAATATTAGTATAGATAGTACTAGTTTTGTTAATCAATATTTATATTTGCAGTACAATAATTTATTTCAAGTAAAAATAGTATAATTGAAATTTGATAGATGCTTTATGTCTTTGCTGTGCATTTAAATATACCTCGAAAAAAAAAAAGCGTTCACTTCGAAAACATCAGTATTCTTCTTCTTAGCGAGTCGATGGAACACGATAAAATTACATCGTAGCAGCCCAGAATTCAGCCACTTGTATTGCGGATCGACATCAGTATTATATCCCTGGGATCGATCCCAGATTCTTACGATCATACCCAAGATGTTAACCACTGGGCCAAGCGTGCTTATGGTTATCTAACGAAAAGTAATAAGAAGTACGTACTCCAAGAAAAAACTCATTTTAGCGCGAATTGAAAAAACAACAATGCCAAATGACGCCATCTAGTGACGAATGTCAGAACTAACTTATATTAATATTCGTTTTATAAAATTATTGGTAAATGATAAAATGTTTCTGTAAAACCATATCAATACTTAATAGGCATTAAGATGTTTCGTGGTCTATTTTTAAATCTACCTAAACATAATTATAGAACAGTATAATAAGCATAGCGCTAGCGCTCCATCTACTTATTTTTTTGGACCAGCATTTTGTCCTCGCGATGACGATCGAAAAAGCTCTTTTTGTTTTTGATTTAACAACAATTAACGATTTTCGGACTTTTTCCTTAACTTATGCTGTAAAACCTTCCTTCTTGCCAAAATTCATGGTTTTAGGTCTATGGGAAGTACCCTATAGGTTTTGATTCCCCTGAAAAATGGGGAAAAATGATAGAAAATTGGACAAAATTGGCCGTATCTTTTTTCAGCGTTAACGTTGAAAAAATCAAGCTTTTCAAGCTTGATTTTTTCACATCATTAAGGGACCATAGACATAAGAATTTGATGTTAATTTTAACTTTATACCTCCACGCGTTCCTGAGTAAAAGGGTCTTGACAGACAGACGGACAGACTGACAGACGGACAGACGGACAACAAAGTGATCCTATAAGGGTTCCTTTTTTCCTTTTGAGGTACGGAACCCTAAAAAACCAAGTTCACCCTCCCCAGAAAGAATTGAAACCACTAACCGATTTAGCAGCTTAACTGTAGACCTTACTGAAGAAGAAACAAAAGCGACATTTAAAAAGAAGCCTAACAAACCGCCGCCAATTATACTGTATGGAATAGAGGATGTAAATAAACTAACAGAACTCCTCGAAACAACAGCAGAGAAAAACCAGTTCACGTATAAAAATATAAATAAAAACCAAATCAAGATAAGTTGTGATGACATCGAAGTCTATAAAAAGATAATATCAACCATTCGAGAAAATAATCTTATTGGTCACACATTTAATCGAAAAGATAAAAGGCCTTAGAGAATAGTTATTAAAAATTTACATCATACAACCCCTACTAGAGCAATAGTAGAAGCAATAGAAGAAACTGGCAATCGTGTCGACGGCGAAATTATAAATGCTAGGTTTGGTCCGGAAAAAACTCCAACCTCCACATTCTTTCCCAATATCTCGCCCGGTCCGAATAATAAAGCAGTAAAAAATATAAGAGTTATATATCATCAAGTAGTTACCATTGAAGATCCGAGAAAAAGAAACACAGTTGTTCAGTGCAAGAGGTGCCAACAATATGGACATACCAAAAACTATTGTATGAAACCCTACCACTGTGTCAAATGCGCTGAAGCTCATAAAACATCTGAGTGCTCTAAAACGGACCGCAAAACCCCCGCTACGTGTGCTCTATGCCTAGGTCCGCACCCAGCTAATTACAAGGGATGTGAAGTCTATAAAGAAATACTCTCTCGAAAGACAACACTACGCCCAACCGCGAAAATTTTTAAAAACTAGCAACCCAAGATAGACGAACCCAAATGCCAATCTATAGACCTTACAAATAACTCGCAACCTGTAAAAGATAAACCCGACAACTCAAAAAATACCGAGAAAAAGTCGTACGCAAAGGCCTGCCAAAATCCTTCTGAACCCAACACTAAGCAAGAAACAGACACCACCCAACCCGATATACTTAGAAGTCTAGAAAAGATATTCACGAAGCAATCTGAAAAAATGGACCTTATCCTACAACAAATGAGTACATTACTGCAACTCATAACATCATTAATGTCTAGGCTGGCCTAATGGCTACCCTAAAGATAGGACCTGGAACATTAATGGACTCACACACAACACACACGAGGTCGTATGTTTACTTCATATGCATTATCTCGACATACTTCTTATATCGGAAACACACTTTGTTAGTAGTAGCCTAGTTAGAATAAAAGGGTACAACATCTTCACCTCAAATCCCAGATGGCACAGCGCATGGAGGGACAGCTGTGATCATCAAAAAGTCAATTAACCATCATGAGCTACCGAAATTCAAAACGGAACATATTCAAGCTACTACAGTTGCAGTTTCGGACAGAAATGGTGATTTCAATGTTTAAGCCGTGTACTGTCCTCCGAAGCACAAAATAAGAGAAGACCAACTCACTGAATACTCCTTGAGCCTTAGTGGTCGATTTATATTTTAGGCTTTGCACAACTTGTGGAAGAGAACTAAAGAAAAGCATTGACAAAAACATGTTAACGCCTATCTCAACCGCAGAACCAACTCACTGGCCCTCGGACCCAAATAGAAAACCAGATGTCCTGGACTTCTTTATCACTAAGGGTCTATCACGGATGTTCTTCCAAGCCAAATCCTGCCTTGATGGTTCCTAAAATCACACTCCAGTATTATTGACAGTAGGAACGACATTGCTAAATACAGAAAAACGGCCATGCCTATACAACAGACTTACAGATTGGTCAGTAAGTAGTTGGAGTCAGTAAGAGACCTACTGATTAAAGAACTACCACTAAAAATAGCGCTCAAGACTAAAGACGACGTAGATAAAGCTGCTAAGACCTTCCTAACTACAATTCAGTCTGCCTGCTGGCGGTGCAATCCCGAAATCAAAAATAGTTCACCACGGCACAACGCTGTCTCGGCTGAAATAAAAATTCTTATACTGGAGAAGAGAAGACTCCGCAGAGTCTGGCACAATAGTAGACACCCTGATGACAAAACGGCCTTCAATAGAGCAATAAAAACACTTAAGGACACAATAGCAAAAGAAAGAGACATCGCCTTGCAAGCACGACTGGAATCACTGACTGCAACCAGTGCAACCAACTACTCTTTATGGAAAGCCTGTAAAAATATCGGCCATCCAATAGAACCCAAACCACCGCTACGATTATCGAATAATCGGTGGGCTAGATCCAATCAAGAAAAAGCCGATGCATTCCATGCCAACGTGTTCATACCCAACCAGGCTGACCCAACAACAGACAAGACGGAAATAGATCATGTGCTAAAACAAGACTACCAACTAGACTTTCCCATAACTCCCACAAATCCAAAAGAAGTTGCTAGCATGATAAAACAGATGCACGACAAGAAAGCACCTGGCTTTGACTTGATAGACAAAAAAGTGCTGACAGAACTACCTAGAAAAGCAATCGTTTTCTTGGTCATGCTATTCAACGGTGTCATGAGAACTGGCTATTTCCCGACTATCTGGAAAGTCTCACAGATAATAATGATACAAAAGCCAGGGAAACCAAGTCATGAACTAGCTTCATATAGGCCAATTAGTCTTTTACCAATAACCTCAAAGCTATTTGAAAGAGTCCTACTGAAAAGGTTATCTCGAGAGCTCCTAATCAGGTCGATCATACCTGATCACCAATTTGGCTTTAGAAAATGTCACAGCACAGTGGAACAGGTCCACAGGGTGTGCCGGGTGATACAGAGTGCCATGGAACGCAAGGAGTAGTGCTCCGCAGTCTTTTTAGACGTGCAACAAGCATTTGACAGAGTTTGGCATAAGGGTCTACTGTACAAGGTCAAATCATTGCTACCCTACACATACTTTGTAATTGTAAAATCCTACCTGGCCGACAGAATATTTCAAATAAGAGAAAACCAATACACATCATCATTCCACCCAATATTGGCAGGGGTACCTCAAGGGTCAGTATTAGGTCCTGTCCTCTACACAATATTTACTAGCGACCTACCCCAAACCGACAAAGCAACCCTAGCAACCTTCGCAGACGATACGGCCCTCCTGACCAGTAATAGATGCCCGAGGGAGGCCTCTCTAATCCTGCAACGCAGTCTGGAGCAAATTGATGACTGGCTGACAAAGTGGAGAATAAATGTGAATGCCTCTAAGTCAGTCCACGTAACATTCACATTGAGAAAAGGTAACTGCCCGCCTGTCTCACTGCGAAATAACCAGCTCCCTCAAAGTGACAACGCGAAATATCTGGGCATGTATTTGGATCGGCGACTCACATGGAAGAAGCATATACAAACCAAAAGAGACGAACTGAACTTAAGATACAGAGGAATGTATTGGATGCTTGGACGTAACGCCAAACTATCACTTGACAACAAGCTCCTGATTTACAAATCGATACTAAGACCTATATGGACATATGGGATTCAACTGTGGGGCTCAGCATGCAATTCCAACATAAGTATAATGCAAAGATGTCAGAACTAAATACTCAAGCAAATATCCAACTCACCCTGGTTTTTAAAGATATCGGAGGTTCACGAGTTTCTGAATACAAATACGGTAAAGGAAGAAATCGAGGCCAATATCGAAAAGTACAAATCTAGACTTACAGATCACCCCAACTAGCTGGCTGTGCAACTGACTATACCAGAAACGTTACACCGCGACCGTCTAAAAAGAAGGCATATCTTGGAATAGACTGCCACAATATTAAAGAGAGTTATTCCTAAAGGGGCATAATCTCTTATCGCCATTAATCCTGCAACACATCTGCTCATAGTCATTGGACTGATTGCATGATCAACTTACATTATAAAATAAAAAAAAACTTAGTTATAGGTTAAATTTTATTGCCGTCTTTGAGTGCAGCGGTAAAAAGTAGAGACATAAAAATCAGTGGAGTGCTAATAGATAGTGAAAAAATATCACTTACATCACAATGAGGGATTTTCCTAGTGTCAAAATTCAGTACTTAAAATCCGCTAGATGGCGGTGACCGATCTAAGTCAGGTAGATTTTTAATCATGAAAAAGGCTGGTTTTAGCGTTTAATATGATATAATGTTTATGATTAGCATGTTTTAAATTCACGCAAACTAATAAGTAATTTTTTAAACAATATATTGATCATCAAGACGTTTTTTCCATTAAATTTTATTGTTAACTGCAATTTGAAACTTGCTAATTTTTAACGTAAGTACTTCCACTACATGTCTGTACACATAATATTACAATAATTTGTTTTTGTTTTATGCTCAAAGATTTTTACGCAATATCTGTATAACTTAGATAAATAGGGCCATCTATCAACGTCAAATAGAACTAAAAAATTGGGTTGTCAGAAAATCCCTCATTGTACAATACATGTACAGTCGGCAGCAGCACGTCAGGTTACCAATTTGAACTACGAAAAAAGCTTTTATTTTGTAGGGTATAGAGGCGATCTCAAGGTCAAAGTGGGGTAGCCTACGTGCGGCCGTGTGTAGTACAAACATCACTGTCTGGAAAACAATAGGTACAATCGACCAAATTGAATCATGACCCACCTTATGATCATTTTACTACTGTCATTCTATACAAGTAGGTTGAAATTCGCTTGAACATACTTTTCCTAGAAACGAACCTGTTATCATTTTATTAGACACTGACAGTCACTGACAAGGCTATGATTTCTATCGGTACGAATAAGTTTGTATGAGAATCGGCGAGACATTCATTCTACGTGGGTCGCAATGCAACACACGTAGGTAGGTATTCGGGATTCGGCACAGCCGGGTGGCAAGTCTGTATCGGGAACCAGTTTCTTTATAAAAGTTCCACTGAAACTTGTTTTAGTCATTATGATGAAATAAAACAGTCTAGTTGAAGGATATAATATTTATTTTAAGTATATATTTAACAAGCGGCATTAACTCGCGGTTCAAATGGTTTGGTTCTGTGGCATAACTACTTAATTAAACTTAAAAACGAGTGTAACCAACCACCATTGCCTAATAGTCGGTTAAGTATAGACCCGATTAGACGACTACAAATGTCACTTCCTCTCATATAATCCAAACCCCACAAATTTTCTATTGGATTAAGATCTGGGGACCTAGACGGTCATGGAATAAGAGTGAATTCATCTTCATGCTGGGTATACCAATTCGACACAATTCTGGCAATATGCACTGTACAGTTATCATGAACAAAGGAGAATACTGGCACTTCTTTACGCTAGTAAACTGTTCGCAAAGTTGGTAACATTTATTCTTCCAATAAATTAACATATTTTATATCGTTATGACGAGGAGAAATTTGAACAAGTTCTCCTACACTTCCAGCATCCATCCAGGCCCACATGTTAGCTGAAATTCAGCCGGATAATTGGTTGGGCACTACGTGATCCTCTGTGTATCGCGTGTTATCGTAACGCCACAAAGTTAAGCGACCATTGTTGAGAAGAGCGAAATTTTTTCTCGTCTGTAAAGATGTTCTTCGCAATGGTGTTGCATTTCGGTTCTCTGTTAGTTCGAGATTCGACGAACGCCATGATTATGTCGACGTCTGTCTTCAAGGGTACCCTCTTCAGCGTGCGGTCTGATCCAGGTTCTAACTGTGTTCCGACTATTTCTTAGCTCTTTGTTCTGCTAAATTGGCCAATATACGATTTGTTTGTAGATATTGACTAAGATTTTTATTAAATTTCAGACTAACTTGACATCTGACACACGACGTTTTTTATTTTTTGAATTATAATTCTTTTTTCTTCGCAGTGAAAAGAGTTTGGATTATTGACTTTTTTAAAATTCATATTAAGACTGGTTTATCTAAAACATGTCTAGTGCAGTGATAATAAAGTTTAACCTGCATAGATCTCTGACCAGTAATGACGCATTTTTATTCATATTTAAAACGTACTATGTGCAACATGCATGACAGCGAAGAACCTTACTACATTTATGAATTTAAAGGAATAATCGGCAAAGTGGGTCATGATTCAATTTGGTCGACTGTACATAACGGTAATGTTTTAAGGCCGCCTATTTTTTTATTGGTTGTAATATTTTTACTAAACGTTTTTTTTTAATTTTAATTTATTGCACAACGATATTCTACAACGTACATAGTGGACATAACGCCCTATGGCATACTCTACCAATCATAGTTATATTTATCGACATCACCACTGGGTGATGTCGATAATATCTGCGTTCATACTAATAATAAAACCGAATTTTATCATAAAAATAAAAAAAAACACTAAAATCTCAATATGTAAAAAGGCGATGTCAGTCGTTCCAGTGGAGAATTTAGTGTTTTTTTTTATTTTTATGATAAAATTCGGTTTTATTATTAGTATGAACGCAGATGCAGTGTGATTTTACTGTTATTTATTTTGTAAATACAATCATTTATAATCAGTTTATTATACATTATTTTACAGACTTTATTATTGTGTTTCATTAATTATACTTAATAAGTACTTTTTATAATGTGTAGTGTGTGTACATTTTATGTAGAATTGAAGATTGTACATAAATCAAGACCCATTTTGTTGGCAGCTCATTTTAGAATAATAATAAATTGTAAATAAATAATAAACGACTGTAAACTGAATTTAGGTTTTTATTGATTTTCTTTTAATATTACATAAAGCATAGTTTCTGAATGAAAAAAAAATATGAAAAACATTTTAGCAAAAAAAACTGAAAAATAGGCAAGTAAGGACAGGACATCTTTTTAATCGTAGAAAAACCACTAATCTCTAGTCTCCGTGATCGTGATATTGAGAGTTGCGCGGGAAGCAAGAAGAGAAAGATTGGTTTAATTTCATATTTTTTGGCTTTTGTTGTGATTGCGTTATTAATAATAAGAAGTATCTTTTATTTTTCTCTCCACAATCTAAATATACTAGGTACATATAAGTTGCATTGACTACATTGTTCGGTCGGTTTGTTGGTGCTACAAATAGGTAAAGATTAGGAAAAAGCGTCTGAACTAGGTGAGATACCTGTATTACAGAGCGCCAGCACTCTCCTCTCTTAGTGGCATGAAGAGATTTTTCTCCGAGAGGAGACTGAAGAATGGTATGTATGAAATGTTCCAAGGCCGTACAACCTGTATTTAAAAAAGTTCATAATACTTCTGTGGCTACTCCCCATCAGATGGCGCTAGCTTATAAGGCAGAGCGTGTTCCTTCCCCGAATTTTTGTACGAATCCATTGATATTTTTAAGTTGCAGCTTGTCGATTCACATGATAGCGATAGAATTTTTTGCACATCGAAGCGCTAGTAAAGACTTTTTGTCAACGAAAAACCATTACTCCAAGGAACACGGATGACATTTATCGTTGAAGGAGCTTTGTTGTGTTACACATTTTTGTGGAAATTCTAAATAAAATGAGTGTAAATAATCAAAAGGGGCCTGTGTTTGACCCGGGCTTGTGTCGCTGTTGCGGTGCCCTCAAGAAATGCCGCGTGCTGAATGTGGAATATGACTGGCGAGGCCAAAAAGAGGTGTATTGTGATATGTTTGTGGATTGTTTTGGTTTGATGGTGAGTAGCGGAACAAAACAATTCTAAAAGTTACTATTAAACATCTATTCTTAGCGCTCTAGACCTAGGTAAGCGCATTACATGCATAACTTGCACATTTCTTACATAAACAATCCACCAATGTAAAAGAAATATTACACTGAATTGTTTTTTTTAACGATTTTCCGTTGTATTTATTTTCTTTATTTATATGAGAAAAGATTTGTATAATTATATAGAATTAACTCAAAAAATACTTGGCTGGTTTCAAAAATTGTTTCGCCATTGCCAATGCTATATTATGTTGAGTATAATGAGCTATAGGTACTTATTTTTTTAATTGCACCCTTATGGAGCTGGTTCCTAGTCTTTCATAATATGTAGTTAACAAGTTGTTTTTACATCTTTTTATACCATAGTTACTTGCAAGCAACAAATCAGCACTTTAATAAGTAAACTCATTCCCAGCTATCAAATCTGGATGGAGAACCGCTAGAGCGTCTGATTTGTGCCACCTGCGTGTCCAGGCTGCGAGAAGCTAGTGCGTTCCGGCTCCAGGTGCTGCAGTGTGAGCAGACGCTGCTTCAAGCGAAAATTCACTTGCATGGCGGTCAGTTGTGAATTAGAACTAGCATCAGAGGCCTTACTCAAGTTGACAATGTCCATATTTTCAAAAGTAACCGTCCCTGTCACTCACGCCAGAACGACAACATGAATGAGCGTGATAGCTAGACTAGGCCTGTGCAACTCCCTGTGTAGGTATAAAAAACGTACCAACGCGCGGTGACCTACTCTAGTAGCCCACTACTCAACTTAGGTGTCAGCAGCGACATGCGCGCGCGTTTTAATCACCGGTGGCGCGCGGCACTACGTTGCTGACTGGACAAGCATGAATAAAGTACTAGAAAGGTGCGCTAGATGGTATTAGTAGTTTCTTGTAGCAGTCAAGTATCGCGTTGCATGATAGTATGTCACTGAATAGGTTTAGTGTATTATGAATCATATTCACGAGTTATATGAATTAAATTATCTTGCAATGGATTTCTGTTGGTATCTAATAGAAAATGTGCTTGACTCTGAGGCGAACTAAATTACACCTTATCATTGTCCATATTTGTTTGAATTTTATTGCAAAGTCAAACTTATGTACAGAGTATCAGTACTTATTCAGTGGCTAGACTCGAAAATATGAACATCATCATCCGGAGTAGCGTCTCACTGGGGCTTTAGGCTGCCTGTCCACCGGAGCGGAGCGAGGCCGCGGAGCGGAGAAACGGAGAAATATTACCCAATAGGATTGCACAAAATCTCCGCTCCTCTTTAGTCGACAGGGAGTTGCGAACTAGTTTAAAAATCCATACAAAACTGCTAAGCGGAGCGGGGAAGTTGAGCGGGGAAGTGGAGTGGGGAAGCCTAGCGGCCTAGCTCCACATACTAAAAAATACAGCCAGGAATTCCGCTCACTCCGCTCCGCTGCCTCACTCCGCTTTGGTGGACAGACATAGTACGCAACTCCGCTCCGCCAGACCCCGGTTCTCCGCTCCGCACCCTCGCTCCGCTTTGGTGGACAGGCAGCCTTAGTGTCCAAACATGGGTCACTTGATGCCCAATGGTTTCCACATTCAATTATTATTAGAAATAGATAAATGGACTGTATAATGTATACAGGATGGCAAAAATCTAAAATAGTATCTAGCTAAAGCACTTAAGGTAGTTGCCTTCCAGGGCACATAGATTTTTTCGACCCCATATACAGCATGATTTGATTGTGAATGGAGTGTATGATTCAATTGCCAGTGAATGATCAAATGACCAGTGTTTGTTAGTTAAATCCTTTAGCATTCTGTATGCTCCATTGATCACTTAACGAATATCATAAGGACGCCGGCATCCCAATTAATTGATTACCTATTGTCTTTTTTTTTCTTTCTCCATAAGCAGATGTGATGCAAGTCAGTTTGGGGGCAGAGCAAGCTTCCCATTGGAAGCAGCCCTTCAGCAGTGCTCTACTCTATGTCGAGGCTGTCGAGATTCAGAATACTGCGCCTTTTCAGACGGTTCACACAGTAGTCTGTTATGAGTCTATTTGCCAGTTGGTTAGGGTGATTCGCGAGTCGCTTTTTGTAATTGGCTGAGGTGTTTTTGATTTTCTCTTTAATCGTGTTGATGCCCAGTACTTCGTGCAGTTCCCTGTTTCTGATGAACCAGGGAGCGTTAGTGAGTTGCTAAAGGATACCATTTTGTGCTCTTTGCACTATGTGTCCGGAAACATGATACTCACTTACCTATTTGAAGGTTGAATGTGTTAATATTAGGGTTGCCATACGTCAGGATTCGTCCTGTCCTGACATGTCAGGGTATTTTGGCCGGACTTGGAATAAGTCTGATTTTTGGATTCTAGAGTAAAAGAAATTGTTGAAAAGTTTTTTTTCTTTGGTTTCTCATTTCACCGACTAGGCTGTAGGACTATTTTTGTGATGGGCATTTAGCATAATGTCAGGACTTTTTACTAAAAATCAGGCTTTTATAGGTATGCCATATGATGGCAACCCTAGTTAATATTGACTTACAGGAGAAATACAAAATAATCATGATATAATTTTTTTTCTGAGTGGATGACAGTGATGAGACCTTGGTAAATGCTTAACTCAGGCTTACATGAATAGCTTAATATTTTAAATGCGCAGTATAAGTTTACTTAACATAGCTAGATATTTTATTGGATTTAACAAAACTCGAAAATTTGAAGATAAGATAGAAATATTTGTTGCATCCCCTGTAGTATGGTCTGGACTAGTGCAGTTCTATTTCATCACTAAGTAAATGTGAATGAAAAAACAAGCAAATATATTTATTGAAAAAACAAAACACCCAACTGCAAAAAATATTATATTTTTGAAGTGGCCTTCTCACTGGCTTTCATTTGATACCCATATTGCTATGATAAGGAAAAATCTCAACACCCCCACCCTTTGTTTCCATTTGCGGGCGCCATTTTTAAAATGTCACTACCACAATTCTGACGAATTCAAACCACACCTTACATGTCAAAAACTGTCCAGCCGTTTGGGCTATATTGGGCTTGCCAAACAATTATACACACATACTCTCGTAAAACATAACCCTCTTTCCGCAGTCGGGTAAAAACAAGTAAATGACTTAACATTTTCAGATGAAGCAGCAGTCTCCAGCATCAAGAAAGAAGAGCCACAAATTAAAGTGGAGGTGCAGGTCACTGCGGAGCCTGCACAAGACAATGATGCATTTCCTAATGATGAGCCCCATCATGCCGACAGTGGATCGGATCATGCAGCTAACGGTATGTTAGTGTTCCTATTGAACGCCAAAACGCGTAACTAATTTAAGGTGACTCCGACATATTGCGGGCGCTAATCCTAGTAGTGGTAGAGCTACGTAAAAATAAACCGCAAATTGAAGTACAGGATTGTAATTTGTTACACGGGTACTTTAGGTTAATACAATTATTTTGACCGGCAGTTCTTAAAAATATTCCCATGGGGGGTACTTGGTATGACGTTTTGTCAGCCGCCACTCGCTTCACGTATACGGCGACGTATCAAAAATAATGTAAACTGCTTGTCGCTAGCCACCAATGGCTGTGGTTGGTGGCCACGTTAAGAAGTTAGTTACCCGTAGCCAAATGGCAACCTTTGTGAAGCGAACTTCGCTATCGCCAACGAAATGTCAGTAGGTATGCAAAAGTCACGTGATGTTTCGATGGCTTATGTCAGTTTCATACATTTTGACAGCGATAACGAACTTCGCTTGAGAATGAATTGTCGCTTGGTTACGGGCCCAGGATCTCTCCGCTGTTTCTTCAAACAATGTTTTGTAAGAGAAAGGGCAGTGCGAGCGCGCTATAATGCACAAGTATTTGTGCTGCCCTTTCTCTTTTTATCCTCCATTCCAGCCTATATCCTTTCCAGAGTTGAAGTGTCTTCAACCATCTCTAAATAAAATTTCTACAAAATCAGTTCAGGGTATTAAGCATGAAAAAGAAATAATCAGACCAACACATTTGCGTTTAAAATATTAATATGCATTTATTTATATCTTACTACAGTAACTTGTACTGTTTACAGATTCACAGGACGACAACACACCTCTCTCCACGATGAAATCGCCGAAGAAATCACCCAAGTTGAAGAAGATGAAAACTAAGAAAAAGTTGAAAGCGGAGAAGAAAAAGAACTGCCTCAGCCAAGAGAAGGACAGGAGACAGATGCTGGCCAGCATCGCCGAGATCAGCGAGCAGCTGAAGAGGATGCATGAAGGTAAAAAGTAACGTTAGCCTATATAGATTCCACTGCTGGGCAAAGGCCTCACCTCAACTATGAGGAGGTACGAGCCACACTACACCACGCGGGCTCAGTGCGGATTGGTGGAGGGGTGTCTGTAAGGCAAGTGGCCAACCTTACTGTCAGATGTTATCAAGCCGCCCTAGGGCCTCTGACTAGGTCTGTAACAACAGATATTAGCCGGGACCAACTGCTTAACGTGCTTTTAGAAGCACGGAGATGCTTGTCATGGACGTCACTTAAATGGTCGGAATAGTCACCCAATTACGACCGCGCCGTGGGTAGCTTAACTTTGATATCACTACCAAAGCGCTGCCGCCACTGCGCCACGAGCACCTCTGATTATAAGTCTGAGCATGAAGGTAGAACATTTTTTTTCCATCCCCACAACACTACCTGTCCCCACTGACATCTAGCATGCCTCGCCCACCACCTCATCTGGCGAGAGGCAGGAGTTCCTACTGGTGTGTGTTTCTGGGCATTACATTGGATTCGAGGTTGCAATGGGGACCACATGTTGACACTCTGGCTGGGAGACTTACTGCAGCTGCCTTTGCGGTTAGAAAAATAAGACATCTTACTGACGTTAAAACGGCAAGGCTTGTTTATTTTAGTTACTTTCACAGTATTATGTCTTATCGTCTTCTCTTGTGGGCTTCTGCTGCGGACATTCATACCATCTTTATCTTACAGAAAAGAGCCATTCGTGCCATTTACAAACTGAGTCCGCGCGAATCCCTGAGAGAACTCTTTAAAGAAATTAATATACTTACTGTGGCCTCTCAATACATTTTTGATAATATCATGTACGTAAGCAAAAATTTTGATATTTTCACAAAAAAAGTGATATTCATTCTTTTAATACAAGAAACAAAAACAAACTTGTCGTTCCAGACTTTAGATTGGCCAAAACAATTAATGCATTTTTGGGAAATTGTTTAAATTTTTTTAACAATATACCACAGAATATTGTCGAATCGAACTACCTATTAATAGGTTCAAGTCGCATGTCAAAACTACCCTCATGTCTAAAGGGTATTATAAAATTCAAGACTATATTGATGACGAGAATGTATGGACAGTCCAGCCTGCACCAAACAGATGTACCTATCTTTTTATTGTAACATTTTTCACTTTTTTATGGCAGCTAGTGGTGACTGAGTTTGTTCCGGTGCTTTTTCTCAGTACTTGCCTGATTGTCTGTGTCTTGTCTCGAAGCACTAGTAGGGCCCAAAAGATAAAAGACATGTTCGGGCCCCCTAAGGGCCAATATTACTGATTTTTAAAGTTTTGACATTCATAAGTGGCATTTTCTGTCCTAAATTTAATAAATTATTTTTGACTTTGTCTTACTATAGTCAGGCCTGTGTAACTCCCCGCGTAGGTAGCGAAAACGTGACTACGCGCTGTGACCCACCGTGGTGGGCTAATCAACTTTTCGCGAGCGAGCACCGACACGCGCGCGCGGTTTATTCACCGGCGGCGCGCGGCACTACGTTGATGGCTAGACGAGCATGAATAAGTGCTAGAAAGGTGCGCAAGATGGCATTAGTATCTTCTTCTAGCAGTCAACTCTGACTCTCTATCGTATTCCAGAGTTATAAGAACGATCTTACAATGTATTGCTGTAGATGTGTAAACGAAAATGTGCTCGACTCTGAGGCGAAATAAATTACACCATATCGTTGACGACATTGAGTAGATATTTCTTTGAATTTCATTGCAAAGTCAAACTTCTGTACGGAGTACTAGTACATATTCTGTGCTATTTGTAAACTACCACGTTGTTACAGATGAGATCCAACTCAAGCCGCCCAAGGTGATGGACAACGACCACAAAGGCTTCGTGAACGCTGTCGCCATAGTACAAAACTCATACGTCTGTCCGTTCGACAACTCCTTCAGCGACTATTACTGCGTGTACTGCAGAGGCATGTACACCGACCCGGACAAACTCAGAGAGCACACGCTAACCCACGACCCGACCGCTTTCAACGAATACGCACTCACCAAGAAACGACTCATGGTCGATATCCAAAGAATCGATTGCAGACTATGCGAAGCGAGAATCGACGATATCGACTCCCTAAAACATCACCTCACTACCTCGCACGATGTCAAACTGCACGAAGTTAGCAACGAGTTCCTAAAATTCAAACTAACGGTCAATAGTTTAACATGTATAGAGTGTAATTCAACGTTTAGTTTTTTCCACGCGTTAAAAAAGCATATGGCCGAGCATTTCGGCAGTTGCATATGCGATGTATGTGGCGCGCATTACTTCGAAGAACGCATGTTGAGTTTGCATATGCGATGTCACCAGAAAACTGATGAGGAATTCGCTTGTGACGAGTGCGGGAAGACTTTCAAATCCAAACACAGTAGGAACTTGCACGTAGCAAGGTTGCATCGCAAAGAGGCCGCATACGAGTGCAATAAATGCGACGAAGTGTTCTATTCATATTCTCTAAGATACAGACACATGATTGAAGCTCACGGGGAGCGTAGACTGTTTTCGTGCGAGCATTGCGATAGGGTATATGACAGTAGAAAATCATTGAGAGAACATAATAGACGGTCGCATCTGAAAATCTTCAGGCATCAGTGTGAAATATGCGACAAAAGGTTCTACCTACCTTCCAGGCTGAAAGAACATATGGCCACGCATACTGGCGAGAGAAACTTCAGGTGTGAATACTGTGGCAAGAGCTATCCTAGATTGCGAGGCCTCAAAGTCCATATGCAAAGTCATAGTGCGGATAAAAGGTACAAGTGTACGCTGTGTTCTGCGTCATTTACACAGAACGTCAACTTGAGGAGTCACGTCAGGAGGCAGCATCAGACGCCGGATATGGAGGACCCGTATCCGGAATAAGATGGCGGATGTCAATATTGCACTCAAAAATTCATGGACAGTCTCAAGGCCTCTAACGCACGGTTCTTCGCTATCCAGGCGAATGCTCTTGACAAAGCTACAGAGGAAATTATAAGATATTTTGCCCGCGACTTCGCCCGCGTAAACTACTATTTCTGTATCCTACAGGAACTGTGTTTTTTTTTCGAGATAAAAAGTAGCCTATATGTTATTCCAGACTATAATCTATTTCTGTGGCAAATTTCATCCATATCCGTTCAGTAGTTTTTGCGTGAAGAAGTAACAAACATACACACTCACAAACTTTCGCATTTATAATATAAGTGGGATTTTTCTGAGTTATATTCATTAGTTGTTTCACTAACCGATGCTCTTACGGTGAGGAAAAACATCGTGAGGAAACCTGCACATTCAGTCAGGCGACTAAATGTGAAAACGTGATGTAAAACTGGTCAGGTTCCCCTTTACAGGGTCGCAGAGGTCAGATGGCAGTCGCTCCACTATAATTACCTGATCTGCCAAATCCTGGATCATGGTCAACGGACACTGGGCCCTCGCGTGCGAGTGCACAACCGGGATAACGCAAGGATGGTTTTTTAATGGCGAACAATCCATTAATGTAATTTTACGCCCGAACTCGGTTCTAAATTCATAATAACCCAATTGCGTATTCATTTAAACACGGTGGCCATGGTTGCCAGTAGCAAAATACTTTTTCAATGGAATCAAATTCTCTATCTCTGTTCGGGTAAAAATTTAAGAAAAATCAAAGTGTAATCCTCACAAGCACTTTTTGAGCAATAGAGTAGTCAAAGCATGGAATGGGCTTCTAGAAGATTTGGTTTCTGCCCAAAATATCAATCAATTCAAAAACCGACTTGACACTCATCTAAACTAGCTTAACTTAATGTGAAGAACTGGATACAGGCAGCTATCAGTTGTCTCAACTGCCTGCCTGATAACTAATCTATACTTCTATACTAATATTATAAAGAGGAAAGATTTGTTTGTTTATTTGCATCGAATAGGCTCCGAAACTGCTGGACCGAATCAAATGAAATTTGGCACAGAGATAGTTTAAGACACTGGGAAGGACATAGGCTACTTTTTGTCGCGATATAAAATTATCAGGGGGGTGAAATGTAGGATGAAAATTTGTATGGAAAATCCGACTTTTGGCGCGGGCAAAGTCGCGGGGAACTGCTAGTAATAATAATAAAATAAATACCGACTGATAAAAAGAGTCGCATTATAAAGTGTGACAAAATATGTTGTGTGTAGATGATCGAACCACAAGATCAGAAAGAAAATAGAACCATAAAATGGCGGATATATGTACAAATTATGCCTAACAAAGTAATGTATGAAAATAAAAGTTGTAAAAATTAATAAGTGTAAATATTGTGCATGTCTATGAAAGTATTTAAATTTATTGTAAATATAAAATAATATTGTCCTAATTTAAGCCGTGATAATTGTATTTTTATTAACAATGTATTATTTAAATAGTAAATTGTTCATTGATATTTAAAAATATAAGTGTTTTATTGAGATACACAAGTTTTTTTTCCAACCTTACCAACATCGATTGTATTAATATGATTATGATGTTAAACTTTGGGAAAGTAAATGTATTTACTACAGCAAATAAAACCTAAATATTTGAGTATCATATTTGTAATAAATAAAAAACATCCACACAATACATTTAACTAAAACTCGTATCCAAATCGTAGCCTTGGTGGTGGCTTTTCATATGGTTCTTCAAGCTCCCGCTTTGAGTGAACGCAGAGTTGCACAAATCACACTTATATCTCCTTTCGTTGCTGTGTGACCTTATATGCTCCTGCAGCGACTGCAGCCGGGGGTAGCTTTTCTCACAGAATTCACACCTGAAATTTCTTTCCCCGGTGTGCGTTGCCATATGTTCTTTCAACCTCGAAGGAAGGTAAAACCTCTGATCACACAAATCACACTGATGTCTGTAAACCTTCAAATGATTCCTCCTATTATGCTCCATAAGTGTCTTCCTCCTATTATAAACTTTATCACACAATTTACAAGGAAACGTCCGCTTGTCCCCATGCACTTCGATCAAATGTTTATTCCTCAAAGCGTAGGAAAGAAAACTAGCTTCACATTTGTAGCAATTCACTGTGGGTTTCTTCTCATGAACTGTTGTGACGTGGAGATATCTGCTGTACTTCGATTTGAGATTCTTTCCGCATATTTCACATGGGAAATTGGCTTCAACTTTGCTGTGAGACTTTATGTGTGTTCGCAAAGAGTTTTGTTCGAGGAAGCAAGCTCCACACATGTCACAGATATACGTCCCAAAATGCTCTATCATATGTTTCTTTAACATATCAAAATACGGAAACACACTATCACATTCTGTGCACATCAAATTGTTCGTTGTCAACCTGAATTTCAAGAATTCATTCTCAACGGGATATATCACTTTGCCATGTGTATTACTTATATGTCTTTTAAAAGAATCGATATCATCTATTTTATCCGGACACAATCTGCAGTCGATCCTTGTTATATCGATTTTTGGTATTTTCTTATTCTCCATCATGCTCTCAAACAATTCCTTCGGGTCATGTGATAGTGTGTGCTCTCTCAACTCGATAGGGTTGACAAACTGATCCTTGCAATAGTAGCAATAGTAGTTGCTTATCCGGTTGTGGAATGGGCAGACGTATGAGTTCTGAACTATGGTCACTGCATTGTTGTAAATCATGTTGTCATGGTCGAGTGACTCTTTCTTCTTTGCTCTTGCAGCTTTCTCTCTCTTGGGGGGAGGTTCTACTGTAAACAAAAGAGATTTTAACAGTTATAAAAAAAAATTGTGTGCCAAAAAGGTCCTCAGTATAAGTGACATGACACTGATTTTCAGTGGGAACAGGCATAGAGTAAGCAAATCAACGAACACACACACAAACATTTATAAGATGTCGACCCACACACACTGACACCAATCCAATTTCCGGTTAACCTGATTTACTGAGATATACTAAAATTTTGTAAAAAATAAAAATGGAACGAATGAGGCCGCATAGATGGACCCTGTTGCCCTGTTGAAGGTCTACGTGAGCAAAGATTAGTCTACATCTACACTAATATTATAAAAAGGAAAGATTTGATTGTTTGTTTGTATTGAATAAGCTATGAAACTACTAGACCGATTCTAATGAAATTTGGTAAGTACAGAAATAATTTGAGACCCTGGGAAGGACAAAGGCCACTTTTTGTCGCGATATAAAATATTCAGGGGGGTGAAATGGAGGAGGAAATTTTTTACTTTTGGCGCGGGCGAAGTCGCGGGGAACTGCCAGTGGTGAATAAAATCAAAAAAGCGAAAAAACAAAATGCAATACGCTTGCCACGCTCACTCGATCGGTTGGAAAGTTGAAAGTGAATCATCTCGCTCACCAGTAGCCTCCATCATGTGGTCCAGCCTCTTCCTCAATTTTTCCATCTTAGCTAGCAGGGTCCTCTTGCCTGGCTTCCTCTCCCGGCGCGTTGGAGGCTTGTACTCCTCGTCCTCAGAGGGTATCGACACGCCCAGCTTTGTGTCTTCGAGATCTGAGGAAGCAAGTATAAAAAAGTTAAAATAATAAATTGTTTTAACAAACACACCAATTCGGTATGTAAAGTAAATTTTAAAATATTGTTGGTTGGTTGATATATCTATCAACTTCAGCTCAGTCTTTATGGAACTCTGGTGCATCTTTCATCGTACCCTTACAAAACACGTATTTACACACACACACACACACACACACACACACACACACACACACACACACACACACGTATACATTTGTTTAATTTAATATAAAATATCCAAAGCTTATTGTAAAATACCTATGTTGCTTACCTACTAAGTAAAATTAACACATAATAAATCAGTAAAATTCTTTAAAAGTTACTGTTATTGAATTTAAGTTAATGCATTTTTTTTTGTAATAACTCAATAACTAGGTACTAGAACTAAGTCAAGAGCGAGTCGCTCCGAGACAAGTATCCAATTACTTCCTGGAGCTGTCTCACCAAACCACTTGTAAATTTATTGAGTAATAAAGAATTTTTTTTTTTATTTTTTTTTTTAATATATGTTAATAAAATGTTTTTCTTGAAGTAAAGACTAAATTAAGAAAGTAATATGAGTATTTTGACTTTTCATTCAGTAGTTATTTTGTAATTAATAATTGAAAATATAAACTTGTTGACGTCATAAGCATGCCTATGACGCCTTTCTCTCATATTTAGAGGATTGTCTGTGGAAGCAAACTTTTTTCTCGATTGGAAACTCTCACACATGCAAATAGTCATATGTTGGTTTCCGGTGCGTTTAGAGGACATATGAAGGATAAATTATACTCCGTATTTTCGTAAAAATTATCCATCCCAACCCCATCTTTAAATTTTAGGTGGTATAAGTAACTGTATAGTGATTATGGGCATAAAATCTCTAAATGATTTTGAAATTACCATAGGTTGTTTTTTACTTTACATACAGAAATACCTAGCCCCAAACTATCGTGAGGTTGTGCTATGGCGACTAGGATAACGGATAGACATACTTTTATACATCCATGACTTAGGTACAAATGCTCGTGCTCATCACACAAACATTTACCCCTAGCAAGATTCGCACTCGCAACCTCTGGTTTTGTAGTCCGGAGCGCGGACCACTACACCAAGACGGTCGTCAAGGTCATCATACATTGCTCTGATCCCAAAGTACGTACCTAACTAAAGCACTTGAGTTATAGAAATCTGGAACAACAGTGCAGTGACACCACAACACTCAACCTGAGACATTATAGAAAATATAGATTATCCACATTAACCCGACCGGAAATCGAACGCGGGACTCACCAAATATACCTAATTAAAAAATACAGAAAAATCTTAACGAGCCGTTGCGAAGGAGTGCGTCCACAATACAATTAATACCGTGTTTTTTTTTTAATCAGACTGCATTACCTGGTCCATCTATTGCAGCTTCTCCTGCTCCCATCGAGTCAGAATCATTTCCGGCAGGTTCTGGTTTTATATCCAACAGTAACTTGTTTTCTAAGCCTGGAAAATAAATAAAATAAACATTTAGGTACGTATATTTAAAATAATGTCCTTCCAGCCGAATTTCGACTACAGTGGCCAATCTCAACAAAGATTAGCCGACTGCGCGGGAGTTATTATAGTGCACAAGTGTGTATACACAGGTGCACTCTCTGTTCTTAATTCGGTGAGACGGCAGTCCGACATGTCCGTAGAAAGATCGGGCGCAGGACCAACGGCTTAACGTGTTTTCCGAGGCACGGAGGTGTTAACACCGCCAACTTCCTGACACTGGAGCGGTATCTCAATTATTTCAAGACAGAACAACCCAACACTTTCGGCCCGACCCGGGACCTCGTGGATAGTACACAGCTTGCTGACCACAAGATCAACGAGGCAATCATTTAAGATAAACATTGATCTATACATACAGTTCAGAGAGTAGCAAGGCTGAAGACAGCCTAATGTGAAATATTAGGCTCCGCGCATGGTGATAGGCCACCGACCACAGCCACCGATGGCTAGCGACAAGCTGTGGTTCCCCGCGACTTCGCCCGCAAGAGTTGGATTTTCCATATAAACTTTCATCCTCCATTTCACCCCCCCAAATGTTTTTATATCGCGACAAAATGTAGCCTATGTCCTTTGCAGGGTCTCGTTCTGTCTCCATACCAAATTTTTTCTCAATCGGTTCAGTGGTTTAAGCGTCAAGAGGTAACAAACAGACAGACACACTCGCGACTCGGACTCTGTGTTCGCGTCACGCCACCAGTGGCGACCACTCGCCATTATGACGAAACATCTGTCAAAGAATCTAGCAGATGAGTGTCAGTCAAGTCAATTGTAGCGGCCGCCGACCACCTTCGTTTGCGCGGGACCAAAGGGGCGTGGTGCGTGATAGCCACATGTGGCGGTGGTCAGTGGCCCATCTGCGCAAAGCCTAAGTCAAACACAGAGAAGATACAGGCAGAAAGAGATAAGTTTTTAAACCTTCACATATCATGTTTCCAGGCACAATAGATAATTAATTGTTATCGGCCCGCCCGCGGGTCTTACGGGGTTTGACAGGTTGAGAGTCCTACCGTATATTACCTTGTTTGTTCTCAAGCCGCACGCTAAGAAACACCTCCTCGCTCTGCAGCACCTGGCGACGGAACGCGGTGGCGTCTCGCAGTCTGGACACGCAGGCTGCACAGATGCAGCACTCTTTGCTGTCTCCGTCTAGGTGGGATAGCTTGAGTGGTACGAGAAGAAAAGTTACTTTTAAAACGTGAGGCAAAAGGTAAATGATATACAATGATAATAATAATGTCCTACCCGAATTTTGACAGCGGTTAACCTCAAGAGAGAATAGCCAACTGCGCGGGAGATATTATAGTGCGCAAAATACACAGGTGCACTCTGTTACTTCACTCTCATAATTCGATGAGACGGCAGTACGACATGACCGTAGATCAGGCGCAGGACCAACAGCCGTGTTTTTCGAGGTGTTAACACCACGAAAAACCCAACACTTATGACCCCACTCGGGATTCGAACCGTCACGGAACTCGTAGATTGTACCCAGCGTGCTGACCATTAGACCAACAAGGCAGTTAGAGTAAATAATGTATAAACCTACATGTCGTCCAATAAACTATGTCGTAAATGATGTTATGCTAGTGTCACGTTTATCCGCGTATTTATTTGTTTTAAGAATGCAACGCAGAAGTTATACCTTGTTTTTAGAGTTCCGTAGTCCGACAAGGAACCCTTATAAGATCGTTCAGTCCGTCTGTCCTAGTCTGTCACAGCAGAATATCTTCTACATATATGGACTGATTTGCATGTAACTTGGTTCGAGGATACTTTACATATAGAGCTCATTTTTAAAAATACAAAAAATTAAAATTACCCCCTTTAAGGGTACCTCCCCATACATGTAAAGGGGGGGGGTGAATTATTTTTTTGAGTGCACCCCCTTGTGTTGGGTATCGTTGAAAAGGACTATGAAAATAAGGTAGGGTTTCCATACAACACTTCTTTATCAGCTTTACCATTTGCGAGATATAACCCGCCAAAGTCGTTTACACGGTGTCCCCCCCCCCCCCCCTCCTTGTAATTCTTAAGACTTGGACCTATAAACTTCAAATCACTCACGTAAAGAAACAGGCGCGAAAACTCTTATTTAAAATTGTTTCGGGTATCCTGTGATGAATACTTTTGAAATTATAAACAAAATAAAAATATACATATACTTTTTCCAAAAGAACAGTATAAACTTAAAAAGTTTTTTTTGCCTATACTGTCTAATGTTGTAAGTTAATGGTACGGAACCCTTCGTGCTCGAGTCCGACTCGCACTTGGCCGGTTTTTCAAGTGTCAATTACTGGCCGAATAAATACATGTGGTACACAGGACCAACAGCTTAATGTGTCAAGGAGGTGTCAACAACTCCAATTTGGTTAGACAGTACACTTGTGGGCAGGTGCATTTTTTGATCATTTAAAGAGCTGTGTTTATTGAATTCTTGTCATATAGTGTGTAATTTCAAAGGCTTCAATGATGTTTCTGAATATGAATAAATGAAATAAATATGTAAGTAATTTTGATGAATAGGTAGCTTAGTAAATTGTCTAAGGTAGGTAGGTTTTATTAAATTGAATTTCAATAATATAACCATAGTTTATCTATTTTTATTTTTTACAATACATGTAGTACAAGTTTCAAATAGCATGAATATCACTAGATATGCACACACACCCGGCAGGGTACAGCAAGTAATAAGTATACTTTTAATTATTATGAATTTAATGTAGGTAACTATTATACATATTTAAGTAATATAAATATTATTATATTATTATTATAAATATTCTAGCGGTGATAATTAATTATACTTGCAAATCTCTAAATAGAAGCATAAATTGGTCCATGATAAAACTTAACAATAATAACATTTAGAATTAAAATAAACATGAATCTCAATTCTAATTTCCACATTAATAAAGTTAATTAAAGTTTTTTTTACAGATTTTTTTTTGAAGTAGTACATACATTTGGTGTTGACTAACACTGATGTTTCAACTGGTTAAGATTACTAGTTACTTAAAGGCCTGTTATCTTGCCGGCACACTACGCAAGTAACCTTCTATTGTAAGGTATTCTAATGAATATAGCAATTATTTGACAACCGTCTTGGTGTAGTGGTTGGCGCCACAGACTTGTGAACCAGACGGTTGCGGGTTCGAATTCCGCAAGGGGCAAATGTTTGTGTGATGAGGACGAGCATTTGTACCTAAGTCATGGATGTTTAGAAATTGATATGAGTATGTATATCCGTTATCCTAGTCACCATAGCACAAGCTCACACTTAGTTTGGGGCTAGGTAATTGGTGTGTTTGTTGAAACAATTTATTTATTTATTTCTTTTAGTGTAAGTAGTTACTTCAATTATCTGTTCTTGCTATGTATGTACCTGTAATTATTATACATAATATTTGACTAGTATTCAGTTTATTTCTTTGAGTACCTCTCCTTAACCTCACTCGTCTAGAATTACTGAAAACCACCATTAATCACGGCCCCTAGCGGATCACTGAATGGGGCCCTTTCAATATGGACATCACAGACACACAACTAATTTGTCCGACTGGTTTTCCTATTTTTAATTGTATGTTTATTCTGTCCATTGTGTTCAACAATGCCTTTTTTGTTTAGTATAATTTCATGTGTTATCACGTACGAGTATAAAAGTACTGTTTTACTCATCCTTGTGTGATGTGTGTGATGTATTTTCTTTCTGAATTATTTTAACCAATAAAACTGGGGCATAAAGCCATAAAGTGTGTAGCTGTTTTTGCACAACTGTTTTAGGCGGTGAACTTACCAGTAATCCGAAGCAATCCATGAACATATCCGAGTATATTTCCTTTTCGCCATTCCACAAGTATTCTGCGGTCAAAAGACGACATTTCTTAATGGACCTGCAACAGCGACACAGCCCGGGATCTAATATAGGTCCTCTATTTTTCCCTGATCCCGCTGCAGCAGCCATATCGTAATTATTTTACATTTATTTTGCAATTTTTTTGAATTGTTTGTATAAATCGACCACACAGTGAGAAACAGTGAAGTGAGTGACCACAAACGTCAAAAGCGTTTCGTTTTTGCTTTGATTAAAATTATTTAAATTTCAAAAAGCTCGATTATGATTTAGTTGTTCTTAATATTAGGAAATACAAACCGGTAAAGGCGGGTTACTTTAACCCGAAATTTGATCATTTTTTCTGAATAAAAAAATCTTTAATGGAAGTTAAAATAGAGATTGATTTTATTTTTTTAGTGACATGAGTATGGAGTACAACTTACTATAAAGAAACTAACGAAAAACTAACCACAAGTATTTTTTACGAAATTGGGCTAAACTTAATGTTAGAGACGAGTTACTTTATCCCAAAACATTTTCTTTCCTTTTATCCTCCATTTTAAAGGTACAGAGCTAATATAAAGCATACAGCAGGGAACCTATCTATCCAACAAACCCTTACGTGTGAAATAAAATAGTTGATAACATTAAGTAGTAAATTTTATTACCACCAGAGCACCCAATACTAATGTGCTTAATTCAGTCCATGTTCTTTCAGTCAAAATCATTCATGGAATTCTATTACATAACCAGTTGGATTTGGGGAATAGGGATAATAAAAATAGCCAACACACTTCTTAACTTTTAATTAAAAAACTTGTAATTATTAGAAAATTACTATGTAGTTACCTAACTATTTAAGGAAGTATACCATCATAAGCTATGCGTGATTATTATTTTCTTACATACCTATGGTTTTGATTATTTATTTACACATATGTTAATATTAATTTTACAATCGCACTTTAAAGATTGTAAGAAGCATTTTTGTAAGAGTCGTATTAAGATTGTATTTTAGGTTTTAAAACTAAAAAAACTTGTGATGATAAATTTAAAATCCATTGCATGATTTATCAAACCTAAAATAAAAACAAAGCAAGGTAAAATGCTAAATTAAAATACCAAAATTATTCTAAAATACACTTCTATCTTATCTTAAAAATGTTCTCATACATCACTTTCTACCTACGCTCCCTACAGGTTTTGTCTAGGTTTTGGTAGACCGTGCTAAATTATAAAATAAAATAAGGTAAAATTGTTGAATATACTCATTAAAAATCGTTATTTAATATTTTAATATTTTTTCCAGAGTCAGGTTTTATGCTTTTAATGTATTAATACCACAGATAAATTAATAGTATAAGTACAGAAGGACCACTCTGCAAATGTATTTAAGTAAATATAATCTCTTGCTAAAACACATTAAAGTGAAAATTGAGATCGCAAGTCAATAACCTACAGCTATAAGCACCTAGATATTTGCATTTCTTTCTCTTGCGTAAAGTCATCTCACCTGACAACGATTGACGTGACGCCAAACGCGCGCGTGTGTCGTAGTAGATCTTACATGTAATGCGGCCGGCCGTTGAGCGGTCGATCCGCGCATGTCTTTGAGCTTTTATGAGGGATTTTAGGACAGCCGAAAATTTTATTTTATTTTATGTTCATAGATGGCACTTTGCATCTAAGTTATAAAAAAAATGTGTTGAAAGCTTAAAACCAAAACAAAATATTGCTATATTACGTGTAATAGACACTGGAAGTGGAAGTGCTTACGTCAAAAATTAGCGAGTTTTGAAATGCAGTAAAAAATAAAATTAAATGGAAAAATCGAATTCGGAAACATGATCGTATTTTCGTAAACCGAAAATTATTCGTATACAGAAATTTTGTAGACGTTCGAACTTGTTGAGAAGATTTTCATTTAGATCTAGATAGCAGCAATCTGCATAGTCAAGAATTGGAAAAAGAAGAGCCTGGACAAGCGAAATTTTAGTGGGAATTGGTAGAAAATTGCGAAGCCTGTTTAGCGACGCTGCTGCAGCAAACAAATTTCGACTAACTTCTGCGATTTGCGACGTCCAAGAGAGTGAGCGGTCTATGCGAATACCCAAATTCTTTACGGATTCGCTAAAAGGAATTTGGACACCGTCAAATGTGATAGGTTGCATGGCCGGCCAGTCAATCCTAGCAATTTGCCAAGAACCTCCCACGATTATAACCTTCGTTAACCTTGAGACCGAAGGATTTGCTCCAATCAATGATACTATTTAAATCGGTGTTAATCACGTTGACAACATTAGAGAGGTCTTTAAGGTGCCCTTGTGAATATATTTGGAGATCGTCTGCATATAAGTGGAAAGAAGATGATAAATCATGAGTAATAGAATTTATGAAAATTGAGAAGAGGAGAGGAGACAGCACGCCACCTTGCGGAACGCCAGCACTTATATCGCACCAGGCGGACAACGAGTCATCCACACGAATGCGCTGCCGGCGTCCATACAAGTAACTACGAAACCAGTCAAGCAGCGTTGGAGATATGTTAAGCGAACGAAGCAAACCAAGTAATATGTCAAAGTCTACGGTATTGAAAGCGTTGCTGAAATCTAGTAGCGCCAAGACAGTTAGTTTCTTATTATCCATGCCAAGGCGGATGTCATCAGTTATTTTTACCAAAGCCGTCGTCGTACTATGACCAGGGCGAAACCCGGATTGGAAAGGACTTAAAATGTGGTTTTCGGAGAGGAAGTTATTGAGTTGGTGATGGACAACGCGTTCCATCACCTTGGAGAGGAATGGGAGTATAGATATAGGGCGGTAGTCAGTGAAAGAAGAAGGATTTGACTTCTTTGGGGGGGGAGTTACTTGAGCGTCTTTCCATATTGCCGGAAAAATACTCGAAGTTAAGGAATGATTGAGGATATGAGAGATTATTGGGGTAAGGATGTCTAAGAGGGGAAGAATCATTCGACGACTAACTGAGTCACTTCCTATGGCATTGGAGGCTATAGATAAAATATTCTTCTTAACATCACAATCTGATACTTGACTTAAATTCAATGGAGAATAGTCAGGGGTTGGAAGAGATGAGAGTTGACATAATGTGTGATTTTTTATGGTACTATCAGCACCATCAGAAGTGGAAAAATGCTTGTTTAGAAGGTCTATATCAAAATCGTTCATGGAGGAATTGTTACGTGTTCTTCCAACTCCAACCGACCTAAGAAATTTCCAGACTTTAGCTGGATTTCCATTTTCTACAGATTTATGGATATGGCGTCTTTGCGCGTCTCTATACAAGGTGTTGCAGCGATTCCCAAGGATTTTATATCTTTCGCGGTTTTTATCGGACGGGTCCAGTTTAAACTTCCTCTTAGCGACATTCCTTCTGTCCCTCAACAGTTTAAGCTCATCGGAAAGCCATGGAGCAGGGACATGTTTCATTTTAACCGGCCGGACAGGGGCATGCTTATCGTACAGTTCTAAAAGAAGTGTATTAAAAAGAGTGACCTTGTCATCCACACTTTCAGCCTCTTCAATTACGGACCAGTCTGTAGAAAAAGCATCATGTTTAAGAGCCTCGATATTCAAACCGCTAAAATTGCGTTGCAGGAGAAATTTAGCTTTGGGCTTTGGAGGGCGGACTTTATGTGAGAGGAAAATTAGGTCATGATAGGAGAAAGCGTCAGCATGACATTGACCATGCTTAGCTACGTGATCAATTAATATACCCTACTTATACAATAAATTATATAAAAAATATATTTAGGTAAACAATTCTGTGTGATGTTAAATTAATTTGTAAGCTGTGTAATTCTAATGTCTTATAATAATACTGATCATTATTCATTACAAAATGATTACAAAATAATTTCATTGAGGTAAAAATAATAAGTTATAAATACATTTTGTGATTGTAATTACAGATTTGTGATGTTTTAAGAAAAAAATGCACGATCCACAATCCATCTACCAGATAAATATCAACACGAAACCACACACATCTACCTACTTAAATAAAAAATACAGAAAATAGCAGTTAACTTCTATTAGAAATAACATCCCTCAATGTCACATTCAGGATGATGATTCTTTATGTGAGATTTTAGACTCGGATTCTGAATAAACGCTTGACCGCATATGTGGCATCTGTATCTCCTATCATTTGTATGTGTTCTTATGTGGTACTGCAGAGATTTTAACCTGGGATAAGACTTGTCACAGTACTCACACCTGAAGTTTCTCTCACCGGTGTGCGTCGCCATGTGTTCTTTTAACCGGGATGGCAAATAGAATCTTTGATCGCAATACTCACATTGATGCTTCAGCACTTTCTGATGATTTCTCCTCTGATGCTCCGTTAAAGTTTTCTGTCTATTATACACTTTGTCGCACAAATTACACGGATACGTCCTATTCTGACCATGAGCCTCGGTCAGGTGCTTGTTCTTCAACGCGTAAGACATGAAACACTCGTCGCACCGCGGACATCGAATAATAGCTTTCTTTTTATGAACAATATCGACGTGCATGTCCTTATAATGGTTGGATTTGAACACTTTTCCGCAGACTTCACAAGTGTGTCTCTCGTCGTCTTTGTGCCTTTTCAAATGAGCATCCAGCCGCGGTTTCTCCAAGAAACAGAAGCCGCAGATGTCGCAAGTGTAATTACTGAAATGCCCTACCATGTGAGTGTTAAGTGTATTGAAATCTTCAAAGACATCGTTGCACATGATGCAGACTAGATCGTTCCAAGTCAGTCTGAAGAGAAGCATCTTGTCCGGTGCTTCGAAGTAAATCTTTTTGCCGTGCACTTGGTCTATGTGTTGTTTGAAGACGTTCAAGTCGTCTATCTTAGCTGAACAAAGCCTGCAGTCTATTCGTGTGATGTCAATTTTGGGCATTTTCTTATATCCCATAAGAAGCTGGAACGGTTTCGTGTCGTGTGTCGCTGTGTGCTCTCTCAAGTCTTCGGGCTTAGGGTAATAGTCTTTGCAGTAGAAGCAGTAGTAGTTATTCCGCCTGTTCTTGAAGGGGCAAACGTAAGAATATTGAATGATTGTGATAAGGTTCTCTTCGGACATGCAGTCGAGATCTCTGTCGTAGTTGTTGCGCTTTTCGACGGGTGGCTTTTTTATTTTTGGCACCTTTTTGGAAGACCCTGAAATACACATGTTAAGTATCGTGTATTATGTTTTGTTTGCTTATTAAATGTTAATAACTTCAATCAGATAAATGTAAAGGTGTCACATTTGGACCACGCACACAAAGGGACTCATTAACCTTCAGATATATTCAGTATACCCTCTTGCATAGATATAAAGTGACCATCGTACGAATAAGCATCAAAAACTGCATCACTGATGCTTTATTTTTTTCAATGCAATTATGTAATATTGTGTTATGTTCCAAATAAATATTTTTTCTTTCATTATGCTTAACTGTACCTAAATGCGTGACGGTCAAGACTCAAGAATAAAAAAAACTTACCAGCTTTCTCTTTCTTGGCCTTAGCAACCTTTCCCTTCTTCTTTGTAGAGCCGTCGCTCTTTGTGGATGACTTGGACTTCTTGCTTCTCTTCCGTTTGATGGGCTTGTCGGAGTCCGACGACGATGCGTACGAGTCGCTGTCTTCGGCGGCGCACTTAGGCAGCGGTTCTGCGTCGACCGGCTGTACTAATGGTTTTTCTTCTTTTGTGTCGGGTTTAAATTCTGTTGAGAGTTTATTAGATATTTATAAGTAGGAAATGTATCTATTTAGATTTTTATATCAACTCCACAAGCTTTTAAATTTCTTCGAAGGTTAGAATGGTGACTAAACTAGGCCTGTTTTTACACAGGTGCCGAAAAAACGAGTGTAATGTTTTTAGAGTTCATGTACGATTCTTTATTTCACCATAACTTCTAAACGCCTAAGCCGATTAAGATGTGTGTGGTATCGTTAGATTCATTTGGCCGTTTATTTATTTTATAAAAAGTCAATAATTGTATAAGTAACCATACAACGATTAAATATGTATATCTCGAAAATGGCAACACTTGTATTTTTTTTAACATATAGGTACAATAACAACGTTGGTAATATGTACCTAAAGGATCGCCCTTCTTTAACGGGATATGTATAAATATTTGATAAGAAAAGCTGTTATCAGAACTCTCATGTGGGTAATCTTACGTGCTAACGTCTGTTCACATTTATGACGGGTGTACCAAATAAAAATTATTTAATATAATTTCTCCCTTGACTAATTACCACTGTCGTCAGCAGAGTAGTTTTCAAGCGACATGGCGTCATCGTGGTCCACCCCGACGATGGAGTTGTGCTCGCTCAGGTCGTCCTTAGGCTCCACCTTCGGCTCGATATCCAGGGTTTTTTTGGGTTCTGTAAATATTTTTTTAAGATCATTCACGAGATTTCTTTCGTTTAGAAGCACTAGTAGGTAATGGGGGTAAATATTTGTTATTTTTGACGTTCATAAATGTTATTTTCTGTCCTTAATTGAAAAAAAAAAATTACTTTGTTTTCAGAATTATTGATTTACTAAAAAAATATCAAGTTATATGAAAACCCTTATCCCACTAAATCACAGAGTATTTTTTTTCGCTAGATATCATTAGTTATCTCTTACCTTCCGGGTCCTTATCCTCGAGCTTGGCGTGTAGGAACAGCTCTTCGCACGTGAGTACCTGCTGGCGGAACGCGCACGCGTCTCGAAGGCGCACCACGCACGTTGCGCACACGCCGCTGTCACGCTCCACGTCGTCTACGTGCGAGAGCTGGTATGGTGAAGATGATATATTCAAATATTTGATAGAGCTAACAAATGGGCCATCAGTAGGTTCCAGGGCACGGTAACGGAATGCCAGCTTAACGTTTGTGCCGGTGTTCATAATGTTATATTTTGTAGATATGACACAACACTTACACTTAACTCAGGAGCGCTTAGGCACGACGCGTGCAAATAGCATGTACGGGGAAAGAACTACGCGCTACCTGGTGCTGCGTTTTTTTAACAAGATGCCCTCCGATATGAAATGTTAAATTAAAAATTTTGCTTAAACCATAGAAATACATCATCTTATATCTTGATATATTTCTGTGGCCTAAACTATGAGAATGCACCTATATAATGATTGATTACACATTTAAAATAGAGGTGTCTATATGTAAAAGATGTTTATTTTATTTTATAAGTGTTCAAATTGTAGTTAAGGTATTTTGTAGATGCATCAGACTTATGAGACATGGCTGGCAAAACCTCATTGGGTTATGTCAAAGTTGTAAGTAAGCTGTGTGTAACTAAATGAAGCGATTTCAATGGTTGAACCTATTTTAGTTGAATGCCTATTTCCTATAGGTCATGCAGGCTGAGGGACTCAAGTAAGTATGCCAAGTTTCATATTGATTTTCGTCATTCGAGGAAACATATTAGAATATGGGTGTTATTCAAGGCCGAGAGGAGAAAATCACAGGTAAATATCTTAGAATATGGATGTTAAGTCTAGGCATTTTAATACTAAGTTTGAAATATACACCTGTCAAACCCCATAAGACTCGCGGGCGGGCCGATAACAAATAATTTTGTATTGTGTCTGGAAGCATGATACGAGAAGGTTTAAAAGTATTATAAAACATGTGCAATTTGAGGGAGTAGAGAGAGGAGAAAGTTATTTAAGTTTACCAAGTTAGACAATATCTTGCATTTAAGGAAGGGATTTCAGTCTAAGATTTAAGTCTAAGAAGGGATTCATTTTGATCAACAGTTATTTCAAGTAGCTTAGCTCTAACTATTAAAATATCAGTCAGAGTTACTCTATGCAAGGAAGAAAATTGGACCAAACATAGCTTGTATGGGCTAAATAACTGTCAAAATTAGGAACTTATCTGTTACGTTAAACTTAGCTATTTTTTGGAATTAACAATTTCAGTTTTTATAAAACTTATTGAATTATTTGCTTAAGTTTATAATAACAAAAACTAGTTTAAAAAGTGAAAGTAAAATATCATATTTACCTATCTTACTTTAAGCTTCCGTTACTTATTTAAAGATTCAAATTAAAAATACTTACTAAAATACCGAAGCAGTCCATGATCATATCCGCGTAAACTTCTTTTTTGTCCATCCAAGTGTATTCGGCTGTGAGCACTCTACATTTCTTAATGGCTCTGCAACAGCGACAAAGGGCTGGGTCTATTATAGGCTTGTTACTTTTTAACGCATTCATTTTTTGTATTTGTAAATACACATGTATTAAGTTTCAGTAATAACTATTTCATTATAGATAGATCATTGAAGTTGGTTTTGGGATGTGGCCCAAGAACAAAAATAATGGACCACCCACGACACGAAAGCTTCCCCAAAACGACAAAATGTCAATAAAAAGAGCACAGGCTAAAAATGACACTACGTTTTGTTTTTGCTACTGTGTATTGGATGAATTTTATATAGCTTTCGAAGGACTCGATTATGATTCAAATAAAATCTTTGTTCAGTTCATCACTATAATATATACATTGACCACTGACATTGACACTATTGAAAAAAAAACCTAACAAAATGTTGCCTACTTTAAAACTTTTTGCTGTAAAACCGGGACCTTTGAAATAATGAAGACGTGAACTTTAATGTACAATAATAAAAATGTGTGCGTGAGTCACGTCAGAGTAAGTGATTGAAAATATTCAGTATCAGTGCTTTTTGAAGTAGACTTTATTATTTATAGGATTAGATTCATATGAATATAATTGATATGTCTGTCGCAGAACCGATGGGCGTTAGAGTAGGAAGGTTCTTGAATGGAGACCACGTCTCGGGAAATGTAGTGTTGGACGCCCCCCTGCTAGATGGACCGATGAACTGAGGAAGGTGGCTGGTGGTGGCTGGATGCGAGAAGCGGAGGACCGTGAAAGTTGGCGCGGTGTTGGAGAGGCCTATGTCCAGCAGTGGACTGCAATTATGACGAATTGATAATGATAAATAACAAATTAGTATTTATTAATACAAAAAATGAGTGCGCCAAAAACGTGATATTTCCAGGTTGGTATTTTCAGACACTATTAGCAATTTTTGTGAATAAGTAGTTGTTTTATTATTTCTTATCCCGGGTTTCAGAAACAAACAAAACAATTATTTTATTGAGACAATTATGTTTTAAAATCTATTTATTTCGGCAATGTTCCACTAATTTTCTACTTTTGCAATATTGCCGGATATATTGCTTTCTAAATTCCGTATGTTTTCAACATTTCCGGGAACGACACATCTCCAACTCCAAGCCATCGATATTTTGACCATTTTTCAATTAAGTTACCTTTTAGGGAAATTTGAATATAAATGCTGGTATCCCAAAATATGTGTTTCTTCTTCTTCACGCGCCATCCACCTTGCGTCACCTCCTTGGACGATAGGCATTTGGCGTCAATTTACTAACATTCCTTTATTTCCTAGCGTTCGGTTGCAAATATGGATCAAGATGAAGATGTTCTAGATAGTGAAGTTAAAATATCCGGAAGGTGCCGATGCTGCCTCGAGCTTGGTTACGTGAAGAACTTGTGGACGGAATACTTGAATGACGGAGCCCGAGAGATCTACGGAGAGATGCTAATGGAGACATTTTCTGTAGCTGTATGTTTGTTTACCTACCTTTACACTTCGGTATCATTGTTTTGGTTGTTGACACTACCGCTTGGTGGCTTTTCATTATTTTCTTAAAAAACTCCACTAGCCGATGCCCGCGACTTCGTCCGCGCAAATGTTAATTTCGGTTCCCATTCAAACTTACAACCCCTAAAAGTTTCTAAAATCTTGAAATAAGTCATTCTTCATTTCTAATTGACTTAGCTTCAAAACTGAAGGAATTTTATAAAATCTGACTATGATTTTGGGCTAAGGGTTGATATGTCAGTCAGTTTATATTTTTATAATATTTAAAGAAAGCCTTTGACTGGGGTAAGTGTCATCTATAAAGAAGTCCACTAGATGGGCTGGATCGAGCTGTAACGCTAAAATGGTGATGCCTTCACATCATAATCAGCCAAGTGCGTGTCGGGCCACGCGCAGTGTTGGGTCCCGTAGTAGCCGGTTAATCAAGAAACTAGGTACTTTATCTTAGTCACCATAGAATTTTTTCTAAGGATTTGGCATTGCATACAAAATTATCCAATACCCAAGTTCAACTGCTCTATGATCATAATTTTTTCCACATTTGTCAAGCCAGCAGTTAAGCTTTTAGAGGGGGGGGGGGGAGCCCTGAACCTAAAATTTGCATTTGAAAGTTTAATATTTCGTAAATGGAAAATAGTCCTAGTAACCCCTAAGTTATTTTAAATGACCTACTCAACAGTACTCCACACAATGGGGTCTTCTTCACAGTTGCATACCTCAATGACTGAGGATTGTATCATTATGTGGATTGAAACACACACAACAACTTTCTTGGCAATTTTAATGGAGTGGTTTGCCATTGCCTTCTCCATTTCACACACTAGCCAACTAGTAGTATGCTTCTTTACAATGTTTTTCCTTCACCGTTTAGGCAGTGATATCTTTAAAAAGTGTGTACTTAGGGTTATTATACCCAGTGGTACAGGCGAGGATCAAACTCTCGATTTCAGGGGTAGCTACACTAAAAAGATATTTTAAAAAATTTGTATTGACTGGCGTAATTGGTATATTTTACATACACCTACAAAATTATAGCAAACCTTGGACAGTCAGACAGACATAACAAAACTGGGACCCTTGCCAGGACTATGGAACCCTAAAAAGTGTGTGGTTCGATTGTGTGCACCCTGTACCCTGCAGATGAGGACTCAGTTTGGCAGTCGGGTTATAGTTACTAATTATAAATAATTATAAAAATTATAATTGTTGTTATATGATGTAGCAAACATTTTGCAATTATATTTCTGTAATATTCCTAACTTTAGCCTGCATGTCTCTTATAAATAAATTAATAATAACGTTTTTAATTGTTTTCAGTGGGAGTCAAACCCGAACAACAACGAACAGATATGCAACACGTGTGTGGGCCGGCTGCGGGACGCGTACATGTTCAAACGGGAAGTGCTGGCCAGCGAGCAGGTTCTCAAGGAAGGTGTTTTAGGTATGTCTTTTTTGAATTTTTGTCAGTTGTTTGTCAGTAACATATGTATTCGATGATTGTGTAATGGTACTTGATAAACGTTATTTAGGTTTAAATGGACTTTATCGGATTCAGGAAAAGTACAATCATTAAACATATGGCAACCGTGACCGAAGTCTTATGTTCACCTCCGGTACTACTGTTTGCAATCTCACTTTTAACTCGCGTCTGTTCTCGACACACAAAACTAACGTAACTAATAAATAACAATTCAAATGTTAGTGACTATGAAAGTTTAAAAAAATTAAATGTGTTGTCCAAAATAAGGAAAAAGAAATGAAAGAAAAAAAAATTTTTTTGGGTTTTATTATCATGCGACAAGTCGGACCACTATGAGCAGATGTGATGAAGTCCATTCCTATGTAGAGGCAGCTTCCCAGTGGAAGTAGCTCTTCAGCCATGCAGTGCCTCTGTTTATTTGAGGCTGTCGAGAAGGATATTACGCCTTTTAGTCTGCTCTCGCAATAGTCGGTTATGAGTTTGGTTGCCAATTTATTGGGATGAATGGATAGTCGCTTCTTGTACTTGGCGGAATTGATTTTAATTTCCTCCTGGACCGTTTTAACATCTAAGAGGTCATGTAATTCTGTATTCCTCATAAACCAGGGAGCGTTTGTCATGTGCTTCTCTTTGTACTATGTTAATGTTGGAGTCACAGGCAGAACCCAAGAGTTGGATGCCATAGAGCCAGATGGATTTTAGGAACATGTCATATATAAGGAGTTTGTTGTCCATAGACTACTTTGAATTACGTCCAAGAAGCCAGTATAGCCCCTTGTATCTAAGGTTGATTTCATCTCTCTTCTTTTGAAGATGTTCTTTCCATGTTAATCTTCTATCCAGGTGGACTCCAAAGTATTTCACCGAATCTTGATGAGGGAGTTCGCTTTGGCGTAAATGTGACTTGCACCGATCGAGGCGCTTATTCGCCATTTAGATAGCCAGATGTCGAAGGCAGGCTTTCCTGGAGCAAGTTTGAGGCTTCCTGTGGATTTTTGTGCGATGCCAGGATAGCTGTGTCATCCGCGTAGGTCGCTACCACTACCCCCACGGAATGTGGCAAGTCGGATGTGAAAATTGTATACAGGATAGGCCCCAAGACTGATCCTTGCGGAACACCTGCTCTGCTGTATCTCCTGAAAGGCAGACGTGCATTCTCCTTCTTTCACTTGAAATATTTGGTAAGCAAGGTAGGTAGGTGATGGGATAGAACGTATGTGGCAGAAACTATTAAACTTTGGACAAGAGCCCTTTCTGCCACACTCTGTTGAAGGCTTACTATACATCTAAGAATGCCGCCGAGCAGTACTCTTTTTTCTCTAGGGCTGTTCTAACTGTTGCACAGACTATGGACTTGTTCAACTGTACCATGTTCTTGTCTGCACCCGAATTGGTGGTCTGGTATGCTGGACCTTTCCTTTAGTGATTTCAGCAATCTTGTCAGCAGAACCTTCTTTAGGACTTAATTGGGAGGTAATTGGTAGCAAGCTGATGGGCCTGTATGATGTGATCTAGTGCGTAAGCTTCCCAGCTTTGTGTATCAGAATAATTTGAGAAACTTTCCATAGCGCTGGGAAAAATCCAAGTCTTAAAGCGCAGTTAAGGAGAGTTGTGAGAAAAACAATTTGCCTTTTTGGGGAGTTCCTTAACACATTGAGCGCCATGGTGGTCACCGGTGACTCCCAAACAATATTTTTTTATTGTGTCTAGTTTCGTGGCAGTCAAAGGCTTAAGAACTTTTTTGTCGATCAGGTCGTACCCAGGGGCTTTTTTATCTTCCAATCTAAGGATAATTTTCTGAACCTCTCCGGGGGTCACAGGCATTAAAGGAAGATCAAGCTGGAAATCTTGGCTAAGGATGTCGTCAGTAAATTTTTCATCTGTTTCAGTTAGAGGGTCGTTATGTTTGAAAACAAGGTGACACGCGTAGGCATCTGCTTTTTCTTGCTTTGATTTGGCCCAGTTACTGCTCTTTAGTTTGATGGAAGGCTTCGGAGTTATCGGTCGTGTGAAGTTTTTACACGTGCGCCACAGGTGCATCGCTCGAGTGGAACTTAAGAGACTCCAGGTGAGCCTGGACAGTGGCATTGTTGGCTTCCGATAAGGCCTTAAGTTCTCTGGCTGCCGTATTAAATGAGATTTGTCTGTTGGGTGACGGCTAGTATGCCATACTTCGCGAAGTCTGCGCCGCTCCAGGAGTTTGGATTTTACAGTCCAAGGAATGCTTTGAGTGGTATTTTCTTTTATATCCTGTATTTCTGGAGTACAATTCCAGCAGGCCATTTGTACTCTGGTAGTGAAAATTTTTACTGCGTCCTCAATCTCCGATTCAGTTTTTATGGCAATGTTCAATTTAAGGTCACATTCGATTAGCTCCCTGAACGATCTGAATTTCTAGTATGTGGGACTTTTTGCCAATCGGGTTGACGCTGTGAGTTGGACAGGTTTACGTGCTCAGACACATCATCTGCAGGTTTAAGGCCGTATTCAAATATTTGATTATTATCCATAGATTCCATTTCGGAGACAATAAAAGACGAGAGGCTCTCGGACCTGGACCAGTATGAGAACACCTCGGAGGATGCCACCGAGTATACGGAGTACAAAGAGGAGGTGGGAAAAGAGGTGGACTTCGAGGAAACGGTTAACGAGGATCCCGAAGCGGTTAACGAAGATCCCGAAGTGTATGACGAGGATCCCGAATTGGAGTATGAGGAAGTGGAATACCTGGAAGACGAAATTACCCCAGGTACTACCTGACCAAGCCGACTGTCGAACGACTTTCGACGACGAATACAACGAAAATACTGATGGAAATGAAAAAGCAATGGTGTTAAAATAAACTTAGGCATGGGAAAAATATAATACAATTATTTTGCTTTGAATTTCCGCTAAGACACGCTAGCGCAGGCACCAAAACCACACCAACCGCAAACGCGTTGAGTTTCAGTTCAGGCAAATGCAGAATGCACCGCCCTCCCTCCCTCAATACGCATGCACTACAGCTAATGCAGTTGTTAGTTACCAACACCAACGTGCGAAAAACCTCGACGCGTTTCGCCACTCCACGCGGCATCCTCAGGAGATATTGTCGCCTCGGCTGAGCACGGACGACTACATCACGACGACGACTCAGCCGTGGCGACAACATCTCCTGAGGATGCCGCGTGGAGTAGCGAAACGCTTCGGGGTTTTTTTTGTAGTGCATGCGTATTGAGGGCGGTGCATTCTGCATTTGCCTGAACTGAAACTCAACGCGGTTGCGGTTGGTGTGGTTTTGGTGCCTGCGCTAGCGTGTCTTAGCGGAAATTTAAAGCAAAATAATTGTATTTTATTTTTCCCATCGTATAATGCATTTCCGCAAAGTAACGCCTGATTCTATTAATTATAAACTTAGGCAATTCATCTAAATTGTAACAATATTGCTTTTTAATTAACTTGGTAATTTCGTTGTATTTGTCGTCGTAAATCGATTGACAGTTGGCTTGGTCGACTAGTGAGTGTAGGTATCGGGTGTCCAGTGACAAAGGATAAATCCTTTAACTTCACTTGACGACCGTCTTGGTGTAGTCGTTCGCGCACCGGACTTCTAAACCAGGCGGTTGCGGGTTCGAATCCCGCAAGGGGCAAATGTTTGTGTGATGAGCACGAGCATTTGTACCTAAGTCACGGATGTTTATATGTATTTAAGTATTTCTATCCTTTTCCTAGTCACCATAGCACAAGCTCACGCTTAGTTTGGGGCTAGGTAATTGGTGTGTTTGTTGAAATAATTTATTTATTTATATGCGCACGCAAAAACTTACTGAACTATCGATAAATCGATAAAACGCAGTGCGAGTCATGGCTATACAAATGTTAACAGAGCAAAAAAAGCAAGCTAAGCGAATAGTAGCAATAAATAATACCATTTTTTATCGATGGAGCGTTACTAATCCCAGCAGTTTGGGCTGTGCGTTGTTTTATCTGTCAGTTTTTATTATTTCCATCATTCTAAAATCAAAATATATTTTTGTTACAGAAATGCTCGTAAATAACAAAGCTACCACAAGTAGAGGAGAGTCTTCGAAGCAAGCAGAGAAACCTAAACGGAAACGGATCCCCGGCTTGAATGTGCGCAACTACAGGTAAGCAATGTCTTTGTTTACTAGCAGTTCCCCGCGACTTCGCCCGCGCCAAAATTTGGATTTTCCATACAAATTTTCATCCCCCAATTTACCCCCCTGATGATTTTATATCGCGACAAAAAGTAGCCTAAGTCCTTCCCAGGGTCTCAAACTATCTCTTTACCAAATTTTATTTTAATTGGTCCATTAGTTTCGGAGCCTATGCAATACAAACAAACAAACAACCAAATCTATCCTCTTTATAATATTAGTGTAGATCACTAGTTGTTGCCCGCGACTTTGTCTGCATAGACTTAATGACATAAAATGACTTGCACTTTTCTCGCGCCGTCCAGTTATCATGACCTCTTATTTGTATCATGTCGTATGGTGAAGAGAGGTCACCCGGTATCTGTGGATGTACATATTCTGTTATATGAAATAGCCTATGTTGTGCTGCCTCTGGCAGGTAGACATAATATGTGTGCGCCAAAAAGTTCAGTTTCTGGCAGGCAGACAATGTTCACGAACGCTCCCAATTTTGGCCTCAAAACTTACAGAACTATTGAACTCACCCTAGTGCGAGTGAGATAAAATACTAAAGGATAGACAAGAATAGCCTTCTTAGCGACATGAGACGTCACTTCAAATACATTTCTGTCATAAGTTTACTTCTAAGTAAGGCCACAGAATAAGTACTAGTACTTCGTACAGAAGTATGACTTAGCAATTGTATTCAAAGAAATGTCTACTCAATGTCATCAACAATATGGCGTAATTTAGTTCGCCTCAGAGTCAAGCACATTTTCGTGTAGACACCTACAAAAATCCATTGCAAGATAATTTCATACTTATTGTTCTGGAATATGATTCATAATACACTAAACCTATTCAGTGACGTAATATCACGCGACGCAATAGGGTTGACTGCTACGATTAGCTTCTAACGCCATCTAGCGCCTCTTTCTAGTACTTTATTCATTCTCGTCCAGCCAGCAACGTAGCCGCGCGGCCGCCGGTGAATAAAACGCGCGAGCGTGTCGCTGGCCGGTAGTGACACGCAACTTGTTTTAGCCCCTAAGTAAAGGGTCGCCGCGCGTAGGTACGTTTTTGCTACCTACGCGGGGAGATACACAGGCCTGGTAAGGCGTCTATTCGCTGTAAACGGCGCGTACTGTTTGCACGATTTAATATTATTTAATACAATTTCTGTGTTGGTGAAGTGTAATTAAACATGGAAAGGTAAGTACCAAACAGTTTTAAAGTAATACTCTGTTGATTTATGAAGATTAACGGCGAAATTTCAGTAAACTTATCTACTTCCGCGACTTTGATGGAACACTTCAACTTTTACACAATTATTTTGTGATCACATTTTTAACGTTGTCAATAAATACACTCAAAACAATCAATGAATCAACTATGTAGTTTAATCGCAAAATCATTGCATGCGTCGGTCGATCAGACATATTATGTTCGCTCTGCCAGCTCGGGCGGCCAAGGTCAGCGGCCATTTTTTGTCACGGGTGATTCATTTATTTATTTATTTATTTATTGGAAAAGATTCACCAGCAGCACATCATAAAACATTACAATAAAAATCAATATGGGGAACACGTGTAAAAGACATGTCTTTATTCATGTAAAACGTGTAGGATACGGCATTGTCTGTGCGTACTTGCGATTGAAGTACGCACAATTTTCATAATGCTGCTTATATGTTTTTACTATCGCGTTTGCATTGATTTTGTATTGGAAATCTTATTTGCTGTTTATTTTGTATATTTACGAAATATTATTATTTTTAATGTATATTTTTAATGCATAGCCATAAATACATGCATGCTTTGATTTTCTTTTTCAATTTTGCTATGGTGGTTTTTGCTTTTGGTGTGCAAACGCGAGGAGGTCGGGGTGATAGGCTTGGAGTGCGAACCCGAGGTCGCGCTAGTGGACTAGGGGTACGAACCCGGGGAGGTCGGGGTGGTGGACTAGGGGTGTGAACCCGGATTGGTCGGGTGGTGGAACAGGGATGCGAACCCGGGGTGGTCGGAGTTTACGCTCCCCTGTCGCATGTCAGTCATGTCCGCTGGGACTAGTACAGGGGGGAGAAGTGCTTTGTGGAGGCCTTGGGAGCCGTCGTGCCCGTGCAACAAGCGGCCGGGGATGGCAATCAAGACCGCATGCCGTTAACCAGTTAGCTTCTTTTGTTTTTTTTATTTATTCTACGATTCTTATACGTTTATTTTATTTATTTAATTTTTAGAATTCAAATAATGGATATTTCGGAGTACCCCAGTGGTAAACCCCTGAAGAGGCCTCTTCATGTCAAAAGAAGACGAGTTTGGAGTCCGTAAGTTTTTATTATAAGTAAAGTAGTTGTAAATTATAATCAGTATTTTATCTTTGATGATGTGTTTTCAGATCTTCGAACCAGGCACCAGAGGTGTCATCTCGGGTACGTGAATTGGTGGCAGAAAGGGCGCCATGTGAAGGTGAGGCACCGCTAGTAGATTAGGAACCGGAAGCAGATCAAAAACCGATATCTGTCACCCACTCACCAGCGTTTCCTCCATCGCCCGCACGACGACCGTTGGCCCAACATCACCGTGCCAAGACCCGTATGAAGTGTTTGTGTCCATATGGGATCAAGAAATTATGGAGCACATTTGTGCCGAAACTAATAGATATGCTCAGCAGGTAGCAGCACAAAAAAATTTGAATGGCTCCTTGGGACCGGCCAGTCGTATTTGCGATTGGAAAAACACAACACCGGACGAATTATACACTTATTTTGCCATCATTATTACTATGGGGATTGTAATAAAGTCCAAAATAGAAGAATACTGGCAATCTGGAAACAATATTTTTGCCACTCCGCATTTCTCTTCACACATGACTTTACGACGTTTTCAGCTGCTGAACAATTGTTTACATTTTGTAAACAATGAAGACATGTGTGAAAAGAAATTGTCCCCAGTGGAGGCAAAATTGTTTAAGATTGCCAATATCATTAATCACCTTAATCACAAATTTCAGGAGCTGTACGTCTTAGAGCAAAATTTGGCACTAGACGAATCATTGCTTCAGTGGAAGGGTTGGTTGAGTATCAACCAATTTATTAAAAACAAAGCCGCAACAGTAGGGATTAAAACCTATGAAGTTTGTGAGTCTCGCACCGGATATTTGTGGCGTTTTGAGGTGCACGCCCACAAAAAGGCTTCAGCAGCTGACAGAGCTGAACAACTAACGCCGCTTGAAGCCACCACACCGGCAATTGTTCTTAGACTTCTGTCTGGTCTAGAACACAGGGGCCACACGATATGGATGGATAATTTTTATAACTCTCCAGCCCTGGCCCGGTACCTTAAATGTTTAGGGTTCGACGTCGTAGGAACTCTGAGGACGAACCGTCAATTTGTTCCTATGGAGTTTACGGCTTTGACTAAGGCCAACATGAGGCCGGGTCAAATATCAGGACTAACTTCGGGGGACGTTGACGTGATCGTGTGGCGTGACCAAAACCGAGTCGCGACTATCTCGACCTTCCACGGAAACGCCACTGCAACATCCCACGACGGCAGCACTAAGCCTATCGTTATATTGGACTACAATGTAATGATGGGCGGTGTTGATAAGAAGGATCAGCTCCTATCAATGTACCCCATCGAACGCAAGCGTACGAATGTGTGGTACAAAAAACTCTTCCGTAGACTATTAAATGTATCTGTACTCAATGCCTATATTATTGCCAAAAAATCTGGCTCTTCTTTATCTCACCGCAGTTTCCGCCATACTTTGGTATTATCTTTACTGAGCCGACACACTAAACCCGAGTCCAGAATTGTAACACAACATTTTAACAGCTTCCACGCGAAGACCCACCACATTGCCGAATATCCGATAGGTAAAAACAAAAGTCGCTTACGCCGTAAATGTTGCGTTTGCAGTAAACTGACACATTTTTACTGTGTCAGTTGTAACAAATCTGTATGTATTTCTAATTGTTTTGTATCTATCCATTCCTAATCATTTATTCATATATAAGTACATTCTGTATATTTGTTTCTCACGTTTACGCGAATTGTTGAACTCATTAAAACACAATTTTAAGGATTACTTCGCGATTTATTTACATTTTATTTAAAACCTGACGTTTCGATCACTTGGATGGTCACAGGGAGAACACGAACGCTGTAAAGAGTTCGAAACGTCAGGTTTTAAATAAAATGTAAATAAATCGCGAAGTAATCCGTAAAATTGTGTTTTAATAAGTACATTTCATATAATAAAAACTCTTCACTCTTTACTTTCTTCTTTTCAAACTGTCTTCTTCCTTCTTAATTGTACCACTCATTAATTTAGGGGAGGCCTTCGTCCAGCAGTGGTTATCCTGTAGCTTTAATGGGCCTATCGGGCTGGGGCATTATTGATTATCCATTCATAAATTTAGGGGAGGCCTTTGAGCAGCAGTGTACTTGACACATGGATTCGTCTAGTGCCAAACTCTCGACCGGAAATCGAACTCGGAACCTCAGACATGGCATGGCTCTGGCATGCTCGCCCCTCGGCTCCTGAGTTTGTCATATTAAAGTGGTTGTAGCGACATCTATCGCTAAGCGCTTCCCTTTGCCTTCCTAATAAATTCAGTTGCGCCAAATGGTATTTTCTTGTTTTCATTGTAATATCACTTCCGTCGCGCCACATGTATTTTCTCTGTATAACCCTATGGTTGACTGGTAGAGAATGCTTTTAGCATTATGTCCGCAATATATACCTTATGTTTGTGCATGACGTTCTTTTAATAAATAAATATCATAAATTAGTGTGTTTATGACGAAATCTGTGATATTATTATTATTAAATAGGTACTTATATAATATGCGGCAGTAATTCTTATAATATCGCCATCTCATATTGTCAGTTTATTCTCCGGTGTTGTGTCTCGGGGGTCGTCTCAAAACGCAGTGCGTAATTGCCGCATCCGATCTGCTCACGCTCCATGGCTGTACTTAGAACTATTTGCGCTGTTTTCAGAATCTGTGTTTTAATTATTTTTGTACAATAACATTTACGGTGTTATTACAAAAAATTAGACCAGGTTTAAAATGGGTCTAAATATTAGGCGACAACAGAGGAATGAATGACACATTCGTGACATAACCTAATAGCGAAGCGCTTTTCTAACTGGCTAGCTAATAGCTTAGTCCTGTCTTAAACCCGGTTCTAAGTTTTTGGAATAACGGGGTTAATGTTTTTTATTATTCCTTTTGTAAATATAGTCTAAATACAGATTTTACTAAAACACTTAAAGATAATGTTCTATAGTTTCTGTAATACAAAGTTTTCTAGTACGGGAAATAGTTCGGATTTCTAAGTGATCTTCTTTATTGGTCGTAAAATTTTAACTTAACATTAGTAATTGATGAAACATTATTATATTTTTATAACTTAAGCAATTATTTTGCAAGTTTTTACGAAATTAAATCAAATTTCACTTACAAAAACTAATCGACTGTGTCATCCGGTGGGACTCGAACCCACGTCCCTTCGCTATCCGGGCGAGTGCTCTTACCAATTAAGCTACGGAGGACGTTAGTCAGTCGACGAATTTTTGCAAGTGCTTGCTACGCCAGTGAGCCGGCGTTCAATTTCATCAATACTTGGGGAATGTACCCGCATGTATCCGATGGAAATATTTTTACAAATATTTAACCATCAGATAAGATGAAATCATTTTTATAACTTAAGCAATTATTTTGCAAGTTTCGAGTCCCACCGGATGACACAGTCGATTATTTTTTGTAAGTGAAATTTGATTTGATGAAACATTGTTTATATTATCCTAACAATGTAAGCTTTGAAAGAAACTGTCATTCTTATCGCTGCGAGGCCATGTGTCGCCAAAGAAGTCATAAAAAAGACCCTTTTTTTGCCATGCTCTTGAGTAGTCGATAATGAGCCATATGTTCAAAGGATTACTGTGTAGCAAAATTGTTCTGAGAGGCCTAGGTTATTGATGAAATAATAAGGTTTGTTAATGTTATTAGTTGTAAATAAATTAAATTCTACTATAGTATAGTGTTTTATTTCTTCTTTATTTGAATTTTGGTACAAGAAACTGAAAAAAACTTGCTTGACATTTACCTTGAAATAGAAAAAATAACGTACACTTAGCTGTTAACCCTTTAACAGCCACCTTACCTTTTTTTAAATATGCAATTTATTTTTATGAATATAATATATTCCAGGGCATAAGCAATAATGCGTTGTATAAGTAAAAAAAAAACATTATAATGCATAATTTCCGAGAAAACTGGCCACCGAACTGAGCAGTCTGGTCAGTGAATTGGACATACACAAAACTTAATTTTGGTACATAATCACGTCAATTATCATTAGCGTTTTTTTAACACAGATAATCACTTTTTCTAACATACAATAATAGAACTAAAGTGGGTTACAGAATAACTGCGTATAAAACTGTTTTTTACTATATTTTATTATTAAAAACAAATTTTGCTAATAAGATTTTATTTATTTATTAAAAAGGACAACAATAGATCCCAATAGGATTAGTAAACAATGCATCTTACATACTATGTTAGTACCTAATAACTAATTTGGTGCAAGTACTTTGGCTCAGTTGCCACATTAAGGGACAAACATGCTGTCGCCCAGCAATGACTTTCAGAATACCGTTGGAGCTGTCACGCACCCTGAATAACAGGGATGCTTGTTTTTTTCTGATGATGGCCGCGAAGCTATCTGTATGCGCCTCTGCGAACATGGCGGACGCACTACAAAAACGAGGCAGCCCCAGCAATATCCTGAAAGCATTGTTAAATTGGACTCGCATTTATCCATGTTTAGTTCTAAAACAAAGAAAATGGTAATAGGTGATAAAAAATCATTTATTTCTGTAGATATCTACACATATGTGTAGATATGTATAATAATAATAATGCACAAAGATGCATAGAAATTTACTAGAACTGGCCTGAAATCGGGTTATTAATACCGAACCAGAATGTTTGTGGAAAATTTATTATAACATATTAATAAAGACTTATTTATGAATTCTAATTAGAATATTTTTTCCATGAAGCAATCCAAAATAGAAACTGCATACAGCAGTTTAAAGTTACGTATGTAAATGTTAGCTAATGTTTTTTCAAACACCAGCTAGCTAGATTTTTTTTACTATTGAATATCGTAAAAAAAATATATCATTTTCTCCAATCATCTTTGAACGCAACAAATAAGTATATATACCTACTATAAGACACAAGTTTTACCCGCCTTTTCGAGCCAGACCTATTCTTTACCACTATAATAATCGAAAACAGATGCTGCACTCGCGCGGCGACCAATTTATTGTCAAAAAAACAACCGCCCCAAAGGAACGAAAAGTTTGTATTATCGCTTTACGCTACTTTATAACGAGAATGGCTATAATGAATACTTTCCACTTAAAAAAAATTGACAAAAAAACTGCCAAAAAGTTTTTTTATCGCTTTATCCTACTTAAGGGGGTCCTGCACGAAATTGAGAAAATTAACGTATTTCTTAATCACTTGTACGATGAGCTGAATTAGTTAAATATATTAAAACAACTTATTTACGTTAGCCTAATCATTGCACTAGGTCCTGGTCTTGTTGAAATTTGAAACAATTTTTTTTATGATATAATAAACACGACTTGTAGCTAATGATATCTAAGAGCATTTTTTTCAAAAACTTGGTGATTTTTACGCATGCAACAATAATTTGTACATGAAAATGATTGTATTAATATTCCGCAGCTTTGTAATATACACGAATAAAATATAAATACGAAAATATGAACACTTTTCAGTTTTTAACACAAATGTCTGATGTTTTTGCGCATTGCGCAGAATAAAACTATTGTTCTAATTAAAAATCATCAAGTCTAAAACTTAAAAGCAAGTGGATCTAATTACTAATATTAATAAGTTCTATTCTGTTTGAAGATCGTTTAGACCTAATCGACTTGCTTCGCGCTGCACCCCATTAATAACGCGAATAATTTCTATCTAGGAACTACACGGAGCAGGCTCTCAGGCAGGGCATAGAGGCGGCGCTCTCGAGCAACCAGCCGCTGTCGGTGGTGGCCGCGCAGTTCGGGGTCCCGCGGAAGACGCTCACCGAGCGCGTCTACAACCTCAGACAGAAGCTCAAGCCTGGTGAGTGGAGCACTTTGTTCAGAAACAATTTTTTATACGTTTAGTATAGCGTTGGCGTACACCGAGCGTTCGAGACACAAGCTGCAGGAGTCGCTTGCTACTAGTGGTCGCGACTAGTGGGTCTCAAGTAATTAAAGGTAGCTTTTAGTGGCCGTGACAAGTGCCTGATTGAGGAAGCCTTAAGCCACTGGTGGTCGCGTTTAGTGGCCGCGATAGTTGTCTCTAAATCCAATAGTGTTTGCGATTAGTGACTTCAAAGCCACTAGAGGTCGCATTTATAGATCGCGATTAGGGGTTTGACTGAGCCACTAGTAGTCATGTTTAGTGGCATGACCGAGCCACTTCGAGTTTAGTGGCTGCGATTAGTGGCTAAAAAGCCACTAGTGGTCATGAATAGTGGCTAAAAAGCCACTAGTGGTCATGAATAGTGGCCTAACCGAGCTACTAGTGGTCGCGTTCAGTGACCGCGACTAATGGCTCAATTTGGGGAGGCTCTAAGTCACTAGTGGCCGCGACTATTGACTCCAAAGCCACTAGTGGTTGAGTTTAGTGGCCGCGACTAGTGGCTCCAAAGCCACTAGTGGTCATGACTAGTGGCCTGACCGAGCTACTAGTGGCTGTGACTAGTAGCTTGACTAAACCACTACTAGTGACTAGAGGCCACGAATAGTGACTTGATTGAGTCACTAGCGGTCGCGTTTAGTGGCATGACCTAGCATCTAGTGTTTTGATGTGCGGAAGCTCTAAGTCACTAGTGGCCGCGACTAATAGCTGTAGTAGTGTATAGTGGTTCAAGCGAAGAGGCTCGTAAGGCCACTGCACACTACACGGAGCAGGCTCTCAGGCAAGGCATAGAGCGGAAGTTCGGGGTCCCGCGGAAGACGCTCACCGAGCGCGTCTACAAACTCAGGCAGAAGCTCAAGCCTGGTGAGTGGAGCACTTTGTTTAGGACGAGTTTTTTTATACGTTTAGTATAGCGTCACCGAGCGTTCGAGACACAAGCTGTGGGAGTCGCCCGCGCTCGCTCCTAGTGCCACTTATAGCGAGGCTTCCAAAGCACTAAAAATCGCTTTTAGTGGTCGTGACAAGTGCGTGAATGAGGCTTTAGCGTTCCTGCACACGGTGCCGTCGCCGCGCCGACGCCACGCAACTATACTGTAGATACGAGTCGCGCGAAGCCCGCCACCGCGCCGCCGCCACGCCGCCTCCGCGCGCGTTCCCTACGTTGGATTCATTCCATTGCCGGCTTACACGGAACTACATTATCACGGTCGTACACGGCCGGTAATGGAATGAATCAATCAAACGGACTGTTTGATTGATGATTTGGTTGATTGATTGATTCATTCCATTACCGGCCGTGTACGACCGTGATAACGTAGTTCCGTGTAAGCCGGCAATGGAATGAATCCAATGTAGTGAACGCGCGCGGAGGCGGCGCGGCGGCGGCGCGGTGGCGGGCTTCGCGCGATTCGTATCTACAGTATGGTTGCGCAGCGTCGGCGCGGCGACGGCGCGGTGACGGCACCGTGTGCAGGAACGCTTAAGCGACTAGTGGCCGCGATAGGTGGCTTAAAAGCCGCGACTAGTGGCCTAACCGTGCTTGACTGAGCCACTACTAGTAGTCGCATTCAGTGGCCGCACTAGTGGTTTGATTGAGTTACTAGCGGGCGCGTTTAGACATGACCGAGCCACTAGTAGCGTTTAGTGGTCGCGACTAGAGATCTGACTGAGCCACTAGTGGTCGCGACTAGTGATCTGACTGAGCCACTAGTGGTCGCGACTAGTGATCTGACTGAGCCACTAGTGGACGCGACTAGTGATCTGACTGAGCCACTAGTGGTCGCGACTAGTGATCTGACTGAGCCACTAGTGGACGCGACTAGTGATCTGACTGAGCCACTAGTGGACGCGACTAGTGATCTGACTGAGCCACTAGTGGTCGCGACTAGTGATCTGACTGAGCCACTAGTGGTCGCGACTAGTGATCTGACTGAGCCACTAGTGGACGCGACTAGTGATCTGACTGAGCCACTAGTGGTCGCGACTAGTGATCTGACTGAGCCACTAGTGGACGCGACTAGTGATCTGACTGAGCCACTAGTGGTCGCGACTAGTGATCTGACTGAGCCACTAGTGGACGCGACTAGTGATCTGACTGAGCCACTAGTGGACGCGACTAGTGATCTGACTGAGCCACTAGTGGACGCGACTAGTGACAGTGTTTAATTATTTTGTTTTAAGATCTTTAATGTTTATGGATCGGAGTTTCGCGGGGGCAACTTCCGCATACATTTTCAATATACATCATTTATAGGTACATCCCGCACATATTTTTTAACCCAATTTTTTTACTTTATTTTACTGTAAGTGCTGTCAGTGGCCAGCACATCAGACTATACATATTTGTTGCAAAATCACCTCTATTACAGCTGGATACGATGCCATAGTGTTTATCTTGACGTGTTGTCGTCTGAACATGAATAAATAAAATGATATTGTGATCAAAATCTTCGAACAAGAGAAACAGTGAAAATACAACTGGAAATTGTCTTGTCCGTAGATGATGCTGGAGTGGGGAAACCGAGCAAGAAAAAAGCCCGAATCCCGACAGACTCCAGCAAATACAGAGACAATGTCATGGCTATCCTGACCTGGTCCACCGGCACCCCATTTAAAATCCACGGCAGTGAATACGTTTGCTGCTACTGCAATGAAGAGTTCTCCTCTGCCAAAGAACTCAAATGCCACACTCTAGCTCACGCAGACAAATGTAGCCACCAGAAAATACACTACTTCTGCCAGTTCAGCATCCGAATCGATATAACTGACCTCGAATGTCTCATTTGCGACAAAATCATTGACTCCTTAGAACATCTAACGGCACATCTCAAGATCCACGGAGTGGTGTATCACACGGATATAAAAAACCAGATCATCCCTTACAAATTCGATTCGGAGCAATTCAAATGCACTTTATGCGGTCAATTTTTTAGTTTCTTCAAATTGCTTAGCAATCACATGAGTGAGCATTACAGCAATTTCGAGTGTGACGAGTGCTGTAAAGCGTTTGTGAATAAAAACTTTCTGGCGAAGCACAAAAGCCGACATGAAGTTGGAGAGTTCGTTTGCAGAATCTGCAATAAAAAGTTCAGGTCTTCGACGAGACGCAACGACCATCAGAGGGTCGTCCATATATATTCGAACCAAGCGCACAAGTGTTGGAAGTGCGATATGTTCTTCCAAGATGCCGATAAGAAGGCGGAACACGATGTGGAGTCCCACGGAGCTGAACCCCCCACTTGGACCTGTAGATTATGCGATAAAACATTCAAGAGTCGCAGGTCCTTGCGATTTCACAGCGGCCTCCATCACAAGATGGGCAAAATTCATCAATGTGTTGAGTGCGGTATGGTGTTCTGTGACAAGGGACGGTGGAACAGGCATACCGCGAGACATCGTGCGGCTAAAGGAACTAAATAAATGTTGGACAACATCACTCATATACATGCTTAGTCAAAGTAGGTTGCTAAAGCATTTGTGTTACGGATATCAGAAACAACGATGGTACTATAATACTCAGACCCGAGCGAGACAGAATAGAAAATATTATTTTCTATATTGACTTGACTACAGGTGGTCTAAATATGTTACTTACTGCTACATAATAAAGGTGGAAAGGAATACGAACGGATGGAACTCGATTTGTGTTGATTTTTATTTTCGTAAGTTTAAATAAGAAACTAAAAATCCGCACACGGGTAGGATTTGAACCTACGACCTTTAGCTACTATATACTAACTAATATAAACAAGAAAGAACACTGTGAGTTTTTTATTTTATTAAAAACTATTTTATTTTCGTATTCCTTTAAGACCCGAGTTCACCAACTTATAAACAGCCGGTGAACAATAATTGACGGTTAATTTGACATAATGCCCATACAAAATGCGTCTAATAATGCTACTATGGCTGATTAACACATTGAGCGCCATGGTGGTCACCGGTGACCCCCAAACAATATAATTCTATTGTGTCTAGTTCCGTGGCAGTCAAAGGCTTAAACATTAAATATGTGTTGGTAAACTTCAGGCTAAGAACGAAATACTTAAGCTATCAACGAAACTTACAGATGTGGCATCGTCGTGGTTACCCCAAGCAATTTTGTATAGCTAAACATTAGTATTTAAACTAGTATAAAAACGTGAACCCCACTTTTGCAAGTTTTATTTCCCGTTAATCTATTGCAACGCTCATTTTAGTTGTCCTTTATAGATACGCGGTGATTAGGTAAATATAGATGACAGTTACCTTGGTTATTCTTATTTGTATAGATAATATGTAGCCAGCATATCTATGAACTTCACATTTTTATCGCAAAGTCACCTCTGAGCCACTGTATAAATGCCAGTGTTTTCTTTGAGGTGCTGCATACGTACCTCTTCAAGTTATTTATAATTCGCTTATCCTCATTATTTCATATATGTAAGGTAATTTCTATGACCTGACATCATGCATGATATTAGCGATTTATACGAAACTAGCAACCTGCCCTGGCTTCGCACGGTTAAATGTAGTTAGTGTATTATACATATAAAACTTCCTCTTGAATCTATTGCTGAAACTGCATTAAAATCCGATACAGCAGGAGCGACTTTGTTTTATACAATGTAAAGATAAAGAAAAATATTCGTACTAGAAGATATTATGATCGAAAGTACTACAGCTGGGAATTGTATTGTCCGTAGATGATCCGGGAGAGTCTTCGGACGAGGAATCGATCGCGAGCCGGAAACGTCAGTACCTAGACGTAGTAGACGATCCGGAAGAGTCTTCGAATGAGGAAGCGATTGCGAACCGGAAACGAGAGAAACTATACGCAGTCGACAAATACAGAGACAATGTCAGGGCGATCCTGACGTGGTCGAACGCCACGCCCTTCACTACCCACGGATCGGATTTCGCTTGCTGCTACTGCGGAGTGGAGTTCTCATTCGCTACCGAACTCAAGCACCACACGCTTGACCACACGAACAAGTGCAACGATGACAAAATCAATGCCCTCTGCAAATTCAGCATCCGACTCGATATTACTAAATTGGAATGCCTCATTTGCTTCAAAAGCATTGATTCCTTAGAACAACTCGTGAATCACCTCAAAGCCCACGGACTGGTTTACCACACGGATATCATAAACGAAATCATCCCTTACAAGTTCGATAGCGACGGATTCCAATGTATCGTATGCAACCAAGCTTTTAACTTCCTCAAACTGCTCTGCAATCACATGAGCGAACATTACAGGAACTTCGAGTGTGATGAGTGCGAAAAAGCGTTCATAAACAGACGTTCGTTGGCGAAGCACAAAAAACGACACAACGTCGGAGAGTTCTATTGCGGTGTCTGTAACAAAAAGTTCCTGTCGAAAATCCGACGCGACCAGCACAAAAGAGTCGTTCACGTTTATTCGAACAAAGCAATCAAGTGCTGGAAATGTGACATGTTTTTTCAGGACATAGATCAGAAAAATTACCATGACATTGAGTGCCATGGCGCCCAGCCTCCAAATTGGACGTGTAGCATTTGCCACAAAATTGTAAAGAGCCGGAGGTCTTTGAGATATCACATTAGTTATTACCACGAGACGAGGAAACCCCATCAGTGTGCGCAATGTGGCAGAATGTTCTGTGATAAAAGGCGGCTGGATAGGCATTCCGCGAAACACTGTGGTAGCTAAAAGTAAGCTATATAATTAATAGAATCAGGCGTTACTTTGCGGAAATCCATTATTAGATGGGAAAAATAAAATACAATTATTTTGCTTTAAATTTCCGCTAAGACACGCTAGCGCAGGCACCAAAACCACACCAACCGCAAGTGGAGGGCGGTGCATTCTGCATTTGCCTGAAATGGTTCTCAACGCGGTTGCGGTTGGTTTGGTTTTGGTGCCTGCGCTAGCGTCTCTTAGCGGAAATTTAAAGCAAAATAATTGTACGAGGGTCAAACTGAAAGTTCTTAGAACTGGCCACTTATAAACAATATAATAAAAAAAATATTCTAAAATTTGAAAATAGAACTCTTTGCCAATATTACTGAGTATATATTTCATTCATTTGTCATTTGTTTTACGACTTGGCGGCAAATTGAAAATTGTCTGTGTCACGTCAAAATGAATTTAACACGAGAAAATTTTCGTGCAATGATTTTTTATGACTTTCGATGTCATTTAAGTCAACAAGAAAGTTATGATAGACTACGATTGGCCTTTCACGATGAAGCCCCATCTCGTGCGACTGTTTACAACTGGTTTAATGAGTTTAAACGTGGTCGCACTAATCTCACTGATGATGTACGTGAGGGACGGCCTTCTACGGCGACGACTGAAAATAACATCTGTGTTGTGCGGCGTATGATAGAGACTGACAAAAGAGTGACCTATCAGCAGATTCGGACAAGCTTAGGCATCGGTATGAGTCAAGTGCACAAAATCCTCCACGAACATTTAGCGGTCAGGAAGCTTTGCGCCCGGTGGATACCTCATAATTTGACTAAGGCTCAAAAACTCCATCGTGTGGATTGGTGCCGTAAAATGATTGAAAGATTTAACGGAGGTGACTCAAATGCTGTGTTCGACATACTAACAGGTGACGAAAGCTGGATTTACTGTTATGATCCTGAAACCAAAAGACAATCTGCTCAGTGGGTGTTTCCTTTCGAGGAGTTGCCAACTAAAGTGAAGAGAGATCGAAGTGCGGGAAAAAAAATGGTGGCCTCGTTCTTTGGAAGGATAGGTCATTTCGCAACAATTGTGTTAGAGGATCAAAAAACAGTTTCTGCAGAATGGTACACTACCAATTGTTTGCCACTTGTCTTGGAAAAAGTTCGAGAGAAACGACCTCGCAGTAGGATCCTCCTTCACCACGACAACGCCTCGTCGCACACCGCCAAGCGAACGATCGACTATTTGGCGACATCAAACGTTGAATTACTGGGTCACCCGCCGTATAGCCCCGACCTCGCGCCTTGTGATTTTTATTTATTTCCAAAAATTAAAGAAAAACTTAAAGGAAAGCGGTTTATGAATGCTGAAGAAGCGGTGGCTGCGTATCGCGATGCCATTGAAGAGACCCCTAAGGACGAGTGGGCAAAGTGCTTTTCCCAGTGGTTCCATCGCATGCAGCGGTGTATTGACGTCAATGGACAATATTTTGAAAAGATATAATAAAACTAATAACTGGCTAATGTAATCAGTTTTTGATTTTCTAAGAACTTTCAGTTTGACCCTCGTATTTTATTTTTCCCATCTAAGCTCTATAAACTGATCTTCTTTAATTTATATTCATACGGCTACACCATGCGTTTTTCTGTTTCATACTTTAACAGTAGAAATAACTGAGGTTGTAACTTATACATATAATACTAAATACTAGCGATCCGTACCGTCACGGGTTTAATATGCATATAAACCTTCCTCTCGAATCACTTTATCTATTGCTGAAAACTGCATTCAAATCCGTTGCGCAGTTTAAAAAGATCTAAGGGACCAGACAGCGTGAGCGAGCTAATTTTATACTACGAGTATGTAAAGATTTCAAAAATTCGGTACCTACTTAATGACGTCCACTTCATGAGGGTTACTGAACATCAAAATATGTTGAAAACGAAATATACACATTGTATGTAAGATAAGGTTTAATGCTTTTTAAAGTTATTGTTAATGTAAATATCCTACCATAGACATTACATTTAATGTTTTATACATTACAATATATTGATGGCACTTTCAATCTTTCCATATAGAAGAAAGTGGAAATTAAAAGCCAAACTACAGCTGGGATTTGTCTTGTCCGTAGATGAACCAGCAAAGGCTGCGGACGAGACAACGAGCCAGAAAAAATCGCGCCAACCTACAGACTCTGCTAAATACAGAGAGAACATCAGGACGGTCCTATCCTGGTCCAACGGCACTCCCTTTAACATTCGCGGCTCGGAATATGTCTGCTGCTACTGCGAAAGAGACTTCGCAAAACCCAGCGAACTCAAATTGCACACGCTCAACCACAAATACAAATGTACCGATGGCGAAGTGTATCACCTCAGCCTCAAAAATGTGCGACTCGACATAACTAAGCTAAAATGTCTCTTTTGCTACAAATCGGTCAACTCCTTAGAAAACCTCCTGAACCACTTCAAAAACCACGAAAAGACGTACCACACGGACATCGAGAATCGAATCATTCCGTACAAATTCGATACCGACCAATTCAAATGTGCTGTGTGCGATAAAATTTTCAACTTCTTCAAACTACTGAATAACCACATGAGTGAGCATTACAAGAATTACGAATGTGAAGTGTGCGGCAAAGCAGCCATAACTAAGAATTCGTTGGCGACGCATAAAAAGCTACACGCCACCGAGCAGTTTTCGTGCGAAATATGTAATAAAATGTTCACGGCGAAATTGAGACTCGACGCGCACAAAAGAACCGTGCACGTGTATTCCGGCAAGCCCCTCAAGTGCTGGAAGTGTGACGTATTCTTTGCAAATGTAGACGAAAAGACGACTCACCTAGTGGAATCACACGGGGCTCAACCCCGGGAATACATTTGCACCGTATGTGACAGAACATTTAAAACGCGGATATCATTGAAAAATCACACGGCCCTCAAACATACGATGAGCAAACAGCAGTGTGCGTACTGCGGTAAGGTGCTAGCTAACAAGCGAGGCCTGGAGAAACATATCGCGGCGAGACACAGTAACAGATAACCATGTGCCACTTGTGTAATGGCAGGCCTGTGTATCTCCCCGCGTAGGTAGCAAAAACGTACCTACGCGCGGCGACCCTTACTTAGGGGCTAAAACAAGTTGCGTGTCGCTACCGGCCAGCGACACGCTCGCGCGTTTTATTCACCGGCGGCCGCGCGGCTACGTTGCTGGCTGGACGAGAATGAATAAAGTACTGGAAAGAGGCGCTAGATGGCGTTAGAAGCTTCTCGTAGCAGTCAACCCTATCGCGTCGCGTGATATTACGTCACTGAATAGGTTTAGTGTATTATGCATCATATTCCAGAGTTACAAGAATGAAATTATCTTGCAATGAATTTCTGTAGGTGTCTAAACGAGCATGTTCTTGACTCTGAGGCGAACTAAATTACACCATATCGTTGACGACGTTGAGTAGATATTTCTTTGAACTTCATAGCAAAGTCGTACTTTTGTACGGAGTACTAGTACTTATTCTGTGGTAATGGTTTTAGCATGCCAGCATATCAGAGTTATATGATTTTAGGGTTCCGTACCCAAAGGGTAAAAACGGAACCCTATTTCTAAAACTACTATCCGTCTGCCTATCTGTTACCAGGCTGTATCTCTATCTGTCTACTAATGACAGACGCCGGCTCTCTAGCGTTGCAAGCTCTTACAAATATTACTGACTAACATACTCCGTAGCTCAATTGGTAAAAGCATTCGCCCGAATAGCGAAGAGTCGTGGGTTCGAGTCTCACCGGATGACACAGTTGATCAATTTTTGTGAGCGAAATTTAATTTATTTTCGTAAAACCTTGCAAACAAATTGCTCAAGTTATAAAAATAATTATTCAGAAATAATTTTTAGTGTCCCAACACTTCCAGAGGTGTATAACTGTATAGTCTCTCTTTTATAATTTTATTTTAAATGAAATTATTCACTTATTGTACCACACTTAGACGGTAAGATTTAACTCCACGACCTTTCTTTAAGCCGAAGGTCGTGGGTTCAAATCCTGCCTGTGTACGAATTTTTGGTTACTTATTTAAACTTATGATTACGGAAGCTTAAAAGACAAACCTTGTGTATGTATTTTTAACCGACTTAAAAAAGGAGTTGATTAATATTATTATCGACGATCGAAGTTAAGATCGCTGACTGTACATTGTTAATTTTGATAATTATATTAATAAATAATGTTATTATTTACTAGTATTTTTATTTTCACCCCTAAATGTAAATATTTTGTATGTTCAATCAAGCAGCCTCATTATTAATATCATCATTACAAACAATCTGTTTTGCGGCCCCTAAATCTAGGTGAGCCTTAAAGAAAGTCTGTCTCATCCTTCAACCAGGCATAGTTATTGACGATAGGTCTGAGCGATCTATCACGTTATTATTTATTATACGAAATCAAATTGAATTTCGCTCACAAAAATTAATCGACTGTGTCATCCGGTGGGACTCGAACCCACGTCCCTTCGCTATCCGGGCGAGTGCTCTTACCAACTAAGCTACGGAGGACGTTAGTCAGCCGACGAATTCTTGTAAGTGCTTGCCACGCCAGTGAGCCGTCGTTGTCCCACCGGATGACACAGTCGATTAATTTTTGTGAGCGAAATTCAATTTGATTTCGTAAAAACTTGCAAAATAATTGCTTAAGTTATAAAAATAATTATTATTTATTATACGTTAATATCTTTAGCGGCGACAAACGATTACCAACAGTTACAGTAGAATCCCGGTTATCCAGACTCACGTAAGACAGTTCTATTTGTAAATATTAAACGTATGTCATCATCATCCAATTTAAGAGCTAGGCTCTTGTCGGTGGAGGTTTTTCCATTCCTCAGCTTTTAGCCCTTCTCTTGACCTCCTGATACGAGCCGACATTTATCTTTCTTTTATTTGCTGCATGTACTTTATGTAAGTACGTAAACGTACTTCAACGTATGTAGATACTTTAAAAGTACCTAGTTTGAAGACAAATGTTATGCCAAGTTTACTATCGCATTTCATTGCCTAGTTTTTTAGTGGCAGTATTATTGACTGCCTCGTTGGTCTAGTGGTCAGCACGCTGGGTACTATCCACGAGGTCCCAAGTCGGGCCGAAAAATCTTGGGTTTTTCTGTCTTGAAATAACTCAGACACAGCTTCGGAGTCAGGGAGTTTGAGGGTTAACACCCCATAATCTCTGTTGAGATTGGCCACTGTAGTCGAAATTCGGCTAGGAGGACATTAATAATTATTTAATTATACGGACGCACTAAACATACATAGTGTTCATTGATCGGTTATCAATTTACGCGTATATATTTATTACTGGAAATAGTACTAGATTTAAACAACATTCTTTATCTATTCCAGGATCGGTGGAGGAGATGGAAAAGGCTCTAAGCCAAGAAGATCACTATCGGTTCGTGCTCGAAGTGAAAGAGGTGCTAACTTGCACCAACGTGATACCTTTCAAGGTTAAGTCTGGTCGGTGCTACTGCGCGTACTGCTTCACCACCCACGAGAGCTTCGAGCGCGCGGCCGACCTGCGCGTGCACACGCAGGTCCACGGAGCTGAGCGGATCGACAGGCTCGACCAAATACTAAGACCCCAGTTCCTCAACGAAATCCTCAGAGTGGACATCCATCTCCTAAAGTGCGAACTGTGCAACACCCCTCTGCCATCGTGGAACGACATGCTAACGCACCTCAACGAAATTCACAACATAGAATTGGACCACGCGTATAATAAACTCATCCCGTACAAACTCAAAGACCAGACCGCCGTCTGCGCTCTATGCGACGAGGTGTTCCCGGCCTTTCAGTATCTCGACTCGCATATGAACGGGCATTACTGCAACTACGTGTGCGCGGACTGCGGCGACCCGTTCGTGACGCAGAACCGTTTGAAACACCACGTCACGACGCATAGCGTCGTAAAATACCCTTGTAAATATTGCGGTAAGGTGTTCGCTTTGGAAAAGTACAGGAAAAAGCACGAGGCTATGGTCCATAAGGAATCGAAGATGTTCAAATGCGCCGACTGCGGTGAGGCGTTCCATTCGGAGTTTGAAAGGCATACGCATATCGTGGCCAACCATAAGGAGAGAGTTCGCATATCGACTTGCGAAGTGTGCGGAAAAACGTTTGATTGGAAGCAGTATTATTTGGCGCACATGAGGAAAGTTCATAACAAGGTGAAGAAGTTCGAGTGCCCGCATTGTAATAAAGGTTTTGGCACCAACCACGAGTTTAAGAACCATGTTCTTAGGCACACCGGTGAGGGTAAGTACCCGTGTGTGATGTGCGGAAAGAATTTCGTCAGAAAAATTGAGTTGAAGTATCATTTGAAGAAACACGTAAAAAATGTCAAGTTCTTGAACGAGGACGAAATAAAAGAGACTAAATTAAGTGAACTCATATTGGGGAAATAGTTTTTTGTTGTTAACTTCTAACTTGTTTAATAATGATAGTCTAAATAATTTAATAGGTTTAATTTGACAGTGTTGTCCATTTGACTCCGCGCAGATGGCCACTGACCACGCCACCGACCGATGCATTAGCGCGCCACTGTAACGGTCCCAACATTGAGCCCTGGGGCACTCCCATTTAAAGAGGGCACCAGAGGAGTTAGTACAATTAACATTCACTGTTTGTAATCTGCCTGAGAGGTGGAAATTTTACCATTTTAATGCATGATTTGACACACCGTAATGCTCTAGCTTAATAATTAGTGTTTGGTGATCAACTCAATCAAATGCCTATCGCACAGAATACACCTATCGCATCATGTTTATCTTCATAAGCATCTAAAATGTGTTCGACAAGTGCCACTTAGCATCAATTGTATTTCTACCTTTAGAGAAACCAAACTGTTGTCTTGTGCAGTAAATTGTTTAGTTTAAAATGGAAGAGCAGTTGGTTAAATCAGAGTTTTTCAAAAATTTTGCTAAATGCGGGTGGATAGGAAATTGGTCTAAAGATGCTCGGGTCACTTTTTTCTCCTAACTTAAATAAAGGTATAATCTTACTATATTTCATTAAAGTGGGAAATTTACCTTGATCAATACTAAACAATGTCACAGAATAAGTACTAGTACTCCGTACAGAAGTATGACTTTATATGATATATAATACACTAAACCTCTTCAGTGACGTACTATCACGCAACGCGGTAGGGTTGACTGCCACAAGAAGCTACTTACGCCATCTAGCGCATCTATCTAGGACTTTATTCACGCTCGTCCAACCAGCAACCAAGTGTCGCGCACCGCCGGTGAATAAAACGCGGGAGCGTGTCGCTGCCGGCTAGCGACACCCAACTTGTTTAGTCCCTTACCAAGAGGTCGCCGCGCGTAGGTACGTTTTTGCTACCGACGCGGAAAGATACACAGGCCTGACAATGTAAACAGCTTGTCGCTAGCCACCGGTAGCCGTGGTCAGTGGCCCATCAGCTCGGAGGCTAAGGGCAGATTTTTTTTCTATTCTAGAAAATTCAACAAATTGAAAAGTTTGCACTTTGGTGTAGCTCTTTTTAAAAACGAAAAAAATAATAACTATTGGAAATTATGTTGGTTTTAATAGTATAAATTACTTTTGTAAATGAAAAATGGGTGTTGATTTAAGGAATGTAATTTAATTTTAACCTAATCATCCCATTTCAAGAGTTAATTCTATTATCGGTAGTTTTTTTTTTGACAACTATCAATCGACTTACGTCGAGGAATACAAGATCACCTCAGGTAATTCCGAAGTAATATTGTTACAATTTAGATGAATTGCCTAAGTTTATTTTATCACCATTGCTTTTTAATGAAGGATTTTCTGACAGCTCAAAATTTTAGTTTTGGTTTGTGTTGATAGATGGCGCTTTTCATCAAGTTTTATAAATATTGCGTCGAAATCATTGAGCTTAAAAAGTGTGGCTCAAAACAAAAACTCTAGGAACTGTAAGGGATTTCCGAACGCAATCCATTGCTGCTGTGCGCGCGCGTTCCCGCCAAATGTGACATGTATCTTCCCTCTCTCTCGCACGATTCTCTCTGTACGCGGCGTCATATTTCTTGTGATTTATTAATTAAAATGTGTTTCAACTGAGCTCCCTTACCTATTTGTAATATTACGTGTACATACATGTAGTGGAAGTACTAACATCAGAAATAAGCGAGATTTAAAATGTAGTTGTGAATAAATTTAAATGGAAAAAACGCCTTGATAATCACTAAATAGTTAAATCAGTACAACGCGTGAATTGAAAACATGCTAAACGTGAACATTATACCTTGATCAATGCTAAAACCAGCCTTTTTCATAACTAAAAATCTGTGACTTATGTTGTTCAACGCCATCTAGCGGATCTTTTGCACTTACTGATTTTTGAAACTACTTTCCATCGGTATTTTTCGCTGTATTCGTCGTCGAATATCGTTCGTTTGACAGTTGTCTAGTTGACTTAGTCGGGTAGTATCCTCCGCCATTCTCTTGAGCTTCTTATACGACAAGACGCTTTTTTTTACGCGGATGAAATGCTTTACGCATACCTACTGCCCAGGGGATGGCAGCAGGTTATGTGGGACTCCCTTGACGGGTGGCAACGAAACCGCGCTGCAAACCCGTCAAGTATACCCACTAAAACCTCCGCGAATTCCCTCAGACCGCTATTAGTAGGACGATGAAGGATCACTTATCCCATGCGCTCCTTTACCCCAGCGGTGATCCGCACCAACCGGTGCAGCCCTTACGCCCAGGGAATGCCTCGGGAATCTTGAGGCATCCCCCACGTCAGGTGGACTCGTTCTAGGCAATGGGCGGGAATCCACACCCGCACCACCGTTGTGTCCACAGGGAGCCAGCATGCGATCGTATCGCCGTCGCCGGACTCCTACACGCCTACGCCGGAGAGGGTCGGCTTGAGCATTTTTTTCTCTGACCCGTTCCGCTGCCTTTTTCTGTGCCATTACTTCTTCACAATTCAACTGCTTTCCACGCTGTTTCACTGCCAAGCATTGCGGCGATTACGCCCGAATACGACAAGACGCCTGACTTTTCCTTCACTTAGTCCATGAATGACCTTCTAGTTTGCCTCTATGCCATTTCCCTTCTATCTCCAGGTCATCGTGCCCCAGCTTCTTCGCTCTCCTATTCTCCTACTTACATGATCATAATTCCAAAAAGGTTACTTATTGTTGCCTGTATTTTTAAGTGTTTATCAAGTAGTTTGTATAGATTAATGACATTGATTGAATATTTGGGTTAATTATGTTATCTTAGCATAATTGTTATACTTTTTTAGTTATTAAAAACGTGCTAAGTATTTCAAATGTTATTTTATTTGATCACTTATGAAAGTGAAGGACGGTCAATTAATTTTAAAAACTTCGTACAAGTTTTTAAAATTCATTGACCGTCCTTCAGGTAGGAGTCGATCCCAAAACTTATCGCTATCCGGGCGAATGCTCTCCTAACTGAGCTACCGAGGCTACCGAGCCAACGAAATTTTGTAAGTATATCTGTTATAAATTAAAAATATAATTGAGTAACATTAGCGGATTTATTCCATAACTGTTCTTCACAAGTAAATACAAATATTATACAGACTGTTGTAGAGTTGTACATCGACCGTAGCCTACCGGAAGACTACGGTCGATTATGGTAGACTACCTTTTCATGCGGTTTCAAATAAAATATGTCGATCTTTACCTTCAAATATCTCGGTATAGTGACCCTTAAGGGTACCATGTTACTTGACATTTTCATCAAGAGAGTGGGCAAATTAGTATGGAGCTTGGACCAAGAAAAAAAACAGGCGACTTCTAGAATTAGCCTCTATTTATTAGTAATGAATGATATATACAAAACACCCGACTGCAATAATTATTATAATTTTGAAATGGTATTTTTACTGGATTTCATTTGATACCTATATTGCTATGGTAAGGAAAAATAAATCCCCCTTCCCCCCTTTATTTATTTCCATTTGCGGGCGCCGTTTTTTAAATGTATATAGCCTATGTCACTCTCACAAATTTGACAAATTCGACGACACCTCATGTCAAAAATTGTCCAGCCGTTTGGGCTGTAGGGCGTGCCAAACACTCTCGAAAAACATAACCCGCCTTCCGCAGTCGGGTAAAAACATTACTTCGCTGTCATGAATAGTTGAGTTATGATGACATTAATATTTTGAATTTCACTAAAAATATCTACATGAAAAGAACCGCTAACTACTCAAAAGAACATGCCTAATCACGTAGATCAACGCGCGTCGCCACCACACGACAGCTACGCATGTGACGTAGACAGGAAACAAAGGAAATAGGACCCTCAATGCCCGGTACCCAACTCCCCAGGGAGATGAATGACAGTTACGTCGTCTGCGTACGTGACCATGCTCACCCCTTGTGGCACCGGCAGCCTGAGGATGTCGTCGAGCAGGATTTTCAATGAAGTTGGTCCTTACACCGAAACCTACGGACAGCTCATTGTAGAGCGCTTCCACACCTTGCTCCCCATGAATAACCCAACTCGGCTTACTGTAAAGTGTCAAGTAAAACTTAGATGAAGGATGGACTGACAGCAGCACTGTTACTCATTGAGTAGGATCATTAGCCACCAAGAATTGTCGAAAGCTCCCTAAAGTCTAGTAATATCGCTTTAACATAACTGGCACTCGTAACAAGGTCAATGACTGCGTTAATCGTTGAGGCGGCGACTTTCCACACCTAAAGCCGTACTGCGCAGGTGATATCGACGCATGTGGACAGAAAGCGCAGGCAATGAACAGGCGTTTAAGAAAATATTTTAGTGAAATGCTAGAAAAATATTTAGGTCTCGCTCAAAATGGTGTCAAGACCATAAAACCGAATCAAAATGGATATATTGGCCTCACACCATTCGAAAAACGATTTTCGTTCATTTTGGAAGCACACAAACAAGCTACAAAATAAAGCGAGCGTGGACAATGTTATTGAAGCCTAAAGAGATAGCTAACTTGTTCAGGAATTTTTTCGCTTTACAATCACCATTGGGTCGCTCACAGTCACAGTCAGAGTTGAATGCTGCGTCCGACGTGAACAGGCTGTTATGATTTTCCGTAAAAGAAATTAAGTTGAAAATACAAGCGATGGCTAGAGGAAAATCCCCAGGTCATGACGGGGTCTCAGCATTGAACACCTCAAGTTTGCTGGCCCACATTTGTCCCGGGTGTTGTACATACATGCTATTCAATTTTGCATTGGACATAGTTACATGCCTAGTGATATGATGCAAACCGTGGTGGTACCCATAGTAAAAAAAAAGACGGGGCGATCTCTCAGACAAAACAAACTATAGGCCTATCTCACTGGCAACCGTTATCTAAAAAAGGTATTTGATGGCTTGCTTTATACACGGCTCAAATGCTCAATTGGCATTTTACACGACTTGATAGTCAGTTTGGTTTTCGGCCGGGGTTGTCAACGGAAAGCGCGGTGCTGTGTCTCCTTTAGCATACCATCACTTAATACACAGAGCGCAAAACTTCTATCTACGCATGCTTTTTGGATCTTTCTAAGGCATTTGACCTGGTTTCATATGATATCGTGTGGAAAAACTTGAACAAGCAAGCTTACCGGTAGAACTAGTTAATATCCTCAAGTATTCGTATAGGGGCCAGGTCAACAGTGTCAGATTGGAGGGAGCCATGTCGGATACGTATGGGTTGGAGTGCGGGGTGAAGCAGGGGTTTTCAACCTGTACGAAGATGACTTAATAGGCGAGCTTACGAGGGTCAAACTGAAAGTTCTTAGAACTGGCCACTTATAAACAATATAATAAAAAAAATATTCTAAAATTTGAAAATAGAACTCTTTGCCAATATTACTGAGTATATATTTCATTCATTTGTCATTTGTTTTACGACTTGGCGGCAAATTGAAAATTGTCTGTGTCACGTCAAAATGAATTTAACACGAGAAAATTTTCGTGCAATGATTTTTTATGACTTTCGATGTCATTTAAGTCAACAAGAAAGTTATGATAGACTACGATTGGCCTTTCACGATGAAGCCCCGTCTCGTGCGACTGTTTACAACTGGTTTAATGAGTTTAAACGTGGTCGCACTAATCTCACTGATGATGTACGTGAGGGACGGCCTTCTACGGCGACGACTGAAAATAACATCTGTGTTGTGCGGCGTATGATAGAGACTGACAAAAGAGTGACCTATCAGCAGATTCGGACAAGCTTAGGCATCGGTATGAGTCAAGTGCACAAAATCCTCCACGAACATTTAGCGGTCAGGAAGCTTTGCGCCCGGTGGATACCTCATAATTTGACTAAGGCTCAAAAACTCCATCGTGTGGATTGGTGCCGTAAAATGATTGAAAGATTTAACGGAGGTGACTCAAATGCTGTGTTCGACATACTAACAGGTGACGAAAGCTGGATTTACTGTTATGATCCTGAAACCAAAAGACAATCTGCTCAGTGGGTGTTTCCTTTCGAGGAGTTGCCAACTAAAGTGAAGAGAGATCGAAGTGCGGGAAAAAAAATGGTGGCCTCGTTCTTTGGAAGGATAGGTCATTTCGCAACAATTGTGTTAGAGGATCAAAAAACAGTTTCTGCAGAATGGTACACTACCAATTGTTTGCCACTTGTCTTGGAAAAAGTTCGAGAGAAACGACCTCGCAGTAGGATCCTCCTTCACCACGACAACGCCTCGTCGCACACCGCCAAGCGAACGATCGACTATTTGGCGACATCAAACGTTGAATTACTGGGTCACCCGCCGTATAGCCCCGACCTCGCGCCTTGTGATTTTTATTTATTTCCAAAAATTAAAGAAAAACTTAAAGGAAAGCGGTTTATGAATGCTGAAGAAGCGGTGGCTGCGTATCGCGATGCCATTGAAGAGACCCCTAAGGACGAGTGGGCAAAGTGCTTTTCCCAGTGGTTCCATCGCATGCAGCGGTGTATTGACGTCAATGGACAATATTTTGAAAAGATATAATAAAACTAATAACTGGCTAATGTAATCAGTTTTTGATTTTCTAAGAACTTTCAGTTTGACCCTCGTAGTAGCACCAGAATCGGCTGTCATATAATGGTGTATACGTCAACAACATTAGCTACGCGGATGATATGGTGCTGCTGAGCGCGTCTGTGTGTGGCCTGAGAAAGCTGGTAGTCAAGTGTGGGGACCCATGGCTTAATTTATAATGTAAAGAAGAGGCAACTCATAGTCTTTGAGGCCAGGGGTAAACGCCATGATATACTGCCACCTGTCATCCTAAATAACTCTGAAATAGAGAGAGTCCACAAATTTATTTAAATATCTTGGTCACATGTTGACTTCTGATCTCAAAGACAATGAGGATATTGAAAGGGAACGGAGAGCATTGGCGGTAAGAGCGAACATGCTGGCCCGCAGGTTTGCGCGGTGTACAAGGGATGTCAAAATCACTTTTTAGAGCATATTGCACTTCCTTCTACACATGTAACCTGTGGGTTAGATATACTCAAAAAAACCTTCAATGCCCTACGGGTACAGCTCAATAATGCGTTCAGGGTGCTGTTGAGACTGCCCCGCTTCTGCAGTGCCTCAGGCATGTTAGCAGAGGCACACAGGCATCCTATCCTGGCCATGATTACGAGCCGACTGGATTGTGTGTACGTGAATCGTTGCTGTGCCACTGCTATCTCAAGTCTTATAATGTATTAAAAAATCTTACTAACCTTAGTTGTTTAAGTTTAATTATTGTTACTAACAAATTGAGTCCTGGTCACTTGAATAAAGATTTTATTATTATTATTAAAACTTTGTTGTGTTCTTTATTATTTTCTCAGACACCCGTGTACTGAAATTATGACTAATATCAATCTGACAACTATATTATGAGCAAGCAATAAATTAATTTTAGTTTTCTTCTGCAATTAACTATCTAAGCCCTATAAATGTGCTTTTAAATTGCATTTACAATATTTTGCATAAGCAAACAATATTCTCAATTTCAGCAGTTAATGTTCCAAGTGAGGAATAATTATGAAGCGTTCTTAATTCTATGCACACGACTGTACATTCTATGTACGTACATGTCTGCATACAATACGTTCTCCATTGAAGTTCATAAAGGATAAAATAAAATATTGTGCATTTAGCAGAAGTCAGGTATTTTTTTTTAGATTACATATTATGTACAATAACCAATAATTGTAGAAAAAAATTACACTCAGGTTAGAAAGGTTAAGACAAATTAGACTATAAGTACAAGAAGACTGTTTTTATAGATCGTGCGAGCAAACGCCCCGCCCGGTGAGACAGGACTCGCTAGTTGTGTTTTAACCTAAGGTTTTAACCCTATTCATTAGTCTAGAGACAAATTCGACGACACCTCATGTCAAAAATTGTCCAGCCGTTTGGGCTGTAGGGCGTGCCAAACACTCTCGAAAAACATAACCCGCCTTCCGCAGTCGGGTAAAAACATTACTTCGCTGTCATGAATAGTTGAGTTATGATGACATTAATATTTTGAATTTCACTAAAAATATCTACATGAAAAGAACCGCTAACTACTCAAAAGAACATGCCTAATCACGTAGATCAACGCGCGTCGCCACCACACGACAGCTACGCATGTGACGTAGACAGGAAACAAAGGAAATAGGACCCTCAATGCCCGGTACCCAACTCCCCAGGGAGATGAATGACAGTTACGTCGTCTGCGTACGTGACCATGCTCACCCCTTGTGGCACCGGCAGCCTGAGGATGTCGTCGAGCAGGATTTTCAATGAAGTTGGTCCTTACACCGAAACCTACGGACAGCTCATTGTAGAGCGCTTCCACACCTTGCTCCCCATGAATAACCCAACTCGGCTTACTGTAAAGTGTCAAGTAAAACTTAGATGAAGGATGGACTGACAGCAGCACTGTTACTCATTGAGTAGGATCATTAGCCACCAAGAATTGTCGAAAGCTCCCTAAAGTCTAGTAATATCGCTTTAACATAACTGGCACTCGTAACAAGGTCAATGACTGCGTTAATCGTTGAGGCGGCGACTTTCCACACCTAAAGCCGTACTGCGCAGGTGATATCGACGCATGTGGACAGAAAGCGCAGGCAATGAACAGGCGTTTAAGAAAATATTTTAGTGAAATGCTAGAAAAATATTTAGGTCTCGCTCAAAATGGTGTCAAGACCATAAAACCGAATCAAAATGGATATATTGGCCTCACACCATTCGAAAAACGATTTTCGTTCATTTTGGAAGCACACAAACAAGCTACAAAATAAAGCGAGCGTGGACAATGTTATTGAAGCCTAAAGAGATAGCTAACTTGTTCAGGAATTTTTTCGCTTTACAATCACCATTGGGTCGCTCACAGTCACAGTCAGAGTTGAATGCTGCGTCCGACGTGAACAGGCTGTTATGATTTTCCGTAAAAGAAATTAAGTTGAAAATACAAGCGATGGCTAGAGGAAAATCCCCAGGTCATGACGGGGTCTCAGCATTGAACACCTCAAGTTTGCTGGCCCACATTTGTCCCGGGTGTTGTACATACATGCTATTCAATTTTGCATTGGACATAGTTACATGCCTAGTGATATGATGCAAACCGTGGTGGTACCCATAGTAAAAAAAAAGACGGGGCGATCTCTCAGACAAAACAAACTATAGGCCTATCTCACTGGCAACCGTTATCTAAAAAAGGTATTTGATGGCTTGCTTTATACACGGCTCAAATGCTCAATTGGCATTTTACACGACTTGATAGTCAGTTTGGTTTTCGGCCGGGGTTGTCAACGGAAAGCGCGGTGCTGTGTCTCCTTTAGCATACCATCACTTAATACACAGAGCGCAAAACTTCTATCTACGCATGCTTTTTGGATCTTTCTAAGGCATTTGACCTGGTTTCATATGATATCGTGTGGAAAAACTTGAACAAGCAAGCTTACCGGTAGAACTAGTTAATATCCTCAAGTATTCGTATAGGGGCCAGGTCAACAGTGTCAGATTGGAGGGAGCCATGTCGGATACGTATGGGTTGGAGTGCGGGGTGAAGCAGGGGTTTTCAACCTGTACGAAGATGACTTAATAGGCGAGCTTACGAGGGTCAAACTGAAAGTTCTTAGAACTGGCCACTTATAAACAATATAATAAAAAAAATATTCTAAAATTTGAAAATAGAACTCTTTGCCAATATTACTGAGTATATATTTCATTCATTTGTCATTTGTTTTACGACTTGGCGGCAAATTGAAAATTGTCTGTGTCACGTCAAAATGAATTTAACACGAGAAAATTTTCGTGCAATGATTTTTTATGACTTTCGATGTCATTTAAGTCAACAAGAAAGTTATGATAGACTACGATTGGCCTTTCACGATAAAGCCCCGTCTCGTGCGACTGTTTACAACTGGTTTAATGAGTTTAAACGTGGTCGCACTAATCTCACTGATGATGTACGTGAGGGACGGCCTTCTACGGCGACGACTGAAAATAACATCTGTGTTGTGCGGCGTATGATAGAGACTGACAAAAGAGTGACCTATCAGCAGATTCGGACAAGCTTAGGCATCGGTATGAGTCAAGTGCACAAAATCCTCCACGAACATTTAGCGGTCAGGAAGCTTTGCGCCCGGTGGATACCTCATAATTTGACTAAGGCTCAAAAACTCCATCGTGTGGATTGGTGCCGTAAAATGATTGAAAGATTTAACGGAGGTGACTCAAATGCTGTGTTCGACATACTAACAGGTGACGAAAGCTGGATTTACTGTTATGATCCTGAAACCAAAAGACAATCTGCTCAGTGGGTGTTTCCTTTCGAGGAGTTGCCAACTAAAGTGAAGAGAGATCGAAGTGCGGGAAAAAAAATGGTGGCCTCGTTCTTTGGAAGGATAGGTCATTTCGCAACAATTGTGTTAGAGGATCAAAAAACAGTTTCTGCAGAATGGTACACTACCAATTGTTTGCCACTTGTCTTGGAAAAAGTTCGAGAGAAACGACCTCGCAGTAGGATCCTCCTTCACCACGACAACGCCTCGTCGCACACCGCCAAGCGAACGATCGACTATTTGGCGACATCAAACGTTGAATTACTGGGTCACCCGCCGTATAGCCCCGACCTCGCGCCTTGTGATTTTTATTTATTTCCAAAAATTAAAGAAAAACTTAAAGGAAAGCGGTTTATGAATGCTGAAGAAGCGGTGGCTGCGTATCGCGATGCCATTGAAGAGACCCCTAAGGACGAGTGGGCAAAGTGCTTTTCCCAGTGGTTCCATCGCATGCAGCGGTGTATTGACGTCAATGGACAATATTTTGAAAAGATATAATAAAACTAATAACTGGCTAATGTAATCAGTTTTTGATTTTCTAAGAACTTTCAGTTTGACCCTCGTAGTAGCACCAGAATCGGCTGTCATATAATGGTGTATACGTCAACAACATTAGCTACGCGGATGATATGGTGCTGCTGAGCGCGTCTGTGTGTGGCCTGAGAAAGCTGGTAGTCAAGTGTGGGGACCCATGGCTTAATTTATAATGTAAAGAAGAGGCAACTCATAGTCTTTGAGGCCAGGGGTAAACGCCATGATATACTGCCACCTGTCATCCTAAATAACTCTGAAATAGAGAGAGTCCACAAATTTATTTAAATATCTTGGTCACATGTTGACTTCTGATCTCAAAGACAATGAGGATATTGAAAGGGAACGGAGAGCATTGGCGGTAAGAGCGAACATGCTGGCCCGCAGGTTTGCGCGGTGTACAAGGGATGTCAAAATCACTTTTTAGAGCATATTGCACTTCCTTCTACACATGTAACCTGTGGGTTAGATATACTCAAAAAAACCTTCAATGCCCTACGGGTACAGCTCAATAATGCGTTCAGGGTGCTGTTGAGACTGCCCCGCTTCTGCAGTGCCTCAGGCATGTTAGCAGAGGCACACAGGCATCCTATCCTGGCCATGATTACGAGCCGACTGGATTGTGTGTACGTGAATCGTTGCTGTGCCACTGCTATCTCAAGTCTTATAATGTATTAAAAAATCTTACTAACCTTAGTTGTTTAAGTTTAATTATTGTTACTAACAAATTGAGTCCTGGTCACTTGAATAAAGATTTTATTATTATTATTAAAACTTTGTTGTGTTCTTTATTATTTTCTCAGACACCCGTGTACTGAAATTATGACTAATATCAATCTGACAACTATATTATGAGCAAGCAATAAATTAATTTTAGTTTTCTTCTGCAATTAACTATCTAAGCCCTATAAATGTGCTTTTAAATTGCATTTACAATATTTTGCATAAGCAAACAATATTCTCAATTTCAGCAGTTAATGTTCCAAGTGAGGAATAATTATGAAGCGTTCTTAATTCTATGCACACGACTGTACATTCTATGTACGTACATGTCTGCATACAATACGTTCTCCATTGAAGTTCATAAAGGATAAAATAAAATATTGTGCATTTAGCAGAAGTCAGGTATTTTTTTTTAGATTACATATTATGTACAATAACCAATAATTGTAGAAAAAAATTACACTCAGGTTAGAAAGGTTAAGACAAATTAGACTATAAGTACAAGAAGACTGTTTTTATAGATCGTGCGAGCAAACGCCCCGCCCGGTGAGACAGGACTCGCTAGTTGTGTTTTAACCTAAGGTTTTAACCCTATTCATTAGTCTAACATTTTTTTTACAGGGTGTCCGGGTTTCAACTACCGATGATTTAAGGGCCTTTTATTTTATTATTACTATAATTATTTCAGACAAACAGGCAGTTCAAATAACTGATACAGTCTGGATCTCGCTATCATAGCTTAGCCTTTCTTTCCTGCATATTTTGTCAAGTCTGTTTTTAAATTGGTTCGTAGTATTCGCTGCTACCAGAGTTGGGCAAAATGTAATTAATTAACAATTACAATTACAAAATGTAATTGGCGAGTTCAATTATAAATTTCTTGAAATTGATAAAAAGTAATTAAATGAACAATTACAAATTGTAATTGTAATTGGTAATTGAAATTACTCAATTACTTTTTCATTTAAAATATTGTAGTAATCTAAATAAAACGATAAGGTAAAGATAAATCAAATATTTAATTAAAAAAAATAACAAAAAAGAACTATTTCAAATTAGATTTTAACACTACTCTTTGTTCAAACATCTGATCAGAAAGTTTGTGAGATTTTGGTAAATTAATCATGGTAGCATATGAAAATAATCTCTCGACGGGACCTGACGAAGGCATTAAAGTATTATATTTAATAAACACCTGTTTAATTTCTGGATGTCGATTTAGCATTGAAGTGTCTTTATCCGAATCTGAAAGGTACTTGGACATAATAATTTCAGGTCTTGTAGAACGGAGTGATTCAGTATATTCACCTTCTGATGAATCAGTGTCAAAAACAAAATACGTTTGGCGCAACTGTGTTAGGAAGGCAAAGGGAAGCGCTTCCTACCGACCGGTTGTTATGGTCGGGGACCAAGGTCCTATGGTCACCGTCTTGGTTTATCTATATGTAGTCAAGCTCGTGCTAAATCTTACATATCGCGGTTTGTGTTGTATAGAGCGGGCTATCAGCGCCATCTAGCCTGTAGGAGCCGAGTCAAGGCGTCGCGTCTTGAAGTTGCTTGCTAGTGTGGGCGACAGTGGTAAGATGTCGCTACACCACTCCCCCCGAAGAACCGGAGGTTGATTGAGCCAGGGTGGTTAAGAGCTCAGCAGTCTGTGCGTAGTGAGCTTGCAAGTGCCAGTGCTTGATGAGTCCACGATGTGCCGGGATGAGCATGCGCGATGTCCACGGTGAGTCGGGATGGGCATGCGTGAAGTCCACGGCGAGTCGGGATGCGCGATGTCCACGGTAAGTCGGGATGAGTGCGCGATGTCCACACGATGAGTCGGGATGTACATGCGTGATGTCCACAGTGAGTCGGGATGAGCATGTGTGATGTCCACGATGCGTGCGGGAGAGCTCGAAGTCCACAGTGAGTCGGGATGATGAGCTGGATGAGGCTGCCGAGGAACCAGGTAGAACCGGTGCGGTCTGCGGTGGTGTCCTTAGGGCTGGTGAGCTGGCTTGCAGTTGACTGCTGGCTGGATGCTGCTGGCTGGGTGCCTGTTGGCAAGGGAGAAGGCGACGATGATGATGACGACGGTGAGGCTCCATGCTCCAGTGTAGATCACGTCGGGGTCACCACTTTGGCGCAACTGGGTTAGGAACGCAAAGGGAAGCGCTTCCTACCGACCGGTTGTTATGGTCGGGGACCAAGGTCCTATGGTCACCGTCTTGGTTTATCTATATGTAGTCAAGCTCGTGCTAAATCTTACATATCGCGGTTTGTGTTGTATGGAGCGGGCTATCAGCGCCATCTAGCCTGTAGGAGCCGAGTCAAGGCGTCGCGTCTTGAAGTTGCTTGCTAGTGTGGGCGACAGTGGTAAGATGTCGCTACAAACGAATCATCGTCTTTGTTTGTGTATGTGCTTGAAGATTCTCTTTCATTTTCTTCTAGGATTTGAGTTTCTAGGGCTATTTGTTGTTTGAACATATTTTTTATTCTTCGATGGTGTTGCTGCTCAATAACAACCATCCACTTATCCTTGAATCTGGGATAGGAAATTGTTGCAATCATTGCCTTGATTCCTGTAGGTGTAAACAAATCAAAGAAATCTTGGAATCATACATTGACGCTGTCTAGGTATTTGGCCGCTAAAGAGTTGCAGAAATTAAAGTTTTCCCCAGTCAATTTTGTCACTTTTTTTCGTAGTGAAAGCAATGTTGGTAGTGCAATCCCGTAAAATAAATCCTTGTCACCCTGTAGAATATCAAGCGCTTCAGCGATAGGTTTTGAGCACTTCAAATATTCATCAATGTATTGAAAGTCAATTTCCATTAATGGATTTTTTATATTAAGAGCTAGGTGTAACTGTGCACTCTTGGAACGAATTGAAGATATTTGTTTTAAACTATCATACACACTATTCCACCTTGTAGCTCCAGGTATTGAAAGTGTATGTCCAATGATGCCCTGAATGATTTCAGCTGATTTTGGTCGGTTAGCGGCATTCCACAATGTGGTACATTTCGTCAAAACTTGTTTATGTATTGTGGAAAGACGTGTATTAGGGACGTTCAACACTTTATTACTGTCTGTAGTGCAACATAAACTTAGTTTATGAGCACAACATCTTAAGTGAGTTGGTAACTGTTGAGTCGATAGTAGCTGCGTTGCTGATGCTCCGGTATTCACATTTTCTATGGACAAAGACAACGGATCGATGACGTTTAATGGATCCATAAGTGATTGACTTGTGTTGCTACTGCTTCCACTGTCTAATACTTGTCCAATTACAGAAACAGATTCATCTCCTTCAGATTCAGACTCTTCATCATTAAAATTGCAAGATTCTTCTTCCATACCAAATTCTTTGAAGGCTTTCACAAAGTTACTTCCACTGTCAATGACAGTTACCAATACTTTTTGACAGTCTAAATCAAATTCTGTATGAATACTTTCCAGCAATAAAGCAATCCTGTCGTAACTGTGAGTGCCAGCAAAACGACGACAGGCTAATGTTGCGGAAACTCTTTCTAAATTTGGGTTTATCCAGTGGCACGTCACACCCAAAAAGCTTCGTTTTTTGCCTGACCAAATATCTGCTGTAGTACAAACGGTTTTAATATCCTCGAGCTCTTTTTTCAAATCACTAAGTGACTTCTCATAATTTTCATTTATGCATCGCCCGAGTGTCCTCCTACTCATCACACTGAGTCCAGATCTAGATATCTCCAGATAGTCAAATTTTTTTTTGAAATAGGGATTATCCACGCTTTGCAACGGACTCATGGAATGTATAAAGTAATTAGCAATATGGCGATTAAAGTCGTCTTGTCTTAGTGACAATTGCGTATTTTCCTTTGTAGAAGAATGTCTTTTGAGTCGCTTATAAGTTTTTGAGTAGCTCATGTATTCATTAAATGTCACTTCGCCATGTTTTCGTTTTAAATGAGTGACAAAATTCGAAGTTGCATTACATGATCCACTAATTTTAACTTCTTTTGGTGCGCATAACGTGCACCGTGCTACTCTTTTTTTATCTGAAGATTCACTGGGTAAATAGGTAAAAAACTTGCCATCAAAAATACAGGGCAACACCTCCTCGGTTGTTGGGTCGTCTTCATCTTGTTCAGTATTAGACGCCATTTCAGCGGGTACTTGTAAAATAAAAATACGCAAAAAGAGATACGCGAGCGATCTTACTTGTCGAAACCAATGCCAACGACTGTGTGACGCCGCTTGTTTCCGGAGAGAAGTACAAATAAACAAAACAATGGATAGTTGCCCATTTACACTTGGCACTTTTAATTGTAAAAATATAAAACGGTCAATAGAAGATGTTCGGGAACTATGCCGTTCATGTGACGTGTTATGTCTTCAGGAGACCTGGCTTATGTCGCATGACATCCCCTTCATTGGCACTATTGACAGTGGTTTCGGCTATACGGCGACGTCGGCGATGGATATGTCTGCGGGCATTCTTAGAGGACGTCCGTACGGAGGTACTGCAGTGCTGTGGCGGCATAGTGCGTTTCAGCAGGTTACAGTGTTACAGTGTGAAAATAGCCGCTTAAGTGGTATAAAAATAATAACGTGTGATAGGCCTATAATTGTAATCAGTGTTTATATGCCTACTAATTCGGGAGATAATTTACCTGAATTTATAGATTGTTTGAGTGCAGTAAGTGCGATTGTTGACGAATACGGAAGTGAAGCTGTATTTATTTTGGGAGACTTCAATGCGGACCCGGGTGAGTTGTTTTACAGTGAACTTTGTAATATTTGTAACGACCAACTATGGTCATGTGTAGACACGGAGCTGTTAGGGTTAAACTCAGGCACGTTTACTTTCATTAGTGATGTGTACGGGACCTGCAGCTGGCTAGATCACTGTGTAACTTCTCAGTCGGCGAAGCAGTCTGTAATTGATGTTGATGTATTGTATGACACTCAGTGGTCGGATCACTTCCCGCTGCTTGTACATTGCGACTTAAAATTACTAGCCCCAAAAATATTGCCTAAAATTATGAATGCAAATAAAGATATAGTATGGGGTGAAAGAAGTGTGGAACAAATCAATATGTATACCAGTGAGTGTCATAGGAGGCTAAGGTTGATTGACTTTCCTCTTGATTGTGTGAATTGTGCTGATCGTGCATGTATGGACCGTGGCCACTGGCATACCCTAGATACACTTTACGCTGACATTGTGACTGCTCTGCGTGATGCGGCGGTGGTGAGTCGGGGAAGCGGGAAAGGGGAGAGGAGTGGCTCGCGCGTAGTGGGCTGGAACAAACACGTCAGTGCGGCTTATAGGGAGGCTAGGTCTAAGTTGCATGAATGGAGGATGTGCGGTAAACCAAAGTCGGGTTGTGTTTACCAAGAAATGTGTGAAAGTAGGCGAGTTTTCAAATCGAGATTAAAGTGGTGTCAAGACCACCAAGAACAAATAAAAATGGATTCGCTGGCCGAAAAACATTCAAAGGGAAACTTTAAGGGCTTTTGGAAAAACACCAGTAAAATGAATGTAAGGCCCGGCCTTCCTGTAAGCGTTGACGGAGTGACTGACCCCAGAGAGATTGCTAATGTTTTTAAGAAACAGTTTTCTGTGAAATCACCACTGGGCCCGGCTGAGGAGGCGCGCAATAAAAATAGTAATAATCAAGAGGCTCCAATGGCGTTTCTGGCCAAACATGTTTCAAAAGCCATAAAAAGTATATCACGAGGTAAGTCTCCGGGACATGACGGTCTAAGTATTGAGCACCTGCAATACGCCGGACCACATATCGCGAGGGTATTGGCTATGTTTTACTCACTGTGCGTGAGCCATTCTTACTTACCAGCTGATTTTATGAAGACAGTTGTAGTGCCTGTGGTGAAAAATAAAACTGGTGATCTCACTGACAAAACTAACTACAGGCCTATTTCCCTTGCTACTGTCATAGCAAAAGTGTTTGACGGTTTGCTTAATGCACAGTTAAATGAATACGTGACACTTAATGATAACCAGTTCGGTTTTAGACCGCGGCTGTCGACAGAAAGTGCAATACTGTGTTTTAAGCATACCGTTAAATATTATACAAACCGTAAGACGCCTGTTCACGCCTGCTTCCTCGATTTATCAAAGGCTTTTGATCTGGTGCAGTATGACCTTTTATGGGATAAGCTGAGTAGCATTAACTTACCTGAGGAACTCATCAGCGTGTTCCAATACTGGTACTCAAACCAATCAAACAGCGTGCGGTGGGCGGGTGCAGTGTCGGATTCGTATCGGCTTGAATGCGGCGTCAGGCAGGGCGGATTAACATCTCCGACTCTTTTTAACGTATATATGAACGACTTAATCGTCTCGGTAGTCAGCGTGTCGGATGCTATGTCGATGGCGTATGTGTAAACAACCTGAGCTACGCTGACGACATGGTTCTACTGAGTGCGTCGATCTGTGGCCTAAGAAAACTGATACGCATCTGCGAGGAGTATGCGAGTGGACACGGTCTAAAGTACAATGTGAGGAAGAGTCAATGCATGGTCTTCAAGGCGGGTACCAAGTGTCCTGGGGACTTACCACCAGTACTATTGAATAATGTCCCGTTAGAAGTGGTCGATCACTTTAAGTACCTGGGACACGTAATAACTCCTGACCTCAGAGACAATGCGGACATCGAGCGGGAACGGAGATCGTTGTCTGTTAGAGCGAACATGATAGCCCGCAGATTTGCGCGATGCTCACAGGCAGTCAAAATAACATTATTTCGAGCTTATTGTACATCACTCTATGGGGCCAACCTGTGGGCTGATTATAATAAACGGAGCTACAACGATCTTCGTATCCTGTACAATAACGCCTTCAGGGTGATTTTGGGGCTGCCCCGCTTTTGCAGTGCCTCGGGTATGTTTGCGGAGGCGCGCACTGCCTGCTTCCACGCGACCATGCGTAAGCGGTGCGCGTCAATGGTGCGCAGAGTGCGGGCCAGCTCCAATGTCATTCTGAAGGCGATAGGGGATAGACTGGACTGTCCCTTCCTCCGGCACTGCTGCCACAGACATGTACCAGTAGTGGCTGGGGTAAGGGGCTTCTAAATGAATAATAATATTTTAATGTAATGGTTGTAATATAATAATAATAATATCTTTCCAATGAATTGTAATTTATATTTCTAATTTCGAATAGTATTTTCACTTTGACATGTTGTTGTTATTTTATTGCAATTATATTGATGTAATTTATTTAATGAATGTTATAATGTATGGATCAACGTTATCTGAAATAAAATAATTTTGAATTTTTGAATTTGAATTTGAGTACAGGCGGCGCGGGGTGGGTGATTGTAAGCCCCCCGCGCCCCACGGGCTCATTCTATGGCCTATCCGCCGCGTGCGCAGTTACAGTCGCCTTTAGCAGTGCACACACCCACAAGATCATAGAAAACTTTATACTACGCTTGATGTTTGTGTTGCGTTGCGAACGAGAATAGTCCGTTTTTCTTTGCTAGTCGAGCAATGTAAACAATCTTTTTGTGCGGGACGGCTGGAGTGGGTGAGCGGAGTGGACTGTATTACGGTAGGCTGTGCGCTGGTTCACGGAACTGTAGGTACTCCGGTATACGGTGTCTCCAGTCGCTGCACACTGTAGACGGTGGGTGGATCGTTGTTTGTCGTCTCGTAGTAGGTGGAAGTCTGCTATAAATTCACGAAGTACGGTATCCAAGTCGTGGAAGGGATCGGTGTTCTATAATCGATGCGAAGGTCTTCACTGTATTAGATTTACTGTAGATATTCCTTCGGAGGCGCTGGGAGCTCTTCTGCTATTGGTAGTGCTTGGTATGTTACCAGAGAACTGATTCATTCAGCGGGAACGCACCCAGTTTATATACGGTCGCGCGGTGTTTGTAAAGTCCCGCCTTTTTTCTAGAAAGTGCTGTCAACGTCGACCCGCCTCGATTCGGGACTGCACGCGAAAACTCTGAACACATCTCGTGCCGAAACTCCCAGTAGAAACCGGACCTTATTCTATGGGTCGTAAGGTCGTCATTAGTTCGCGCCGGGCAACGGTCGTTGCGTCGATGCGTGGCGTACGTAGCATTACTTGTATAGCGCCCATTGTATTCGAGCGCTATATCTATTCTATAAGTATAGCTAATCCGAATATTTTTGTTTACTATTATTTTCAACTAATTTACGCGGACTCGGTGAAAGTCGTCCTGTGGCCCTAGCATGAGTTAAACAACATATCATTATCGCGGCCGTTTATCGTATTTTGACAGCGTTATATCATTAGTCTACCGCTGCTAACATGTCATGCCATTTATGTCATGTCTAACTGTCAAAATACGAAATACGATAGAAAACGATAAAATTGTCTACACACTCTAACATGAGTCTCTTTTATTTGTCTATTTTAATCTATTTTTGACATTTTCGCATGACATATTATCGTGGTCACTTGGTGCTAACGACAAAGGAAAAAACTTGATTAAAGTCGGTAAAAAACTGTGTAAATGGCGAAAAATATGTCCGTACCATAATACCATTATATATTTTGTGTTAAACGCATATGACGAACGACCAGTGTAAGAAATACGACAGAAACGCATCGGTGATATTTGCGATCAAGTCGATTTTTGAGAGTGTATTTCAGTCACTTTGGCGAATATTTAAGCCCATGGATACTGATATTTCACATCATTGACAGGCTTAGCTTGGCCCCAACTAGTCTATAAGCCTTCTAGCGGCTAGAAGGCTTATAGAATCTAGCCTATTTGAAGGTGAGATCTCCAATATAAACACTTACGGAAATCATTTATCACAAAGAACTCTTTCACCTACACAAAAGCAAAGAATAGCTGTTATTGTTGTGTTTTATAAACTTACAAAATACTGTATTGAAAACAGAACCTAACCTTTTATAATGTATGTTATTTTACATAGGTAGGATAGGTTAGGTAATCATTATTTTTGTTTCTTAGGGTCTACCTATGTTGCCTCCTTTTGACCCATGAAAACAACAGCAAATTGGACAACACCGCTCTCTGTGCTAAGCCCAAACTACTGTAAGCAGTGTCTACAGTCTAGGACCAGTAGTAGGAAGCATATATTAAGTGTATGTAAATCGGTGAAATAAATTGTGAAAACTTGCATACTAAAATATCTTAGATATTTAAACTTCCTTAATGTAGCTTTGTGCACTAAAAAGTATTCCAGTCAATATCTGCGCCTAACTTGCTTTTAAATAACTTATGGGGAGCCTACTTTTACCTACGTACCATATACTTATATACCTTATTATACATAAAGGTGGATAAAAGTAAAATTAATTGAAGTAGAAAAATCATTAGTCAAATAAACAATAATATGTAATTTTATAGAATAATAATAAGGTATTACAAACGATAAACCTTTTCTTAAAATTTTAATACGATAAGTCTTATCACCATAGTCTCCACTGCTTCTTACAAGTCAACGTTGACTGCGATGACATTTTCTGAAAAATAATACATACTCTTTAATACTATGTTTTTCATGATATCTTTTGATTTTGTTACAGGTGACTCAAGGTATCTATTAAAGGTGGAAAATGTTGAAAGCAATTAAATCATAATAATTATGAACAATCAAATGAACATGTCAATAGAACCTGCATATTTACTAACATATCACAAGCTTGAAGGGATCAAAAATTATTCACAATTACTATCAAAGTGATGCATGTTGGTACTACTACAAGTATTCTGTGAAATAAACTTTTCCTTACATTTGAATCCAATTTTGTTCTGTTCCAGCGTACCTTCCAAAATTAAATCCTGAAATACAATGTAAACACATATTATTATTTAATAAACTAATATGTATTTTCTTTTTGTGCATACTTAAACGTCTAAGTATGTAAGAAGGTATAGTTGGTTTAGTTACTACCAAATTTTCAAATACCAAAGAAAACACTCTATGACAAAATGTTGCATGTCTGCTTAAATGCTTCAATACGTACTGTTTTTCACTGCTCTACTGAGCGACATGGACCCAGTTCGTCCAACCAATATAGGCCTAAGGTAATCTTACTGGTTGCTCCACCTTAGCAGCTCCTTGAGGAGTCAGGAAGGTAGCAAAACCCAGGTGCGCTTTCATGTATGATAAGTAATCTGTACCTATATTACATCACAGTTTTAAAAGTAAATGATCATATTAGTTTATTTTCCATTTGTTAGTTTAATAACACAATTTGTTGGAAAATATTAATGGGTACGCCTTTGACTTTGATTTATAAAACAGAGGCCCTACTCCGATTGACGTTGTCCGTATTGTCGACTTTAGCCGTCCCTGTCACTCACGCCAGAATGACATCGCTACCGAGCGAGATGGCTATCGGACATCGTCAACTAGAGTAGGGACTCGGCTGTCAAAACTATCAATGTCATGTCAAAAACAGATGTAAGTAATTTAGTTTTAAATCGATAGTCGTGCTTGGGATTAAGTGTTTAAGCCAAATCGGTAGTAAAATTGAACGAATGATTGAATATCAACGAAATGTTGTATATTATCTGTGGTCGTGTGGATAAAGGCTTCTCGTGGGAAGTATTTCTATCGTAAGTGGTTGCCATGTTAGGAAAAATGATAAAATAAGACACGATGACAAATTTTCTTATGTCTAACGACAATTTAACGATGTTGTGCATCTTAGCCCCACTGTACACTTTTTATAACTTTAAAAATAATATCAATGAATAAAATTAATAAACTATTTGATTTGAAAAGATTTCGGTCTTCAACGATGACTTTACGAATGTAGATTGTGAGTTTTGTGTTTATCTTATTTTAAAACGAATACTTTCGTAAAAAAAAGAAATCCAAGTTTGTTTACAATATTGCAAAAGCAAAAAAAAACAGACTTTATCCACTTAATTATATAAAAGTAATTGAGTAATTTGAATTATAATTAATGTAATTAAAATTACCAATTAGTTATGTAATTGAATTAAAATAGTTCCAATTACATGTAATTTGAACTACAGTAGTTCAATTACTTATCATGAAATTAGTAATTCAATTACACAAATTAATTAATTATGCCCAACACTGATGGTCATGTAATATTTTATACACTTCTATTAAGTCCCCTCGCTCCTGCGTTCTCTTAAAGTTGTTAGTTTCAATTTTTCCAGTCTTTCCTCATAAGTTTTATTCTTCTATACTTTGGGGACCTTGAAAAACTTTGCTGTACCTTTTCTAGTACTTCTATGTCCTTTTGAAGTATTTAAATGTTTCTTAAAAAAAACTTTTTTTTCTCTATGACAGTTAATAATTTTGAATTGATCTTTATTTCACTTGATAGGCGAAAGCGTTAAAAGTCATAAAAAATCCTTGTTGTTATAGATCCGTAATGATATCATTACGATGGATGGGTGTTCATGTGTACCTACTTCCAAATCATTTCGGTCTTTGAATGATTTATCACAGAAATTGCAGCCATATTTTATTACATTACTGGAACACCAAGTGGTTTGTCTCTTTATGAATTTTTAAACTATCTTCATGTTCAAAAAATTTATTACATGTATAACACATGTACAGGCCCTCTTCAAAATGATTTTGCATGTGCTTTTTCAAATATTTTTTCCTAGTAAATATTTTATCACAAATCGAACATATGAATGACTCCTCAATATTTACAGGGTCATGTTTCAATTTGTGTTCCTTCAACTTAGTGTAAGTGTAAGAAGTGTTCAGATTCAAATGCCTTTTTATGTGACAAGATAGAGTGGACCGTCTCATAAAATCTCGATCGCAAATTTTACAACGATATACAGTTGGTTTTTCCCCATGCACTTCGACCATATGTTTCTTTTGGATGCAAGAGTTGGAGAAACGTTCTGGACACATTTTACATCTAAATGTTCTGATCATTTTGTGGATGAAGTCAATATGACCTTTCAGTTTTGACAGTGTTTTGAATACTTTATCGCAGTACTCGCAGTGAAAATACCCTTCTTTATGCCTTGAGTAAATGTGGCTTTTTAATCTCGTGATAGTCACAAACCCATCGCCGCATACATCGCACACATAGTTCCTAAAATGGGTATTCATGTGCTTTCCAATGGATGTAAAGTTTTCAAATTGGCACAAACAGACCGGACATTCAAATGAGCTTTCTAAGACCTTGAATGGCACAATTCGGTCTTTTACGTTTTTACGGAACTTCATTTGGTGTGCATTAATGAGATGTGACTTTAGTTCTGTTAGATTAGGCATTGGTGAATTGCATTTTGTGCATTTTAAATCTTTTATATCAGCGTAGACTAACAAATTTTCTGCTGAGTAAGGTTTGAGAGCCCTTAAGAGATCAGTCTTCATGTGTTGTTCAATTTGATGTTGTTTTAAACAGTTAAAGTCTTCAAACATATGTTTACAGTAAAAGCAATGGCATCCACAAAATATTTTACCCTTTTTAAGGGTAACCTTAAAAAGGGTAGAATTTGATGATGCTAAAAGCTGGTAAGTATTGAATGTCTGAGCTTTTTTAAGGAGGTTATTTTCTTTATTTTTCTTGATGAGGCTTTTCTGCTGGGTGTTTATACCTGTAAAAAAAAAAGTGTGAATTTTACAGTTTATGAATGAATAAAATTATACATTAAATTTCTTATTGAAATTAAAGAAAGTATTAAAATTTTAATACTTTACTTTAAGTTGGCCAAACTTAAGGTATACCTTTAAAAACAGAAACATACACCACAGAGGTTTTTTTTTAACTTCACCTGGTTGGCACACTCCGCAGTTTTCCTGCAGATACGGTACGAAGTTACAAGTACACATGAGCGGGTCCGTCTGTTCAGTAACCCCGACCAAAATCCTACCCTAAATTATATCCATAGGTATTAGCACTCTGCGATCTTAATTGCACTTTATGGAGAATGATTTATCTGTACTTATACTATTATGTACTCTGTGTTACAACATTGAATTCACGTTTTAAATCTGTGATTAATTGATACTTACTACTATTTACAGTGCAAGCTTCATTAGTTGCTGGTGTTGCTTTTGCAGGATTCTTTGATTTTTCTAAGCTGTCACAGTTGTTAACTTGTATTTGAAAACCAATGGTTGTGTCTAGAGAATCTTTTGCCACGGGTACTGAAAATAAATAAACATAAATTCAAAAATATGTGGACAGGATTGGTTGACATGAATACACTTAGAAAAAACGTTTGTCTTAAAAATAAAGCTTCTTCTAAGAGCTACATCTTACACAACTGAGAGCATGCAGTCCAATATTTTTCACATCGTGGGATTGCCCCATTTATGACCGTTTTTTGACGATCTTGGTGTAGTGGTTCACGCCCCGGACTTCTAAACCAGGCGGTTGCAGGTTCGAATCCCGCAAGGGGCAAATGTTTGTGTGATGAACACGAGCATTTGTACCTAAGTCATGGATGTTTATAAATATATATAAGTAGGGAATCCAATCCCGCAAACGCGGGATCCGCACCCTTTTTTGCGGGATCAGAAATGCGGGATTACACCCGCGGGATCCCGCAGGTTCGCGGGATTGAAAAAAAATATATATTTAAGAAAATTGGGCTCAGGCGACTATCTAATTATTTATAAGACACCTCAGCACAGCTCATTAAGTGATTTAACAACTTTCCTATAGAACTCGTGACTTTTATATAGAATTTGTATGGGAATTAATTTTGATTCAGTTCAGTAATTTTGACTCAGATAGAACTAAATAAGTTTTGAATTTCTATTTTGTGTAGCATGAATCCTGTATAGGAACGGAACGTAATCAATGTCAGTTCAGTTCAATTCAAATACACTATGACTAGGGATTTCCCTACAGTGCATGGGGATTTACCTTCGCGCGCGGTCAAGTGTTAATTTATAATATGAGTAATAACTTTGCTTCATATTGATAATAATAATAAAAAAATACTTGTCTTTATTTCTTTTATTTAACTACACAAAATAAAAATAATAATAAACAAAAGCAATCCCGCAAATCCCGCGGGATCCGCGGGATTGATGACCTTGATCCCGCATGGTTGCGGGATTGCGAATTTTATGCGGATTGGATTCCCTATATATAAGGATGTCTATCCTTTATCCTAGTCACCATAGCACAAGCTCACACTTACGTTTGGGGCTAGGTAAGTGTGTTTGTTGAAACAATTTATTTATTTATTTACAATCACCAAGTTTAAAAAAGAAACCGAAAATGTATTAAGTAACAACTGGATTAAATAAATGACTTTTCATCATGCTAACTTACCATTGACGAGAACCATTTGCTCACTGTCGCATTTCTGCAGCGCATCCATCAGTTGAGATTCTGTACGCATAACCAGAGCTTTAAAGTCGCGCGCCTGCCGTAGCATGCCAATGCAGGGTGCACATATTAACGTGCTTAAGTTTGTGTGCGTTGAGAGCTGGAAGTTGCAATTCGGATCTAATTAATTGAGCAGGTATGAAAGTAATAACTTATCATCGTATGGGATCAAGGAAAAACAAAATTCTAGAACAGGTACTGAGAAGTCAATAAAAATGCATGTAGTAAATGCGCGAAAATTATCCTTGTTTATCACGCTGTTTTGTTTAGTGACGGGGCTATACCTAGAAACCTGATGATAAGGACAGTTTATGCAATTCCTACACGATACTCACAAAAACATTGAAACAATCCAAGAAGATATCAGAGTAGACTTCGTTTGCGCCATCATCGACGTAAATTTTAGTGATATCTCTGTGGTTGCCTTCGCTTAAACAACATCTGCAATGTCCATAACTTGTCTCATTTTCAGTACTATAAGGACTTTCGATTTTGATATTGTTAGTAATTATGTATTCCATCTTTTATGAAAATGTAGAGTTGTAAACAAGACTCCAAACCAACTTCAAACATAGATAGGTACAGTCGACCAAATTGAATCATGACCCACTTTGCCGATTATTCCTTTGTATTCATAAATGTAGTAAGGTTTTCTTCGCTGTCATGCATGTTGCACATAGTACGTTTTAAATATTAATAAAAATGCGTCATTACGGGTCAGAGATCTATGCAAGTTTAACCTTTATTATCACTGCACTAGACATGTTTCAGATAAATCAGTCTTAATATGAATTTAAAATAAGTCCATAATCCAAACTCTTTTCACTACGAAGAAAAATGTATTATAATTAAAAAAATAAAAAACGTCATGTGTCAGATGTCAAGTATACCTAGTAAGTCTGAAATTTTATAAAAATCTAAGTCAATATTTACAAACAAGTCGTATAATGGCTAATTTGGCAGAACAAAGAGCTAAGAATAAGTCGGAACACAGTCAGATAGCGATGGGCGATTGTTCGAAAAAAAATTATCGAATGAATCGATTATCGACCATTTAAACTATCGAATGTCGATTTAGTAATTCGAAAAAATCATAATCGAATAATAATCGACAATCGAATGATAATCTATACTGGGCCCTTCGATGCATTCGAACCAATTGCCGCGACTGTGCGCACAGGACAGGTAGCGACCGAATAATTAATCGACGCGACGAATGACGATTCATTCGTTAGTAGTTAGTAGTACGGCCCTGCACACCGCGCGCTCCGGTATTGCTCGCCGCATAATCGAAGAATAATCGAATGACTGCGGTTGCTTATCGAATACATTCAATTACAGAGACCATTCGAATAATTCGATTAATTTAGTAATAATCGCCCATCGCCAGTCAGAACCTGTATAAGACGGCATGCTAAAGAGGGTACCCTCGAAGACAAACGACGACATAATCATGGCGTTAGTTGAATCACGAACCAACAGAGAGCGGAAATGCAACACTATTACGAATGACATCTTTACAGACGAGAAATCATTTCGCTCTTCTTAACATGGTCGCTTAACTTCGTGGCGTTACGATAACACGCGATACACAGAGGATCACGTTGTGCCCAACCAATTATCCGGCTGAATTTCAGCTAACATGTGTGCCTGGATGGACGCCGGAAGTGTCGGAGAAATTGTTCAAATTTCTCCTCATCAGAACACTATAAACTATGTCAATTTATTGGAAGAATCAATGTTACCGACTTTGCGAACAGTTTACTTGCGTGAAGAAGTGCCAGTATTCTCCTTTGTTCATGATAACTGTCCAGTGCATACTGTCAGAATTGTCTCGAATTGGTTTACCCAGCATGAAGATGAATTCACTCGTATACCATGGCCGTCTAGGTCTCCAGATCTTAATCCAATAGAAAATTTGTGGGGTTTGGATTGGGGAAGTGACATTTGTAGTCGTCTAATCGGGTCACTTTTCACTTTACCAATTTAATGCCACTTGTTAAATATATACCTAAAATAAATATTACATTCTTCAACTAAGTATACTGTTTTATATTTGTTTCTTACGTTATCTATACTGTTTTATTTCATCATGGCTAACACAAGTTCCAGTGGAACTTTTATAAAGAAACTGGTTCCCGATACAGACTCGGCGCCCGGCTGTGCCGAATCCCGAATATCTACCTACCTACCTGTGTACAAACAAACTTATTCGTACAGATAGCGATCATAGCCTTGTCAGTAACTGTCAGTGTCTAATAAAATGATAGCAGGTTCGTTTCTAGGAAATGTATGTTCAAGCGAATTTCAACCTACTTGTATAGAATGACAGTAGAAAAATGACCATAAGGTGGGTCATGATTCAATTTGGTCGACTGTACAAGTTGAAGAATAAAAATAAATAATGTCAGTCAGTCAATGTAAAAAAATCTCGTCTCCCAATCAATCAAGGCAATAAAAATACAGATAGCCAATCATAGGCAACTTTATTTACAAGAGCCAATCACGGCAGGGCATTTATAAATGTGAGTGGTCAAAGAAATTGTACTATAATAGTGAGGCTACTAAGCCATTGAAATACGTAATCATAATCGATTAAAAAAATCTTTATTATAACGAAACGCTTGTCAAATCTTTTATAGGGGTCTAATCGAAGTTCCTTATTAGACCCTTTGAACTTCCTTAAAAAATATTATCAGCTTAAGCTACAGCAGTAGTCCAACAAGTACTCCGAGGAAGCGCCAGCCAATCACACGCAAATGCTTTGACAAAGCAAATCCAGCAGCAAAGACACGCTAGACGTAAGCACCCGCTTACGTCTAGCGTGTCTCGCCCCCCGCATGTATGATTGTATGGCGACCGCAGGAAGGTTGCGCCACTGGTTGCGCACGAACGAAATTACGAACGAACGAACAGTCGGACTATACTACAGATCCCATTCGGTACCATTGGGACATAGGGTTCGTGTCGTGATAAAAGACAAAATAAAATAAAATAACTCAGGCAACAAAATACTCTATTTCTTGTAACATTTCTTTACATTAATCCATAGTCCTTATGGTGACTTCTAATGTGGCTTTTTAAGCTGCAGTTCTGTATAAATGCTTGCCCACAAACTGGGCAAACGTATCGCCTATCATTTGTATGGATTCGCATGTGCTCTTTCAAAGTTTTTTCTCTCGCATACGACTTTTTACATACAGAACACTCGTGTATTCTTTCTCCATTATGTTTAATCATATGATGCCTTAATTCCACTTTAGTAAAACATCTGTAAGGACAAACTTCGCAGTATATATCCTTCTGTTGAATATGGGTACGCATATGAGTAGACAGTCCGTACCGTCGTTCGAAAGACTTATCACAAACATTGCACTTATATTCTATAGGAGCTACACCATGCACTAGAACCATGTGTTTATGTCTACGGAAGTACTCATTGAAGCGTTCTGGGCACCGGTTGCATTTGTATTTTTTTACATTCTCATGTACAGTCTCAACGTGAGTCTTCATTTTTTGTTTAGACGCAAACTGCTTTTGGCACACTTCACACGGATACTGTTTTCGTCTCTGAGAATGCATCAGATATCCGTGGATACGTAACCTTTGTTTGGTGACAAAACCTGAATCGCATTCTTCACAAACATAATTTCTGTAGTGATTATTCATATGCCTTTCAATTGCTCCAAATGTTTCGTAAAGATTACCGCATACTTGACATTGGAAATTGTTTTCTTTCACTTTGAATGGTATCACTCTGTCTGTCAAGTCCAGATACATCTTCTTTTGATGGATTTCTGTCAGATGAGTCTTCAAATCGTTCAGATTAGGTATATCTTTATCACAAATTGTGCATCTCAAGTCTGATATGTCAGCGTACACCACAACTCCATCCGGCTTGCCCACTCTGTACTTTTGTAATACACATTTGCTTACATTATCTTTGGTATGGTCTAACTTTTGGTGCTTTTTCAGTTCCTCAAAATCTTCGAAGTGTTTTTCACAGTAGAAGCAGGGATAGGCTCGTTGGAATTTTGATTTAAACGCTGTAAGATTAGAGAATTCTAGTAAAGCAGTTATGTTGGCAGCATGAGTAAGTCTTTCCACTGTATATGGATTTTTGACTTTATCAATATCAAATTTTTCTTTCTCCCTGTACTTAGTTCTTTGTATTCGCTTCTTTTTAGGAAGTGCGTCCAGATTATCGAGCATATGTTCAGCACTAGAAACAGATTTTAGCCTTTCGGATGTACTAGTGATGCTATCTTTCCGAAGCAGACTCTCTAAAGATTTACCAATAATTTTTTTATCTGAAATAGAGAGTCAAACCTGTGTTATTTTATTTGTAATCATCAAGGGCCTTCTGAAGTCCGACCGCTTATCTGTGACGTCGCCTGCGGGTGACGGGGTGCAGGGCGGCGGGCACTTGTTTGAATTCATTGGGTGATTTCAATTTTGAAATTCGAAATTAGCACTCTTTTTAAAATTCAAATCCCTGTTCTCGTCTACCCCCGCATCCCTGTACCTCGCAGGCGAGTTCTCAGATAAGCGATCAGACTATAATTGGACGTATTTCCATGGTTAGGATCTAATCCACAACTTCTCTCAAATTGACATAAGTATACCAAAATGACCTTAATGTCATATACTTAACATAATAAATATGTTATATATATTATAGTTTAACAGGACCTGTGCCTTGGCCACTACCGTCCCCAGACTTAACGCCTTTAGACTTTTATTTGTGGGGTGATGTGAAAAGATTAGTGTATACGGAAGAATCAAAAAATATTGAGAACCTGAGACAAAGAATAGTGAGTGCGTTCCAAACAGTCAAACAAAATCAAGTGTTGAAAAGTTTGAAAAGGAATAGCAGACGCCGTGCAAGTCTGTGTATTGCTCAGTCTGGCCGCCACTTTGAACATTTACTAAGGTTAGTGTACATAAAACTAGGTAGGTATTAGGATAAATCGTTGTAAATATGTTACTAATAGCTATTAACACATGTAGGAACAACGCAGACGTCAGATAAAAGTCAGCAAGGAGATACTAGCTGAGTACCTATCGCTCGTCGCGCCTGCTACTCGTACAGTGCAAATATATCGCAGTATCTGACGCCACAGTACAGACAGGGTTTTACAAAAAATGTTCGTTTATAATTTCATTTTATTTTTTTGGTATTAATTGGTTATTAATGCATGTTTTGTAAGTGATCTCGAGTCGTTTTACTAAATATCGCTCGGATTGAAATAAGTACCCTGTATATATAATATATAACTGTTAACAGATATGATTTTCATTAAACTAAATTAAAAGATGGCAACTTTAAGTTTAAAACCCAGGAAGAATCCAGATCCAAGTTTAAAACTTGAATATCTCAAAACTGAACAAAAAATATCTCTGAGTGGGTTGAATCTTTAACATGGAAATACGTCCAATTATGACTTATCATACAGACAATATAAATAATTTTCAAAAGATGAAGGTACCAGTCTATTCTTCAATCAACATTAAAGTATTATTGTAGGTAAATATAACCGATTAACAGCACCTCTTAAATAATTACCAAATGATTCCGATTTTTCGATTGCTTACTTACTTTTCAGTACATCAAGGTGTTCCACAAAATTTGGACAAATAGACTTAAGGGTTGCTCGACTGGACAATGGTTTGGGGGATGTAAACCTCGCTATCAATTCGGCTTCGCCTTCCACAAGATCATACTTTGGAATAGTTATTTTATCTGGAAAAAATATTTAAAACATAAGAGTTCCTGGCAAGACAACTGAGTGGGTACCAAGTTGATAACATAGCAAATCAAATGTCACTCTCTTAATTTTACTATAATGATTGTAATTTTAAGAAAAGAGTTGTCCAATAATGGTTTTTTATTCGTCAATATTTCTAACCAGAATAAATTAAATATTATATGAAAGAGTTCACAAAAACCAGCCTTCCTGCATAAATAACATATTTTTAAGGCCTTCGATTCAGAGAAAAATTGAAATTAATTTTACATTTTGTCTGTACATAAACCGCACCTTCGGCTATAACAATTAACGCATAAAAAAAAGGACTTTAAAAAAATTGCGACCAATCATTTAAAAAAAATCAAGAAAAGAAAACAAAAATATGTTTTAATCAATCACCCATTCTGAGTAGGCCAAGGATTGACCCTAAACAGCCAGGAAATACAAGTGAGTGATCAATGGATGATAAAAATATTTTTACTCAAAAACGGAGGCACTTAAATTTTTAAAATTTTGGTTTCTATGGTTACATGTTTCATATTTTTGTAGCTTAAAGATAAATATAGTTTATTGGTGGTTGGTGATATATTGAAATAAAAAAAAACAGCCTTCATACAAAAAGTGGACAAGTCCTTTCCAAATAAAACATATTTCTTCCTTTCAAAATGCTAATATGTTTCGTTGAGATATTCTTGCAGCAAAAAAAATATCTCTTTGTCTAATCAGGATGTCTACTCTTGTTGTTCGAACGAAAATTCTAAGTTTCGTTCAAAGTGTATTCGTATCAAAGAACGAAGTTTAGGCTACTCTCACTTTCGAATAGGAATGTTTCCAACGAGTTCATAGACAAATCATAGACTTCATCGGGAACGAATGATGTCTACTACCACAGATTATATAATAGTTACTACGGTACAACTAGGGTTGTGATACTCTATCGGCATTTACCGGTTTTCCTAATTTGAGACATGATTATTTGTTTTTACATAAATTCATGCAATTATTTACAATAAATTATTACGAAATGATCAAATTTATCGCAATTTATATAAATAATGTGCGAAATAAGTATTATTTATAAGTTTTGCTTTAAATTTAATTCGTGAATGGCATTACATGCGATTCCTTTGCTACTTTTTATCTCCTTGTCCATCCACAGACATTGTCAAGTTAACTGACATTGACATTTGACAATATCAAAAGGTGTTTTACAAGATTGTTTATTTTACGTAATTAGACCTATTTTATACTGTTTTAAACTTTCATGGTCATTATCATTAGAATAGTTATTTACGGGATTGTTACCATGTACCTTTTTATTTTCGAGTTTAGACCTATTTTAATTTAAAAAAAGCCTTAAAATAAGTATCGTTAGCCCGATATACCTACCGGCTGCGACTCGTGCCGAAGTTGGGCTCTCCTAAACCATGGAAATTGTAAACATATTATCCAAACACAACCAAGTAAGTATCATGTTAATAAAACATTTTCAATGGAATATTTCAGAAAATTACAGTGCTAATCCATGCTACGTACTAAATAAATCACTTATGTTGCCGCAGCCATGAACGGCATTTACAGAAATTGAATTTGAGACCAGAAGTAGGTATATTTTTATATCATACTAATGATGTTTTATTTTATTTACAGTAATCAAATCATGCCATTTATATGGCTATCAGCTCGCTCTGAAGATTCAATAGAGATTTTAGAAACCGCAAATGAAATGTCAGAAATCTAAACCTCACAGCAAATGGAATATAGGTTGCAATCAATAAGCTGTTGGTGATTAAACATTATAATAGTAACACTAGTTATGTGGTTTAGTTAACCTATTGTATCTATTGAATATGAAAGTTACGGTGAATTCTATTATGTATATTTTGACGAACCACAAGAAATGATAAAACTCAAGTGCGAAGGTTGTTGTAAGTTATTAATTACTATTTATTGTGCTCTTAATACTTTGTAGATCCTCTGTGTAGTGTGATGTTTCAGTATTGGTAACTTTCTTTTGATGTCGGATCAGCTGATTTCATTGTGATTTTTATGCATAGTTTTCTGTAAAAATTGTTTAAAATGTTTGCTCCTCATAATTTTTCAAGGAAATTTTAGTTGTAAAATGAAAGTTAGGCCTAGGTTATTCTTATTACAAGTGTTATGTTAAACATATATCTTTAAATAATAAAAAAAATATTGCTTAAGTATTTGTTTTATTTTAATTTTCTGACTTTTGTACCTATACAAAAATTCCTGGTTTAATTCCCCAGTTGGGTCATGTAATAGGAGTCACCCAGGAATAAAGTACTGTATTTTATCCATAATCATTATCTTTAAGTAGCTAGGTAGCTAGAAATTCCCCTGCCGCTGCCTCTCTTCAGTCCCTGCCCGAAATGGAAAGTTAGGTTATCGTTATAACCCAACCTAAATGAGTTATTTGGGTTGCAAGGGAAGGTCAACCTTGCAATCCCTCTTCCTCTTTCTCCCCTACATGCCACACACAGAAAAGAACCCGAAATGCCCTTAATGATTGTGACATTTTCACTCTTATTGCAGCACAAATAAGGGAACCAATTTTGATTAACTTTTGTATAGTTATAGAACGGACCTTAAAGGTGAAAGGCCTTCTTTTGTCACAAAAATAAATCTTGAGAGAAGTACTATGAAGTTGTAGGAAGTCACTACAAATGCTTGTTTATCTTCACAAACTGCCTAACGAGTGTATTATAAAACAATAAAGTATTGACACAGAGACATCCGCAATCGCATTTTAGTGCTTTACAATATGAAAACACCATTATATAATTACAATTAATGTTGATTTGTTGCATTCGTAAACCAACACGAGACCTAGTCAGCTGTCGTATGAAATGACAGTTATTTCGTTCGAATCAAGGTAGTTTTGATTGGAAGAAAACGCTTAGAGAGTAGCCCTAAACTGTCAAATTACGTCATCATTCATTCTTCGATCGAGTTCGCATTCGTACCTCGTAATCGTAAGTGTAAGAGAGTACGAAATGCCCGTAACTAAGTTCGAAAGTACGAGTTACGAGCAACAAGAGTAGACGCCCAGACACTATGCACTTATTAGAGATTTGTAACTAACCGTGATAAGCATTTTCTTCGGCAGGGTAGTCATTTGGACAATCCCTATCACTGCTATGCCTTTCTTCTTCTTTCACAGTGACAGAACATGAAAATTCCTTCTTGATATCATTTTGGCTGTAGTTCAGATCACCTGAAAATTCAAAGTCAGTTAGTATTAATTATTTTTAAGACTACTGTAAATTACCTTTTGTTCAAATCAAAAGTAAGCTTTATCTTATAATATAACTAGCAGTTCCCGTGACATCGCCCATGGAAAAAGTTGGATTTTCCATTCAAACTTCATCCCCCATTTTACCCCCCTAATGATTTTATATCGGGACAATAAGTATATGTCCAATAGCCTATGTCCTTCCTTCCCAGGGTCTCAAACTATCTCTGTACCAAATTTCATTTAAATAGGTCTAGTAGTTTTGGAGCCTAATAACTAAAAAAGAAACAATCTAACCTTTCTTCTTTATAATCCATACTTATATTATAAATGCGTAAGTGTGTCTGTCTGTTACCTCTTGACACTTAAACCTCTGAACCGATTGAGATGAAATTATTAAGGTATAGAGACAGTTCGAGACCTTGGAATAGACATAGGCTACATTTTGTCGCGATATAAAAACATTAAGGGGGTGAAATGGGGGATGAAAGTTTATATGGAAAATCCAACTCTTCCGGGCGAAGTTGCGGGGAACCACTAGTATTAGTAGTCATGAACACTTAAGCACACACTACTCTTAAATTTTGTGACAAAAAAATACACCTCACTTAAGTCCTTCATAGCTCCTAAGCGTAGAAGAAGAAAGTAAGAAACAGTGCTGTTAAGGAAATTATACTGAACACTTACTGTGGTTAACATCTAGAGCTTCCATTAGCTGTTTTTCGGTGTTCACAATAAGGACCTTGAAGCTACTCGCATCTCTCAGCCTAATGACGCACTCTCTGCATATTAGTGTGGATAGCCCTCTCTTTGACGAAAGCTGAAGATTAGAAGGTAATGACTAACAATAAGTTTAGACTCTTATTTGAGTGCCATATTTATTTTACTAACAATATTAAGTTATTCATAGAGTGGAAAAGATAAGGAGCTATTCTTGGTATTTTTTTAAATATTAAGTTGGAAATGATTCAGATAAAATTTGCGATATTCCCGTTAAATTTATAAATAGCCTAGGGGATTCGTGGAGTAGGTATATATTATATCAAACCAGAATGAAGTGGAAATCAGCCCAACTCAATAGACCAATGCTTAATTAAATGTTTTTTACGGGAATAAACATGGAAATATAAATTATGCTACAACCCGTTGATTTAAAGGCTGTGCATACATATTAACGCGTGTTAAAATGAACTTACGTTTATATTGAAGCATTCTAATATAATATCTGAGTACACCTCTCGTATTCCGTTCCAGGAGTATTCCTTCCGTATATCCTTGTGTCTGCCTGTAGCAGAACAACAGCGGCACTGCCCGTAGATAGTCATTGTATCTAATTACAATTAATTTGTTTGAAAAAACAAATATTCAGCGAAACTTTCGAGTCCCTGCATCATCACAAAAACAATCAAATCAAATAATTTTGACATTTATAGTGATGTGCTAATAACTAACAGTTGTCAAAAAATCGATTATGATTTACAATTTGCGTTTTGTTTATGCATCTAAACTATACGAAAAATTAAATTCTGAAACTGACCCACAAATGTGTCCAAGGACAAAAATATATTCAGTGGTAACATGATTTCACGAATTAAGTATAAGCCACTGATCATATGCTACAGTCCGGCGAGTTCATACGTGACCGTCCTGCGGAACTAAAGACGTACGAGGCATCTTAGGCATGTCAGCGGGGACAGGTGGTTGCAGGGAAAGGGATTTCCCACGACAGTCGCGACCCCCGCACGTGTGAGACTGTTGAGTCTCTAGGTAGCTGTCGTCGTTTGTTTTGTGTTTAGATAGAGCTGGCGCTTATTATGCCACTAGACGCGACCGCAAACCGCGGTCTAGTTTTTTCATACATTTTGTACTACTATACACAATATATGAAAAAACTCACAAACCGAGCGTTCAAGTCACAAGCTGCTGGACTCGCCCACCCTCGCTTGTTTAGTGGCCGCGTCTAGTGGCTCAATGTGCGCAGGTTCTCCACTGGCCCAATGTGCTAGCTCTTAAGGGCTTAGCGTTAGATGGCTTTCTCTAGAATAGAACATTGAGTATAATGAAAAACGTGTGATTTACATACATCTCTAACATTTATTGCAAAATGTATTCAGGGTGGTGTGTCTTCAGATGTCCCTTCAAGCTGCATTTCTGAACAAACGCTTGACCGCAAACCGCGCACGCAAACCTCCTATCATTATTATGTATCCGCATATGTTCCTTCAAAGTCTTCTTCCGTGCATACGACTTTTTGCATACAGAACACTCGTATATCCTCTCCCCGTTGTGCTTAATCATATGAACCCTCAGTTCGTTGTTAGTAAAACACTTGTACGAACACAAATGGCATTGGAAATCTCTCTCTTCCAAGTGATCCCGCTTCATATGTCTGGACAAAGTGTATCGCCTATCGAAACTTTTGTCACACACATTGCATTTGTACTGCAGCGGCGCCACGCCATGCTCCTCGACCATATGCTTCTGCCGCCTAAAGTACTCTGAAAACCTCTCCGAACACTTCGTACATTTGAAACGTTTAACCATTTTGTGTACTGTATCAACGTGATTCTTCAATTTCTGCTGAGTAGTGAACACTTTCTTGCACACGTCGCACGGGAAACTGCCCCCTACGTGCATGCTCTTAGAGTGCACTTTCAACCTGTACCTCGTGACGAAACCTGTGCCGCAATCTTTGCAGACGTAATTCCTGAAATGCACGTTCATGTGTCGTTCTATTGAGCCGAACGTTTCAAAGCTGAACCCGCACATTTGGCACTCATAGACGTTATCTGTGGACAGTTTGAACGGTATGACTCGGTCGTTGAATTCCAAGTGCATTTTCTTGTTGTGAACTTTGGTTAGGTGGGATTTGAGTTCGTTGAGATTGGGTATGCTGCTTTTGCAGATGGTGCAACGTAGGTCGGTCACATCGGCATACACCACCAAGCACTCAGCCCCGTAAGTGCTGAGGACTTTCTTCAAATCGCTCTTTTTGTGTTTCAACGAGTGTTCTCTGAGCGAGTCCAAGTTCTCAAATAGATTCCTGCAGTAAAAACATGGGAATCCGTTTCGAGTCCGGCTTCTAAACGGGGTTATGTTCGAATATTCCAATAATGTGGTTGCGTTGGCTATGTGCGCCATTTTTTCTGTGACGAATGTTCTTTTGGTGCTTAACTTTGTCTTTTTGGAATCGTTTTCGAGGAGTTTCGCAATTGTGCTGGGTAGTATGATGAGACCTGAAAGCAAAAATTGACAATTTTAACCAGTCAAAACCCATAAGACGGTTGATAACAATTAATTTTCTATTGTGTCTGAAAACATGATAGGGGACGGTTTAAGGATAGCATGCGTGTGACACGCATTGGAAATATTCCGCATACTTTCCCCGAAAATGGGAATAAACCCAACAGTTGAAAATATTTCGGGGAGTAAACCAAACGCTATGCGTGTCTTGTCTGTCATGGCTTAGTTTATTAACGGCTTACAATTTCGTTTTTTTTAACAGAGCTACCTATTAACGAAAAGAGTCTTAGAAAACATCTTTTATGTATTATATTATTTAAGCTTTATTTATAACGCAACCAGATATTGTAATATAAAAACAGACTTAGCAAATTACGCGGACGAGTGTATAGTCCGACGAGTTCAGCGCGACCCTCCTGCAGCCCGCAAGACGTATGAGGGGCGATGAAGCGCCAATCGCACGCAACTATCTTCGAAAACCCCTAATGGAAGGCCCAATACTACTGATTTTTAAATTTTGACGTTCATAAGTGGGATTTTCTGTCCTAAATTGAATAAATTAATTTTGACTTTGACCCTTTCCCTGCAACAATATTATGTTTCATTCATTTGTATGTTAGTCTGTAACGTATTTATCTATTCTATGGGCCTGTATTACTTTTCATTTTGTTGCCTCAAACAAATCCATACTAATTTTATCTATACAAAAGTCATATGTCTATTTTGTGTTTCACTATTTTTTGTGTTTTATTGTTACTAGCATAGATTATTTTCTAGTAACAAAATGGACCTGTGTTGTGTGATCTTATATATTTATATATAAAATAAAGATTAATAATAATAAAAGATCTGTTCGTTACCTTCACGCTTAAACAGCTAAACCAATTTAGATGTATTTTGGTATAGAATAAGATTGAATCCCGCGAAATGATATAGTTCAGTTTTTATTCCACAAATCAACCTCAGGGGGTAAAAAGTGGTGAAAGTTTGTATGGGAAATCTGCCGAATGCGAAGTCACGGGATAACGCCTAATAAAGTGAAGTGGAAACATTATACGAGTAGTTTTAGTAGTTTTTCGCACCTTTCAACAATTCTAGTTGCCGCGCGAACTCCGGGCAGGTCTTCGCGAGCGCCTGCCGCGTCGGCAGCCACCTGACGTCGGGGAACCGCGCCAGCAGCGCCGCCTCGCGGGCTTCCAAGTCGCCTTTAGGTTTCACTTGCTCCTCTTCTTCCGCTGTGGAATTCCGCAAGGATTAAATATTTGTGTGTGAGCATTTGTTAGCAATGTTTTAATAATAATAATAATAATATCAAAGGCCTCTTCGTGTTGGATCCATATTCCCACGTACGCCTTCCCAAAGGACCGGCCTCGTGCCGTGATTTCCCGCAGGAGAGATACAAATAATAATAATAATAGTTTTTATTTGGCATACGGCAAACAAAACACAAGGAATTACTTAAACATTATAAATGGTATTAATTAATTAATATTGTACATACATTATAAATAGAATGGAATACTTAACTAAAAACCATGTGCCAAAAAGGTCCCCGCTCAGTATAAGTCGTGACAAGTTGAAAATTGTCACGACACTGATTTTCAGCGGGAACCTTCGGGCATGGTGTGAGCACATAAAAAAGAACTAAAACTAAAACAGGTCTAAGTGCGAGCTTCAGACACTACATACACGAAATATCAGTAATATTTTGATTAACAATTAATTAACAACATAATAAAAACAGAACACACACAAAATAGCAATTATTAAACATTTAGAATTAAATAATATTTTATTATAATAATCATGACTATTTTCGTTTGGCTGTAAGGCCAATTCCAAAGCCGTGGCAACCACACGATCACAGCTACTGAATGAAAGCTGACAGCAATCCAGTCCATTCATTCATTCAATCATTTAAAAGATGCCTCTCAATCTCAAATTCTTAATGATTTTCCGTCAACAAGCAAGATTTTTCAGTTACCTACCTACTGCATACTACCGTATCTTGAAAAATAAAATTAAAAAGTTTAATAGCAGACCACATGGAGAGACTCAATTGCCACGTTGGAGGCCTATGTGGACGGAAGAGATGTTTTGTTTATATTTATTTGTACGTGTACATATTTAACTATATAGGGTCTAACGAAATTAGTTATCAACCGGCAAAGGGGGATATCAATACATTACACTGATCAAGCTCACCAAATTTGGGCCAAAAATTCAGACTAGTTACCGAGATATTCGCAATTCTCAGTTTTGAAAAAACACACTATTTACAGCTGTGTGTGTGTGATTTTCGTACAATGAGTTTTTAATTGTGTTTGTGTAACTACACTATCTGTGAATTGATGCAATTGTATGCGTAAAGTAAAGATACAGCGTGCTTAATCATTTGCAATATTTTAATTGAATTATTTTGTTAGAAAACATAACTTTGAAAAATGACTATAAAACCATGGTTCATTTTTTGCCATCGTATTCAGTATGATGTACAGAAACCCCCTGTGTCGGTTGATAACTAATTTCGTTAGACCCTGTATACAGGTTATCCCATTAATGAAGGATAATACGCCAGAGTTTTTTTCAAGTAAGTGTTGCCATTTTTGAGATGTTGGTTTTGAAATTTTTTCATTATTTTGAAAGTCATACTAACTTTTAAAGTAAAAAGCTAATATTCATTTTAGTGTTTCGAATATTTCTGAGTATAAAAAATAGAAACAGACTTCAAAAAAGTAATTGATTGTAGAAGAAGCCATACAACAATTAAATATTAATATCTCGAAAATGGTAACACTTTTGCTTATTATTATAAGCAAAAGTGTTACCATTTTCATGATGCAACTAATCTGTACCTTAAGTATTATTCTTCGATAGCGGGACACCCTGTACATCGGTTATTTGGCTCTGCGTAGATGGGCCATCGACCAGGGGCTCTATTTTTGAATCACTCGCGTGCAGATTTCTACTGATTTTCGTTTGTCATCTAAAATACTTATTTTTGATTCGCTCGAAGTGTCATTTTTTGTGTCTGTCAATATGAAATATGTCATGCGACTGGGTAGACGAGTGAAATTAAGTCGCATTGGCCATAAGAATGTCACGCGAGTGATTAAAAAATAGAGCCCCAGGAGCTCTATTTTTGAACCACTCGCCTGCAGATTTTTACTGAATATCGTTCGTCATCAAAAATCCGTATTTCTGAATCCCTAGAACTGTCATTTTTTGAAATAAGTCATGCGACTTGGTAGACGATTGAAATTAAGTCGTATTCGCCAGCAATATGTCATACGAGTGTTTCAAAAATAGAGCTCCAGGGGCTCTATTTTTGAATCACTCGCGTGCATATTTCTACTGATTTTCGTTCGTCATCTAAAACTTCGCATTTTTGAATCACTCGACGTGTCATTTTTTGTGTCAATTGGTGTCACCGCCCACGTGAAGCGATTGCTCGAGTGGCGTCCACAGGCGACTCAGTGTCGTGTCGTCAAAATGCCACCAGTGGCGACCATTTACCATTTGGCAAATGATATAATATCAATCAATTCAAAAACCAACTTAACATCATCATCTAAACTAGCTTAACTTAATGTGGAGAAGTGGATACAAGCAGCTATCAGTTGTATCAACTGCCTGCCTGATAACTAATAATAATAATATTGGTGATAGACAACCACCACCAATCACTGGTGGCGGTCACCGACCACCTTCGCTTGCGCGGGTCTAGGGAATCCAATCCCGCAAACGCGGGATCCCGCAAATGCGGGACCCCGCATCTTTTTTGCGGGATCAAAAATGCGGGATTACACCTGCGGGATCCCGCAGATTTGCGGGATTGAAAAATATATATAAATTTCAGAAAAATGAACTCACGCGACTATCTAATTATTTATAAGACACCTCAGCACAGCTCATTAATAAGTGATTTAACAACTTTCCCATAGAACCCGTGACTTTTATATAGAATTTGTATGGAAAATAATTTTGATTCAGTTCAGTAATTTTGACTCACACAGAACTAAATAAGTTTTGAATTTCTATTTTGTGACGCATGAATTCTGTATCGGAACTGAACGTAATCAATGTCAGTTCAGTTCAATTCAAATACTCTAAGACTAGGGATTCCCCTACGGTGCACGGGGATTTACCTTCACGCGCGGTCAAGTGTTAATTTATAATATGAGTAATAACTTTGCTTCATATTGATAATAATGATAAAAAAATACTTGTCTTTATTTCTTTCATTTAACTACACAAAACAAAAATAATAAATAAAAGCAATACCGCAAATCCCGCGGGATCCGCGGGATTGATGACCTTGATCCCGCGATTTTTATGCGGGATTGGATTCCCTACGCGGGACTAAGGACGTGAGGCGCGACAGCCACCGGTTGCTGTGGACAGTGTCCAATCTGCGCGGAGCCTTAACGCCATAACACATTCTTAATGGTGCATTTCCACTGACGCAGAACTCAGCTGAATGGAGTGGAGTCGACCGAGAATTGGCCAACCAGTGCTTAAAATCTCTACCGCATTAGTGGAAACAGTGTAAGCGGTGTGGACATGGAAGAAAATAAAATATATTAACATACAGTCCCTAGCTGGACAGAATGACGTCAAGCAGGCTGTGGTGCGGAGCGGAGGGCAAGAAGCCAACTATGAATTGTCCACTCCACCCAACTCCACTTGAATAGAAATACTTGCTACTTTTCACTGCTCTTCTCTGCTCCACTCTAACCCATCCAACATACAAACATACTCTAAAGCTAATTTGAGGCTAAAGAAATAGTGTTTGTTTGAATAAAATGACACTTACTATACATATCCTCTTCCGGTTCATAGTCCGGGTCACCATCTGTGTTGTCGAGCTCCATATCGCTCTGCTCCTCTTTCACTGTGTCCATCTCAACTAGCAGCTCTTGCTTCACTTGAATATTCTTAAGTGTGTCCACAGGGGCTTCTGGAACTGGTGATAAATTTAATTGTAAAATAGTATTTATTATCTTAGAGTTATATAATATGATAAATTATTGTTTTTAAGTTGTAAACATTCACTTTGCAATCTAAATATATTTTTGCACTTGAAAAAATGACCACCAGAGGCGGGAATCGAACCCGCGTTCCTCGCATACCAAGCGATTGCCTAACCTCCCGGCCACCCTGGCGTTGGCAGAGCCTGTCAAAAGGGTGTAATCCCAATAATATTGATGAAAGCAATGCAGCATTACAGCGTTAAGAAGCACTTGAAAATTTCGACAGGCTCTGCCAACGCCAGGGTGGCCAAGAGGTTAGGCAATTGCCCGGTATGCGAGGAACGCGGGTTAGATTCCCGCCTCTGGTGGTCATTTTTTCAAGTGCAATAATATATTCAGAGCTATATCTTATAGTTGCAACCACCGAGAGCAGGCAGACCTGACTTTTTTCACATCACGGGATTGCCCTACAACCCATAGAAATAGAAAAACAAGATTTTTCATAACAATTGGAAACCTCTTATTCTATAATACAAAACTACAGAAATTGTTACTCTGTATCTAGTGCGGGATTAAAGTAAATAAAAAAAGAAATGTAAGAATTAGAGAATACAAAGGCAACAAAGTCTTAAAACTTTGAAACCCCACTAGTTACAGGTACAATTATTATCTTTTCTTAAACAAAGCTAGAAATATTCAAGTTTGATTGTGACGCATGGATTTACTTTTGGGGCAAACAGTATAGAGTCGGCCAATTTTTTTAGTAGCATAATAGAATACCATTTACAAAAGCCATTTGATCGCCACCATTCTCTTTAACTTGGTGGGCGCTCAGCAACTGCTGTTCTGTTGCCACCACCATCATACGGAAACTCACTGCGTCCCGTAATCGTTGCACACACAGGGAGCATATCAATGTGCTCAGATGCGCGTCAGTTGATAGCTGAAATAACAATATTATAATAATAATAATAATCATTTATTTCAGGCAACAAATTTTTACACAAAATTTTGGCCCATATAATAAATACCTTAAAGACTAATATTGGAACATGTATTATTCATCTTATGAGTGCAGTGCCCTCAATAAGTTGTGTCAGAATTTCATTGGCAAATATAGATAATCTTATCTTTATATCTCCATGGGCATTGACCCACGGAGCACCTCAACCCACTAGCATAATAAAAAACTTATAGACAAAGTAAGTAGTATCAAAATTTAACTTGGGAAAAAAATCACTGGTACTCAGTGATTTTTTTACTGTGAGGCAGTCCCAGAAGCTAGAAAGAACTGAAGGAAAAGCCAAAAACGCTTTAGTGAATTAGCTATTGTTGGCGTATTTTTGTGGAGCCCGTGAATGAAAGATCGAAATAATTGTTTCCAAAAGGCTTGCATCAACTAATAAACCTCACAACACTTACAAATAAATTGAAACACTCCATGAAAATATCGTAGTACACTTCACGCATGCCATTGCAGTAATTTTCCTTCATAATATCCCGGTGATAGCCAGATGCTAAGCAGCATCGACACTGGCCGTAACTTGTAGGATTTCTTGTCTCCATTATCTACGTTTTCTTCAGAAATGAGCAATTTATTAAAATAAGCAACAACCACAACAATTTAGACACAGATTAGTAAGAGTATGTCTAAAGACAGATAGGAAACGGCCCTTTTTGGGCGCCTGAGTTAGTGGAAAATTTTGACAGCTAGCGCATGACCGATGACAGCTGTTTTTTTTGATCATGGCTTCTCTAGCACAGATGATATCTTTGCTCATTAAATTAACGTTATCGTTATTGAATAGGTATTTAATAACGGTACTTACTATACAGTTATATTATTTTTGGCTCAGGAAAAGGGTTTGTCACACTGGATGCGTTCTGCGATCAGGTCAAAGTAATTTCAGCCCACACTAAGAATGAGCAACATTGACCTGACCGCAGAACGCATCTAGTGTGACAAATCCTGAAAATAAAACAGTTAGAAACACTGGAAAAACTTGTATTGTTAAAAGATACAATAAAAATATAATGCAGAACGGAATTGCTAAGACGTATCATAAATATTCAAAGTTTACAATAATTATGTATACGTAGAGTGCAATTGGAGAACTATAATAACTAACCTACATTAAATAAGACTAAAACTACATTTAGTAGAGTGACGACTGACATAATTACTGTACACTCACACCTAACACAAACCGTTACAGATTTCATCATAAGTTCCAAAGTTTTAATTTTATAGCTTACCGTTTAATTGTGAGAAAAAATGTACAATGTAGTTTTATTTATCCCTCGCAACGTTGTTTACAAACAATCAATTGCTATCTCGATTGGATTCAACTGATAACTGCATCTGAAGTATTATAAAAACAAACCATACAACGACTAAACTTCGGTAGAGTTCTCTCGCACTCTTGTCTACCTACTAACCACTTTAAAGCATAAAATACTAACACAACAACGGGCGTATTTTTAAATAAAAGACGACGCTAGGTGAAAAACATTTTTGCTCTTTTAAGGTGCGAGAGACCTCGACAGTACATAGATCTAAGATTAAGAGACAGACAGACACACTTTGCATTTATAATATTATTGTGGATAGAGACCTATTTGTTCAATATTGTACAATTTATTAACTTACTAAAAATATTAACTATTTTAGCCAAATAAATTATACAGACTGTCTCAAAAAATAGTGTCAAGCTAAGCCCAGAATTTAGTTACAGTCGAGCCGAATCCTATAGTTACGTATGACGTTTGTCAATTTTTTATTTTCAATTTTCTAGCATTAAAAATGATAATAATATTAGGAAACAATTTGTGTAGGTTAGAGTTGTTATAATGTATATCTTTTGTTTGTAATTAGTTGGTATTTCTGAATTTTGATTTGAAAAGATGGCGACGTAACAAGGTTTTAGCGACCTGTGGTTGAGCTGTCATACGTAACTTTAGGATTCGGCTCGACTGTTATAAACTTAAATCAGTATCAACATTAAAGAAAACTATTTGCAACAAAAAATACATAAAGGTTTAATTAAAACTATAGGCTAATAACAATGCCAAAATCACACAGTACACCATACTAGTAATTTTAGAATACTTCGATGTATGTATATTCGATACATGTATATTGCACACTGATTATGATTAACTGGCATGGAAGAGAAATTATTATAAAAACGAACATAAGTTTGAAAAAATATAAAACAAACATGCCATACAACAACAAACATGCATTAGCTAAACTCCTATTAATTTATACATGCGGAATACATACAAATGAGTAACGAGACGAAAAGGATATTATGATAATGATGAGTCCGAGAATCATGTGTATGTATATATATATATATATATGCATCATCATAATATCCTTCAGGTTTTGTGAAAGTTACAATAGGTGTACAATGAACATCAAATAGTGACAGTTGTTACAGAATCATTAAGCATTTGACGACTAAGTTTGCCTAACTAACGTTATAAAAATAGGCACTCAAATACACAACTTAATTAAGTAACAAGTAAAGAAGAAAACATAAATAATAATAACATAGTAAGGCACCGGTAATCTTTGTTAATAATTACCACACATACTTTAATATCCGTTACGATTGATGATAATATTTATTTTGTTTTCAATTCATTGACCTTGTATTTGTTTGAAATTAATGCTACAATCTATTGCTTACCAACACAAATATCTTAAACCTCACCTTGTCTGCTTTGACCTAAATATGTTAGATTATATACTACTAATACTAAGGCTAATTTTTTTTTGGAAATTCTTGTGTCTATTGAAAATTTTCTTCCTACAACTAGCATACAAAACCACCCTGTATAAAATACAACTACATGTTTAGAATTGAACAACCAAATTCTACAATTATTACCCAAACAATAGTTGTGGTCACGGGTGATTGTGATCACCTTCCTGATCACATCTGCAAGACATTGGATAATTCAACACCACAAAATCAAAAATGACCAAGACTAGATAAATTATTCATGAAAATTAAGAAAAATATATACCGTCAGGGCCAGAATTTCTTGTATAACAAGGTGATGCATATGAATGATCATTTCTCACATCTGCAAAGATTCATTTTATTTGTTCAATCTTTAGAACTTTCTATTTTATTATGATTATTTCAGATCAAGCGGGCAAGTATGGCATGTTTCACACAATATGAAAAGTAATTTGATGAATAAGTTTATGGCAGCACATTACACCTCTGTAGCTTCTTTAGTATGTGTAGATAAGTTAGCTTACATTATTTGTATTGGTACCTTTTTCATACTATTTCACTGAATATAAAAAGTTCTTGAACTACTCACATAGTGAAGGAAATGGTTTGGTTGGCTGCCTCGAAAGAATTTCTGCTGGTGTAAACAATGTTGGACCACAAATCAATAGCCTTCTGTTGTTCTGTATATATTTTTCTTCAAAATGAAGTTGGCAAACCTATAAAATAAACATACACAGGATGTGAGTGCTATGACTGTAAAATAGTGAATAGAGAATAACAAGATGATCTTCTGTTCATCAGGATTATTGAAAAAGCTTTCTTAGTATAATTTACTAGGTGTGTTATGATACTATACAGGATCTTTCTTCGCTTTAGAGGCAGGTGTATCAATTTCTAGGTATTTCAGAGATATCATGTGTATCGATAAATGTAAACTTTAGAACTAACCTTGCAGTGAATAAGCTGATCTTTAGTGAGTGATGCTAGTTCGGGAACAATAGGAATAAGATATTCCATCCAAATTGCTCGCAATCGATCAGTACGAGGCAACCGAAACGTCCTGATGGACTTCCTCTTGTTGGATGGGCACTCCGGAATCACGCAGAATCTCGGCATATCTGAAAGATAAAAGATCAAACAAAAGAGATTTGGTTAATAACAATTAAAACAATTTGCAAGAACTTAATAGAAAATGCAAATAAATAAACGGCCGAATTCGAAAACTCAATGTCAGATAGGGCTGCCAACAACTAAATATGTTTTTCCCTAAGCATTCAAAAATATACCGCTCCAGAGTAACCAAAGTCATCTAAAAGATGATGAAATTGTATGTATTGTCTTCTTAATAGTGCATTAAGGGTCATTAAATAATAAAATAAAATAGTCAAAGCTTGTTTTTGATGTAATACACCAGCATTTGCAAGCAGTTCAATGATGATACCGACAGTTGAGTTAAGTATGTCAAAAGTTACTATAATTATCTTAAAATTGTTGTGTTTTACATTTTTATTTACAAAATTCATATTATTCCTTAAATATTTTCTCTACTAAATTCCCCTTCCACCGTTATAATTACCCTAATATTCAGGGAGATTATACCTAAAGTGGTAACCCTCATTGAAAATACTTTTTTAGTTCTGAACTTTATCACCAGATGTCGTATCGCTACATAGTCTGTGCGAAATAGTGGATCCTGATTTTTGCATAGATTATAATGCGCTGCCCACTAACTCTATGTCATCTCTATGGCCGTTTCCACCCCGTGAATTTAGACGAAAATCTTTTTTTTTATATATATATGTTTAACGGCCTTGAACAGTGTCCATACAGCCAGATCTTCATTTTAGTGTTTCTATATGTCATGAAGTCCTCTAATCATGGGAATCATTATCTTCTTGTCGGAGCTTGGAATGTCTGGTCAATACTATTAGTCTAGATGAAATCTTCAAGATCTTCACTTTTTTCATATTTCTTCAAAGGTGGAATTTATGTATTCATATATGCATGAGTAAGTGTCTTCATTTTCAAGTAGAGATGGCAAGAGGCGGGGAATTTCCTTATCTTTATATAACTTTAGTAGGCCATCCACTTACAAAAGCCGCTGTATGTTATAGGCAGGACAGTGTAGAATAAGATGATCCAGCGAAGCCACATCCGAGTCACAGAAGTGTATTCTGTGACTATATATCAGAAGAAGCTAACTGAATACGCTTCAAGTGGGCTGGGAATTTTCCATGACCAAGCCGTAAACGAATAATAGTTGTAATGAATCTTCTAGAAAGAGGTTTCTTGGACTTGAAATACCACGGCTTGATAGGAATATGTTTCTGAATTTGGGCGTACCATTTCCCCTTAATCATTTTGGTGTCCTCCCAGTCTTGATACCAATGTTGGAGCATACGTTGCCTTAATTTTAAATTATAATCGGTAATAGGCACTGATGGAGCAAGATATGGAGTAGTATCAATTTCAGGATGTTGTACTTTCATAAGCTTGTCGACAGTTTCATTTCCAGTTATTCCAGAATGAGACGGGACCCACATAAATTCATTTTTTTTGCCTTCAGTTTCCAATAGAATATGTCTGATTTTTGTTATGTAAAGATTCGTTTTGCAAGAAATGTGCACATTCTGGAGACAAGTGAGAACGCTCAAAGAATCAGTCACTATCAAGAAATTTCTGACGCGTGTCATTGCTCTAATGTATTGCAGTGCGGCATATATGGCATAGGCCTCAGCTGTAAATATAGATGCATTCTGATCCAATGTGAAACAACGTCCGAATTTTGCCCAAGAATCATAGTAAGCTGCTTTAGTCTTCGATTCCGTTTTGGACCCATCCGTATAAATCTTCCGATATCCTGGCTTTTCACTATTTACAAATTGTACAAACTCATAGTTATTTGAAATCTTCTTTAGGAGGATATTAGGAGTCGTGGTCTGAATCTCTATAGTACTTAAATCCCAGTTTTCTTTATGGTCTATACATTTACATATTTGTTTTAATTCAATTAAGTGTTCACACTGTAAAAGACTATTTTGTTGGTGTAACGCGAGAAACATTTTATTACCTAAAATTTTAACATACAGCTTTTCAGTAAGATATCTGAACCTTACTAAAATAGGGGGAATTCCTGCCTCTATCTCTAATGAATTAATGGGAGTAGAGCAAAAGGCTCCTGTTATAAGTCTCAAACCCTTATTTTGCATAACTTCTAGCTTCCTGTACAAAGAGTTATTGATATATTTACCATAAATAAATAATCCATAATCATAGTGACTTCTAACTATGGCTTTAAATAAAATATTTAGTATTTTTGGGTCCATGCCCCAAGAAACACTTGCCAAATGTCGCATCAAATTTACAGATTTTTGCATCTTATCAACAATCTTTAAGACATGTGAATGAAAAGTTAACTTATTATCAAAAAATAAACCTAAAAATTTATTTTCTTCTACTATAGGAATATTTACATAATTATATACAATATTTACACAATCATAAGAATCAATCTTATTTCCAAATATAATGGTATAACTTTTGCTAGGGTTAACATCTAATTTGAGCTTAAATTTATAATACAAATAGAGTTGTTGTAAGGCTTTATTAAGAATAAACTCAGCTTGTAACAAATTTTTACTAGAAGTGTACAACACAATATCGTCCGCGTATTGCAGGACTGACAAATTCGGAACTGAAACATAATTGTGCAATTGAGAGGTGTACAAAAGATAAATTAAAGGAGATAAAGCTGCTCCCTGAGGGGCGCCCTTATAAGCAAATTTCGGACCGTATAAAGTATTATTAAACATAATGAAAACATTGCGGGCATAGAAGAGGTCATAAATTCATTTTGAAACTTTCCCAGGAATGTTATGATCGTAAAGAATCTTTACTAAAGTAGGCAAGTCAATACTATCAAAGGCCCCACTAACATCTAAAAATGTACTAACTAGATAAGACTTACTATTACGGGACTCCTGAATATCACCAGTAAATTTTAAAAGACTGTCAACAGTACCTCGACCCTTACGGAAACCAAACTGATTGTGTGGAATAATCGATCTAGATTCAGCGTAAAACTCTAATCTTGTCTTTAGCATACTCTCGAAAATTTTACCAACGCAAGAGGATAGGGAAATAGGTCTGTAGGAATCCGCAGACTTAGGGTCTTTGTCTGGTTTTAAAATGGGAACAATAGCTACTGTTTTCCAAGTGGTAGGAATAGAACCAGTTGACCAAAGATCATTGAAAATTTTAAGTAAAACCAACTTTGCTGAAGAGTCTAGTCGTTAATTTAAAATATACGGTATGTTGTCAGGGCCTGAAGAGGTATCTCTCTTGCTATTCAAAGAAAAATTAAATTCTGCTGCAGAAAATGGTAAGTTCAGGTGCGTATTCAGATCATTAAATCTAAAAAAGCAATCACATCACATTTAAATCTACTTGATCAGGAGCAATTTTATTTAGAAACCCTGCTAAAAATTCATCATCTTTAGATTTGGGAGCACTATTTTTCCTATTGAAAATTTTAATAAATTTCCATATATTGCCAATGGGGGTGTTTCTATCAAAGCTAGAACACAAGTTTTTCTAACTCAATGTCTTTTGTTGTTTAATAATTAATTTCTTAGACGCTTCAAGCTTTTTAACAAGATAAAATTTTCTGTTGTAGGATAACGCCTGTACATATGTAGAAGTGCTAGTTTGCATTCCTTAACTGCTTTGGAGCAAACTTCATTCCACCAGGGCATAGGCTTGTGGATACGTTTTTTGGTACTACCAGCGTTATGTATAGGGATGAATTCGGTTCTGAGACTGAAAAGTAGTTCACAAAATTCTTCGTACGCAGATAATGGATCAGAATTATAACTTAGATGATTAAACATACTTCTAGACTTTATTGCATAACCTAACCAATCAGCTTTATTGTACAAAAATTTGGCAACAGGACATGCATTTTCATACACTTCACTAGAATAATTAAAATGAACAACAGTAGGAAAATGATAACTTCCGAGTGTGTCTTCAGAGTAGACAGACCAATCAAATGATGAAGCTAAGAAAGGAGAAACAAATGCTATACCAATGGCTGACGCTGATTGATTAGGACGAGCGAGAGTAGTACTCTGACCGTCATTTAATATATACATATCAATTTCGTCCAACATGTCATAAATTTGAATGCCTCTAGGCTTATTGGTAGTAGAACCAAATGCAGTATGATGGGCATTAAAATCACCCATAGCCAGGACTGGTGAGGGCAGGGAAATAACGATATTCTCAAAAAAAATTACAGGAAAGCGACGCTCGAGGAGGACAATAAACGCCTAAAATTGTAAGTGAACTACTTTGATTAATTTTAACGCTAATACTTAATGTATGAATTCTATCCGAACTGGGGGAGTCTACTTTTGAACAAATAAGGGAATTTTTACAAATGATAGCCACACCACCATAGCCAGTGTCACTGTCATTTCGATAAATTTTATAACCTCTAATTTTTACAATGTCTGTAAGGTCACTATTGTCGCCAAAAACCAAAGAAGAAGAAGGTTTTAACCAGGTTTCATTTAGAATTAAAATATCAATATTAAGGGAATTTAGCAGCTCACAGATAAAAGGAGTCTTAGGTTTAAGACTTGTGTTGTACAATCACTAACTCTCTATCCATCTTGGCAAGCCTTTTTTCAAAACAATTCTTTAATTGAGGCAGAGTTAATTGGAAAGCTATTATCCCTGCTAGACAAAGTTAGTAATGTATCTACAATGACTTTAATGATCAATTCATTATTGATAACATCTGATAACAGATTTTTGTTGGTAACATCTTTGGTTTCAGTGATTTTTGGTTTTAATGTGTTATTATGTTGAGGTCGGGAACCAATTGCTTTGGCAAAAGATTTGTCCAGGGTTGGGAAGAAGGAGCCCAAAGTTGCTTTATTCATTATTTTATTTCTGTTTTCATTAATCTTCTGTTGCTTTACAGGACAAACTCTTGCCACAGCAATGTGATCTCCTTTGCAATTTACACAAAAAGGTTTATTGGTATTAGTACATTCTTTGTATGAGTGAGCTTGAGAACAAATTGAACATACAATGTTGTGCTTACAAAGTTTTGTGGTGTGACCAAATGCCATACATTTGTAACATTGAATGACCGGTTTTACATATTCATCAACAGGAACAATGCATAGACCATAATTTACATGTTTTGGAAGGACATTACCTGAAAAGGTCACCGAAACTGTCTGCAATGGGATGATGGTGCCTTCAGGACTCCGTTTTGTAAATCGTCGTACAGCCAGTATTGCCTGAGAACTAATAAGTTTGTCAAACAGGTGTTTGCAGCTCAAATCAGTTGGAATATATTTAATTACTCCTATGCATTCTGAAGTAGCAGCTGGGATGAATCCTTTGATCTTATGGGATGCCAGAAATGCAGTATTGACAGAAGCGAATTTGCATTCTTAGCGTTATCAAAGATTATAGCATACCGCAAAGCATTCACACGTTTGATTTCTTTGACACCTTTGTTATAGTGACTAAAGATGTTATTAAGATAAATTGGGTCTTTGTTTCCGAACTTTACTGTTTCGTTAGTGCTCTGTATATAAACAGGGAATACATGCCTGGTTAATTATCGGGGTAACTGCAGATATGGTTTTTCTTCAGGTAAGGTGCATGTTTGGTAGCCTTATCTTCATCCAACATATCTACTACTGATACATCTGTTTTTCGTTTTTTGGGGGCTGGGCCCCCACTATCGGAAGCCATCCTGCTGCTTCCTAGACTAGAACTTGCAGATAAAGTAACTATTTGAAAATATTTTTTAGCACACAAGAAAATTAAACCCTCCCGCCTCGAAGGTTTCCCGCCAAAAAACAGACGAAAATCAACAACTCATTGACAGATCTTTTTTATCGAGAAGTGGTGTATTAATAGCAAAAACATAATCGAGTATTTTTCTTATTCGATTATCCCACTACAGACAGAACAAAAACGAAACGGAATTTGGTAGGTACTTGATTGGAGGGGCCAGCCAGACCCAACACATACAACCAATATAGGTACTGAGGGAGGGGCCATTCATGTATCTAACTAAACATTAATTTGGGTTCCCCAGTTGCAGCCCCATCTGTCTAGATTGGATAGGTAGGTAGGCTGATACAGTGGAAGCTTAAATATGCTCCTGTGACAAATCAGAGAAAGATAATACAGGCTTAAAGTATCAATATTTCTTTTAATAAAAATTTTATATATAAGCACAGCCAATATTACAAATCTTCTGAAATCAAATAAGAAATATTTATAAATCAAGCTTTTTTCTCTAACAAGTCAACATAAGCACAGTCAATTAAATCATCATCTTTCACACCAAGTTTCATCTGTAGGTCTTTTGCGATGGTCTGGCCTTCTTCTACAGTTTGTTCTGGTCGCAGTACTACTTCCAATTCCATGAAATCTCCAAGTTCTTGTACAGAGTCTATATGAATGCGTGTTTGATCAACCATGTACAGTTTCCTGCAACATAAGATTACATTTAAAAATAGCATAAAATTAAATCAATGGTTACCTAAAGTAACATAGTAAACTTGTTAGTACACTATGATTTAAAGAAATTTTTAATTATGAAATTAGAATGTACCTAATCAAAGTTGGACCACTTAGATCTGATTTAGTTCAAATGTTTCCCAGCTCTTCTTTTTTCAAGGGTCTATGCGTTAGATTTTCTACAAATTATTGTACACTAGTGATCTTGCATTAAGATACAAAATGAAGGTTCTGTGGGTACGAATCCTACCTGTGTTGGTTTCTTAAATAAACTTATAAAGGTACAAAATGTCACATTGCACACTTATTGTGAAAAGTAGGTAGGTAATAGTAATAGCTTTGTAAGTGTTGATTCAACATTTACGTAGATAGGTGGGTGGGTAACTAACCTTTCTTTGACCACTCTCCCTTTGGCTCCCATACACTGGTTCAGCATTTTGTCAAGAAGTTTCGCTTTCTCACCCTCAGCCACTGCAAACTGAAGAAGGTCGTAGTCTGCTAGTTTTGGTCCTTGATGGTCCTCTCGGTCGTACCTAACCAAAGTGGCAGACGAGTCGGCATAGTACCTCATCTTCAAACGGCCGTTGTTGACGCGGTAAAAAATGTCGTCCTGTTTAATCACAGATGGAGGACCACCGCTAAGCTGTTCAGCAACTTTGCAGATATTTTCAAAGTTTGTTATCCTAGCTTTTATCTCGACGTTCCGCATTGTAAATAGGATGTAGTTTATAGGTAAGTTATAAGGTTAATCGGTGCACTGAAAGCACCACACACCATACACACAGAGCAAGTAAATGAGGAGCCAGCACATAGATAGAACAAGTGTGTTCATTGCGATTTTACAACAAACAAGTGCTTAGCACTCAGCAGCACAGGGCAACCGCACATTTTTTCCCGCCAACCCACACCTAAACGTAGTAATTATTTAATCTGTGAGTGACAGAAAGCGACAGAGGGCTTATTGCAAGTATTTTCATGCTCTCACTCACATTCGTCCGTGTGACGAAAATTTGTATGGAAATTTCGCCAGCGCCCCTAGCGGCACGTTTGCGAAATCTGTTTTTTTTTCTATGACACTATAACCTCTATTATTTCCCTTCTTTCCACAAATGACCCCTGTATATATAATTGTATAGCTTCCTTTATACTATCTAATAATATAAAATTGTAGTTTTGTTAAAGTATTATGTACATATTATTTTATGTAACTTTATTTTATATGTGTTCCAAATTTCATTTCTCTGATATTCTTATATCACCCACCTTTCCCTAATCTCCTGACTCCTGTAACTCCTATTGTCCAAATTCCGTATGTAGGTCTTTAAAACTATTCTCGTTTCCCCGTTTTTTACTCGACATTGGCGGAGAGCAACCCACTCGTTGCCATATGACAGCTCAGTAACGCTGTCAAAAAAAAAAAAGCGCATTTCTAAGCGACACAGAACACCTTGACTCACTGCACTGAGTAAGCAGTGATGAATTAGAAAACAATTACATGACAAGTGTCCACTATAAAACACCTTTTATTAGCGCCATCTCTTGTCGAGTAGGCAATACTTAGGGGGTAGTTGCGCCATCTAGTGTCCGGTAGAAATACTAAATCAGCTTGTCTATGGTAAAATATTTTTTATCTCTGGTAATGATTAGATAAATACTAGGTACCATTGATTTAATATATATAGGGATATCTCATTACACTGACAGCTATGGCACATGCTCTAATCGGCCGGATCGCCATTTTAAGCCGATTAAGTATCTAATGACGCGTGGTCCGTCAAACAATGAACATGCCTAAGTGTGTCGTCAAAAATTGCAAAAATCACAGCTCAATGAATCGTAAAAAATATGGAATGACGTTTCATCGGTAGGTAAATATTATTGATAAGGTTTGAAACCGAAATAATACTTGAAACCTGCTTTAATATTTTATTTTCTAATTTATTTACGTAAAACATTGCCAATCTTCTATCACTTTCACACCCAAAGCTAAAATGAAACAAAATACGTGACGTCATCGGAACAAAGTCAATTTTAAGGATGGAGTCGCCAGTGATTTTTTTTTGTTAAACAAAATACTTGAGTTTTAGGGTTTCCACCAAATTTTGTTTGTAAAGAAAATGAAGCAAATTATTCGCAATAAACCAGGACGATGAGTTTTATGGGAAGGGAAAATATAGCGTTGTGTGTTCGTATATTTTTCGTTTATTTTTATCTGATATGTAGGTATTACACTACACGTAAAGGGATGTAGATGCAAAAAGGCTGCAACTAGCTAGTATTCGGGGCACCCAGCCTATGTTTTTATGTTGTATTTCACTTGCTTGTTGTTTAACTGTCATATATCTTAGCCATCGGTAAAATCCAATGTAGAAGTTAGGTACAACGAGTACCTAGACTAGAGAAACGGTTTTTAATTTTAGTACAGCCAGCAGTACGTCTGGTTACATGTGAGCTATAAAATAGCTTTTATTACGTAGTTAATAGGGGTGGTCTTAAAGTAAAAGTGGGGTAGTCTGACGTGAGCCGAGTGTACTTACACACCGTCAGTCAGACTACACGTGTTGACCTTGAAACTGCTTCTACTCCTTACATGATAAACGCTGTTTTTGTAGTTCAATGTATGCCTTGACGTACTTCCGACGGAACTTAACTAGGTTACCTTATTCACCGCATTTTTAAATTAAGTTAGCCAACTGTTTAGAAGAGAACCTTCTAGCTACCTTAGCAGTAAATCAAAGTATGTTCATAAAACCACACTATAATAAATAACTGTAGCTAAAATAAAGACGAAAAAAGGTGTTTTATAAATAAAAATTTCTACTGAAACTCTT